>CAWUFW010005859.1:0-1255105 GCA_963921515.1 Calotriton arnoldi | reverse complement strand
CCCATTGCCACAATGTTCAAAATGTGCTTCAGCTATGGACCCCACACTTACCTTTTGGTCACTGTGATGATGGGGGTTTAGACCCCATTGCCACAATGTTCAAAATGTGCTTCAGCTATGGACCCCACACTTACATTTTGGTCACTGTGATGATGGGGGTTTAGACCCCATTCCCACAGTGGTCATGGTCTGCTTGCATTGTGGAGGCCACACACATTTATGTGTGACACATGAGTTAGTGGGTCACATTGTATGTTCAATGTCATGTTCAGTGTTGTAGGCATTTGACACAGACTACACACTCTTGTCATGATGTTGGGGGGATGTCTTTTGCTGACATTCCTTGGTAGGCATCCATCCCCCTATGAGTGGGGATGGTAGTAGTGACAGGCATCCAGGCCCACATGAGTAGGGGTTTTGGTAGTGGTAGGCATCCAGGCCCCCATGAGTAGGGTGGTGGTAGTGGTAGGCATCCATCCCCCTATGAGTGGGTGGGGATGGTAGTAGTGACAGGCATCCAGGCCCCCATGAGTAGGGGTGTTGTTAGTGGTAGGCATCCATCCCCCTATGAGTGGGGATGGTAGTAGTGACAGGCATCCAGGCCCACTTGAGTAGGGGTAGTGGTAGGCATCCAGCCCCCCATGAGTAGGGGTGGTGGTAGTGCTAGGCATCCAGGCCCCTATGAGTGGGGATGGTAGTAGTGACAGGCATCCAGGCCCACATGAGTAGGGGTGGTGGTAGTGGTAGGCATCCAGGCCCACATGAGTAGGGGTGGTGGTAGTGGTAGGCATCCAGGCCCACATGAGTATGGGTGGTGGTAGTGGTAGGCATCCAGCCCCCCATGAGTTGGGGTGGTGGTAGTGCTAGGCATCCATCCCCCTCTGAGTGGGGATGGTAGTAGTGACAGGCATCCATCCCCCTATGAGTGGGAATGGTAGTAGTGACAGGCATCCAGGCCCCCATGAGTAGGGGTGGTGTTAGTGGTAGGCATCCATCCCCCTATGAGTGGGGATGGTAGTAGTGACAGGCATCCAGGCCCACATGAGTAGGGGTGGTGGTAGTGGTAGGCATCCATCCCCCTATGAGTGGGGATGGTAGTAGTGACAGGCATCCAGGCCCACATGAATAGGGGTGGTGGTAGTGGTAGGCATCCATCCCCCTATGAATGGGGATGGTAGTAGTGACAGGCATCCAGGCCCCCATGAGTAGGGGTGGTGTTAGTGGTAGGCATCCATCCCCCTATGAGTGGGGATGGTAGTAGTGACAGGCATCCAGGCCCACATGAGTAAGGGTGGTGGTAGTGGTAGGCATCCATCCCCCTATGAGTGGGGATGGTAGTAGTGACAGGCACCCAGGCCCACATGAGTAGGGGTGGTGGTAGTGGTAGGCATCCAGGCCCACATGAGTAGGGGTGGTGGTAGTGGTAGGCATCCAGGCCCCCATGAGTAGGGGTGGTGGTAGTGGTAGGCACTATACCACGCAAAGTACTCCTTAGAAGCGAAGATGATACCCGCGTCTTAATCATAACAACCCTAAAAAGGTGTAGATGGGAAGTCCTGAGATGAAGAGACCCACTACGGAGTGGGGAAGGAAACAATTCCTTTTATTTTAAATACCCTCACACACCCTAGTGGTGTCATGCTTCATCATCGGGTCACCCTGACGCCTAAAAGTCAGGGTGGGCTCGACCGTTTTTTCAGGGAGCTCTTAGGAATAATAAGACCAGGGAGGAAAAATTAAAAAACCTCCAACAAATCCCAGTATCCCTTTAATATTGGATTCGTTAGGGTTATTAAAAATATGTAAACAGGGGTCAGAATAGGAGTATTTATGGTCCTATGACCCTTCAGCCGACATGTTTCAGTCCTACTAGGGCCATAAAGGTCCCGGACTTTCTTCAGGGCAACAATACAACCTCCCTGGACACCGCAAGAGGAAAATCCCTACACTGCTGTTTCTCTAAGGGCAGATAGCTGCTCCTTAGTTGACTCGAAGATAATTTATCTTCTTGATCCTGTTAACGCTCCATCTGTAAGAACAAACAAAGACAAACAGGGCCAACAACATATATTACTCAAAGAGTACATTAAATTGCTTCCCAATAGTGATGTGCTGGCCAGTGCACCAGTGTCGTTAACATGGTGTCAACAAACCCATCATCTCTTGTAACCACGCGGATCCGTGGTTATTACACACATATAGTTTAATTTTTACCACACTCACGTAGGTGGCAAAGTATGGTGTAGTGGCGATCCTTGTCGCATCCTATTGATATCCACACTCTCGTGTTTGTGGTCTCAAAGTGTATACACCCGTGTCACTCTCACACTACAGCACTAGGCTGCTATCAATCACCGTGTTTTAGTCTCTCATACACAACACTCAGATTTATACCCTTACCCAGACATGGGCGAGGGAACTCTTCTCCGGGCACCTCGCAGAGTAAGGGGTAGCCCTGTTGTCAAACACTGCATGTTGCAAGCAGTAACGCACCAAAAAAGGAAAGATAAAATCACCATAGCCTGTGAGCAGAAGGAAATACTAAAAATGCACATTTAAAAGCAGGCGCGAACATACCTGTATTCCCATTCAGTGCTAGAATTACTCACGTCATCAAGGGTCCTCCCCGCTCTCTCACCTACTCGGTGCGGGTCCCACGGGCCTTTGTGTGGAGACGCCAAGTGTACGGTGTATAAATACCCCTAGTGGGCGCGCCACTACTAATTCTACAGAACTAATTGGAGCGATCACGTGCGTGCGTCTATAGATCAGGCGCCGTCGCGCAGCGTCACATCTGTGAGTAGGATGCTGGGAATTGTAGTATTATACCAAGTTTCTTACGAATGCGCTGTACTGAATGGACTAGAACGTAAACCAGTGTGCGCGTCATCCAACAGATGCCGTCGCGGCCCGTATAAATTATAGATAGAGTGCCAAGTTGTGTAAATTAAATTTAAATTTCAAACCTGCTATAGTTTAATGAACAAAAGCCAAATCTGTTAGCACATTACTAGTTATAGTGCTAGTGCCTGGCAGCCAAAGCTGAAAACAAACGGACTCGTTTGGAGAATACTGAACCTCTTGGCAACCCAAATTGGTGAAATAAGTCCTATTCATAAATCTAAATTCGGGCAGTCTAACATCAAAACAATCTGGAAAACTTTATTGGGACACCCAATATTGCTAGTCCTAGTATTAAGGGCTGTTCCTATTAAAGTATCAGTAACTGCCGTGCTGTGTTACATCTGGGAGTCAATGCAATGTGGGAAGAATGATCAACCAACATACAGAAGGACGCACAAGTGTTACCTCCTATATATTTGATTCCACGGAATGGAATCATTCAGGCCAATAACGTGTGTCCTCAAACGGTAAACCCAACGTTGCTCACGTTCCAGTAATCTACTGCTAAGGTTACTTGTGCCACTCACTTTCTCTATGACTGTCCATTTAATATCTGTGTCACTGTGTTTTTGTTCAAGATAGTGAGCGGTGAGTTTGGTAGCTGTGATAGCCCTCCTAATCGTGCTTCTGTGCTCACCTATTCGTGTTTTTATTTTTCTGCTAGTCATGCCTATATATAAAAGTTGGCATGGACACTTGATGACATATACAACGTTTTCACTATTGCAATTAGTATGTGAGCGTTGTTCCCAAGGCGATGTCATACCAAGATCGATTTGTTTGGTGTGTTCCGTAAGAGGGCAAGCCACACATGACCCACAGGGGTAATGACCTGAAACTGGTGGCTTGTTAAAAAGTGTAAGCTGATTCAGCGTCTTTGGTCTATGCATATTGGTATGGACCAGTGTATCTCTTAAACTTTTATTCCTCTTGAAAGAGAACATAGGTTTCTCAAATGTAAGTTTGTTAGATGTTAATACCGGCCATTTTTTATTTATAATCTTTTTAATATTGTTAGACAAGGAGTTATAGGTAGTGACACATATCAACATGTCCTTTTGCGGTTTTTCATGGGTTTCGAGCAAAGCCTCCCGCGGGGTGTTACGCGATCTTTTATTAGCCCGTTCAATGATTTTTTCTGGGTATGCCTTCTGTTGTAATTTAATAGTAAGGAGGGCTGCTTCCTTCTTATAGTCTTGTAAGTTGGTACAGTTTCTACGGACCCGGAGAAATTGGCCCACTGGTAAGTTCTCCCTAAGTGCACGAGGATGTGCACTATCAAAGTGCAACAGACTATTCCTGTCTGTAGGTTTGGTATATAATGAACTGATAAGGGTACCGCCACTAGCGATCAAGTTCACATCTAAAAAGAAACTATTCCACTGTTCGTGGTCATGGTGAAGTTTAGATGTGGATTCAGTTGATTCATCCAGATGAGAAAGTTATTCAAATCAGAATTATCTCCCTTCCAGATGACCAAGATGTCATCGATATACCTGAACCACTTACAGATGTTATTGGAGTAAGGGTTACTGGGCCAAATGTGTTGATCTTCAAAATGGCCCATATAGAGACACGCTATGCTCGGCGCAAAGGTGCTGCCCATGGAAGTGCCATGTACTTGTAGATACATCTGATCCTCAAAGCAGAAGAAATTTTCCATCAGGGCTAGGCGCATGAGAGAAATGACCCAATTCACCGGTGCTTCCCATTGCCATTCTTCCTGTCTTAAAAGTGCCTCTATCACTCGAATACTTTCTTCTTGTGGAATGCTGGTATACAGCGCTTCCACATCTAGACAAACCATGGTGTTTTCCCTTGGGTCATAATCAATGTCTGTCAACAGATTAAGTAGATGTTTAGTGTCTTGCACATATGACTTGATACGTGTGACAAGAGGTCGTAGAAACCAGTCAGTATATTTGGACAATGGTTCGAGAAGGGACCCAACTCCCGACACGATCGGTCTTCCGGGAGGAGGATTTTTACCCTTATGTATTTTCGGTATAGTATAGAACAGGGGCACTCTGGGATCATCTGTAATCAGAAATCCATGTTCTTTTTTGTGATCCAATTGCGGTCCTCTGCATCGATGGTCAAAGATCTTATTGTTTTCTTTAGACGTACTGTGGGGTCTCTATTGATTTTCTTGTAATACTTAACATCAGCCAGGAGACTTATACAAGCTGTTCTATATGCATTGGTGCTTTGAATGACCGTTGCTCCACCCTTATCAGCTGGTTTTATTACAATGTCTGATCTAGTACCCAGGGATTTTAAAGCAGACCTCTCTTTATTGCTCAAATTATTGAAAGTGCCGCCCTTTGTTTGTAGTTGTTCCACTTCTTTAGTGACACTTTCCTCAAACGCAAGGACTTCTGGAGGCATCAGAGATGCTGGTGGATAAAAATTTGACTTGGGACGTAGTGCAGTATGGTTGTCGTCATTCTCCGGTTTGTCTTTATCCATGAAAAACGATTTGATCCGGATTTTACGAAAAAATTCGCTTAATTCACAGCGTAATTGGAATTTATCCAAAAAGGCTGTGGGCACGAATCCCAATCCTTTGTTAAGCACTGCTAGTTCCATGGTGTTTAATGTGGTCTCAGTTAAATTAACAACTAATCCCTTGTTCCACTCGTGCTCGGTTGTTGGCCTCTGGTCTGACTGCGGGTATTCACGGGTGTCCTCTCGTCTTCCCACTGGACCCTTCTGTTGTTGCCTTTTCTCCCGCGTCTCCCTCTTCTTCCGCCCTGTCCTAAAAAACGATTAGGATAATAATTCGGTTGGAAGTAAGGTCCGCTTTGATATTGGGGTGGTCCCTGAAAAGGTTGAGGGCCGAAGGGGCCAGGCCAAGGATATATTTGTGGCGGTACAAAGCCTTGATTGAAGTTCGCTCTTCGGGATCGTCTTGATCTGTTCCTCCAACTTTTGCTTGATCCGTCACTGGACCAATCGTCTTGTTCATTGTCTTAAGCACTAGATTCACCTTGGTACGAGGACCCTGAGTCTGAGTTTTCTTGACCCTTGTAATCATCATTGATGTAGGGGTATATTTTCTCATGGGAAAATTTCTTAAGGTCCTTCTGTAATTTGTTGATTTTGCTCAACATCAAATATTCTTTGTGTTCACCGATGTCTTTATTCACTTCTTCAAGTTTTTTCTTGAATAACGTGATTTTAATTTCAGTCATCAAAGCGTCTTCACTGATTTATATTTTTATCTGCGGTGCTTCTGAAATGCGTTTGGCTGTATTAATGATAAGGATCAACCAATCTCGTGAACATCGCCACGCGATCAGCGACCACTCCTTCCTAAAGAGTGGATCATCCAGAAAAATCCTCGGAGCATTAGCAACTAAGAGGCCAGTGGGGGCTGCATTACCCCTCAAATATTCCGTCATGATGGCTCCATGTAATAGAACCTTCATTTGGGTACGTTTTAATTCCTTAAGTTCGTCCCAATTCTGGGCTTGATTTAGGTTTTGGTTTATATTAGTATCCGGTAGCAGCGTGAAAATTGGATGATACCGTCTGATCTCACTGTGTGATCACTAAAATATGTTTATTGGATATTATCCATTATAATGGATAATATCCAATAAACATATTTTAGTGATCACACACAGTGGGATCAGACGGTATCATCCAATTTTCACTCTCTCTTTTAACACCATCGATCACCTAGAATTTCTTCTCACACGTGTTTTTAGCCCACACACATTTGTAGATATCACCCATAATGGCGGAAGCTTTAGGCCTGGGGTATTCGGATGAGATAGCAACAGCCATTTTGGCTGGTCCATCGCTGCTACCGGATACTAATATAAACCAAAACCTAAATCAAGCCCAGAATTGGGACGAACTTAAGGAATTAAAACGTACCCAAATGAAGGTTCTATTACATGGAGCCATCATGACGGAATATTTGAGGGGTAATGCAGCCCCCACTGGCCTCTTAGTTGCTAATGCTCCGAGGATTTTTCTGGATGATCCACTTTTTAGGAAGGAGTGGTCGCTGATCGCGTGGCGATGTTCACGAGATTGGTTGATCCTTATCATTAATACAGCCAAACGCATTTCAGAAGCACCGCAGATAAAAATAAAAATCAGTGAAGACGCTTTGATGACTGAAATTAAAATCACGTTATTCAAGAAAAAACTTGAAGAAGTGAATAAAGACATCGGTGAACACAAAGAATATTTGATGTTGAGCAAAATCAACAAATTACAGAAGGACCTTAAGAAATTTTCCCATGAGAAAATATACCCCTACATCAATGATGATTACAAGGGTCAAGAAAACTCAGACTCAGGGTCCTCGTACCAAGGTGAATCTAGTGCTTAAGACAATGAACAAGACGATTGGTCCAGTGACGGATCAAGCAAAAGTTGGAGGAACAGATCAAGACGATCCCGAAGAGCGAACTTCAATCAAGGCTTTGTACCGCCACAAATATATCCTTGGCCTGGCCCCTTCGGCCCTCAACCTTTTCAGGGACCACCCCAATATCAAAGCGGACCTTACTTCCAACCGAATTATTATCCTAATCGTTTTTTAGGACAGGGCGGAAGAAGAGGGAGACGCGGGAGAAAAGGCAACAACAGAAGGGTCCAGTGGGAAGACGAGAGGACACCCGTGAATACCCGCAGTCAGACCAGAGGCCAACAACCGAGCACGAGTGGAACAAGGGATTAGTTGTTAATTTAACTGAGACCACATTAAACACCATGGAACTAGCAGTGCTTAACAAAGGATTGGGATTCGTGCCCACAGCCTTTTTGGATAAATTCCAATTACGCTGTGAATTAAGCGAATTTTTTCGTAAAATCTGGATCAAAGCGTTTTTCATGGATAAAGACAAACCGGAGAATGACGACAACCATACTGCACTACGTCCCAAGTCAAATTTTTATCCACCAGCATCTCTGATGCCTCCAGAAGTCCTTGCGTTTGAGGAAAGTGTCACTAAAGAAGTGGAACAACTACAAACAAAGGGCGGCACTTTCAATAATTTGAGCAATAAAGAGAGGTCTGCTTTAAAATCCCTGGGTACTAGATCAGACATTGTAATAAAACCAGCTGATAAGGGTGGAGCAACGGTCATTCAAAGCACCAATGCATATAGAACAGCTTGTATAAGTCTCCTGGCTGATGTTAAGTATTACAAGAAAATCAATAGAGACCCCACAGTACGTCTAAAGAAAACAATAAGATCTTTGACCATCGATGCAGAGGACCGCAATTGGATCACAAAAAGAACATGAATTTCTGATTACAGATGATCCCAGAGTGCCCCTGTTCTATACTATACCGAAAATACATAAGGGTAAAAATCCTCCTCCCGGAAGACCGATCGTGTCGGGAGTTGGGTCCCTTCTCGAACCATTGTCCAAATATACTGACTGGTTTCTACGACCTCTTGTCACACGTATCAAGTCATATGTGCAAGACACTAAACATCTACTTAATCTGTTGACAGACATTGATTATGACCCAAGGGAAAACACCATGGTTTGTCTAGATGTGGAAGCGCTGTATACCAGCATTCCACAAGAAGAAAGTATTCGAGTGATAGAGGCACTTTTAAGACAGGAAGAATGGCAATGGGAAGCACCGGTGAATTGGGTCATTTCTCTCATGCGCCTAGCCCTGATGGAAAATTTCTTCTGCTTTGAGGATCAGATGTATCTACAAGTACATGGCACTTCCATGGGCAGCACCTTTGCGCCGAGCATAGCGTGTCTCTATATGGGCCATTTTGAAGATCAACACATTTGGCCCAGTAACCCTTACTCCAATAACATCTGTAAGTGGTTCAGGTATATCGATGACATCTTGGTCATCTGGAAGGGAGATAATTCTGATTTGAATAACTTTCTCATCTGGATGAATCAACTGAATCCACATCTAAACTTCACCATGACCACAAACAGTGGAATAGTTTCTTTTTAGATGTGAACTTGATCGCTAGTGGCGGTACCCTTATCAGTTCATTATATACCAAACCTACAGACAGGAATAGTCTGTTGCACTTTGATAGTGCACATCCTCGTGCACTTAGGGAGAACTTACCAGTGGGCCAATTTCTCCGGGTCCGTAGAAACTGTACCAACTTACAAGACTATAAGAAGGAAGCAGCCCTCCTTACTATTAAATTACAACAGAAGGCATACCCAGAAAAAATCATTGAACGGGCTAATAAAAGATCGCGTAACACCCCGCGGGAGGCTTTGCTCGAAACCCATGAAAAACCGCAAAAGGACATGTTGATATGTGTCACTACCTATAACTCCTTGTCTAACAATATTAAAAAGATTATAAATAAAAAATGGCCGGTATTAACATCTAACAAACTTACATTTGAGAAACCTATGTTCTCTTTCAAGAGGAATAAAAGTTTAAGAGATACACTGGTCCATACCAATATGCATAGACCAAAGACGCTGAATCAGCTTACACTTTTTAACAAGCCACCAGTTTCAGGTCATTACCCCTGTGGGTCATGTGTGGCTTGCCCTCTTACGGAACACACCAAACAAATCGATCTTGGTATGACATCGCCTTGGGAACAACGCTCACATACTAATTGCAATAGTGAAAACGTTGTATATGTCATCAAGTGTCCATGCCAACTTTTATATATAGGCATGACTAGCAGAAAAATAAAAACACGAATAGGTGAGCACAGAAGCACGATTAGGAGGGCTATCACAGCTACCAAACTCACCGCTCACTATCTTGAACAAAAACACAGTGACACAGATATTAAATGGACAGTCATAGAGAAAGTGAGTGGCACAAGTAACCTTAGCAGTAGATTACTGGAACGTGAGCAACGTTGGGTTTACCGTTTGAGGACACACGTTATTGGCCTGAATGATTCCATTCCGTGGAATCAAATATATAGGAGGTAACACTTGTGCGTCCTTCTGTATGTTGGTTGATCATTCTTCCCACATTGCATTGACTCCCAGATGTAACACAGCACGGCAGTTACTGATACTTTAATAGGAACAGCCCTTAATACTAGGACTAGCAATATTGGGTGTCCCAATAAAGTTTTCCAGATTGTTTTGATGTTAGACTGCCCGAATTTAGATTTATGAATAGGACTTATTTCACCAATTTGGGTTGCCAAGAGGTTCAGTATTCTCCAAACGAGTCCGTTTGTTTTCAGCATTGGCTGCCAGGCACTAGCACTATAACTAGTAATGTGCTAACAGATTTGGCTTTTGTTCATTAAACTATAGCAGGTTTGAAATTTAAATTTAATTTACACAACTTGGCACTCTATCTATAATTTATACGGGCCGCGACGGCATCTGTTGGATGACGCGCACACTGGTTTACGTTCTAGTCCATTCAGTACAGCGCATTCGTAAGAAACTTGGTATAATACTACAATTCCCAGCATCCTACTCACAGATGTGACGCTGCGCGACGGCGCCTGATCTATAGACGCACGCACGTGATCGCTCCAATTAGTTCTGTAGAATTAGTAGTGGCGCGCCCACTAGGGGTATTTATACACCGTACACTTGGCGTCTCCACACAAAGGCCCGTGGGACCCGCACCGAGTAGGTGAGAGAGCGGGGAGGACCCTTGATGACGTGAGTAATTCTAGCACTGAATGGGAATACAGGTATGTTCGCGCCTGCTTTTAAATATGCATTTTTAGTATTTCCTTCTGCTCACAGGCTATGGTGATTTTATCTTTCCTTTTTTGGTGCGTTACTGCTTGCAACATGCAGTGTTTGACAACAGGGCTACCCCTTACTCTGTGAGGTGCCCGGAGAAGAGTTCCCTTGCCCATGTCTGGGTAAGGGTATAAATCTGAGTGTTGTGTATGAGAGACTAAAACACGGTGATTGATAGCAGCCTAGTGCTGTAGTGTGAGAGTGACACGGGTGTATACACTTTGAGACCACAAACACGAGAGTGTGGATATCAATAGGATGCGACAAGGATCGCCACTACACCATACTTTGCCACCTACGTGAGTGTGGTAAAAATTAAACTATATGTGTGTAATAACCACGGATCCGCGTGGTTACAAGAGATGATGGGTTTGTTGACACCATGTTAACTACACTGGTGCACTGGCCAGCACATCACTATTGGGAAGCAATTTAATGTACTCTTTGAGTAATATATGTTGTTGGCCCTGTTTGTCTTTGTTTGTTCTTACAGATGGAGCGTTAACAGGATCAAGAAGATAAATTATCTTCGAGTCAACTAAGGAGCAGCTATCTGCCCTTAGAGAAACAGCAGTGTAGGGATTTTCCTCTTGCGGTGTCCAGGGAGGTTGTATTGTTGCCCTGAAGAAAGTCCGGGAC
The DNA here is from genome assembly GCA_963921515.1 of Calotriton arnoldi. NCBI lineage: Eukaryota > Metazoa > Chordata > Amphibia > Caudata > Salamandridae > Calotriton > Calotriton arnoldi. The sequence goes on along the minus strand of CAWUFW010005859.1, from coordinate 1,243,861 downwards.
CTTTATGGCCCTAGTAGGACTGAAACATGTCGGCTGAAGGGTCATAGGACCATAAATACTCCTATTCTGACCCCTGTTTACATATTTTTAATAACCCTAACGAATCCAATATTAAAGGGATACTGGGATTTGTTGGAGGTTTTTAATTTTTCCTCCCTGGTCTTATTATTCCTAAGAGCTCCCTGAAAAAACGGTCGAGCCCACCCTGACTTTTAGGCGTCAGGGTGACCCGATGATGAAGCATGACACCACTAGGGTGTGTGAGGGTATTTAAAATAAAAGGAATTGTTTCCTTCCCCACTCCGTAGTGGGTCTCTTCATCTCAGGACTTCCCATCTACACCTTTTTAGGGTTGTTATGATTAAGACGCGGGTATCATCTTCGCTTCTAAGGAGTACTTTGCGTGGTATAGTGATTTAAACACGGGAGGGTGTACTCCCTTATGAGATTTCCTCTCGGCCCTTACGGCATTGGGAGAGGGTTCTTTCCCATTTCTGCCGGCAGTGTGATAGGGTAGTGACAGGCATCCAGGCCCCCCTGAGTAGGGGTGGTGGTAGTGGTAGGCATCCAGCCCCCCCTGAGTAGAGGTGGTGGTAGTGGTAGGCATCCAGCCCCCTAAGGGTGGGGATGGTAGTAGTGACAGGCATCCAGGCCCCCATGAGTAGGGGTGGTGGTAGTGGTAGGCATCCATCCCCCTAAGGGTGGGGATGGTAGTAGTGACAGGCATCCAGGCCCCGATGAGTAGGGTTGGTGGTAGTGGCAGGCATCCAGCCCCCATGAGTAGGGGTGGTGGTAGTGACAGGCATCCAGGCCCCCATGAGTAGGGATGGTGGTAGTGGCAGGCATCCAGGCCCACCTGAGTAGGGGTGGTGGTAGTGGTAGGCATCCAGGCCCCTATGAGTAGGGATGGTGGTAGTGGCAGGCATCCAGCCCCCCATGAGTAGGGGTGGTGGTAGTGGTAGGCATCCAGCCCCCTATGAGTGGGGATGGTAGTAGTGACAGGCATCCAGGCCCACATGAGTAGTGGTGGTGGTAGTGGTAGCCATCAGGCCCCTATGGGTGTGTATGGCATTGGTGATAGCCATCCCGCCCCTATGGTTCGGCTGCTGCTAGTGTACGCTCATTTCTGCATCCCTATGTGTGTGTGACATATGTCGGGTACGTGTCGTTTAGTGTGTGTAGTGGGTGTCTGGCTTACCGCCTGCGCACGTACGCGTCCGTACCGGTTCCGGTACTAGATGTAGAGTATTGGTAGGACCTGCGCGATGGGATTCATGGTTGGGTCAGTCCTCGCTCGGGTTTCTCGTGGCTTCGACTCGTACTCGCCGCTGGCTTGTTCGCCTCGTGAGCCATGGATCGCCTTGTGGCGCGAATCGGAGCTTATGTGCAGCTCTCCGGATGCTCTGACGTGCCGGACGTGAGCGACGGGTTCGGCGCGTACGGAAGGCGCATCGTACTAGTCCGGCCGGAAGGTGCTGTATATTTACTTCCGTGTGACTCAAATCGGCGCTTACGGATCTGGCTCGGGCGGGGAACAGGAGCTGGAATGGGTCCGTACGGCTCGCTCGTGAATCTGAGCAGTTATGCGCGATCGCACTTGCTCGCTCGACCACTGTTCGAATCGGTCGGGAAACACGCTGTCTCGGCTTGTTTTTTTTCCGGGCGAATGGTGTTAGGTGCGCTTCCGGCCGAGATCGGAATCGGCCCCTATATCGTAAAGAGATGGCTGGCAATAGCATTCTCCATAAATGCACTGTGAGGTAGCAGATGCACACCATATTTATCAATTTTCTCAATGTTTTTCATTTTGTTCCTGCTTGCGTGCAGACTGGAACCGTGCCTCGCCTCAATGCACGTATATTGAACACAAAAACTATTGCAGCACCCTTGTGCTGCATTTCCAATCGCACAGCTTGAATCAAAAATGCTTACAAACTTCTCATGTTCCAAATTCCATGTTTATTCCATGATTACCATAATTGACCAAACTTTTCTTTACTATTCACGATAAGGCTGCCCATAGTCCCAATTTTTTCAAATGAAGCAGTTATGCCAATCCAGGCCTTTTACCGCATCACGTGGGTCACTCAATTCATGTTTAGCAGCTATAGTTATCAAAATGTCCCAATGCATTTCGGGCCTTTTATCGCCCTTCGTCAGGGGTAGCTGTTGAGATTTAAAGTCAAAATGAAACCTCTATTAATCTTCCATACGGGAGCGCTGCAATGTTTTTACACAAATACATACAATGATTAAATCATATTTCAATCCAATCGGTATTGTAAAAATAACTAAGCTCTTTTAAACTAAGCGATTAACAAAACACCCTAAATAACACTACATCAGTGCATGCATTGTCCTGCAACCTTGTCAAGTGTTCACTGAATGCGGTAGCCTCCCCCACATCCATCCTCGATGTCATACCAGCCATTATGACCGCGTTGCTAAGTAAATCCTCAACCACCCTATATTCACTGCGTCTACTTTTCCCCTATATATATCTGTACCCCCACCCTACTTAACTCCAACAATAATGTATGTCTAATGCCCAGGCCATATAAACTAACAGCTTATCTCTGTAATCTCCCACGGACCCGTTCTTCGTTAAATACCTGCTCTTACTCCATTATTGTTCCTGACCGGTTTAATACCTCCTTTCTTCATGACCGTAGTTCCAAACAAATGCTCGGGCAACTACCTCCTCCCAATGCTCACAATTTAAACTCTTCCCGTGGTGGGAATTACTCCAATCACCAAAGCCTAATTGCCTTCAACTATACTGCGTGGCCCACTGCCCATGGAATTTGAATCCTGACTCCTCCCCCCAACGTGACTAAACCCTACGCTTACTATTACCTTCAACTAGTGCCCTCAACAACTACGTGCCCCATAAACCCTTGCGTCCGAACGAACCCTTACACAAAAGCCATCACCCCTCATTTGCACTTAATATTAACAGATACCATGTGACAAAAACATCATTAAGAAGCATCCACATTTACCGACTAGTGAATTTATATAAAATAAACCCTCATTTTTGCAAAAAAATAAAAATAAATAAACAAATATCAAATCAATGTATGCATTTAGCTCCAAAGTTGTTTAAAACACGAGTCCAAGAAGACCATCCACAAGTGGCTTTATCATGAATTCGAACGGCCTTATTCGTGAAGATGTTCCATTGTAAGTTCTGTGGTAATCCCAATTGATCATTTTTATACTGGGTGCAAAACTGCCAGTGAGGCAAGAATTTATTCCATAAATGCACTGTGAGGTAGCAGATGCACACCATATTTATCAATTTTCTGAATGTTTTTCATTTTGTTCCTGCTTGCGTGCAGACTGGAACTGTGCCTCGCCTCAATGCACGTATATTGACCTCAAAACTATTCCATGATTACCATAATTGACCAAACTTTTCTTTACTATTCACGATAAGGCTGCCCATAGTCCCAATTTTTTCAAATGAAGCAGTTATGCCAATCCAGGCCTTTTACCGCATCACGTGGGTCACTCAATTCATGTTTAGCAGCTATAGTTATCAAAATGTCCCAATGCATTTCGGGCCTTTTATCGCCCTTCGTCAGGGGTAGCTGTTGAGATTTAAAGTCAAAATGAAACCTCTATTAATCTTCCATACGGGAGCGCTGCAATGTTTTTACTCAAATACATACAATGATTAAATCATATTTCAATCCAATCGGTATTGGGACTATGGGACTATGGGCAGCCTTATCGTGAATAGTAAAGAAAAGTTTGGTCAGTTATGGTAATCATGGAATAAACATGGAATTTGGAACATGAGAAGTTTGTAAGCATTTTTGATTCAAGCTGTGCAATTGGAAATGCAGCACAAGGGTGCTGCAATAGTTTTTGAATAGCATTCTCCATGCCAACAGCCACCACACACACAAATTGAAATGGAGTAGTCCATATGAGGAGTTTTTGAGGGCGAAACGGGCATGAAACACTACATGCAGTTTTTGTGAAGAAGAAGTTCGGATTACTTCTAGATTCAGAGCCAGAGGATGTCTGTACAAAATTTAAAAGGACGCTAGCAGTAAGGCAGCCCAGACATCCAGGGAATGCCTTTTTACCCAGAAAGAAAAGAAGGTACAGGACCCCCACATGGTCAGGTTAATTACCACTTACAATAACGAATCAGGCGCCTTAAGAAAGATTTTTAATAAACATTGGCACCTGGTCAAGAGACAGATCCTGTTATTGGTCAAGTAATGCCATGGCATCCCTTAGTAACTTACCGTAAATCCAAATCCTTACGGGACCATTTTGTACTCAGTTACACTAGAACTCTCATAGATACACAGGGCTGGTTAAAAGAACAGATGGATTTCTACAAATGCGGCAAGTGTACAGCCTGCCGAGGTAGCACAAACAAAAGGGAAATACACACTGCCCATGAGACAAACATGCCACATTAAAAAATTAATCAGATGTGGCAATGATTACGCGGTGTATGCATTGCAATACTCGTGCAGATATCAATATGTTGGGAGTACCATCTGTCCTGTACAGTAGAGGGTACTAGAACATTTGCTTCAAAATTCTATTGCATTAATTAATCGAAAATGAGCAATGTGTTTAATTGTGAGAATAATTTTTTCATTTTTTTTGGAGCCTGTAAAGACAACATTAATTCTGTCTTCTATGTTTATGGCATGCCTGACCTTTCTTTGTTTTAAAAGGTGATCAGGCAAAGTGCTTTTTGATTGGCCTTGACGAAGCCTGAGTGAGGGTGGAACGCATTGCCAGAATAAATCTGTTTGAGATCTAAGCTGTGGAGTGCGAGCCTTTACTGGAGTTCAATTACAAACCCTGGTTTATTTTGGAAAGAAATACATATATATACATATTCCAATCACCAATTACACACATACTGCCACGGCCACTTAATTCGGCGACCTGTGGTTCCGGTATGTGAGATCGAAATAGATCCAAACACAGTTTAGGTGCTACATTGCGCACCCAAAAAAATCCACAAATCTCCTCTGTATGAATGCTTAAAGTACAGTTTTATTCCAAATTAGCAGGACACGAACACAACTTTTTGGGTGCGCAATGCAGCACATAAACTGTGTTTGGATATATATACATATATCTTTCTATCTATATCTATTATCTATCTCTCTCTCTATATATATTTATATATCATATTATCTACTGGCGGTCGCCAGTAGATAGTTATAGTTACAACCTATTATCCATAGGAAATCCACTGACATTCTATTTGAAATAACTCTCTTGCCGGTTGACGTATCTTCGCAAAATTTTCAAACTTTGTGGGCGCTCCGGTCCGCTCCTACCCTGAAAGTCTCGGGGATTCGCTAGCCGGGGCCGAGAAAAAGGGGGTCCCAAAACGTGTTTTCCCCATGCAATTTTCCATAGGAAACTTTAGACACGGTTACAGCCTGAACTGCTGAACGGAATTACACCAAATTTGGCAAAGAGGTAGTTCTTGGTTCAGAAAGAACCCTTTTGTTAAATGGTGTAAATCCGCTCAGTAGTTGCTGAGAAAATCAAAAGTAAAAGTACATATATATCTATGGGCACGGAGGATTCGCGCACCCTGAGCGCACTCCTGCGCGCACCGTCCCGATCACGAGCTGCATGTTAATTGGTTGTCAGCTGGCTGTCAACATTCCGATTCAGGAAATGTTGGCAGCTATTTTGTCCCTCGGTAGAACCGAGGACAGAAACAAGTGCGCAAAGCGCACAAAGGGGGCAGGGTAGAAACACCCTGACCTCTAGGCTTGCTCAGGGGTCCCACAAGGACCCCCTGGGCAAAAAAAAAAAAGAATTTTAAAAATCGGCAGGATGCGCTCAGGGTGCGCGAACTCCTGCCGGAGAATCGAGCGCGGTCTCCGCGCTCGATTGTATTTTGCCCCGGGTGGCCCAAGTCCCGGGGGCATGGTGGGGGTTTGACTTTATGTGTGGGGGCCTCAAGGGCCTCCAAGCCCCAGGGACCGCCACCTCCCGGGCTTTTTAGGAATGGTGCGGGAGGGCTCTGAGCTCTCCCGCAGCCCCGGGGACCACCACCTCCCCGGGCTTTTTAAAAAATTAAACACCTGTGTGGGGGCTCCAGCCCCCACACGCCCGGGACCGCCACCTCCCCGGGCACTAACAATTAAAATGGGGGTCCGTTTGGACCCCCGAGCCCCGGGACCACCACCTCCCGGGCTGAGCTGATGTAGGGAGGGGGCCGCGCGCCCCCTCCTGGAGCCCTTGATGGCCCTGGGGACCGCCACCCCCAGGGCCGGCTTCCTGCAGTGTCCCGGGTGCCTACCCTGGGACACTGTAGTTTGCTATGGCAGGACGGAGCCTCGCGGCTCCCGTCCCTGCCATAGCAAACTGCTTTGGATATTGGAAGAGAGAGCAGGGAAACCTGCTCTCTCTTCCAATATCCAAAGCCGATTGCTTTTCCACATGGGGAGCAGCATGTCAGCTGCTCCCCATGTGGAATAGCAATGCCGGCTCCCAAGGGACGTGGGAGCCGGCGGACTGTGGGGGATTGGGGACCCCCACAGTCCCCAACGGAGAGGGCCAGCCCCGGGGATGGGGTCCCCGGGCAAGTAGGGCCCAGGAGGGCCACGCGGCCCTCCCCCAAAAAAAAAATAAAAATAAAAATAAAAATGGAAAGGCCGGCCCCGGGGATGGGGTCCCCGGGCCTTAATGAGCCTGAGGAGGGGGCCACGCAGCCCCTCCCAAGAAAATATAAAAAGGCCATGCCCCGGGGATGGGGTCCCCGGGCCAATACAGGCCCAGGGAAGGGGGCCACGCGCCCCTTCCCGTTTTTTTTTATAAAATTAAATTTAAAAAGGGTAAGGCCCTGGGGGATGGGGTCCCCAGGGCCCAAAACAGGAAAAAGGAAAGGGGCTACACAGCCTCCTTCAGGGGACAAAAGAAAAACGAACGGGCCCGCAGGCCCCGCCCTTCCTTCACCACTCTGCAAACGCGCCCTGGCGCGTTTGCAGAGGGGGAACGACTCCCTTGAATACTGGGGGTCCCTGGGGCCAACTAGCCCACCAGGAACCTCCAATATGCGCCAGGGGCTGCGTTGCAGAGACGTGTAGAGAGGCCACACCCCTTTACACCTCTCTGCAACGCAGCTCTGTGGCGCTTTGGAGGTATATGGTGGGCTAGTTGGACTCCGGGACCCTCAGGATTCAAGGGGACTTAATCCCCAACTTAAAACGCGCCACGGGCGCTTGTACAGTGGTGAAGGGAGGGGCGGGCTTCAGGTGACATGTGTGCAAACAGGCCCCGTGGCGCGTTTAAGATGGGGAATTAAATCCCTTCATCCTGAGGGTCTCTGAGGCCAACTAGCCCAACAGGTACATCCAGAAAGCGCCACAGAGCTGCGTTGCAGAGAGGTAAAAGGGGTGTGGCCTCTCTACACGTCTCTGCAACGCAGCCCCTGGCGCATATTGGAGGTTCCTGGTGGGCTAGTTGGCCCCTAGGGACCCTCAGGATTCAAGGGGACTTAATCCCCAACTTAAAACGCGCCACGGGCGCGTTTGCACAGATGTCACCTCAGGCCCCGCCCCTCCCTTCACCATTGTGCAAATATTCTTCTAAAATCATCCGAAATACTGAATTCCGATTTACTCACCTGTTATCAGGAGAGACCTCAGTGCTGTATCTTTCAGCCCAGTCACTGGTCCTGAAAAGTAATTTTAACCGTACTTACCAGTAACTTGAATTTCCTTCCATAGGCTAACATTGACTGGTTTCACTTGGAAATTCTTCTAAGTGTGGAGTTTTGGAACTTTAAAATATTCCTCTAAAATCAGCCGAAATACGAATTCCGATTTACTCACCTGTTATCAGGAGAGACCTCAGTGCTGCATCTTTCAGCCCAGTACTGATCCTCAAAAGTAATTTTAACCGTACTTACCAGTAACTTGAATTTTCTTCCATAGGATATCATTGCCTGCTTTTGCTGGAAAAGTTTCTAAGTGTTGATTTTTGAAACATACAAATATTCCTCTAAAATCAGCCGAAATACGAATTCTGATTTACTCACCTGTTATCAGGAGAGACCTCAGTGCTGCATCTTTCAGCCCAGTACTGGTCCTGAAAAGTAATTTTAACCGTACTTACCGGTAACTTGAATTACCTTCATAGGCTAACATTGACTGGTTTCACTTGGAAATTCTTCTAAGTGTGGAGTTTTTGAACTTTATAATATTCCTCTAAAATCAACCAAAGTACGAATACCAATTTACTCACCTGTTATCAGGAGAGAACCTCAGTGCTGCATCTTTCAGCCCAGCACTGATCCTCAAAAGTAATTTTAACCGTACTTACCAGTAACTTGATATTTCCTTCCATAGGCTAATGCATTGACTGGTTTTCAGCAAAAAAGTTTCAAAGTGTTGATTTTCACAAACTACAAATATTCCTTAAAAATCGCCTGTATGACTTAAACGCATTCTTTCAACTGTTTACAGGAGATGCACCAGTGCTGGATCCAGGATCCAACACTGAGTAAGAAAAAGTAACGATAACAGTTTTTACCTGCTAAGTGAATTTCCTTCCATAGGATAACATTGGTGATTCTATGAGAAAAAGTTTCTAAGTGTCAACTTTTAAAATACAATAATATTCCTTAAAAATCACGACTGTAACCAAAACGCTTTTACTCAACTGTTTACAGGAGATGTACCAGGACTGAATCTAGGATCCAGTCCTGTGGTTAGAAAAGTAATCCATAAAGTAACTAATTGCATTTAACTAGAAATTCACATTGAGCTGAATGTTGCATTGTGTTTGAAAATGTGTTGCCCATTGCAACAACTGTAACTACTGTACTTAAAAGTCTATTGCCTATGTGCAAAGTATTTAAACTAAAGTAATTCATTCTGAGAAAGTATTTTTGTAATGTAATGTATAATGTAATTACAATGTAATTTAAAAATAAAATATGTAAAAAAATTGTTTCTAAAAATGTAGTAAATCAGTATGAAAAAATTAATATAACAATTAATACATTTAAAAATTGTCATTTACAAAACCTTTGAAATTCACTGAAAAACCGTAGGTATCAGGCACGTTATAGTTAGAAATTAGCATTTAAAAACCTTTGAAATTCACTGAAAAACCATAGGTTTCAGACACGTTATAGTTACAAATTAGCATTTAAAAACCTTTGAAATTCACTGAAAAACCATAGGTTTCAGACACGTTATAGTTACAAATTAGCATTTAAAAACCTTTGAAATTCACTGAAAAACCATAGGTTTTAGGGACAGTTATAGTTACTTGGACATTGCACTCGTACAAAACCCGTGAAATTCCCCGCTATAGTTAGTTCAGCTAACTATAACTCGCGCCCCGCAATGCACTGCTGATGACGCCACATATTACATCACTCATGACATGGTCAGTGACATCACTGATGACATCACTGATGACATCTCAAATGACATCACTGATGACATCATCCACGTGATAATCTGATGCACCTCCTCACACCCTAATATAATCTTTGATACACCCACTCTAAATTACAGACTGCCATTCGCAAAACCATAGACACACCAACACCAATAACTACATACCCACTCACTGATTCTTAGGTCTACACACACACATCCACTCACTCACCCGTACAGTCACTCATACTTACGGTCACTCAGTACAGGACTATCATATGCACTCTTACTCCTATATAGACACTCAAACAACGCCACTCATCCATAGAGATACTCAGACACCTAGTCAGTCATGCAAATAATTAAACACACTGCCATTTACTCACCTATACAGTTATACACACACCAGCTCACTTACTCATACAAATAGTAGCACATTGTTACGCTCTTATACAATCACTGATACAAGCACACACTCATCCATACAGCCACTATCACAATCACTCACTCTTGCTTATAGCTATTTATATACTCCAACACACATATATACTGCCTTTCACATATGTAGTTACTCACACATGTACCACTGGGACATACATTCACTCACTAACACACTCTTACACACACTTACCCACCCATACAGTCTATCACAGATGCACTCTTGAAACCATCCACCCAGTGAATCACCCACTCACACATCTATGCACAGAGTTGCACACACCCCTCCCACACAAACACTCAGGCACCCATACAGATACTCAGACAAGCATTCAATAACTCATATAGACACTCATTTAGCTATTCACAAACACATGCAGCCACTTACACAGCAACAGACAGACGGATACAGACATTCACCCAGATTAGTCACTAACCCATGCATTCAGTAAGATACGTTAAATCACTCACTTATAGAGTCAGTCACGCACCTACTAAATCATCCATACAGACACTTACACACCCACTCATTCTTCAATACGTCTTTTCCTATATATATTAAAAATATTTAAACTTTACAGAAACACACAGTCACTGGATGATGTCATCAGTGATGTCATTTGAGATGTCATCAGTGATGTCATCAGTGATGTCACTGACCATGTCATGAGTGATGTAATATGTGACGTCATCAGCAGTGCATTGCGGGGGCGTAGTTATAGTTAGCTGAACTAACTATAACGGGGAATTTCACGGGTTTTGTACGAGTGCAATGTCCAAGTAACTATAACTGTCCCTAAAACCTATGGTTTTTTCAGTGAATTTCAAAGGTTTTTTAAATGCTAATTTGTAACTATAACGTGTCTGAAACCTATGGTTTTTCAGTGAATATATATATATATATATATATATTATCTACTGGCGGTCGCCAGTAGATGGTTATAGTTAGGACCTATTATCCATAGGAAATCCGCAACATTCTATTCCCAATAAGTTTACGGCTGTTTGATGAATCATCGCGAAATTTTCAAAACTAGTGGGGCGCTCTGGTCCGCTCCTGTCTTGAAAGTTTCGGGGTGATTCATCAAGCGGGGGCCGAGAACAAAGGGCGGTCCCAAAACGTGTTTTCTCCATGTTAATTCCCATAGGAAATTTTAGCCACGGCTACAGCCCGAACTGCTGAACGGAATTACACCAAATTTTGCAAAAAGGTAGCGCTTGGTGCAGAAAGCGAACGCTTTTGAAATGGTGTAAATCCATTCAGTAGTTGCGGAGAAATTCAAAAATAAGAGTGAAAAATCAATTTCCCATAGGAAACTTTATGCAAGGCTACAGCAAAATTGCTGAACGGAATTACACCAAATTTGGCAAAAAGGTAGTGCTTGGTTCAGAAAGCACCCTTTTAAAAATGGTGTAAATCCGTTCAGTAGTTGCTGAGAAAATCCAAAATAAAGGTTTCGATATCTATGGCCGCGGTGGATCCGCGCACCCTCCCGATCACGAGCTGCCTGCTAATTGGCTGTCAACACTCCAAACCAGGAAGTGTTGGCAGCCATCTTGTGCCTCGGTAGAACCGAGGCACAAGAAATTACTAAAACAAGAGCGCAAAACGCAAAAAGGGGGCAGGGTAGAAACACCCTGACCCCCTAGGCCTGCTCAGGGCCCAAAAAAATTTTTTTTTTTTTAAATCGGCGGGATGCGCTTAGGGTGCGCGGATCCCGCCGAGAAACGAGCGCGGTCTCCCGCGCCGTAGATAATTGGCCCCCGGGTGGGCCAAGTCCCGGGGGCATGGGGGTTTATTTGACAATATGGGGGCCTCTAAGGCCCCCAAGCCCCAGGGACCGCCACCCCCGGGCCTTCTTTTAAAAAAAATAATATACCTGTGTGGGGGGGCTCGAGCCCCCCACACACCCCGGGGACTGCCACCTAGGCCTGCTCAGGGCCCAAAAAAATTATTTATTTTTTAAAATCGGCGGGATGCGCTTAGGGTGCGCGGATCCCGCCGAGAAAACGAAGCTGCGGTCTCCCGCGCCGTAGCACTGGCCCCGGGTGGGCCAAGTCCCGGGGGCATGGGGGTTTATTTGATAATATGGGGGCCTCTAAGGCCCCCAAGCCCCAGGGACCGCCACCCCCGGGCCTTCTTTAAAAATAATATACCTGTGTGGGGGCTCGAGCCTCCCACACACCCCCGGGACTGCCACCTCCCCGGGCACTAAAAATGCTAATTTGGGGACCGAACGGACCCCCGAGCCCCGGGACCACCACCTCCCGGGGCTGTGCATGTGAAGGGAGGGGGCCGCGCGCCCCCTCCTGGAGCCCTTGATGGCTCCTGGGGACCGCCACCCCCAGGGCCGGCTTCCTGCAGTGTCCCGGGTGCCTACCCCGGGACACTGTAGTTTGCTATGACAGGACGGAGCCTCGCGGCTCCCGTCCTGTCATAGCAAACTGCTTTGGTTTTGGAACAGAGAGCAGGAAACCTGCCTCTCTTCCAAAACCAGCAGATTGTTTTTCCACACGGGGAGCTGCATCTTAGCAGCTCCCCATGTGGAAAGCAATGCCGGCTCCCGCAAGACGCGGGAGCCGGCGGGACCATGGGGGCATTGGGGACCCCCACGGTCCCCTCAACGGAGAGGGCCAGCCTCGGGATGGGGTCCCCGGGCTAGTATTGGCCTGGGAGGAAGCCATGCGGCCCTCCCTCAAAATTAAAACATTTTATTAAAAATAAAAATAAAAATAAAGGCCGCCCGGGGATGGGGTCCCCGGGCCAGTAGAGGCTCAGGAGGGGGCCACGCAGCCCCTCCATAAACAAAAATATATATTTGGCCATGCCCCGGGGATGGGGTCCCCGGGCCGGGACTGGCCACGGGAGGGGGCCCACGAGGCCCCCTTCCCGTTAATTTTGTTGTTTTTTTATTAAAAGGGGTCAGTCCCTGGGGGATGGGGTCCCCAGGGCCCAAAAAAAGTAAGAAGAAGAGGGGCCACACAGCCCCCCTTCCAAAAAACAAAAAAACAAAAGAACACACGATCGTGCCGAGGCTCTGCCCCTCCCAGCAACACTCTGCAAACGCGCGCCTGTGGTGCGTTTAAGCTGGGAAATGGATTCCCCTCCAATACTGGGGGTCCCTGAGGCCAACTAGCCCACCAGGAACCTCCAGTATGCACCAGGGGCTGCGTTGCAGAGAGGTGGTCCAGGGCCACGCCCTTTTACACCTCTCTGCAACGCAGCTCTGTGGCGCTTACTGGAGGTACCTGGTGGGCTAGTTGGACCCCAGGGACCCTCAGGATTCAAGGGGACTTAATCCTCAACTTAAAACGCGCCACGGGGTGCGCTTGCACAGTGGTGAAGGGAGGGGCGTGGCTTCAGGTGACATGTGTGCAAACAGGCCTCGTGGCGCATTTTAAGATGGGGAATTAAATCCCTTCAATCCTGAGGGTCCCTGGGGGCCAACTAGCCCACCAGGTACCTCCAGTAAGCGCCACGGAGCTGCGTTGCAGAGTGTTGCAAAAAGGGGCGTGGCCTCTGAACACCTCTCTACAACGCAGCTCTCTGGCGAATACTGGAGGTATCTGGTGGGCTAGTTGGCCCCTAGGGTCCCTCGGGATTGAGGAGGAATTAATTCTCCAACTTAAAACGCGCCACAGGGCGTGTTTGCAGACATGTCACCTCAGGCCCCACCCCTTCCTTCACCATTGTGCAAATATTCCTCTAAAATCAGCCGAACTACGAATTCCGATTTACTCACCTGTTATCAGGAGAGATCTCAGTGCTGCATCTTTGAGCCCAGTACTGATCCTGAAAAGTAATTTTAACCGTACTTACCAGTAACTTGAATTTCCTTCCATAGGCTAACATTGACTGGTTTCACTTGGAAATTCTTCTAAGTGTGGAGTTTTGGAACTTTATAATATTCCTCTAAAATCAGCCGAACAACGAATTCCGATTTACTCACCTGTTATCAGGAGAGACCTCAGTGCTGCATCTTTGAGCCCAGTACTGATCCTGAAAAGTAATTTTAACCATACTTACCAGTAACTTGAATTTCCTTCCATAGGATATCATTGCCTGCTTTTTGCTGAAAAAGTTTCTAAGTGTCGATTTTTGAAACTTACAAATCTTCCACTAAAATCAGCAGAACTACGAATTCCGATTTACTCACCTGTTATCAGGAGAGACCTCAGTGCTGCATCTTTGAACCCAGTACTGATCCTGAAAAGTAATTCTAACCGTACTTACCAGTAACTTGAATTTCCTTCCATAGGCTAACATTGACTGGTTTCACTTGGAAATTCTTCTAAGTGTGGAGTTTTGGAACTTTATAATATTCCTCTAAAATCAGCCGAACTACGAATTCCGATTTACTCACCTGTTATCAGGAGAGACCTCAGTGATGCATCTTTGAGCCCAGTACAGATCCTGAAAAGTAATTCTAACCGCACTTACCAGTAACTTGAATTTCCTTCCATAGGCTAACATTGACTGGTTTCACTTGGAAATTCTTCTGTGTGGAGTTTTGGAACTTTATAATATTCCTCTAAAATCAGCCGAACTACGAATTCCGATTTACTCACCTGTTATCAGGAGAGAACCCAGTGCTGCATCTTTTAGCCCAGCACTGACCCTGAAAAGTAATTCTAACCGTACTTACCAGTAACTTGTATTTCCTTCCATAGGAATCCATTGTCTGGTTTTCAGCAGAAAAGTTTCAAAGTGTCGATTTTCACAAACTACAAATATTCCTTAAAATCGCCTGTTTGACTTAAACGCATTCTTTCAACTGTTTACAGGAGATGCACCAGTGCTGGATCCAGGATCCACCGCTGAGTAAGAAAAAGTAACAATAACACTACTTACCTGCTAAGTGAATTTCCTCCCATAGGATAACATTGGTGATTCTATGTGAAAAAGTTTCTATGTCAACTTATAAAAATACAATAATATTCCTTAAAAATCACTACTGTAACCAAAACGCTTTTACTCAACTGTTTACAGGAGATGTCCCAGGACTGAATCTAGGATCCAGTCCTGTGGTTAGAAAAGTAATCCATAAAGTAACTAATTGCATTTAACTAGAAATTCACATTGAGCTCAATGTTGCATTGTGTTTGAAATTGTGTTGCCCATTGCAACAACTGTAACTACTGTACTTAAAACTCTATTGCCTATTTGCAAAGTATTTAAACTAAAGTAATTCATTCTGAGAAAGTATATTTTGTAATGTAATGTATAATGTAATTACAATGTAATTTAATAAATAAAATATCTAAAAATAAATAGTTTTAAAAAATGTAGTAAATCAGTATCAAAAAATAAATATAACAATTAATACATTTAAAAATTGTCATTTACAAAACCTTTGAAATTCACTGAAAAAAACCATAGGTTTCAGACATGTTATAGTTAGGAATTAGCATTTAAAAACCTTTGAAATTCACTGAAAAAACCATAGGTTTCAGGCACTTTATAGTTAGAAATTAGCATTTAAAAACCTTACAAATTCACTGAAAAACCATAGGTTTTAGGGACAGTTATAGTTAGTTGGACATTGCACTCATACAAAACCCGTGAAATTCCCCCGTTATAGTTAGTTCAGCTAACTATAACTCGCGCCCGCAATGCACTGCTGATGACGTCACATATTACATCACTCATGACATGGTCAGTGACATCACTGATGACATCACTGATGACATCTCAAATGACATCACTGATGACATCACTGATGACATCCTCCACGTGATAATCTGATGCACCTCCTCACACCCTAATATAACCTTTGATACACCCACTCTAAATTACAGACTGCCATTCGCAAAACCATAGACACTCCAACACCAATAACTACATACCCACTCACTGATTCTTAGGTCTACACACACACATCCACTCACTCACCCGTACAGTCACTCATACTTACGGTCACTCAGTACAGGACTATCATATGCACTCATACTCCTATATAGACACTCAAACACCGCCACTCATCCATAGAGGTACTCACACACCTAGTCAGTCATGCAAATAATTAAACACACTGCCATTTACTCACCTATACAGTTATACACACACCAGCTCACTTACTCATACAAATACTAGCACATTCTTACGCTCTTATACAATCACTGATACAAGCACACACTCATCCATACAGTCACTCTCACAATCACACACTCTCGCTTATAGCTATTTATATACTCCAACACACATATATACTGCCTTTCACATATGTAGTTACTCACACATGTACCACTGGGACATACATTCACTCACTAACACACTCTTACACACACTTACCCACCCATACAGTCTATCACAGATGCACTCTTGAAACCATCCACCCAGTGAATCACCCACTCACACATCTATGCACAGAGTTGCACACACCCCACCCACACAAACACTCAGGCACCCATACAGATTCTCAGACAACCAATCAATAACTCGTATAGACACTCATGTAGCTATTCACAAACTCATGCAGCCACTTACACAGCAACAGACAGACGGATACAGACATTCACCCAGTTTAGTCACTAACCCATGCATTCAGTAAGATACGTTTAATCACTCACTTATAGAGTCAGTCACGCACCTACTAAATCATCCATTCAGACACACCCACTCATTCTTCAATACGCCTTTCCCTATATATATTAAACATTTTTAAACTTTACAGAAACACACAGTCACTGGATGATGTCATCAGTGATGTCATTTGAGATGTCATCAGTGATGTCATCAGTGATGTCACTGACCATGTCATGAGTGATGTAATATGTGACGTCATCAGCAGTGCATTGCGGGCGCGAGTTATAGTTAGCTGAACTAACTATAACGGGGAATTTCACGGGTTTTGTACGAGTGCAATGTCCAACTAACTATGACTGTCCCTAAAACCTATGGTTTTTTCAGTGAATTTGTAAGGTTTTTTAAATGCTAATTTCTAACTATAACGTGCCTGAAACCTATGGTTTTTTCAGTGAATATATATATATGTGTATATATATATATTCACTGAAAAAACCATAGGTTTTAGGGACAGTTATAGTTAGTTGGACATTGCACTCGTACAAAACCCGTGAAATGCCCCCGTTATAGTTAGTTCAGCTAACTATAACTCGCGCCCCCGCAATGCACTGCTGATGACGTCACATATTACATCACTCATGACATGGTCAGTGACATCACTGATGACACCATGCAGTGACTGTGTGTTTCTGTAAAGTTTAAATATGTTTAATATATATAGGCAAAGGCGTATTGAAGAATGACTGGGTGTATAAGTGTCTCAATGGATGATTGAGTAGGTGCGTGACTGACTCTCCAAGTGAGTGATTAAACGTATCTTACTGAATGCATGGGTTACTGACTAAACTGTGTGAATGTCTGTATCCATTTGTCTGTTGGTGTGCGAATAGCTACATGAGTGTCTATATGGGTTATTGATTGGTTGTCTGAGTATCTGTATGGGTGCCTGAGTGTTTGTGTGGGTGGGGTGTGTGTGCCTCTGTACATAGATGTGTGAGTGGGTGATTCACTGGGTGCATGATTTGAAGAGTGCATCTGTGATGGACTGCTTGGGTGGGTGAGTGTGTGTATCGGTGTGTTAGTGAGTGAATGTATATCTCAGTGGTACATGTGTGAGTAACGACATATGTAAAAGGCAGTATATATGTGTGTTAGAGTATTTAAAAGGCTATAAGTGAGAGTGTGTGATTGTGAGAGTGGCTGTATGGATGAGTGTGTGCTTGTATCAGTGATTGTATAAGAGCGTAAGAATGTGCTAGTATTTGTATGAGTAAGTGAGCTGGTGTGTGTATCACTGTATAGGTGAGTAAATGGCAGTGTGATTAATTATTTGCATGACTGACTAGGTGTGTGAGTACCTCTATGGATGAGTGGCGGTGTGTGAGTGTCTATGTAGGTGTATGAGTGCATATGATAGTCCTGTACTGAGTGACCATAAGTATGAGTGACTGTACAGGTGAGTGAGTGGATGTGTGTGTAGACCTAAGAATCAGTGAGTGGGTATGTAGTTATTGGTGTTGGAGTGTCTATGGTTTTGCGAATGGCAGTCTGTAATTTAGAGTGGGTGTATCAAAGGTTATATTAGGATGTGAGGAGGTGCATCAGATTATCACGTGGATGATGTCATCAGTGATGTCATTTGAGATGTCATCAGTGATGTCATCAGTGATGTCACTGACCATGTCATGAGTGATGTAATATGTGACGTCATCAGCAGTGCATTGCGGGGCGCGAGTTATAGTTAGCTGAACTAACTATAACGGGAATTTCACGGGTTTTGTACGAGTGCAATGTCCAACTAACTATAACTGTCCCTAAAACCTATGGTTTTTTCAGTGAATTTGTAAGGTTTTTAAATGCTAATTTCTAACTATAACATGTCTGAAACCTATGGTTTTTTCAGTGAATTTCAAAGGTTTTTTAAATGCTAATTCCTAACTATAACATGTCTGAAACCTATGGTTTTTTTCAGTGAATTTCAAAGGTTTTGTAAATGACAATTTTTAAATGTATTAATTGTTATATTTATTTTTTTGATACTGATTTACTACATTTTTTTAACTATTTATTTTTAGATATTTTATTTTTTAAATTACATTGTAATTATATTATACATTACATTACAAAATATACTTTCTCAGAATGAATTACTTTAGTTTAAATACTTTGCAAATAGGCAATAGACTTTTAAGTACAGTAGTTACAGTTGTTGCAATGGGCAACACAATTTCAAACACAATGCAACATTGAGCTCAATGTGAATTTCTAGTTAAATGCAATTAGTTACTTTAGGGATTACTTTTCTAACCACAGGACTGGATCCTAGAGTCAGTCCTGGGACATCTCCTGTAAACAGTTGAGTAAAAGCGTTTTGGTTACAGTAGTGATTTTTAAGGAATATTATTGTATTTTAAAAGTTGACAGAAACTTTTTCACATAGAATCACCAATGTTATCCTATGGGAGGAAATTCACTTAGCAGGTAAGTAGTGTTATCGTTACTTTTTCTTACTCAGCGGTGGATCCTGGATCCAGCACTTGTGCATCTCCTGTAAACAGTTGAAAGAATGCGTTTAAGTCATGCAGGCGATTTTTAAGGAATATTTGTAGTTTGCGAAAATCGACACTTTGAAACTTTTCTGCTGAAAACCAGACAATGGATTCCTATGGAAGGAAATACAAGTTACTGGTAAGTACGGTTAGAATTACTTTTCAGGGTCAGTGCTGGGCTAAAAGATGCAGCACTGGGTTCTCTCCTGATAACAGGTGAGTAAATCGGAATTACGTAGTTCGGCTGATTTTAGAGGAATATTATAAAGTTCCAAAACTCCACACTTAGAAGAATTTCCAAGTGAAACCAGTCAATGTTAGCCTATGGAAGGAAATTCAAGTTACTGGTAGGTACGGTTAGAATTACTTTTCGGGATCTGTACTGGGTTCAAAGATGCATCGCTGAGGTCTCTCCTGATAACAGGTGAGTAAATCGGAATTCGTAGTTCTGCTGATTTTAGTGGAAGACTTGTATGTTTCAAAAATCGACACAGAAACTTTTCAGCAAAAAGCAGGCAATGATATCCTATGGAAGGAAATTCAAGTTACTGGTAAGTACGGTTAAAATTACTTTTCAGGATCAGTACTGGGCTCAAAGATGCAGCACTGAGGTCTCTCCTGATAACAGGTGAGTAAATCGGAATTCGTTGTTCGGCTGATTTTAGAGGAATATTATAAAGTTCCAAAACTCCACACTTAGAAGAATTTCCAAGTGAAACCAGTCAATGTTAGCCTATGGAAGGAAATTCAAGTTACTGGTAAGTACGGTTAAAATTACTTTTCAGGATCAGTACTGGGCTCAAAGATGCAGCACTGAGGTCTCTCCTGATAACAGGTGAGTAAATCGGAATTCGTAGTTCGGCTGATTTTAGAGGAATATTTGCACAATGGTGAAGGAAGAGGGTGGGGCCTGAG
This sequence comes from Calotriton arnoldi, assembly GCA_963921515.1. Lineage (NCBI taxonomy): Eukaryota > Metazoa > Chordata > Amphibia > Caudata > Salamandridae > Calotriton > Calotriton arnoldi. Next base: position 1,224,038 of record CAWUFW010005859.1, on the reverse strand, counting down.
GTGACATGTCTGCAAACACGCCCTGTGGCGCGTTTAAGTTGGAGAATTAATTCCTCCTCAATCCCGAGGAACCCTAGGGGCCAACTAGCCCACCAGATACCTCCAGTATGCGCCAGAGAGCTGCGTTGTAGAGAGGTGTTCAGAGGCCACGCCCCTTTTACAACACCCTGCAACGCAGCTCCGTGGCGCTTACTGGAGGTACCTGGTGGGCTAGTTGGCTCTCAGGGACCCTCAGGATTGAAGGGATTTAATTCCCCATCTTAAAACGCGCCACGGGCCTGTTTGCACACATGTCACCTGAGCCCCGCCCCTCCCTTCACCACTGTGCAACGCGCCCGTGGCGCGTTTTAAGTTGGTGGATTAAGTCCCCTTGAATCCTGAGGGTCCCTGGGGTCCAACTAGCCCACCAGGTACCTCCAGTAAGCGCCACAGAGCTGGGTTGCAGAAAGGTGTAAAAAGGGGCGTGGCCTGGACCACCTCTCTGCAACGCAGCCCCTGGCGCATACTGGAGGTTCCTGGTGGGCTAGTTGGTCCCCAGGGACCCCAGTATTGGAGGGGAATCCATTTCCCAACTTAAACGCGCCACAGGGCGCGTTTGCAGAGTGTTGCTGGGAGGGGCGGAGCCTCGGCACGATCGCGTGTTCTTTTGTTTTTGGTTTTTGGAAGGGGGCTGTGTGGCCCCTCTTCTTTTACTTTTGGGCCCTGGGGACCCCATCCCCTAGGGCCTGACCCCTTTTTTAATTTAAAAAAAAAATAAAATTAATGGGAAGGGGGCTTCGTGGGCCCCCCTCCCGTGGCCAATTCCGGCCCCGGGGACCCAATATATATTTTTGTTTATGGAGGGGGGCTGCGTGGCCCTCCTCCTGAGGCCTCTACTGGCCCCGGGGACCCCATCCCTCGGGGCGGCCTTTATTTATTTATTTATTTTTTAATAAAATGTTTTAATTTTGGGGAGGGGGGCCGTGTGGCCCCCCTCCCAGCCCACTACTAGCCCCGGGGACCCCATCCCCCGGGGCTGGCCCTCTCCGTTGGGGACCATGGGGGGGTCCCCAATGGCCCCACGGTCCCGCCAGCTCCCCGCGTCCTGCGGGAGCCGGCATTGCTTTTCCACATGGGGAGCTGCTAAGATGCAGCTCCCCGTGTGGAAAAGCAATCTGCTTTGGTTTTTGGAAGACCAAAGCAGTTTGCTATGACAGGACGGGAGCCGAGAGGCTCCCGTCCTGTCATAGCAAACTACAGTGTCCCGGGTAGGCACCCCGGGACACTGCAGGAGCCGGCCCTGGGGGTGGCAGTCCCCAGGGCCATCAGGGGCTCCAGGATGAGGCCGCACGGCCCCCTCCTTCACATGCACAGCCCCGGGAGGTGGTGGTCCCAGGGGCGTGTGGGAGCCTGAGCCCCCACACAGGTATATTATTTTTTTAAAAGAAGCCCCGGAGGGTGGCGGTCCCCATATTATTAAATAAACCCCCATGCCCCAGGGACTTGGCCCACCCGGGGCCAATTAACCACGGCGCGGGAGACCGCGCTTTGTTTTTTTTTTTCTCGGCGGGATCCGCACACCCTAAGCGCATCCCGCCGATTTTTTTTTTAAAAAAATCATTTTTTTGGGCCCTGGGGTCCTTGTGGGACCCCCTGAGCAGGCCTAGGGGGGTCAGGGTGTTTCTACCCTGCCCCCTTTTTGCGTTTTGCGCACTTGTTTTAGTAATTTCTTGTGCCTCGGTTCTACCGAGGCACAAGATGGCTGCCAACACTTCCTGGTTTGGAGTGTTGACAGCCAATTAGCATGCAGCTCGTGATCGGGAGGGTGCGCGGATCCACTGCGGCCATAGATATCGAAAATTTTATTTTGATTTTCTCAGCAACTACTGAACGGATTTACACCATTTAAAAAAAAGGTCGCTTTCTGAACCAAGCGCTACCTTTTTGCAAAATTTGGTGTAATTCCGTTCAGCAGTTTTTGCTGTAGCCTTGCATAAAGTTTCCTATGGGAAATTGATTTTTCACTCTTATTTTTGGAATTTCTCCACGCAACTACTGAATGGATTTACACCATTTAAAAAAAGGTTGCTTTCTGAACCAAGCGCTACCTTTTGCAAAATTTGGTGTAATTCCGTTCAGCAGTTCGGGCTGTAGCCGTGTCTAAAATTTCCTATGGGAATTAACATGGAGAAAACACGTTTTGGGACCCCCCTTTGTTCTCGGCCCCCGCTTGATGAATCACCCCAAAACTTTCAAGACAGGAGCGGAACAGAGTGCCCCACTAGTTTTGAAATTTCGCGATGATTCGTCAAACGACGCCAAACTTATTGGGAATAGAATGTTGCAGATTTCCTATGGATAATAGGTTCTAACTATAACTATCTACTGGCGACCGCCAGTAGATAGTATATATATATATATATATATGATCTTTTTGTGGTGTGGAGAGGGACAGAAGACAGTGCCTCACAATTTGTGTCTTTGATGAATAGGAATGAAATCAACTTGAAATTAACGGCAACAATTAGCAAAAATCAGTGGATTTTTAGTTGTAAGAATCAGTATTATTGATAACAAACTAGTCACATCGTTATACCGCAAACCAACAGCGGGAAACACAGTCCTACATGCCAGCAGCTCTCACCCGACTCATTTAATTCAAAGCATACCATACGGCGAGATGTTGAGGTTCAAAAGAGTATGTAGTGACGAAAAAGAACTAAAGCGTATTCAGCAGACTAGCAAAATCAGATTCTTACAAAGAGGCTATTCCTCAGACACAATAGACATAGCTATCAGTTAATCCAACAAATTCAGCAAAACAGAACTCCTATTTGACAATACCACTACACCAGATGAAAACACAACTGTAGAGGCTGACCAAAAGTCTGAACCTATCAGAATCATTTTTACTTACTGTAAACAACAGAAATAGCTTAGAGGCATTTTTAAACGTAACTGGCCCCTGATATTGGATGATCCGATAATTGGACATCTATTACCCAAAACCCCATCGATTTCTTACAGAAAATCCAAATCTATGGGAGACACTTTGGTTAAGAGTAGTCCAGAGGTGGACGAAGGAACAACTTGGCTCCATGCCAGAAAGGGCTTTTTAAAATGCTCAAGCTGCAAGGCGTGCAAACATGGGGTCAATAGAACTACATACATTTCCGCATTTGGCAGTGAGGTAAAGAAAATAAATAAACATCTTACGTGCAAAACAGAGTATGTTATATACATACTATTATGCATGTGCGGTTTGCAATACGTGGGCAGCACAAAACTGCAAGCCCACAAGCACATATTGCAACACATCAGAGCCATTAAAAATGTAGCTCCCACATACCCGGTAGCTAGGCATTTAATGAAGTGCACAAAAATAACATCAATGATTTACAGTATTTTCTGATAGATTCAGTTCCCACACACAGAAGAGGAGGCAATAGAGAACTACAGCTTAGAAGATTAGAAACCAGGTACATATTCGACGGGGTCCGGTGTTTTGAGGGCTCGATCAGGTACCAAGCGGGTGCCTGGCTTTGCCGGCGGTGTGCCAACTAGCCACCACCCCCCTCCCGAGACCCATGGTGTGATTTTTGATCACCCTACATAGATCTGCTGGGTTCCAATAATTAAGAAGGATCCCGCAGTAATAGCAGGTTTTTAAAGATTTTTTCCTGTTTTTTTCACACATTCGACCTCCTGGTTAGGGTGAGCCTTAGCGCGTTCATACCGCCGGGGTCTTCACCTTGGTCCTGAAGAATGCCTAGCTAGTAGCATCATAGAGGCAGAAACATGTTGACCACACACAGTGAGACATAGCTGACCAATCTATTCAGCACATATACCACTCACTCTCTTTTTATTTGTGCCTGGCTGACAGACGAATAAAATTATTTTCAGATACAACCTAGTCACTTTTAATTCACTTCACAAATCACTTGCACTTGTCACTTTAACCTGCTCCGCAGTAATTCTGGCGTTGAAGCACACCGGGGAGGTACTCGACCTTCCTGGTGGGGCCCGATGATGAAGCATTTCACCAACCAGGTTGGTGAGTGAGGGCTTTCTAAAGAATCAAAATTTGATCCTTCATGCTAGCTCTTCTCCTAAGAAGGCACACTCTTTTGTTGTTTGGACAAAGAAAATAAATAAACATCTTACGTGCAAAACAGAGTATGTTATATACATACTATTATGCATGTGCGGTTTGCAATACGTGGGCAGCACAAAACTGCAAGCCCACAAGCGCATATTGCAACACATCAGAGCCATTAAAAATGTAGCTCCCACATACCCGGTAGCTAGGCATTTAATGAAGTGCACAAAAATAACATCAATGATTTACAGTATTTTCTGATAGATTCAGTTCCCACACACAGAAGAGGAGGCAATAGAGAACTACAGCTTAGAAGATTAGAAACCAGGTACATATTGAACCTCGATACCAAATACCCAGGAGGTCTAAATGCAACTGAAGATCTGTACACTTGTCTATAAAGAGTTAGCAATAATGTATATTTGAAACTGTTAGGATATGATAATACATAATATCTTTATTTTGGTCTCATTACTCTCGTATAGAAAAATATATACCATAGAAGGGTTAGATTTCTTAGATACAATAGTATTTATGCATATATATATTTTTATATCTATATTTATATAATTTTATATTTTTATATATATCAGCTCCTGCAAGACTACACCATCATGCAGGACTAAACGAGTAATCATCGAGAATAAGATAAGACCATAGGACAATACATTGTACATTATATATGAATATCATCAATACCTATTCATGGATTTCTGTTGCATAGTATTTCTCTTCTATGATATTTTGTTTTCATTTCTATATTCTGCTCGAAGGTTGACAAATTTGCCTATTTTGTACAGTATGAAAAATATATAACGTATGAAATTAGATATTTTCAAATCTATTTAATGTTAAGACAATTGTGGAATGGACACACAGATACACCTAATCTATTCTCCCCAGTTCTTATACCCTGATGCTACCGCAACAATAAAAACTGTTTTTTTAAATACATTACAACACTTCACGATACGCACTATGCACTTTATTGTTGGTTTTAGTACAAGGGGGTGACACTATTTTAGGTTTTTAATGCATTTATATGGATTTTAAAAGATCGCACATTTTTTGTTGCGTATGACATCATTGATTCAAAGAAAATCATATACCATATTGGCACAATTTCAATATGTAAGAACAGCAAGATACATTTATGTATGTATTAATTCACCAATTCATATTTATATATTGAATTTTATATGAGAAAGCATTTATGCAATTATTCAAATTCTAAATGTATTACCAATGTAACAAACACAATATGTTGTTTAACAGTGTTAAATACGGTTGGAAATATTTCCGGAATATATCAAATGTTAGAATCCATATAGTCTGTTTTTCTTGCCTATTAAGGTGTAGAATGCGCTCGTCACTTTAAGAACCACAGATTTGCAAAGGCAGCTTGTCATGTGATCAAGGCCGATGAGGCCGAAACGCGTAATGGCGGTTTGCTCGAGTGAATAAAACCACTATCAGCACTGAACCTTGGGTCCGTGTCCGTCTTTCCAGCAAAGGAGTTTGTGAGCGGATTGAACAAATATATAATTATATATATAATTATATATATAATTATATATAATTATACAGATGTACACAGTGTAATAGGCAATTTCTTACCATTGTAGAGTGTGGGAGGGGAGCATGACTCACAAGAGGAGAAGCTGCGAGTGAGTCACAGTGGTTTCCCTCCTTCACAAAGGTCATAAATATCATATTACAATTTCCACATCTTCATACATGGCTTATGCCATAGCATTCTTCATATACATTTGTTTAAAAAAAAGTATTTAACCAAAACCAGGATGCAATTTATTAAATTGGTGCAGTAAAGAAAATCACTTTGAAAAAGCCCAGGTCCATTGGGACAGTTGTTTCCATGTGTAAAGTAATAGTAGCAGGAAAATCTATTAGGCAGTAAACAATGATTTTCTTATGTGAATTTAATGCTACTGTGGTAATAAACAAATGTGTCCTTTGCACTGCAGTAACAAATGTGTGTTTATTAGGGTTGTACGACGGTACAATGCAGGTAAAGACATCGTATGCCTTTACCACGCATTTTTACCACGCATGTTTTTACCACAAACATGCTTTTACAATGCATGGCATTACCATGCATTGTTTTTATATATAAAAACAATGTATTTGTGGAGGGAGACCCCCACACCCTCAATTTACCTTAAATGCGTGGTAAAGGCATGCGTTGTAAAGGCATGCACATGGTAAAAATATGGGTGCTAAAAAATGCGTGTTAAAGGCACAACAAGGTAAAAACCTGGTTTTAAAGGCTGTTTCCCTTTTATTAGTACATTTGCTCACAATTTCCAGAGTTAGTTAGCCACATATATATATCTATGCCATGGCAATGAAAATGAATGTGGCTCAATAACACGTTATTTAGCACAAAAGTACATTCACATGTTTAATACTACATCAAATGCAAGCTTATTACCACAGTACTGCAAACTTGACACAAGAAAAAACACTTTTTACTGCCTCAGAGATTGCATAAAACACCTTTCCTAATAGTCACAAAGGGGCACATGCATCAAGCCATTTTGCGATCCCAAACAATGCGAATCACAAAAATCGTCCATTTGCGATCACAATATGGCCTCTTCTGATGCATGTAACTTTTGGGCAATTCGCAATTTAGGTAATCGCAATTTTTTGCAATTCCCTAAATTGCTGATGCTAATAGGGAATCGCAATTTGCAATTCCCTAATGCAAAATGCAAGAAGCCTTTCCTAAATGCGAAATGTGCATTTAGGAAACGCTAATTACCATCAACTTCAAGTTGATGGTAATATCTGCATACTTTGAAAAATGCACAAAAATGCATTTTTCAAAGTGCCATGTAGCGCACACATGCCCTTAGGGCATGAGTGTGCTTTACATGTGCACACTTGCATTTTTCTCGGGTTGGTTCAGGGGGGCCGCAGGCCCCCGGGCAACCTTGACTTTGCATTCGCTTATTGCGATTACCAATTTGGCCCATAGGAATGAATGGAGTCACATTACCCGATAGTGATTCGCTATTTGCCGAATCGCTAGTAGGTAATGTTAAGGAATCGCATTTTTTGCGATACCTATATGCATAGCATGTTGAGATTCACAAATAGCGAATCTGTAAAATTCGCTATTTGGGAATCGCAAAATGCAGGCTTGATGCATGTGCCTCTATGTCTTTTCAATGTGATTTTGCCATTATGCACACATTTAACCCCTTACATCCTGGTTTTGGTTAAATACATTGAGTTAAAATAAATACCTTTGAAAAGATACCATGGCATAAACCGCACATGCAGATGTGCAGAGTATAATACCCTATTTAATACCCTTGCTGAGGAAAGGGTGGGCATCATAACTCACTTCTTGAGATTTCGTCCCACACTCAACAATGTAATAAATAGCATATTACCCTCTACATATCTGTATGTATGTATATAGATATGTGCGTGCGTGTGTGTGTATGTCATTTGGTCTTTAGAAATCCCTTCTCGATGCCTGGCGCCACAATAGAATGCCGTAGAGACCTAAGAGGTAGGTCCATATATTGGTTGGACAAGAGAGATTTACGCCACGTTAGGGTAAAATATAGAACGGAATCCCATTAAGCAACAGAAGGCGCAAAGTCTTGAAGGCTTTCCTAAAGGCGCCCAATCCCCACATTTGCATGCCAAGGCCGGGCCTGATGCACTATGTGGACAATATTCTTTTCAATCTTTGCATTTTGATGCAGAGTATACGTTGCAAAAACAGATGAGACTTCGATGGAAAAGGGCAGAACGGGGTGGGCTCCTTTTCTTCGCCCCATTCAGAAAAAAAACCGCTGTATTTCTATACCCCACCAGCGTAGGTGCACCCCGCTGGGTCTGGCAAGCCACTCAAATGGCCCGCGATGTTTTGAGAAGCTTTCTCTCCCCCTTTTCAGGTCCTGGGTCCCCCTCGTGCCCCCAGGCCTCCCTGCGAAGCCGCCCGCCTCACATCTGAAAACCCTTGGGGTGGAACCTCCATGATGCCGGAGCTATATGGAGATAAGCCCCCCTGGACAGAGAAATTCTTTAGAGGGACATCCAACAAAGCACCCCGCTCCTCTGGCCTCCCGTCCCCGGGATGGAGCAAAAATGGCATCCCGGGGAGGAAAGTTGCATATTTAATGTCTGATTAGGAAAGAAAAATAGGCACATTACATGCTTAGATAGTGATGTTTGTGGGACTCAGTTCCACATGAGATTCAGATGCGGGCTTAGGAAATATCCCTTTTAGGCAACTGAAGGGCTGCTCGCAAGTTCACAGCAAGACTTTTACACGCATCTTTATGTGCTGGGATTGGGCGGGTTTTGTGCGCCTTTCAGTCCCACAGCCAGAGCACAACGGCACGGTGACATGCTGCAGCTGGCCCCTACCGAGCGCCCTCCGGTCCCCACCGCATCACGGCTCTCCGCTGGCCTGTCGGCTGCCATTCACGATGAAGTCTCTTTTAAAATCGCCAGGCTAAGGACAGGCCCAGAGAGTAGTGGCCATCAAACTGCTCTGTGCATAAGCCTTTTTCAAGATATGACTAGCCCCTGTTCACGCGGGCGAGACACATAAGTCTTTGAGAGGTATCCGATACAAAAATTATAAAAGAAAATTATGATAACTTTCATTTTACGTAGTGGTTCGCCGTCATCGTATACGCTCATTCGAAATCACCCAGTAAACATTTTAACAAGCCGTATCACATCATCATAAACAATGTACATTACTCTTAGTGAATTGAAAGTAGTAGGTTAACAGGAATTCCATCAAGGGTACACTGCTGTCAGAAACTAAGTTTAATCGTTCAAGACGTTACTTATTCAATAGGCTTTATTTACTGCTACCCATTCAGCAATGTTACCTAATTGTACCCATGTGACTAGAATGAAGTCTGTGGGTCAAGCCGGGTTTAAACGTACATTTTAAGGCTGCTCATCGATAGCTCCAGAAAGAATGCCCATTTACCTTCGAGGTGCACCAAAGATTGGCATCTAATAGGTCTTTGGCTGGTGTTGGGAAAACAAAACAAAAAAATTCCGTGTGTGTACACTTTAATTCCACGATGATTTGTTTGGGGTGTTTCATGAAGTGATTCAGTGTTTAACCGCAATATGTAGTTCAGAATATCCACCTGCAGTGACATTAATTGCAGAATACCCACTGCCTCTATATCGTGAAGGTAAGTATATAAAGGTAAGTATATATTAGGTATTCTTAATTCCACATCAGTGTACCTTGATTATTTATCTTCAAGGTACATAGATGTGGAGTTAAGAATAGTAAATCTTTACTTAAATATATGCTCTTACTTAGAAGATATTGCATTAGTCAATATTCTATACCCGATATTGCTGCAGATCGATATTTTGTCATAGATGGTTTCGATGGTAATGTTTCGAAGTTTGCAAGTCATTGGTGACAGATTTATGTCCTATCCGTGTACTGCTTTTTATCACTGCCGATTTGAATTGTTCTGGATGTGATGGAAGTGCGCATCTGCTACACAAGCAAATGACAAATGCTGGTTTAGAATACAAAAAAACACTTTCATTTTTATTGTTACATTTTCCTTATTGCTCCCTAAGTGTTGCTTCCTCATAGAGAGTTTGGATTGAGTGCTTCAGTATTTGTATTGTATCCATGTTCATTTGGTGCAAAAGTGGAGCTGAAGGCCATATTCTTGCCTTTAGTACTTGTCATAAGTTTCGCTTCTCTGGCTGGATTAATGAGCCTGAGCTACTGTTAATATGCTCTTTTGGTACATGCAGCACTATGTTGCCCTTATGGCTTGGCCTAAACTGTACCGATGCACACACATAATGGAACAAGACCAAGACTCAAGATCCCACTCACATCCAACTCTGCACTGATGTTTCTACAGTGAGCAATCCCTTTGCTTCTATCCGCAACTGCTACCAAGAAACTCTCCACCAAGATAAACAAAGCTAGCAACGCCAGACCAACACTATCGCTAATAGTGGAACAGACCGAATATTTACTGCCTAAGAGATGCATGAATGTAAAGCATGAGTCTGCAAAACTTTGTTTGAGATCCTTTATTTAAGCACTTGCTACGAATATTAATTGTTACTTTGCATGAATATTTCATTGGATGTTAGTACATTGCAGTCAGTACACACTACATCAGGAGTATGCACACGCACACACATATACATATATCCTACTGGCAGTCGCCAGTAGGTAGTTTTCATTTTTTCATTTATTATCTTTATTCAGTTTACAGATGGAAAACCATAAAACAGGCTCATGTCACAGTACTCACTCCCAATGGCTGAACGTAAATTTTTTAAATGTAGCAGTACAGGCTCTTTAAACCTAAAAACAAAAACCTACTTAATGGTCCTGTTAAACTAGAAATGTTCACGTTTGTGTATTGCTCTGTGTAAGTTAGCATTCGCTGCGCCATTTTTTTTTGCAGGCACCATTTTAGGCTGTTTCAAAACCTATCTAGTTTAATTCAGAGAAATGCTCTAGTCTGAGTTTGGTTTTTGCCATGTAGATCTGTTCCTGTAATGAGTACACTGTTCCTATTAGCGCATACCTTTCTCCCTAGATAGAGGCCCTCTCCCACTTGTCTGGTGACAGGCCCGACTGGAACGACCTTGGACTTCGCAACTTTGTGTAAGATATGAGCTCTGAGACTGTTTTTCTTAGTATTCCCTTGCCTAGCTGCACCTGCCTGGATAATTCCACCATGGGCGTGTTTTAGCTCAGTTACGAAATGTACATAATGTATCTTTATGCTTGTCGATTTCAGTCCCTCTGCAGCACTCCTAGCGACTGGGCAGATTTGGCTCCGCTCTGAGTGTATATAATAAACAGTTATTGGTTTGCATTCTCCTCTGTCTGACCGACTCTTCATTTGGTATGGAAGGATGAGAGGTGGTCGTTAGTGACCTGGGTGACCTGAATCGGGCCACTTCCTTCAGTCCGCCATTTTAATGGTTATAATGACCTGGCGCTACCCTAGCACATTCAATTCAATTTTCTCTATTCTAATACAAAAGTGTCCTTAAAATTACTTTTAAAATCACTAGAAAACATTAAAAACTGACATTCCATATAAAATATTATGTTTAAAATGCATGACTGTATGCTTTGGACCATCTAAAATATATGATAAATTTCCCAGAGACTCTGAATCACTGGATACTACTGCCTTACTGTCTACATCTCCTAGAGAGAGAGACGCCTGCTTAGAGAGGTTCCCTGCTTTGCAGGTATCAAAAGTGGAAGAGATGCTGAAAACAGTCAAATCTCGTTCACCCCTCGACATTATGCCAGCTAATCTGTTTGCCCCTCTAGCTACGCAACTAGCCCCCTCCATTTGCACTATATTAAATGCATCTCTGAGTGAAGGGAAACTTCCCCATGAATGGAAGGTGGCACAAGTGCTTCCGATCTGTAAGAAGGTGCCTGTACCCGCAATGGAGTTGGCAAATTATTGCCCTATTCCACTTCTTCCGCTTATGAGTAAACTCTTGGAAGGACACATTAACGCAAAGCTTATGGAGTACATAGAATCCCAAGGCTGCCTCGATTCATCACAGTCTGCTTTTAGAACTAATCATTTCACTGAATCCACCCTTATAGGTGTCACAGACTACATCAAACTTGCCCCTGACAACAATAAGGCTGTGCTGTTAGTGCTGTTGGACTTGTCCGCAGATTTTGACACAGTGTCTCACCATAAGTTACTCCAAAGATTGAATAAGATTGGAATCCATGGACTTGCCCTAAAATGGATTGCGAGTTTTCTAGACCAGCGCACCCAAACTGTTAACCTGGGTCCTTTCCGCTCCAGCATCATGGAGCTCACAAAGGGGGTACCACAGGGCTCTTGTCTTAGCCCCACCCTGTTTAATGTGTATGTGGCCCCTCTGGCAAAGATCATTAGAGATCATGGGTTCACTCCCTTTTCTTATGCAGACGATACTCAACTTCTTTTATCATTTGATAACAGTACGACCTCGACCAAATCTCTCTTTGCTGAGGGTATGCGGGCAATTTCTGGCTGGATGACAGAAAACTTTCTCCAGCTTAATGCCGATAAAACAGAACTTTTATTATTCGGCAGCGCTCAAACGCTATGGTTCTCAGACTGGTGGCCTCTGGAACTGGGCTTAGCCCCTACCCCGAAAATAGTGGCAAAAAACTTGGGCGTCTGTCTGGACCACTCTCTTACTATGAGAGACTAAGTAATGGCCACTTCAGGTACTTGCTTCCACACGTTGAGTCTTCTCAGTAGAGTGCTCCATCTTCTTCCTCTATCCGTTCGTAGGACCCTGATTCAAGCCTTGGTAATCAGTCTCCTCGACTACTATAATGCCCTTCTAGCAGCCGCAAACGAATCCTTGCTGAATATACTGCAGGTGGTTCAGAATACGGCAGCCCGCCTGGCACTTAACATGCCCCCCAGAACATCTTCCCTGCCATTGCTGAGACATCGTCACTGGCTACCCGTCCGCCAAAGAATTAAGTTCAAGATCTGCTGTCTTGTCCCTAAAGCACTTAAGGGCAGAGGCCCAAGCTACCTGTGGAAAAACTTAATTGCTAACAGCCTTTCAGATCACTTCGTTCAGGGGAGAAAGCTCTTCTTGTTATCCCCCGTTACAGAAAATCCATGCAGGGGGCAAAACCTTCTCTTACCTCGCTCGTATATCTATGTAAGTGCTCAGATCTCCTCCTTTTCAGGAAACTCCTGAAAAGAGAACTTTTCAGTAACTGATCTCTCAGGCCTTGAATTCCCGCACCTCTAGCGCGGAGATACCCCTTCGGGGGTGATTCCCAGCGCTTTACAAATTCTGCCATTCATTCATCTATAAACTACTGCTAATTTATGTTCATTGACATACGTGCTCGAACTGCAGTTTTCAAAAACGTTCCCACAGAAAAAACGCTCTCATCGTCAGTAAGTTGAATCAACTTGCTATATACTTCTCTATGGCCACTAGTGGCAAACCTCTTAATTAGGGGAAGTAAAATTCTTTTAGTGAAAATAGAATAAAAACCACAGTAGAATAAAAAATGTAGCAGCGATTTCCCTGAGCTTCCATTACATGGGGAACGGGTGGTGTCCAAATTTTCCTGAAATCCTAAGGGGAAGCATAACATGTATTTGACAGTATCCGCCCTAAATCGCAACAACAAACATCTCTCCCATCACCCCATAGATTTTGCTAGGTACATCGCATTTGATCTGCCCACTCCTAGATTCATATAGGCCGCTACACTTGGCTCTAAAACCTCCGTTGCCAATCTATCAACCTTAAGGGATTTGCACAGAGCTATTTGAAGCTCTTTTTTACTAATGGTTGGTGGGCCTTCTGGGTTTTCAAATAAATGTTGGTAACCTACTTTCTGTAAACGAAATTCCACGGTCACCAGCCATGGGATACTCTTACCTTTTTCACAGGTGAGACAATCTCGAATGATGTCTTTAGTGACGCTTGCCTGTGTGTTCCTCCATAGTGCGAGCCATAATAGTGGTGGGCGAACATATATATAATCCTCGATAAATGGGATATTCAATTCACTATGGGAGATAAAGTTGGAGGGAGAAATAGGGACCCCTAAAGCTCTTCCATAAATCCTGTTTTCTTCCACTTGGATTGAATTACACTTATTAATGCCCCATACCTCTGCCACATATGTGGCTATTGGTCTGCACTACATTTAAAAAATCTGCAGGAGAGGGAGAAGGGCTCCTCCCCTCCTTGGTTGTGGTAAACTAAACAGCGAATTAACCGCTCCTGATAGTTTGTTGCTGCTTTGTGTGTAACATGTTCTGTCCATAAACCATTATCTGTAAAAGTTAATCCCAAATATGAAAAAGTACAAGTGCATTTTAAGGAGGACTCCCCCACTTTAAATGTTTCCATGTTCAGTTTCTTTGGGCCACAAATCATTATGTAAGATTTATTAAAATTAGTGCGTAAATCCAGGGATTTCATAAAATTTACAAAACCGTACACTAACTGTCGTAGGGCCCTTTATTAATACTCCGTCATCACCATACAGCAGCCATGGCAAGAAGGAGCCTTTAACTTTAGGCACATCAGGAATTGCGGTAAGTAAAAATGGGTGAGATCATTTATATATAAAATAAATAAAAGTGGAGCTAAAACACATCCTTGCCTTACTCCCCTAAAAATTCTAATTGCACCGGACACCACCCCTTCAGTATTTATTCTTTTTCTGGCTTTCATGTCTCGGTGCAAATAAGCTATAAAGTTTACCAGTGCGTCATCGATACCAAGAGTTAGAAGAGTGGACCACAGCTTCGAACGGCTTATACTGTCGAACGCTGTGGTCAGGTCCATGAATGCCAGATATATCGGGGAGTTTTGTGCTATGGTATATTTACCAATCAGTAGGTTGAGATTAAGAAACTGCCCTACAGTGCCAATCTTAGATCTGAAGCCATACTGCATGGGTAAAAAATTGCTTTCTCTGTTGCCCATTCTTTTGTCCGATTATAAAGGGCCCTTCCCAGGATTTTTTGTGTTGTGTCGATTAACAAGATTGGCCTATAACAACTTGGCTCCAAATGATTTCCCTTCTTAAAGATTGGTACTATTATTGAAGTCGACCATGTGCTTGGTAAGGGAAAGTGTCCTAAGCTGTTGAAAGCATTCAATAGTAACGGAGCCCAAAAGCCTGGGTTGTGTTTAAAAAGATCAATCGGTACTCCATTTGGACCAGGGGCCTTTCCCCCAATACTCTGATTTATAGCCTCCTCGACTTCCCCCAAGTTTAGCTCTATTGGGATAATATTTGTGAGTGGTGTATATTCGGAGTCTGTGGAGACTGGTGAGTAGATGTTTGAAAAGTGCTGTTCCCAGGCCTCACTAGTTATGTTGCAGTTAATCTTTGCCTCTGCCTGCTTAAACTGTTTCATTTCTTATACTGCTGCTCAATAGAGTATGCCATTCTTATTCTTGGCAGTCAAGGCAAGGGAATCCCATTGCTGGCCTAAGACTTCCTTTTTTAGGTCTCGGCTAGGCAGCGCATGCGCTGTCTCGTCGAGAGATGGTGTATACAGTATAGCGGGGGAAGCTCCGCCCACTTTCCGCCTATCTTTGTGATTGGCTGCAATCGTAAATGCTGCATTATGATTGGTTTTTGGAAAGTGAATCCCGCTTCCCGACGGCCATGTCGTCATTATTGTCCTTCCACAGCTATCGGCCCCTTTACTTTTCAAATCGTTTTGTTTACCTGTCTCCCCCGTTCCCTCTCGCAGTCCGTGACTTCTCATGCCAGCAGCACCCCCACCCCCTCCCGTTTGTGCCTTTTAACGCTCCCACTTCCGTTTAAAATGCAATAGGTCTCGTGTAAATACGAGTCCTATTGCATTTTAAATGCTTGTTTGTTGTGGGATTGGTGGGTGGATTAGCACTCTTTTTTTCCTTGCAGCGCATGCGCTGCTTGTTTTTAAAGTTACTGTCCCATTGTCTCCACTCACAGAATAAAAGGACTGCAATGTTCTGTTTATCAGGTGTTTCTCCTTCATAGGACCCCAGTCGGCGCTCTTTGTGACACAATTCAGATTTCTTCTCCGAGTCGGAGCCCGTAACTGTTTCCATCTCTCTAGCAGGAGCGCTCATGATTCCCTGTTGCTGCTCTACATAGCTGCCCAGCTTTCAGTTTGTTTAAGTGTGTCAAGGCCATGTTTTCACCCTGTGCGACATTTCAATGGTTTATGCGTGACACTATGAGTGACACTTTATCACAGGTGTACCAAGGCAGTTACGTTCACGTAATGAGTTACATTTCTAAAATTAACTCGTCCTGTTCAATGTAATGGCATGGAATCCGTCTTCAACTGCTGTGCTGCGCTTGGAGTGTTCACGCTCAAGAGGGCTGGGGAGGCTGTCATGTCTGTTGTGTAGATGCACAGAAGTGTGACAGCTTCACACCACAAGGCAGCATGGCGTGAAGGGTGCACAGGGAGAGGACGCCACAGGCCGGCTTCACAAAACATGTCCATCAACTGACCTTAATATGGTCTAATTCTGCAGTCCCGGTGTTTGCCAAACAAACATAACCTTCTGTTCACTTTAACAGTGTAGCTGCACCAGGTACTAAGTCAACCATTTGGAAAGCAGCCTGTTGTGTAAATACAACTATTTTTGTCTCGTTACCCCCATTATACGAAACAGTTTGTGTGCACAATTATGCTAAAATTATGTTATACTTTGTTGCGCATTACAGGGTTGACGTTTTTTTTTCTGGGAGTTTTATATAGCAGGTACTAGACCCGAAGGTATCAGAGCTCTTTTCATGAGCACCAGTTGCGTTCCATGAGGACACATTCATTTTTGTTAGGCACGGGGAGATTAAGTGATTTGCCCAGAATCACAGGATGGTGCCGTCCTTGCCGAGACTCGAACCCGATTCTCCAGCTTCGAGGTCGACAGCTCTTGCCGTTAGGCCACATCCTCTCTTCCGGAGAAAATAATGCTTACTGCATCTATTTTGTTTTTCAGGACAAACTCATTCAGTTTTGTTGTGTTTTAAAGTAAAGCTTAATGATGATGCTTAACTGCAGCAAAAAACAAAATAAAATAAGCAGAACAGTCTAATGAATAACTCATAAGCCATTAGCACCATCCGTTGGCTGCAGGAAGGACTCTGAGTCAGCTGCTGATGCTGGCGAGCAGGTATCCTTGATCTATTCCTTAAACCACCCAGGCCAACAGGGAACACAGCGTATACTCCTGCGCCAATCCTTTCACACAGTCCCAGTACAGAGCCAGTTCCTTTGAGTACCACCTTTCTAGGCATAGAGTACATGATCGTTGTATCTGACAGGATAGCTGAGAGGGTTTCCAAGGGTGTAGCTTCCATCTGTACTGTTGGTGCAGTGGCACCGGGGCCCAGGGGCTTGAGTGGCTAACCAAATCCCGAGTATTGCTGTACTTTACAATTCAAACAGCAGCTAGGAAGTCAAGTTCCTTCCTTGCACTAGGGCCCATGGCACACTGGCTATGCCACTGAGAATCTCACGCATCGCTTGGAGAAACCTGTGGGCACCTTGCAGGTCACCAGTTCAAATCCTACCAGAGCCAACTCAGACTCTCATCTTCACAGGGTGATAAAGTGAATGTCACAGAGTAGGACCATGGTAACACCTTGCAATGCTGCTGCAATGATGTAGCAAGAAGGCCCTAGCAAGTACCATATAAAATAAGCTCTGTCTGGTGAGATGAAGGGAATCATTTTTGGGGTTAATCCAAAAAGGCCCTGGGAACACATGCCACAAGTCACCACCCCATAGACTGCACTTCCCGTGGTAAAAATGATTCTCTGTGATCCCTGTCCAAGGTCTTCCGAGGCCTGCCAGTCCCTTTAACCCATGGGTCTCCAAACTTTTTTGTGATAAGAGCTACTTATGTTCAATGAAAATCATGCTGAACTACTAATAATTATTAGTGTTGTAATAGTGACCACATCAGACAAGATTATATTAGCGGTGACCCCATGCAAGATTAGTAGCAGTGACACCTCAGTTCATCAGGCAGGTTTGCCAGCAGTAATGTAAACAAGCATTGGCAAAGCCAATAGGTCTTGCCTATACAAGAGCTATTGGCTTTGTCAGTATGTTTTAGCCATGTTTTACACCAGTGTGACTGCTGTTTAGCATTGCTAAAAGTTATTGGGGTAAAGGAGAGTGGCGTGGGGTGGAGTGTAGTAAAGTGGAGTGCAGTGGAGTAGAGTTGAGTGTTATGGAGTGGAATAGAGAGACAAAGTGGAGTAGAGTAGAGTTGAGTGGCATGGAATGGAGTGAAGTGGAGTGTCAAAGAGTGGTGTAGAGTGTTGTGGAGGAAGTAGAGTGTTGTACAGTGGAAGGGCGTAGAATAGAGTGTCATAGAGTGGAGTGGAATGGAGTGAAGTGGAGTGTCATGGAGTAGTGTAAGTGTTGTGGAGTGTCGTGGACAGAGTAGAGTGTTGTAGAGTAGAAGGCGCAGAGTAGAGTGTCAGAGTGGAGTTGTGTAGAGTAGAGAGTTATAGTGGAGTATGGTGTCGTAGAGTTGAGTGACAGAGTGTCGTGGAGTGGAGAACAGCAGAGTGGAGTGGCATAGAGGGTGATGCATAGACAGTGACATAGCTTTGGGGGCGGTGTATGCGGAGGAACACCCCCAAATAATTATCTAGTCAGGTCTTGGCCTGACAATAACAGTCGGTTAAGCCAAGAAAATAGTTGGCAAGTCAATTATGCAACAAACATAATGCATAAGAGTTGTTTCAAATTTTAAAAATGTGTATTTCTTTAACATAAAGCAGTGAGTTCAGATTATATCACTGCATTGCGAAGCATTTATTAAAGTGATAATTTTAAAACATGTACTTTGAAATATTCATGCCCCACCAGCCCTTACAAAAATGCCACTTGTGAAATCAGAGGCAAGTCATTTGTCATCTGTAACCAGTATGTTGTCTAGATTCTTATTATAAATGGAGAACAAGCATTGAAAATGCAATAGGTCTCGCCTTTGATTAAGTTAAAGCCATTTGCTTTGCTAATGGTATTGTATAGCAAAGCAAATGGCTTTAACTTAATAAAAGGCGAGACCTATTGCATTTTTAATGCTTGTTCTAGCTGCGGTTACTTGCTTATAAATCCTCCGTAAACATCTCATCTCATGCGAATTCCTGGGGGGGCCTTCAGAGCCTGGCGTAATTGGCGGTTAGCAATAGAGCATTCCTGACTAAACCTTTTTGGTTTACTACTGTAAGGTTTTATAGGTCTAAAAAGCTCTTTCTTAATGAGGGAGCAGAGCTGTTCAAAGGCCGTAGTCACTTGATGGGCCATATGTTCTTCACTGAAGCATGCCATAACCACAGGGAGGTTCTCTTTGATGACTTTCTGGAATAAAGTAGCAGGTAAGACCATCAGATGAGGGTTCGAGGCTGCTTGCTCCAATTTCTATCAAATAGTGTGGTTTAGGGGCCAGGGAAAGGACAACCTCAATTGGGTTATGGTCTCCAAAACCAGAATCAATAACTTTCCTTGTTAGCAGCAAACCCTCCAGATTTGGTGATACAAAAAAATGATCAATTTTAGACATGTAGCCTCGACCCCTAAAGTTGGGTAGTGCTTCTGAGCAATGACCTAAAATATCCATAATGTTATTTAGTTTTCAGGTAGCCAGGAATGAAGTCAGCTCAAGTCTTCCACTGCCGGATCTAGTCTGTACACAGGAGGGAGCATTGGTGTGAACTGTAGTATTCGGGGAATAGGAATGGGTACGTGCTGGACTCAAACTAGCATTAAAATCACAGCCCAAACAAAAACCGGCCAATTGGCCGCTATCACCTGAGGTGCTCTGTAGGGACAAAATATATTCAAACAAAATTGGGAAGGTGGTATTTGGCACATTCATAAAATCATTATTGTGAACGTTAATTAAATATATAGTGCAACCTCTTTGGTACCTCACTGCCTGAATGTTGCTATCAAACAACTCTAATGCCTTCACACAACCTTCTGCTTTGATATTCACCCAGATAGTATGCCCACCTACTGCGCGGCCTAATTTAGAATGTGTTGCTAAATTATAATAGCAGGCGAAACCGTCAACAAATATTTTGTGGGACATCCAGGTCTCTTGAAACATTAAAATATCAAACTGTCTGATAAAGAAGAGCCAGTCCAGACTCGACAGTTTAGAGTGTAGCCCCGCAACATTCCAGCTCCAAATGTTTAGTGTTTGATCATCATTATATATGCGCTGGATTGGTGGGGCTATGGGGGGGGGTGACTCAATTACCCTGATATTGAGTGCAAGCCCAACCCCATCTATTGGGTTAGACCTCAGTCAGTCTAACCCATCAAGATCTTCTAGAATGGTGAACCTGTTGCTATGTGTGGTCATCTGTGGGGGATAAAGAGTTCCTAATGCTCCAGGTCTGTAGAAGTAACCCAGAAGGAGGCAAAAGATTTTAGAGTTAGGGCCGCCACAGTCCTCCTGCTGTTTTAACATGTTTCGCACACTCTGGGATCTACCGAAATTAATAACAATACAATCTCCCTCGATATCTTTGTTCAGCCGACCTAACCACCCAACTCTCCGCACCATCAAAATTTCATAGCATCTTGCTGGATTAAAATGTTTGTGTGTAGTTAGCCAGTCCATACATTTATTCCACAGTTCCCCCCAAGTTTCGCTTTGGGGATACCTCAATGGAGGCACACCGGCTAGAGCCATTACGTATGGACATGCTGCAGGTAGTAAGTCCAGTTGACCCTTACTGGGTACATTCCTTATAGCATCCAAACGATTGTGTGTGCGGTTGCAGGCGGTGGGCGATACTGGCCTTGCCCCTCTATCAGTGCAGGGTATTAGTTCTTTTTGTGTGGTGCTTTTAATAATTGCGGCTACACTGTCCCCTGCAGTATTTTGCTTAACAGGCTGGGTTAGTCTGCGGGACTGCTTGGTCAGGGCTACATCAATTGACCTGCCCCTTAAAGGTAAATTTGGAGTCTGGGATATAGATGCCCTATTAAAGGTAGGTTTCATGAATAGACATGAGGTACGCTGCCCCTATCCCTAACCTCATTCCCCACCGTTAGGCGATACTTGATTATGTCCAGGTTCTTCTCGATAGTGACCAGACGTTACAACATTGGCTTAAGTTTGTCATCTAAAATGGCATTCAGTCTGGAGCAGTACAGTTAAAAAAAATGGGGGATCCAGGAGCGGGCCAGCAGTTGCCTCGGTGGCCAAGGTCAGCGCGTGGGGTTGGTGTTGCGGTTGTAGGTTGGGGGCTTATGCAGACTGTATTGGGTGTACCCAGGTGAGAAGGCGATTGTTGGTACTGGCAACTCGACTAGGCTGCTTCCTTTTTATGGGCATCTGCTTACCACTTATTGTTTTGCTCTTTACTGCGGGTACAACAGGGGTACAGTGGTCCATCGCTGTAGTTGAAAGCTCAGAAGGAGCCGGAGTATGAACAGAATCAGTGCTTATACTTAAATTAGATGTACTCTGTTGCAAAAGGGTCATTTCCTTAGATTTAGTTTTGCTGGGCAACTTTCCACCTTCAGCTCGGAGCATTGGTGAGCTGTCAGAGTTGAGTGCTAATCAACGTTCTACTGAGTCTATCTCATTGGAGACTATCCCAACAACTCTTTCTAGCATGGAGTCAATGGTAACAGTGGGGCGTGAGATAGCAATACTGCCTACAGTTTTGCATTTTCCCATAATGATAGTTTAATGGTGTCATACCTTTCTGAGTGGTCCTGCCGATTTTCTAGCGAGGGATTTCCAGATCCCGGATCCAAGTGGGAGGGCCCAGCCTCGTTTGGCCGCGGACGGGCGCAGATGGGCCCGCTCTTGGCCTGGACTTCGGCCGAGCATGCCCCCGGGCATGACCTGCATGTGTCCTGCGCAGCGGGAACCCCTGCAGTTTTAAATAGGCCTCTCCTGGCGCTGACTAATACATCCCCTCAGACAGAGTCACAAGCAACAAAACATTCACTCACGAGCATAGACACAACTCTTATGGATCTAGCAGCTAAATAACCCATAGTAACTAACACATCCAAAAGGCAATCCTTGCCACCCCTCATATACACATTTAAAGAGAAATACACTCACAAATGGAGCCAGCGATGCACCAACAAACTTACATATGGAAACAGACCCCGGAAAGGAACTGAGACACTCCTTCAGATATCTAGTAAAGAAATGACACTACCAAATCATTCATTCAAAGTAGTCCTTTAAACATGCCCTAGGCCTGGTACAGTTGAGGCTGTGCATTAAGTTCTACTGCAAGGCTGAATTGGCATTCAAAACCTTTTGACAAGCCTTACCCTGCTGTTCTACCACATATAACTCACCCCTAAGGTAGCCTGCAGGTAGGTCATAGGGTAAGCTCCATGTGCATAAAAGTTAACACATGTAGTTAGTAGTTTCAGTGAGCTACATGCACACTTTCAGGCCCGTATGCTGACTTCTATATCTAGTATTCCACCATGAGTTCAATATCATGTGAGCACATACAAAAGGGGAAAGCAACTAATTCATCCTTTGAGACATCCTTTGAGACTCTTATGTATCTAGCAGTAATGAAGGCAGTGACACACTCACTTAAGTAACCCATTGGTGACTGACAAACCCAAGAGACAATCCATGCCATTCCTTAAATATTCTTTTACAGAGCCATACAATCACAACCAGAGCCAGTGATGCACCAACAAACTTACTTACATATGAAACAGACCCTCATATAGGGACAGAGACACTCCTTCAAATTTCTAGTAAAGAACTGACACTACCAAGTGAACCATCAAGAGAAGTAGTCCTTTAAACATGTCTCAGGCATGGTACAGTTGAGGCTGCTAGACTGACTTGGCATTTAAAAGCTCTTGACAAGGCTTAACCTGCTGTTCTACCACAGATAACTGACCCCTAAGATAGCCCGTACATAGGCCATATAGTACACTCCTATGGGCATAAAAGCCAACACCTGTAGTTAGAGGTTTCAGTGACCTACATGCATACTTTCAGGCCCATAAGCTCAGTTATACATCCAATCTCCCACCCTTATTTGAATATCTGATAAGCACATACAAAAGAGGAAAACTACGAATACATCCCCTCAGACAGTCTTACAAGCAACAAAATATTCACTCACATGCACAGACTCAATTCTTATGTATCTAGCACTAATGGAGGCAGTAACACACTCACTTAAATAACCCATTAGTGAGAGACACTCAAGAGACAATCCATGCCACCCCTTACATAAAAATTTACAGAGCCATACAGTCACAACCAGAGCCAGCGATGTACCAACAAACTTTCTTACATATAGAAACAGACTCCCATATAGGAACTGAGACACTCATTCAGATATCTAGTAAAGAACTGACACTACCGAGTTACCCATCCAGATTAGTAGCCCTTTAAACATGTCTCAGGCCCGGTACACTTAGCGTGTGCATCAAGTTCTAGTGCTAGGCCGACTTAGCATCTAAGACCCCTTGACAATCCTTAACCTGGTGTTCTACCACACATATAACTCACCCCTAAGGTAACATGTAGCTAGGCAGTAGGGTACTCTCCTATGTACATAAAAGCTAACACATGTAGTTGCAGTTTTAGTGAGCTACATGCACACTTATACACCCATATGGTTATTTATACATCCACTCTCCCACCCTGTTTTGAGTCTCATATAAATACATAGAAAAGTAGAGAGCCACTAATACACCCCCTTAGACAGTGTAAGAAGCATCTAAACATTCACTCATATGCAAAGACACAACTCTTATGTATCTAGCACTAATGGAGGTGGATGCACATTTACTTAAATAACCCAATAGTAGCTAACGCACCCAAGAGGCTATCCATGCCGACCCTTACATATACATTTTCCGATCGATACAGTCACAAAGAGAGGGTGTGAAATCTGTACTGCCACTCACATAGCTATCTGTCAAAGGGCACAGTCTCTCACACACCCACTCTGACATGCACATATGGACTTATAGATTGATTCCCAGATACACAAAGCTGTTATGTAAGTAGGCCTCATGGATGCAAGGCACAGTTGTATACAGTTTCATACCCCAATGCTTTGTAACACACCAAATAACCAATCCATGCAGCTCCTTCCATTCAGATTCACAGATGCTTACAGTCAGTAAGAAAGCTACTCATATACCAACATACTCTCTAAAATATACAAAGACACAGTCAACTAGGGACTGACACACTCATTCAGATATGTACTGAGGAACTGACACTAAGAATTCAGCCATACAGACTACCTACTCTTTCAACATGTCTTAGGTCTGCTACTGGACAGCCTCTGTATGTGGTTTTACTGCTAGGGAGAGTTAACATTTTAAATCTGTTGCAAAGTGTAAAAAGTCCTCTCCTACTACAAATAAATGTACCATTAGGTAGGATGTATGTAAGCCATGGGCCATAAGGTATGTCTTTCAAACATAACACATATATTTTCTAGTTTCAGTGACTCACATCTGCAGTTACAGAACGATATGTCTACTTATACATCCACTGTGAAATCTGTACTGCCACTGATATAGCTATCTCCCAAAGGATACAACCTCTCACACACCCAGTCAAACATTCACAGACGCATTTCCAGATTTATTCCTAGACATACAACTCTTATGTAAGTTGACCTCATGGACGTCGTTGCACACAAAGTTATATACCCTAATGCTCTGTAATATATCGAATAACAAATCTATGCAGCTTTTTCCATACACATTTAAAGATGTATAGAGTTAGTAAGAGAGCTACTCATATACCAACTGTAGGAAAGTAGGATCTGTTTTTATGGTTACCCCCACTTTTTGCCTGGTGCTAAGCTGTTATTTGACTAGTCTGACTGGAATCTTGCTAATCAGGACACCAGTCTCTCTGCTTTCTCCCCAAAATTGTTATGTTCTATACTTAGGTACATCCCAGATAGGATACTGAGGTACCCTTATCAGTCCTTAGTATATGGTACTAAGGTACCCAGGGCATAGGTACCCCAGAGGTCCCCCATGGGCTGAAGCATGTATTATGCCACCCATGGGAGACAATTCCAACTGTAACTACAGGTCTGCCATTGCAGCCTGTGTAAGCTGGTGCTAGCACCACTTACAAAAGATATAGGTCTCCTATATCTAGGGTCACTTCACTTAAAACCTATAAGTCACCCCTATAGCAGGCCTTTACAATCCTGAGGGCAGGGTGCTTGGTTTTAAGTGCGAGGGTGCCCCTGCATGAGCAGGACACCCCTACAGCCTACAGAGTCCATTCTTCCGGGTTGCAAGTGAAGCAGCCATATACCATATAGAGGGGCCCCTCGTAATTACGCAATGACCATCTCGAAATTGGCTGCAATGAATCCTATCATGTTTTTTTATCAAGCATGTTGGAATCATACCCCCACACCGTAAACAGTGTGAGAGGTATGATTCCAAGCACTGGAACGGGTCTCCATTAGGCTCTCAGTGATCCCTGTACCAGTCTTCTAGACCCAGACAGCACAACATGGCTGCTGCCGACCAGAGACATGATTCTGCCCTCCTGCTGCTGAGCCAAGCTCGAGCAGGGGAAGGCAGAACAATAGGTATCCTGTCACAGGGAGGTGTGACCATCTCCCAGACAGGATTTAGTGTATTGGGGCCGGGTGGGTGCGCTTGCCAGCGCCAGTCAGACTGCATGAGGGGCACATTTGGTGGCTCTTTGCATAGTCCAGTTCAAACGAGCTCTGGGAGCCGTTGGCTCCCGCCCTGGAGTGAAACTGGACAAAGGACCTGGGAGTATCCTCCCCCCCCTGTCCAAACCCTCCCCTGGGAGGGTCCCCTGAATCGTCCCAACCCTTTCCTTAGGTACTTAAGGGCTTACCTGGGTGTAGGTCCCTAGATTCGTCGTGGGACTTGATTCAATTTAGACACCACTTCAACTTCTACCATCTGGGCACTCTGGACCTCACTGGACTTCGTTTGGGCTAGACTTTGTCTCCCTTCATGTCTGCTGCATCATCTGTGCCTGTGCACCATACAGTAACCTTCCAAGGCCTGTGGGCATCCAAGACACCTGAAGGAATCTCCCTTGGAGTGAAGGATTCACTTCCCTGCATTTGCAGGCACTGCAACTAAGCTGACCAGTCTGCTGATCCTGAGCTCCCATGGACTCCGAAAGGCTCAGAAACACAGGTGGTGGTTCTCCATATCTCTCAATGCCTGCCCTGCCCTCTCACCAAGTTTGAGACCAGTATCCCTCGTAGGAGCCACAGGAACCAAACCCCTGTGCACTGCATCGACTTGCCATTACAAAGGCTTGTTGGCTTCCTTCCACCAAGATCTTTGGGCTCCAAGTAGCCCCAACCTCAAGCATCTCCAGTGACCAGAATCTTTGTCCACACCACATCGTCTGCACCGTGGCCTGCATCGTTTGGTGAGCTGCTTGAGGTCCTTTTGCGACTACAGTGCCTCCGGCCTGTGGGTCCTGTTGATGGTCATCTTTGCTTCTTTTGGGCTCCCCTGATAGCTCGGGGCCTGCCCTGATGCCCCTGCTTGTGGTGAGTCTCCTGGACCTTGCTGGTCCCGACATTGCACCTTCTTCGACATCCACATTGCTTGCAGTTGCCAAGGCTTGCTGGTGTTCCCGACAGACACCGACCCCTCAACTCTCGACATCCAACGTGGGAAAGCTTGTGCATGGCTCCTGGTCTTCCACAGGATTGCCTGGTCCTCACAGCTGCAGAGTCAAGGTCACCGCCAACTCTCCTGCAACTCCCGACATCGGTGGGCATCTGTCTTCCAGGTCTCCAGGTCACTCCCGAGTGACATAGACTCTGTCCCCTCTGCTTACAGGTACTCTTCAACTTGAATCTACCTTCGGATTCCAGCGGACACTTTCTCCTTCTCCAGCAGCGGCATTTTCCTGAAGTCCTCCATTGGGTTTGACGGCGGTTTCCGACACCACTTCACACCTATGCATCCTGCTTTCCTGGTGTAGGTAACGTGGGAACTGGGGTATCCACAGGTGGGGTGGCTCTCCAACCTTCTGTCTTCCACTGGGTTTTTTCAGGATACACTGGGAAGGGTCCTTAATCTCTAAAATTGCAACCTTGACTTACACATTGATTTGTACGGAGAACGCTGTCGTGTTCCCACATTGCACACGATCTCTGTGGGGTTCCTAGTCACTCACCTTGGGTGGTTCCTTGGGTCCCCAACACTGGACACAAGTCGTGGTTCTTATACCACTTTCTTAGTATATGGTTTGGTCCCCCTGGGTTCTACTGTGTATTCTGTGCTATTTACGTGATTTCTATGCAAAGTATTGTGTGCATTTTGCATATCTCCGTGAAGGATATAGCTGCATGTGTTAGTGAGTTTTATATAATAAATACATATTTTTATAAATACATTGTGTGGTTCTTTTTCACTTAATCTATACCTATTAGACTGCATTCTGGTAAAACAAGCTGCTTTACACTCCTTCTGGACTAAGCCTGAAGGCTGCTCTCCACAGCTACCACTTAGAGAGCTTTCTAAGATTGTCTAAGACCTCCTAAATCACGATAAGGGTTGTCTGGACTGCTGCAGGGTGTCCACTTGCATAAGTGTACATCATATACCAGGCCAGTCTCCCACACCAACATACTCACTTTATTATACAAAGACATAGTGAAATATGGACTGACACACTAATTCAGATATGTAGTGAGGAACTTATACTGAGACCTCACACATGTAGACCACTTATTCATTAGAACATATCTTAGACATGCTACTACACAGCCTCTGAGTCTAAGTTTAGTAGTAGGCAGACATGACACTTTAAACATGTTCTGAAGTCTAAAAAGTCCTCTCCTTCTACATATGCCTCACTCCTTAGATAGGCGGTATGTAAACCATAAACAGTTACATATGTCTTTAAAATATAAGAGATATACTTTCATCTTTTACTGACTCACATCTGTACTTACAAAACTAAATATCGAGTTATGCATCCAGTGTCACACCTGTAGTGCAACTCACATAGCTATCTTCGAAAGGATACAGTCTCTCACACATCCAATCAGACATGCACAGAGGCACTTCCACATTCAGTTGCAGACACAGACGCAGCTGATGCATAAATAGGCCTAATGGAGGCAGTTACACACAGAGTTACATACCATAACGCTCTGTAACACACTGAATAATCAATCCATGCTGCTCCCTCCATACACATTTAAAGATGCATAGAGTCAGTAAGAGAACAATTTATGTATCAACATACTCTCTTAAATATCCAAAGACACTATCAAATAGGGACTGACACACTCGTTCAGATATCTCTTTAGGAACTGACAGTAATAAATCAGTCATGCAGACTACCTGCCTTTTTAAAATATCTCGGGCATGCTACTGCACAGTCTCTAAGTCCAGATTTAGTAGTAGGGTTAATTGACATTTTTAACTCCTTGTAATTTTTAGATTTTCTATCAAATATATGTAACTCAGGTCTTATATAGGCTGTAGCTAGGCTATAGGAGAGGGTACTTAGAACTAATACGTATACTTTCACAGTAACTATAGCTGTTTAGTTCTTATCTCTAGAATGGTATGAAATTCTAACAATAATATATCTAGGATTTTAGATGTTTAATTTATAGAACCTAAAATGCATACTATATTTTGTTATCAGATATCTACTTGGGTTCAAAAAGAAGATTTAAGATGATAAAAAAGGAGTGAAGGAGAAACGCACAAAACAGTACTACTTGGAAGAAAACTCAGAACAAAAAAGGAGATGGTGGACAGAATGTATTAGAGAAAATAAATCTGCTGGTAAGCGAACTAAGCAGTTTCTTAGAACAGCAGTTAGAAAAATGAAAAGTATGGAAGATGATGTGAACAAAAATATAACTTTACTAACAACTCAGAAACAAAAAGGAGTAACTTATGTTCAAAGTGGAAAACGTTCTAAAAAACAAGTCATCTAACAGCAAGGTAGAAACAGTACAAAGAGATAAGAAAAAGAATGTTTAGAAGTAGGGTAATACACAATTTGGTAAGAAATATAAAGCAGTGTTAGAAATGGGATCTCTAGTTGGCAAGGGCTCGCACCTTTGTCCAAGTAGGGACGCTTCTTCCTAGTCAGGGTAAGGGTGTTACACTCGTGAAGTAACCCCTGCTCACCCTCGTGGTAGCTTGGCATGAGCAGTCAGGCTTAATTCAGAGGCAGTGTGTAAAGCATTTGCACATAACCAACAGTAATACAGTGTAAGCACTACAAACGGACACCACACCAGTTTAGAAAAATAACCAATATTTTATATACTCAAGACAAGACCAATTACGACAAAAATCCACAATACTATACTTTACGAATGAATACTTGATACGGTAACTTCTTCTTTGCAGGAATAGCACAAAAGCAAAGTTCGTACGAGTCGGTAGCTCCGTCCGAGCCTACCGTGATGCTGAAAACCCCAGAGTCTAACAGTTCCAGCCGACCGCGTCGATACGGGCCAGCAGAGTCATGAACAGACTCGGTTACAGTACCTTTCTCGTTGTGGCTGGTACGGAGTGTACGAGCCGGTCGGCGTTCGTCGCGGTTGCGGTGCAAGACGGAGCGATGCAAGGTGCGGTGTCCCTCGATGCGGTGCAGGCAGCGGCTCGATGAGCGTCGTGGAGACGGAGTCGGTGAGTCCAAGGCGTGCGATGCAGGGCGAGACGATGCTTGATGCGGTGCTGACAGGTTGCGATGCAGGCGACCAAGCCGGAGTGCGGGAGCTGGCGTCGGACAGCGGTGCGAGTCGGAGCGGTGCGTCGCAGACGTGCGAGCGGTGCCCCAAATGCGGTGCGGTCACGACTCTTGAGCCAGTTGCAGCGACCTCGTCGGTCTGGTCCGGCTGGCCCAGTGAAGCGATGCGATGCGAACTGCGGTGCCCACAGGTCACGGTGCAAGCAGCGGCTCGATGTTGGCGGCGGCGGACGTCGCCCACGGTGAGACCAGGGTTGCGATGCGAAGCGGGGCGATGCGGTCTGCGGTGCAAACAGGTCACCGGCCAGGGATGGATTCGGTTGACGGAGTCGGTTGCAGTTCCCTTCCTCTGTGGCAACTGAAACAGCGTTCCAGAAGCGGTACCCAGAGGCTTGTGAAGTCTTTGTAGTCCCTGAGACTTCTTAACAGGAGGCCAGCTCGGTTTCAGGCCCTTGGAGATACTCAGCACAAGTTTGTAGAAAGTTCAGTCCAGTCCTTTCACTGCCCAAGACCGAAGCAGCAACTGCAGGCCAACCCAACAAAGCAACAACACAGCAAAGGGGCAGTACTCCTCCTGGCAGCTCTTCCAGCTCTTCGTCTTGGCAGGTTCCTTGATTCCAGCGAGATCTAAATTCATGGGGTCAGGGCCCCAATATTTATATCCCAAATTCCTTTGTTCTCTGAAGGCAGAGAGGCCTTTGCCTAGTCCAAACCAGTTCTGGAGCACTTTGTTGACAAGTCTCCGTCCCTTCTTTCAGTGAGTAGGCCAGGGACATCAGACGCACCACAGGAGGTGGAGCCAGCATTGTGAAGGGAAGGCACTGTCCTATTCAGGGCCCAGGTGCGACCCCTCCCACCCATCTACATGTAGATCTTGCTATCCAGCCCTGTGCTGACTCACCCTGTCTCCTGGCATCCCCCAGCCCCTGTCACTCACACTCCAGACAAGGAATACACAACCTCGCAGAGGCAGGCTTGGATGGTTAGACAAGAAAATACCCACTTTCTAAAAGTGGTATTTTCAAACACAGAATGTTAAAACCAACTTCACTAAAAGATGCATTTTATCATTCTGAGTCCAGGCATACTAAACTCGAATTTCTACCATGTTCCCGGGGTCAGTTAGGATTATAAACTGTAATAATCAAAACTGCCCGTTCTGGCCTAGGGGAACAGGTAGCCTTGCAATAGTGAAAAACGAACTAGGCTGTAATTCACTATCAGGACATGCCGCACACACCAGGGCATGTCCTACCTTTCGCGTACAACGCACCCTGCCCACAGGGGTACCTTGGGCCTACCTTAGGGGTGACTAACATGTAGCAAAGGGAAGGTTTAGGGACTTGCAAGTGTGTGCACTTGCCAAGTCGTCATGGCAGCCCCAGGCTGCGCACAGGCTCTGCGGTGGCAGGCCCGAGTTACACTTTACGGGCTGTTTGCGTGGGTGGCAGAATCCAGTGCTGCAGCCCACCAACAGCATTTGGTCTATAGGCCCTGGCACTCGCAGTGCACTTTACAAGGGACTGACACATAAACCAAATAGGCCAATCATGGAAACACCAATCCATAACGCATTTTATACAGGAGCACTTGCACTTTCCCACTGGACCGCAGTGAGGAAAGTGCGCAGAATCGTTACACCAGCAAAAACAGAGTCAAAACCGGGAGGTCAGAAAGCAAAAAGTCAGGGGAAACATGCCAAAAGATGCCCAGTCTAACACATGTCCCCTCCAGCTGAAAGTAGGGAGAACTACCCAACCCCATTGGAGTTCTCCTCACTAAGGCGGAAGAACCTGGACAGACCATCTGCGTTGGCGTGTTCTGTACCAGGACGGTGCTCCACCGTAAAGTCCATTCCCTGTAGGGAGATGGACCACCTCAGCAGTTTTGGATTCTCACCCCTCATTTGCATCAACCATCTGAGGGGCCTGTGGTCTGTCTGAACCCGGAAGTGAGTCCCAAACAGGTATGGTCTCAACTTCTTCAGCGCCCAGACCACAGCAATAGCTTCCCTTTCTATGGCACTCCACCTCTGTTCCCTGGGAAGTAGTCTCCTGCTAAGGAAGACTACAGGCTGATCCAGGCCCTCTTCGTTCAGTTGTGAGAGCACCGCTCCCACACCATGCTCTGAAGCGTCAGTCTGCACGACAAATTCTTTGGAGAAGTCAGGTGCCTTGAGCACGGGCGCCGTGCACATGGCTGCCTTCAGGGCATCAAAAGCTTTCTGGCAGGACTCAGTCCAGATCACTTTCCTGGGCTGCCTCTTAGAGGTCAGCTCTGTTAAGGGGGCAACAATGGTGCCATAGCCCTTAACAAATCTCCTATAATAACCGGTGAGACCTAAGAAGGCTCTCACCTCTGTCTGGGTCTTGGGGGTTCCCAAGCCAGAATGGTGTCAATCTTGGGCTGTAGGGGCGCCACCTGGCCGCTTCCTACCTGGTGTCCCAAGTACACCACATAACCCTGCCCGATCTGGCACTTACTGGCCTTGATCGTGAGGCCTGCACCTTGCAGAGCCCTCAACACTTTCTCAAGGTGCTGTAAATGTTCTTCCCAGCTGGAACTGAACACAGCAATGTCATCCAGGTAGGCAGCACTGAAATCCTCCAGCCCAGCCAACACCTGATTGACCAACCTCTGAAAGGTGGCAGGGGCATTCTTCAACCCAAAGGGCATCACCCGGAATTGGTAATGACCTTCTGGGGTTGAGAATGCTGATCTCTCCTTGGCCCCATCGGTTAGGGCAACCTGCCAGTACCCAGACGTCAAATCAAACGTGCTGAGGAACCGGGCAGCTCCCAACCGATCAATGAGCTCATCAGCTCTGGGGATGGGGTGCGCGTCAGTCCTGGTGATGGCATTGAGCCCACGGTAGTCCACACAAAACCGGAGTTCTGGAGTGGCACCGGGCGCCGCAGCCTTTGGGACCAAGACCACTGGGCTGGCCCAAGGACTGTGGGAGGGCTCAATCACCCCTAACGCCAACATCTTAGAGACCTCCTCCTTGATGCTGGCTCTGACCCGGTCAGTCAACCTGTAAATTTTGTGCTTCACAGGATGGCTGTCACCGGTGTCCACGTCATGGGTACACCAGTGAGTAACACCGGGGTCAGAGAGAACAGTGGGGCGAACTGTCCCAACAACTGGCGACAGTCCCCCTGCTGCTCCTGAGTCAGAGTAGGGGAGAGGATCACACCCTCTACTGACCCATCATGCTCCTTGGTAGACAGGAGGTCAGGGAGAGGCTCGCTCTCCTCTTCCACCCCATCATCTGTCGCCAAGAGCATACTCACTTCGGACCTCTCGAAGTGGGGCTTGAGGCGGTTCACGTGGAGGACCCTCAAAGGGTTCCTTGGAGCCTGCAAATCCACCAGGTAGGTGACGTCACTTTTGCGCTCCTTTACCTCATATGGCCCAGACCACTTGTCCTGCAAGGCACAAGGTGCCACTGGGGCCATTACCCACACGTTTTGCCCAGGTTGAAATTCGACCAGAGTGGTGTTCTGGTCATACCATCTCTTCATTTCTTCCTGGCTGGCTTCTAGGTTCGCCTGAGCGAGTTTCCTGAAGCGGGCAGTTTGGTTTCTAAAGGCCAGCATGTAGCTAAATACATCCTGGGGAGTTTTCCTGGGAGCCGCCTCCCAGCCTTCCTTTACCAAACTCAGAGGTCCTCTGACAGGGTGGCCATACAGGAGCTCAAAGGGGCTGTACCCAAGAGACTTCTGAGGCACCTCCCTGTATGCAAAGAGTAGGCATGGCAAGAGGACGTCCCACTTACGCTTCATGGGTTCTGTTAGACCCTTGATCATGCCTTTCAAGGTCTGGTTGAATCTCTCCACCAGACCGTTTCCTTGTGGGTGGTAAGGAGTGGTGAACTTGTAGGTTACACCACACTCCTTCCACAGGGATGTCATATACTTCGATATGAAATTGGTCCCCCTATCAGAAACCACCTCTCTGGGGAATCCCACACGGGAAAAGATCCCCATTAACGCCCGGCCCACCACTGGCGCCGTTGTTGTCCTGAGAGGGATTGCCTCCGGGTACCGGGTGGCATGGTCCACCAAGACCAGGATGTACCTGTTGCCCATGGCTGTCTTGGGATCCAGTGGCCCCACAATATCCATCCCTACCCTTTCAAAGGGTGTTCCAACAACAGGAAAAGGTTGGAGAGGAGCTTTGACCTTCCTCCCACTCTTACCACTTGCCTGGCAAGTTTGGCAAGACCTACAGTGTGCATCTGACTGCCTTCGCATTTGGGTCCAAAAGAAGTGGGTGACAAGCCTGTCAAAGGTCTTGTCCTGCCCCAAATGTCCTGCCAAAGGCACGTCATGAGCCAGACCCAGTAGGAAGGTCCTGAAGCGCTGGGGTACCACCAGCACACGGGCTGACCCAGGCTCAGCAACCTTAGGCTCATTGTATAGGAGACCGCTCTCCCAGTAGATCAGATGTGACCCGGACTGATTACCAGCTGCCTGGTCTGCAGCCTGCCACCGCAGACCCTCCAGAGTAGGGCACTCGTTCTGCTCCCTGCAGAACTCCTCCCTGGTGGGACCCCCTTCTTGCTGCCAATGGGTCAGCTCAGAGATGTCTCCCAGTTCGGCTACTTGCTCCCCTGTAGGCACCGGGCGTCCCCTCGAGGTCCGCCTCCTCCCGGTCCGTGGGAACTTCGGGGCCGGTTTCCCGTGCCCCCTGCCCTTTCTCTTGGCAGGGACTTGGGCCACTGTTTCAGGCTCCAAGTCCTCTTGATCACCCTTTCTGGCCGCCATTGACCGAGTATACACGCATGCCCACTCTGGCAACCCAAGCATCTCCAAGTGGGACCTGAGCTCAACCTCCTTCCATGAGGACTGCTCCAGGTCGTTTCCTAGCAGATAATCTACAGGCATGGTAGGGCTCACAACCACCCTCAAGGGACCTGAGACCCCCCCCCCCATTCAAAGGGAACCTGCGCCACCATACATTGGCGCTCCGAGTTGTCTACAGCAACTACTTGGTGGAATGCTCCTGGGACTACTTGCTTCTCAGACACCAGGTGACACCGGACTGAGGTCACACTGGCTCCAGTATCTCTGAGAGCCTCTACCCTGTTCCCATTAATGGTCACCCAGGTCCTATATTTCTTTGTGTTAGGGGGCACCTGGTTTCCTGGGACCATCTCACTGTCCCCTAGTGAGACAAGGGTCATTTCTGCGGGATCCCCACCCTCCTGTGGGCACCCCTCCTCCCCAAGTGCTACACTAGCCAACACTTTGGACTGTCCACCAGTGGGTGGCTGTGTCCCCTTCGGGCACTTGGGGTCCCCCTTAAAGTGACCTACCTGGTCACATGCATAACACTTGCGGGGGCCGGTCTCAACAGGCTTCCCTGTGGAGACCCCTTTCTTCTTATCACCGGGGGCTGGGAAACTTTACCCTGGGTACTAGTTTGGGGCCCTTTAGAGAACTCCTGTGCTTTACCCTTGTCCCCCCACCTTTCTGCTGGGGACCCTGCCCACCTTTGGCTGAGTCTCCCCAAACGCTTTCTTGTGGACCCTGGTACTCACCCAGCGGTCCGCTTCCATAGCAAGCTTCCTGGGGTCAGTTAGCTTACTATCAACTAGGTGCTGGCGCAGATCTGCAAAACATAGACTAGACAAGCGCTCCCATGCAATCAAGTTGTAGAGCCCCTGAAAATCTGTTACGCTACTGCCCTTCACCCAACCATCCAGAGACCTGCAGAACACATCCACACATTCCAACCAAGTGTTGGCATCAGACTTCTTACTGGACCTGAACTGATCCCTGTACTTTTCAGGAGTAAGACCATACTTCGTGAGAAGGGCATCCTTCATGTCAGCATAGGTGAGGTGATACCCCTTACCCAAAGCTATCAGAGCATCCCTTGCTTCTTCAGGGAAAAGTGGCCACAATCCTGCTCCCCAATTCTCCTCAGGGACCCCATTCATGTGTATGGCTGCCTCATAACCCTGAAACCACCTTTGTATGTCATCCCCCTTCTTGAACTCCTTGCCTACGTTCTTGGGAATGTGCACAATCCTGTCTGCCTTTCTGGACGAATTGCTGCCACCATCTGATCCTGACTTACTCCTAAGTTCTAACTCCTACAGTTCTCTCTCATGCTCTAAGAGCATCTTCCTCTCCTCTATGGCCAATCTCTTCTCCTCCCTCTCATTCTCCAAGCCTGAGCTTCTGCAGCTCAAACTGCCTTGCCTCCCGCCTGTCCTCCAGCTCCTCTGGGGACAGACTGCTGCTGCCTGACCTGGCGGGTTCCCCCCTACCCAAAAGCACATCCACCCTGGAAATAGGCTCCTCCACCTCCTCACTGAGATCACCAGGCTGCCCATTGGCATGTCTGGCTGCTACCCAGGCCCTCAGCGCCTTCTGTAGCTCCTCCTTCCTTGTGAGGCCTTTAATTTGGACTTTCAGGTTTTTACAAATCGCTCGTAACTCCTTTACGGCGTAGGATTCCAACCTGTCCTCCTCAAAGATAACTTCCAGAGATGCAACGGATGATGCAATTGATTCAGGCATGACAAAAGTCGTGAGTTGAAAACTGGCGAGATCAAAAATAGGCCAAAAGAAAAAGAACCAGTATGTGGTACGTAATGATCTGGGATATGGTAGTAGTGCACACCAATCACTGTAAGTCAAGTGCAAACACAAGTCCTATCCTCACCGCTGCCACCAAATGTTAGAAATGGGATCTCTAGTTGGCAAGGGCTCGCACCTTTGTCCAAGTAGGGACCCTTCTTCCTAGTCAGGGTAAGGGTGTTACACTCGTGAAGTAACCCCTGCTCACCCTCATGGTAGCTTGGCACGAGCAGTCAGGCTTAATTCAGAGGCAGTGTGTAAAGCATTTGCACATAACCAACAGTAATACAGTGTAAGCACTACAAACGGACACCACACCAGTTTAGAAAAATAACCAATATTTTATATACTCAAGACAAGACCAATTATGACAAAAATCCACAATACTATACTTTACGAATGAATACTTGATACGGTAACTTCTTCTTTGCAGGAATAGCACAAAAGCAAAGTTCGTACGAGTCGGTAGCTCCGTCCGAGCCTACCGTGATGCTGAAAACCCCAGAGTCTAACAGTTCCAGCCGACCGCGTCGATACGGGCCAGCAGAGTCATGAACAGACTCGGTTACAGTACCTTTCTCGTTGTGGCTGGTACGGAGTGTACGAGCCGGTCGGCGTTCGTCGCAGTTGCGGTGCAAGATGGAGCGATGCAAGGGGCGGTGTCCCTCGATGCGGTGCAGGCAGCGGCTCGATGAGCGTCGTGGAGACGGAGTCGGTGAGTCCAAGGCGTGCGATGCAGGGCGAGACGATGCTTGATGCGGTGCTGACAGGTTGCGATGCAGGCGACCAAGCCGGAGTGCGGGAGCTGGCGTCGGACAGCGGTGCGAGTCAGAGCGGTGCGTCGCAGACGTGCGAGCGGTGCCCCAAATGCGGTGAGGTCACGACTCTTGAGCCAGTTGCAGCGACCTCGT
Source organism: Calotriton arnoldi (assembly GCA_963921515.1). NCBI lineage: Eukaryota > Metazoa > Chordata > Amphibia > Caudata > Salamandridae > Calotriton > Calotriton arnoldi. Next base: position 1,187,166 of record CAWUFW010005859.1, on the reverse strand, counting down.
CGGTCTGGTCCGGCTGGCCCAGTGAAGCGATGCGATGCGAACTGCGGTGCCCACAGGTCACGGTGCAAGCAGCGGCTCGATGTTGGCGGCGGCGGACGTCGCCCACGGTGAGACCAGGGTTGCGATGCGAAGCGGGGCAATGCGGTCTGCGGTGCAAACAGGTCACCGGCCAGGGATGGATTCGGTTGACGGAGTCGGTTGCAGTTCCCTTCCTCTGTGGCAACTGAAACAGCGTTCCAGAAGCGGTACCCAGAGGCTTGTGAAGTCTTTGTAGTCCCTGAGACTTCTTAACAGGAGGCCAGCTCGGTTTCAGGCCCTTGGAGATACTCAGCACAAGTTTGTAGAAAGTTCAGTCCAGTCCTTTCACTGCCCAAGACCGAAGCAGCAACTGCAGGCCAACCCAACAAAGCAACAACACAGCAAAGGGGCAGTACTCCTCCTGGCAGCTCTTCCAGCTCTTCGTCTTGGCAGGTTCCTTGATTCCAGCGAGATCTAAATTCATGGGGTCAGGGCCCCAATATTTATATCCCAAATTCCTTTGTTCACTGAAGGCAGAGAGGCCTTTGCCTAGTCCAAACCAGTTCTGGAGCACTTTGTTGACAAGTCTCCGTCCCTTCTTTCAGTCAGTAGGCCAGGGACATCAGACGCACCACAGGAGGTGGAGCCAGCATTGTGGAGGGAAGGCACTGTCCTATTCAGGGCCCAGGTGCGACCCCTCCCACCCATCTACATGTAGATCTTGCTATCCAGCCCTGTGCTGACTCACCCTGTCTCCTGGCATCCCCCAGCCCCTGTCACTCACACTCCAGACAAGGAATACACAACCTCGCAGAGGCAGGCTTGGATGGTTAGACAAGAAAATACCCACTTTCTAAAAGTGGTATTTTCAAACACAGAATGTTAAAACCAACTTCACTAAAAGATGCATTTTATCATTCTGAGTCCAGGCATACTAAACTCGAATTTCTACCATGTTCCCGGGGTCAGTTAGGATTATAAACTGTAATAATCAAAACTGCCCGTTCTGGCCTAGGGGAACAGGTAGCCTTGCAATAGTGAAAAACGAACTAGGCTGTAATTCACTATCAGGACATGCCGCACACACCAGGGCATGTCCTACCTTTCGCGTACAACGCACCCTGCCCACAGGGGTACCTTGGGCCTACCTTAGGGGTGACTAACATGTAGCAAAGGGAAGGTTTAGGGACTTGCAAGTGTGTGCACTTGCCAAGTCGTCATGGCAGCCCCAGGCTGCGCACAGGCTCTGCGGTGGCAGGCCCGAGTTACACTTTACGGGCTGTTTGCGTGGGTGGCAGAATCCAGTGCTGCAGCCCACCAACAGCATTTGGTCTATAGGCCCTGGCACTCGCAGTGCACTTTACAAGGGACTGACACATAAACCAAATAGGCCAATCATGGAAACACCAATCCATAACGCATTTTATACAGGAGCACTTGCACTTTCCCACTGGACCGCAGTGAGGAAAGTGCGCAGAATCGTTACACCAGCAAAAACAGAGTCAAAACCGGGAGGTCAGAAAGCAAAAAGTCAGGGGAAACACGCCAAAAGATGCCAAGTCTAACAAGCAGTATAAGAGAAGATCAGCATCTTATAAGCAAAAACAACATATAGAAACCGTAGTAGATAAAGCATTTGCCTTGAAGCGAAAACTGTTTATATTAGTATTAAACAGAATGAAAACACTGGATAAAACAGTGTTGAGCACGAAGAGAAAAAGGCAGAAAAAAAGACTTGTGAATAAACTAACTTTTCTGAAATGTTTAGAAGTGAATGGAAGCATACATCTAGCACTGAGCCTTTCTTTAATGAAGAAAGCTACTTCCAAGAGAACACATTAGTGCATGCAGTTGAAACAACTGGTCGATGTTATGAGGTGAAGGGTAGTATTCTTATTACAAAAGAAGAGATGGTTCCAAAGAATGTTTAGGAAGTGATAGCTGAAGAGGTACAGGGAAGTCGTAGGCAGGCCCCGTGTTAGACCTGGCATCCTTGGCGTGGGTCTCCCTTCCGGTTTTTGATGATGCCTCCAATGTTATTGATCTGTTTTTGCTGGTGTTAGATGCTTTGGGCACTGTGCCACTGCTAATCAGTGCCACAGTGCAAGTGCTCCCTATGATAAGTTGTTTTATGTATTAGTGACTCCTGGATTGGATGATTGGTTTACTTGTCAGTCCCTAGTACAGTGCACTGAGTGTGCCCAGGGCTTGTAAATCCAATGCTGCTGGTGGGCTTGCAGCACTGGTTGTGCCACCCACAGAAGCAGCCTGTAAAAGTGTGTCTAAGGCCTGCCATTGCAGAGCCTGTGTGCAGTTTGGTACTGCCATGCTGACTGGGCAAGTGCACCCACTTGCCAGTCCCTAAACCTTCCCTTTTCTTCATGTCGAACACCCCTATGGTAGGCCCAAGGGCAGGAGTGCATTGTAAGTATAAGGTAGGACATGCCCTGGTGTGTGTGGCATGTCCTAATAGTGAATTACAGCCATTTTCGTTTTCACTATTGCAAGGCTATCTGTTCTCCATAGGCCAGAATGGGCAGTTCTGATTATTACACCTTATAATCCTAACTGACCCAGGGAACATGGTAGAAAAACGAATTTAGTATGCCTGAACTCAGAATGATAAAATACATCCTTTAGTGAAGTTGGTTTTAACATTCTGTGTTTGAAAATACCACTTTTAGAAAGTAGGTATTTTCTTGCCTAACTATCCAAGCCTGCCTCTGCTAGGTTGTGTATTCCTTGTCTGGGTTTGTGAGTGACAGGGGCTGGGGACTCCAGGAGACAGGGTGAGTCAGCCAGGGCTGAATAGAGAGATCTGCATCCAGAGTGGAGGGAGGAGTTGCACCTGGGTCTGAATAGGGCTGTGCCTGCCTTCCACAATGCTGGCTCCACCTCCTGCCGGGCGGCTGAGCACTCTGCCCCACATTCTGAAAGGAAAGAAGGAGTCCTGTAAACAAAGTGCTCCAGGACTGACCAGAACTGGTTTTGGACTAGGCAAAGGCCTCTCTGCCTTCAGAGAACAAAGAAAAACTGTGTATAAAAGGGGACCCAGACCCCTAGGAAATTAGATCACTTTGGGAAACAAGAAGAAACCTTTGCTGAGGAGAGGAACTAAGAAGAAACTGAGGAGAGACTATCCCTGAACCTGGGGGATTGGCCTGCAGTGGTTGCCTGACTGCCAAAGGAAGGAGAAAGGACTTTGTGTGCACTTTATTCAACTTGTAAAGGATCTCCAAGGGCTTGAGAAAAGAGCTTGCCTCCTGCTGAAGTCTCAGGGACAACAGACTTCAACCACCAGCTCCCCAAGAGTTCTTTGGAAGTGCCTGTAGCTGTATTGAGGCCTTCTGAGGGACTGCGTATCGCAAGGAGCTGGAAGCGTGACTCAAGAGGAAGAAGCGTGTCGCCGTCGCAGCTGCTGCCATCGCATCACTGAACAAGGGTGTCACCGCTGTAGCTGTCGCATTGCACCGCATCCCGAGAAGCGTCCCGCAACACCGAAGAAGCGTGTCGCCGTCGCAGCCGCTGCCGTCGCATCACTGAACAAGGGTGTCGCCGCTGTAGCTGTCGCATTGCACCGCATCCCGAGAAGCATCCCGCAACACCGAAGAAGCGTGTCGCCGTCGCAGCCGCTGCCGTCGCATCACTGAACAAGGGTGTCGCCGCTGTAGCTGTCGCATTGCACTGCATCACAAGAAACGTCTTGCAACATTGAAGAAGCGTGTCGCCGTCGCAGCCGCTGCCGTCGCATCACTGAACAAGGGTGCCGCCGCTGTAGCTGTCGCATTGCACCGCATCACAAGAAGCACCTCGCATCCATGGAGAAGCGTGCCGCCGTCGCAGCCGCTGTCGTCGCATCACTGAACAAGGGTGTCGCCACTGCAACTGTCGCATTGAGCGGAAGCGTCTCGCATCATCGGAGGAGAGTGTCGCTGCCAAAGCCGCTGTCGTCGCATCACTGGACAAGGGTGTCGCCGCTGCAGCTGGCGCATCGAGCCGAGACAACTTGCAACATCGGAGAAGCGTGCCGCATCAACGAGAAGACGCCATCTTTGTTTCTTTGCACCAGATCTTCAACGCATCACCGCCTTTGCGTGTAAGGACTTACCGCATCACCTTCCCTGCAACACTTTCGTTGCCCTGCGTGTCGCATCTTAAGGTACATTGACTCAAAGTGTCGCATTTACCATCTAAAGAGAACTAAAGTAGCTTTACCATTTTTAAAGTACAGTATTGTGGATTTTTGTCGTTTATGGTCTTGTGTGAAATCTATATAAAGAATACTTATTTTTGATATAAAACTTGTGTGGTGTCCATCTGTAGTGTTGTCACTTGATTACTGTATGTGTTCACAAATGCTTTACACACTGCGTCTGAGATAAGCCTGTCTGCTCGTGCCAAGCTACCAAGGGGGTGAGCAGGGGTTATTTTAGGAGTGTACCCCCTTACCCTGACTAGAGGCGAGGGTCCCTATTTGTCACAAGTACCCACCTGTGCCAACTAGAGACCCCCAAATCTAACATTGGTGGTCAGCGGTGGGGATTCTGGACTTGCATTTGTGACTCATATACAGTGATTGGTGAACACTATTAGTGAGTGTAGACCAAAACGCAACCACATACTTTGATAGATTTTTTCTTCCTGGGACTTTCCATTTTTGCCAAGTTTAACCATCATGGAAGACACAGCATCCATAGCATCTGTTGATTTTGAGTGTGAAGAGGAGAAACTGGAATGCTACAAAGTAAGGCAGCTGAAGCACTTTTGCAAGAAATTTAATGTTCCAACTGTTGGGCTCAACAGGAAGGAGGAGTTCTACAAGGCGCTGAGGGCCTGGGTAGAAGCAAGAAATGCAAATGAGGATGTAAATGCAGAGGTGCAGATGGAAGGGCCAGTGGGCCCCAGGGGGGGGAAACACCTTCCCCAGCCAGTAGCAGTGTTTCTGCCAAAGGTCTGTCTCCAGAAGAGCTGGAGGACAGAGAAAGATGCAGGATGCATGACATGGAAATGGCCAAACTCAAGTTAAATGGGCAGTTAGAATTAGAAAGTAAGAGATTGGCCCTGGAGGAGAAAAAGATGCAGTTAGATCATGAGAAAAGTTTGAGGGAGTTGGAGTTAAAAGCTAGGAGCTTAGAAATTGCTCCCTCTGGTGGCAGCACACCTTCAATGCCTCTGGAATCTAGGGTGTATATTCCTAAAGATGTGGTAAAAGAGTTTTTTTTAAATGATGACATTGGGCAGTGGTTCAAGGCCTATGAGGTAGCCATGTCTTCCCACCGGGTCCCTGAGAAGGATTGGGGAGCGGGGTTGTGGGGACGGTTCTTTAGTGAGGGGCGGGACACACTGCTAGATTTGCCTTCTGATGTCCATAATTCATATCGCACATGAAGGATGCTTTAATATCTAGGTATGGTTTAACTCCCGAATTGTATAGACAGAGGGTCAGGGGTTGCAAGAAGATAGAGAACAGTACCTGGGTTGAATATGTCACTTTTTTCTGCAGAGCATTGGATGGTTGGGTGAAGGGTAGCAAAGTTGATGATTTTCAGGGGCTTCTTGATTTGATTGCATGGGAGCACTTGTCAAGTAATTGTTTTCCTGAGCTACGCCAGCACCTGATTGATGGTAGGCTGACTAATCCTAGGAAGCTTGCTGAGGAGGCGGACCGCTGGGTCAGTACCAGGGACCACAAGGGTCACGTGGGAGACTCAGCCAAGAATGGGCAGGGTCCCCAGCAGAAGAGTGGGGGGGACAAGGGTAAACAGAGGGAGTTCCAGAGAAGGCCCCAAAGTAGTCCCCAAGGGAACCAAGGGAAAGGTTCTCAGCCTCCCCCCAGAAACCATTTAGGGGCCCGACAGGTCCACCTGTTCAAGGGGGACCCCTGAAATGCTACAAATGTGGGGACCTGGGTCATAAGGCGAATGATCCCAGGTGCCGCCAGTTTGGAAAGACAGCACCCCCTGGTGCAGCCCCCCGGCAGATGGCTAGTGTAGCCCTGGGTGAGGAGATGGGTGCCCAAGGTGGGTGGGGTCCCGCAGAGATGTCCCTTGTCTCATTAGGAGACTGTGAGGTGGTCCCCAGGACCCAGATGCCTGATAACACTAAAAATACAGGCAGTGGGTGACCATCAATGGCCATAGGGTGGAGGCTCTTAGAGATACAGGAGCCAGTGTGACAGCTGTCAAGTGTCACCTGGTGTCTCAAGAGCAGGTTGTCCCCAATGCATTCTATCCAGTTGTTGCCGCTGACAACACAGAGAGTCACTGCAAGGTGGCTCAGGTTCCCTTTGAGTGGGGGGGTCTCTGGTACTCTTCAGGTAGCTGTGAGGCCCGCCATGCCTGTTGACTGTTTGTTAGGGAACGACTTGGAGAGCTCACCTTGGGCGAAGGTGGAGTGAAGTGCTCATTTGGAAATGTTGGGTTTGCCTGACTGGGCGTGTGTGACCACCCGGTCCATGGTAGCAAGTAAAGGTGCTCAAGAGGACCTGGAGCCTGAGAGGGAGGCCCAGGTACCTGACGTCACGAGAAGAGGCAGGGGGCGCGGGAAACCGGCCCCCGAAGTTCCCACAGTCCAGGAGGAGGCAGACCTTGAGGGGGATGCCCTGGAGCCTACAGGGGAGCAGGTAGCTGAACTGGGGGACCTGCCTGAGCTGACCCATTGGCAGCAAGAAGGAGGACCCTCCAGGGAAGAATTCTGCAAGGAGCAGAAAGAATGCCCTTCTCTTGTGGGTCTGCGGCAACAGGCTGCAGACCAGGCAGCAGGTGATCAGTCTGGGTCACATTGGATTTACTGGGAGAATGATCTCCTGTATACTGAGCCTAAGGTTGCTGAGCCTGGGTCAGCCCGTGTTCTGGTGGTACCCCAGTGCTTCAGAGCCTTCCTACTGGGGCTGGCTCATGATGTTCCATTGGCAGGACATTTGGTGCAGGACAAGACCTTTGAGAGGCTTGTCACCCATTTTTATTGGCCCCAAATGCGCAGGAGTTCAGACACTCACTGCAGGACATGTCAGACTTGCCAGGCAAGTGGAAAGAGTGGGAGGAAGCAAAAGGCTCCTCTCCAGCCATTCCCTGTAGTCAGCACCCCCTTTGAACGGGTGGGTATTGACATTGTGGGGCCACTGGACCCCAAGACAGCCATGGGCAACAGGTTCATCCTGGTCTTGGCGGACCATGCCACCCGGTACCCGGAAGCCATACCTCTGAGGACAGTGACGGCCCCGGTGGTGGGACAAGCACTGATGGGAATTTTCTCCAGAGTGGGATTCCCTCGCGAGGTAGTGTCTGACCGGGGGACCAACTTCATTTCCAAGTATATGAAGTCCCTGTGGCAGGAGTGTGGGGTAACCTACAAGTTTACCACTCCTTACCACCCCCAAGGAAATGGGTTGGTTGAAAGGTTCAACCGAACCCTCAAAGGCATGATTATGGGTCTTGAGGAATCTATGAGGCATAAGTGGGACGTCCTCTTACCATGCCTGCTCTTTGCTTACCATGAGGTGCCACAGAAATCTCTAGGGTTCAGCCCCTTTGAGCTTCTCTATGGACACCCAGTGAGAGGACCTCTAAGTTTGGTCAACGAAGGCTGGGAGCAATCTCCCAGGAAACCTCCCCAGGATGTATACAGTTACATGCTGGCCTTTAGGAACCAAACTAGGCGTTTCAGGCAACTCGCTGAGGCGAATCTGGAAGCCAGCCAGGAGGAGATGAAGCGGTGGTACGACCAGAATGCCACTCTGGTAGAGCTTCAGCCTGGTCAGAAAGTGTGGGTCATGGCTCCTGTGGAGCCCTGCGCGCTCCAGGATAAGTGGACCGGACCCTTTGAGGTTGTAGAGCGCAAAAGTCCGGTTACCTACTTGGTGGACTTGCGGTCTCCCAGGTACCCCTTGAGGGTCCTGCATGTCAACCGCCTGAAGCCCCACTTGGAGAGGTCCCAAGTGGGCATGCTCTTAGCGACAGATGCTGGGATGGAGGAAGAGACCGAGCCTCTTCCTGATCTCCTGTCGGCGACAGAGCAAGATGGGTCAGTGGATGGTGTCAACCTCTCTTCCACCCTGACCCCTGAGCAACAGAATGACTGCCGCCAGTTGCTGGGACAGTTTTCTGATCTGTTCTCCCTGGTTCCCAGTGTCATAGATTGGTGCATCCATGATGTGGACGGCGGGGACAGTACCCCTGTGAAGCACAAAACTTACAGGGTGACTGACAGGGTGAGAGCTTGCATCAAGGAGGAGGTCTCCAAAATGCTTGCGTTAGGGGTGATTGAGTCCTCTAACAGTCCTTGGGCCAGCCCAGTGGTCTTGGTCCCAAAGGCTGCCGCACCGGGTGCCACACCAGAACTCCGGTTCTGTGTGGACTACCGAGGCTCAATTCCGTCACCAGGACTGACGCGCACCCCATCCCCAGAGCTGATGAGCTCATAGATCGGCTAGGGGCTGCACGGTACCTCAGCACGTTTGACTTAACGTCTGGGTACTGGCAGATCGCCTTCACTGATGGGGCAAGAGAGAGGTCAGCATTCTCCACACCAGATGGGCACTACCAGTTCCGGGTAATGCCCTTTGGGATGAAAAATGCCCCTGCCAACTTCCAGAGGTTGGTCAACCAGGTGTTGGCTGGACTGGACTCGTTCAGTGCCGCCTACCTGGATGACATTGCGGTGTTCTGCGCCAGTTGGGAAGAACATCTGCGCCACCTCTGGGAAGTGTTGATGGCGCTGCGGAGGGCAGGCCTCACGATCAAGGTGAGTAAGTGCCAGATCGGGCAGGGTTCCGTGGTGTACTTGGGACACCAGGTTGGGAGCGGCCAGGTGGCGCTCCTACAACCCAAAATTGAAACCATCCTGACTTGGGAACCCCCCAAAACCCAGACAGAGGTGAGAGCCTTTTTAGGACTCACGGGTTACTACAGGAGGTTTGTCAAGGGGTATAGCAACATTGTTGCACCCTTGACGGCGTTGACTTCCAGGAAGCAGCCCAAGAAAGTGATTTGGACTGACACCTGTCAGAAAGCTTTTGAGGCCCTGAAAACTGCTATGTGCACAGCGCCCGTGCTCCTGGCACCCAACTTCTCCAAAGAGTTCGTAGTACAAACAGACGCTTCAGAGCATGGTGTGGGGGCCTGTTCTGTCACAGATGAATGAGGAGGGCCTGGATCAACCTGTAGCCTTCATCAGTAGGAGGTTACTGCCACGGGAACAGAGGTGGAGTGCTATTGAGTGTGAGGCATTTGCTGTGGTCTGGGCACTGAAGAAGCTGAGACCATACCTGTTTGGGACTCACTTCCGGGTTCAGACAGACCACAGGCCCCTCAGATGGTTGATGCAGATGAGGGGTGAGAATCCAAAGCTGTTGAGGTGGTCCATTTCCCTACAGGGGATGGATTTCACGGTGGAACACCGCCCGGGTACAGAACACGCCAATGCTGATGGTCTGTCCAGATTTTTCCGCCTTAGTGAAGAGAACTCCCATGAGGTAGGGTAGGGTAGTTCTCCCCACATTTCAGCTGGAGGGGACACGTGTTAGACCTGGCATCCTTGGCGTGGGTCTCCCTTCCATTTTTTGATGATGCCTCCAATGTTATTGATCTGTTTTTGCTGGTGTTAGATGCTTTGGGCACTGTGCTACTGCTAATCAGTGCCACAGTGCAAGTGCTCCCTATGATAAGTTTTGTTATGTATTAGTGACTCCCGGATTGGATGATTGGTTTACTTGTCAGTCCCTAGTACAGTGCACTGAGTGTGCCCAGGGCTTGTAAATCCAATGCTGCTGGTGGGCTTGCAGCACTGGTTGTGCCACCCACAGAAGCAGCGTGTAAAAGTGTTTCTAAGGCCTGCCATTGCAGAGCCTGTGTGCAGTTTGGTACTGCCATGCTGACTGGGCAAGTGCACCCACTTGCCAGTCCCTAAACCTTCCCTTTTCTTCATGTCGGACACCCCTATGGTAGGACCAAGGGCAGGGTGCATTGTAAGTATAAGGTAAGACATGCCCTGGTGTGTGTGGCATGTCCTAATAGTGAATTACAGCCATTTTCGTTTTCACTATTGCAAGGCTACCTGTTCTCCATAGGCCAGAATGGGCAGTTCTGATTATTACACCTTATAATCCTAACTGACCCAGGGAACATGGTAGAAAAACGAATTTAGTATGCCTGAACTCAGAATGATAAAATACATCTTTTAGTGAAGTTGGTTTTAACATTCTGTGTTTGAAAATACCACTTTTAGAAAGTAGGTATTTTCTTGCCTAACTATCCAAGCCTGCCTCTGCTAGGTTGTGTATTCCTTGTCTGGGTTTGTGAGTGACAGGGGCTGGGGGACTCCAGGAGACAGGGTGAGTCAGCCAGGGCTGAATAGAGAGATCTGCATCCAGAGTGGAGGGAGGAGTTGCACCTGGGTCTGAATAGGGCTGTGCCTGCCTTCCACAATGCTGGCTCCACCTCCTGCCGGGCGGCTGAGCACTCTGCCCCACATTCTGAAAGGAAAGAAGGAGTTCTGTAAACAAAGTGCTCCAGGACTGACCAGAACTGGTTTTGGACTAGGCAACGGCCTCTCTGCCTTCAGAGAACAAAGAAAAACTGTGTATAAAAAGGGGACCCAAACCCCTAGGAAATTAGATCACTTTGGGAAACAAGAAGAAACCTTTGCTGAGGAGAGGAACCAAGAAGAAACTGAGGAGAGACTATCCCTGAACCTGGGGGGATTGGCCTGCAGTGGTTGCCTGACTGCCAAAGGAAGGAGAAAGGACTTTGTGTGCACTTTATTCAACTTGTAAAGGATCTCCAAGGGCTTGAGAAAAGAGCTTGCCTCCTGCTGAAGTCTCAGGGACAACAGACTTCAACCACCAGCTCCCCAAGAGTTCTTTTGAAGTGCCTGTAGCTGTATTGAGGCCTTCTGAGGGACTGCGTATCACAAGGAGCTGGAAGCGTGACTCAAGAGGAAGAAGCGTGTCGCCGTCGCAGCCGCTGCCGTCGCATCACTGAACAAGGGTGTCACCGCTGTAGCTGTCGCATTGCACCGCATCCCGAGAAGCGTCCCGCAACACCGAAGAAGCGTGTCGCCGTCGCAGCCGCTGCCGTCGCATCACTGAACAAGGGTGACACCGCTGTAGCTGTCGCATTGCACCGCATCCCGAGAAGCGTCCCACAACACCGAAGAAGCGTGTCGCCATCGCAGCCGCTGCCGTCGCATCACTGAACAAGGGTGTCGCCGCTGTAGCTGTCGCATTGCACCGCATCACAAGAAACATCTCGCAACATCGAAGAAGCATGTCGCCGTCGCAGCCGCTGCTGTCGCATCACTGAACAAGGGTGTCGCCGCTGTAGCTGTCACATTGCACCGCATCACAAGAAGCATCTCGCATCCACGGAGAAGTGTGCCGCCGTCGCAGCCGCTGTCATCGCATCACTGAACAAGGGTGTCGCCGCTGCAACTGTCGCATTGAGCGGAAGCGTCTCGCATCATCGGAGGAGAGTGTCGCTGCCAAAGCCGCTGTCGTCGCATCACTGGACAAGGGTGTCGCCGCTGCAGCTGACGCATCGAGCCGAGACAACTCGCAACATCGGAGAAGCGTGCCGCATCAACAAGAAGACGCCATCTTTGTTTCTTTGCACCAGATCTTCAACGCATCACCGCCTTTGCGTGTAAGGACTTACCGCGTCACCTTCCCTGCAACACTTTCGTTGCCCTGCGTGTCGCATCTTAAGGTACATTGACTCAAAGTGTCGCATTTACCATCTAAAGAGAACTAAAGTAGCTTTACCATTTTTAAAGTACAGTATTGTGGTTTTTTGTCGTTTATGGTCTTGTGTGAAATCTATATAAAGAATACTTATTTTTGATATAAAACTTGTGTGGTGTCCATCTGTAGTGTTGTCACTTGATTACTGTATGTGTTCACAAATGCTTTACACACTGCCTCTGAGATAAGCCTGTCTGCTCATGCCAAGCTACCAAGGGGGTGAGCAGGGGTTATTTTAGGAGTGTACTCCCTTACCCTGACTAGAGGCGAGGGTCACTATTTGTCACAAGTACCCACCTGTGCCAACTAGAGACCCCCAAATCTAACACCCCTGTATACTTGTGAAATTGTAGGAGTATTTGTAGTGTTCGGCAGGACTCTATTGATATTTTGAGAAGTTTCCTACGCAAGTTTCCAAGCAGAACTTTGAAACAGAAAAGTGCAGTTTTGCAAGGATTAGATACATGCAAAGTGAGAGAGTATAATAATTTAGAAGGACATTCACAAGCATGTCTATCAAAGAAAGTGGGCCAAAGCACCTTTCATTATTTCAGAATGTTAGCTGTTCACCACTCTGAAATGCTGAAGTTAGTCAGGAGACTTTACTATGGTACAACTCCTGCACTATGTTCAGGAGAAATTAATATAGCTCTTTTGCATGGTACAGTAGCAGAGGTAGAAAAAGTTTGTGATGATGTTCAGTTTCGTTTCTTTGGTCCTGAAGAGGAGTATAGGGAAAATGAGGATTTGCCATCTGCAGAGGTAGCAGAACATGAGACAGGGATTACTATTGATAACTTTGTAGAAGAGATTACAAAGTTCAAGACAGTTTTGTATGAAAAACCAAACTATGTTTGTATTTTTTGTTGATGCACTCACTACAAAACTCAAACTAGAAATGTTGATTTGTATTTAAAAAGTGAAAAACAGAACAATGATAAGTGGCAACAGTTTGCTTTTTATTTATTTGTAGAGGAGTTGTTTGACTTGTCCACTCAGCAAGTTATATGTACGTTCTGCTATGATAAGTTAGAAGAAAACAAAATGTCAGCTAGAGCAGTATGCAATAAGTCAGAATTAGTATCTATTCCACAAGAACTAAGAGATTTAAATGTTTATGAATCTATTCTAATACAATGTGTACATCCATTTCAGGCCACAGTTCTTATGAAGGCTAAGATAGGGAAGCTGCCAGCAACTGACCTACAAAAAGGCCTTAAAGGAAGAGTTGTGTACCTACCTTTAGATTTTAATCAGAATATTGAAACTATTGGTGTACACAGAGAGGATCAAGAACCACTTGTCATTCTAGTAAATGGTGTACCTATGAAGAGTAAACAAATCTGTCAAGAGTTAGTGGATATTAATAAAGTTAAAAATGCAACATTATACATGGTATAAAATAATGTTTAATATAAGAATGTTGATGTTGTTGAAGTTATGACATATGCAGAGGATGAAAGATTATCATCAAGTGGACAGATTGAAAAAGTGGACCAATCCAAATCAGAAGAGATATAGGAACACTACAGCATCCATCTTCTACATTCCAAAAAAGTGATCGGTGATGCCATTGAACTGCTTCAAATGAAGCAAGCAAAAGGAGCTCCCAAGAGTGTATGGGAGAAAAGTTTAGAAGCTTGCTGTTTTCTACAACTGTTTTTCACTGGAGAAGGTGGATGCTTTGATGACCACGCTGTAGAAAGACCAGCATCTGAATAACAGTCAACAAGATTATTATACTCAGAAGATCAAAGGTTTCAGCAGTGTATTCCCTATATGTTTCATCTTCTGCTTAAGAGTGACTTGCCTGGACTTTCATATACTGTTAACCATATATTGAAGACAGGACTTTGTCTTCAAAATCTCTCTGCAAGGGAATTCATTGACAAAGTTCAAAGAAGGGATGAAAACTTGGAATATAACTTAATCAATTTGATGGCGTGCCAACTTGGCACCGAGTATTGGTATCATTGTCATGGTGAACTCCAATGTATGTTGAGAAACCTAGGATCACATGCTTGGTTTATAACACTCAGTTGTGCTGAGTATGCATGGGATGACCTGTTTGAATTCTTGAGAGAAGCAAATTCAAACATAAAGAAGATCAAACTGAAGACAGCTGGCGAACTGTGTTCCTTAGATCCCACTAATGTTTGCAGATATTTACACCACAGGTTTCAAGCTATGATGTCTTTTATCTGCAACAAAATAAATCCTCCTCTAGGAGAAGTACTGATTTCTTTTGATGAAAAGAGTACCAAGCAAGAGGTGTTCCTCAAATACACATGCTGCTAAGGATAAAGGATGCACCAAAATTTGGGACAGATAGTGATGCGGCTGTCCCATCTTTCATTGAAAAGAATGCCACGTGCCATCCCAAAAGATGATGGTGAAAGCACCTCGAGACAATAAGTTTTATGGTTTCAAAGCCATAGATGTGGAAATACTGCATCGAAAGTACAGATGCTAAGGTAAATTTTATACAAGATGTCGTTTTGGATTCCCATGACCTGTCACTTCACAAGGAAGAGTAAACAGCTTTCTATGAGCAGTAAGACATACACTAACTCTAAAATCACCAAAAAACACATATAACCTAGGAAGAACAGAAACTTCAAAGTATATTAATGACTATAATCCACTCACTCTGAAAATGTGGAATGCAAATATGGATGTACAGTTTGTTGCAGACAACTCGATTGCTGTTGCTCATTACTTCACATCATATATTACAAAATCAGAGAAGTCAGAGATGAAAAAGATGTGGAAGGAGATTTCTGCAGAGGAGTCTCAGCAAGAAAATGTACAGTTTCAGCTTAAAGATGCTTTCCCATAGAGAGATAGGATCCTATGAGTGCTCAGATTGGTTGAGCTCGGCCAGTTTGTTCTCAAAGTCAAGAGAAATTGTTTGGGCAAGCCTAGGCCTAGCCAGTACGTGGAACAGAGTGTTAAAGTCTTTCCCAGAAATCCAATACTTAGCAGAGTTTGGGCCAGAAAGCACTGATATTGTCAAAACAGATATGCTGGATACATAGTATCCAAGAAGGAGTCCACATCAGGAAACTATGTGCCTGTATGAAGTACTTCAACGCTACAGGTATAAAAGGGATGTAATAGAAAACATAAAAGAAGAAAAGTATGCAATAGCTGAATGTGATATATGTTTGGTCAAACATGCCAAAGGAAATCTTATTCACCACAGAAAACTCAGTTGCCAATCTCAGGGCAAAAGAGAATTTTTCTATTTAGCACTTCTGCAACTCTTCAAGCTTTGGCGAGCTGGATCAGAATTACTTGGAGAATAGGACAGCTATGAAGATTCTTTCAATGCTTTTAGTGGTCAGCATTTCCTATCTATTTGAAAATGCTAAAAGATGAGATTGAACAAGAAGAATCCATTGCACGTGAAATAGCTAGAGAAAGTTTACAAAGTAGCCAAAGGTTCAGGACCATTGAGTGCAGATCCTCTTGGACAAACATTAATTCAAAAAGAAGCAGCAATATCATGAATGAAGTGAAGAGGAAACTGCAATGGAACATGTGAGACAGGACACTATTGATTTTGAACAGTTAGAAGGACAACTAAATACTGAACAGAAACAAATTTATATAGAAATAAAAAATAAAACACAGCATGGATTTCTACATGCGAACAAACAATGTGAATGCTCAAGAGAGAAAATTCACCAGGATCTTCCTTGGTTTCTGCCTTTGAAGGTTCCCTTTAAAAGGGTCTCTATGCGCTCGCTGTATCTCTTGCTCGAGGTTAATATCTGGCCTGTGTTTTAAGACTGTGTCCCGCAACAGAGAGTTTATAAAGCACTTCATATAGGCACCCTCCGCTGCCTCCAGAACATTTAGAAGTCTAAGGTTATTCCTCCGGGAATAATTTTCAATCATCTCAAGATCATCCCTTAATCCTTGATTCTGCTTAGTCAGCAAGCCTATTCCAGATGGGAGCAAAAAGTGGGGGTCTTGGAGGCAGCTACACAGAGTTAAATATGGGTCCCAATAGTTACAGGGAAAGGCTCTTAAAACAGCTGGAAGAGGCAATGTCAAACTATAAAATCAAGATGGAGATGAAGTGCAGAGAACGATGGTATGTTGTGTGTATGAGACAGTTTGAGTATGGGGAGCAAGCAGGTGCACTGCTGGCATGGAAGGCAAGGGTTGAGAGATCCAGGAATGTCACCAGGGAGCTGGTTATCAATGCAAAGGGAGAAGGTCTCAAATAAGGTCGAGGATATGAGTGACTCCTGGTCTCCTTCTTTTCACTGTTTTCGAAAGAGGTTTTCCTGGATCCAAACAGGCTCAGAGATTGGTTGGTGGGCATTCAGCTCCCTGGGCTTACAGCGAAGGGTAAAGAGTGCTTGGAGCCACTGATTACTCAGGAGGAAATCCAAAATCATCTGTTACATATTTAGAACAGAAAGGCGGACGGACCGGATGCCATTCCATCAGAGCTCTATACATTTTTATTAGAGGAGATTGTTTCAGAATGGGAGAACTGTTTAATTCAGTATATCAGGGGGTTGGGCAAATCCCCGATTTGTGGAAAGAAGCCACAATTGTTTTGATCTTAAAACCTGCCAAGGATCCCATGAAGGCAGACTCTTATCGCCCAAAATCCCTGTTAAACATGGATTATAAGGTTTTTATGAGTATTGTGGCAGGGAGATTGTTAGCTCCCCAGTTAATCCACTCAGATCAGAAGGGCTTTGTGCCAATACGGCAAATTCATGAGCTTACTCAACAGCTGATGGGATCTATAGATTTAGCCACTGCTCACTCGATTCCCTTGGCAGTGGTCACAACAGATGCTGCCAAGGCATTTGACCGAGTAAGTTGGGCCTACCTGTGGGAGGTTTTGGCAGTATTGGGATTTAGTCCTTGCTTTATCTCTATGCTCTGGAGGCTATATGACAATTTGTCGTCTAGAATGATGCTTAATGGGATGTTGACCAGGAGTTTTAGCATCTGTAGAGGCGCAAGGCAAGGCTGTTCTCTGTCTCCTCTCTTGTTCGACATTTATATTGAGCCATTCCCCAGCTACTGAGAAGGGATAGTCAGGCAATCCTGTTTCACACCTTCCACTTTTTTAATAAAATTGCATTATATGCAGATAATCTAGTAATTTATACATCTGTCTCTGTTCAAACTATCCCTAGGGTGGAGAGTTTGGTGGCGGACTTTGGGGCTCTAACAGGATATCTAGTGAACAATTCTAAGTCGGAGGTAATGTTTTGGAATGTGGAAGGCTGGACGGGGGAGATACAGGCAGAGATTCAATATTTAGGCATTGCAGTTGTAAATCCTTTGGATGCAATACCAGTGCACAACTTGGGAAGGGTGACAAAGGAGGTGGATGTGCATTATTTGCTAAATGGAAAAATCTACCATTGACAATTTATGGGTGTGTGAATTTGATCAAGATGTCGATCCTCCCTAAATTGGAATATCTTTTTAACTGTATCCTCCTCAGATTTCCAAGATCAACTATCGACAAGATTCAGCGGAAAATAACTAGCTTCAAATGGGCATCTGGCAGGGCAAGGCTTGCGTGAAAGAAGTTGAGGCATAGGCCAGAGATGGGTGGCCCTGCTTTCCCTTACCTAAATCTGTATTGTATGACCTTTCAGTTTAAAAACTGTAGGATGCTACTGGGTAAGCCGGACTGTTCAACCTGGGGGGTGCGATTAGTAGAAATGATTAGGGAGTCGGGAACCACCGAGTTCCTATATAAGTTTGGCGCCCCAAACGTTTTTTTAAAAAGTATGATTAAATGTCTTAAAGGCAGCATTAAATCTTTGGTTTAGAGCCAAGAAGATCTCAGGTACTGGCTACTATTCTGATTTTGCACCCATCTGGGATTCCATAGGTACCCGAGAGTCCCTGAGGGATGAGTTGAGTCTTTCATTAAGGAGGGCTAGAATAGCTACCTGGGGGGAGCTGATGACAGTGCAGGGGGTATTACGCTGGGAAGTTGTAAGAGCCAATACTGGGGGTTCTATATCAAGGTTCAAAGATGTGCAGTTGTCTTCCTGGGTCACAAGTACGGCTCAGGAGATCGGGCGGGGGCTGGGATTTTGAGTCCATACTCCAGGCTGTGCGGCCAAAGAGTAAGGAGGTTGTCACTTGATACTGGAAGTTTCTGGATGCTGAGGAAAGAAAAATGATGGGTCCCTGCTCTCTGCCCCTGCAGCCCAGCTATTGTGCTGCTGCCGCCTACTCCCCGCCGGTAGGTGTTTTCGAGCCTGGTGTTGGTTTATTTTCTGTGATTGTATATTTTGTATTTTTTCTGTGACTCTGTTTTGTTCCTTTTTGTTCTGCCTCCCCTCCTCGTTGCTGTGCATCTGCCTTTCATCTTGGTCTGCCATGCCTGTTTTCACTGCCCTTTTCCCACTGCTCCTGCCCCCGTGGCCCCTCCCCCCTGTCGTTCCCGCTCCAGCCTCCCAGCTCCGCTTCCCTTCCCCCTCCCTTATTTAATGGTGCCTGAGCAGGACCTCTGACCTCCCTGCCAGGTTCCCTGTTCTCTGCCCCTGCAGCTCTGCTGATGTGCTGCTGCTGCCTACTCCTCGTCGGTAGGTGTTCGAGCCTGGTGTTGGTCTATTTTCTGTGATTGTATATTTTGTATTTTTTCTGTGACTCTGTTTTGTTTCTTTTTGTTCTGCCCCTCCTCCTCATTGTTATGCCTGTGCCCTTTTCTCGCCATTGCTGCCCCCATGGCCCCTCCCCACTGGTTGTTCCCGCCTCCCAGCTCCGCTTCCCCCTCCCCTATTTAATGCCGGTCGCTCTGCGGCCGCGCTACTGGTGCGCCGATAGCGCGCCAAAGGCAAGCTCGTCAGCGCCCGTCCGCGACCCGACCGCGACTAGTGCCAGAGACCCTGGATCTTCGACCGTCCACCGCTATGACTCAGCCTCCCTCCTCACACTCAACCCCAGAAGGAACAACAACTGCCAGCTGTCCGGCCGAACACCACCCATGGCCAGTTCTCCTGCCGACACTGCCGCCGAACCTTCACCACTCTCTGCACCGCCATGGCCGCCTCCCCCACGCCGGACGCTAACACCACCAACACCCTGAAGTGCATCCTCCTCAACGTGCGCTCCCTGCACAGACATGCCATATAGAGCTGGGACCTCCTCGACACCCACTCACCAGATGTCGCCTTTTTCACAGAAATGTGGACCAACGCCTCCTCCGCCCCCGACATTGTCACCCCCATTCCCGACATCTACAAGATCCAGAAGAAGGACCGCCCCAACCACCCAGGAGGAGGACTCGCCATCGCACACAAGAGCTCCCTCCGACTCTCCACCTCCACCACCACCAGCGGCTACTCCGTCACTACCGAACACCTGCACTTCCAGATCCAGACCAGCCCCAGAACCACTCTTCGGGGCACCCTTGGCTACAGACCCCCAGGACCCCGTGCATCGTTCGCCACTACAATTGCTGACCTCGTCGCACCCCACGCCATCACCTCCATGGACTACATACTCATAGGAGACCTGAACTTCCACCTCGACAACCTCAGTAACCCCAACTCCACTGCCCTCCTGGACAACCTCGCCAACATCGCTCTGAAACAGCTCGTCACCACCCCCACCCACAAGGCAGGCCACATCCTCACCCCCATCTTCGCAGGTGGGAACAAAATCTGCTTTAGCCACACCACGCAGTCCCTCTGGACGGACCACCACTGCATACACTTCTCTTTCAACACCGCCACCGCTCCTAAATCCACCCCTCATTCTCCGCGAAAGAACTGGAGCAAAATCACAGAGGAGCACCTCAACTCCACCCTCAGCTGTGCCCCCCTCCTCGACCGACGCCAACTCTGCAGCCAAGACACTACACCACTGGATCACAAACTGCGCAGACAAGCTCGCACCATCGACAGACAACGCCCCCTGAAGGCCACCTGGTTCAAGAGGCCAGACGCTCCTGTAGATGTCTCGAAAAACGCATAAGGTCCAAGAAGAAGACCTTCATCTGGAACAAAATCCTCACCAACTCAAGAAACTCTAAGGAACTTTTCAACATCATCCAACAATTCACCAAGCCTCACAGTGAAGCCAAAGAAGTCACTCCCTCCCAAGAACTCTGCAACAAGCTCAGCTCCTACTTCCACCTGAAAATCAAAGCCCTCTACGACAACTTCAGCGAGCATACTCCAGAAACCACCCATCCCTCCAGCAACGACAGCCGGCCCACCATCACAGCCTGGACCCCCACCGAAGACACCACCAGGACCATGAAGGGCACCCACTCAGGAGCTCCCATGGACCCCTGCCCTCCGCACATCTTCCACAGAGCCGCCGCCACCATAGCGCCCAACCTTCGTAGCACCGTCAACGCCACCTTCGAGTCTGGCACCTTCCCAGACGACTGGAAACAAGCAGAAGTCAATCCCCTCCTCAAGAACCCTCTGCAGACCCGACAGACCTGAAGAACTTCCGACCCATCTCTCTCCTTCACTTCGCAGCCAAAGTCACAGAGAAGATGGCCAACACCCAGTTGACTAACTTCATCAAAGAGAACGCCATCCCCGACCCCTCCCAATCCGGATTCCGCAGCAACCACAGCACCGAGACCGCCCTCCTCGCCGCCACAGATGACATCCGCACACTCCTTGACTAAGGCCACACCGCAGCCCTCATCCTGCTCGACCTCTCCGCGGCCTTCCACACCGTCTCCCGCCGCACCCTCGCAGCCAGACTCCACGACACCAAAATCCAGGGAACCGCCCTCGACTGGCTCCGCTCCTTCCTCACCGGCAGAACCTAAAGGATCAGACTCTCGCCTTTCCTCTCCGAACCCACAGAGATCAACTGCAGTGTACCACAAGGATCATCGCTCAGTCCCACGCTCTTCAACATCTACATGGCCCCTCCAGCTACCATCATCAGACAGCACGGACTCAGCATTTCATCCTACGCCAATGACACCCAGCTCATCCTCTCCCTCACAAAGGACCCCGAAACCACCAGACTCAGCTTCCAAAAAGGAATGAAGGACGTCGCAGCTTGGATGAGCAGCAGCAGTCTGAAACTCAACTCGGAGAAGACAGAAGTCTTAGTCCTCGGACCCTCCCCCTCTGTGTGGGACAACTCCTGGTGGCCCTCCGCCTTCGGCACCCTAAAACCCCCACGGACCACACCCGGAACCTCAGCATGATACTCGACTCCTCCCTCACCATGACACGGCAGATCAACGCCGTCACCTCCACCGGCTTCGACACCCTCCGCATCCTCTGCAAAACCTTCAAGTGGATCCCCCGAAGCCCGAAAGACCATCACCCACGCACTCATATCAAGCAGACTGGACTACGGAAACGCCCTCTACACCATAATCAACAAATCCCTGCTACACATACTCCAGACCATCCAGAACACCGCGGCCAGACTCGTCCTCAGTATCCCACGACATGAGCACATCACACAACACCTGTGAGACCTCCACTGGCTCCCCGTCGAGAAGAGAGTAACCTTCAAACTACTCACCCACGCGTACAAATCCCTCAAAAACACCGGACCCACATACCTCAACGATAGAGTCTCCTTCCATGTACCCAAAAGGAACCTTCGCTCTGCTGACCTCGTCCTGGCAGAAACCCCTTGTATCCGCAGAATGGGTGGAAGAGCCTTCTCCTACATCGCAGCTAAAACCTGAAACAAGCTCCCTGTCAACATCAGACACTCCCCTACTCTGCACACCTTCAGGAAGAACCTCAAGACCTGGCTCTTCGGCTGACCAGAGTTGCACCCCCTCCCCCCCAGCGCCTTGAGGCCCTCACAGGTGAGTAGCACACTTTAAACCCCCTGATTGATTGATTGATTGATTTATTGATTGATGGCGCCTTATTCAGTGTGGGAAGGTACATTTCAGGGAACTGAGTTGCAACTAACATGGCAAAATTTCTTGAAGTTATTGTATTCAGTGTTGAGCCAGGTAATCTCAAGCGAAATCACGTTTTTACCATCAATAGAATAGACTGGACTTCCCAAAAGATTGAAAAGTTTGTACAGGAGCCGACCCCCAGATGTAGAAGATGTGGCCTCTTAGGAGCCAATGATGAACACGTCTTTTACACTTGTCCTGGGATCAAGGTGTTTTGGGAGGACGTTGAGAACATTCTAAAAGACATTTTAGGGGTCAAAATCACGTTAAATCTTGTATTAGTTCTAATGGGGTAGAGCACAGAGGGGCCTCTTGTTTTACCTTGTGCTTCTAGCCAAGAGAGAGATTTGTAAACGCTGGACTGATCCATTTCCTCCATGAACTACGGACTGGCTCAAAGCGGTAAATCGGATTTGCCGTCTGGATATAGATAGTAAGCCTGGGGAAGCGAACAAGATATGGACTGATTGAACTAGGTGGAGTGGAATCTTGGGTGTAGAATCAATAGAATGAGAGGTCCTATGATTACACCGAGACACCGCTCTGGGTGACGGGCATGTAGGGTTGGTTGGTGCGGTTGGGCCTAATGCGAATGCAAGAGACTGTGAGTCGGACAGCAACTGCAAAAATGGCCTGAGTCTTGCAGACTCTATGGTGATATCAGGACAAAAAATAATTTTAAAAAAACAATGTGAATGCTCATCATATAAACCTATCCTATTATACATCAGTTGTCAAGCTGGAACAGAAAAAGTTTCTTAATTAAAGTACTCACCAGTTATCTACACAGAACTACAGAATCAAACTTATCCTATGTAGTAACGGCACCAACTGGATTTGCAGCACACAACATTATTGGAATCACTTTACATCGACTGCTTATGCTACCTGTTGAACATGATCATAAACTGGAATACAAAACGAAATCTGGAGAAGCTTGTCATGAAGTCTCAAGAGTACTGAAGTTACTGAAGCTTTTAATCACTGATCAGATGAGCATGGTCTCAAATTTAATGTTGCCTTAGTACACTTGAGAATTCAACAGATTTCAAACACAGAGTACTAAATGCTGTTTGGAGGAAAGCATGTAATTGTCTTTGGTGACCTACTCCAACTTACCCCTGTGAAAGGGCAATCTGTTTTCAAGACACTTCTACATAATGAAACAATGAATTCTTTGGGAAGTATTGGCAATTTAAATATTTGGTAAAATTTCAAAAACAAAGACCTAGTGAACAATATGCCTCAAGCATCTGATGTGGAATATGGAGATATTCTAAAGGACATTAGAATAGGGAGTATTGACAAAAGACGGTAAGCGAGCTTTGGAAACTCACCTAATCAAGAAACTGATTTCATCTAAAAACACACCAGAACAACTAATGTATAATTTCATTGCAGAAGACAAATCCATAGTTTGTTTAATGCGTACGCTACAAGAGTGCTCCAACTTCAATGAAGAACTACTAAAATTGGAAGAACAGCAGATTTGGGAGATTACAGCTATAAATAAAATGGAACACCAGGGAGTAACAATACTACTAACTGAAAAACTACAAACAAAATTGGATTCTTTGGAAAAGTCTGCATCAAAGAATGCAGGTTTAGAAAAGTGTTTACGTGTGTGAAAAAACTGTTGAGTCATTTTGCGGCATAATTTGAATGTAGAGGAAGGATTAGTAAATGGTGCTATGGATAATGTTATTGATTTAGTTAATTTTCCAGACAGGGATCAAAAGTTAGTGCTGATGGAAGTTGGGTAAGAGAGTACAATTGCTTAAGAAGTCTATATGCTCCTTATTTAGGTCAATACCCTATTTATGAGAAGCGTATAATGTGTCCAAAATGGAAGCCTACAAAAGACTCAACTGATGTCCATGAAAAGAAAGGAATAGAGGATAAGGTACAAAGTGCTAAGAAGAAAAAAGTGGAAACTCAGGGAGATATTGTAGGACACCAATTGGAAAACAGTTCAGGTATCAACTGCTATGCAAATGTGGTTCTCAATGTAGTGTTTCATTTACTTCATCTTGATACTCAGATTGAACAAAAACGTGAAAAATGGTTCTGTTCTGCGCTGTATCATTTACTCCAGCGTTTAATCAGTAACAGAACTTTAATACATTCTGCTTCAGCCATTCAAGGTCTTTTGGATACATGTACTCAATCAATCAGTGGTTTATAAAGCGCAAGATACTCACCCGGTTCGGGTCTCAAGGCGCTTAAGGAAGGGGGTAGGTGGGGGGGTTCCGCAGGTTCTGGAGGTCACTGAGTTCCATCGAAAAGCCAGGTTTTGAGGTCCTTTAGGAACTTAGGGAGCGATGCAGTCTGTCGGAGGTGGAGAGGTAGGGAGTTCCATGCCTTGGCCGCGAGGAGGGAGAAGGACTGGATCAGTGATATTTAGTCTCAACATTCAACAAGACGCACAAGAATTTATAATGGTAATGCTTACAGTTTTAGAAGAAGAAGTAAATATTGATGACTTATTTGGACTAACTTACAAATGGGATCATGACTGTGAAGATTTATCATTTAAATCTACCACTGAAATAAATGCTGAACGTTTCCTGTAGTTAAAACTACCAGATTGCAAAACAGTGTCTTTTGACTGATTGATTAAAATACCAAACCAAAATATGACCTGCCCAAATTGTAGATCAGTGTTCATGTCTACGTTGCAAATACAAAGATGTGGAATATGCCTTATATTAATGCTATAATGATGTAGAGCAGATGGATCTAAATTGGAAACCAAAATTTAAAACTTCAAAGCAGCCCCAATATCAACAGTGGCTATCATCTTTCATGAAGGACTTAATATAACATCTGGACACTACAATGTCTATCTAAAGAGTGACAGTGGATGGGTGGGTTGCAATGACAGCAAACTTCAAAGCTAAACTGTCATTTTAACTACAAAATTCTTACCTCTTGTTTCTTCAGCCAACGTTATAAGGACATCATTCAGCCTATTGGGGGTGATGCCCTTAAAAAGGAGTGTACAATACAACAGTCCTTTTATCTTCTCCAAAGGAGTTCATATAGCATGTATATATATATAACATTGTCTAATTAGAATTTAGAACTGCAAGAGCAAAAGGGAATTATAACAACCTTCAATTGAAACCGAAAATGTCTTTGGAAATACAATTTTTTTTTTTCTTCCTTCAATCAAAGCTCTACATACTATTTCGACAAAAAGAGAAATATATTGGATTTTATCAGTATGGATCATCAGTTGTTTAAACATCATTCGGCCTACTAGGGGTGATATTTTGAAAAGTATCTTGAAAATTCAAGTGTGGTATACATTTATTCATAGTACTGTACCAGGTATAATAAAAATAGAAAATGTTTTGAGATGCATTTGTTTTCATTTGTAGACTAAGTGTAGGTAAAACAATTGATTAGCAAATTGTTGTGAGTGCAAAGCATAGTAACACATACTTACAATGATGTACTGTGCAGTTCAGTTTTTTTTGTACAATCCATTCAATTGATTTTTCCCCACTGTTCAAAGATGATGCTACATACAGACCACCATGACTGGTGAAGAACTATGAAAACTGAGAATAGTAAAAAAGGGAAAGTGATACCTTTATCACATCTTAATACAGTGTTGCAGTATAAGAAATATCTATTGTTATAATACTGTAATTTTCAAGATTATATACTAATATATTTTTCTGTCCTGATTTAATAGTTTTTCAGCGTTCTAAGATGTCTCAAAACATGTTTTCTACCACAAACATATTGATTAGAGATATTGATGGAGAGAGTTTTTATACATGAAGTGGTCTTGTGATAGCTTCTCATAACTTTCTTTCCCCTATTTTGTAAGTAAACGTTTCAGTCCGAAATTGTATAATTACAGACACTCACACAATATCTCATTCAAACAGTACTTCTTACAACCACTCACATACCCACAACTTCATTCATAGAGTGTATCACACCACCACTTGTTTACTGAAATAGTCACTAACCCACCCATTTACTCATTCATACTGTACTCATACACAGTTTAAGTTACTGATTCAGTGCTTAGATATCGAGATATATCATATGTATGTTGCCATACCGAGAGTTACTAATACACCCACCCCCTCAATCACATTAGCACAGAAGCATCCACTCAGATATACTGATACATCATATGTATCTAGCCCTACTGGGAGCAGTTCTGTACACACAGTTGCCTACACCAATACTCACTAACACAGCCTGAAAGTAATCAATGCTGTTTCTTAGATACACATTTAGAGAGCTATAGAGTCACTCCAAGTGATAGCTTTATACCAACATACTTCCGTAAATATGGAAAAAACACCCAAATAGGAACTGAGAAACTTATTCAGATATCTAGTGAGTACCTAATACTAAGAAGTCAACCATATAGACAACTGCCGCTTCAAATGTGTCTCAGACCTGCTTCTTCAGAACCAGTCTGTGCCGTTTAATAGTAGGCTAAATTGAGTTTAGAAACTGGTGGCCAAGGCTTAAACTCCATTTCTATTGCTTATAACTCAACCCCAAGGTAGGCAGTACATAGGACATAGTGACCTCTCTGCTTAAAAACTTATAGATATGGTTACAAATTTCAGTCACTGATAACCGCACTTACAGACCCCTATGTCCAGTTATTCATCCAGTGTGACAGTCAGATTGCAACTCACTTACTTATCTGCAAAAGGATGGAACCACTAATATACCAAGCCACTCACTTACAATACATCCTAAGCATCCATTCAGATATACAAATACATCATATGTATTGAGCCCTACTAGGGGCAGTTCTGAACACACAGTTGCACACCCATATACTCACTAACACAGCCTGAAAACAGTCCATGCACCCTCTTATATACAGATTTGGACACTATATATTCACTAAAAATGATTGTCGGACAGTAATATACTTTCTTAAATATATGAAGAAATACTCAAATAAGAACTAAGTCACTCATTTAGATATCAACTGAGAAACTAACACTAACAAGTCACCTATATACAGAACTGCTGCTTCCAACATGACTCAGACCTGCTTCTGTAGAATCAGAGTGTGTAGTTTAATATTAGGCCAAATTGAGTTTGCAACCTGATTACAAAGCCTTAAACTCATTTTCTACTACATATAACTCATGCCCAAAGGTAGGCAGTAGCTAGTGCATAGGTAGTTAACTTTCTGGGTTAAAACGTACACATATTGTTTCAAATTTCAGTCACTGACAACTGCACTTACAGACCCCTATGCCCAGTTATACATTCTATCTCACAGTCACATTGCAACTCACATACCTATCTGCAAAAGGACACAGCCACTAATACACCCAGCCACTCACTTACAATACCTCCTAAGCATTTATTCAGTTATAAAAATACATTATATGTATTGTGGCCTACTAGGGGCATTTCTAAACACACAGTTGCACACCCGCATCTCACTAACACAGCCTGAAAGCAGTCCATGCACCCCCTTAGATACAGATTTAGACACTATAGAGTCACTAAAAATGATGGTCGTATTGTAACATATTTCCTCAAATATACAAAGAAACAACCAAATAGGAACTGAGGCACTCATTTGGATATCTACTGAGACACTAACACTAAAAAGTCACCCATATAGAGAAGCACAGCTTCAATCATGTCTCAGACTTCCTTCTGTAGAGCCAGTCTGTGCAGTTTAATAGTAGGCCAAATTGAGTTTAGAAACTGCTTGCTAAGTCTTAAATTCCTCTTCTATTAGATATAACTCACCCCAAGTAGGCAGTCCCTAGGGCTTAGGCAGTGACCTATCTGCGTAAAAACGTACACATATAGTTTCACATTTCAGTCACTGACAACTGCACTTACAGACCCCTATGCCCAGTTATATATCCAGTCTGACAGATTGCAACTCACATACCTATCTACAAAATGTTACAGTCACTAATACACCCGGTCACTCACTTATAATAGCTCCTAAGCATTCATTCAGATATACAGCTACATCATATGTAATGTTATATATACAGACATAGATATGATAGAGACACCAAAAATGATAGTCATTTAGAATCATACTTCCTTAAATATTCAAAGAAACACTCATACAGCCACTCACACAGCCACTCACTAACACATTTAGTTAGTCACCATCTATTCGTTCACGTATGCAGCAAGTATTTCCACTCTCTTACCTACCAATATAATTGTTTATGTACCCTTTCGCACTGTTCTTTAGTTACTCACACACTCAGTTACTCGTGTAAAGAGCCACCAATTTACCCTCTCACTCACCTATATAACCACTCATACAGTCAATTATTCATCCTTACAGACACTCAGACAGCTTTTTACTTACTCATACATTAAATCATATACCCTTACACTCACTCATTCAGTCACAAACTGGCTTATTTTCCAATGCACAGATTACTCAGTCTCTCACTCACCCATATAGCACATATGCACCCACTTACTCACTCATACAGTCACTTACACAGCCACTCACCCATCCCATTGAATTACTCTCACACTCACCCACTCAGTTATCTACTCACACATCCTGACATAGGCCCATGCAGCCACTGATACACCATTCACTCATACATTTACTCACGTATGCACTTCTCACTCAGTCACGCATCCACTGAGACACCCACACATTCATAGAAACACTCAACATTCATTTACATACCCATAGAGACACTGATGCACTCCCTCACTTACATATATTCCCACTGTCACAGTCAGTCACTCACCCATACAAAAATGCATACACCCTATCACACATCCATACAACCCCTCACACATACACTCAATCACAGATACAGTTACTCGCATACACAGTCAATTATATATACACTAACTCACACATCAAAGCATAGAACATATTCAGATTGTTACAAACATACATATAAAGTAAATATTCTTTCTTTAACCAAAATAAGTGGTTCTAGAAGAACCATTTTTCTTAAACAATTTTGTAATTATTTTGGTTTTCCTAAACATTTAGAATTTTTTTGGTGGGTTTGTTTTGCTTTTTCTCGAAAAATAACACAACAACAGACCCAGAAAAAAACTGTGCTTTAATACAAAAAAAATACCAACTGTGACTATTAATTGTGTCTTTCACTTTCGCAACAACTTACTGTCCAACACTAAGAACAGTCTTGTATTTTGGGCAGAAGATGCCAGCTTTAACAAAATCTGGAAGAGTTAGAGGGATGTTCAAAAGTTGTCCTCCAGTCGCAGATGTTCCTGGCTGAGTTTGTGCAGCAGCAGATGTCCCTTCCTACTCCTTCAGCCTTCTCATTTCTGCTTTTGTGAGGCGAATGCTGTGACTGGTACGGAAATATTTGTACATCGAATATATACCACATGAATATTTCTTCTCACTGCCACATGAGAAGACCTTGTGACAGATTGTACAAGTCACTTTCTGTATGTTGACCTTCTTCTTCCCCTCCGGGATGGTAAACAATTCCCACACCACACTTTCTTTCCTTTTTCTTGATGGTTATTCCTCTTCCTGCTGCAGATTCTCTTCTTCTTCCCCCTGAATGTTTGCTGCAGATGCCATGATTAAGGAGAAAATCCAAAGAAAAACACCAAGTGATCTCCAAAATGCAAGCTCCCTGAAAAACTGTGAAAACTTAAACCCGCACCCAAATGAAGAAGAAAAGGGGTGGGATCTCTCTCTCTCTTGGTGATGGAAAGCTGTTTAATCTGTCAAATCATTTTATTTCGGTGTCACATGGGATGTGAAACCCTTACGCAGTTCTGTCGCACCTGAAACGCGACTTCCTAAAATGTATTAAAGTCTTATTTATACTAAATTATTTACAAAATGATAGTATTTTCTTTTTATATTAGTATACCTCTTTCCTTAAAGTAAACTGAAAAAGTGTTTAAATGAATATTTTAGTACTGTAAAAAAAACGCCGGAGTTGTGTCCCCAGTGCAACTCCGGAAATACGTGCCGCAACGTCTGTGAGGGTGTTGCGACTCCTTAAAAACTAGTAAGCCAACCATTAAAATGATTTTAGTTTGTTCTTACACTACTATTTTTACTGCATTAGTAAACCTCTAACATAAAAGTAAACCATAGAAGTGTCCATATATATGTATTGCTACTACCAAAACTACATTGGAATTGTGTCCCAAGCGAGACTCCGGAAATACGGCCACAACGGTGCACGAGGGCATTGCGACTCGCTAAAATCTATTAAAATGACTATAAAAATGAATTTTATTTCTTACAACACTATCACCTTTACCATATTACTAAACCTCTAACCAAAATGCAAAGTATAGAACTCTCTATATATATGTGTCTAATTACTGCCTAAAGTACATCGGAAATGCATATTGTATGCAAGGGATTGCCATAGGTGCGCAACATCTATTTAAAAAAAAAATTATTAATCAACTACAATCTCACTATACGCAACTTACAATGAACTGTGTTTTCAAAGATATTGAGTAGCATTCTAAAGCATCTCATTAAAATCCCACTTACATGTATGCCCTCAATCATACATCTGCTCAAAAAGGGATGTACCCATTCACAGATGCACTCAGGGACTCACACACCCACTCACACACCCACTCACTCACTGATGCACCCTATCACACACAAAACTTCGAAACTCATTTATTCAGTTACATACCCCCCGATTCTCATACTCATATTCGGAGACACAGTAATAAGCTCACAAAGTAACAACAAGAGGTACTACTCACTCAGATACTCAGTTAGAAACACTCACATATCCACTCACAGACCTACTCAGACACTTACATATGGACTCACAGATGCATTCAGACTCTCATGCACCTAGTAACACACAGTGTGAGACTTAAACGGCACACAGAAACACCCACTTATGCACAAATTAAAACACTCACATACTCACTAACACACCCACTAAAACACTAATGCAGTCAGTCACACACTCACTTTCACCGCCTACAAGTTACAGTAAACAAATAAAATGAAAAAGAAACTCTAGTGATTCAATGAAAAAAACAAAGGTTACAGGGACGTTATAGTGAGGATATAGAATTTAAAAAAGCATAAACATTCACTGAAAAATTGCAAAGGTTACAGGGACGTTATAGTTAGGCTCACATTTCACTGGTACCAAATCATAGAAATTCAGCAGTAACGGTATAGAATTTTAAAAAATGTAGAAATTCACTGAAAATACTAAAGGTTGCAGGGACGTTATAGTTAGGAAATAGAGTTTTTAAAAACAGAAATTCACTGAAAAAACAGGGATGTTAAAGATATGCTCACATTTCATTTGTACAAAACTATAAAAATTCAGCACTTATAGTTACCTGAGCTAAATATAACTTACACCCCCGCAATACACTGCTTATGACCTCACTTATTACATCACTCATGACATGGTCAGTGACATCACTGATGATATCACTGATGACATCTCAAATGACGTCAATGATGACATCATTAAGTGAGTGCAAGTGTTTTTAAGAGTTTATGGGTGTTAAATATATATGGTTACGTACTACAAAAGTTAGATTAGTAAACTGGTTTCACTAATAATGAGTGATACTATCTCTAACATGTTTGATCTGAGTGGGTGTGTGACTGTCTGCCTGAAGGAGGAGGACGCTTTGGAGGAGAGATGTTTATCCCGTATCATGGGGATCATACGAACAAGGACAGAGATTTAAACTTGATGAATGCTGGGACAGAGCGTTTGAACCAATCTCATGTGATAAGACAGATATAAGGACAATCATGAGGATGCTGATTATGAATACATGAAAATCTAATGATGTAACAAGAAGGAGGATTAGATTACAAGTTCACATTAGAAGAACAATTGGAAAGGTATGTCACATTTCAAGTCCAGAGGATGTGCCTTCATTTCTTGGATCTGGTACTTTAAAAAAGAGCATTTTTACTTAAGCCCTGAAGAAGCGTAGTGGGCGTGAAACACGTGTTGGCTGTATTTGCTGCACAAAGAGATTCAACAAGTGATCAAATAAAAGAAAGAATAAAGAAACCTTTGAAAGAATGTTCATTGTGTGATTTTGGCAATGTTTCAGTATTGCGATTTGTGATAGATATATATATATATATATATATATATTCACTGAAAAAAACCATAGGTTTTAGGGACAGTTATAGTTAGTTGGACATTTCACTCGTACAAAACCCGTGAAATTCCCCCGTTATAGTTAGTTCAGCTAACTATAACTCGCGCCCGCAATGCACTGCTGATGACGTCACATATTACATCACTCATGACATGGTCAGTGACATCACTGATGACATCACTGATGACATCTCAAATGACATCACTGATGACATCATGCAGTGACTGTGTTTCTGTAAAAGTTTAAATATTTTTAATATATATAGGAAAAGACGAATTGAAGAATGAGTGGGTGTATAAGTGTCTGTATGGATGATTTAGTAGGTGCGTGACTGACTCTATAAGTGAGTGATTTAACGTATCTTACTGAATGCATGGGTTAGTGACTAAACTGGGTGAATGTCTGTATCCGTCTGTCTGTTGCTGTGTAAGTGGCTGCATGTGTTTGTGAATAGCTACATGAGTGTCTATATGAGTTATTGAATGGTTGTCTGAGTATCTGTATGGGTGCCTGAGTGTTTGTGTGGGAGGGTGTGTGCGACTCTGTGCATAGATGTGTGAGTGGGTGATTCACTGGGTGGATGGTTTCAAGAGTGCATCTGTGATAGACTGTATGGATGGGTAAGTGTGTGTAAGAGTGTGTTAGTGAGTGAATGTATGTCCCAGTGGTACATGTGTGACTAACTACATATGTGAAAGGCAGTATATATGTGTGTTGGAGTATATAAATAGCTATAAGCGAGAGTGAGTGATTGTGATAGTGGCTGTATGGATGAGTGTGTGCTTGTATCAGTAATTGTATAAGAGCGTAACAATGTGCTAGTATTTGTATGATTAAGTGAGCTGGTGTGTGTATAACTGTTTAGGTGAGTAAATGGCAGTGTGTTTAATTATTTGCATGACTGACTAGGTGTGTGAGTACCTCTATGGATGAGTGGCGGTGTTTGAGTGTCTATATAGGAGTAAGAGTGCATATGGTAGTCCTGTACTGAGTGACCATAAGTATGAGTGACTGTACGGGTGAGTGAGTGGATGTGTGTGTGTGTAGACCTAAGAATCAGTGAGTGGGTATGTAGTTATTGGTGTTGGAGTGTCTATGGTTTTGCGAATGGCAGTCTGTAATTTAGAGTGGGTGTA
This sequence comes from Calotriton arnoldi, assembly GCA_963921515.1. NCBI lineage: Eukaryota > Metazoa > Chordata > Amphibia > Caudata > Salamandridae > Calotriton > Calotriton arnoldi. The sequence goes on along the minus strand of CAWUFW010005859.1, from coordinate 1,154,249 downwards.
TCAAAGGTTATATTAGGGTGTGAGGAGGTGCATCAGATTATCACGTGGATGATGTCATCAGTGATGTCATCAGTGATGTCATTTGAGATGTCATCAGTGATGTCATCAGTGATGTCACTGACCAAGTCATGAGTGATGTAATATGTGACGTCATCAGCAGTGCATTGCGGGGGCGCGAGTTATAGTTAGCTGAACTAACTATAACGGGGGAATTTCACGGGTTTTGTACGAGTGAAATGTCCAACTAACTATAACTGTCCCTAAAACCTATGGTTTTTTCAGTGAATTTCAAAGGTTTTTTAAATGCTAATTTCTAACTATAACGTGCCTGAAACCTATGGTTTTTTCAGTGAATTTCAAAGGTTTTTTAAATGCTAATTTCTAGCTATAACGCCCCTGAAACCTATGGTTTTTTCAGTGAATTTCAAAGGTTTTGTAAATGACAATTTTTAAATGTATTAATTGTTATATTTATTTTTTGATACTGATTTACTACATTTTTTAAAACTATTTATTTTTAGATATTTTATTTATTAAATTACATTGTAATTACATTATACATTACATTACAAACTATACTTTCTCAGAATGAATTACTTTAGTTTAAATACTTTGCAAATAGGCAATAGAGTTTTAAGTACAGTAGTTACAGTTGTTGCAATGGGCAACACAATTTCAAACACAATGCAACATTGAGCTCAATGTGAATTTCTAGTTAAATGCAATTAGTTACTTTATGGATTACTTTTCTAACCACAGGACTGGATCCTAGATTCAGTCCTGGGACATCTCCTGTAAACAGTTGAGTAAAAGCGTTTTGGTTACAGTAGTGATTTTTAAGGAATATTATTGTATTTTAAAAGTTGACACTTAGAAACTTTTTCACATAGAATCACCAATGTTATCCTATGGGAGGAAATTCACTTAGCAGGTAAGTAGTGTTATCGTTACTTTTTCTTACTCAGTGTTGGATCCTGGATCCAGCACTGGTGCATCTCCTGTAAACAGTTGAAAGAATGCGTTTAAGTCATACAGGCGATTTTTAAGGAATATTTGTAGTTTGTGAAAATTGACACTTTGAAACTTTTCTGCTGAAAATCAGACAATGGATTCCTATGGAAGGAAATATAAGTTACTGGTAAGTACGGTTAGAATTACTTTTCAGGGTCAGTGCTGGGCTAAAAGATGCAGCACTGGGTTCTCTCCTGATAACAGGTGAGTAAATCGGAATTCGTAGTTCGGTTGATTTTAGAGGAATATTATAAAGTTCCAAAACTGCACACTTAGAAGAATTTCCAAGTGAAACCAGTCAATGTTAGCCTATGGAAGGAAATTCAAGTTGCTGGTAAGTACGGTTAAAATTACTTTTCAGGATCAGTACTGGGCTGAAAGATGCAGCACTGAGGTCTCTCCTGATAACAGGTGAGTAAATCGGAATTCGTATTTCGGCTGATTTTAGAGGAATATTATAAAGTTCCAAAACTCCACACTTAGAAGAATTTCCAAGTGAAACCAGTCAATGTTAGCCTATGGAAGGAAATTCAAGTTACTGGTAAGTACGGTTAGAATTACTTTTCAGGATCAGTACTGGGCTGAAAGATGCAGCACTGAGGTCTCTCCTGATAACAGGTGAGTAAATCGGAATTCGTATTTTGGCTGATTTTAGAGGAATATTTGTATGTTTCAAAAATCGACACTTAGAAACTTTTTCAGCAAAAAGCAGGCAATGATATCCTATGGAAGGAAATTCAAGTTACTGGTAAGTACGGTTAAAATTACTTTTCAGGATCAGTACTGGGCTGAAAGATGCAGCACTGAGGTCTCTCCTGATAACAGGTGAGTAAATCGGAATTCGTATTTCGGCTGATTTTAGAGGAATATTATAAAGTTCCAAAACTCCACACTTAGAAGAATTTCCAAGTGAAACCAGTCAATGTTAGCCTATGGAAGGAAATTCAAGTTACTGGTAAGTACGGTTAGAATTACTTTTCAGGATCAGTACTGGGCTGAAAGATGCAGCACTGAGGTCTCTCCTGATAACAGGTGAGTAAATCGGAATTCGTATTTCGGCTGATTTTAGAGGAATATTATAAAGTTCCAAAACTCCACACTTAGAAGAATTTCCAAGTGAAACCAGTCAATGTTAGCCTATGGAAGGAAATTCAAGTTACTGGTAAGTACGGTTAGAATTACTTTTCAGGATCAGTACTGGGCTGAAAGATGCAGCACTGAGGTCTCTCCTGATAACAGGTGAGTAAATCGGAATTCGTATTTCGGCTGATTTTAGAGGAATATTTGTATGTTTCAAAAATCGACACTTAGAAACTTTTTCAGCAAAAAGCAGGCAATGATATCCTATGGAAGGAAATTCAAGTTACTGGTAAGTACGGTTAAAATTACTTTTCAGGATCAGTACTGGGCTGAAAGATGCAGCACTGAGGTCTCTCCTGATAACAGGTGAGTAAATCGGAATTCGTAGTTCGGTTGATTTTAGAGGAATATTTGCACAATGGTGAAGGAAGGGGGTTCTGAGGTGACATGTCTGCAAACACGCACTGTGGCGCATTTTAAGTTGGAGAATTAATTCCTCCTCAATCCCGAGGGTCCCTAGGGGCCAACTGGCCCACCAGATACCTCCAGTATGCGCCAGAGAGCTGCGTTGGAGAGAGGTGTTCAGAGGCCACGCCCCTTTTACAACACTCTGCAACGCAGCTCCGTGGCGCTTACTGGAGGTACCTGGTGGGCTAGTTGGCCCCCAGGGACCCTCAGGATTGAAGGGGATTTAATTCCCCATCTTAAAACGCGCCATGGGGCCTGTTTGCACACATGTCACCTGAAGCCCCGCCCCCTCCCTTCACCACTGTGCAAACGCGCCCTGTGGCGCATTTTAAGTTGGGGGATTAAGTCCCCTTGAATCCTGAGGGTCCCTGGGGTCCAACTATCCCACCAGGTACCTCCAGTAAGCGCCACAGAGCTGCGTTGCAGAGAGGTGTAAAAGGGGCGTGGCCTCTGTACACCTCTCTGCAATGCAGCCCCTGGCGCATACTGGAGGTTCCTAGTGGGCTAGTTGGCCCCAGGGACCCCAGTATTCAAGGGGATCGTTCCCCTCTGCAAACGCGCCAGGGGCGCGTTTGCAGAGTGGTAAAGGAAGGGGCGGGGCCTGCGGCACAATCGTTTTTTTTTTTGGGGGATTTTTTTCCTCGAAGGGGGCTGTGTGGCCCCCTTCCTTTCTTTTTGGGGCCCTGGGGACCCCATCCCCCAGGGCCTTACCCCTTTTTTTCATTTAAAAAAAAAAAAAACGGGAAGGGGGCCGCGTGGCCCCCCTCCCATGGCCGGTTCCGGCCCCAGGGACCCCATCCCCCGGGGCATGGCCACTCTTTTTATTATTTTTTTAAGGAGGGGGCTGCGAGGCCCCTCCTAAGGCCTCCTTTTGCCCCGGGGACCCCATCCCCGGGGCAGGCCTTTATTTTTCTTTTTTTTGGGGGGAGGGGGGCCACGTGGCCCCCTCCCGAGCCACTACTTGCCCCGGGGACCCCATCCCCCGGGGCTGGCCCTCTCCGTTGGGGACCGTGGGGGTCCCCAATCCCCCACCGTCCCGGCATTGCTTTTCCACATGGGGAGCTGCTGACATGCAGCTCCCCATGTGGAAAGCAATCTGCTTGCTTCATTGAAGCGAGAGCAGGTTTCCCTGCTCTCCCTTCAATGAAGCAAAGCAGTTTGCAATGGCAGGACGGGAGCCGCGAGGCTCCCGTCCTGCCATTGCAAACTACAGTGTCCCGGGGTAGGCACCCGGGACACTGCAGGAGCCGGCCCTGGGGGTGGCGGTCCCCAGGGCCACCACAGGCTCCAGGAGTGGGGCCGCACGGCCCCCCTCCCATGTCTTTAAAGCCCCGGGGAGGTGGTAATCCCTGGGGCTCGGGGGTCCATTACAGACCCCCTCATTTACATTATTAGTGCCCCGGGAGGTGGTGGTCCCCGGGCGTGTGGGGGTTCGAGCCCCCACACAGGAACTGTTTTTTTAAAAAAGAAGCCCCGGGAGGTGGTGGTCCCCGGGGCTGCGGGAGGGCCGAGTGCCCTCCCGCAACATTTTTATTAGAAAGCCCCGGGGGTGGCGGTCCCCGGGGCTTGGGGGCCTTAGAGGCCCCCATTAACTATAAACCCACCCCGCATGCCCCCGGGACTTGGGCCACCCGGGGAAAATAACATCGAGGCGCGGGAGACCGCGCTCGATTTTTTTTTACGGCAGGATTCGCGCACCCTGATCGCATCCCACCGATTTTTTAAAAAAAAAATGCTTTTTTCTGCCCAGGGGTCCTTGTGGGACCCCTGAGCAGACCTAGGGGTCAGGGTGTTTCTACCCTGCCCCCTTTGTGCGTTTTGCGCACTTGTTTCTTCTGGGTTTTTTTCTAATCGGCAGGATCCGCACACCCTGAGCGCATCCTGCCGATTTTTTTAAAAAATGCTTTTTTCTGCCCAGGGGTCCTTGTGGGACCCCTGAGCAGACCTAGGGGTCAGGGTGTTTCTACCCTGCCCCCTTTTGCGCTTTGCGCACTTGTTTCTGTCCCTCGGTTCTACCGAGGGACAAAATGGCTGCCAACACTTCCTGATTTGGAGTGTTGACAGCCACTTGACAGCCAATTAGCATGCAGCTCGTGGTCGGGAGGGTACGCGGACCCTACTCGGCAATAGATATATGTGTGACTTAACTTTTGATTTTCTCAGGAACTACTGAACGGATTTACACCATTTAACAAAAGGGTTCTTTCTGAACCAAGAACTACCTCTTTGCCAAATTTGGTGTAATTCCGTTCAGCAGTTCGGGCTGTAGCCGTGTCTAAAGTTTCCTATGGGAAAATGAAAGGGGAAAACACGTTTTGGGACCCCCCTTTTTCTCGGCCCCCGCTTGACGAATCACCCTGAGACTTTCAGGGTAGGAGCGGACCGGAGCGGGCCATAAAGTTTGAAAATTTCGCGAAGATTCGTCAACCGACGCAAGAGTTATTTCAAATAGAATGTCGCGGATTTCCTATGGAAAATAGGTCCTAACTATAACTATCTAGTGGCGACCGCCAGTAGATAATATATATATATATATATATATTCTTCACCAAACGCCCGAAAGCATTGAGGACACACTCAACAGTAAACCACCACCCGGTTTATTCTTGCAACAACCCACTGCAGCACTCCAGAAGTTACTTTCTTTATTCGCCTGACGCGTTTCGAGGCCAACGCCTCTTACTCATAGGCTGCTTCAGTCACAGATGAATCATGGAGGGCTCTTTTTTATCCATTTCCGGCATGCCGACCCCCAGTGGGTCTCACTTTGTGCTCTTTAGTCCTTCACTGCATGCTGGGACTTGTAGTCCTGAAAGAGCAAAAAATCAAACCTTTAGTAGGTTCCATGGAAACATCCGCTTATATTAAAACATTTTTTACTCCCTTAATAGGGTCCAGAGTGCTGAGGCGGGCAGACTAATGCCGCTTACTGTGCTGCAACGGCCTGGACACAGTTCCAAGCCGCAGCCTCTCCTCACTGTGGAGATGGTGCCGTCCTCCACGGCAGGGCAACCGTGTCCATCAATTCTTCACCAAACGCCCGAAAGCATTGAGGACGCACTCGACAGTAAACCACCATCCGGTTTATTCTTGCAACAACCCTCTGCAGCACTCCAGAAGTTACTTTCTTTATTCGCCTGACGCGTTTCAAGGCCAACACCTCTTACTCATAGGCTGCTTCAGTCACAGATGAATCATGGAGGGCTCTTTTTATCCATTTCCGGCATGCCGACCCCAGTGGGTCTTGCTTTGTGCTTTTTAGTCCTTCACTGCATGCTGGGACTTGTAGTCCTGAAAGAGCAAAAAATCAAACCTTTAGTAGGTTCCATGGAAATATCCGCTTATATTAAGACATTTTTTACTCCCTTAGTAGGGTCCAGAGTGCGTGACTTTTTTTTTTTTTGGCATTGTGGAAATGGATAAAAAAGAGCCCTCCATGATTCATCTGCGACTGAAGCAGCCTATGAGTAAGAGGCGGTGGCCTCGAAACGCGTCAGGCGAATAATGAAAGTAACTTCTGGAGTGCTGCAGTGGGTTGTTGCAAGAATAAACCGGATGGTGGTTTACTGTCGAGTGCGTCCTCAATGCTTTCGGGCATTTGGTGAAGAATTGATGGACATGGTTGCCCTGCCGTGGAGGACGGCACCATCTCCGCAGTGAGGAGAGGCTGCGGCTTGGAACTGTGTCCAGGCCGGTGCAGCACAGTAAGCGGCATTAGTCTGCCCGCCTCAGCACTCTGTACTCTACTAAGGGAGTAAAAAATGTCTTAATATAAGCGGATGTTTCCATGGAACCTACTAAAGGTTTGATTTTTTGCTCTTTCAGGACTACAAGTCCCAGCATGCAGTGAAGGACTAAAGAGCACGAAGCGAGACCCACTGGGGGTCGGCATGCCGGAAATGGACAAAAAAGAGCCCTCCATGATTCATCTGTGACTGAAGCAGCCTATGAGTAAGAGGCGTTGGCCTCGAAACGCGTCAGGCGAATAAAGAAAGTAACTTCTGGAGTGCTGCAGTGGGTTCTTGCAAGAATAAACCGGATGGTTGTTTACTGTTGAGTGCCTCCTCAATGCTTTCGGGCATTTGGTGAAGAATTAATGGACACGGTTGCACTGCCATGGAGGACGGCACCATCTCCGCAGTGAGGAGAGGCTGCAGCTTGGAACTGTGTCCAGGCCGGTGCAGCACAGTAAGCAGCATTAGTCTGCCCACCTCAGCACTTTGGACCCTACTAAAGGGGGTAAAAAATGTCTTAATATAAGTGGATGTTTCTATGGAAACATACTAAAGGTTTGATTTTTTGCTCTTTCAGGACTACAAGTCCCAGCATGCAGTGAAGGAATAAAAAGCACGAAGCGAGACCCACTGGGGGTCGGCATGCCGGAAATGGATAAAAAAGAGCCCTCCATGATTAATCTGTGACTGAAGCAGCCTATGAGTAAGAGGCGTTGGCCTCGAAACGCGTCAGGCGAATAAAGAAAGTAACTTCTGGAGTGCTGCAGTGGGTTGTTGCAAGAATAAACCGCATGGTGGTTTACTGTCGAGTGCGTCCTCAATGCTTTCGGGCGTTTGGTGAAGAATATATATATACATGTATATATATATATACATATATTCACTGAAAAAACCATAGGTTTCAGACACGTTATAGTTAGAAATTAGCATTTAAAAAACCTTTGAAATTCACTGAAAAACCATAGGTTTTAGGGACAGTTATAGTTAGTTGGACATTTCACTCGTACAAAACCATAGAAATTCCCCCGTTATAGTTAGTTCAGCTAACTATAACTCGCGCCTCCGCAATGCACTGCTGATGACGTCACATATTACATCACTCATGACATGGTCAGTGACATCACTGATGACATCACTGATGACATCACTGATGACATCATCCAGTGACTGTGTGTTTCTGTAAAGTTTAAATATGTTTAATATATATAGGGAAAGGCGTATTGAAGAATGAGTGGGTGTATAAGTGTCTGAATGGATGATTTAGTACGTGAGTGACTGACTCTACAAGTGAGTGATTAAATGTATCTTACTGAATGCATGGGTTAGTGACTAAACTGTGTGAATGTCTGTATCCGTCTGTCTGTTGGTTTGTAAGCGGCTGCATGGCTTTCTGAATAGCTACATGAGTGTCTACATGGGTTATTGATTGATTGTCTGAGTATCTGTATGGGTGCCTGAGTGTTTGTGTGGGTGGGGTGTGTGTGACTCTGTGCATAGATGTGTGAGTTGGTGATTCACTGGGTGCATGGTTTCAAGAGTGCATCTGTGATGGACTGTATGGGTGGGTGAGTGTGTGTATGGGTGTGTTAGTGATTGAATGTATATCTCAGTGGTACATGTGTGAGTAACTACATATGTGAAAGGCAGTATATATGTGTGTTGGAGTATATAAATGGCTATAAGTGAGAGTGTGTGATTGTGAGAGTGGCTGTATGGATGAGTGTGTACTTGTATCAGTGATTGTATAAGAGCGTAAGAATGTGCTAGTATTTGTATGAGTAAGTGAGCTGGTGTGTGTATAACTGTATAGGTGAGTAAATGGGTATGTGATTAAGTTTTTTGCATGACTGACTAGGTGTGTGAGTACCTCTATGGATGAGTGGCAGTGTGTGAGTGTTTATATAGGTGTATGAGTGCATATGATAGTCCTGTACTGAGTGACTAAGTATGAGTGACTGTACGGGTGAGTGAGTGGATGTGTGTGCAGACCTAAGAATCAGTGAGTGGGTATGTAGTTTTGGTGTTGGAGTGTCTATGGTTTTGAGAATGGCAGTCTGTAATTTAGAGTGGGTGTATCAAAAGTTATATTAGGGTGTGAGAAGATGCATGAAATTATCACATGGATGATGTCATCAGTGATGTCATTTGAGATGTCATCAGTGATGTCATCAGTGATGTCACTGACCATGTCATGAGTGATGTAATATGTGACGTCATCAGCAGTGCATTGCGGGGCGCGAGTTATAGTTAGCTGAACTAACTATAACGGGGGAATTTCTATGGTTTTGTACGAGTGAAATGTCCAACTAACTATAACTGTCCCTAAAACCTATGGTTTTTTCAGTGAATTTCAAAGGTTTTTTAAATGCTAATTTCTAACTATAACGTGTCTGAAACCTATGGTTTTTTCAGTGAATTTCAAAGGTTTTTTAAATGCTAATTTCTAACTATAACGTGCCTGAAACCTATGATTTTTAAGTGAATTTCAAAGGTTTTTTAAATGCTAGTTTCTAACTATGCCTACAGAGGTAGGACATGTGAAGAAAGAAGAAAAAAAGCACAGAAAGAAGCAAAAGATGTGCAGAAAGAACCAACAGAGGAGCAGAAAGAGACCTTGTTGCAAAATCATCCTGTACCCACAACCTTTTCAGACGGGTACTGGTGGTAACTGACTCTGTCTAACCAGAGCCAGTGCTATGCTAAAAGACACTTAGAATAAAGTGAAAACACCTACATACACTAGGGAACACTATGCGTTGGGGTACCCCTGTGATTAGCATGACCTCCTCTGCAAATCCCTAGTACATAATAGGGCAGGGGGATTAAAACTACCTCTTAAAACGCACTACAGGGCGCGTTTGCACAGTGGTGAAGGGAGGGGGGGCCTGAGGTGACATGTGTGCAAACGCACCCCGTGGCGCGTTTTAAGTTGCGGGATTAAATCCCCTTGAATTCTGAGGGTCCCTGGGGCCCAACTAGCCCCCAAGGTACCTACAGTTACGACCACAGAGCTGAGTTGCAGAGAGGCGTTCCAAGGCCACGCACCTTTATTCACCTCTCTGCAACGCAACTCTGTTGTGCTTACTGAAGGTACCTGGTGGGCTAGTTGGCCCCCAGGGTCCCTCAGGATTCAAAGGGAATTAATTCCCCAACTTAAAACGCACCACAGGGCGTGTTTGCGCACATGTCACCTGAGGCCCCGCCCTCCCTTCACCACTGTGCAAACGCGCCCCGTAGTGCGTTTTAAGTTGGGGGATTAGGTCACCTTGAATCCTGAGGGTCCCTGGGGCCCAACTAGCCCACTAGGTACTTCCAGTAAGCACCACAGGCCTGCGTTGCAACGCCTGTAACAAATTGTGCAGTTGTGTTTAGGTAGTGAAGAAGGTCGTGCTGGGGGTAGTGTTTTAGGGTTTAGGGTAGTGCAGTGGTGTTTGTGTAGTGTAGGGGGTCATGCTGGGGGTAGATTTAGGGTTTAGGGTAGTGCAGTGGTGTTTGGGTAGTGTAGGGAGTTGTGCTGGGGGAGTGTTTTAGGGTTTAGGGTAGTGCAGTGGTGTTTGGGTAGTGTAGGGGGTCGTGCTGGGGGTAGTGTTTTAGGGTTAAGGGTAGTGCAGTTGTGTTTGGGTAGTGCAGGGGATCGTGCTGGGGGTAGTGGTTTAGGGTAGTGCAGTGGTGTTTGGGTAGTGTAGGGGGTACTGCTGGGGGTAGTGTTTTAGGGTTTAGGGTAGCGCAGTGGTGTTTGGGTAGTGTAGGGGTACTGCTGGGGGTAGTTTTTAGGGTTTAGGGTAGTGCAGTGGTGTTTGGGTAGTGTAGTGGTTCGTGCTGGGGGTAGTTTTTAGGGTTTAGGGTAGTGCAGTGGTGTTTGTGTAGTGTAGGGGTAGTATTTTAGGGTTTAGGGTAGTGCAGTGGTGTTTGTGTAGTGTAGGAGGTCGTGTTTTAGGGTTTAGGGTAGTGCAGTGGTCTTTGGGTAGTGTAGGGAGTCGTGCGGGGGGTAGTGTTTTAGGGTTTAGGGTAGTGTAGGGGGTCATGCGGGGGTAGTGTTTTAGGGATTAGGGTAGTGCATTGGTGTTTGGGTTGTGTAGGGGGTCATGCGGGGGTAGTGTTTTAGGGTTTAGGGCAGTGCAGTGGTGTTTGGGTAGTGTAGGGGGTCGTGCTGGGGAGAGTGTTTTAGGGTTTAGGGCAGTGCAGTGGTGTTCGGGTAGTGTAGGGGGTCGTGCTGGGGGAGTGTTTTAGGGTTTAGGGCAGTGCAGTGGTGTTCGGGTAGTGTAGGGGGTCGTGCTGGGGGAGTGTTTGAGGGTTTAGGGCAGTGCAGTCGTGTTCGGGTAGTGTAGGGGGTTGTGCTGGGGGTAGTATTTTAGGGTTTAGGGTAGTGCAGTGGTGTTCGGGTAGTGTAGGGGGTCGTGCTGGGGGTAGTGTTCTAGGGTTTAGGGCAGTGCAGTGGTGTTTGGGCAGTGTAGGGGGTAATGCTGGGGGTGGTGTTTTAGGGTTTAGGGCAGTGCAGTGGTGTTCGTGCAGTGTAGGGGTCGTGCTGGGGGTGGTGTTTCAGGGTTTAGGGCAGTGCAGTGGTGTTCGGGCAGTGTAGGGGGTGGTGTTTCAGGGTTTAGGGCAGTGCAGTGGTGTTCGGGCAGTGTAGGGGGTCGTGCAGGGGTGGTGTTTCAGGGTTTAGGGCAGTGGTGTTCGGGCAGTGTAGGGGGTCGTGCTGGAGGTGGTGTTTCAGGGTTTGGGGCAGTGCAGTGGTGTTCGAGCAGTAAAGGGGGTCGTGCTGGGGGTGGTGTTTCAGGGTTTAGGGCAGTGCAGTGGTATTCGGGCAGTGTAGGGGGCGGTGCAGGGGGTGGTGTTTCAGGGTTTAGGGCAGTGCAGTGGTGTTCGGGTAGTGTAGGGGGTTGTGTTGTGGGTAGTATTTTAGGGTTTAGGGTAGTGCAGTGGTGTTCGGGTAGTGTAGGGGGTCGTGCTGGGGGTAGTGTTCTAGGGTTTAGGGCAGTGCAGTGGTGTTTGGGCAGTGTAGGGGGTAATGCTGGGGGTGGTGTTTTAGGGTTTAGGGCAGTGCAGTGGTGTTCGGACAGTGTAGGGGGTCATGCTGGGGGTGGTGTTTCAGGGTTTAGGGCAGTGCAGTGGTGTTCTGGCAGTGTAGGGGGTGGTGTTTCAGGGTTTAGGGCAGTGCAGTGGTGTTCGGGCAGTGTAGGGGGTCGTGCAGGGGGTGGTGTTTCAGGGTTTAGGGCAGTGGTGTTCGGGCAGTGTAGGGGGTCGTGCTGGGGGTGGTGTTTCAGGGTTTGGGGCAGTGCAGTGGTGTTCGAGCAGTAAAGGGGTCATGCTGGGGGTGGTGTTTCAGGGTTTAGGGCAGTGCAGTGGTGTTCCGGCAGTCTAGGAGGTCATGCAGGGGGTGGTGTTTCAGGGTTTAGGGCAGTGCAGTGGTGTTCGGGGAGAGTAGGGGGTCCTGCTGGGGGTGGTGTTTCAGGGTTTAGGGCAGTGCAGTGGTGTTCGGGCAGTGTAGGGGGTTGTGCAGGGGGTGGTGTTTCAGGTTTTAGTGCAGTGGTGTTTGGGCAGTGTAGGGGGTCTTGCTGGGGGTGGTGTTTCAGGGTTTAGGGCAGTGCAGTGGTGTTCGGGCAGTGTAGGGGGTCTTGCTGGGGCTGGTGTTTCAGGGTTTAGGGCAGTGCAGTGGTGTTCGGGCAGTATAGGGGGTCGTGCTGGGGCTGGTGTTTGAGGGTTTAGGGCAGTGCAGTGGTTTTCGGGCAGTGTAGGTGGTCGTGCTGGGGCTGGTGTTTCAGGGTTTAGGGCAGTGCAGTAGTGTTCGGGCAGTGTATGGGGTTGTGCTGGGGCTGGTGTTTCAGGGTTTAGGGCAGTGCAGTGGTGTTCGGGCAGTGTAGGGGGTTGTGCTGGGGGTGGTGTTTCAGGGTTTAGGGCAGTGCAGTGGTGTTCGGGTAGTGTAGGGGGTCGTGCTGGGGGTGGTGTTTCATGGTTTAGGGCAGTGCAGTGGTGTTCGGGCAGTGTAGGGGGTCGTGCTGGGGGTGGTGTTTCAGGGTTTAGGGCAGTGCAGTGGTGTTCGGGCAGTGTAGGGGGTCATTCTGGGGGTGGTGTTTCAGGGTTTAGGGCAGTGCCGTGGTGTTCGGGCAGTGTAGGGGGTCTTGCTGGGGGTGGTGTTTCAGGGTTTAGGGCAGTGGTGTTCGGGCAGTGTAGGGGGTCTTGCTGGGGGTGATGTTTCAGGGTTTAGGGCAGTGCAGTGGTGTTCGGGCAGTGCAGGGGTCTTGCTGGGGGTAGTGTTTCAGGGTTTAGGGCAGTGCAGTGGTGTTCGTGCAGGGTAGGGGGTCGTGCTGGGGGTGGGGTTTCAGGGTTTAGGGCAGTGCAGTAGTGTTCGGGCAGTGTAGGGGATCGTGCAGGGGGTGGTGTTTCAGGGTTTAGGGCAGTGCAGTGGTGTTCAGGCAGTGTAGGGGGTCGTGCTGGGGGTGGTGTTTCAGGGTTTAGGGCAGTGCAGTGGTGTTCGGGCAGTGTAGGGGGTCGTGCAGGGGCTGGTGTTTCAGGGTTTAGGGCAGTGCATGGTGTTCGGGCAGTGTAGGGGTCGTGCTGGGGCTGGTGTTTCAGGGTTTAGGGCAGTGCAGTGGTGTTCGGGCAGTGTAGGGGGTCTTGCTGGGGGTAGTGTTTCAGGGTTTAGGGCAGTGGTGTTCGGGCAGTGTATGGGGTCTTGCTGGGGGTGATGTTTCAGGGTTTAGGGCAGTGCAGTGGTGTTCGGGCAGTGTAGGGGGTCTTGCTGGGGGTAGTGTTTCAGGGTTTAGGGCAGTGCAGTGGTGTTCGTGCAGTCTAGGGGTCGTGCTGGGATGGTGTTTCAGGGTTTAGGGCAGTGCAGTAGTGTTCGGGCAGTGTAGGGGGTCATGCAAGGGGTGGTGTTTCAGGGTTTAGGGCAGTGCAGTGGTGTTTGGGCAGTGTAGGGGGTCGTGCTGGGGGTGGTGTTTCAGGGTTTAGGGCAGTGCAGTGGTGTTCGGGCAGTGTAGGGGGTCGTGCTGGGGGTGGTGTTTCAGGGTTTAGGGCAGTGGTGTTCGGGCAGTGTAGGGGTCTTGCTGGGGGTGATGTTTCAGGGTTTAGGGCAGTGCAGTGGTGTTCGGGCAGTGTAGGAGGTCTTGCTGGGGGTAGTGTTTCAGGGTTTAGGGCAGTGCAGTGGTGTTCGGGCAGTGTAGGGGCGTGCTGGGGGTGGTGTTTCAGGGTTTAGGGCAGTGCAGTGGTGTTCGGGCAGTGTAGGGGGTCGTGAAGGGGTGGTGTTTCAGGGTTTATGGCAGTGCAGTGGTGTTCGGGCAGTGTAGGGGGTCGTGCTAGGGTTGGTGTTTCAGGGTTTAGGGCAGTGCAGTGGTGTTCGGGCAGTGTAGGGGGTCGTGCAGGGGCTGGTGTTTCAGGGTTTAGGGCAGTGCAGTGGTGTTCGGGCAGTGTTGGGGGTCGTGCTGGGGTAGTGTTTTAGGGTAGTGCAGTGGTGCTTGTGTAGTGAAGGGGTCGTGCTGGGGGTAGTGTTTTAGGGTTTAGGGTAGTGCAGTGGTGTTTGTGTAGTGTAGGGGGTCATGTTTTAGGGTAGTGCAGTGGTGTTTGGGTAGTGTAGGGGGTCGTGCTGGGGGTAGTGTTTTAGGATTTAGGTTAGTGCAGTGAGTGGTGTTTGGGTAGTGTAGGGGGTCATGCTGGGGGTAGTGTTTTAGGATTTAGGTTAGTGCAGTGGTGTTTGGGTAGTGTAGGGGTCGTGCTGGGGGTAGTGTTTTAGGGTTTAGGGTAGTGCAGTGGTGCTTGTGTAGTGTAGGGGGTCGTGCTGGGGGTAGTGTTTTAGGGTTTAGGGTAGTGCAGTGGTGTTTGGGTAGTGTAGGGGGTCGTGCTGGGGGTAGTGTTTTAGGATTTAGGTTAGTGCAGTGGTGTTGGGGTAGTGTTTTAGGGTTTAGGGTAGTGCAGTGGTGTTTGTGTAGTGTAGGGGGTCATGCTGGGGGTAGTGTTTTAGGGTTTAGGATAGTGCAGTGGTGCTTGTGTAGTGTAGGGGGTCGTGCTGGGGGTAGTGTTTTAGGGTTTAGGGTAGTGCAGTGGTGTTTTTGTAGTGTAGGGGGGTCATGTTTTATGATGCAACGCTCTAATACCTGACCAGTTTGCACTACATAAAACTGCAAAAAAACTAAAAATAAAAAGTGTTTTGCACACTTTTGTCATTGGGCTATATGTGGGCTACATCTGGGTAATATTTGTGCTACATTTGGGCTCTTTTTTCACTGGTGGCCATCTTGGAAGACTTCTTTGTTATGAAGTTTCCTAATTTCCTCATTTACTGCAGTCTCCTCAGTAGGAAATGCTTTCAGTTTTTTACTTTGATTCCATCAAGAAGGCATTCAGATGTGTCACACATTTGCCATAAATTCAGAATGTTAGCACTCTAGTTGTTCATTAGATCACTGTAGTAAAGCTACTGCTCACCAAGGAGTTAACTGGAAGTCTACTGCTGGTATTGAAAGTGATTGTTTCAGTCTGCATGTCAGAATTTTCTAATGAAATAGAAGAGGATTTGAGATCTCACTTAAAACATGCACTAAATTTTCTTTTTGCAGCACTAACCATAATTTCTATGGCAAAATGAACCCCCTCATTTTGTTCCTTTTTAAATTAAATGTTTTAAGTGTTACCAGTTTATTCCAATAAAGATGGCTTCAGGTGTGCCATACTTTTGTCATAAGTAAGACTGTTAGCGCTCTAGTTGTTCTTTAAAACACTCTGGGAAGCTGCAGTAGAACACAAAGGCATCAACTGACAGGCTGCTCCTGTTGAAATATAACAGGAAGATATTTGAGATCACACTTGAAACATGTCCTAATTTTTCGTTCTACAGCACTAACCATAATTTCTATGACAAAATGAACCCCATCATTTTGTTCCTTTTTAAATTAAATGTTTTAAGTGTTACCAGTTTATTCCAATCAAGATGGCTTCAGGTGTGCCATACTTTTGTCATAAGTAAGACTGTTAGCGCTCTAGTTGTTCTTTAGAACACTCTGGGAAGCTGCAGTAGAACACAAAGGCATCAACTGACAGGCTGCTCCTGTTGAAATATAACAGGAAGATATTTGAGATCACACTTGAAACATGTCCTAATTTTTCTTTCCAGGGCACTAACCATAATTTCTATGACAAGATGAACCCCATCATTTTGTTCCTTTTTAAATTAAATGTTTTAAGTGTTACCAGTTTATTCCAATCAAGATGGCTTCAGGTGTGCCATACTTTTGTCATAAGTAAGGCTGTTAGCACTCTAGTTGTTCTTTAGAACACTCTGGGAAGCTGCAGTAGAGCACAAAGGAATCAACTGACAGTCTCTGCCCTTGTTGGATGTACATGTTTTACTGAGAATGTCAGACTTCATTCTCACATGACTGAGAAAGATAATGTGAATTTACAGAAAATATGCTCTCATTTTAGCTTCTGGAGCACCTTCCAAAACTGTATGGGACAAGCATGTGAAAATAGTTTTCTCTCAAACGTGATTCATGATATCCCAGCAGAAGGTTTTTCACAGGGTAAAATCACCTTAGAACACACCACAATTCCTGAAATTAGTATGGTACCATCAACAAATGAATTCTAATGTAACTAAAGTCTGTTATCACCCTTTATAGTTCTCCTTTTGGTAACCCTCAAAATCTTCGATTCACTACAATGCATTTCAATGGGGTACTATCATTTATATTGGTCCCAAGATGGCTGCCAGCAATTCCAGGATGAAGTGCTGACAGCCAATCAGATGTCACGATGACATGTGTGGTTAGGCTCCGCCCAGATATATATGTGTTTTTACTTTTGATTTTCTCAGCAACTACTGAATGGATTTACACCATTTAACAAAAGGGTTCTTTCTGAACCAAGAACTACCTCTTTGCCAAATTTGGTGTAATTCCGTTCAGCAGTTCGGGCTGTAGCCTTGCATAAAGTTTCCTATGGGAAATTGATTTTTTTACTCTTATTTTTTAATTTCTCCGCAACTACTGAACGGATTTACACCATTTAACAAAAGGGTTCTTTCTGAACCAAGAACTACCTCTTTGCCAAATTTTGTGTAATTCCGTTCAGCAGTTCGGGCTGTAGCCGTGGCTAAAGTTTCCTATGGGAAAATGAATGGGGAAAACACGTTTTGGGACCCCCCTTTTTTCTCAGCCCCCGCTTCACGAATCACCCCGAAACTTTCAGGGTAGGAGCGGACCAGAGCGGGCCATAAAGTTTGAACATTTCGCGAAGATTCGTCAACCGACGCAAGAGTTATTTCAAATAGAATGTTGCGGATTTCCAATGGAAAATAGGTCCTAACTATAACTATCTACTGGCGACCGCCAGTAGATAATATATATATATATATATATATTCACTGAAAAAACCATAGGTTTCAGGCACGTTATAGTTAGAAATTAGCATTTCAAAAACCTTAGAAATTCACTGAAAAAACCATAAGGTTTTAGGGACAGTTATAGTTAGTTGGACATTGCACTCGTACAAAACCCGTGAAATTCCCCGTTATAGTTAGTTCAGGTAACTATAACTCGCGCCCCGCAATGCACTGCTGATGACGTCACATATTACATCACTCATGACATGGTCAGTGACATCACTGATGACATCACTGATGACATCTCAAATGACATCACTGATGACATCACTGATGACATCATCCAGTGACTGTGTGTTTCTGTAAAGTTTAAATATGTTTAATATATATAGGGAAAGGCGTATTGAAGAATGAGTGGGTGTAGAAGCGCCTGAATGGATGATTTAGTAGGTGCATGACTGAGTCTATAAGTGAGTGATTAAACGTATCTTACTGTATGCATGGGTGAGTGACTAAACTGTGTGAATGTCTGTATCCGTCTGTCTGTTGTTGTGTAAGCAACTGCATGGGTTTCTGACTAGCTAAATGAGTGTCTATATGGGTTATGGATTGGTTCTCTGAGTATCTGTATGGGTGCCTCAGTGTTTTTAGTGGGTGGGGTGTGTGTGACTCTGTGCATAGATGTGTGAATGGGTGATTCACTGGGTGCATGGTTTCAAGAGTGCGTCTGTGATGGACTGTATGGGTGGGTGAGTGTGTGTATGGGTGTGTTAGTGATTCAATGTATATCTCAGTGGTACATGTGTGAGTAACTACATATGTGAAAGGCAGTATATATGTGTGTTGGAGTATATAAATGGCTATAAGTGAGAGTGTGTGATTGTGAGAGTGGCTATATGGATGAGTGTGTGCTTGCATCAGTGATTGCATAGGAGCGTAAGAATGTGCTAGTATTTTTATGAGTAAGTGAGCTGGTGTGTGTAACTGTATAGGTGAGCAAATTGGAGTGTGATTAATTATTTCCATGACTGACTAGGTGTGTGAGTACCTCTATGGATGAGTTGCGTTGTGTGAGTGTTTATATAGGTGTATGAGTGCATAGGATAGTCCTGTACTGAGTGACTGTAAGTATGAGTGACTGTACGGGTGAGTGAGTAGATGTGTGTGTGTGTAGACCTAAGAATCAGTGAGTGGGTATGTACTTATTGGTATTGGAGTGTGTATGGTTTTGAGAATGGCAGTCTGTAATTTAGAGTGGGTGTATCAAAACTTATATTAGGGTGTGAGAAGATGCATTAAATTCTCACATGGATGATGTCATCAGTGATGTCATCAGTGATGTCATTTGAGATGTCATCAGTGATGTCATCAGTGATGTCACTGACCATGTCATGAGTGATGTAATATGTGACGTCATCAGCAGTGCATTGCGGGCGTGAGTTATAGTTACCTGAACTAACTATAACGGGGGAATTTCACGGGTTTTGTACGAGTGCAATGTCCAACTAACTATAACTGTCCCTAAAACCTTATGGTTTTTTCAGTGAATTTCTAAGGTTTTTTAAATGCTAATTTCTAACTATAACGTGCCTAAAACCTATGGTTTTTTCAGTGAATTTCAAAGGTTTTTTAAATGCTAATTTCTAACTATAACGTGTCTGAAACCTATGGTTTTTTCAGTGAATTTCAAAGGTTTTTTAAATGCTAATTCCTAACTATAACATGTCTGAAACCTACGGTTTTTTCAGTGAATTTCAAAGGTTTTGTAAATGACAATTTTTAAATGTATTAATTGTTATATTTATTTTTTTCATACTGATTTACTACATTTTTAGAAACAATTTTTTTTTACATATTTTATTTTTTAAATTACATTGTAATTACATTATACATTACAAAAAATACTTTCTCAGAATGAATTACTTTAGTTTAAATTTTGCACATAGGCAATAGACTTTTAAGTACAGTAGTTACAGTTGTTGCAATGGGCAACACATTTTCAAACACAATGCAACATTCAGCTCAATGTGAATTTCTAGTTAAATGCAATTAGTTACTTTATGGATTACTTTTTCTAACCACAGGACTGGATCCTAGATTCAGTCCTGGGACATCTCCTGCAAACAGTTGAGTAAAAGCGTTTTGGTTACAGTAGTGATTTTTAAGGAATATTATTATATTTTAAAAGTTGACACTTTGAAACTTTTTCTCATAGAATCACCAATGTTATCCTATGGAAGGAAATTCACTTAGCAGGTAAAAACTGTTATCGTTACTTTTTCTTACTCAGTGTTGGATCCTGGATCCAGCACTGGTGCATCTCCTGTAAACAGTTGAAAGAATGCGTTTAAGTCATACAGGCGATTTTTAAGGAATATTTGTAGTTTGTGAAAATCGACACTTTGAAACTTTTCTGCTGAAAACCAGACAATGGATTCCTATGGAAGAAAATATAAGTTACTGGTAAGTACGGTTAAAATTACTTTTCAGGGTCAGTGCTGGGCTAAAAGATGCAGCACTGAGGTCTCTCCTGATAACAGGTGAGTAAATCGGAATTCGTATTTCGGCTGATTTTAGAGGAATATTTTAAAGTTCCAAAACTCCACACGTAGAAGAATTTCCAAGTGAAACCAGTCAATGTTAGCCTATGGAAGGAAATTCAAGTTACTGGTAAGTACGGTTAAAATTACTTTTCAGGACCAGTACTGGGCTGAAAGATACAGCACTGAGGTCTCTCCTGATAACAGGTGAGTAAATCGGAATTCGTATTTTGGCTGATTTTAGAGGAATATTTGTATGTTTCAAAAATCAACACTTAGAAACTTTTTCAGCAAAAAGCAGGCAATGATATCCTATGGAAGGAAATTCAAGTTACTGGTAAGTACGGTTAAAATTACTTTTCAGGATTAGTACTGGGCTGAAAGATGCAGCACTGAGGTCTCTCCTGATAACAGGTGAGTAAATCAGAATTCGTAGTTCGGCAGATTTTAGAGGATTATTTGCACAATGGTGAAGTGAGGGGGCGGAGCCTGAGGTGACATCTGTGCAAACGCGCCCCGTGGCGCGTTTTAAGTTGGGGGATTAAGTCCCCTTGAATCATGAGGGTCCCTAGGGGCCAACTAGCCCACCAGGAACCTCCAGTATGCGCCAGGGGCTGCGTTGCAGAGACGTGTAGAGAGGCCACACCCCTTTTACACCTCTCTGCAACGCAGCTCTGTGGCGCTTTCTGGATGTACCTGTTGGGCTAGTTGGCCTCAGAGACCCTCAGGATTGAAGGGGATTTAATTCCCATCTTAAAACACGCCACGGGGCCTGTTTGCACACATGTCACCTCAGGCCCCGCCCCTCCCTTCACCACAGTGCAAACGCGCCCGTGGCGCGTTTTAAGTTGGGGGATTAACTCCCCTTGAATCCTGAGGGTCCCTGGGGTGCAACTAGCCCACCAGCTACCTCCATTAAGCGCCACAGAGCTGCGTTGCAGAGAGGTGTAAAGGGGCGTGGCCTCTGTACACCTCTCTGCAAGGCAGCCCCTGGCGCATACTGGAGGTTCCTGGTGGGCTAGTTGGCCCCAGGGACCCCAGTATTCAAGGGGAATTACTTCCCTTCTTAAAACGCGCCAGGGGGCGCGTTTGCAGAGTACTGCAGGGAGGGGCGGGGCCTCCGGCACGATGCCGTTTTTTTTTTTTTTTTAATGGGAGGGGGCTGCGTGGCCCCCTTTCCTCGGCCACTTTTGGCCACGGGGATCCCATCCCCCGGGGCCTGAGCATTTTTTTGTTTTATTTAAAAAAACCAAAAAAAACGGGAAGGGGGCCGCGTGGCCCCCTTCCCTGGGCCTCTATTGGCCCCGGGGACCACATCCCCGGGGCATGCCCTCTTTTTAAATAAAAAATATGGAGGGGGCTGTGTGGCCCCCCTCCTCAGGCCATTTAAGGCCCCGGGGACCCCATCCCCGAGGCCGGCCTTGCCCTTATTTTTTTTATTTTATTTTATTTTTTTATTTGGGGATGGGGGCTGCGTGGCCCCCTCCCGGGCCACTTATGGCCCTGGGGACCCCATCCCCGGGGCCTGGCCTCTGGTTGGGGATTGTGGGGGTCCCCAATCCCCCACAGTCCCGCCGGCTCCCCGCGTCCTATGGGAGCCGGCATTGCTTTTCCACATGGGGAGCAGCTAAGATGCTGCTCCCTATGTGGAAAAGCAATTGGTTTGCATTTTGAAAGAGAGAGCAGGTTTCCTGCTCTCTCTTTCAAAATGCAAACCAAGTTTGCTATGACAGGGCGGGAGCCGCGAGGCTCCCGTCCTGTCATAGCAAACAGCAGTGTCCCGGGGTAGGCACCCCGGGACACTGCAGGAGCCGGCCCTGGGGGTGGCGGTCCCCAGGGCCATCAAGGGCTCCAGGAGGGGGGCCGCGCGGCCCCCTCCCTACATTTTGAAAGCCCCGGGGAGGTGGTTGTCCCCGGGGCTTGGGGGTCCAAAACGGACCCCCATTTTCAATTTTCTTAGTGCCCCGGGAGGTGGTGGTCCCCGGGCGTGTGGGGGCTGGAGCCCCCCACACAGGTTTTAAAAAAAGCCCCGGGAGGTGGCGGTCCCCGGGGCTGCGGGAGGGCTCAGAGCCCTCCCGCACCATTTATGATAAAGCCCCAAGGGGTGGTGGTCCCCGGGGCTTGGGGGGCCCTTAGAGGCCCCCCATACAGAAAATAAACCCCCCCCCCAGCATGCCCCCGGGACTTGGCCCACCCAGGGGCAAATTTACATCGAAGCGCGGAGACCGCGCTCGATTTTTTATTCCGGCAGGATCCGCGCACCCTGAGCGCATCCTGCCGATTAAAAAAAAAAAATGCTTTTTTTTGCCCAGGGGTCCTTGTGGGACCCCCTGAGCAGGCCTAGGGGGTTAGGGTGTTTCTACCCGCACTTGCGCACTTGTTTCTGTCCCTCGGTTCTACCGAGGGACAAAATGGCTGCCAACACTTCCTGAATCGGAATGTTGACAGCCAGCTGACAGCCAATTAGCATGCAGCTCGTGATCGGGACGGTGCGCACAGGGTGCGCTGAGGGTACGCGGATCCGACGCGCCCATAGATATATATGTGAGTTTACTTGTGAATTTCTCAGGAACTACTGAACGGATTTACACCATTTAAGCAAAAGGCACCAGTCTGAACCAAGGGCTACCTCTTTGCCAAATTTGGTGTAATTCCGTTCAGCAGTTCCGGCTGTAGCTGCGACTAAAGGTTCCTATGGAAAAATGAATGGGGAAAACGCGTTTTAGGACCCCCCTTTTTTCTCGGCCCCCGCTTGACGTATCACCCCGAGACTTTCAGGGTAGGAGCGGAGCGCCCCAACAAGTTGGAAACTTTCGCGAAGATTCGTCAACCGGCGCCAACGTTATTTCAAATAGAATGTCGCGGATTTCCTATGGATAATAGGTCCTAACTATAACTATCTACTGGCGACCGCCAGTAGATAATATATACATAAATATATATGTATGGCGGCCGCTCCCGCTACAACGTAACACAGGTTCCGACAACACCAGGGATTTGTTTAATCAGTAGGTTTCCTATAACGCGTTACGGCAGTCACAGCTGCCTTGTTCACTTACAAGACACATTTTGAACTTTATATATATATATATATATATATATATATATATATATATATATTTCACTGAAAAAACCATAGGTTTTATGTTCAGTTATAGTTAGTTGGACATTTCACTTGTACAAAACCATAGAAATTCCCCCGTTATAGTTAGTTCAGCTAACTATAACTCGCTCCCAGCAATGCACTGCTGATGACGTCACATATTACATCACTCATGACATGGTCAGTGACATCACTGATGACATCACTGATGACATCATCCAGTGACTGTGTGTTTCTGTAAAGTTTAAATATGTTTAATATATATAGGGAAAGGCGTATTGAAGAATGAGTGGGTGTATAAGTGTCTGAATGGATGATTTAGTACGTGAGTGACTGACTCTACAAGTGAGTGATTAAACATATCTTACTGAATGCATGGGTTAGTGACTAAACTGTGTGAATGTCTGTATCCGTCTGTTTGTTGGTGTGTAAGTGGATGCATGGATTTGCGAATAGCTACATGAGTGTATATATGGGTTATTGATTGGTTCTCTGAGTATCTGTATGGCTGCCTGAGTGTTTGTGTGGGTGGGGTGTGTGTGACTCTGTACATAGATGTGTGAGTGGGTGATTCACTGGGTGCATGATTTCAAGAGTGCATCTGTGATGGACTGCTTGGGTGGGTGAGTGTGTGTATGGGTGTGTTAGTGAGTGAATGTATATCTCAGTGGTACATGTGCGAGTAACTACATATGTAAAAGGCAGTATATATGTGTGTTAGAGTATTTAAATGGCTATAAGTGAGAGTGTGTGATAGTGAGAGTGGCTGTATGGATGCGTGTGTGCTTGTATCAGTTATTGTATAAGAGCGTAAGAATGTGCTAGTATTTATATGAGTAAGTGAGCTGGTGTGTGTATAACTGTATAGGTGAGTAAATGGGTGTGTGATTAATTTTTTGCATGACTGACTAGGTGTGTGAGTACCTCTATGGATGAGTGGCGGTGTGTGAGTGTTTATATAGGTGTATGAGTGCATATGATAGTCCTGTACTGAGTGACTGTAAGTATGAGTGACTGTACGGGTGAGTGATTAGATGTGTGTGTAGACCTAAGAATCAGTGAGTGGGTATGCAGTTTTTGGTGTTGGAGTGTCTATGGTTTTGAGAATGGCAGTCTGTAATTTAGAGTGGGTGTATCAAAAGTTATATTAGGGTGTGAGAAGATGCATGAAATTATCACATGGATGATGTCATCAGTGATGTCATTTGAGATGTCATCAGTGATGTAATCAGTGATGTCACTGACCATGTCATGAGTGATGTAATATGTGACGTCATCAGCAGTGCATTGTGGGGGCGCGAGTTATAGTTAGCTGAACTAACTATAACGTGGGAATTTCTATGGTTTTGTACGATGAAATGTCCAACTAACTATAACTGTCCCTAAAACCTATGGTTTTTTCAGTGAATTTCAAAGGTGTTTTAAATGCTAATTTCTAACTATAACGTATCTGAAACCTATGGTTTTTTCAGTGAATTTCAAAGGTTTTTTAAATGCTAATTTCTAACTATAACGTGCCTGAAACCTATGATTTTTTAAGTGAATTTCAAAGGTTTTTTAAATGCTAGTTTCTAACTATGCCTACAGAGGTAGGACATGTGAAGAAAGAAGAAAAACGCACAGAAAGAAGCAAAAGAAATGCAGAAAGAAGCAACAGAAGTCCACAAAGACGAAGAAAAGTGCAGGAAGAAGCAAGACATGTGCAGAAAGAACCAACAGAGGAGCAGAAAGAGGCCTTGTTGCAAAATCATCCTGTTCCCACAACTTTTTCAGACGGCTACTGGTGGTAACTGACTCTGACTAACCAGAGCCAGTGCTATGCTAAAAGACACTTAGAATACAGTGAAAACACCTACATACACTAGGGAACACTATGCGTTGGGGTACCCCTGTGATTAGCATGACCTCCTCTGCAAGTCCCTAGTACATAATAGGGCAGGGGGATTAAACCTACCTCTTAAAACGCGCTACAGGGCGCGTTTGCACAGTGGTGAAGGGAGGGGGGGCCTGAGGTGACATGTGTGCAAACGCGCCCCGTGGCGCATTTTAAGTTGCGGGATTAAGTCCCCTTGAATCCTGAGGGTCCCTGGGGCCCAACTAGCCCCCCAGGTACCTACAGTTAGGACCACAGAGCTGAGTTTCAGAGAGGCGTTCCGAGGCTACGCACCTTTTTTCACCTCTCTGCAACGCAACTCTGTTGTGCTTACTGAAGGTACCTGGTGGGCTAGTTGGCCCCCAGGGTCCCTCAGGATTCAAAGGGAATTAATTCCCCAACTTAAAACGCACCACAAGCGTGTTTGCGCACATGTCACCTGAGGCCCCGCCCCCTCCCTTCACCACTGTGCAAACGTGCCCCATGGAGCGTTTTAAGTTGGGGGATTAGGTCACCTTGAATCCTGAGGGTCCCTGGGGCCCAACTAGCCCACCAGGTACTTCCAGTAAACACCACAGGCCTGCGTTGCAACGCCTGTAACAAATTGTGCAGTTGTGTTTAGGTAGTGAAGAGGGTCGTGCTGGGGGTAGTGTTTTAGGGTTTAGCGTAGTGCAGTGGTGTTTGTGTAGTGTAGGGGGTCATGCTGGGGGTAGATTTAGGGTTTAGGGTAGTGCAGTGGTGTTTGGGTAGTGTAGGGAGTCGTGCTGGGGGAGTGTTTTAGGGTTTAGGGTAGTGCAGTGGTGTTTGGGTAGTGTAGGGGGTCGTGCTGGGGGTAGTGTTTTAGGGTTTAGGGTAGTGCAGTGGTGTTTGGGTAGTGTAGGGGTCGTGCTGGGGGTAGTGATTTAGGGTAGTGCAGTGGTGTTTGGGTAGTGTAGGGGGTACTGCTGGGGGTAGTGTTTTAGGGTTTAGGATAGTGCAATGGTGTTTGGGTAGTGTAGGGGGTACTGCTGGGGGTAGTGTTTTAGGGTTTAGGGTAGTGCAGTGGTGTTTGGGTAGTGTAGGGGGTACTGCTGGGGGTAGAGTTTTAGGGTTTAGGGTAGTGCAGTGGTGTTTTGGTAGTGTAGGGGTTCGTGCTGGGGGTAGTTTTTAGGGTTTAGGGTAGTGCAGTGGTGTTTGTGTAGTGTAGGGGTAGTGTTTTAGGGTTTAGGGTAGTGCAGTGGTGTTTGTGTAGTGTAGGAGGTCGTGTTTTACAGTTTAGGGTAGTGCAGTGGTCTTTGGGTAGTGTAGGGAGTCGTGCGGGGGTAGTGTTTTAGGGTTTAGGGTAGTGAAGTAGTCTTTGGGTAGTGTAGGGGGTCGTGCGGGGGTAGTGTTTTAGGGATTAGGGTAGTGCATTGGTGTTTGGGTAGTGTAGGGGGTCATGTGGGGGTAGTAATTTAGGGTTTAGGGCAGTGCAGTGGTGTTTGGGTAGTGTAGGGGTTCGTGCTGGGGGAGTGTTTTAGGGTTTAGGGCAGTGCAGTGGTGTTCTGGTAGTGTAGGGGGTCGTGCTGGGGGAGTGTTTTAGGGTTTAGGGCAGTGCAGTGGTGTTCGGGTAGTGAAGGGGGTCGTGCTGGGGGAGTGTTTGAGGGTTTAGGGCAGTGCAGTCGTGTTCGGGTAGTGTAGGGGGTCGTGCTGGGGGAGTATTTTAGGGTTTAGGGTAGTGCAGTGGTGTTCGGGTAGTGTAGGGGGCCGTGCTGGGGGTAGTGTTCTAGGGTTTAGGGCAGTGCAGTGGTGTTCGGGCAGTGTAGGGGGTCGTGCTGGGGGTGGTGTTTTAGGGTTTAGGGCAGTGCAGTGGTGTTCGGGCAGTATAGGGGGTCGTGCTGGGGGTGGTGTTTCAGGGTTTAGGGCATGGCAGTGGTGTTCGGGCAGTGTAGGGGGTCGTGCAGGGTGTGGTGTTCGGGCAGTGTAGGGGGTCGTGCTGGGGGTGGTGTTTCAGGGTTTGGGGCAGTGCAGTGGTGTTCGAGCAGTAAAGGGGGTCGTGCTGGGGGTGGTGTTTCAGGGTTTAGGGCAGTGCAGTGGTGTTCGGGCAGTGTAGGGGGCGGTGCAGGGGGTGGTGTTTCAGGGTTTAGGGCAGTGCAGTGGTGTTCAGGCATTGTAGGGGGTGGTGTTTCAGGGTTTAGGGCAGTGCAGTGGTGTTCGGGCAGTGTAGTGGGTCATGCAGGGGGTGGTGTTTCAGGGTTCAGGGCAGTACAGTGGTGTTCGGGCAGTGTAGGGGGTCATGCTGGGGCTGGTGTTTCAGGGTTTAGGGCAGTACAGTGGTGTTTGGGCAGTGTAGTGGGTCGTGCTGGGGCTGGTGTTTCAGGGTGTAGGGCAGTGCAGTGGTGTTCGGGCAGTGTAGGGGGTGGTGCTGGGGCTGGTGTTTCAGGGTTTAGGGCAGTGCAGTGGTGTTCGGGCAGTGTAGGGGTCATGCTGGAGCTGGTGTTTCTGGGTTTAGGGCAGTGTAGGGGGTCTTGCTGGGGCTGGTGTTTCAGAGTCTAGGGCAGTGCAGTGGTGTTCGGGCAGTGTAGGGGGTCTTGCTGGGGCTGGTGTTTCAGGGTTTAGGGCAGTGCAGTGGTGTTCGGGCAGTGTAGGGGGTCGTGCTGGGGGTGGTGTTTCAGGGTTTAGGGCAGTGCAGTGGTGTTCGGGCAGTGTAGGGGGTCGTGCTGGGGCTAGTGTTTCAGGGTTTAGGGCAGAGCAATGGTGTTCAGGTAGTGTAGGGGTTGTGCTGGAGGTGGTGTTTCAGGGTTTAGGGCAGTGGTGTTCAGGCAGTGTAGGGGGTCTTGCTGGGGGTGATGTTTCAGGGTTTAGGGCAGTGCAGTGGTATTCAGGCAGTGTAGGGGGTCGTGCTGGGGGTGGTGTTTCAGGGTTTAGGGCAGTGCAGTGGTGTTCCGGCAGTGTAGGGGGTCGTGCAGGGGGTGGTGTTTCAGGGTTTAGGGCAGTGCAGTGGTGTTTGGGCAGTGTAGGGGGTCGTGCTGGGGGTGGTGTTTCAGGGTTTAGGGCAGTGCAGTGGTGTTCGGGCAGTGTAGGGTGTCGTGCTGAGGGGTGGTGTTTCAGGGTTTAGGGCAGTGCAGTGGTGTTTGGGCAGTGTAGGGGGTCATGCAGGGGGTGGTGTTTCAGGGTTTAGGGCAGTGCAGTGGTGTTTAGGCAGTGTAGGGGGTCGTGCAGGGGGTGGTGTTTCAGGGTTTAGGGCAGTGCAGTGGTGTTCGGCCAGTGTAGGTGGTCTTGCTGGGGGTGGTGTTTCAGGGTTTAGTGCAGTGGTGTTCGGGCAGTGTAGGGGGTCGTGCTGGGGGTGGTGTTTCATGGTTTAGGGCAGTGCAGTGGTGTTCCGGCAGTGTAGGGGGTCGTGCAGGGGGTGGTGTTTCAGGGTTTAGGGCAGTGCAGTGGTGTTTGGGCAGTGTAGGGGGTCGTGCTGGGGGTCGTGTTTCAGGGTTTAAGGCAGTGCAGTGGTGTTCGGGCAGTGTAGGGGGTCGTGCAGGGGGTGGTGTTTCAGGGTTTAGGGCAGTGCAGTGGTGTTTGGGCAGTGTAGGGGGTCGTGCAGAGGGTGGTGTTTCAGGGTTTAGGGCAGTGCAGTGGTGTTCGGCCAGTGTAGGTGGTCTTGCTGGGGGTCGTGTTTCAGGGGTTAGTGCAGTGGTGTTCGGGCAGTGTAGGGGTCTTGCTGGGGGTGGTGTTTCAGGGTTTAGGGCAGTGCAGTGGTGTTCGGGCAGTGTAGGGGGTCTTGCAGGGGCTGGTGTTTCAGGGTTTAGGCCAGTGCAGTGGTGTTCGGGCAGTGTAGGGGGTCGTGCTGGGGCTGGTGTTTGAGGGTTTAGGGCAGTGCAGTGGTGTTCGGGCAGTGTAGGGGGTCGTGCTGGGGCTGGTGTTTCAGGGTTTAGGGCAGTGCAGTGGTTTTCGGGCAGTGTAGACGGTCGTGCTGGGGCTGGTGTTTCATGGTTTAGGGCAGTACAGTGGTGTTCGGGCTGTGTACGGGGTTGTGCTGGGGCTGGTGTTTCAGGGTTTAGGGCAGTGCAGTGGTGTTCGGGCAGTATAGGGGGTCATGCTGGGGCTGGCGTTTCAGGGTTTAGGGCAGTGCAGTGGTGTTCGGGCAGTGTAGGGGGTCGTGCTGGGGCT
Organism: Calotriton arnoldi; assembly: GCA_963921515.1. Taxonomy (NCBI): domain Eukaryota; kingdom Metazoa; phylum Chordata; class Amphibia; order Caudata; family Salamandridae; genus Calotriton; species Calotriton arnoldi. The sequence goes on along the minus strand of CAWUFW010005859.1, from coordinate 1,126,006 downwards.
GGTGTTTCAGGGTTTAGGGCAGTGCAGTGGTGTTCGGGCAGTGTAGGGGGTCGTGCTGGGGCTGGTGTTTCAGGGTTTTGGGCAGAGCAGTGGTGTTCGGGCAGTGCAGGGGGTCGTGCTGGGGGTGGTGTTTCAGGGTTTAAGGCAGTGCAGTGGTGTTCGGGCATTGTAGGGGGTCTTGCTGGGGGTGGTGTTTCAGGGTTTAGGGCAGTGCAGTGGTGTTCGGGCAGTGTAGGGGGTTTTGCTGGGGGTGATGTTTCAGGGTTTAGGGCAGTGCAGTGGTGTTTGGGCAGTGTAGGGTGTTGTGCTGGGGGTGGTGTTTCAGGGTTTAGGGCAGTGCAGTAGTGTTCGGGCAGTGTAGGGGGTCGTGCTGGGGCTGGTGTTTTAGGGTTTAGGGCAGTGCAGTGGTGTTTGGGCAGTGTAGGGGGTCTTGCTGGGGGTCGTGTTTCAGGGTTTAGGGCAGTGGTGTTCGGGCAGTGTAGGGGGTCTTGCTGGGGGTGATGTTTCAGGGTTTAGGGCAGTGCAGTGGTGTTCAGGCAGTGTAGGGGGTCTTGCTGGGGGTAGTGTTTCAGGGTTTAGGGCAGTGCACTGGTGTTTGTGCAGTGTAGGGGGTCGTGCTGGGGATGGTGTTTCAGGGTTTAGGGCAGTGCAGTAGTGTTCAGGCAGTGTAGGGGCTCGTGCAGGGGGTGGTGTTTCAGTGTTTAGGGCAGTGCAGTGGTGTTCGGGCAGTGTAGGGGGTCGTGCTGGGGCTGGTGTTTCAGGGTTTAGGGCAGTGCAGTGGTGCTCGGGCAGTGTAGGGGGTCCTGCTGGGGGTGGTATTTCAGGGTTTAGGGTAGTGCAGTGGTGTTCGGGCTGTGTAGGGGGTCATTCTGGGTCTGGTGTTTCAAAGTTTAGGGCAGTGCAGTGGTGTTCGGGCAGTGTAGGGGGTCGTGCTGGGGCTGGTGTTTCAGGGTTTTGGGCAGAGCAGTGGTGTTCATGCAGTGTAGGGGGTCGTGCTGGGGCTGGTGTTTCAGGGTTTAGGGCAGTGCAGTGGTGTTCGGGCAGTGTAGGGGGTTGTGCTGGGGGTGGTGTTTCAGGGTTTAGGGCAGTGGTGTTCGGGCAGTGTAGGGGGTCTTGCTGGGGGTGATGTTTCAGGGTTTAGGGCAGTGCAGTGGTGTTCGGGCAGTGTAGGGGGTCTTGCTGGGGGTAGTGTTTCAGGGTTTAGGGCATTGCTGTGGTGTTCAGGCAGTGTAGGGGATCGTGCTGGGGGTGGTGTTTCAGGGTTTAGGGCAGTGCAGTGGTGTTCGGGCAGTGTAGGGGTCATGAAGGGTGTGGTGTTTCAGGGTTTTGGGCAGTGCAGTGGTGTTCGGGCAGTGTAGGGGGTCGTGCTAGGGGTGGTGTTTCAGGGTTTAGGGCAGTGCAGTGGTGCTTGTGTAGTGTAGGGGGTCGTGCTGGGGGTAGTGTTCTAGGATTTATGTTAGTGCAGTGGTGTTTGTGTAGTGTAGGGAGTCTTGCTGGGGGTCGTATTTCAGGGTTTAGGGCAGTGGTGTTCGGGCAGTGTAGGGGGTCTTGCTGGGGGTGATGTTTCAGGGTTTAGGGCAGTGCAGTGGTGTTCGGGCAGTGTAGGGGGTCTTGCTGGGGGTAGTGTTTCAGGGTTTAGGGCAGTGCACTGGTGTTTGTGCAGTGTAGGGGGACGTGCTGGGGATGGTGTTTCAGGGTTTAGGGCAGTGCAGTAGTGTTTGGGCAGTGTAGGGGGTCGTGCAGGGGTGGTGTTTCAGTGTTTAGGGCAGTGCAGTGGTGTTCAGGCAGTGTAGGGGGTCGTGCTAGGGGTGGTGTTTCAGGGTTTAGGGCAGTGCAGTGGTGCTTGTGTAGTGTAGGCGGTCGTGCTGGGGGTAGTGTTCTAGGATTTATTTTAGTGCAGTGGTGTTCGGGCAGTGTAGGGGGTCTTGCTGGGGGTCGTGTTTCAGGGTTTAGGGCAGTGGTGTTCGGGCAGTGTAGGGGGTCATGCTGGGGCTGGTGTTTCAGGGTTTAGGGCAGTACAGTGGTGTTTGGGCAGTGTAGTGGGTCGTGCTGGGGCTGGTGTTTCAGGGTGTAGGGCAGTGCAGTGGTGTTCGGGCAGTGTAGGGGGTGGTGCTGGGGCTGGTGTTTCAGGGTTTAGGGCAGTGCAGTGGTGTTCGGGCAGTGTAGGGGGTCATGCTGGAGCTGGTGTTTCTGGGTTTAGGGCAGTGTAGGGGGTCTTGCTGGGGCTGGTGTTTCAGAGTCTAGGGCAGTGCAGTGGTGTTCGGGCAGTGTAGGGGGTCTTGCTGGGGCTGGTGTTTCAGGGTTTAGGGCAGTGCAGTGGTGTTCGGGCAGTGTAGGGGGTCGTGCTGGGGGTGGTGTTTCAGGGTTTAGGGCAGTGCAGTGGTGTTCGGGCAGTGTAGGGGGTCGTGCTGGGGCTAGTGTTTCAGGGTTTAGGGCAGAGCAATGGTGTTCAGGTAGTGTAGGGGGTTGTGCTGGAGGTGGTGTTTCAGGGTTTAGGGCAGTGGTGTTCAGGCAGTGTAGGGGGTCTTGCTGGGGGTGATGTTTCAGGGTTTAGGGCAGTGCAGTGGTATTCAGGCAGTGTAGGGGGTCGTGCTGGGGGTGGTGTTTCAGGGTTTAGGGCAGTGCAGTGGTGTTCCGGCAGTGTAGGGGGTCGTGCAGGGGTGGTGTTTCAGGGTTTAGGGCAGTGCAGTGGTGTTTGGGCAGTGTAGGGGGTCGTGCTGGGGGTGGTGTTTCAGGGTTTAGGGCAGTGCAGTGGTGTTCGGGCAGTGTAGGGTGTCGTGCTGAGGGGTGGTGTTTCAGGGTTTAGGGCAGTGCAGTGGTGTTCGGGCAGTGTAGGGGGTCATGCAGGGGGTGGTGTTTCAGGGTTTAGGGCAGTGCAGTGGTGTTTAGGCAGTTTAGGGGGTCGTGCAGGGGGTGGTGTTTCAGGGTTTAGGGCAGTGCAGTGGTGTTCGGCCAGTGTAGGTGGTCTTGCTGGGGGTGGTGTTTCAGGGTTTAGTGCAGTGGTGTTCGGGCAGTGTAGGGGGTCGTGCTGGGGGTGGTGTTTCATGGTTTAGGGCAGTGCAGTGGTGTTCCGGCAGTGTAGGGGGTCGTGCAGGGGTGGTGTTTCAGGGTTTAGGGCAGTGCAGTGGTGTTTGGGCAGTGTAGGGGGTCGTGCTGGGGGTCGTGTTTCAGGGTTTAAGGCAGTGCAGTGGTGTTCGGGCAGTGTAGGGGGTCGTGCAGGGGGTGGTGTTTCAGGGTTTAGGGCAGTGCAGTGTTGTTTGGGCAGTGTAGGGGGTCGTGCAGAGGGTGGTGTTTCAGGGTTTAGGGCAGTGCAGTGGTGTTCGGCCAGTGTAGGTGGTCTTGCTGGGGGTCGTGTTTCAGGGGTTAGTGCAGTGGTGTTCGGGCAGTGTAGGGGGTCTTGCTGGGGGTGGTGTTTCAGGGTTTAGGGCAGTGCAGTGGTGTTCGGGCAGTGTAGGGGGTCTTGCAGGGGCTGGTGTTTCAGGGTTTAGGCCAGTGCAGTGGTGTTCGGGCAGTGTAGGGGGTCGTGCTGGGGCTGGTGTTTGAGGGTTTAGGGCAGTGCAGTGGTGTTCGGGCAGTGTAGGGGGTCGTGCTGGGGCTGGTGTTTCAGGGTTTAGGGCAGTGCAGTGGTTTTCGGGCAGTGTAGACGGTCGTGCTGGGGCTGGTGTTTCAGGGTTTAGGGCAGTACAGTGGTGTTCGGGCTGTGTACGGGGTTGTGCTGGGGCTGGTGTTTCAGGGTTTAGGGCAGTGCAGTGGTGTTCGGGCAGTATAGGGGGTCATGCTGGGGCTGGCGTTTCAGGGTTTAGGGCAGTGCAGTGGTGTTCGGGCAGTGTAGGGGGTCGTGCTGGGGCTGGTGTTTCAGGGTTTAGGGCAGTGCAGTGGTGTTCGGGCAGTGTAGGGGGTCGTGCTGGGGCTGGTGTTTCAGGGTTTTGGGCAGAGCAGTGGTGTTCGGGCAGTGCAGGGGGTCGTGCTGGGGGTGGTGTTTCAGGGTTTAAGGCAGTGCAGTGGTGTTCGGGCATTGTAGGGGGTCTTGCTGGGGGTGGTGTTTCAGGGTTTAGGGCAGTGCAGTGGTGTTCGGGCAGTGTAGGGGGTTTTGCTGGGGGTGATGTTTCAGGGTTTAGGGCAGTGCAGTGGTGTTTGGGCAGTGTAGGGTGTTGTGCTGGGGGTGGTGTTTCAGGGTTTAGGGCAGTGCAGTAGTGTTCGGGCAGTGTAGGGGGTCGTGCTGGGGCTGGTGTTTTAGGGTTTAGGGCAGTGCAGTGGTGTTTGGGCAGTGTAGGGGGTCTTGCTGGGGGTCGTGTTTCAGGGTTTAGGGCAGTGGTGTTCGGGCAGTGTAGGGGGTCTTGCTGGGGGTGATGTTTCAGGGTTTAGGGCAGTGCAGTGGTGTTCAGGCAGTGTAGGGGGTCTTGCTGGGGGTAGTGTTTCAGGGTTTAGGGCAGTGCACTGGTGTTTGTGCAGTGTAGGGGGTCGTGCTGGGGATGGTGTTTCAGGGTTTAGGGCAGTGCAGTAGTGTTCAGGCAGTGTAGGGGCTCGTGCAGGGGGTGGTGTTTCAGTGTTTAGGGCACTGCAGTGGTGTTCGGGCAGTGTAGGGGGTCGTGCTGGGGCTGGTGTTTCAGGGTTTAGGGCAGTGCAGTGGTTTTCGGGCAGTGTAGACGGTCGTGCTGGGGCTGGTGTTTCAGGGTTTAGGGCAGTACAGTGGTGTTCGGGCTGTGTACGGGGTTGTGCTGGGGCTGGTGTTTCAGGGTTTAGGGCAGTGCAGTGGTGTTCGGGCAGTATAGGGGGTCATGCTGGGGCTGGCGTTTCAGGGTTTAGGGCAGTGCAGTGGTGTTCGGGCAGTGTAGGGGGTCGTGCTGGGGCTGGTGTTTCAGGGTTTAGGGCAGTGCAGTGGTGTTCGGGCAGTGTAGGGGGTCGTGCTGGGGCTGGTGTTTCAGGGTTTTGGGCAGAGCAGTGGTGTTCGGGCAGTGCAGGGGGTCGTGCTGGGGGTGGTGTTTCAGGGTTTAAGGCAGTGCAGTGGTGTTCGGGCATTGTAGGGGGTCTTGCTGGGGGTGGTGTTTCAGGGTTTAGGGCAGTGCAGTGGTGTTCGGGCAGTGTAGGGGGTTTTGCTGGGGGTGATGTTTCAGGGTTTAGGGCAGTGCAGTGGTGTTTGGGCAGTGTAGGGTGTTGTGCTGGGGGTGGTGTTTCAGGGTTTAGGGCAGTGCAGTAGTGTTCGGGCAGTGTAGGGGGTCGTGCTGGGGCTGGTGTTTTAGGGTTTAGGGCAGTGCAGTGGTGTTTGGGCAGTGTAGGGGGTCTTGCTGGGGGTCGTGTTTCAGGGTTTAGGGCAGTGGTGTTCGGGCAGTGTAGGGGGTCTTGCTGGGGGTGATGTTTCAGGGTTTAGGGCAGTGCAGTGGTGTTCAGGCAGTGTAGGGGGTCTTGCTGGGGGTAGTGTTTCAGGGTTTAGGGCAGTGCACTGGTGTTTGTGCAGTGTAGGGGGTCGTGCTGGGGATGGTGTTTCAGGGTTTAGGGCAGTGCAGTAGTGTTCAGGCAGTGTAGGGGCTCGTGCAGGGGGTGGTGTTTCAGTGTTTAGGGCAGTGCAGTGGTGTTCGGGCAGTGTAGGGGGTCGTGCTGGGGTTGGTGTTTCAGGGTTTAGGGCAGTGCAGTGGTGTTCAGGCAGTGTAGGGGGTCGTGCTGAGGCTGGTGTTTCACGGTTTAGGGCAGTGCAGTGGTGTTCGGGCAGTGTAGGGGGTCGTGCTGGGGCTGGTGTTTCAGGGTTTAGGGCAGTGCAGTGGTGTTCGGGCAGTGTAGGCGGTCGTGCTGGGGCTGGTGTTTCAGGGTTTAGGGCAGTGCAGTGGTGTTCGGGCAGTGTAGGGGGTCGTGCTGGGGCTGGTGTTTCAGGGTTTAGGGCAGTGCAGTGGTGCTCGGGCAGTGTAGGGGGTCATGCTGGGGGTGGTATTTCAGGGTTTAGGGTAGTGCAGTGGTGTTCGGGCTGTGTAGGGGGTCATTCTGGGTCTGGTGTTTCAAAGTTTAGGGCAGTGCAGTGGTGTTCGGGCAGTGTAGGGGGTCGTGCTGGGGCTGGTGTTTCAGGGTTTTGGGCAGAGCAGTGGTGTTCATGCAGTGTAGGGGGTCGTGCTGGGGCTGGTGTTTCAGGGTTTAGGGCAGTGCAGTGGTGTTCGGGCAGTGTAGGGGGTTGTGCTGGGGGTGGTGTTTCAGGGTTTAGGGCAGTGGTGTTCGGGCAGTGTAGGGGGTCTTGCTGGGGGTGATGTTTCAGGGTTTAGGGCAGTGCAGTGGTGTTCGGGCAGTGTAGGGGGTCTTGCTGGGGGTAGTGTTTCAGGGTTTAGGGCATTGCTGTGGTGTTCAGGCAGTGTAGGGGATCGTGCTGGGGGTGGTGTTTCAGGGTTTAGGGCAGTGCAGTGGTGTTCGGGCAGTGTAGGGGGTCATGAAGGGTGTGGTGTTTCAGGGTTTTGGGCAGTGCAGTGGTGTTCGGGCAGTGTAGGGGGTCGTGCTAGGGGTGGTGTTTCAGGGTTTAGGGCAGTGCAGTGGTGCTTGTGTAGTGTAGGGGGTCGTGCTGGGGGTAGTGTTCTAGGATTTATGTTAGTGCAGTGGTGTTTGTGTAGTGTAGGGAGTCTTGCTGGGGGTCGTATTTCAGGGTTTAGGGCAGTGGTGTTCGGGCAGTGTAGGGGGTCTTGCTGGGGGTGATGTTTCAGGGTTTAGGGCAGTGCAGTGGTGTTCGGGCAGTGTAGGGGGTCTTGCTGGGGGTAGTGTTTCAGGGTTTAGGGCAGTGCACTGGTGTTTGTGCAGTGTAGGGGGACGTGCTGGGGATGGTGTTTCAGGGTTTAGGGCAGTGCAGTAGTGTTTGGGCAGTGTAGGGGGTCGTGCAGGGGGTGGTGTTTCAGTGTTTAGGGCAGTGCAGTGGTGTTCAGGCAGTGTAGGGGGTCGTGCTAGGGGTGGTGTTTCAGGGTTTAGGGCAGTGCAGTGGTGCTTGTGTAGTGTAGGCGGTCGTGCTGGGGGTAGTGTTCTAGGATTTATTTTAGTGCAGTGGTGTTCGGGCAGTGTAGGGGGTCTTGCTGGGGGTCGTGTTTCAGGGTTTAGGGCAGTGGTGTTCGGGCAGTGTAGGGGATCTCGCTGGGGGTGATGTTTCAGGGTTTAGGGCAGTGCAGTGGTGTTCGGGCAGTGTAGGGGGTCTTGCTGGGGGTAGTGTTTCAGGGTTTAGGGCAGTGCACTGGTGTTTGTGCAGTGTAGGGGGTCATGCTGGGGATGGTGTTTCAGGGTTTAGGGCAGTGCAGTAGTGTTTGGGCAGTGTAGGGGGTCGTGCAGGGGGTGGTGTTTCAGTGTTTAGGGCAGTGCAGTGGTGTTCAGGCAGTGTAGGGGGTCGTGCTAGGGGTGGTGTTTCAGGGTTTAGGGCAGTGCAGTGGTGCTTGTGTAGTGTAGGCGGTCGTGCTGGGGGTAGTGTTCTAGGATTTATTTTAGTGCAGTGGTGTTCGGGCAGTGTAGGGGGTCTTGCTGGGGGTCGTGTTTCAGGGTTTAGGGCAGTGGTGTTCGGGCAGTGTAGGGGATCTCGCTGGGGGTGATGTTTCAGGGTTTAGGGCAGTGCAGTGGTGTTCGGGCAGTGTAGGGGGTCTTGCTGGGGGTAGTGTTTCAGGGTTTAGGGCAGTGCACTGGTGTTTGTGCAGTGTAGGGGTCGTGCTGGGGATGGTGTTTCAGGGTTTAGGGCAGTGCAGTAGTGTTCGGGCAGTGTAGGGGGTCGTGCAGGGGGTGGTGTTTCAATGTTTAGGGCAGTGCAGTGGTGTTCGGGCAGTGTAGGGGGTCGTGCTGGGGGTGGTGTTTCAGGGTTTAGGGCAGTGCAGTGGTGTTCAGGCAGTGTTGGGGGTCGTGCTGAGGCTGGTGTTTCACGGTTTAGGGCATTGCAGTGGTGTTCGGGCAGTGTAGGGGGTCGTGCTGGGGCTGGTGTTTCAGGGTTTAGGGCAGTGCAGTGGTGTTCGGGCAGTGTAGGCGGTCGTGCTGGGGCTGGTGTTTCAGGGTTTAGGGCAGTGCAGTGGTGTTTGGGCAGTGTAGGGGGTCGTGCTGGGGCTGGTGTTTCAGGGTTTAGGGTAGTGCAGTGGTGCTCGGGCAGTATAGGGGGTCATGCTGGGGGTGGTGTTTCAGGGTTTAGGGTAGTGCAGTGGTGTTCGGGCAGTGTAGGGGGTCGTGCTGGGGCTGGTGTTTCAGGGTTTTGGGCAGAGCAGTGGTGTTCATGCAGTGTAGGGGGTCGTGCTGGGGCTGGTGTTTCAGCATTTAGGGCAGTGCAGTGGTGTTCGGGCAGTGTAGGGGGTTGTGCTGGGGGTGGTGTTTCAGGGTTTAGGGCAGTGGTGTTCGGGCAGTGTAGGGGGTCTTGCTGGGGGTGATGTTTCAGGGTTTAGGGCAGTGCAGTGGTGTTCGGGCAGTGTAGGGGTCTTGCTGGGGGTAGTGTTTCAGGGTTTAGGGCAGTGCAGTGGTGTTCGGGCAGTGTAGGGGGTCGTGCTGGGGGTGGTGTTTCAGGGTTTAGGGCAGTGCAGTGGTGTTCGGGCAGTGTAGGGGGTCGTGAAGGGGTGGTGTTTCAGGGTTTAGGGCAGTGCAGTGGTGTTTGGGCAGTGTAGGGGGTCGTGCTAGGGGTGGTGTTTCAGGGTTTAGGGCAGTGCAGTGGTGTTCGGGCAGTGTAGGGGGTCGTGCTGGGGGTAGTTTTTTAGGGTTTAGGGTAGTGCAGTGGTGCTTGTGTAGTGTAGGGGGTCGTGCTGGGGGTAGTGTTCTAGGATTTATGTTAGTGCAGTGGTGCTTGTGTAGTGTAGGGGGTCATGCTGGGGTAGTGTTTTAGGGTTTAGGGTAGTGCTGTGGTGTTTGTGTAGTGTAGGGGGTCATGTTTTAGGGTAGTGCAGTGGTGTTTGGGTAGTGTAGGGGGTCGTGCTGGGGGTAGTGTTTTAGGATTTAGGTTAGTGCAGTGGTGTTTGGGTAGTGTAGGGGGTCGTGCTGGGGGTAGTGTTTTAGGGTTTAGGGTAGTGCAGTGGTGTTTGTGTAGTGTAGGGGGTCGTGCTGGGGGTAGTGTTTTAGGGTTTAGGATAGTGCAGTGGTGCTTGTGTAGTGTAGGGGGTCATGCTGGGGATAGTGTTTTAGGGTTTAGGGTAGTGCAGTGGTGTTTTTGTAGTGTAGGGGGGTCATGTTTTAAGATGCAACGCTCCAATACCTGACCAGTCTGCACTACATAAAACTGCAAAAAAACTAAAAATAAAAAGTGTTTTGCACACTTTTGTCATTGGGCTATATGTGGGCTACATCTGGGTAATATTTGTGCTACATTTGGGCTCTTTTTTCACTGGTGGCCATCTTGGAAGACTTCTTTGTTATGAAGTTTCCTAATTTCCTCATTTACTGCAGTCTCCTCAGTAGGAAATGCTTTCAGTTTTTTACTTTGATTCCATCAAGAAGGCATTCAGAATGATGTGTCTCACATTTGCCATATATTCAGAATGTTAGCACTCTAGTTGCTCATTAGATCACTGTAGTAACGCTACTGCTCACCAGGGAGTTAACTGGAAGTCTGCTGCTGGTATTGAAAGTGATTGTTTCAGTCTGCATGTCAGAATTTTCTAATGAAATAGAAGAGGATTTGAGATCTCACTTAAAACATGCCCTAATTTTTCTTTCTGCAGCACTAACCATAATTTCTATTTCAAAAAGAACCCCCTCATTTTGTTCCTTTTTAAATTAAATGTTTTAAGTGTTACCGGTTTATTCCAATTAAGGTGGCTTCAGGTGTGCCATACTTTTGTCATAAGTAAGGCTGTTAGCGCTCTAGTTGTTCTTTAGAACACTCTGGGAAGCTGCAGTAGAACACAAAGGCATCAACTGGCAGGCTGCTCCTGTTGAAATATAACAGGAAGATATTTGAGATCACACTTGAAACATGTCCTAATTTTTCTTTCTACAGCACTAACCATAATTTCTATGACAAAATGAACCCCATCATTTTGTTCCTTTTTAAATTAAATGTTTTAAGTGTTACCAGTTTATTCCAATCAAGTTGGCTTCAGGTGTGCCATACTTTTGTCATAAGTAAGGCTGTTAGCACTCTAGTTGTTCTTTAGAACACTCTGGGAAGCTGCAGTAGAACACAAAGGAATCAACTGACAGTCTCTGCCCTTGTTGGATGTACATGTTTTAGTGAGAATGTCAGACTTCATTCTCACATGACTGAGAAAGATAATGTGAATTTACAGAAAATATGCTCTCATTTTAGCTTCTGGAGCACCTTCCAAAACTCTATGGGACAAGCATGTGAAAGTAGTTTTCTCTCAAACATGATTCATGATATCCCATCAGAAGGTTTTTCACAGGGTAAAATCACCTTAGAACACACCACAATTCCTGAAATTAGTATGGTACCATCAACAAATGAATTTTAATGTAACTAAAGTCTGTTATCACCCTTTATAGTTCTCCTTTTGGTAACCCTCAAAATCTTTGATTCATTACAATGCATTTCAATGGGGTACTATCATTTATATTGGTCCCAAGATGGCTGCCAGCAATTCCAGGATGAAGTGCTGACAGCCAATCAGATCTCACGATGACATGTGTGGTTAGGCTCCGCCCAGATATATATGTGTTTTTACTTTTGATTTTCTCAGCAACTACTGAATGGATTTACACCATTTAAGCAAAAGGCATGACACTGAACCAAGGGCTACATCTTTGCCAAATTTGGTGTAATTCCGTTCAGCAGTTCGGGCTGTAGCTGCGACTAAAGGTTCCTATGGAAAAATGAATGGGGAAAACATGTTTTGGGACCCCCTTTTTCTCGGCCCCGCTTGACGAATCACCCCGAGACTTTCAGGATAGGAGAGAACCGGAGCGCCCCAACAAGTTGGAAACTTTCGCGAAGATTCGTCAACCGGCGCCAACGTTATTTCAAATAGAATGTTGCGGATTTCCTATGGAAAATAGGTCCTAACTATAACTATCTACTGGCGACCGCCAGTAGATAATATATTATCTACTGGCGGTCGCCAGTAGATAGTTATAGTTAGGACCTTTATCCATAGGAAATCCGCAACATTCTATTTGAAATAACTCTTGCGCCGGTTGACGAATCTTCGCGAAAGCTTCCAACTTGTTGGGGCGCTTTGCTCCGCTCCTACCGTGAAAGTCTCGGGTTGATTCGTCAAGCGGGGGCCGAGAAAAAAGGGGGGTCCCAAAACGCGTTTTCTCCATGTTAATTCCCATAGGAAATTTTAGCCCGAACTGCTGAACGGAATTACACCAAATTTTGCAAAAAGGTAGCGCTTGGTTCAGAAAGCGACCTTTTTTTTAAATGGTGTAAATCCGTTCAGTAGTTGCGGAGTAATTAAAAAAATAAGAGTGAAAAAATCGATTTCCCATAGAAAACTTTATGCAAGGCTACAGCAAAAACTGCTGAACGGAATTACACCAAATTTGGCAAAAAGGTAGTGCTTGGTTCAGAAAGCACCCTTTTTTAAAATTTTGTAAATCCGTTCAGTAGTTGCTGATAAAATCCAAAATAAAAGTTTCGATATTTAGAGGCACGGAGGATCCGCGCACCCTCCCGACCACGAGCTGCATGCTAATTGGCTGTCAACACTCCAAACCAGAAAGTGTTGGCAGCCATCTTGTCCCTCGATAGAACCGAGGGACAAGAAAGCAGTAAAAAAAGTGCGCAATACGCAAAAAGGGGGCAGGGTAGAAACAGCCTGAACCCCTAGGCCTGCTCAGGGGGTCCTACAAGGACCCCCAGGGCCAAATTTTTTTTAAATCGGCAGGATGCGCTTACGGTGCGTGGATCCTGCCGATTAAAAAAAAAACGAAGCACGGGCTCCCGCGCTTCTTTGGTAATTGGCCCCCGGGTGGGCCAAGTCCCGGGGGCATGCGGGGGTTAAGTTTTATGTGTGGGGGGCCTCTAAGGCCCCCCAAACCCCGGAAACCGCCACCCCCGGGGCTTTAATAAAAAAAATGATGCGGGAGGGCTCTCGGCCCTCTTGCAGCCCCGGGGACCGCCACCCCCCGGGGCTTCTTTTTATTTTTTTTAAATTACCTATGTGGGGGGGCTTAGAGTGATGTAATATGTGACGTCATCAGCAGTGCATTGCGGGGGCACGAGTTATAGTTAGCTGAACTAACTATAACGGGGGAATTTCACGGGTTTTGTACGAGTGCAATGTCCAACTAACTATAACTGTCCCTAAAACCTATGGTTTTTTCAGTGAATTTCAAAGGTTTTTTAAATGCTAATTTCTAACTATAACGTGTCTGAAACCTATGGTTTTTTCAGTGAATTTCAAAGGTTTTTTAAATGCTAATTTCTAACTATAACGTGCCTGAAACCTATGGTTTTTTCAGTGAATATATATATATATATATATATTATCTACTGGCGGTCGCCAGTAGATAGTTATAGTTAAAACCTATTTTCCATAGGAAATCCGCAACATTCTATTTGAAATAACTCTTGCGCCGGTTGACAAATCTTCGCGAAAGCTTCCAACTTGTTGGGGCGCTCCGCTCCGCTCCGCTCCTACCCTGAAAGTCTCGGGTTGATTCGTCAAGCGGGGGCCGAGAAAAAAGGGGGGTCCCAAAACACGTTTTCCCCATTCATTTTTCCATAAGAACCTTTAGTCGCAGCTACAGCCCGAACTGCTGAACGGAATTACACCAAATTTGGCAAAGAGGTAGCCCTTGGTTCAGTGTTGTGCCTTTTGCTTAAATGGTGTAAATCCGTTCAGTAGTTTCTGAGAAAATCACAAATAAAATCACATATATATCTATGGCCGCGTCGGATCCGCGTACCCTCAGCGCACCCTGCGCTCACCGTCCCGATCACGAGCTGCATGCTAATTGGCTGTCAGTTGGCTGTCAACATTCCGAATCAGGAAGTGTTGGCAGCCATTTTGTGACTCGGTAGAACCGAGGCACAAAAACAAGTGTGCAAAATGCACAAAGGGGGCAGGGTAGAAACACCCTGACCCCCTAGGCCTGCTCAGGGGGTCCCACAAGGACCCCCTAGGCAGAAAAAAGCATTTAAAAAAAAAAAATGGGCAGGATGCGCTTAGGGTGCGCGGATCCTGCCGAAAAAAAAAAATCGAAGCGCCTTGATGGTATTTTGCCCCCGGGTGGCCCAAGTTCCGGGGGCATGCAGGGGTTATTTAGTTGTAATGTGGGGAGCCTCTAAGGCCCCCCAAGCCCCGGGGACCGCCACCCCCCGGGGCTTTATTAAAATGGTGCGGGAGGGCTCTTTGCCCTCCCTCTGCCCCGGGGATCGCCACCCCCCGGGGCTTCTTTATTTTTTTTAATCTGTGTGGGGGGGCTGCTCTCTCTTTCAAAATGCAAACCCAATTGCTTTTCCACACGGGGAGCAGCATGTTAGCTGCTCCCCATGTGGAAAAGCAATGCCAGCTCCCACAGGAGGCGGGGAGCCGGCTGGGACTGTGGGGGGATTGGGGACCCCCCCACAGTCTCCAACGAGAGGCCAGGCCCCGGGGGATGGGGTCCCTGGGGCCATAAGTGGCCCGGGAGGGGGGCCACGCAGCCCCCCTACCCAATTAAAAAAAAAAAAAAAAAGGGCAAGGCCGGCCCCGGGGGGTGGGGTCCCCGGGGCCTTAATTGGCCTGAGGAGGGGGGCCACGCAGCCCCCCTCCAAATATATATTTTTTTTAATTTAAAAAAAGAGGGCATGCCCCGGGGGATGGGGTCCCCGGGGCCAATAGAGCCCCAGGGATGGGGGGCCACGCGGCCCCCTTCCCGTTTTTTTTTTTATATATAAAACAAATAAAAATGCTCAGGCCCCGGGGGATGGGGTCCCCGGGGCCAAAAGTGGCCGAGGGAAGGGGGGCCACGCAGCCCCCCACCCATAAAAAAAAAAAAAAAAAAAAACGGCATCGTCCCGGAGGCTTCGCCCCCCTCCCTGCAGCAGTGTGCAAACGCGCCCCCTGGCGCGTTTTAAGAAGGGGAAGTAATTCCCCTTGAATACTGGGGGTCCCTGGGGGCCAACTAGCCCACCAGGAACCTCCAGTATGCGCCCGGGGGCTGTGTTGCAGAGAGGTGTACAGAGGCCACGCCCCTTTATACACCTCTCTGCAACGCAGCTCTGTGGCGCTTTTTGGAGGTACAGGGTGGGCTAGTTCGACTCCAGGGACCCTCAGGATTCAAGGGGACTTAATTCTCAAACTTAAAACGCGCCAAGGGGCGCGTTTGCACAGTAGTGAAGGGAGGGGGCGGGGCTTCAGGTGACATGTGTGCAAACAGGCCCCGTGGCGCATTTTAAGATTGGGAATTAAATCCCCTTCAATCCTGAGGGTCCCTGGGGGCCAACTAGCCCACCAGGTATGTCCAGAAAGCGCCACAGAACTGCGTTGCAGAGAGGTGTAAAAAGGGGCGTGGCCTCTGAACACCTCTCTGCAACGCAGCTCCCTGGCGCATACTGGAGGTACAGGGTGGGCTAGTTGAACCTCAGGGACCCTCATGATTCAAGGGGACTTAATCCCCCAACTTAAAACGCGCCACGGGGCGTGTTTGCAGACATGTCACCTCAGGCCCCACCCCCTTCCTTCACCATTGCGCAAATAATCCTCTAAAATCAGCCGAACTACGAATTCCGATTTACTCACCTGTTATCAGGAGAGATCTCAGTGCTGCATCTTTGAGCCCAGTACTGATCCTGAAAAGTAATTCTAACCGTACTTACCAGTAACTTGAATTTCCTTCCATAGGCTAACATTGACTGGTTTCACTTGGAAATTCTTCTAAGTGTGGAGTTTTGGAACTTTATAATATTCCTCTAAAATCAGCCGAACTACGAATTCCGATTTACTCACCTGTTATCAGGAGAGACCTTAGTGCTGCATCTTTGAGCCCAGTACTGATCCTGAAAAGTAATTTTAACCGTACTTACCAGTAACTTGAATTTCCTTCCATAGGCTAACATTGACTGGTTTCACTTGGAAATTCTTCTAAGTGTGGAGTTTTGGAACTTTAAAATATTCATCTAAAATCAGCCGAACTAAGATTTCCGATTTACTCACCTGTTATCAGGAGAGACCTCAGTGCTGCATCTTTTAGCCCAGCACTGACCCTGAAAAGTAATTCTAACAGTACTTACCAGTAACTTGTATTTCCTTCCATAGGAATCCATTGTCTGGTTTTCAGCAGAAAAGTTTCAAAGTGTCGATTTTCACAAACTACAAATATTCCTTAAAAATCGCCTGTATGACTTAAACGCATACTTTCAACTATTTACAGGAGATGCACCAGTGCTGGATCCAGGATCCACCACTGAGTAAGAAAAAGTAACGATAACACTACTTGCCTGCTAAGTGAATTTCCTCCCATAGGATAACATTGGTGATTCTATGTGAAAAAGTTTCTAAGTGTCAACTTTTAAAATAGAATAATATTCCTTAAAAATCACTACTGTAACCAAAACACTTTTACTCAACTGTTTACAGGAGATGTCCCAGGACTGAGTCTAGGATCCAGTCCTGTGGTTAGAAAAGTAATCCATAAAGTAACTAATTGCATTTAACTAGAAATTCCCATTGAGCTCAATGTTGCATTGTGTTTGAAATTGTGTTGCCCATTGCAACAACTGTAACTACTGTACTTAAAAGTCTATTGCCTATTTGCAAAGTATTTAAACTAAAGTAATTGATTGTGAGAAAGTATATTTTGTAATGTAATGTATAATGTAATTTAAAAAATAAAATATCTAAAAATAAATAGTTTAAAAAAATGTAGTAAATCAGTATCAAAAAAATAAATATAACAATTTATACATTTAAAAATTGTCATTTACAAAACCTTTGAAATTCACTGACAAAAACCATAGGTTTCAGACATGTTATAGTTAGGAATTAGCATTTAAAAAACCTTTGAAATTCACTGAAAAAACCATAGGTTTCACGCACGTTATAGTTAGAAATTTGCATTTAAAAAACCTTAGAAATTCACTGAAAAAACCATAGGTTTCAGACACGTTATAGTTAGAAATTAGCATTTAAAAAACATTTGAAATTCACTGAAAAAACCATAGGTTTCACGCACGTTATAGTTAGAAATTAGCATTTAAAAAACCTTATAAATTCACTGAAAAAACCGTAGGTTTTAGGAACAGTTATAGTTAGTTGGACATTGCACTCGTACAAAACCCGTGAAATTCCCCCGTTATAGTTAGTTCAGGTAACTATAACTTGCGCCCCTGCAATGCACTGCTGATGACGTCACATATTACATCACTCATGACATGGTCAGTGACATCACTGATGACATCATCCACGTGATAATCTGATGCACCTCCTCACACCCTAATATAACCTTTGATACACCCACTCTAAATTACAGACTGCCATTCGCAAAACCATAGACACTCCAACACCAATAACTACATACCCACTCATTGATTCTTAGGTTTACACACACATCCACTCACTCACCTGGACAGTCATCCATACTTACGGTCACTCAGTACAGGACTATCATATGCACTCATACTCCTATATAGACACTCAAACACCGCCACTCATCCATAGAGGTACTCACACACCTAGTCAGTCATGCTAATAATTAAACACACTGCCATTTACTCACCTATACAGTTATACACACACCAGCTCACTTACTCATACAAATACTAGCACATTCTTACGCTCTTATACAATCACTGATGCAAGCACACACTCATCCATACAGTCACTCTCACAATCACACACTCTCACTTATAGCTATTTATATACTCCAACACACATATATACTGCCTTTCACATATGTAGTTACTCACACATGTACCACTGGGACATACATTCACTCACTAATACACTCTTACACACACTTACCCACCCATACAGTCTATCACAGATGCACTCTTGAAACCATCCACCCAGTGAATCACCCACTCACACATCTATGCACAGAGTCGCACCCACCCCACCCACACAAACACTCTGGCACCCATACAGATACTCAGACAACCAATCAATAACTCACATAGACACTCATGTAGCTATTCACAAACCCATGCAGCCACTTACACAGCAACATACAGACGGATACAGACATTCACCCAGTTTAGTCACTAACCCATGCATTCAGTAAGATACGTTTAATCACTCACTTATAGAGTTAGTCACGCACCTACTAAATCATCCATACAGACACTTATACACCCACTCATTCTTCAATACGCCTTTCCCTATATATATTAAAAATATTTAAACTTTACAGAAACACACAGTCACTGGATGATGTCATCAGTGATGTCATTTGAGATGTCATCAGTGATGTCATCAGTGATGTCACTAACCATGTCATGAGTGATGTAATATGTGACGTCATCAGCAGTGCATTGCGGGGGCGCGAGTTATAGTTACCTGAACTAACTATAACGGGGGAATTTCACGGGTTTTGTACGAGTGCAATGTCCAACTAACTATAACTGTCCCTAAAACCTATGGTTTTTTCAGTGAATTTGTAAGGTTTTTTAAATGCTAATTTCTAACTATAACGTGCGTGAAACCTATGGTTTTTTCAGTGAATTTCAAAGGTTTTTTAAATGCAAATTTCTAACTATAACGTGCGTGAAACCTATGGTTTTTTCAGTGAATATATATAATATATATCGCCTTCTCAACCGTGTCCTTGTACTTCCCTTCCCCGGGAAAGAACGGAATGCGAACCACCATTCAGTGCTCAGTGAGTATTTTATTTGCTTGCCTTCAAACCACCATGACTGCCATGACGCGTTTCGGCCTACACCGGCCTTGATCACATGACGCGCTTACAGAGTCACATTACCTTTTTAATGTGCTCAGTGCATACACACGTGCTTGTAACTACCATATAGACAGAGAAGAAATACAATCTGTATGCGTCTGTCTTTGTGCAAATCTGCAATAAATAATTTATAATTTAAACACCTGATAATACAATGAGAATAAATAATTGAAACAATTTTACGTAAAATACATAAAATGTTAAAATTCAAGTTGATAATAAAAGAATGTATTGGAATACTGGCCAAATATTTGAAAATCATGTTATATGTATAATACAATATGACTGCCAATGTTATCAATTCTCATGTACTAAATCTTTTTACATAAGGTTGGGCCTATTCAATACCTCATCCATTTATCCAAGCATATTTATATAGCTGATTTGTCGGTCAATACTATTGACCACAGACAATCTGGCCCCAGTGGGCTAGCTTATCACCCTCCTCTGTCATTGTCAAAAAGTGCTGAATATCTAAAGTGCAATAGTGCTACCCTTCGAACTAATTGTTCGTAAAGTGTTATGTGTGCATGTGTAAACAATGTTATTAATTTAAAACAAATTACTTTTTCTTTTTGTCATTAAAATTACAGCATAAGGCTTAGTGCAGCTTATAGCAGATAAATACAGGGATAGTCAAGATCTAACGTATTTTATTCTCGGTAAGGTCTCTATCTGTCTGCAGTTAATCTCGCCTAATTACAGATATGTGTAGAAATCCTCACTGGAATTATGTCCATTTGGTGTCTTGGTGTCTAATTCAATGATATATTTCGTTTCTAATTGTCGGAGTTTTGCTTCCTGGTTGCCGCCTCTTCTTTATGCTGGGATGGTATCAATCAAGAAGTATTTGAGGTGTTCCAAGTTGTTATTATTATGAACCTACTTAAAATGACGCGCAAACGGATATGTTTGGTCTGAGTTGGTAATTGCTCTCATGTGTTGCAGTATCCTCTTGTGGGCTTGAAGCTTAGTACTGCCCACATACTGCAACCCACAAGAGCACTCCAACACGTAGACCACAAATTCTGTACGGCAGGTAAGAAACTTAGTAATTTTGATGGGATCCTCCCTAAATGGGATATTATAGGTAGTTTTGCTGATCCCATACCTGCAAGCCCGACAATTACTGCATTTTACAAATCCCTTGCGACTGGTCAGTCAATTATTGATAGGTTTTACCTCAGGGCTACTGCTAACCAGTGCATCCTTCATTGACCTAGATTTTCTGAAGGTGATACCAGGATTCTTAGGTAATTCCTTGCCCATTACAGGATCACTGCGTACAACTGGCCAGTTCTTATTGATGATCTTACGTAATGTGTTTTGTTGTTTACTGTACGTAAGTATCAGTCTAGTTTGTGGATCTATTTTTTCTTTACTCCTTACTGGTTTTGAAACAGACTTAGATAGCAACTCTGTTCTATCTACATTGTTGGCTTTTTTTATGGCAATATTGATGGTACTTGGGTCGTAGCCTCTGACCACAAATCTGGCTTTGCTTTGTCTCTGAGCTCTTGTCAAATCTGCGTCAGTGCTGCATATACGCCTGATCCTCAGCATTTCCCCATAGGGATGCTGTGTATCAAATGCTGAGGATGATGAGTAGTGGTGTGTAGTACACTGTTGCCTGCAGTTAGCTTTCGATGAAGTCTAGTCTCAATTTTCTGGTTTTTGATAAAGACTTCTACATCCAAAAAGCATACTGCCTGGTTGCTAATAGTAGCTGTGAAATATAAAATTAAGTTATGTTTGTTGATTTCATTAACAAATTCACCAGCTGTTGCCTCTGTTCCATGCCAGATCACAAATAAATCGTCTATATTCCTCAGCCAGGCTATGACATGATTACTGACAGCTTCTTTATGCATTGTATTCAGAACCATTTCCTCCCACCATCCCATGTGGAGGCACGAGTAGCTAGGAGAGAAACATGCCCCCATTGCCACTCCTCTTGTTTGTTGGAAAGTTTGGTTCTGGAATAAAAAGTAGTTATTTTCAAGACAATACATTATCATGGAAACCAGCATTTTGTTATGGTGAAAGAGATACAAAGGCCTAGATCCTAAATAATGTTCAACTGCCCTTATACCGTCTTTGTGATGGATGCTGGTATAAAGGGACGTTACGTCTAGAAACATTAACAGATAGTCTGGTTCCCACTTGTATTTACTCAAATGTCTTAAAAAATCTCCAGTGTTCTGAATAAATGATGGTAATCCACTGACAAATTCCTGCAAGAAGAAGTCTATATATTTCGATGTATTTTCCAATAGACTTCCCCGTGCCGAAATTATCGGCCTACCAGGTGGTTTAGTCGCGTTTTTATGAACTTTGGGGATAAAGTATATGACCGGCATTATAAGATGTTCATTTTTGCGGAATTTGAACTCATCCATACTCAGTAAGCCTGCACTCCTCCAAGCAATTAATTTCGGGTAATAATCCTTCCAAGATGCTCAAGCTGTTTGAGCACTGCTCCTTTTATAGCAATTGATATCATTTAATTGCTGATTTGCCTCCTTCATATAATCTTGTCGTGGCCATATAACAATGTTCCCACCCTTATCGGAGTTCCTAATAACGATTTGATCGTTTCTTTGTAACTTTTTGATCAACCGATTATACTCTCCTTGTTGGTAATTAAATTTTATATATATATATATACCACAAGCAGTACCCGCGCATCAGCGCAAGTAAAAGCCTGCACTCCGGACAGAATATTTCCACTGGTTACATAATGCGAAATGAGACTAATGTCTTACATTGTGTGTGTACATGCCATCAATTTGATTCTCACATGTAAACCAGTACAATACACAAATGCAACAATTCATATATGCACGCCATCTGAATGTAATGTGTAAAATATATCGATATATTATATATCTATATTACACATGACATTCAGATGGCGTGCATATATGAATTGTAACCAGTGGAAGTACCCGCAAGTCTTTCTTCCGTATCCTTGACTGAAAGTTTGTTTTTTAAGGGGATTGGGTACTACTATCACTCATGGCTTCGAAAAAGACTGAGAAGGTCGAAACGCGTTAGCCTAATACATTTTTTTGAAAAACATTTGTCCGGAGTGCAGGCTTTTACTTGCGCTGCTGCGTGGGTACTGCTTGTAGTATTACGGGGATCCTGGACCCCGTTGCCCAGCACCGGCCTCGTTGGTGGATGCGGCTGGTTTCAGACAGGAAACCAAGAATGTATATATATATATATATATATATATATTTATTATATATATATATATATATATATATATATATATATATATATATATATATATATATATATATATATATATCAGATTCAAATAGACGCCCTTCCACCTCCTTGGAGCAAATAAAAGAGCACAAACTCCTCTTGTCTTGTAGTGCAATTAATGTATTTCTCACATTCCATAGTCATAACGCGTTTCGGTCAACGAATGACCTTGATCACATACTGAAACGCTATGCGGTAGTTTCATTTAAACAAACCCAGTTGTGTCACGTGACGACATTGAGAAAGGACATAGTGAACAGACTACACTATTAACATGGTTACATTGTTGCTCAGAGTTACTACCAACATGTGTTGAAAGACTTCTATTCAATTATTAAATATACCATTGGTTCTTTATATATAATTTAAACCATCTGTTAAAATAAATATATATATAAATAAATAAATACATCAGATGAATATTATAAGATTCGTTCAGATTACTTCAACTAGCGACTATACACATGATATGTAAACAATGGCAAAATACTGGGAGAAATATTATATCTCTTTTCTTACTGCTTAAATGCATTTTTGTAATCTTATCCCATATTCATTCAAATACAATACTCATGATGTCATCAATGTTAAAATATCCAAAACCATCCTAAAGAAGTCTAAAATATGAGCATTCACGCCATCAGATGTGCAAAGAGAGCCTTATTGTCCTTTTTAAAGTGCTAATGTGCTTCCTAATTATCTTATTAGTGCATAGTGCAATAAAGTGCTTAGTGAGTCGTGGTGCAAATATAGACTAAGTGCAACACATTTTCTAATCTAAATACTTATGATGTTTCACATCTATAAAATCTTTTTTAGTTTTATTTTTATTCCTTAAAATGAACTTATAGGCGGTAAGCTTTCAGATGTTTATAAGCAGCAATTAATATCTAATATCAATTATCAGTGTGTAGTAATCCTAAAATATTAGCATCTAGGCTTGGTGGATAGAGGGCAGAATTAAAGAAAACGTTGTTCAATATCACTTGCATGATATGAAACTAACAACTTGGTATATTGCCAGATGTCCCTTTTTAAATGCAAACTATATAGTCAAGGTGATGCAGCGATAATTAGATGATCATTAAAGGAAATTATGAAGGTCCTCATTGTTATTGAGCCCTGTTGGTATTTTACAGTCAAATTCTAAGATCATACGTGACTCAAGCTGCCTTAGCAGACGTTCTCTATTGCCGCCCCGTCGGAGCGTCGGAATGGCATCAACAACATAATATTTGAGGCAGTTTAGGTCATTATTATGTTCAGATTTGAAATGACGTGCCACAGGATATGTAGCATCGCTGTTGACTATGGCCCGCAAGTGCTGGAGAATTCTCACATGTACCTGCAGCTTGGTACTCCCTACATATCTCAAGCCGCAGGTACATGTCAGCACATATACTGCATATTCTGTCCGGCAATTGAAATTGCCCCTGATAGCTACCTTGGTGGGGCTGAAGGGAGTCGAGTAGTGTGTCATATTGACGCCAAATTTACAGGCCCTGCAAGAGGAGCATTTATAAAATCCTTGCTTGGGTTTTAGCCACGAGGTACTTGGGCTGATCTCTGGACTACTTTTAACCAGCTGGGATCTCATGGATGGTGCTCGTCTAAAAGTAAATATTGGTAAAGCCGGTAATCTGGGTGCCATTACTCCATCTGTGAGTAGTATTGGCCAATTCTTCTTAATAATCGACCTTATCTGCCTTTCCTGACAGTTGTATGTAGTAATGAGTCTAGGTGCATTCTCATCTATAGTAGTGGATGATGTTAATGTTGCTGATTCATGCTCAGATACCGTCTTTTGGCTCTTCTGCTGTAACAGGGACTCCCTAATTATGGCATTGGCTTTGTTTATGGCCTCATTGAGGATCTTCTCACCATACCCCCTCATCCTGAATCTTTCCTTGGCTTCGAATAGAGATTTATCTAATTCAGCTTTTGTACTGCAAATTCTTTTTAGCCTAAGGAATTCCTCATAGGGGATGCTTTTAACCAGGTGCTTTGGGTGAGAACTTTTCGCATGCAAAGGGGAGTTGCCTGCCGTTGTTTTGCGGTGCAGTGTCGTCTCAAGTTTCATATCTGACACATACACTCTCACATCCAACAAATCTACACTCTGATCACGATGTGTGATGTAAATTTAAGATTCACAGTGTTATTATTGATTTCTTGGATGAAATTGACTGCACTATCGCGATCACCCTTCCAAATGATGAAAACGTCATCAATAAATCTTAGCCAGTACATGACATGTGGAGTACATTGCTTTATGGATTGATCTAAGAACCTGTTCCTCCCACCAGCCCACATGTAAACAAGCATAGCTGGGGGAGAAACAGGCTCCCACAGCAACTCCACGCTTTTGTCTAAATAATTCTTTGCCGAATAAGAAGAAATTGTTGAACAGACACCACCTGATAAGCTCTAATACCATTGTATTGTGATTTTATTTGGTCAAGGGTCTAGTGTCTAAGAAGTCCTTAACTGCTGTTAGACCCACTTGATGATCTATACTCGTATATAACGATTCTATGTCTAACATGATAAGCAGTAGTCCTTCTGTCTATACAATTTGATTCAATTTGGCAAGAAAATCTCCAGTGTCTTTGATGTATGTGGGAAGTTTTTGAACATGCTCTTGGAGATAATAATCCACACACTGTGTTATATTCTCACATATGCCATTTATGGCAGAGATGATTGGTCTGCCGGGAATAGGTGTTGTTTTCTTATGAATTTTGGGTATGAAGTAAATCGTGGGGAGCACAGGGAATTCATTATGCATAAATTTGTATTCCTCATTGGAGATTAGTCCTTGTCTCTTCCACTGTAGTAAGTCCTTTTTCAAGCCTTCTTTTGCTTTGTTGTATTCTTTCATACTTGATTTTTCATAACATTCCTTGTTCTCTAATTGGCGATATGCCTCCTGGAGATATTCCTGTTTGGGCCAAATGACGATGTTCCCGCCCTTGTCTGACTTGTTGATAACAATTTCCTGATCATTTTAAAGTTTTTTTATTAAGTTCTCATACTGGCGATCTTGATATTTACTGTTCCGGTGACTGTGGCTCATTTTGTGATATAGTTGTTTGAGATCGTCCGTAACCCGTTCATGAAAAATATCTATGGCGTCCTTGGGCATCATCGGTAAGAATGTTGATTTGGGTTTGAAGGGGCTACTGCCCGCACTTGTTTGTACAATGTCCATTGTTCGTAACCTCTCCTGTGTCGACCCCAGACTGGGATTCATTTGTTGACCTGAGTTGATCTCATCACTCAGTTCTTGCATGATTAGGAGGGTAGATGCATCAGAAACCTGGAGGTTCTCACTGTTAGCATTGGTGTTAGTTTGTACCTTGTTTAGTTGATTTGTGCCTTCTTTTATAGTAAAGAACTTCTTTAGTTTTAATTTTCTGATGAATTTGAAAATGTCCACTCTGGTGCGCCCATAGTTAAAATTGCTTTCTGGGCAGAAAGACAAACCGAGTGATAACAGCTGAGTTTCTGCCTTTGTCAGAGTCGTTGTTGACAGATTAACTGTAGTGTTGTCGTTTTGCTATGTCTCTTGCGCCATTGTTTTTTTTTTGGTTCTTGAACTTCCGGCTTTTTCGCCTGGCTCGTCTCCTTTTGTTCCTGCGATTTCTGCTGGTCTCTTTTGGTTCCGTGGCCTCAAGGTTTGTCTGCGGTCTAGGGTTAAAAAATCTAGCTCTTCAGCCAGACTTAGTTTGCCTCTTTCGTCTGACATATTTGTCATGTTGGAGCCACCGTCCTCTGACTCCGTTTCACTAATCGCTGAACTCAAGTCTGAAGTAGATGACATGGTATTACCAGCTCCCAATGGTTCAGTTGTTGATAAAGTTGTAGATGTTTTGGACATGTTATTCAGTCTCATCCTCTTGACATTGTCATATTTCCGTGCGAAAGTAAATATTTGCCCCAACTCGTAGTCTGCCTTGTCCCTGGCAAACTTATGGGCCTTTCTGATTTTAATTGTATCCTCTTGTTTTTTTAGTCTCTCCTGGATTTCCTTTTTGGATTTCATAATATACTCCTTTACTTCAAGTTTACCCAATTTTTCA
The DNA here is from genome assembly GCA_963921515.1 of Calotriton arnoldi. Lineage (NCBI taxonomy): Eukaryota > Metazoa > Chordata > Amphibia > Caudata > Salamandridae > Calotriton > Calotriton arnoldi. Next base: position 1,100,894 of record CAWUFW010005859.1, on the reverse strand, counting down.
TAGATTTTTTCTATTTCTTGTAAGAATGCCTCCCGATCAATCTGGGCATATTTGATTAATATTCTGTCCAAATTCATGGACACCATAAGGTTGTTCTCCGCCCATTCATTTAACATATTGGGGTTCGGGTTCTCAAAACTTGGAGCCAATAATATACGGAGCCCACGTGGGACTCTTCCTGCTTCCTCGTATTTTTGTAGGGATTTTTGCTCCCACCACTTTGTGATCTCGTTGCGCATACATTTCTCCAATGCCTTTAATAATGATTTACAATCAGTCTCTTTGTTTCTAGCACCCGTGTCCAATGACTGACCACTGTTTGAAACACTTGGTAGGTTGCTGAACAACTCTTCTGCCGCCGCATCCCTTTCCCGCATTGCGTCTTCTGACATATTTGAATATTTGTGAGCGCCCTACGTGATTAATGGTCGATCACCGTTAGCTTGATGTTAGTCGCGTAATACCTACCCACCTGTGCCAATGCAGATTTACTCACTGCCGTGGTGCTGTTTCGGGCGAGTCCTCCGACCCTGCCTTTGCCGCCTCCTAGCTGGTGATTCTTCTCGCAGCTGCGTCAGGGGGCCGCCGCATACGTTTCCTCCTGGATTCTCGTCGTTTTCTTGGCTGAAAGCGGCTGCCTGCTTACGGGGAGGGGGTTCATCAAACGAAAGCAGCCAGCTTCCGTATCATAGTCGGATTCAAATAGACGCCCTTCCACCTCCTTGGAGCGAATAAAAGAGCAGAAACTCCTCTGTCTTGTAGTGCGGTTAATTTGTTTCTCACATTCCATAGTCATAACGCGTTTCGGTCAACGAATGACCTTGATCACATACTGAAACGCTATGCAGTAATTTCATTTAAACAAACCCAGTTGTGTCACGTGACGACATTGAGAAAGGACATACTGAACAGACTACACTATTAACATGGTTACATTGTTGCTCAGAGTTACTACCAACATGTGTTGAAAGACTTCTATTCAATTATTAAATATACCATTGGTTCTTTATATATAATTTAAACCATCTGTTTAAATAAATATATATATAAATAAATAAATACATCAGATGAATATTATAAGATCCGTTCAGATTACTTCAACTAGCGACTAAACACATATATATATATATCACTGAAAAAAACAAAGTCTACATGGACGTTATAGTTAGGTTGACGTTTCACTCGTACAAAACCAGAGAAATTCAGCAGTTATAGTTACCTGAGCTATCTGCTGTAACTCACGCCCACGCAATGCACAGCTTATGACCTCACATATTACATCACTCATGATATGGTCAGTGTCATCACAGATGACATCTCAAATGACATCACTGATGACATCACTGATGACATCTGAAAAGACATCACTGATGACATCTGAAATGACATCACTGATGACATCATCCAGAGAAACACTGACACACCCATTTACACCCCCATAAAAAATGTCATACACCCACTCCCACACAATCACTAACATTCTGTGACTGAGTGTGTGAGTGACTGTATGGGTGTGTGAGTTCTGTAACTGTCTTATACACACTCTCAACACAAAGGCTGTTGTGAAGGCTTTATGAGAATTCATCGGCTAGAATCCTGCTTAATGGGATGTTGACCAGGAGTTTTAGCATCTATAGAGGCACAAGGCAAGGCTGTCCCCCGTCTCCTCTCTTGTTCGACATTTATATTGAGCCATTTCTAGCTACTCAGAAGGGATAGTCAGGTAATCCCGTTTCACACCTTCCACTTTTGTAATAAAATTGCATTATATGTGGTTGATCTAGTCATTCATACATAAGTCTCTGTTCAAACTATCCCTAGGGTGGAGATATTGGGGGAGGAGTTTGGGTCTCTAACAGGATGTCTAGTGAATAATTCTAATTCAAATGTAATGTCTTGGAATGTGGAAGGCTGGACAGGCGAGATACAGGCAGAGATTCAATATTTAAGCATTGCTGTTGTTAATCCTTTGGATGCAATACCACTGCACAACTTGGGAAGGGTGACAAAGGAGGTGGATGCATTATTCGCTAGATGGAAAAATCTACCACTGAAAATTTATGGGCATGTGAATTTGATCAAGATGTCGATCCTCCCTGCATTGACATATCTTTTTAACTGTCTCCTCCTCAGATTTCCAAGATTGGCTATCAACAAGATTCAGGGGAAAATAACTAGCTTCAAATGGGCATCTTGCAGGGCAAGGCTTGTGTGAAAGAAGTTGAGGCGTAGGCCAGAGAAGGGTGGCCCCACTTTCCCTGACCTGAATCTGTATTGTATGTTCTTTCAGTTTAAAAATTGTAGGATGCTACTGGGTAAGCCAGACTGTTCAACTTGGGGGGTGCTATTAGCAGAAATGATTAGGGAGTCGGGAACCACTGAGTTCCTATATAAGTTTGGCACCCCAAACATTTTTTTAAAAGTACGATTAAAGGTCTTAAAGGCAGCATTCAATCTTTGATTTAGAGCCAAGAAGATCTTAGGTACTGGCTACTATTCTGATTTTGCACCCATCTGAGATTCCATAGGTACCCGAGAGTGCCTGAGGGATGGGTTGAGTCTTCCATTAAGGAGGGCTGGGATAGCTACCTGGGGGATGCTGATGACAGTGCAGGGGGTATTATGCTGGAAAGTTGTAAGAGCCAAGACTGTGGGTTCCATATCAAGGTTCAAAGATGTGCAGTTGTCTTCCTGGGTCACAAGTGCCGCTCAGGAGATCGAGGCGGGGCTGGGATTTTGAGTCCATACTCCAGGCTGTGAGACCAAAGAGTAAGGAGGTTGTAATGTGATACTGGAAGTTTATGGATGCTGAGGATAGAAAAATGATGGCGCCATATTCAGTGTGGGAAGGTACATTTCAGGGGACTGAGTTGCAACTAACATGGCAAAATTTCTTGAAGTTATTGTATTCAGTGTTGAGCCAGGCAATCTAAAGCGAAATCACTTTTTTACCATCAATAGGCTAGACTGGACTTCCCAAAAGATTGCAAAGTTTGTACAGGAGCCGACCCCCAGATGTAGAACATGTGGCCTTTTAAGAGCCAAGGATGAACACGTCTTTTACACTTGTCCTGGGATCAAGGTGTTTTGGGAGGATGTTGAGAACATTCTAAAAAGACATTTTAGGGGTCAATATCATGTTAAATCTTGTGTTAGTTCTAATGGGGTGGATACAACCTCACGTAACCTTCTGGGTAGAGCACACGGGGGCGTCTTGTTTTACTTTGTGCTTTTAGCCAGGAGAGAGATCTGTAAACGCTGGACTGATCCATTTCCTCAATGAACTACAAACTGGCTCAAAGCTGTAAATCGGATTTTCTTCTGGATTTAGATAGTAAGCCTGGAGGAGAGAACAAGATATAGACTGATTTCACAAGGTGGAGTGGAATCTTATGTGTAGAATCAATAGAATGAGAGGCCCTATGATTACACCGAGACGCCGCTCTGGGCGACGAGCATGTAGGATTGGTTGGTGCAGTTGGGCCTAATGCAAATGCAACAGACCGTGAGTCGAACAGCATCTGCAAAAATTGCCTGAGTCTTGCAGACTCTATGGTGATATCAGGACAAAAAATAATTTTAAAAAAACAATGTTAATGCTCATCATATAAACCTATCCTACTATACATCAGTTGTCAAGCTGGAACAGAAAACGTTTCTTAATTAAAGTACTTATCGGTTATCTACACAGAACTACAGAATCAAACTTATCCTATGTAGTAACGGCACCAACTGGATTTGCAGCACACAACATTATTTGAATTACTTTACATCGACTGCTTATGCTACCTGTTGAACATGATCATAAACGGGAATACCAAAAGTTATCTGGAGAAGCTTGTCATGAAGTCTCAAGAGTACTGAAGTTACTGAAGCTTTTAATCACTGATCAGATGAGCATGGTCTCAAATGTAATGCTTGCCTCTGTACACTTGAGAATTCAGCAGATTTCAAACACAGAGTACCAAGTGCTGTTTGGAGGAAAGCATTTAATTGTCTTAAGTGACCTACTCCAACTTACCCCTGTGAAAGGCCAATCTGTTTTCAAGACACTTCTACATAATGAAACAAGGAATTTTTTGGGAAGTATTGGCAATGTAAATATTTGGTAAAATTTCAAATACAAAGACCTAGTGAACAATATGCACCAAGCATCTGATGTGGAATATGGAGATATTCTAAAGGACATTAGTATAGGAGTATTGACAAAAGACGGTAAACAAGCTTTGGAAACTCAACTAATCAAGAAACTGTTTTTATCTAAAAACAATTAATGTATGATTTCATTGCAGAAGACAAATCCATAGTTTGTTTAATGCCTACGCTACAAGAGTGCTTCAACTTTAATGAAGAACTACTGAAATTGGAAAAACAGCAGATTTGGGAGATTACGGCTATAAATAAAATGGAACACCAGGGAGTAACAATACTACTAACTGAAAAACTACAAACAAAATTGGATTCTTTGGAAAAGTCTGCATCAAAGACTGTAGGTTTAGAAAACTGTTTACGTGTGTGGAAAAACTGTTGAGTTATTTTGCCCCATAATTTGAATGTAGAGGAAGGATTAGTAAATGATACTATGGATAAAGTTATTCATTTGGTTAATTTTCCAAACAGGGATCAGATAGATTTCTTGGCTGTAAAATGTGACCAGATTGATGGCGTAAAGCAGATTGAGTGATGTGTTGTACTTTTTTTGCTTGAAAAGGACTTGTATGTCCAACTACAGCAGTTCCCATCGTCCCTAGCATACGCTGCAACTATTCACAAATCTCAGGGTTCAAGTGTAGACAGAGTTTTGCAAACATCAGCAGTAGTATTTTCAAGGAAATAATGGCATATGGTGTGTTGTCTCGAGTAAGAACATTGTCCAGTTTGTATTTGATGGAATTTGATAACAAAAAAGTTAGTGCCGATGGAAGTTGTGTAAGAGAGTACAATCACTTAAGAAGTCTATATGCTCCTTATTTAGGTCAATACCCTATTTATGAGAAGCGTATATTGTGTCCAAAATGGAAGCCTACAAAAGACTCAACTGATGTCCAAGAAAAGAAAGGAATAGAGGATAAGGTACAAAGTGCTAAGAAGAAAAAAGTGGAAACTCAGGGATATTGTAGGACACCAATTGGAAAACAGTTCAGGTATCAACTGCTATGCAAATGTAGTTCTCAATGTAGTGTTTCATTTACTTCATCTTGTTACTCAGATTGAACAAAAACATGAAAAATGGTTCTGTTCTGCACTGTATCATTTACTCCAGTGTTTATTCAGTAACAGAACTTTAATACATTCTGCTTCAGGCATTCAAGGTCTTTTGGATACAAGTACTGGATCAGTAATATTTAGTCTCAACATTCAACAAGACACACAAGGATTTATAATGGTAATGCTTACAGTTTTAGAAGAAGAAGTAAATATTGATGACTTCTTTGTACTAACTTACAAATGGGATCATGACTGTGAAGATTGCTCATTTGCATCTACCACTGAAATAAATGCTGAACGATTCCTGTACTTAACACTACCAGATTGCAAAACAGTGTCTTTTGACAGATTGATTAAAACACAAAACCAAAATATGACCTGCCCAAATTGTAGATCAGTGTTCATGTCTACTTTGCAAATACAAAGTGGAAAATGCCTTATATTAATGCTATAATGATGTAGAGCAGATGGATCTAAATTGGAAACCAAAATTACAAACTTGAAAGCAGAACACATATCAACAGTGGCTATCATCTTTCATGAAGGACTTAATATAACACCTGGACACTACACTGTCTATCTAAAGAGTGACAGTGGATGCATGGATTGCAATGACAGCAAATTCAGAGCTAAACTGTTGTTTTTACTACAAAATTCTTACCTCTTGTTTCTTCAGCCAAAGTTATAAGGACATCATTCAGCCTATTGGTATGCCCTTAAAAAGGAGTCTACAATACAACAGTCCTTTTATCTTCTCCAAAGGAGTTCATACAACATGTAGATATAACATTGTCTAATTAGACTTTAAAACTGGAAGAACAACAGGGAATTATAGCAGCCTTCAATTGAAACCGAAAATGCCTTTGGAAATACAAAATTGTTACTTTTTCTTCCTTCAACCAAAGATCTACATACTATTTCGACAAAAAGAAAAATATATTAGATTTTATCAGTATTGATTATCAGTTGTTTAAACATCATTCGGCCTACTAGGGATGATATTTTGAAAAGTATCTTGAAAGTTCAAATGTGTTATACATTTATTCGTAGTACTGTACCAGGTATAATAAAAACAGAAAATGTTTTGAGATGCATTTTTTTCATTAGTAGACTAAGTGTAGGTAAAACAATTGATTAACAAATTGTAGTGAGTGCAAAGCATAGTAACACATACAATGATGACCTGTACAATTCTGTTTTGTTTTTGTACAATTCATTTGATTGATTTTTTCCCCACTGTTCAAAGATGATACTACATACAGACCACCATGAATGGTGAAGGTTATGAAAACTGAGAACAGTAAAAATGTAAAGTGATACCTTTATCACATCTTAATACAGTGTTATAGTATAAGAAATATGTATTGATATAATACTGTAATTTTCAAGATCACATACTAATATATTTTTCTGTCCTGTTTTAATAGTTTTTCAGCGTTCTAAGATGTCTCAAAACTTGTTTTATACCACAAACATATTGATTAGAGATATTGATGGAGAGAGTTTTTATGCATGAAGTGGTCTTGTGATAGCTTCTCATAACTTTCTTTCCCCTATTTTGTAAGTAAACGTTTCAGTCCGAAATTGTAGAATTACAGACACTCACACAATATCTCATTCAAACAGTACTTCTTACAACCACTCACATACCCACTACTTCATTCATAGAGTGTATAACACCACCACTTGTTTACTGAAATAGTCACTAACACACCCATTTACTCGATCATACTGTTCTCATACACAGTTTAATTTACTGATTCAGTGCTTAGATATAGAGATATATCATATGTATGTAGCCATACCGGGAGTCATTAATACACCCACCCACTCACTCACATTAGCACAGAAGCATCCACTCAAATAAAGAAACATAAGAGGGCCCCTGAAACAGATTAATAGGGAGAGCAGGGGAAATACAATAGCCAACAACAAGAACAATGTCCCTATTTATAACTTTCAAAAGGGTAGTATATCTATAGATTCACATGTCCCAAAGACAAGTAGTTTTTATTATATAAAGTTTATTAAATGTTCTAATACATATAAGACATTAATATAAATAACACATAAGGATCACATAAAAAGTTAAAATTATTCTAAAAGCCACAATAGTGGACATCAATAGTTATGGAGCCCCATAATCATGATCAATAGACCAATGGACAGTGTGCAATTACAAACTTCAAAACAGTACACAAACATAAAATAACAAATCAAGTACATACAAAAACCACAAAACAACAATAATAATGTCATACACAAAATATACAATACAAGTGTTTACAAGAACACAGGAAATGCGCTGACGCGCGTTTCGGAGGTGAGCAAATTATTTTTAGCCAATTCCTTCATCAGGGCGCTGAGAAATCAAGTAGGGTGGTGGCCAACAGCCATCCTGGATACAAGCACTATTCCTCAATGTGCAATAAGAGGGGCTCAATAAAAATACATACTACATATGTCTGTAGGGACAAGAAGAGATAAGATAATTATGGTAAAACAACATCACTAGTATATAATATAACGGAGCATGCTAGAGAAGACTGCAAAAGTAAAGATAAGAAAAAGTACACCTAAGTGTATGGTGAGGAGCAACAGCCATGATTAAAAATCGGCCCCATACCTGTGTGGAACAGACTGAGAATAGTGCTAGTATAGAGTAGCCAGAAGAAATAACTAAGTTCCCAAAAACAATGAAAAAGAGGATGAAAAAGATAATGATTGAACCACATACTTAATGGTAGTGATGTCATCTGGTAACAGAAAATGATGAAACTGTTACAGGTCAGTGATGATGGAACCTCTCCCCACTTAACTGAGTACTTAGAGTAGCTATGCTGCTAAACACAAAAATGCACAGGAATTGCCATGAATAAAGCAGCAAAGTAAGAGAGGACCTGTCTTTTATGAAGAGATAGATAACTATGGCAGCAACGTGACTATTAACGGACTACCTCTCTAAGTATGACGGTGTTCCAAACGTAGCACACCATATGTATAAAGGAATATCAACATATTTCCCAATGACTAAGGGAACGCTTACCTTTAGAAAAGAAGAAGCGGACCACTTGGATAGGGATCCACGGCTATAGGTACCGGTAAAGAAAGCCAGAATAGCAACAATCTATAGAGGCAGAATCAAAAAAACGATAGTAAAAAATAGAGCCGGAACCGTGTAGCCTACTAAAAAGAATTGATTCCCCAAAGCTGACTTACTAGAATGGCACAGTGCGGGCTACACCACGGGGAGGGCTGGGTGCCAATAGAGAGTAAGGCAACTCATCTGTCCTGGAATAGGGAGCTCCTCAACATATAATGGGGAGCTCTAAAATGAATACAAATATACAGCAAGTGTTAAAGAGCTGCCAGCTCTGACGAGAACGGAGCACATGGGGGGACAGGACTCTAAAGCGCTACTCCTACGGTTACCAATGAAGTCTGCTCCTCCTCCCAACGGATAGAACTGGGCTGTGGGCGATGCTGTCCTCACAGCAAAGTGTGACCAACCAGGTTCCCAGGGTCAAATATATGCAATGCCACCAACCGCGCGTTAACGGTTGCGTCGGGAATGAGCAGCACCTGGGCTGCTAACGCATAGAACGTTCAAGGGCCACCGCGTGGAAAAGGGCGGGCGCCATGTTGTAAAAGAAGATCGGTCAACTGCGGGCGCCATATTGGAGTCAGTCTCGGCACCGCAACAAAGGGAAATTTAAGAGCATGATGACAAAACCAGATATATTTAACCAATACTCTAAATATAGTGATAAAACTGGTAAAGCAAGAGCAAAGGAGAAAGGACTCCAGAATAAAAATATAATAAAGAAAGACTGAATCCTACGTAGAAAAGGGCGGGCGTCATGATGAATAAGAAGAACGGTCGACCACGGGCGCCATATTAGAGTCAGTATCGGCTCCGCAGCAGTGGAAAAACTCCAATGCAGGGTAAAGAGCATGAAAGGACCTGATATATAAGTCTGATACCCTAACTTTGCGATAATACTGGTGAACAAAGGGCAAGGGAATAAGATCTCCTGTAACAAAAATATCAAAAAGGAATAAATAAATACACTATAGAAAAGGGAGACACTGGGAATAGGGCACATATCTGTAAAAGTGAATAATAAATACTCACTAAAAGAGCAGGAGTGACAAGGGTCGGTTGAAAAAACAGGGTGGGTAGAAAAAGGCCCATGGCAGAAGATGGAGGGATTTACAGTAAAGCATTCTCCCATGGCAAGTGCTCGTTAAGGCCTTTGACGGCCGTCTGAAGTGTATACCTCATTCTGTGTCCCTGCAAACAGGGATATGTCGGTGAAACAAGCAGAGAATTCAGAACCAGGTTTAGTGAGCACAAATCCGCTATCAAAAACAAACGGATAGGTGCTCCTCTGGTTGCGCATTGGTACGAATCTGATCACGATGAAAAGGATCTTAAATGGATGATCTTGGAGAAGATCCATTACCCCAAGGATGGCAATTCTGATGGCCTCAGGCGTAAAAGAGAAGTGTTCTGGATTTATACACTTCAGACGGCCGTTTTCTACAGAGTATTCAGTCTTTCTTTATTATATTTTTTTCTGGAGTCCTTTCTCCTTTGCTCTTGCTTTACCAGTTTTATCACCATATTTAGAGTATTGGTTAAATATATCTGGTTTTGTCATCATGCTCTTAAATTTCCCTTTGTTGCGGTGCCGAGACTGACTCCAAAATGGCGGCCGCGGTTGACCGATCTTCTTATACAACATGGCGCCCGCCCTTTTCCACGCGGTGGCCCTTGAACGTTCTGTGCGTTAGCTGCCCAGGTGCTGCTCATTCCCGATGGAACCGTTAACGCGCGGTTGGTGGCATTGCATATATTTGACCCTGGGAACCTGGATGGTCACACTTTGCCGTGAGGACAGCATCGCCCACAGCCCAGTTCTATCCGTTGGGAGGAGGAGCAGACTTCATTGGTAAGCGTAGGAGTAGCGCTTTAGAGTCCTGTCCCCCCATGTGCTCCGTTCTCGTCAGAGCTGGCAGCTCTTTAACACTTGCTGTATATTTGTATTAATTTTAGAGCTCCCCATTATATGTTGAGCAGCTCCCTATTCCAGGACAGACAAGTTGCCTTACTCTCTATTGGCACCCAGCCCTCCCCGTGGTGTAGCCCGCACTGTGCCATTCTAGTAAGTCAGCTTTGGGGAATCAATTCTTTTTAGTAGGCTACACGGTTCCTGCTCTATTTTTTTCTATCTTTTTTTGATTCTGCCTCTTTAGATTGTTGCTATTCTGGCTTTCTTTACCGGTACCTGTAGCCGTGGATCCCTATCCAAGTAGTCCGCTTCTTCTTTTCTAAAGGTAAGCGTTCCCTTAGTCATTGGGAAATATGTAGATATTCCTTTATACATATGGTGTGCTACATTTGGAACACCGTCATACTTAGAGAGGTAGTCCGTTAATAGTCACGTTGCTTCCATAGTTATCTATCTCTTCATAAAAGACAGGTCCTCTCTTACTTTGCTGCTTTATTCATGGCAATTCCTGTGCATTTTTGTGTTTAGCAGCATAGCTACTCTAAGTACTCAGTTACCTGGGGAGAGGTTCCATCATCACTGACCTGTAACAGTTTCATCATTTTCTGTTACCAGATGACATCACTACCATTAAGTATGTGGTTCAATCATTATCTTTTTCATCCTCTTTTTCATTGTTTTTGGGAACTTAGTTATTTCTTCTGGCTACTCTATACTAGCACTATTCTCAGTCTGTTCCACACGGGTATGGGGCTGATTTTAAATCATGGCTGTTGCTCCTCACCATACACTTATGTGTACTTTTTCTTATCTTTACTTTTGCAGTCTTCTCTAGCATGCTCCGTTATATTATATACTAGTGATGTTGTTTTACCATAATTATCTTATCTCTTATTGTCCCTACAGACGTATGTAGTATGTATTTTTATTGAGCCCCTCTTATTGCACATTGAGGAATAGTGCTTGTATCCAGGATGGCTGTTAGCCACCACCCTACTTGATTTCTCAGCGCCCTGATGAAGGAATTGGCTAAAAATAATTTTCTCACCTCCGAAACGCGCGTCGCGCATTTCCTGTGTTCTTGTATACACTTGTATCGTATATTTTGTGTATGACATTATTATTGTTGTTTTGTGGTTTTTGTATGTACTTGATTTTTTATTTTATGTTTGTGTACTGTTTTGAAGTTTGTAATTGCACACTGTCCATTGGTCTACTGATCATGATTATGGGGCTCCATAACTATTGATGTCCACTATTGTGGCTATTAGGATAATTTTCACTTTTTATGTGATCCTTATGTGCTATTTATATTAATGTCTTATATGTATTAGAAAATTTAATAAACTTTATATAATAAAAACTACTTGTCTTTGGGACATGTGAATCTATGGATATACTACCCTTTTGAAAGTTATAAATAGGGAGATTGTTCTTGTTGTTGGCTATTGCATCCACTCAGATATACTGATACATCATATGTATCTAGCCCTACTGGGAGCAGTTCTGTACACACAGTTGCCTACACCAATACTCACTAACACAGACTGAAAGTGATCAATGCTGTTTCTTAGATACACATTTAGAGAGCCTGGAGTCACTACGAGTGATAGCTGTATACCAACATACTTCCTCAAATATGGAAAAAAACACCCAAATAGGAACTAAGAAACTCATTCAGATATCTAGTGAGTACCTTATGCTAAGAAGTCAACCATATAGACAACTGCCACTTCAAATATGTCTCAGATCTGCTTCACCAGAACCAGTCTTTGCCGTTTAATAGTAGGCTAAATTGAGTTTAGAAACTGATGTCCAAGGCTTAAACTCCTTTTCTATTGCTTATAACTCAACCCCAAGGTAGGCAGTACATAGGACATAGTGACCTATCTACTTAAAAACTTATACTTATGGTTACAAATTTCAGTCACTGATAACTGCACTTACAGTCCCCTATGTCCAGTTATACATCCAGTGTGACAGTCAGATTGCAACTCACCTATCTGCAAAAGGATAGAACCACTAATATACCAAGCCACTCACTTACAATACACCCTAAGCATCCATTCAGACATACAAATATATCTTATGTATTGAGCCCTACTAGGGGCAGTTCTGAACACACAGTTGCACACTGTATACTGTATACTGTATACTCACTAACATAGCCTGAAAACAGTCCATGTACCCTCTTACATACTGATTTAGACACTATATATTCACTAAAAATGATTGGCGGATAGTAACATACTTTCTTAAATATGTGACGAAATACTCAAATAAGAACTGAGTCACTCATTTAGATATCTACTGAGAAACTAACACTAACAAGTCACCCATATACAGAACTGCTGCTTCCAACATGACTCAGACCTGCTTCTGTAGAATCAGAGTGTGCAGTTTAATAGTAGGCCAAATTGAGTTTGCAACCTGATTGCGAAGCCTTAAACTCATATTCTACTACATATAGCTCACGCCCAAAGGTAGGCAGTAGCTAGTGCATAGGTAGTTAACTATCTGGGTTAAAATGTACACATATGGTTTCAAATTTCAGTCACTGACAACTGCACTTACAGACTCCTATACCCAGTTATGCATTCTGTCACATTGCAACTCACAGACCTATCTGCAAAAGGATACAGCCACTAATAATCCCAGCCATTATATGTATTGTGGCCTACTAGGGGCAGTTCTGAACACACAGTTGCACACCCGTATCTCACAAACACAACCTGAAAGCAGTCCATGCTCCCCCTTAGATACAGAATTAGACACTATAGAGTCACTAAAAATGATGGTCATATTGTAACATATTTCCTCAAATATTCAAAGAAACAACCAAATAGGAACTGAGGCACACATTTAGATATCTACTGAGACACTAACACTAAAAAGTCACCCATATAGAGAAGCACAGCTTCAATCATGTCTCAGACCTCCTACTGTAGAACCAGTCTGTGCAATTTAAAAGTAGGCCAAATTGAGTTTAGAAACTGCTTGCTAAGTCTTAAATTCCTCTTCTATTAGATATAACGTGGTTGACATTTCACTCGTACAAAACCAGAGAAATTTAGCAGTTATAGTTACTGAGCTAACTGTAACTCATGCCCCCGCAATGCACTGCTTATGACCTCACATATTACATCACTCATGACATGGTCAGTGGCATCACATGCCATCTCAAATGACATCACTGATGACATCACTGATGACATCTGAAAAGACATCCGTGATGACATCTGAAAGGACATCACTGATGACATCATCCAGAGAAACACTAACACACCCACTTACACCCCCATAAAACATGTAATACACCCACACAATCACTAACATTCTGTGACTGACTGTGTGAGTAACTGTATGGGTGTGTGAGTTCTGTAACTGTCTTATAATATACACACTCTTAACACAAAGGCTCTTGCCGGAGCCACCCAAGAGCCCAAAATTGTGTTAATTTCTTGTTAAATATTTATGTTCGCTGTCATGTTGCTAAATTGCACAACAAAAGCAGACATTCAACGACCACCACCACATTAAAAAATGTGGTCACAGTATATATGTATCGTGACCAAGACCTGTGTGGTTGAAACGCGTAGGAGGAGTGAGATGGCTTGCTAAAAAATGAATTAAAAAAGTCCCCAGGAGAGTGCTGATTTGGTGATATATATATATATATATTGCCGCTTCCGATGTCACTACCTTGATGCACTCACGGGCAGGTGCTTTCCTTGCGGGGGTGCTCCCGCATCACAATTCTCGCTCCAAATTCCCAACGGGTAAACGTACCCAGACGGAAAAAAGCACTCGCGGGGGTAGGATCCGTAAATGTTATTACGCCGATCTCTTGGCCAAACAGACGCGTTTCGGCTGACGCCTTTATCGATGTTTGTGAAGAGCGTCTTGGCCGCAATTTTTTATGCATATATACATTGGTAAATACGCACTTCCGTTAACAAGACAAAAGACGGACCATATTTGGTAATATGAATGGTTCCGCCATCTTAACACTGTCAAGGTATTCCATATTAATAGTAATACATCACAAATTTAAACATAATTAAGTCACAACCGCATATTTCTTATGGATAATGCGTTTTACATATTGTATGACTCTAGGTAATCCTAATCATTCAATTGAATAAACGACATCATCTCGCCCTATATGGGCTCACTGGTATACCACGACCGCTCTTTATAGATTCAGTGTCAATTATTAACTGAACAATCATGCCCTGAATGGGCTAATTTTCAAAACAACTTGTTAACATACTTTGAAGTTTCATTTTACATCTCATATGGCAGCATAGAGACAATTTCCCGAACATGTTATAAACATTCAATTCATTATTGTGAAACGTGACCTTTCTCGATTTCTATTTGAGAGGAGAGGTTAATACAGTATTTTTAAAGAGATACTCAATCTTCTATCAATTAGGATATTCACAAAAAGAAGGAAGAGGAGGATGTAGGTACATAGAAAAGAGAAAGATTTTGAGATTTAGAGATTCAAAGACGAAAAGTGATAAGAAGAGAATTAGAAACTCCAGAGTGACTTTCAATTTCCTAATCTCCCAAGTGTACAGCTAATTCCTCTCTGCTATTCATGCCCAACTGTGTTTTCATCTGTAGGTCTATGATATAGCGCGATTCTAGACGTCGAAGGCGCAGAATACAGTCCTCCCCCCCTGGGATTCACTGGGACATGATCCACACAATAAAAGGAAAGTAAATCCCTATTACGTTGATGGGCTTTATCAAAATGTCGGGCGACAGGATACGTCGCATCCCCATTTGTTATTGCCCTCATATGTTCCAAGATTCTAACTTTTGTGGGGTGGATCGTGCTGCCTTTATATTTCATGCGGCACGGGCAATTCAAACAGTAAACTGTGTAAGGTGTTGTGCATGTAAGGAATTTCTTAATCATCTTGGGTTTATCTAGACCTGGGATGGTGTAGGACAAAACTCGTTTGCTTTTATTGCAGGCTTTACATTTCCCACATGGGAAAAAACCATTGAGTGGTGGCAGCATTGGTTTCATAGCTTCTTTCATCTGATGACTATCCACCAACTCATTCCTCAAGGACCTCGCTTTTTTTAATGTAACCAATGGATTGGCTGGAAGATCACTTCCTAAGGTAGTGTCGGACAGTAAAATGTGCCAATTTTTTCTCAGAATTTTCTTCAACTGTCCAGCATTACCCGAATAGGTAGTGATCATTCTGAACTTACCCTCCAATTCGGAGGAATTAGTTGCCTTTTCAGGGATGTCTTTGAGCAAATCTTTCCTTTTAAGAGAATTTGCTTTCTCAATGCCTGTGTCAGGACCCCTTCATTATATCCCCTTAAACTAAACCGTCCAAAACTTTCCTTGGCGGCTAGTTGGAATTCTGATTCGTTGGTACTGTTCCTTTTTAGTCTTAAAAGTTCCCCATATGGGATGCTTTCAATTCGTTTCTTTGGATGGCTGCTTGTGGCGTGTAAGGTGGAATTACCCGCCGTAAGCTTTCTATGTAGTTTAGTACACAACTTGTTCTCTGAGATATATAGATTGAGATCCAAATAGTTGACTGTTTGTGAGTTTACTTCTCCCATAAATTTTAGATTGATGGCATTCATATTGAGGACATCTATGTACACCCATGCACTTTCAGGTGATCCCCTCCAAATAACAAAGAGATCATTAATGTAACGATGCCATGTTATTATGTTCTCTGTCCAGCTTTTATTCGCAGTGGCCCAGGCCACCATTTTGCCTTGAAAATAATATGTTTCTTTTTCAGGACCAACATTATAGGCAGACATAAGGGCCAGCGATGGGCACCTGCTTCGCCCCCAGCTATGCGAATTTATTCGTAGGCTGGTGGGAGGAGCAGGTGGCCTGGGCCACTGCGAATAAAAACTAGACAGAGAACATAATAACATGGCATCGTTACATAGATGATCTCTTTGTTGGGGGGCGTGGCTTGGCGCCGATGTGAGGGGAAGCGGACTCCGGAGCTCCGTCCGTGGCTTCCCTTCGCTCGTAACTATCCTGGCTATGTGAGGGGGCCCCTCATCCCGCAATAGGTGTCGGAACAGCTGGTGCCACTGGAGAACGTCCGAAAAGCGATGGAGGTGCCCCCACGATGGAGGAAAGCTGAAAATCTCTCCAGCTCGGCTCCGAGCGCGGAGCTCTTAAGATTGCGGCCAGACGCTGCTGAGGCCGATATCTCTGAGCAGCGGCCAGTACCGAGGCTCCCTACCCAGCCTGGGCGGCGGCGTGGAGGGCGGACTGCAGAATGACTGGTAAGGGGAGGAGACCCCTTCGCGATAGCGGCGCACCGTAGATTGACCGACCCGGCTCCGAATGTGGAGCCCACAAGATGGCGGCCGTGAGGTGGTGAAGGGAGATGATTGCGCGAGGACACTGAGGCCCGCATTTCTCTGCATGACCGGTCTGGACACTGATCCGCGCACCACCGCGAGTTGGAGACTCAGTGAGCGGGGACCTGGAGGACCTGGAGGCCGGGGAGGGACCGACCTCCCATGAACTCGGCGACTGCCCGCAAACTGGAGGGGACAGTGACCCGAAGGACCCTACTCATCGAGCCGGAGCCCACCCGCAAGTAAGGAGACGACTGTAGGAGGACTGTTGCTGCCTCCGCTACCTGAAGCTCAGTTCTGGTGGGCTTGCGGAACACTTTGCTGCGGCTGTGGAGTGGGGGTCTATCGTCGGTGGGGACCTGGTGCGGTGGACGCAGGCGGCGGAGGCCGGCGCTGGGCGGGAGAGGCCAGAATTATAAAAATCACCGCTGCACTGGTTGTGAGGTGCGGGGGCATTATCACTCTGATCAGGAAGGTCTCAGGAGTGTGCACTGAAATACTTGAGGAGGGGACGACCACCCCGTTTCCCTTCCGAGCAAGCGATCTCGAATAGCGCATTCTCCCTGCTGTGCAGCCCCAGGGGAACGGCCTACTGCACAGGGGTGAGCTGCTGCGGGGCGTCTAGAGGGCACAGACGGCGGAACCTCCTGTTTGGCGAGGGAGGCCAGGACTATACTACTCCTCGCTGTGCGGTCCGCGGAGTACAGGGTCACTGCCACTTTGGTCCGAGGGGCTAGATGCCTTGAGGCAGGTGCACTGAAGTCCCTGAGGAGGGGCAGTCCGCCCCGGTTCCCTACTGTGCAGGCGGACCAACTCTGCGCCCTGACCTTGCTGTGTGGCCCCAGGGGAGCGACCTACTGGATAAGACCGCGCTGCTGTGGACCATCTCAGTGCGCTCTGAACTTCCCTGTGCTCACTACCTGGAAGACCCGCGTGACCCATTGCAGCCAGCCACAATGAGACGAGTATCCCGCCGGAAGGGTTTCACAGCCTTGCATGTGGAAGCAACGGGACAACAATCCGATGATGAGGAGGAGGTGGCGGAACAACGGAGGGATGGGGCAGCAGGGGGCACCAGACTGGTGGACATAATGCAGGCCATCACCTCCTCGAGGGAGGCCTTGGAGACCAAGATGGATGCCATAGGGGTGGATCTCAACCTACTGAAGGACGACCACCGCAAGCTCAAAGAGCGGGTGAAAGCTAATGAAAAGTCCTTGGAGGAGGTACCGGCGCAATCTCTACTTTGCAGCGCTCTCTAAAATTGGTGGAGGACAGAGTCAGGGTCTTGGAGGTGAGAGCGGAGGACAGTGAAGGGCGCTCTCGCAGGAACAACCTGCGCATACTGGGGGTCCCGGAACGGGAGGAAGGAGATGATGCTGTTCAGTACATGGAAAACTGGCTTAGGGCCACGGTGGCCCCGGAGGGGCTCTCCCCCTTCTTTGCCCTTGAACGAGCACACAGGGTCCCAGCCATACCTCCCAAGCCGGGTGCACCCCTGCCACCGATGGTTGTGCGCTTGCTCCATTACTGCGACAGAGACCACATCTTACAGCAAGCACGGGGGAAGCAGAACCTTCAAATCACGAACGCCAGGGTGATGATCTTCCTGGACTTCACCAGGGAGGTGCAGAGGCAGCGCGCTTCCTTCCTTGCA
This sequence comes from Calotriton arnoldi, assembly GCA_963921515.1. Classification (NCBI taxonomy): domain Eukaryota; kingdom Metazoa; phylum Chordata; class Amphibia; order Caudata; family Salamandridae; genus Calotriton; species Calotriton arnoldi. Next base: position 1,082,645 of record CAWUFW010005859.1, on the reverse strand, counting down.
CTAAAGAGGAAACTCCAGCAGCTGCAGTTACCGTACGCCATGTTGTTCCCAGCACGCCTAAGGGTAGTAGACGGGACCACTACACATTTCTTCACTACTCCGCAGGAGGCATGGCAGTGGCTGGAAGCGCGAAAACCGAGAACAAGGAATACTTCTCCGTCGAGCACTGCGGAACGAGGATCACCTGCACCATTGGGATCACAGAGGTCCATAACGCCGTCGGGACTCCAACTTGAGAGGGACAGGGCTGTGCAGGCGGTTGCAGAGATCAGCCGGGGTGAGACCAGCCCGAACTCCACTGTCACTAGCCATAGCATGGGCAGACTTGGGACTTCTCCTACCAGCAGCACGAATGGGGACTCTGAGCCTGAACTTCCCGAGGTTACACCCCAGACGGCGGATTTACTCCTGTGAGATGGGCGCATGAAGTTGGGTGAGAAAAGACTAAGCTGGCGCCAGGGACTGGCTCCTGAACGTGCTGAACTCCGGGGGAAGGTGGCACCAGACACGAGCTGTAGATGGGGGCTCCCCTGTTTGATACGGGCGGGGGGGTTGCAGGGGGGGCTCTGGGTCCTATGGGGTCAGCACACGCCTCACCGCGTTTAGTGATCAGTTGATTGTTGCACTAGTTTGGATGGGAGCTAGTTCGATTGTACCTGTCCTGGGGAGTGGGAGTTGGGGAGTTCAAGGGGTTGACGGGGTTCCTATCGGGGTCAGGCATGCCGCTGGGGGGGATCAGGATGGGGAGATGCTGAAGAAAGTACTATGGGATCCACCGTAGGTATTAAATGTATGACCTGGAACGTCAGAGGGATGCACACTGACACGTCGCCATAAGATACATGCTTACCTTGTGAGGAGAGGGGTGAAGATCGCACTATTACAGGAGACGCATCTCACAAAACAAGAGGGGGTGGCTCTACAACGCAGATGGCGGGGGCAGGTGTTCTACACAGCTTATTCGGCCTTTGCAAGGGGCACATTGATTTGGAGTCGTGCGGGGGTCCCATTTCAGAGTACTGGACAGCTGGTTGACCCGGACGGAAGGTACGTGGTGGTTGCGGGGCGCCTTGACGGTAGGGACATTGTGTTGGGTAGCATCTATGCCCCCAACATAGATCAAGCTGCATTTCTTGCGCATCTCTCAGGGCAGCTGGCGACCATGCTGACGGGGTCGGTATTACTGGGGGGAGACTTCAACTGTACTGCGGACGTTGACCTGGACCGTTCGCATCCTCCTCTTGCGGATACCCCGGCGACCAGGCTGGCGGCGGTGAGACGGGCATGGCAGCAGCAGTGGGGACTGACGGACACTTGGAGAGCTTCTCATCCAAGGGATAGGGACTAGTCTTATTTCTCTTCGTTACATGACTTACATGTTCGCCTAGATTCGATCCTCTGCTCACCAGACGTACATGGGGGGATCGTCCAAAGTGAATACTTAGCTAGAACGATATCGGATCATAATCCGCTGTTGGTGTCGCTGAATTGGCTGCGGGGTTGACCCGCTATTCTCACTTGGAGACTAAGGCCGGAGGCATTGGAAGATCCAGTGTTCCGGGACACAATAGGCGCAGCGATAGAGGATTATTTCAGGGTCAACACTGGGTCAGTGGCGAGTCCACTCGTAGAATGGGACGCCTTTAAGGCGGTGGTCAGGGGGCGCTGCATAGGGGAGGTGGTGGGAGTGCGGAGGGTGCTGTTGCAGGATGTCCACAGTGCAGAGCATAGCCTTAGGGATGTAGAGAAAGAGAGACCGGAACGACCTGATAAGCAGGACGATCTCCTTGCGGCCCGCGAGGCCCTAGCGGTACAAACAGAACGATTGCGATGCTTTGACTATAAGGCCTACACTGCTAGGGCGCATGCCGACCGGGACAAATCTGGAGCACTACTGGCGTGGCTGGCCAATCCAGCGAGGAAGGGGACGTCGATATTGGAGTTGCGGGACCAAGGAGGTGACGCAGTGTATACTCTGTGTGCCATTAATGAGAAATTTCTGCAGTACTACACAGGGCTCTATCAGAGTAAGCTTTCCCCAGGGCTCCCCGCTGATGGGGATTTCCTGACTGATGTGGCACTCCCCAGGATTGAGGAGGAGGCGGCGGAGGAACTTGGCAGGGATATTGAGGTGGGGGACGTGCGTAGAGCCATCAAGCACATGGCTAGGAACAAGACGCCGGGGACAGATGGGCTTCCAGTGGAATTTTATTCTGCATACGTAGACGCCATGGCCCCGCGCTTGGTAGCCCTGTATAATTGAGCGAGACAAGAGGGTTCCCTCCCGGCCTCTATGCGAGAGGCAATAATTGTCCCCCTTCTGAAACCGGGGAAACCGGCCTGGGATCGGACCTCCTATAGGCCACTGGCCATGCTTAACTTGGACTACAAGATACTGAGTCGTGTGTTGGCTAGTAGATTGCTGACTCATATGCCGACCCTAATTCATGCGGACCAAGCCGGATTTATTCCGTCTCGGAACACAGCGATGAACATTCGGAAACTCCTGCGCATTCTAGGGGCAGATACTTATTGCAAGGAAGATGCCTGTATTTTTACGGTCGACATTGAGAAGGCTTTTGATAGCCTGGAATGGCCGTACCTTTTTAATGTCCTGAGGGCGTTTGGATTGGGGGACCGATTTGTGGAATGGACGGCGATGTTGTACAATAACTCCACTGCTAGGGTCAGGACGGGAGGACTGATTTCTGATACCTGTAAAGTGGGCAGGGGTACGAGGCAGGGGTGCCCGCTGTCCCCTCTGTTATTTGCCCTGGCAATGGAGCCCATGGCCGTCCATGCCAGGACGGGTAGACATTATCAGGGGCTAATAGTGGAAGGACAGGTGCAGCATATAGCGATTTATGCAGATGACCTGCTTTTGTTCCTAGCCAACTCGGGAGATGCGCTTCGGGGAGCTAAGGAATTGTTAGGCACATTGGGGAGGATTGCGGGGCTCCGCGTCAACTGGACCAAATCGTGCCTGTTCCCTGCCAGCCCTGGAAGAGTCGGTATGCAGAGTGTGGAGGGGGTTCCATGGGAGACCAGCTGCTTGCCGTATCTGGGGACCCGGATCTACCATGACCCCGTGGATCTCCTGGAGGGTAATATAGGGCGGGCGGTGCGCAGCGTTAAGAGCTGCTTCGAATTCTGGGGAACACTCCCGCTGTCTGTAGCAGGTAGGGTCGCACTTGTGAAGATGGTTACCTTACCCAGGCTTCTTTATCTCTTCGGGATGCTCCCCATCTGGATCCCGCGTAAGATCTTTGTGCAGCTCAATGCCTTGATCACTGGGTTATTATGGGGCAACGGGAGGCGGAGAGTGGCACTTATCACTATGCAGCGGCCCAGGGCGGAGGGGGGTTTTCCTCTACCGGACCTTGAGGCCTACTATCACGCAGCGCAGCTTCAATGGTTTACGAAATGGGCGGCGAGGCAAATCCGGGATGCTGAGGATTTGGGTGGCCAGGACCCAAGTTTGACCCAGCTTTCTCGGGTGCTGCTATGGTTGCCTATGAGAGATGGAACGATTCCCCCTGATTTGCGAACGGTGAGACAGTGTTGGAATCGCCTGGCTAGACGGGCGCGGATACGAATCCCATACGCGCCTGAGATTCCGCTACGGGTGTGTGAAGCACTGCCCCATGGGGACGATTGGAGCAAGTTGCGCCAATGGGAAGACGCAGGGGTCATCACTATTGGAGACTTGTTTGAGGATGGTAACCTCCTCCCCTTCGATGACCTCTTGGAGCGCCATGATCTCCCACGGGGGGACTTTCTCTTCCATGCTGCTTTGACAGCAGCCATTAGAAAGCACTGGCGAGAGGGGTTGGTGGAACCCAAGACGTTCCTGGCATGTCAGTACGTGGTGATGGCAGCGGGGACTTTTAAGGCGGTTACATTTCTCTATAGACGGATCACGCATGACTTGCGACAGCCTCTGGTAGCTTTAAGCCTTAAATGAGAGGCAGACTTGGGGGAGGCCATCGGGGAGAAACCATGGGGAGAGATCCTAGAACGGGCTTGGAAGGGCACTAGGAACGCACGCTTTCAATTAATTCACTTATATGTATTGCATAGGGCCTACCTAACACCGGGGAAAATTAACGAGTACTTTGGGGTATCGTCCACCTGCCCAAGGTGTAACCTGGAGGGGGCAGGGTTCCTTCACATGTTTTGGAAATGCCCACACTTGGGAGAATACTGGTGAGGGGTGACAGCTGGACTGGCCACAGTGACGGAGAGAGAGGTAGCATTGACGCCTGGTTGTTGCCTGTTGCATTGGTTCCCGCATACTGCTAAGACAAAAATTACTAGTAAATTCATCAACTTGGGGTTGGTATTGGCAAAGAGGGAGCTTACTATTCACTGGAAGTCAAAGAATGCCCCCAACCTGCTGAGATGGAATAGGGAACTAGTGAAATGGGCGGAGAGTGAGGGGACCTGCAGACTGCGAATGGCTACGTGCACTGGGAATGAAAAGTCGATGGCAATGGCGCGTGCATGGGTGGCACTGGTAGATTTGGTGAAGCACCCGCTTGAGGATGCAGAAGACATACTGGGGGAGATGGGCGCAGCACTGGGTGACTGAATCCGGAGGTTCCTCGCAAGCCCGAGCATAACGTGGGGCTTGGGTAGGACTAGTTGAGGGCTTCCTTCGACTCTCTCCACGATATTGACCCCTGGGGTTCGGGATGTAGGGGACATGGACTACGACGGATACGTTAGGTGGATATGAACGGACATTTTAATGAAACAGCGGCATGCCTGGGGGGGCGGGATGGGTGGTGGGAGTTATTTAGGGTGTTGGGGGAGAGGGGAGGGGAGGCGGGGTGGAGGGTGGCATTCACTTGAGGAATCCTGCTGGGATGTCCATTATGAGGAGGTGCTCTGTGATATTTACATAAGGCTAGGCATGGGGAGGGGAGGTGGAATGGCGGGGGCGCTCATGTTGTCTATCCGATGGGAGGAATTGATACTGGGTGGGGAAGGCGGACCTTATGACAATGAGCGGGGGGATAACTGCACTGGACTTTAATTGCACCGTTTGACCATCTGATGTGCCCTCCGGGCTGTTTTTTCTATGATGTCACCTTGACAAACCAATAAAAATCTGTTTACAAAAAAAAAAAAAAAATAGATGATCTCACTGCGAATAAAAACTGGACAGAGAACATAATAACATGGCATCGTTACATAAATGATCTCTTTGTTATTTGGACTGGATCCCCTGAAAGTGCGTGGGCGTACATAGATGTCCTCAATACGAATGCCATCAATCTAAAATTTACGGGAGAAGTAAACTCTCAAACAGTTGTCCCTTTCTTTCTCGGCTTGGATGGCACTGTGCTAATCCTACGATTAAAGACTTTGATAGAAAAGCAGACATTTGAGGTGAGCAAATTTAGAGTGTCGCTGGTTTTGAGAAAGCTCTATACAGGAGTTGCTTTCCACCTAAACTCGAGAACTACCCAGAGTTCTCTGATTCTTTTTTGCATAAGTTATGCGTCACTCTATGTCTGAAAGGGTATTGTTTTGAGATATATATATATATATATATATATATACAAGTACGCTGCTTGACGACGTTCACCATCCTCGATGCAGTAAGCATGCACGGACCACAGTTCAGTGCTTAATCTTTAGTTTATTTTCTGTCGGCCATGACGCGTTTCGGTCCTCCTGGACCTTGATCACATGACAACGCTTAACGGCATTTTATCCCTTTTAAAGTGACAGTGCATGTTAGTGAGAGTTACGGTTCCCGCCTTATAGACACTGAAAACATACTCTTGATGGCAAGCATATATATATACATATTCATAAACATACATACATACATACATACATACATACATATCAGTCACCAGTAGGTAGTTTTAGTTAGGACCAAAGATTCCATAGGAAAAGCATTTTTTGTTTTGCCAATAACTTTGGCGCAGCTTGACGAATCTTCACAACATTTTCACAAAACTTCCCCTTTTTGGTTCAGGGTGATCCGTCAAGTGAGGCTGAGAAAAACACATTTTCCACATGTTATGTCCATGGTGATTTTTCATTTTTTGAACACGACTACAGCCCAAACTACTGGACGGAATTACACCAAATTTGGCAGAAAGGTAGATGTTAGTCCAGAAATATTAATTTTAAGAAATATAGATATCAGCAGATGCGAGTCCTTGCAGTGGACTCGTGGATCCTACTAAAATTTGATTGGCTGCCAACACTTCAACCAGGAAGTGTTGACAGCCATCTTGGGATTCACCTTGAAGTGGAGTCCCACAAAAAAAGTAAAAAATAAAGAAAAGGGGGCAGGGTAGGAATACCCTGATCCCCCAAGATATGGTGGGGTGGTCCCCACAGGGACCCCTCTGGGGTTTAAAAGCATTTTTTTCTAATTTTTCTGTGGATTCGCAGGTGGATCCACGAATCCGTGGCAAAATTTAAAAAAAGACTTGCTGACTCACATCTTTTAAAAAAACCCTGGGTGGGTCAAATCTCGGGGGCATGCTAAAAATAAAGGATGAGGTACATGGGACCCACCTCCTAGGGTTTAATTAAACCCTGCGGACCACCACTTCCCGGGGTATTTCTAGTGTATTATGCAGGGTGTGCCTGCAAGGCACCCCACACCCCAGGGACCACCACCTCCCCCGGCTTGTTTCTTTAATAAATGAGGGGGCCTCTTAGAACCCCCTCCCAGCCCGGGGCCCACCACTTCCTCGAGGCTTTTCAATGAAAAAAATGTGGGGTGCCGCACTGACGTCCCAGCAAACCCAGGGGATGCTACTTCCCTGGGGCTTTACGTACATTGAGCCTTGAAGCTCCCCCCATGATCCCCAACCTTTAAAAAGTGTGGGCCCTGGGGGGGACCAGGGTACCCACTCTACATGCTGGGCCCCAGGGGATGGGGTCCCCAGGGCCAAAATCGGTCCGAGAAGGGGGACATGTAGCCCCTCATTTGTATTTTTTAAATACATTTTTTAAAAAGGAGCAGGCCCTGGGAGATGGGGTCTCCGGAGCTGAACATGGCCCGGGAGGGGGGCAGCACGCCCCCCTCTCTTTAAATAAAAAAAATATTTAAAAAGTAGGAAAGGCTGGGCCCCGGGGGATGGGGCCCCTCTTCCCAAAATAAAAGCGACCATAAGTCACTGGAGGCCCCAACCCCTTTCTCCACAACTCTGCAAACGCACCTCCTGGTGAAGTGGTGGTTGAGGGATGAAGTCCCCTTGGATGCTGAGGGTCCTTGGGATCCAGGAACCCCTTCTGTTATCTCAAGTAAGTCCCAGACAGTGAGATTGCTGAGAGGACTTGGAGTCCATGCCCCCTTTCTCCACCACCCTGCAAACACGCCTCCTGGCATGCTGCTGATTGGGGAATGAATTCTATCTTACTCATTAGGGCCTCAGAACTAAAGTGTACTACTTCCCCCAACCAGTAGTGTGCCAGGAGGCGTGTTTGCAGAGTAGTGGAGAAAAGGGGGGTGGCCTCTGATGACCTCTCAGCAGTCCAGCTGTGTGAGTCTTACTGTAGGTAACAGGATGGGTAGTTGGCCCCCAAGGACCCTTAAGAGCCAAAGGGACTTCATCCCCCAACTAGTAGTGCACCAGGAAGCACGTTTTCAGAGTGGTGGAGCAAGGGGGCTTGGCCACCAAAAACCTCTCAGCAAACCCACTGTGTGGGAATTTACTAGAGGTAACAGATGGGGTAGTTGGCCCCCAAGGACCCTCAATAGCCAAGGGGAGTTCATCTCTTACTAGTAGTGTGCCAGGAGGTGAATTTGCAGAGTGGTGGAGAAAGGGGGCGTGGCCTCCGACAAAATCTCAGCAATCCTGCTGTGTAGGTTAGTTGGCCCCCAAGGACGTCCTTTGGGGCCAATTACCCCTCCTGTTACCTCCAGTAAGTCCCACACAGTGGGATTGCTAAGAGGTCTTCAGAGTCCACACCCCCTCTCTCCATCACTCTGCAAATGCGCCTCCTGGTGCACTACTGTTTGGGGGATAAAGTCCACTTTACTCCTGAGGGACCATCAGTGAAGTCATTAGAGATGTCATCAGTGATGTCATCAGTGATGTCACTGACCATGTCATGAGTGATATAATGTGAGAGGTCATAAGCAGTGCATTGCAGGGTCACAAGTTATAGTTATCTTACTAACTATAACAGCTGAATTCCACTGGTTTTGTACGAGTGAAACCTGAGCTTCACTATAATGTCCCTGTAACCTTTGTTTTTTTCTGTGAATTTCTAAAGTTTTTTAAATGACAATTCCTAACTATAATGTCCTTCTAACCTTTGTTTTCTCCAGCAAAAAAAAAAAAAATATATATATATATATATATATTATCTACTGGCGGTCGCCAGTAGATAGATATAGTTAGGACCTATTTTCCATAGGAAATCCGCAACATTCTATTTGAAATAACTCTTGCGTCGGTTGAGGAATCTTCGCGAAATTTTCAAACTTTATGGCCCGCTCCGGTCCGCTCCTACCCTGAAAGTTTCGGGGTGATTCGTCAAGCGGGGGCCGAGAAAAAAGGGGGGTCCCAAAACGTGTTTTCCCCATTCATTTTCCCATAGGAAACTTTAGCCACGGCTACAGCTCGAACTGCTGAACGGAATTCCACAAAATTTGGCAAAGAGGTAGTTCTTGGTTCAGAAAGAACCCTTTTGTTAAATGGTGTAAATCCGTTCAGTAGTTGCGGAGAAATTAAAAAAATAAGAGTCAGAAAATCAATTTCCCATAGGAAATTTTATGCAAGGCTACAGCCCGAACTGCTGAACGGAATTACACCAAATTTGGCAAAGAGGTAGTTCTTGGTTCAGAAAGAACCCTTTTGTTAAATGGTGTAAATCCGTTCAGTAGTTGCTGAGAAAATCAAAAGTAAAAACACATATATATCTGGGCGGAGCCTAACCACACATGTCATCGTGAGATCTGATTGGCTGTCAGCCCTTCATCCTGGAATTGCTGGCAGCCATCTTGGGACCAATATAAATGATAGTACCCCATTGAAATGCATTGTAGTGATTCGAAGATTTTGAGGGTTACCAAAAGGAGAACTATAAAGGGTGATAACTAGGCCTGGGCGGTAAATTCCGTTCCGCTCGCGGAATTTGGGTAATTTCGCGTTCCGCGGAGAACGCGAAATTGCCAAAAATTCCGCGATCCGCGACTTTAAGGAATTTTTTACTTGTTCGCGCTTTCAAAATGCGTGTTCGCGAGATATTTCTCCCCGAGCACGCAAACAGCGTTCGCGAACAGGAAAAAAGTGCCGCGAACGGGCGGAACAAGCAATTCCGCGTGTTCGCAGAACTTTTGCGTGCTCGCGGAGATTTTTTACCGTTTCGCGGAGCTTTGCGTAGCGCGACTACGCAAATTTCGCCCACCCCTAGTGATAACAGACTTTAGTTACATTAGAATTCATTTGTTGATGGTACCATACTAATTTCAGGAATTGTGGTGTGTTCTAAGGTGATTTTACCCTGTGAAAAATCTTCTGCTGGGATATCATGAATCATGTTTGAGAGAAAACTATTTTCACATGCTTGTCCCATACAGTTTTGGAAGGTGCTCCAGAAGCTAAAATGAGAGCATATTTTCTGTAAATTCACATTATCTTTCTCAGTCATGTGAGAATGAAGTCTGACATTCTCAGTAAAACATGTACATCCAACAATGGCAGAGACTGTCAGTTGATTCCTTTGTGTTCTACTGCAGCTTCCCAGAGTGTTCTAAAGAACAACTAGAGTGCTAACAGCCTTACTTATGACAACAGTATGGCACACCTGAAGCCATCTTGATTGGAATAAACTGGTTACACTTAAAACATTTAATTTAAAAAGGAACAAAATGATGGGGTTCATTTTGTCATAGAAATTATGGTTAGTGCTGTCGAAAGAAAAATTAGGACATGTTTCAAGTGTGATCTCAAATATCTTCCTGTTATATTTCAACAGGAGCAGCCTGTCAGTTGATGACTTTGTGTTCTACTGCAGCTTCCCAGAGTGTTCTAAAGAACAACTAGAGCGCTAACAGTCTTACTTATGACAAAAGTATGGCACACCTGAAGCCATCTTGATTGGAATAAACTGGTAACACTTAAAACATTTAATTTAAAAAGGAACAAAATGAGGGGGTTCATTTTGCCATAGAAATTTTGGTTAGTGCTGTAGAAAGAAAAATTAGGACATGTTTTAAGTGAGATCTCAAATATCTTCCTGTTATATTTCAACAGGAACAGCCTGTCAGTTGATGCCTTTGTGTTTTACTGCAGCTTCCCAGAGTGTTCTAAAGAACAACTAGAGTGCTAACAGCCTTACTTATGACAAAAGTATGGCACCCCTGAAGCCATCTTGATTGGAATAAACTGGTAACACTTAAAACATTTAATTTAAAAAGGAACAAAATGAGGAGGTTCATTTTGCCATAGAAATTATGGTTAGTGCTGTAGAAAGAAAAATTAGGACATGTTTTAAGTGAGATCTCAAATATCTTCCTGTTATATTTCAACAGGAGCAGCCTGTCAGTTGATGCCTTTGTGTTCTACTGCAGCTTCCCAGAGTGTTCTAAAGAACAACTAGAGCGCTAACAGCCTTACTTATGACAAAAGTATGGCACACCTGAAGCCATCTTGATTGGAATAAACTGGTAACATTTAAAACATTTAATTTAAAAAGGAACAAAATGAGGGGGTTCATTTTGCCATAGAAATTATGGTTAGTGCTGCAAAAAGAAAATTTAGGGCATGTTTTAAGTGAGATCTCAAATCCTCTTCTATTTCATTAGAAAATTCTGACATGCAGACTGAAACAATCACTTTCAATACCAGCAGTAGACTTCCAGTTAACTCCTTGGTGTAGTTAGAAATTAGCATTTAAAAAACCTTAGAAATTCAAATACCCATTTATTCTTCCATCGACTTTGAGATATACATATATAAAACATATTTAATTTTCAGAAAAACACACATTCACCTGGATGATGTCATCAGTGATGTCATCAGTGATGTCATTTGAGATGTCATCAGTGATGTCATGAGTGATGTCATGAGTGATGTCATGAGTGATGTCACTGACCATGTCATGAGTGATGTAATATGTGATGTCATCAGCAGTGCATTGCGGGCGCGAGAGTTATAGTTAGCTGAACTAACTATAACGGGGGAATTTCTATGGTTTTGTACGAGTGAAATGTCCAACTAACTATAACGCCCCTGAAACCTATGGTTTTTTCAGTAAATATATATATATATATATATGCACACACACGTACACCACATAACATACCTATCATTATGAGGACCGGCTAATGACCGTGATGAAGTGTGTGATTACTATTTTAACTCCATGCACGCTTTAATAGTATGGTAGGTTATAAAGTGGACTGATGCAAATCTAACTGCACTTTTAGTTTTTTGATACACACGCTCGAAAATACCTGAACACACAACTAAGACCGGTCCTCACAAGGCACCGGTCCTCACAATGCTAGTGTTTGTCTGGTTCTGACAAGGTTAACCCACGCTGAGAGGACCAAGCCGGTCTCCACAGCATGGGTTATACATGCCCACACACACACATATATATGTACACGTACATATAAATATATAGAGATGTAGTCCTAGTCCTAAAAGAACATTTTCCTAACTGCAACAAAGGTTTAAACTTTTGTCTTTTCCTAGAAATATATACATATATTTCTTGGAAACCTTTGTTGCAGTTAGGAAACGTTCTTTTAGGACTAGGACTAGGACCACATCTCTTATCCTCTTGAGAATAAACTACTGTAATGCTCTTTTCGTCAACTTACAGAAAAAATGCATTAACAAAATATAGATCTTACAAAACGTGAATGCCCAACTTCTCTTGGGTTTCCCTAAATGTGAATCTGTTTCTTCAGTGCTCATGCATCTCCACTGGCTTCCTGTCAAAAAGCACATAGAGTTTAAAGCTCTCTGTATTGCTTTTAGGGCACTGCAAGGCTGCAACCCTGAATACTTAAGGCAAAGTTTTCATTGGTACATTCCATCCAGAACACTTTGCTCTGCGGCAGCCTATAACCTGGTGGTTCCCAGATTTAAAAAATTTCAATGGGGTGGAAGGAGCCTCATAAGCAGCACTTCATGACTGGAACTTCCTTCCCACTGAACTGAAAAAAACAAATGATTTGTTTTTATTCAGAAAAGCTTTAAAAACTTAGCTCTTCAATCATTAGCCCCCTTTTGTTCTCAAATCAGCCAGCTACCTCCTTTGAGTTCAGCGCCTAGACCCCCCCCCAGGTATTGGTGCGCTTTTACAAATCTCACTTTCATTTCATTTCATTTCTTTATTCTTTCAATACGAACCAAACTCAAATTCTTAAGTTGTAGTTATACGTTAAATTTATAGTTTACACATTTTAAATTAAGATCACTTTATTTATTCTTTATCTAGAAACCAAGCTTAAACTACACAAAAGCTTAAATTTCTAAACATATACTTTTAAATTTTAACTTACGCAACACCTTCAAATTATTATAACTCACACACCTCCATATATCTCCTCTTCTCCCCCGGGTCCTGGCCCATCCAGGGACTCAGCATTTTATATTTTGCCATGGATTTGCGGATCCTCCACAAATTCACAGCAAAACTTTAAAAAAATACATTGTTGGCTCCAAGCAGGGTCCCTCTGGGACCCTACCACCAGATTTTTTTAATTTTTGAATCCGAAGATGGCTGTCACCACTTCCTGGATGATGTGGTAGCAGCCAATCAGATCTCAGCTTGAGATCTGTATGGGTCCACGGATATACAAAGTTTGAACTTTAACTGCACAAAAACCACTGAACAGATTTACATAAAAACACAAGAAGCACTCTTTGTGGGCCCATATTTAGCTTTCTGCCAAATTTAATGTAAATTCATTCAGCGGTTTAGGCTGTACCTGTCTTAAGTTCCTATGGGAAAATAAATGGGGAAAACGTGTTTTGGGGCTCCTCAATTTTCTCGGCCCCTGCTTGACAGATCACCTCAAGACTTTCTATGAGCAAACTAGTCATAAAGTAGCACTTTTTGGAAAAGTGTTGTGGAGTTATTAGCAACACAATAAAGGCATTTCCTATGGAAACATGATCAAAACTATAACTACCCAGTGGCGACCACCTAGTGGAGGTCACCACTAGGTAGTGATAGTTAGGTCTGATTTCCATAGAAATAGCATTTTTTTTTGGTTTGCTAATAACTTTGGCCCTGTTTGACGAATCTTCACAAAAATTTCCCAAAACAATGTGTTTGACCTGACCTACTTCCTGGGAAGTTTTGGGGTGATCCATCAATCGGGGGCGAGAAAAAAGGGGGGGCCCAAAACTCAAAACCCCCATGAATTTTAGATAGACTTCTTTAGACAAGGCTACAGTAAAACTGCTGAACGGATTTACACCAAATTTGGCAGGATGCTAAACCCTGGTCCACAGATTGTGCTTTTTGTAATTTGGTGTAAATCTGTTCAGTAGCTTTTGGGAAATTCAGGGTCAAAATTAATTATTTACATGGACGGTTGAGTCCGCAAGTGTCTCAAAAGACTGTTGTGGGAGAGCCACTTTAAAAATAGAGCATTCTGATTGGGCCAAGGAGCTTTTTTCCCCTTGAACCATTTCGCTCCCGTGGGAGTCGTTTTAGACATATTTTATTTACACAATATTATTCTAGGAAGATGCTGTACATGCTGCTTGTTTTGAGAAAGCCTTTCCTGCTACATTGTCTGTGCATTTCTTTCAAGGCTAAAAACAGAGCGAGATATCCTAGTTAATGCGTTGTCCACTTGGAGACAGCTTCTAACACCTAGACACATCATTGCATTGATCTGTAGCTCTAACACAGTAGTTTATTATATAAACGGGAAACAGCGTTTCCAATGCTGTCATTACATCGCAAGACTATTACAACGCAGTCGTTACAACGACTGCATTGTTAGTACGCAATGCATTTACATCGCAAGTCATTACAACGACTTGCTGTAGGGGGCGCTGAGGTATTGGAAATTAATTCAAACACCTTCCCTACTGTTGCACAAACTGGAGTAGGAATAGTAAATAATACTATTCCTAAGTCCAGCGCGCCCCCTACAGCAAGTCGTTGTAATGAATTGCGATGTAAATACATTGCGTACTAACAACGCGGTCGTTGTAACGATCGCGTTGTAAAAGCATGCGTTGTAATGTACTATATTCATATAAACAGCAGTGCACTGTCTCTTTACGGGTCAGAGGTGCACTCCAGCCATGACGGACCTGGAAAAATGCAAATGCTGGGTTCGACATGCAGCTCTGCTAACTCTGATCTTCCATCCTGATTCTGCGGAGAGATATTGTCAATCCAATTATAGACCCAGTCAAACAGGTATGGGGTCTCAGGCTAACCTAAGAGATCAGGCAGAGGGTATACCCACTATGCTCTCAGGGTAGGGGTAGTGAAAGGTATTAAATATATGTGTATATACATATCTCTCTCTCTCTATATATATATATATATATATATATATATATATACGCACACAATACATCCATATAAATATATATATATATATATATATATATATATATATATATTTTTCATTAATACAATGTACACAGATTAATATTACTGCACAATGAATATGGATAATATATAAATATATGGAGAAATAAATTACGCTGCTCCAACCAATAGACTTGTTCTTATAGCATAATTGACGGTGATAATCAGTTGACTTCCGAAGTGAGGTTATCGTCTTAACCAGGGAGCTCTTGATGATAGGGTGATAGGCATTCCCAGTTGATGCTACAGTGGAAAAATACTGTCTTTCAGAAACTTTTTTTATATACTGACTGAGTGAAGTCCTACAGAGTGAAACTCACTGATGGTACATGATCTCAACATTGTAATACATTAAGGGTGCGTTTCTAGCCCAATACGTTTCTTGACCCTTCATTGAAAATTAGATGAATCGCCTACTATGGTCGAAAGAGAAAATAAAGAAATACATTCAATGTGTGTTCTAAGTGTGCTTTCATGTATAAGCCTTCACCTGGGAGGACACAAAGACATGTTTGTGAGCAGTGATGATATTCTGCCACAGCAGAAAGAGGGATAGTCTCCTTAAAGTTTGGTTGGACCTTGGTCCCAAGAATGATCTCTGCCTTGTCCACATTAATTAGGAGACAGATATTATCAGTGACACAGAACCGCAAAATAAGGAACAGACGATAGAGACCATCTAGAGACACCAAGGGGCCGATTCACAGAACTAATCTGAGACAAAATCCTAAACTTACTACTTTTGGTATTCACAGAAATCACTTACGACTCCTAACTTTATGTCCGCACTCAGGCCGGAATTTCCGCACCCGGAGCGGAAATCCCACACTTGTGCTGGATTTTCCGCTCCCGGGCTGGAATTTCTGCACCCGGGCCGGAATCTCCGTATCCAGGCTGGAATACCTGCACTCTGGCCGTTGATCATTTTCCTCAATGCTAAACACCTGTCCAAGTGCCTACCATCCCCCACCATGCATCAGCTGTCACACTGCCACCCAACAGCCAATCCCAGCCCTGCAGCATGTATGAAAGCAGAGCAGACACACACAAACTCTTTTAACATGTCGCTGAATGTGTTTGTTGCTCTGCCCCTTGCCATGCGGCAAGAAGACTTGAGGAGGAGGAGGAGGAGGAGGAGGAGGAGAGTAGAGAAGATCTTCAGACAAAGGATCAACCTATTTGGGATGTCCAGCCAAGATGTCAGGGCCAGATACCGTTTCCCTCCAGAAGTCATCTTGGAGATGGTATGTGAGTGGAAGCAGGAACTTGACTCTGTGACCTGCAGCTCCAATGCCATTCCAGCCTATCACAAGATCCTTTCTGTTCTCCATTTCTTTGCAACGGGGTTGTTCCAAAGGGTCTCCAGTGACCTTGTGGGCATCTCTCAGGCAAGCCAGTCGTGGTGCTTGCATCAGGTACTGAGCTGCATCACTGCAAGAGCCCACCCCCACATACGAATTACCCATACACTGGCCATGAGACAAAGGGCAGCTAGAGATTTCTATCTCATTGCTCGCTTCCCACGTGTGCTGGGTGCAATTGATTGTACCCATGTGGCCCTTCAGCCACCCCGTCGCATTGCACACATCTTCTGCAACAGACACTGATGGCATTCCATCAATGTGCAGGCTGTCTGGGATGCCAGTGGGAGATTCATTGATGTGCATGCAGTGTTTTCAGGCAGTAACCATGACAGCTTTGTATTCCACATGTCACCTCTTGCCCAGCGGATGGCTGCAGGGGAATTTGGCAACATGTGGCTACTGGGTAAGTACCAAGCACTAAAAATGAGGGATATGTGTAAATGAAATGTATGAATGCCACCTTACATTAACAACCATTGTACAATAAGAATCATCAAGCAACATACACGGTCTCAACAGACACTGCATGTACCAAAGTATAGATCATGTTCTGTGTAAATTAAAGAGGGAAATGTAACCAATTGCCCTTTCTCCCCTCCTCAGGCGGTGCTGGGTATGCACTCTCCCCACAACTCCTCACACCTTACAGACATCCAACCACTGTACCGCAGCGTAGGTACAATAGGGAACACATACGAACTTGAGCCACCATAGAGCGCACTTTTGGTCTGTTGAAGTCGCGATTCAGATGTCTTGACCGTACATGGGGTGTGCTGATGTACTCCCCTGACGTCGTGTGCAAGATTATATTAGCCTGTTGTGTTTTGCACAATATAGCTTCAACGCATGGCTTACACATACCTCTTGTACCTCGGATAGCTCTGAATCCGTGAAACCGGGCCATTGCACATAACAGAGGTCAGGGTATGCAAGTCCGTGATCAGCTGGTTGCCACGTTTTTCACATGAGCAACCTGTTGTGTCATGGACAAAATGTGGTTTGCAGTCTGTTGTCAATGATGAAAGTTGGATAATTACGACTCTGTCCAAAAATTCCATCCTGAGACTACTTTGCAAGCCACACTAACTGAATGTAAACCACAGCTGTTGACAGTAGTCGAAAGATTGACCGTGCATCAGGTCATGTGCCCATGTCAGCAATCAGTGTAGTGGATGTCCCTAAGGAATCTATTGACTCAGAGGAAAAGATGTACATGTTCTGAGAGACCTTCCCGGACCTTATGAGGATGGGTTTCTGAATCACAAAAGGGCCTAACTATTGCATCGTCAGAGTTTTTGCCCCCAACAGATTTGACTCCCCCACAAATGATGGGCCCACAACGTGAGTGACGATGTTATGGGTGAATCTGGCACTATGGGGTCGATTCCGATTCGGGCCGGAAATTTCTCCGACCGAGCCGGACCCGGAGAGATTTCCGACCGAATCGGACCCGTGCAGTCCGACCGAACGAGTACGATGCGTCCGTATGCTATCGGACTCGAGTCGGTCGGACTCCCATTGAAGTCAATGGGAGCCGGTCGTACAACGCGTACGCGGGCTCCCATTGACTCAATGGGTGCGAGTCGGACAAGTGCGCCCCTACAGCGGGTACGCGGCGAAGCGATTCGCGCCATACACGCACAGGTAGGGGGGACCCATGGGTCCCCCCTGTGTGCGACTCGCGTGGCTACGCGTACAGGGGGGTCCGACACGGACCCCCAAAGTACGGTTCCGACAGCTCTTTCGAGCCGGAGTGCGCGGCTCGGTCGGATCTGCTCGCGGCGCGCATCGTAGCTTACCCGGCCGGGGAACGTCTCCATTGTGCGGTGCGAGTCGAGTCCGAGCGAGTCGGTCGGTGTGGTTCGAGCCGGGAACGAGTCGGTCGGAGCGGTCGGGACGCCCGGACGAGTCGGTCGGCGACCCGCATCGTACTCGCTCGGCCGGACCCGCGTACGATTCGGTCGGGAAACAGGGCTCCGGATCGGATCCGGTAAAGCCGAATCCGATTCGGAGCCCTACCGGCCGAGATCGGAATCGGCCCCTATGTGTCTGGGATACACAGCACTGCTTCCCCCCAATTCTCCGTAACACAACAGACAACTCTTGTGTTGAGCACTAAATATGAACTACATGTACCATAATGCAAAGGAGGAGAAAACTAAACTGGGGTTTGATGTTGTGTCAGCCCTGCCCCCTTGCCCTAGCCCAAATCTCATTAAACGGTCTGCTCTACCTTTTGTTTCATGTCTATGATTTTCTCTTAAACTATCATTTCAGGTTTCTCCGCTACAGAAAAACAGGATGGCAGTGGATTTGATCTGTGATTGTGGATAAATCAGAATGAATACAAAATGACTGTCAACTACCTCATGTGATGTATTTCATGTCTCCCACTTCCTGTATAACATTTCCTGTATGAAATAATGGGTTCCGGTTCACTTTCGGAGATTATGGCCCAAAACGTAATTTCTGGTAGCGGAGCGTGCGCCTCACATGCGGACCCGACGCTCCGGAACCGGAAATTATGTTTTCGGGCCATAACCTCTGAAACTGAACCAGAACCCATTATTTCATACAGGAAATGATATACAGGAAGTGGGAGACAGGAAATACATCACAGGAAGTTGTTGACAGCCATTTTGTGTTCATTCTGAGTCATCCTCTCTCACAGATCAGATCCTCTGCCATCCTGCTGCTCTTTTCAACCTTATTTCCCCCAAAATGGCGGAGGGTTATGAGGACAAAGCACCCCCTTTCATTGAAAGGGAATTAGACATTTTAGCTGAGGGGGTGCTGACCAAATATCCTCAGCTATATGGGGGGGGGCCAGAGGACCAGCTGAGTAATGCAGCGCGGGCCAGGCTATGGGCCAACATTGGTGAGCGCTGCAGTGCAGTGGGCGTTCACACCAGGAAGGCGAGGGCATGCCGCAAGCACTGGGAGGACCTAAAACACTGGGCCCAGCACAAG
Source organism: Calotriton arnoldi (assembly GCA_963921515.1). Lineage (NCBI taxonomy): Eukaryota > Metazoa > Chordata > Amphibia > Caudata > Salamandridae > Calotriton > Calotriton arnoldi. Next base: position 1,063,752 of record CAWUFW010005859.1, on the reverse strand, counting down.
GCCGAGGAGCTACTGGGCCAGTCTTCCCAGCATCATGTGCATCGTCCCCGCCTCTCTCCACTGTACAGGAGGGTCCTGCGTGCAGCTTGTCTGACCCTCCATGCTCAGCTGGAGGAGCATGAGCTGCAGAGACCTGGTAAGTGCATAATATGCAATATGTGTCTGGAAGTATGATGTGAGTGAAGACAGAGCTGTACCATTGTGTGTCCCATGCCTCCATTCGCCTATTCTGTGTCTATGCAGCAGTCATCATGAAGCAAAAGGCTCACTGTAGCACATTGACTGTACAGGGAAGAGTGCATTCTGGGAGTTGTAGTTTCTACATGACAACTGGGGAATTGAGCCACACATGTGCATTTGTATAGAAATTTGCACTGCCAGCACCAATAACAGTGAACCAAGGGAATCATAACTGATGTGTGCATTGGATGAGGAATGGTACGGACACTGTCCAGTGTGTGTGTGTATGAGAGGCCAATGGCTATTGGATGCTGTGACTTGCATTGCATTCGGTGAGTTTTGGTTCTGATTGAGACAGATCATCATGTGCCATGGAGTCAAGACAGACTTTGAGATCCTTGCCTCACTCTTAAGTGTTTCCAATTTTGCCAAGTGTGTCCACAGACACGTCTTACCCTCAGTGGCTTGTATGCCAATTTTTCATGTACAGGTAGCTGTAACAACGAGCCACTACTGTTCACCAGTGCACATCACTACCTGATCAGTCTCCGAAGCCAATATGTGGCACTGGATTGTCAGCTTTTGTGAGGGAATATCAAAAGGTTAAACTCACAACTTAGCAAACCTAATAGCCCAGACCCTATATGGATGTGTGACCCCCAATCGGCATTTGTGTTGTCTAATACAATTCTACAAAGCAGATAACATTTGTCCAGACGTAAAAGTGCAGAGGCTCTATATCACAGGCCCATTTCAATACCATCTGGACTCTCTCTGATCTCCTTTTGTAGTCTGGGTTTGGAACCTGCTCATGTAGCAGTGACAGGACACACAGATCACAAGAATGCTAAAGTTGAGGGTTGGCCAGTACAGATGTGTAAGCCACCAAAAATCTCGTGAGATGTCCATGTTAGATTCAAATCAGGAGATGACAGTGAACATACATGAAATTTTAAGCTAATAAACACTGACAAATGTATAGTGTGATCAGAGGAGAACAAAGTCTGACCTTGGCTCATCTAGGTATGTGTCTTGTCCTGATGTGTAAAACATCATGATTTGTCTTACATTTCAGTGGGCTCAGCTGGCCAAAAGGACCTACAGCCGGACACCATTCGGAGTAGGACATCTGTGGTGCGCCGGCAGCTACGACCTCTTTCCACTAGTGAGGAAGAAGAGAATGAGGCGGGACCTTCGACATCAGGAGGCAGGGGTATTGCGCCCACCAAGACTGAGCAGGAAGACACCTCTGGTGCTACGGACCGAGTGGAGGCTGAGTATATTGAAAGGGGGGAAGAACTGGACACCTCTGGCCAGGAGGGGGAAAATCTACTCTCCCCTGGACCATTCACCAGTTACTTTTGGCGAGGTGTCCCCGGGGCAGGCCACTACACAACCTGTGCCTGCCAACCAACCCTCCCTAACTCTAGAGGCCCCCATTCCATCGGGGCTTCCATCTGCATCCCATGCAACCAGTCCCCCTCATCATAGCAGCCAGGTTGACACCAACATTGGCTCCGAACCTGAGGCACCACACCCCTCATGTTCAATCCAAACCCCTCCCTGTGTTTTTCCTCCTGTGGCTGTACCAGAGGACTTGCTGTGGGCATGTGAGGGTCAGCCAGACATGTCCTCTCGCATCATGCTGCAGATGTGTCTAGAGCTGTGCATGATGCGAGAGGAAACTGCCCGAGCTCTGGCCACCCTCACTGCCATTGCCTATTCCCTGTCTGCAGCCATGTTGTCTGTCGTATCCCAACATCCCTCCCACACCACCGTCAATGTCTCCCCCTGTCCGTTGCGCCACACTGTTTCCCCCCGTACTCCTCGTGTGTCCCAACCCCATGTGGTGCCTGGTCCTGCACCGGCCAGCCAGGAGCCCGCATTGAACTCAGAGGATCTGGACATTGTGGTACTAGAGGATGACCAGAAGGACACTTGACCTGTTGGACAGATTTTTCTTTGTGGACAATAATTTACTTTTACCCTTGTAAATAGACTGGTTCCCCTGACGCTCCCTGACGTGTTATATTTATGTTGCCCCATCCCAATCCAAGCTCCCTTCTCCCTCTGTAGTAAGAACATCATTTGTTTTCCTTTCTCCCTTCCAAACGGACTGTTGTTGTTTTTCTAATCCCACACTTTTTTTTACATAAAATCTTATTTTGAATCATACTTTCTCTATCTTGTTTAACTTCATTGTGAATGTCTTGTACAAAATATGGACATATATTTTGGGAGTCATCTGCTCTGCACATTATGGCTTGTTGCAATGATGTGGTTACACTTGTACATGTGTCACACACACACATACTTCCTCACATCTCTAGGCTACCAAAATTGGTATACATTTGCCTATCAGGACATGATACGCAACAGAGTCTTGACTTGTGAAGAGAATTACTTTTTATTTACACATATTCACACTGGTCAAAAAGTTTTTGGGATGTGATCAATGGGGATCGAGCTTGCGACTTCGCAATTTCGGAGGTGAGGATCGCTGTGAGGGATCATGTCTGGGTTGTCGCCGAGGTGCAGGTGGGTGTTGTACATGTGCCTGTAAAGGGTGAAGTTCATGTGCAGGAGCGGATGGTGTATGTACAGTTGGAGTTTGTGCGTGGACAGGGGCTGGTTGTGCAGGTGCTGGTAGTGCCTGTTCAGGGGGTGGTGGTGGATGTACAGGTGGTGTAGGTGCCTGTTCAGGGCGCGGTGGTGGGTGTGTACCCTTGCTGTGGTCCTGTGCAGTTTGTGGTACAAGTGTGTGAGTGTGATGTGCTGCAGGCAGATGTGATGGCTCTCCTCCCTGCGTTGACCGTGAAGGGAGCTTTGGATCACTTTCATCATGCCCTCCATCATCTTCATGGCCAAGGCATGGTGTCTTAACCTCTCTTCCCTTTGGATGGATATCATGTCTCTGATATTCTTGGACATGTTTTGCCAAGATCTATCCATCCAGTCCAAAACATGGGTCAGTCTGTCCATCACCTGGGGGATTTGGCGCATGTCCTGCATGGCCTGAGACATGTCTAACAGGGTAGCCCCTATGGCACAAATGTCCTGCCTCACATCTGCCTGCTGTTTGAAGAAGTCCTGCTCCCACTGCCCACCAGGGCCAGGTGCAGGCCCTCTCTGCAGGGGTCGGCCATGGATGAGACCGGCAGGTCCAACAGCAGGGGTGGGGTTGGCAGGTTGAAGCCTGTGGACAGGAGAATGGTGCCCAGGGGATACCTGCACCACAACAGGGTTGGTACTTCCCTCAGATGGTGGAGAGAATGCCTGGGATACCCTGTATAGGGAGGAGTGTGTAGGGGAACCACCACGTCTGTCCCGGATGTGAGGGCTGTGAGGGAGTGATGTCTGTGTTGGGGTGTGTGTGAACTGTAGCTAGTTAGCTCTATGCTGGGGATAGGCAATCTTTTGTTTTGGGGAGGCTGAGGCACTTTGCTGGGTGGAGGGTGTGAGGCCTTGCAAAATGTGGGCGATGTGGGAAGATTTCTGTCCATGAACAGATAGTCACCATCATCGTCCAATCCTTCATCCTCCTCAGGTACTTCCTCCTCCTCCTCTTGCGCAGAACTTGCAGCCGACATTACTGCCTGGAGGAGCAGTGGATTTTCCCCTTTAATTGCCTGTCGCCCAACACTGGTGGAAGGTCCATCCTCCTCATCGTCATAATCACCTGGAACACATAGGTTGCAACAGGATAAGTTATTGACCTAGTATAAGATGTGGTGCAACACAAGGGTTGGTTCTACTGTACTTTGCATCAACAGATGACGCACATGTGACCTGGTTTGGGTACCCCCACAAGTGACAGCTCACACGATAGCACTGAGGTGTTAAATGGAGATGTACATTGTGTGAGAAGTTGGCCTGGTATATGCTGTCCACTAATTATAGTGGGCACCTTGCACCAGTCCAAACAACCCCTTATTGGAGATAGGTTAAAGACAACCTTTATTGAAAGCTATCCTAGTGGTAGCTATGGAGAGCAGCCTTCAGGCTAAGTCTTGAAGGAATGTAAAGCAGCTTGTTTTACCAGTCTATAATCTCTTGAGTGACCAAATGAAAGAGGACCACACCAGGTATATATTCAAAATATATGTATTTATTGCTAAACACACCCCTCTAGTCTCTTTATGAGGCTAGAGTTCGAAGTACATAAGTTATAAGTTAGTTATCAACAGTAATAGCACAAATACACGTTTGAGCCCTAGGGGCGTACCAAACCATATACCAATAAAGTGGTATAAGAACCACGACTGAGCTAGACACAAGGCCTAGAGCCTGTAGAAGTGCTTGGCCCTCAAGGAACCACCCAAGGTAGTGACACAGGGGACCCACGGGGGACGCATGCAGTGTGAGAACACAGCCGCGAGCCGCCGTTGACTTCTATGGGGAATGTCGCGGTTGGAGTTTTGAAGAAAAGGGACACTTAGAGAAGGACTTGGAGCAAACTCCTTTAGAACTAGGTTGTTCTAGAGTCTATACCCACGGGAGCACCGGAGTACTCGAGTTACCTCACCCAGGGAAGCCGGGTGCATAGGTGTCTTTCGGGGTCGGGTTTCGTCGTTGTTTTCAATGGCGATCTGCTGCAAAGTGCTGCTGGCGGCCAAGTCGAAAGTGTTCGGGTGGATCCAAAGGTGGATCGAAGATCTGAAGAACCTGAAAGCAGAGGGGACAGAGTCTGGGTCACTAGCCAGTGACCAGGAAGGCGATGAGCGGATGCCCACCGATGTCGGGTGCTTCAGGTAGGTTGACGGTCGTCTTGACTCTTCAGCCACGAGGTCCAGGAGGCATCGACGACAACCAGGAGCTGGATTCGAGCTGTCCCACAACGTCTGTCGATTGCAGGGGTGTTGGCGACCGGATTGGACCCAACAAGCCTTGGCAACGGCAAGTCTCGTGGAAATAGAAGAAGGACGGTGGTGCAGACCAGCAAGGTCTGAGGGACTCACCCAGCAAGGGTAAGTCAGGGCACGCCTGGAGCAACGAGGGAAGCCCAAGCAGAAGAAGAGTTTCCTTCAGGAGGGCCCACTAGCCAATGGACTAGCGACTGCAAAGGAGCCTTAAGGGGACGCACTTAGAGCTGGCTCACAGGACACTCATGGAGTGAAGGCCAGTGATCTTCAGTGCAGTCGGTGCTGGAGGCGGGGGCTACTCGGAGCCCAAAGCACGACTTCATGGGAGACCAGGAAGAGGATGCACTTGCAAATGTGCTTGGTGTCCAGGGGTCACGGTTCCACGTTACCCACGACAGCTACGGGCCTCAGCTTTGCTGGGGACTCAGGGCAGCCTCGGGGGAGTCTGGAAATCTACCTCTGGTGATGCAAAGACTTCGGCGTCCGGCGGGAGCTTCGGCGATGCAGACAGGACAATTGCTTCTTAGGTGCCTGCCAAGCAGGGGAGTCACTCCTTGACCCCAAGGGAGATTCTTCAGTCCTCTAATCTTAAAGTAGAGCGTCAAAGGTCCAGGATTCAGTGTCAGAGTTTCGTCCAGGGTAATCTAAAGTCCTAAGGACTGGGGTCCCATACTTATACCAAGTTAGGGGGTTGGACATACTCTGGGGACCCACCTATGGGAGGGTCAGGGAAGAGGGGTGGTTACACCCATTCCCTTTGTCCAGTTTCACGCCAGAGCAGGGGCTGGAAGCCCCTGAACCAGTTTGAACTGTGGTATGCACAGGGGCACCAAATGTGCCCCCAGTGCAGGACTTCAAAGCACCAGAGAGTGCTCCCGCCCAGCCCCAATACACATTATCCTGTCTGGGGAGGTGGTTACACCTCCCTGGGACAGAAAACCTATTGTCCAGGCCTCCCCTGCCGGAGTTTCAGTCAGCAGCAGGAGGCCAGACCTGTGTCTGTGGCAGCGGCATCCATTTTGTGATGCCAGGGCTTGGAAAGAAGTTACCGGGTAGGCTGGTGTGTACATGTCTCTCCCTCTAGAAGGGTGGAATGCTACCCCCGCCACCAGAACTGGCGGGGGGGTAGTATTCCAAGATGTTTGACACCAAACACGACATGTTTCCGTGCAGCCATCCCAAAGTTAGCATTTAACGCGAGGTTATAATGCGCTTAAGAGTATATGGTCAGGCTGCACTACAAACAGCATCAGAGAAGGGTCTCCGAACGCTGCAGAGGGGCTCTGCTCATGCAGGGGCACCCTCTCACATAGGAACCAAGCACTCTGCCCTCAGGATTGATAAGGCCTGCCATAGGAGTGACTTATAGGTTTATATGTGTGTATGTATGTAGTGATATAGGTAACCTATATCACAGTAAGGGGTGTGTTAGAAATGGGGGTCTCTAGTTGGCAATGGCTGGCCACTGTCCAAGTAGGGACCCTTTTTCCTAAGTCAGAGTGAGAGGGCTACCCTCTTTAATACCCCTGCTCAACCCTGCGGTAACGTAGCACGAGCAGGTAGGCTTATCTCAGAGGCAGGGTGTGAAGCATTTATGATCATACACAGTAACACAGTGAGGAACACTACAAAGGGACACCACACAAGTAGTTTTTATAAAAAATAAGTATCTTTATATAAAGGCAGATTTATCACAAGACCCATAACTGTAAAAGCCACAATACTGTCAAAAATAGGATAGCTGTTGAAGGGCTGTCAAAAATAGTTCAAAGGTTGCAAAAATAAGGTTCAAGTTCAAAGCAGTGGTCTCTGCGACCCTTTCTTTCACAAAGTACCTGGGTTTAGTAGCAAAACCAACAAAGTGTCGCAAATAAGCTGTAGCGATGATTCTCGGCACGCGAGGCCGTCGATGCGTTGAAATCCTTGCCGCAAGGGAGGATGATGCGCCGATCTGCGGGATGCTTGCGGAGACGATGCGACCAACTTCTGCACGCTGGACCGCCGATGCGATGACTTTCTTGCCGCGTGGGAGAAGTCGATGCGGTGATCCTGTTGCGCTGTGCGATCGTGTTGCGATGCGAAGACAAGACGCTCCGCGAGGGAGCGACGAAATTCGGTGCGATGCGATCAAAGTGGCGGACGCACGGCGTCTGCACTGCGATGTCTCGAAGCGATGATTTATTTAAGGGTTGCGAGTGCGCGGCGACAGCAGCGCGATGATCTTTCCAGCGCGTCTCGGCTGCAGCGGCTCGCAAAGGGGCGTCAGCGATGGTTTCGGGTTGCGGGCCCTCGGCGGCAGTAGCGCGATGATTTTCCCAGCGCTCTCGACTGCAGCGGCCCGCAAAGATGCGTTAGCGTCGATTTCTCACCCTCTTTTCTCTGATGCAAACTAGAGGACCTGGAACTCACAGGAGCCTCCTCAGCAGATAGCAGTCCTCGCAGGGAGGCAGCAGGAGGTTGGTGGTGGAGTCTGATGTGCCTGAGACTCCAGCAGGAGGCTAGCTCTTTTCCTAGCCCTTGGGTAATTGCTGTAACACAAATAAAAGTTCTCTCAAGAGTTCCTTTTCCTCTTCTTCAAAGTCCAGTGGTCACTGCTGCAGGCCAGTGCAAGAAACAACACACAGCACAGGGACAGTCACTTCATGCAGATTCCTCCAGTGGCACGGACAGAGTTTCCTCTCCAGATCCAAAAGCAATACCAAAATGTAGGGGCTTGAGCACAGATATTTATACCCCAAAAGCCTTTGATCCTTGAAGCTGCCAGTCACTGAACCTAGCCAGAACCAGTTCTGCTCAGGCCTGGAGCACTTTGTTTACCAGGCTGCATCCTTCCTTTCAGAAAGAGGGGGTCTGCTAGCAGACACACAGTGGGAGGTGGAGCCAGCATTCACCTTGCCAGGCACAGCCCTATTCAGGTCAAGGAGCCACCCCTCCCCATACTCTAAATGCAGATCTCTCTATTCAACCCAGGTCTGACTCAGCCTGTCCTGCCCCTCTAAAACCAGACAGCCAATACACATAACGGCAGAGCACACTGGAAGGCTTAGGCAAGAAAATACCTACTTTCTAAAAGTGGTATTTTCAAACACAGAATATAAAAATAAACTTCACTAAAAGATGTATTTTAATATTCTGAGCTCAGGCATACTAAATTCGTTTTTCTACCATGTTCCTGGGGTCAGTTAGGACTATAGAATGTAATAGTCAAACTGCCCATTCTAGCCTATGAGGAACAGGTAGCCTTACAGTAGTGAAAAACGAAATGGGGCATAATTCACTACCAGGACATGCTACACACACCAAGGAATGTCCTGCCTTACACATACAAGGCACCCTACCATAGGGGTGACTTACAGGATGCCAAGGGAAGGTTCAGGGGCTGGGAAGTGAGTGCACTTCACAGCCAAGATGGCAGTTCTGGACTGCACACAGACACTGCAGTGGCAGGTCTGAGACACACTTTACAAGCTGCTTCTGTGGGTGGCACACATCAGTGCTGCAGGCCCACCAGCAGCATGTGGTTTACCAGCCCTGGGCACACATAGGCCACACTACTAGGGACTAACAGGTAAACCAAATAAGCCAATCAGGGATATACCAATTCACATAGACATATTTATACAGGGAGCATTCGCGCTGTGACACTGAATGGCAGTGGCACAGCGCCCAGAGCATCTAACACCAGTAAAACAGAGGAGACAACAGCGAAAAAATGGAAGGGAGACCCACGCCAATGGTGCCAGGTCTAACACACGTCCCCTCCAGCTGAAATGTGGGGAGAACTACCCATCCCCTTGGAAGTTCTCATCGCTAAGGCGGAAAAATCTGGACAGACCATCAGCATTGGCGTGTTCTGTACCAGGGCGGTGTTCCACCGTGAAGTCCATACCCTGTAGGGAAATGGACCACCTCAACAACTTGGGATTCTCACCCCTCATCTGCATCAGCCATCTGAGGGGCCTGTGGTCTGTCTGAACCCGGAAGTGAGTCCCAAACAGGTATGGTCTCAGCTTCTTCAGTGCCCAGACCACAGCAAATGCCTCACGCTCAATTGCACTCCACCTCTGTTCCCGTGGAAGTAACCTCCTACTGATGAAGGCTACAGGTTGGTCTAGTCCCTCCTCATTTATCTGTGACAGAAAGGGCCCCACCCCATGCTCTGAAGGGTCTGTCTAGACAACAAATTCCTTAGCAAAATTGGGTGCCTGGAGTACGGGTGCTGTACACATAGCAGTTTTGAGGGCATCAAAGGCTTTCTGACAGGTGTCAGTCCAGTTCACAATCTTTGGCCGCTTCTTGGAAGTCAGCTCAGTCAAGGGTGCAACAATGTTGCCATACCCCTTGACAAACCTCCTGTAATAACCCGTGAGTCCTAAGAAGGCCCTCACCTGGGTCTGGGTCCTTGGGGGCTCCCAAGCCAGGATGGTTTCAATCTTGGGCTGCAGGGGCGCCACCTGGCCGCTCCCCACCTGGTGTCCCAAGTACACCACAGAACCCTGCCCAATCTGGCACTTACTGGCCTTGATTGTGAGGCCTGCTCTGCGCAGCGCCATCAACACTTCCCAGAGGTGGCGCAAGTGGTCCTCCCAGGAGGAACTAAACACTGCAATGTCATTCAGGTAGGCGGCACTGAAAGCCTCCAGCCCAACCAACACTTGGTTGACCAATCTCTGGAAGGTGGCAGGGGCATTCTTCATCCCAAAGGGCATCACACAGAACTGGTAGTGCCCATCTGGTGTGGAGAATGCTGACCTCTCCTTTGCCCCATCAGTTAAGGCGATCTGCCAGTACCCAGACGTCAGATCAAACGTGCTGAGGTACCGGGCAGCCCCTAACCGGTCTATGAGCTCATCAGCTCTGGGGCTGGGGTGCGCGTCGGTCTTGGTGACCGAATTGAGACCTCGGTAGTCCACACAGAACCTAAGTTCAGGAGTGGCACCAGGCGTCGCAGCTTTTGGTACCAAGACCACGGGGCTGGACCAGGGGCTGCTAGAGGACTCAACCACCCCTAGGGCGAACATTTTGGAGACCTCCTCCTTAATGTAAGCCCTGACCCTGTCAGTTACCCTGTAAGCCTTGTGCTTGACAGGAGAACTGTCCCCGGTATCCACCTCATGGACGCACCAATCAGTGACACCAGGTACCAGGGAGAACAAATCAGAAAATTGCCCCAACAGGTGGTGACAATCTCTCTGCTGCTCAGGGGTCAGTGTGGTGGAGAGGATCACACCCTCCACTGACCCATCCTTCTCTTCTGCACACAGGAGGTCCGGGAGAGGCTCACTCTCCTCCTCAACCCCATCATCTGTGGCAAGAAGCATGCCCACTTCAGACCTCTCAAAGTGGGGCTTTAGGCGGTTCACATGCAGGACCCGCAAGGGGTTCCTGGGAGACTGAAAGTCCACCAAGTAGGTAACTGGACTTTTGCGCTCCACCACCTCAAATGGGCCGGTCCACTTATCTTGGAGCGCACAAGGCTCCACTGGGGCCAGTACCCAAACCTTCTGACCAGGTTGAAATTCGACCAGAGTGGCATTCTGGTCGTGCCAACGTTTCATTTCTTCCTGGCTGGCTTCCAGATTTGCCTCAGCAATCTTTCTGAAACGCCGAGTCTGGTTCCTGAAGGCCAACATGTAGCTAAATACATCTTGGGGAGGTTTCCTGGGAGATTGCTCCCAGCCTTCCTTGACCAGACTCAGAGGCCCTCTAACCGGGTGGCCATAGAGGAGTTCAAAGGGACTGAACCCTAACGACTTCTGTGGCACCTCACGGTAGGCAAACAACAGGCATGGCAAGAGGACGTCCCACTTACGCCTCAGGGGCTCTTCTAGGCCCATGATCATGCCCTTCAAGGTCCGGTTGAACCTTTCAACCAGACCATTACCTTGGGGTGGTAAGGAGTGGTGAACTTATACGTTACCCCACACTCCTTCCACAGAGACTTCATGTACTGGGAGATGAAGTTGGTCCCCCTGTCAGACACAACCTCTCTGGGGAATCCCACACGGGAGAATATCCCCATCAGTGCCCGTCCCACCACGGGGGCCGTCACTGTCCTGAGCGGGATGGCTTCAGGGTACCGGGTGGCATGGTCCACCAAGACCAGGATGAACCTGTTGCCCAGGGCTGTCTTGGGGTCCAGAGGCCCCACAATGTCAATGCCCACTCGCTCGAATGGGGTACTCACAACTGGAAAGGGCTGGAGTGGGGCCTTGATCTTCCCCCCACTCTTCCCACTTGCCTGGCAAGTCTCACAGGTCTTGCAATGAGAGTCTGAACTCTTGTGCATCTGGGGCCAATAAAAGTGGGCGGCCAGCCTCTCAAAGGTCTTGGTCTGCCCCAGATGTCCTGCCAATGGAATGTCATGAGCCAACCCCAGTAGGAAGGTTCTGAAGCACTCGGGTACCACCAGCACACGGGCTGACCCTGGCTCAGCAACCTTAGGCTCACTATACAGGAGACTGTTCTCCCAATAAATCAGATGTGAACCAGACATGTCACCTTCTGCCTGGGCTGCAGCCTGTCGCCGCATACCCTCAAGAGAGGGGCAAACTCTCTGCTGCACACAAAATTCCTCCCTGGTGGGTCCCCCTTCCTGCTGCCAATGGGTCAGCTCAGGCAGGTCCCCCAGTTCGGTGATCTGCTCCCCGGTAGGCTCCAGGGCATCCCCCTCAGGGTCTGCTCCTTCCTGGGCCGTGGGAAGCAAGGGGGACGGCTTCCCGCGCCCCCTGCCCCTTCTCTCTAAGGCAGGGATCTGGGCCCTACTCTCAGGATCCAGATCCTTTTCAACACCCCCCTTGGCTGCCATGGACTGAGTGGTAGCACACGCCCACTCAGGCAGGCCCATCATCTCTAAGTGAGCCTTCCTCTCCACCGTAGCCCATGGGGAGTCCTCTAAATCATTGCCCAGCAGACAGTCTACAGGCATGGCGGGCCTCACAGCTACCTGAAGAGTTCCTGAGACCCCCACCACTCAAAGGGAACCTGAGCCACCTCACATTGGCTCTCTGAGTTGTCTGCGGACACTACTGGGTAGAATGCATGGGGGACAACCTGCTCTTTGGACACCAACCGGGAGCTGACAGCAGTTACACTGGCCCCTGTGTCTCTTAGAGCCTCCACCCTATGGCCATTGATGGTCACCCACTGCCTGTATTTTTTAGTGTTAGCAGGCAGTGCAGGCTTGGGGACCATCTCAAAGTCCCCTAATGAGACAAGGGTCAATTGTACGGGATCCCACCCCTCTTGGGCACCCATCTCCTCCTCTCCCAGGGCTACACTAGCAATCTGGCGGGGTGGTGCACGGGGGGGTGCACTGGCCCCCCTTTGGGGGCACTGGGGATCAAAATATCTGTGGCTCACTTGACCACAGTTGTAACACGTGGGGGGCCCCCTGGGAACAGGCCTACCTGTTGGGGGCCCTGTCCTCCTTTCTTGGGGGGGCTGGGACACCACTGCCTGGTTCCCTGGGGGATTACTTTGGGGCCCTCGGTGGAACTCCCTCTGTTGACACTTGTCCCCCCCACTCCTCTGCTGGGGACCCTGCCCACCTTTGGCGCCGTCTCCCACTGGACCCTTGCGGACCCGGGTGCTCACCCAGTGGTCCGCCTCCTCAGCAAGCTTTCTAGGGTTAGTCAGCTTGCAATCAATTAGGTGCTGGCGTAGCTCAGGAAAACAATTACTAGATAAATGCTCCCATGCAATCAAATCATAAAACTGTGCAAAAGTTTCTACTTTGCTACCTTTTACCCAGCATTCCATGGCTCTGCAAAAAAAAGACACATATTCAACCCACATGGTACCCTCTAGCTTCTTACAGACCCTAAACCTCTGCCTATACATCTCAGGGGTCAAACCATAGCGGGTCATCAACGCTTCCTTCATGTGGGCATAAACCATCCTACTTTCTGGGGGCAGGTCCAACAAGGTATCCCTCCCCTCACTCACAAAGCGTCCCCACAACCCCGCTCCCCAATCCTTCTCAGGGACCCGGTGGGACACCATGGCTAATTCATAAGCGGCAAACCATTGCCCAATATCTTCACTTTTGTGGAAATCTTTAATAACCTCCTTGGGTATATACACCCTACTCTCAGGGTGCACTACAGGTACGCTGCCACCAGAGGGGGAGATTTCCATGCTCTTAGCTTTAATCTCCAACTCCCTCAATACTCTCTCATGCTCAAGCTTCATCCTCATAATCTCAATTTCTAACTTCTTGTTCTCTAGGTCCCGGTGACCATCCATTTTAAGCTTAGCCATCTCCATATTATGCCGCCTATCTCTCTCCCTGTCCTCCAGCTCTTCTGGGGACAGACCCTTAGTGGACACACTAGAGCCCGGGTTGGAAAGGGCTGGATCTCCTACTAAGTCTACTACATCGCCCTGCTGCTCTCCTCCCTCCACAAGCTCTCCTAGATCCTTAGAGGCATCCCTGGCTTCTAGCCAGGCCTTCAGCGCCTTGTAATACTCCTCCCTTCTAGTGAGACCTGTGATAGGGACTGAATTGCTTGCAAAAATATTTGAGCTGCTTGGCATTGTAGGTTTCTATTTTCTCTTCTTCCCAGGAGAGATCCTCTGAGGCATTGGATCTGGGCTTGCCCATTGTAGAAATAACTGGCAATATCAATAAAGGACAGAAGAAAACTTCTCCAAAAATGTAAGCGGGTGAAAAATCACCGGCAATATCAATCACAATATAGGAACCTAAAAACTCTCAGAAATGTGCGTGGGTGAAAAATCACCAGCAATATCAATCACAATAGGGGATCAAAAACTTTCAATAAATGGGCGCGGGAGAAAAATCACCGGCAATATCAATCACAATATAGGATCCCAAAAACTCTCAGAAATGTGCGCGGGTGAAAAATCACCGGCAATATCAATTACAATAGGGGATCAAAAACTTTCAATAAATGGGCGCAGGTGAAGAATCACCGGCAATATCAATCACAATATAGGATCCCAAAAACTCTCAGAAAATGTGCGCGGGTGAAAAATCACCGGCAATATCAATCACAATATAGGAGCAAAAAAATTCTCAAAAAATGTATGCGGTACGTTATGGTCTGCACTCACTAGTAGTGTACACTATAATTACTGTATGCGATCACAAATGCAAGTCCAGATCCTCACCGCTGGCCACCAATGTTAGAAATGGGGGTCTCTAGTTGGCAATGGCTGGCCACTGTCCAAGTAGGGACCCTTTTTCCTAAGTCAGAGTGAGAGGGCTACCCTCTTTAATACCCCTGCTCAACCCTGTGGTAACGTAGCACGAGCAGGTAGGCTTATCTCAGAGGCAGGGTGTGAAGCATTTATGATCATACACAGTAACCCAGTGAGGAACACTACAAAGGGACACCACACAAGTAGTTATTATAAAAAATAAGTATCTTTATATAAAGGCAGATTTATCACAAGACCCATAACTGTAAAAGCCACAATACTGTCAAAAATAGGATAGCTGTTGAAGGGCTGTCAAAAATAGTTCAAAGGTTGCAAAAATAAGGTTCAAGTTCAAAGCAGTGGTCTCTGCGACCCTTTCTTTCACAAAGTACCTGGGTTTAGTAGCAAAACCAACAAAGTGTCGCAAATAAGCTGTAGCGATGATTCTCGGCACGCGAGGCCGGCGATGCGTTGAAATCCTTGCCGCAAGGGAGGATGATGCGCCGATCTGCGGGATGCGTGCGGAGACGATGCGACAAACTTCTGCACGCTGGACCGCCGATGCGATGACTTTCTTGCCGCGTGGGAGAAGTCGATGCGGTGATCCTGTTGCGCTGTGCGATCGTGTTGCGATGCGAAGACAAGACGCTCCGCGAGGGAGCGACGAAATTCGGTGCGATGCGATCAAAGTGGCGGACGCACGGCGTCCGCACTGCGATGTCTCGAAGCGATGATTTCTTTAAGGGTTGCGAGTGCGCGGCGACAGCAGCGCGATGATCTTTCCAGCGCGTCTCGGCTGCAGCGGCTCGCAAAGGGGCGTCAGCGATGGTTTCGTGTTGCGGGCCCTCGGCGGCAGTAGCGCGATGATTTTCCCAGCGCTCTCGACTGCAGCGGCCCGCAAAGATGCGTTAGCGTCGATTTCTTACACTCTTTTCTCTGATGCAAACTAGAGGCCCTGGAACTCACAGGAGCCTCCTGAGCAGATAGCAATCCTCGCAGGGAGGAAGCAGGAGGTTGGTGGTGGAGTCTGATGTGCCTGAGACTCCAGCAGGAGGCTAGCTCTTTTCCTAGCCCTTGGGTAATTGCTGCAACACAAATAAAAGTTCTCTCAAGAGTTCCTTTTCCTCTTCTTCAAGGTCCAGTGGTCACTGCTGCAGGCCAGTGCAAGAAACAACACAAAGCACAGGGACAGTCACTTCCTGCAGATTCCTCCAGTGGCACGGACAGAGTTTCCTCTCCAGATCCAAAAGCAATACAAAATGTAGGGGCTTGAGCACAGACATTTATACCCCAAAAGCCTTTGATCCTTGAAGCTACCAGTCCCTGAACCTAGCCAGAACCAGTTCTGCTCAGGCCTGGAGCACTTTGTTTACCAGGCTGCATCCTTCCTTTCAGAAAGAGGGGGTCTGCTAGCAGACACACAGTGGGAGGTGGAGCCAGCATTCACCTTGCCAGGCACAGCCCTATTCAGGTCAAGGAGCCACCCCTCCCCACACTCTAAATGCAGATCTCTCTATTCAACCCAGGTCTGACTCAGCCTGTCCTGCCCCTCTAAAACCAGACGGCCAATACACATAACGGCAGAGCACACTGGAAGGCTTAGGCAAGAAAATACCTACTTTCTAAAAGTGGTATTTTCAAACACAGAATATAAAAATAAACTTCACTAAAAGATGTATTTTAATATTCTGAGCTCAGGCATACTAAATTCGTTTTTCTACCATGTTCCTGGGGTCAGTTAGGACTATAGCATGCAATAGTCAAACTGCCCATTCTAGCCTATGAGGAACAGGTAGCCTTACAGTAGTGAAAAACGAAATGGTGCATAATTCACTACCAGGTTATGCTACACACACCAAGGCATGTCCTGCCTTACACATACAAGGCACCCTACCATAGGGGTGACTTACAGGATGCTAAGGGGAAGGTTCAGGGGCTGGGAAGTGAGTGCACTTCACAGCCAAGATGGCAGTTCTGGACTGCACACAGACACTGCAGTGGCAGGTCTGAGACACACTTTACAAGCTGCTTCTGTGGGTGGCACACATCAGTGCTGCAGGCCCACCAGCAGCATTTGGTTTACCAGCCCTGGGCACACATAGGCCACACTACTAGGGACTAACAGGTAAACCAAATAAGCCAATCAGGGATATACCAATTCACATAGACATATTTAGACAGGGAGCATTCGCGCTGTGACACTGAATGGCAGTGGCACAGCGCCCAGAGCATCTAACACCAGTAAAACAGAGGAGACAACAGCGAAAAATGGAAGGGAGACCCACGCCAATGGTGCCAGGTATAACAGTAGTGATATAGGTAACCTATATCACAGTAAGGGGTGCATGCACCACCTTACCCAGGCTGCAGTAGCAGACCTGTGGTGTCCTTTTGGCTGGCCTTCCAGGGGTGGCACAATACATGCTGCAGCCCCTGGTAGGCCTCTGAGGTACCTATGCCCTGGGTACATAGTATACCATATACTAGGGACTTACAAGGGCACTCCAGATTCCAATCAGAGATGTGCCTAAGGCACATGGAAACCATTTTAGAGAGGAAGCAGCTAGGCTGGGGTTCTGATTAGCAGGGCCCCAGCCAGACTAAAGTCAAAAAACAGTGAAGCATCAGCAAAAAGTGGGGGTACCCATGTGAAGCAGATCCTACTCTCCTACACAACCCCCCCCCCAAACGTAGGGACATTAAACTAACCTTGACCAGTTGAGTCTTCATGTTCTAAGTGGAAGTACCTAGAAAGTCCATCTGCATTGGCATGGTTACTCCCAGGTCTATGTTCCACTGTAAAGTCCATCCCCTGAAGGGAAATGGACCATCTAAGCAGTTTGGGGTTTTCACCCTTCATTTGTTTTAGCCATAGGAGGGGCTTGTGGTCTGTTTGAACAAGGAAGTGAGTACCAAACAAGTATGGCCTCAACTTCTTCAGAGCCCAAACCACAGCAAAGGCCTCCCTCTCTATGGCTGACCAACGTTTCTCTCTAGGGGTCAGCCTACTGCTAATAAAAGCTACTGGCTGATCCTGACCTTCATTCAATTGTGACAGTACAGCCCCTACCCCCAATTCAGATGCATTTGTTTGGACAATGAACTTCTTGGAGTAATCAGGACTCTGCAGAATGGGAGCAGTGCACATGGCCAGCTTCAGGTCATCAAATGCCTTTTGACAGCTAACTGTCCACTAAACCTTTTTGGGCATTTTCTTGGAAGTTAAGTCATTCAGGGGTGTCACTATTGATCCATACCCCTTGACAAATCTCCTATAGTACCCAGTCAGGCCTAAAAAGTCTTTCACCTGAGTCTGGGTAGTTGGAGCAGTCCAGTCCATGATGGTCTGGATCTTGCTCTGCAATGGTTGAACCTGGCCTCCACCCACAAGGTGGCCCAGGTACACAACCTGACTCTGCCCTATCTGGCACTTTGTGGCCTTGATAGTGAGGCCTGCTTTCTGCAGGGCCTGCAAAACATTTCTGAGGTGGACCAGGTGATCCTCCCAGGTGGAGCTAAAGACAGCAATATCATCTAGATATGCTGCACTATAGGCTTCCAGACCTGTAAGGACTGTATTCACCAACCTCTGAAAAGTGGCAGGTGCATTCTTCAGACCAAAGGGCATTACCACAAATTGATAATGCCCACTAGGGGTTGAGAATGCTGTCTTTGGCTTTGCATCATCAGCTAGTCTGATCTGCCAGTATCCAGCTGTCAGGTCAAATGTGCTTAGATACTTGGCTGAGGCCAAAGTGTCTATTAGCTCATCTGCCCTAGGTATTGGATGGGCATCAGTCCTGGTGACTGCATTGAGACCCCTGTAGTCCACACAAAACCTCATCTCTCTTTTCCCCCCACTGGTGTGAGGTTTTGGCACAAGGACCACTGGACTAGCCCAAGGGCTATCTGAGGGTTCAATAACTCCCAAATCCAACATTTTCTGGACTTCTGTCCGGATACAGTCCCTGTCATGGTCAGGTTGCCTATAAATCTTATTTTTAATAGGCAGACTGTCCCCAGTGTCCACTTCATGAGTGCACCAGGTGGTCTGACTTGGAGTCAGAGAGAACATATGTCTGTACTGACGGAGCACTTGTCTACAATCAGTTTGCTGCTGAGCAGTGAGGCTGCCTGCCAAGGCTACACCATCCACTGACCCATCATCAGGGTTCTGTGAGAGCAGGTCAGGGAGTGGGTCACTCTCTTCTTCCTGTCCCTCATCAGTAGACATGAGCAAGCCCATGTCTGCCCTGTCCACATATGGCTTCAGTCTGTTGACATGGAGAACCCTGTGGGGACTCCTGGGTGTTCCTAGGTCTACTAAATAGGTAACCTCACCCTTCTGTTCAACAATGGTATGGGGTCCACTCCATTTGTCTTGGAGAGCTGCTGGGGCCACTGGCTCCAACACCCACACCTTCTGTCCTGGCTGGTAAACAGTCAGTACAGCCTTTTGGTCATGCCAGGCTTTTTGCAGTTCCTGGCTAGCCTCAAGGTTTTTAGTTGCCTTTTTCATGTATTCAGCCATCCTGGAGCGGAGACCAAGTACATAGACCACTATGTCATGCTTTGGGGGCTTGAGAGGTAACTCCCATCCTTCCTTTACCAAGCATAATGGACCCCTGACAGGGTGACCAAACAAAAGTTCAAAAGGACTGTAGCCAACCCCCTTTTGAGGCACCTCCCTGTATGCAAATAAAAGGCAGGGCAAGAGTATGTCCCATCTTCGCCTAAGCTTCTCTGGGAGCCCTTTAATCATGCCCTTCAAGGTTTTGTTGAATCTCTCAACTAAACCATTGCATTGTGGGTGATAGGGTGTGGTGAACTTGTAAGTCACTCCACACTCCTTCCACACTGCTTTCAAGTATCCAGACATAAAGTTGCACCCCTGTCTGATACAACCTCCTTAGGGAAGCCCACTCTTGAGAAAATTCCAAGGAGGGCCCTTGCCACCACAGGTGCTGTAGTGGTCCTAAGGGGAATAGCCTCTGGGTACCTGGTGGCATGATCCACTACCACCAGGATAAACCTGTGCCCAGATGCTGTTTGGGGATCCATGGGACCAACAATGTCAATCCCCACCCTTTCAAAGGGAACCCCCACCACAGGTAGTGGTATCAGGGGGGCCTTTGTAGTGCCACCTGCCTTGCCACTGGCCTGGCAGGTTACACAGGAGCGACAAAACTCCTTAGTGTCTTCAGACATGTGGGGCCAGTGAAAGTGAGGGACAATTCTGTCCCAAGTCTTGTTCTGACCCAGGTGACCTGCTAAGGGAATGTCATGGGCTAGGGTCAATAGGAAGCCCCTGAACTTCAGAGGTATAACCAACCTCCTGGTGGCACCAGGCTTGGGGTCTCTACACTCTGAGTACAAGAGTCCATCATCCCAATACACTGTATGGGGACCACTAGCTTTCCCAGCAGCCTCAGCAGCAGCTTGCTGTCTGAGGGGTTCAAGAGAGGGGCAGCTCTGCTGCTCCTGGCTCAGATCTGCCCTGGAAGGGCCCCCTGTCCCCAAGAACTCAACCTGGTCAGGTTCAAGCTCCTCTGGGACAGTTCCTTCCTCAGGACTGAGATCATCCCCTCAAGAGACTGATCTTCCTTCTGAGCCAAGGGGGAAGGCACTGCCTTTACCCTACTACTCCTCCTCTTGGATGGCACTTGGTCCATTATTTCAGAATCCAAGGCCTGTTCAGTGTTAGACATTTTGGCTCTGTTACCTGGTCACAGCAAACACATCTGCAGGGATGCCCAGCATTTCTGCATGGGTCCTGAGCTCCACTTCTGCCCAAGCTGAAGTTTCAAGATCATTGCCAAGCAAGCATTCCACTGGTAGGTTTGCACTCACCACAACCTTCTTAAGGCCAGTTACCCCTCCCCAGGAGAAGTTAACAACTGCCAGAGTATGGTCTGTTCTGACATTGCTAGCATTGGTCACTTGGTACATTTCACCAAGTATAATCTGCCCAGGATCCACAAGGTCTTGTGTCACCATGGTGACACTTGCCCCTGTGTCCCTAAATGCCAAAGCCTCTTTTCCATTGATTAAGGGCTGTTGCCTGTACTTGCCCAGATTACTGGGACTCACAGAGGAGGTCACATCCATGCCTCCATCACAGACTAGGACAGCCTGAGTGAGTTCTCTGACTAGGTCAGAGCTCATCTCCTTACCCAGGGTCAACCCTACTAAACCCTTGGCCTGTGTATTCCCACCACCAACTGTAACTGCACTAGGGGGAACAGGTGCCTTAGGGGCATTGGTGGGGGCTGGAATAGAGTCTTTGGACTTGGTGCAATCACTGGTCCAGTGTGTCTTTTGCTTACAGACCTTGCACCATGGTTTCTTTTGGCCTTTTCCCTTGTTAGACTGTGAATCCCCACCTGAAGAAGATTTTTGGGGGCCTTGTGAAGACTTCTGGTCTTTACCCTTCTCCCCACCCTTATCAGAGTTCTTAGAATCTTGCTTCTTTGGGTCACCACCTTGGTTCTGTACCTTGCCTCACCCTGGTTCTGACCCATTTGTCTGCCTTCTTTCCCAATTCTTGGGGAGAGGTCAGATCAGAGTCCACCAGGTACTGATGCAACAGCTGATTTTGACAGTTATTAAGAATCTGCTCCCTCATGATAAGATTGTACAATCCTGTGAAGTCACATACCTTACTGCCCAATCAACCAACCTTCCAGAGCCTTAGCAGAACAATCCACATAGTCCACCCAGTCTTGAGTCTGTGCTTTTTGGGTATCTCTGAACTTTAACCTGTATTGTTCAGTTGTTAGGCCAAACCCATCAATCAGAGCACTCTTCAAGACTTTGTAATTGTCAGCATCATCTTCTCTAACAGTGAGGAGCTTGTCTCTACCTTTGTCTGCAAAGGAGAGCCACAAGATTGCTGCCCACTGCTTCTGAGGGACCCTCTGTACTTTACAGGCCCTCTCCAGTGCAGTTATCCATTTGTGGATGTCATCCCCACTCTGGTAGGGAGGGACAATCTTGCTCAGGTTTCTATGGTCATAAGACCTTTCCCTATCTCTGGGGAAATAGCTGCCACCATGGGACTCTAGTCCCATCTATTTTTCTTTGCTTTTCAAGCTCTAGGGACTCCCTGTCTATAGCCAACTGCTCTCTTCTGAGTCTCAACTGAGCTTCTCCATGTCTGAGCAGTCTCTCTTTCCTTTCATGAGAGGATTCCCTCCTATGAGAGGAAACAGAGGTCCTTATTGAGGTGTCAGAGTGGTTAGACTCCTGAGAAGGAGATCTAGGCCTTCTGGGCACACTCACAATTCTTCCTGGGGGGACAAAGGGGAGGTCATTCTGATCCTCCTCCTCATCCACAGGAGGAATTGGGTTTTCCAGGTCAAGGTCATTTTCACCTTCCTGGCCAGTTTCAGAGGGGGGGTCCTGAGTGTTTTTACCCCTGGCCCCTTCCTCATCTTCTGCCCCATCCTGTCTGCCTACCCCTTCAGACCCTAGGGGTCTGCTGAGATCATCTGACAGTAGCACCTCCCTGAGGTGTTGGGTGCTGGCACTTTTGCCTGCCTTCAGCTTCCTAGTATTGCACAATGCTCTCAATTCCAAGAATGGGAGATTATCATACTTGGAGGGAAGAAGCCCACTGGCTTCTGGCAAGGACTCACTGGGTCCTGGCTTTGAAGACATTACTAGTGAGGTGTGGTGTATGCACTACCTACTCTAGTGTGGCCTACTAAACTCTCTTGAGTTGTAGAAAGGGTGTGCTATCCCTCAACACACAACTCTAAGTTCAGTAGAACTTACTGTATCCTAAGCTTGATTTATATGTACCTAAGGTACCCTTAGTGGTTTTCAGTTGATCAATTCAATTGAGATTATCTGGTAAAACAATAGCAAGCTGGAATCCCACACGCTGCACACCAATGTGAGAAGTTGGCCTGGTATATGCTGTCCACTAATTATAGTGGGCACCTTGCACCAGTCCAAACAACCCCTTATTGGAGATAGGTTAAAGACAACCTTTATTGAAAGCTATCCTAGTGGTAGCTATGGAGAGCAGCCTTCAGGCTAAGTCTTGAAGGAATGTAAAGCAGCTTGTTTTACCAGTCTATAATCTCTTGAGTGACCAAATGAAAGAGGACCACACCAGGTATATATTCAAACTATATGTATTTATTGCTAAACACACCCCTCTAGTCTCTTTATGAGGCTAGAGTTCGAAGTACATAAGTTATAAGTTAGTTATCAACAGTAATAGCACAAATACACGTTTGAGCCCTAGGGGCGTACCAAACCATATACCAATAAAGTGGTATAAGAACCACGACTGAGGTAGACACAAGGCCTAGAGCCTGTAGAAGTGCTTGGACCTCAAGGAACCACCCAAGGTAGTGACACAGGGGACCCACGGGGACGCGTGCAGTGTGAGAACACAGCCGCGAACCGCCGTTGACTTCTATGGGGAAAGTCGCGGTTGGAGTTTTGAAGAAAAGGGACACTTAGAGACGGACTTGGAGCAAACCCCTTTAGAACTAGGTTGTTCTAGAGTCTATACCCACGGGAGCACCGGAGTACTCTAGTTACCTCACCCAGGGAAGCCGGGTGCATAGGTGTCTTTCGGGGTCGGGTTTCGTCGTCGTTTTCAATGGCGATCTGCTGCAAAGTGCTGCTGGCGACCAAGTCGAAAGTGTTCGGGTGGATCCAAAGGTGGATCGAAGATCTGAAGAACCTGAAAGCAGAGGGGACAGAGTCTGGGTCACTAGCCAGTGACCAGGAAGGTGATGAGCAGATGCCCACCGATGTCGGGTGCTTCAGGTAGGTTGACAGTCGTCTTGACTCTTCAGCCACGAGGTCCAGGAGGTGTCGACGACAACCAGGAGCTGGTTTTGAGCTGTCCCACGACGTCTGTCGATTGCAGGGGTGTCGGCGACCGGATTGGACCCAACAAGCCTTGGCAACGGCAAGTCCCGTGGAAATAGAAGAAGGACGGTGGTGCAGACCAGCAAGGTCTGAGGGACTCACCCAGCGAGGGTAAGTCAGGGCACGTCTGGAGCAACCAGGAAAGCCCAAGCAGAAGAAGAGTTGCCTTCGGGAGGGCCCACTAGCCAACGGACTAGCGACCACGAAGGAGCCTCGAGTGGACGCACTTGGAGCTGGCTCGCAGGACACTCGTGGAGTGGAAGCCAGTGATCTTCAGTGCAGTCGGTGCTGGAGGTAGGGGCTACTCGGAGCCCAAAGCACACCTTCGTGGGAGACCAGGAAGAGGATGCACTTGCAAATGTGCTTGGTGTCCAGGGGTCACTGTTCCACGTTACCCACGACAGCTACGGGCCTCAGCTTCACTAGGGACTCAGGGCAGCCTCGGGGAAGACTGGAAATCCACCTCTGGTGATGCAAAGACTTCGGCGTCCAGCGGGAGCTTCAGCGATGCAGACCGGACAATTGCTTCTTAGGTGCCTGCCAAGCAGGGGAGTCACTCCTTGACCCCAAGGGAGATTCTTCAGTCCTCTAATCTTAAAGTAGAGCGTCGAAGGTCCAGGATTCTGTATCAGAGTTTTGTCCAGGGTAAATCTAAAGTCCTAAGGACTGGGGTCCCATACTTATACCAAGTTAGGGGGTTGGACATACTCTGGGGACCCACCTATGGGAGGGTCAGGGCAGAGGGGTGGTTACACCCATTCCCTTTGTCCAGTTTCACGCCAGAGCAGGGGCTGGAAGCCCCTGAGCCAGTTTGAACTGGGGTTTTGCACAGGGACACCAAATGTGCCCCCAGTGCAGGACTTCAAAGCACCAGAGAGTGCTCCCGCCCAGCCCCAATACACATTATCCTGTCTGGGGAGGTGGTTACACCTCCTTGGGACAGGAAACCTATTGTCCAGGCCTCCCCTGCCGGAGTTCCAGTCAGCAGCAGGAGGCCAGACCCGTGTCTGTGGCAGCGGCATCCATTTTGTGATGCCAGGGCTCTGGAAAGAAGTTACCGGGTATGCCGGTGGGTACATGTCTCTCCCTCTAGAAGGGTGGAATGCTACCCCCGCCGCCAGACCTGGCGGGGGGTAGTATTCCAAGATGTTTGACACCAAACACGACATGTTTTGGTGCAGCCAGTCCCAAAGTTAGCATTGTACCGCGAGGATATAATGCACTTAAGAGTATATGGTCAGGCTGCACTACAAACAGCATCAGAGAAGGGTCTCCGATCGCTGCAGAGGGGCTCTGCTCATGCAGGGGCACCCTCTCACATAAGAACCAAGCACTCTGCCTTCAGGATTGATAAGGCCTGCCATAGGAGTGACTTATAGGTTTATATGTGTGTATGTATGCAGTGATATAGGTAACCTATATCACAGTAAGGGGTGCATGCACCACCTTACCCAGGCTGCAGTAGCAGACCTGTGGTGTCATTTTGGCTGGCCTTCCAGGGGTGGCACAATACATGCTGCAGCCCCTGGCAGGCCTCTGAGGTACCTATGCTCTGGGTACATAGTATACCATATACTAGCGACTTATAAGGGCACTCCAGATTCCAATCAGAGATGTGCCTAAGGCACATGGAAACCATTTTAGAGAGGAAGCAGCTAGGCTGGGGTTCTGATTAGCAGGGCCCCAGCCAGACTAAAGTCGAAAAACAGTGAAGCATCAGCAAAAAGTGGGGGTACCCATGTGAAGCAGATCCTACTCTCCTACACATTGCACAAGCAAACTCACTAGCTCCAGTCACAGCTTTGTATCCCTTTGCGATTCCCCCTGATGTCAACTGCTGAACCATGCTCCTCATAGGTTTTGTTGACAAAGCGGTCCCCGATCCAGCAGCTGTAGAGGGAAGTGACACCATTCTCAATCATCTGCATTACTAATTTACAAACAGGCACATGTTTCACTTATGATATGTATGTAACTTTGTAAACACCGACTGCAGGTTCTATGCAGAAGGGGATTTTGATCTTTGTCATGGTTTTGATAGGGAAACACTTCACGCCACAATTACCTGATGGACAGGTGCGAGAGGGTTTCACAGCTGCAGCCAGGATGTCTTGCATTCCCCGGGATGGTGTTGTACGCTGCACTGGTGTCATCCTGTCAGCAGCTGTGATGAGACATACATGTCCATATTTCAGTATACTAGACGGTAGCTATGGGCTAACATGTATATGTCATTCTCAATGACCATTGATAGGATATTCCTGGACAATGTGCAGCATGTTTACCTCATGGACTTTACATGTGGGCCCCTGCTCACATGCAGCAATTGCCAGCTGTTACCTCCACACAGCACTGACATCAATGAGATGACACATCAACAGACAAAGGTGTATGAGAAGGTTACTGATATTTGAAGGAAGGGGAGAAATAATCAGGACGCCACCGCATTACATTGATTACACCTTCACTGTTAAGACTAACATGTCTCATGAGTATGATGTTGTCTGTTGACAAGTTGAAAGGAGTGTACATCCACAGGCTGATCAGTTTCACATTTGCACATCAGTTCAAACATTGCATTGCAGAGTTCATATGTGAGAAGTGCAATAGTCAGGTACATTTTGTGTGCCATTTGTGCTTCCCTACCCAAGAAGTCACATAGCTCATTTTGGAATGAGAGATCACACATTTGTTATGTCCATCCTTTGGGTGTCCTCTGTTCCCATAATCCATTTCCTACATCATGGTAGAACTAAGCTGACAACGGATGATGTCTTGTACAACAGACATCCTAACCTCATATATTATACACTCACTTATATGGGTGAATACAGTAGAAGAGGAGACAGGCAGAATGCAACATTTGACTCGGATCCCACATTGTGGGTAAGTTGAGAAGCTTTGATGGTTGCCGCCTACACTGGATTTGCGTTGTGTCTTTCAGCCAACAGATTTTAAAATTTCACTTCCTGAAGATTCACCTTGGCAGCCCATACATCCATCACAAAAGTATACAACTGGCATCAGTGCGAGCCTCAGCCACACCAATTTCAAAATGATTTGTCCATTGGAATTTTGCTAGGGAGTCTTCATATCATTGAATTACAATCCAGTTGTGTGTAGTACACTTCATATGACACTATATACTAATTTATGTCCATTCTGCACTCACTTGTCATACATTTTGTGGCATCCTTTCAGTAGCCACCATGGTGAGATCTGGTATGTGGTTAAATGCCATATGTAGGCATATTGTGATGCAGGACAACAGTGATGTAAAACACATACAACATACGGTGGAGATTAAAGGCACATTTTATGAGCATTCAGGAACATTATTCTTGGGTTTACTTACCATGGCCCCGCACCTGCCCAGTGTGTGATCCCTGACTAGATGTCACAGCCAACCTTATATCAGAAGTCAATGTAGGTCTTGGAATCTGGGAGGACATCATTGGACCTACAATGATAAGTGTGTTTGCAACTTTACAGTTCTGCTGCCACATGTGATGCACTCAATTTCAGGCACAAAGGATGAGCACAAGCAGTGTGGGCCCTACCGTTCCAGAAGTGTTTAGCACTAATTATCATGAGTGATCACACATTCAACTTATGATGGCCCCACTGCCTAGAAGCAACGTCTATCAAATTGACACAACAACAATTCCTGAAATAAGGTCCACTATCGTGGTTTTGTTAATGGCCAAAAAACATGCCATCCGATGATAACATATATAACCAGCTGGGTGGACTGGACAATTTCATGTATAGAAAAAAACATTCTAAGTTGGACAGTGGACGCATTCTCAATACTCCTGACAATTGTATCTCACTTCTTGTTCATCATTGTTATATTTGTTAACATTGGATTTCTTGATTTAGTCTACAAAAACAATTACAATCTAGTGGAGGCTCCTTTTTGACTTGTTGTGGCACTCGATTCCAGGATTGAGTTCACAGTTTTGGAACTGTTGATGGAATACATGTAATGTTCAGAAATCACAAAAGTATGATGAGCCTAGATATGTTATATTTTGTCTTTTGCTATTCACAAATGTCATTAGCTAAAGGTGAATGTCCTTTAAGAATTCCAATAGTTGTAAAGCTAGTTTTTCCTCTCCGGTTACCTTTGACATTCGGACACTATATGTCCCTCTGTTGTCTGCTGACAATGTATGCATTTTGACCATCTCCTGACCAGTTTGACTTACCATTTAGTGAGGGTGGCATGCGTTACTGTGGATGATGTTGTTTCCTCCCAGAAGATGCAGGGACCTCTGCTACTGTGGTTGTCTGTACTCTGGCTGAATGTGTCAATAGGTGAGAAGAGAGAAAAGTCACCAAATGGAAAAGGTACATGTGGAACTTGTCAGACATTTCCTCATATCTTCTGCATGCTAACAGTATTGTGAAGTACTGCCACGGCCGGTGCAGGTAGGAGCAGTGGGGTGTTGGGGATGTAATGGCGTGGCAGGGTGGGAAATAGACAACAGAATATGGGAATGAGGTGTTTTAAAATAAGGATTCTCTCACCTTCTGCTTTGTGATTTTGGCAGGTACAAGGTGAGTTACTTTTAGGATAATTTGTATTTATTTTCCCTATTCCGTTGTCTGTGATTTTCCTCTGCACCGCACCCCCCACCCCCTTACGTTTTTGACTGACCCAGTCGCGTCTGGATAAGTGGAATGGGCACTTTGACAATTGCTACTTAACAGTGCTAGGTATATACGGCAGCAGTACTGGACCTATGTTTTAAATTGTGGGAAAGGGACTTACCATTTCTAATACAAAGGATTCTGGGACTTGTGGTGCAACATACAGAGGGAAACACATGAGCCTCTGACTGACTATATTATTATATAAACTTTGGACAACTTCCTTACTCACAATGGCAGTGCAACACAGACAGTCATTTTGTATACTTGTTCTTGTCATCCCATTTACCTGGTACCACGTTGCGGACATCACTCACAGGCAGCCCATGGAGCATGTGGGGGTGAATTTTAGTGAGGACATCCTCCTCAAGAGGGGTGAGACGCAGGTGGGTTCCAGATTGTGGGGCAGGGAGAATCCTGTTCAACTCGATCCTGGAGTACTTCTCCTTCACCCTCGTCTTTTCGTCCTGCCACTTCTTCTTGATGTCCTGGACTGTGCGCACATCCTCCCCCAATGTTGTGACAGCAGTGGCTAAATGCTGCCATAGAGCTGCCTTCTGTGTGCCACTGGTGCAGTAAGGTGTGAGACCATATAGGCGTTTGTGGTGCCTCACAATGAACTCCACAATCATGGTGGTCTCCTCAGTTGTGAAGTTCTTCTTCCTCCTCATTTTGTACATTTTCCAGTAGCGATGAACAGCAAATGAAAACAGGAACTCTCTGTGGCCAAACCTGTTCCTTGAATGTGTGCTGCTTTTATGTGGTTTGTGGTGCTGGTCTTGCAGTTAGTGTTAATTGACTTCAGCTGGAGCATGATGGGGGATGGTAGGCACTTGAAATGATCATCAGACCCAAATGCAGGTATTCCGGCCCGGATACGGAGATTCCGGCCTGGGTGTGGAAATTCCGGCCCGTTAGCGGAAAGTCCGGCACAAGTGCGGGATTTCTGCTCCGGGTGCAGGAATTCCGGCCCGAGTGCGGAAATTCCAGCCTGAGTGCGGACGTAAAGTTAGGAATCGTAAGTGATTTCTGTGAATACCATAAATCGTAAGTGCCTTTGTAGAAATCAAAACCTTTTTAGGGGTTCACTGATACACCTGGTCCTTAAAACCAACAAAGAAGAGATTGGCACGGAAGCTGTAATATCAAAAAACACATTTTAATAACCTCAGATGAGGGAGATTGCGTCATACGGTACCCGCAGGCCACTGTAGGAGGCATTCTAATGAGTGCAGAGAACAGGGTCCTTATATATGCATTTGTTACATAGTCGGCATAAAATCAAGGGGAGGTCCTAGCACATACAAGCATGCTTATTGACTAATATGGGTATACAAAATTTGCTTGCTCCACAAAGTGGGAGGGGAGACTAAACTGCTTACATCAGTAAGAATAGCCTGACAGTTCTATACTAGGAGCAGGTGCATTCTACCAGCTAGGCCTTTCTGAGCATGTGCAAGACTCTGGAAGAGGGAGAAAGCACATGGCGAGCACATGGCTAACTAAAATGGCTGCCAAGAACAAAATGGCTTTCAGCTCATGCTAACAGCGATTACTGCAATCTTTAACAGATGATCCTTTTAGCATGAGCTAAAGACATTCCTATGATCTAGAAGGAACATAGAAAATATTTTGCACATTTTCTTCTCATAAATTCATCACTATCCTATGCTAGGTGGGCATTTACATTCTAAACATTTCATTAAGCGGGGATATATAAGGTATAAGCAGGAGTACAAAGGGAACAGAGCATTGGGTCATACAGGTAGCAGGAGAGAGTAATGACTATTATCTCAAACAGAAATCTCAATATTTTTCCAACCCTAAGCAGAAAGCAAATCCCAAAACCATCTAGTCTAATTCTAAGTTTCAGGGCTCTGATGTATTTCAGTGACTATCTATTTCAATTTCAGAATAGCCAACAGCACATACATAATAAAAACATTTTCAATAGACTTTTCCAGTGTTCCTTTATGAGGGCTAAAGTATCAATTAATATACTCAAGGAAAGAGTAAAGTAACATTTGTCAACTGCTCAGATGAACTTTTCTCGTGCAGAATAAACATTACTCCTAAAACAAATATTAAAGCAGTCAGACATATCATTACAAAAACAATCCTGGCTCCGGGGGACCAGGAGGACCACACAGGGCCATAGGAATTAGGACGAGGAGCCGCAAAGGGCTGCTCCTCCTCAAAAATGGGACGACCAAAGGGGTACATTACTAACAAAAAAAGAGTCCTTGGGAAATTGAAGCCGCTGTACAACCATCCAGAGGGGAGTCTTCTCCCTGTGTCCGTTTGAGCCTCACTCTTGGCCAAGTCATTCCAAACAAAAGTGTTGCTACAGCAACCTTACCAAACCAAAGTCTCCAGCTTCCAACTGCCAAGTTCTGAGTGACCTAATGGTCGTTTTTTAGAATACTCACACCAAAGAAGTTCTCAGTCGGGAGCGGCAAACACTTGGAGGATCAGATCAGGAAGACCAGAAATATACTGGGCTGGAAAGACAAACAATCTCCGTGCGCAGGGTACCTCCTCAGTAGATTCCTGTCCTGTACTCCTCAGTAGATTACTGTCTCCCTTCAAGACCACTGCCTTGGATAGCCACTTCACCGATGAGCCCCAAGGTTGGGCGCCATTTTGTAGAAATCAAAACCTTTTTAGGGGTTCACTGATACACCTGGTCCTTAAAACCAACAAAGAAGAGATTGGCACGGAAGCTGTAATATCAAAAAACATATTTTAATAACCTCAGATGAGGGAGATTGCGTCATACGGTACCCGCAGGCCACTGTAGGAGGCATTCTAATGAGTGCAGAGAACAGGGTCCTTATATATGCATTTGTTACATAGTCGGCATAAAATCAAGGGGAGGTCCTAGCACATACAAGCATGCTTATTGACTAACATGGGTATACAAAATTTGCTTGCTCCACAAAGTGGGAGGGGAGACTAAACTGCTTACATCAGTAAGAATAGCCTGACAGTTCTATACTAGGAGCAGGTGCATTCTACCAGCTAGGCCTTTCTGAGCATGTGCAAGACTCTGGAAGAGGGAGAAAGCACATGGCGAGCACATGGCTAACTAAAATGGCTGCCAAGAACAAAATGGCTTTCAGCTCATGCTAACAGCGATTCCTGCAATCTTTAACACCTTCTGTGAATACCAAAAGTAGTAAGTTTAGGATTTTGTCTCAGATTAGTTCTGTGAATCGGCCCCCAAGAGTTTTGTGTCATTAGCATAATCATAAAATTTGAAGTCTTAAGCTAAATGTGATGATGAAAAGAGGGCATGGGATTTATTGACTGTGTGGGAGATATCCTAGCATTTATAGTATCCTTGCTTTCTTGTAGGTTATTATAGTTTTATCCAGACATGACCTTTAGCTGAGGGAGGCAAGCTAGGCTGCTGTTGTGCTCGCCACCCATTACAATTGTGTTTTGATTCAGATATCAGATCTCTAATATTCAGGATGCAAAATGTAATGGCATACCATCCTGTTCGTAGCAGTGTCATGTACCTGCAGAGCAGATTGGATCTCTTAACATTGTTTCTAGCTTCAGGGTCTCTTGATTGTCTATGAGTGCTCTTGCAGAAGGTTTGCTGGGCAGCTTTAGTCCTGCCTCAAAGTATTCAATGATAGGTGTTTTGGGTTGTGTAGATTTATTACTGACACACATTGACTCTGTAAAAGCCAGCATGACCCTGGTGGGCTGATGGAAGTAGTGTGTGAGTATGTAGCATAGTGCATGTGTGTGTGTGTGTGCAGAAAGGATTTGCTCTCCATTGCGAGAAAAGTGATGATCGGCATGGCTATGATCTAGGGGTTGATTACTAGTGCAATGACACATGCTTGTAGTGTTGGCCTATTTTTGGACTGTACTGTATAGCAAGGGGTGGCTTCTTTATGATAGGAATGCAGCATTCATCAAGCCTAATATGGGTGATGAGTTAAATGTGCATTTGGTTTGTGGAGATATATGGATGTTGGTTAACAGTATGGTGAGCGATCAAGCAATTTTTAGTAAAGGAAAGAGCGAGTTATGAGGTTTACTCCATAAAACATTTGTTGCTGCTTCTGAGAGTTGTCACAGGTGGAAATGATAGTGCAATTTTGTATTTGTGTGAGATTGATGTTATTTAGGTGGTAGTGCTGTATGTGTTATGGCGTGTGACTGTCTGTGTGGATGATTGTGTACGCTATGACATGTTGTGGCTACTTTTAGTTAACACTGATGTTTGGAATGGTTTACCTGGTATCTCTTACCGTAAGAGGGGCCCACTCCATTTTCTCATTGAGAGATGTGATTCTTTGACCATGGAGTGAATGTTTATTATAAAGTGTCTAGTATGTACGTTATTTGTTTGCTGTTGCACCTGACATCCTTGGTGTGGTTTTACCCCAGCTTTTTGCCTTCTATCCTCCTAATTTTGCTATCTTCGCTTTTGGTGGCCTTAGGACTCTGCACACTTCACCACTGCTAACCAGTGCTAAAGTGCCTCTACTCTCTCCCTAAAACATGGTTTCATTGACTTCCACCCAACTGGCACATTTAATTTACTTGTAAGTCCTTTGTAAAGTAGCACTACATATACCCATGGCATGTACATTAAATGCTAATAGTGGACTTGCAGCACTGATTGTGCCACCCACTTAAGCAGCTCTTTAAAAAATGTCTCAGGCCTGCAAGTGCAACCTGTGTGTGCAGTTTAACCTGCCATTTCAATCTGACAAAAAAAACCTTTTGCCAGCCCTAAACCTTCCTTTTTGTTACATATAAGTCACCCCCAGGGTAGGCCCTGAACTACTGCAAGACATGCATCTCCCATAGGATAACATTGGATTACCTTATTATATTTAATAACTTGTAACTTTCAATCGAGAGTAAGTAGGAAAGCCGAGTTTAGTCTCTAAAGAATTGTAATTTGAAACCTTTTTTAATTGTAAAGTCGGATTTTAGGTCACAATTCTGAAAAACACGCCTTTAGAAAGTTGGTATTTCCTTGCCCTAACCATTTGGTACCCGCAGCCTGTATCCTGGGTCACATGACTAGGTGCAGCTGGCAGGTGGTCTTTGAGTCTTGCTTCCAGACAGTGAGACTGAGGGGAAATAGGTATTGGCAGGATGCACCTCAGGCCATCTTTGATTTGATAGGAGGTGGTGCTGCCACCTATCACACTTTCACATCACAAAGACTATCTCAGCACACTCACAAAAGGTTTTTCTCTAGACTTTTGTGCCCCCAGACAAGCTGTGGCCAGGAAAGGGAGGCAGGAAATTTCAGACATCGCTGTAGGGTAGGACTGTAGAAGCTTCTGCCACTTAAAAGTGGGCACCAGATATAAATTGTGGACCTTTAGATCCAACTCTTCAGTCACATCCGGACCTGTGGTAAACTCAGAAGGACTGCTTTGCTGCTCTGCTGCAAGAAGGACTGCTACACTGCTGCCTGAGTGAGAAGGACTGGACCAGTACCTTGAGCCTAGGAACACCAGAGTGACTCCAAGGGCTAATTGGCTGGCTTCCTGATCAGAGCCTCAGGAACAGAAAAGGCTCCAATTACCTTGAACCCTGACCTGGACTCTGCCTGCTGTGAGTCCTGCCCCCAAAGTGGTGCCACCACAGTCCTGGATCCTTGGAAGTGTGGGCATGAAGGTGCTCTGCCAGTCTAGCTGTAGTCCTACCAGAACTGACACAGCATGATGCTTTGCCACGCAGCTGCTGTTGTGCGACCCATCCCCAATGCAGAATCTTGCAGCTCCTCAGAACTGTCGCTGTGCGATGTATCGACGCAGGAGCTCGCATCCCAGCCCTTCGGAGCTGCCACTGCACAACGTATTCTCAATGCACACCCTCGCATCACATCCCCGCAGCTCCTCGTAACCGCCACTGTGTGACGCACCCGGACCTAGAATCTTGCATCCCCCTCTGTGTGACGCATCATCGACGCTTGATCTTGCGATGCTCCTCAACCAGGCTTTTAGGTACTTTGTTCAGTGGGCCTAGCATGGTCCTTGTATCTGGCCCATGCTCCTTTGTGGTCGGCCTAAACTTGTGACTTTGTCCCTGTCCAGCGTGACCAGATAAGTACAGTTGGCGCTTTGTGCTTTTGAGCACTATTTTTACTGAAACCTTTAATATTGCGTACTCTCAGTTCTACTAATTGGATTTTTGTCATTTTGGTGTCAAATAACTTATTTAGATTTACTCTATTTTTCTAAATCTGTGTGTGATTTTTATTGGGTTATGTTTTCACTTTGTAACTGTTTGGGTGCTACATAAATATTTCACACATTGCCTACCTGCTTTTATGCCAAGCTATCAGATGGATAAGCTCAAGTTAATTTGGGGTTTGCTTGTGTTTCACTCTGACAAAAATTGTGGTTGCCGCTTGAGTAGAGTTTCACCCCCCTCAACCAGTAAACAAATTTCCTATAGTTGGCTATTGTGGACAGATGTCAGTGTATTGGTTGGAATGGGTGGATGCTAGTTGATCATATTGGATGCCTGTGGTGGGAGAGAATTGCATTCATGTGTCTGTGGTTGTTTCAAGGGTGCCTTATCCTGTGCTTATATTGAAGGGGTATATGCTTGCAGGGGTTGGATATGTTAATTGTGGGAAATGGTTTTGTGTTACGGGCATTGTGTGTTGTGCTAGGAGACAAGGCAAATAGCTGCTCCTTGGAGGTTTTGTTGTAGTCCAGTCTGGCAGGATATTTGCCTAGCAGTGTGCTGGTAGAGTGAGCAGTTTCATTATTGTGGGTTTTAATAGAGTGAATGTGTTGCTCTGTCAGATGGATGTGGTGTGTGGTAATCATAAGTATTAGGTAAGTGTCTTTTATGATTGGTGATAATGCAGACCTCATCTCTCTTTAGTAGTTAGGGAGGTGCTTGTTGAGTTATTGGTTGAGTTTTATGACATTGACTGTATATGGGATGAATTGTGACCTGGTCCAAGTATAGTACAGCAAAGGCATTGACATTGGGAGTCATTGCTTGTTGGTGTGGGATTCTCATGATTACTTGGTTAACATGAGGTTGAAGCGAGTGATTAATGTCCATGATCACGCCTAGGCTTTTTACTTCTGTGAAGGTATTTCATGGTGATCCAAAATCCTTAGGCCAGACAGGTCTCATATTTGTGCCACGCTGCACAATTGAGGATCTCCATTTTTGAGGAATGATCATTGGGTGGTTCTGTAGCAACCAAGTGTCCAGAGCAGTGGCGGATGGCATCAACGGGTTGCGCGCTCAAATAAAATTTTAAAATATAAAAATAAACGGGTGTGTTCGTGCAAATATAAACTTAAAATATATTAAAAGAAACACTTACCTGACAACAGGACCTCCTGCTCCAGACCTCGTTGCACTGCAGCCCAGCCGCCAGGAAACTACCTTGGCCAATCAGGGTGCTGCTCTCACCAGAATGAGAGCAGTGCCCTGATTGGAGGGAGCGGCCTGTCTCTGCACTCCACAGCACTATGGAGGCCTGCAGTTGCTCTAATCTGGATTAGAGGTTTCAAAGTGTGCATGTCTGGTTGACCATCACAAGACGGCTGGCCAAAAGACATCCACACTTTGAAAAGTGCACATTCAGTCCCTGCTGCTGTCATTCAGCAGCAGCCCCACCCCCGTCCTTACGCTCGTTCAGGATGGGAGGATGTCAGGATGAAAAATAAAATGGTAATGATGATTTAGCATTTTATTTTTCATCTCGGGGCTTGGGGGCGTTTAAGTGGGGCAACTCTCCTCTGC
The DNA here is from genome assembly GCA_963921515.1 of Calotriton arnoldi. Lineage (NCBI taxonomy): Eukaryota > Metazoa > Chordata > Amphibia > Caudata > Salamandridae > Calotriton > Calotriton arnoldi. Next base: position 1,028,236 of record CAWUFW010005859.1, on the reverse strand, counting down.
TCCAACGGAGGAGCTGCCCCAGTCCAGAGGCATAACACATTGTTGAGCCCTGACATGTTGAGGTCTGATCTTTTTTTCCAGCTTTAAGATGATCTGGGCATCGTCAGTGTAATTGTAGTGAGTTGCTGAAAAAAGTTGATGAGCTCCCCGAGTGGCAACAGGTACACATTAAAAAAAGAAGGAAGAAGGCAATAATTGAGGTTTCAGGGTCACTTATGAGGTTGGTGAATGGTAGAGCACATCAAAGAACCTGCGTGTCTATCTGGACTCATTCTGCCAGGATGGCCTTAATCAAATTAAGAAGAGCGCCTTGGATTCAAATGTGACTTAAGCTTTAGAGCAATAGTTAATGGCCAGTGTCAACATATGAATACAGGTTATGAATGAAGAGAGTGGCCACATCATTAGAGTCAACTGTGTTCTTGATGTCAATCCAGGTTCCTCAATGTGATATGGGTATTTGTTGTGAGCTCTTGTTGGTTTGTTCATGTGTCCTTGTAAGGTGTGTGTTGTGGATCTATAGGACTGGTCTTCATCAGTAGTTTCCGTATAGGGACATTGCTGAAGGTGAAGATAGTATAAATGGTTTACTATGTATGTCTTTAGTGAAGGGCACAGACTATTCTGGGCATTTGGGTTGGAAGTCGAAGTATACATACAAGTGGCTTCGCCTCAGGTCCTCTGATTCCACCCAAGTTAATAACTACCTGGGAGTACCTGCTCCTTGAATAATATTACTTGATTCTTACCGCCACCTGAACTTATCTGGGAGTTAAGTACGTAAGTACTATTCTTACTTTCATCTATACTTACGTTGTGATAGTGGTTATGTCTATGTAGTGGATGCAATATCACGGCCACGCAAGATAACCCATGCAAAGACTAGAGGTATATCCCCATCCTTTGCCACTCATCCTTTGTTGATAGCAACACACAAACGCCCCAGAAGGAACAAATCCGTAGTAGAGATTTATGTAATTGTTTCATTCTATCCTGATTTATGGGCAACCTATAACTGCATTGTCATACCAAAAATGGTACAAGTTCCTGTAGAAGCCATTGATTTAATTGGTTTGTCATTGCAATTTTATTTACTCACTCATAAGCCTTAAATTACTTAAGAGAGGGAATTTAAGATTTGTAGTGTGCAACTGTAGTAGTTGGTTTTGTAATTGATTAGATTTTACTTCGTGTTCACAGTCAAAGAAAGATTTGCGGCATTTTGTTGTTTATCTGTGCATATATTTCTCTCTTATATGCTTGCAATAATTTAAAAATGGGAATTCAAGACACTGTCGGTTTAATTAATCAGATGAATCTTCATGTTCATTATTTTTGAATGATTTGAACCATTGTGGTTTTGCTCTTTATATTTTTATTACATTCTTCACAGTGTTTGGGCTCTGCCATTTTGCCACAAGGCAACATAGTCCTGGGGATGATCTTATCTGTACATGACAACATAAGACTGAAATGTGGATGCCTTTTCTGCATCTTATGGGACAGACTGAGTGTCATTCAAGGATATACAGACTTTATCAACACTTTTTTTTACTTAGAGCAGATCTACACACACATGTCACATATGTACATGCGATTTAAAGTTTATCAGAGGACTCCTATATGTCTGTGCTTTCATTGATCCGAACACTACTTCCCATTTCTAGTATTGAAAAATTGAAAACTAATACATTGTTCCAGATATAAGACAGTGTATGTCACGAAATAACTAACATCTCGTTTGGTATAACTGAGTTAATTTCCCAACTAAATGCACATGCGATAGGATACGTGGTCACTTGCCTTTAAATTCTGTCATTAATTTAGAAACTTATTTATTATGAATTACTATATTCGCGAAAATGTGTTTGTTGCTATTGTGTTTCATCCAGTCGCCTGGGGGATTCTTGAGTTGTTCCACCGCAGTTCAGTGCTTACCCTTTGCATATTTGAAATCCATTGCATTATTTGAAAATAAAGTAGGTTCTATGTAAACCTAAAGGTTTGGGGCTGATGGTTGAGGGAGGAATAAAGGCAGTAATAATTGTGTTTTCCTCTTTTTTGTTTTTTTTCAACCAGGAAAATGGGGATGTAACCTCACAGCAAGCCAGTGTCATAAGTGAGGAACAATAGGCCCATTTGTTCTATAAGGGCAATTGGCACTGTTTGTGTTATGCTGACGTGGGAGAGGCCTGGGGACATATTACCTCTTTTCTGTGGTTTTTGTCCAGATGTACGGGTAGTGTCCTTGGGGCTTTTAATGTGTACGGTCTAATGATGTAAACTGCTGTAGACCACAGGTGCTTTTCTCACTGTTACTTGTCTCTTTACATTCTCACTGCAACAGTTTTGCAGGCTGTGGGGACCTGTGGATGAACTTAAATTTCATGCCAACTCTGGGACTCCAGGGCAGACAGTCTTCTTCCCCGTGTTTTCCCTGGCTTCTTTCTTGTCATGAGCTAGTCCATCATTTTGCTAACCCTGTAAGTGTGCGCTTGTGTGTCTATACAGAACCTCTAACTAACTGGGTTAAAGCAGAGCTTCCCAGCTTCCATTGAAAAGGTATTTTTTGTTCCCTTAATACCTTTGGCACCTCTTGATGAATCTGCATAAAACTTTAAAAATGTACATCCACTTTGCTTGGCTGTCGAAAAGAATTGAGAATCCTGAAAAAAATGAAAAACTCAGTACACTATAGCTGCACTTGTCAACAGCCACACATAGCGACTGGTGCATGCAGTGGTTATGAAGCAGGGCCTGGCCACAGTTTAGTCCATGCTGCCACCCCCTTCTATGCAAGGTCGAAGGTCATACACAGCAGGGATTGGCCACCCACAGCAAGATGATGCCCTGCGGCAAACCCCTGCAGCGCTCAACCGTAGGTCTTGCACAGCAGGGTTGGACACACTCTAGGGGTTGGCTGCAGGGCCTGGCCAAAACCCACTGAACTGGGCAACCTTAGATATTTACTGAAAATAACACAGTTAAAGTGGAGTTATAGATGCAAATCAAAATTGGGAAACAACTGAAATTTGCAAGGTATGGTTAGGCCCCAATCCATAACTCGCACAACAGACATGCACACCACAACTGGCCCACCAGACACAATGCTTATGGCCTTCCAATATTTATACCAACAAATAAGAACACCCAAAACCACAACATAATTAAGTAACAGAGAAATACTCACACCAGTAAATAATACTACAATCATAGTTCTCTCTTTCATGGTGTTATGGACAATGTGACATTTAGTCTCATCGGTAAGATTATTTATTAAATTTGTACCAGCATCTGTCAAATCAAGGGTGAGGTTGAGAGACTTACACATGATAACTTGCGAATTACAGTGGTTTTCAAATTTAATTTGTAACAATAACTCTGCTTTAAATGTGTCATTTTTCAGTAAAATTAGATAGATAGATAGATAGATAGATAGATAGATAGATAGATTTATTTTTGGATTACATGAGGGTGGTAACAGAAATAGCTCATTAGGTCACACCTAAAGAAAATAATGAAGTGCTTTCACCCATTCGCTGGAAGAGCCACAGATTAATGTTGGTAAGATATTGGGTTAGACCTTAATAAAGCATTGGCCTTCATTATATTGATTGCGCTTATCCAATTTTGTATCAACATTTCCAGAATACATAGACTTTATTCATGCCAGTGCAATTGTGCACTGAAATCTGCACTGACACGCGTGCACAATGGTGTGCGGGTACTGTCCAGTTAGTGCAGTTGTCACTTTTGCATTTTCCAGGTGTGGTAAATGACAATGCATAATTAAACCGGCAATGTGTCACCTGGTTTGGGATGTGTGCGGATGCAATGTTAGAACAAATTTCACTGGAATGCACTGAGTGTACAACCAGATAGGATTCTACAATGTTTAGTGCTCTGGAAGTTTCAATATTGTCAAATGCATGATTGCCACGTGCACGGATGGCCTATTGCCACCTCTATTACATCCAGAGCGACAGCTGTGTCAGTCTGGGGTCGTACTCAATCATAACTGTTTTTGGTGCACTAGTATCTATGACTTTTTTTTAAACTAAAGCACATCTCGAAATTGAAATAAACATCATACGATTTCAGTGATTTGCTAAATTTAGTTATCCAACAGAGGTCACCTTCCACAAGGAACACACCCTCCCACATTGCTGTACATCTTAGACCAAACGGAAAGAATACTAAAAAATAGATCAGAATCTGTAGCCACAACTTCCCTCGGAAAAAAACAACAAAACACACCTAAAATAATTTCTTTTCCAAAATCACTAGAATAATTGTGATTATAGGTCAACTTTTCTGGACAATTATGAACATATAACCACCAGGGACATTTCGCCCTAATGAACTTTTAGCAACATCACCGCTTCTTTTTTAAACCATTTTGTATCTACAATCTGCTTTTTAACTTTTGGTAACATCACCACTTCTTTTTAAACCATTTGTAACAGTGACCTGCTTTTTAACTCCTTTGCATATAAGAAGTACTCCTTTTAATTGTCATAATTTTAAGTAATCAAACAATAAAGACAAATTGAATACAAAAAAAACTTTTCTGTTGGTGTTGCTCAGATTAACAGAGAAATGTGATTATAAACGCATGCATGCAAAAGCAAAATCAAAGTCTTCTCTAAGCATATTAGCTGACTAGAAGACCTAACACATGCAATTATATGGCAGGGAGTTTTTAGCAGCCATGGTGACTTATATAAATTGTGTGCAACTCGGTGGTTTTGCTGCAGCATGCATTTGGATGGTCAATGATTTTGTCACAGACTTCAAGTGTGAGAATTCTGCCGTATTCTACTATCAAAGATCACTCATGCGCCGTAAGTTCATGACTTCCTTTATTATAAATATTTCTTCCTCAAGAAGGGACAACCTGACAGTCACCTGATAGTAACCGCCTTGTCTGGAATGTTGACATGTCTTCACTCTTCCACCGTCTATACTCTGGAATCTATGTCAAGATTTCACGTGTAAGTACGAGAGGACACCATACATTCCCTTCCGTAAACAAATACAGCATTTGAGTTTAACTAACATGTAATGTACAGTTTCAACATTAGCCATAACACTTTATCAGCCTCTAAGTAGGAGAGGATAACACAAATTCGTTGTTTGCCACCTCGCTCTAATAAAATGCCATTTTCCTCTTTCTCACCTTGATCCGATCGTTTTGCTCATCCACTCTGTGCTCGGGCATCATCCTCCGTGGAAAGTGAAAGTGAAAATAAAGGGACAGTAGGACATATTTGTAGTTCTTGAAACTTTAAAAATGAATAACAATGTTTTCATGGCGGTGGAAGATATTAGGATATTAAAATAGAGGAACACTAGCAGAGTGGTTAAAGGAAGAGAGGAGGGAACTGGGGATCCCTCCAAATAATACTATTTAAACAAAAACAGTGGTTCCTGTGGACACGTAATGATTAATATCACAATATAATTCTCAGCACAATCGCAGTTAACTGGGAGTCTATCAATGTCAGGGAAAGAAGAACATGAAACACAGGAGGTATAGAGGAACAAGCTTTTATATATATATGAAAATTCGCACAATTGCTATAAATTTATCAGTGTTGAGTGTCCCAAGTGAAAAAAAGCGTGAAACCTATGAGTATCAATTGTGACTTTTGTGACATAAAATTATCAATGAAGGGACACCTGTGGATGACTGACAGTGAGTGAGGGGAACACCTGTGGGAGTGCGGGGTGGTTAAGGATACTCACATAGGGCCCGGCCGGGCACCTATGAAGGGACGGGTACTGGCAGTCACAGATATGCGAGATGGTCACGAATGGAATCCTACATCCAAGAAGGGTGTCGCATGAATGGACAAGGTCCAAGGATAAAGGATAAAGGGAGGCTTGAATTACTCAGGGAAACGTCAATACGTTTCTGTGGTGATTCCGGTATTCATGAAGTCAATGTAGAATTCAGAAAAATTCCTGCCTCGGATTCCCTGGAGAACTGCTCTCGTCTGTCTCTGCTTGTTGACATTCAACAAGCAGAGACAGACGAGAGCAGTTCTCCATGGAATCCGAGGCGGGAATTTTTCCGCTACAGATTGAGTCTGAATTCTACATTGACTTCATGAATACCGGGCCCTATGTGAGTATCCTTAACCACCCCGCACTCCCACAGGTGTTCCCCTTACTCATTGTCAGTCATCCACAGGTGTCCCTACATTGATAGGTCCTGATGAGACCCCACATTGGTAGCTGGGTCGAAACGTCGTCGACAATTTGAAAACGAACCAATCCCAGTCCCTACTATTAAACTAGGAAACTGTTAACATTGATTGTGTATTCATTGAATGGTCGTTTTCTGTAACAACATTGAAACCTTGTTTTTATGTCACAAAAGTCACAATTGATACTCATAGGTTTCACGCTTTTTTTCACTTGGGACACTCAACACTGATAAATTTATAACAAATGTGTGAATTTTCATATATATAAAAAGCTTGTTTCTCAATACCTCCTGTGTTACATGTTCTTCTTTCCCTGACATTGATAGATTCCCAGTTAACTGCGATTGTGCTGAGAATTATATTGTAATATTAATCATTAAGTGTCCACAGGAACCACTGTTTTTGTTTAAATTGTAATGTACCCTGGTTCCATGTGAGTAGGGTGTCCCTTGTGTTTTTTTACACGACTCCAAATAATACTAATCACATTGTTTCACTTTACGCGGAGGACAAGCTGATACATACGAAAGACGTGATGGCCAACCTGATCACAATAGAGAACTCTCTAGATCAATTCAGTAAAATATCTGGATCAAAGATCACCCGGAACAAGCCATGTGTTTTTCTCTATAACCCCGAACCCCTTCAGTGGAGCTTGGAATAGGAGATGGTGCATTGAGGTGGGGGAATGATAGTTTTTGATAAATGGGAGTGAGCAGGGCCGGACTGGCCGTAGCGGGACCGGGCGTTTCCCCGGTGGGCCGCAAGGGTGGGGGCCGGTTTTGTTACAGGGCCGTTTTTGCAGTATAGCTGCAAAATCGGCCCCTGTAACAAAATCGGCCGAATCCGGCCCTGGCAAACAGCTCGGCCGCACCCCCAACCCCCCGGGGGGCCGGCCGAGCTCTTTGCCAGGGCCGGTTTTGGTTCCCAGTCCGGCCCTGGGAGTGAGCATTTACCATTCAAGGACTGCCCTCCTGGAAGGTAATTTGGGAGCAACAGTCAGGGTACTGAGGCCGCGGACGAAACTTTGGACAACATTGCCCCTGTCGATGATAGGTCGTGCAGTGTTAACGAAAAACTTGGTGCTACCCTGATTGTTGCATTATTTTAGCAACTTGCCCTCGAAACTACCTAGGTCATTCTTTAAGCTGTTGTACCAGCTATTGGGAGAACTGTTTTGGGGTTCTGGGAGATGCTGGGTGGCTTTATTTTTGATCAAAGTATATATCAATATGGAAGGCATAGGGGTTCCAGACTCTGCAAAGTATTACGCAACTCCAAGGGGCTGCTAGATGGTTGGCAGGCCACTCCTTAATAAAAACCAGAATGAATTCAGCTCAACTTAATGAGAGCACCATGAAGACATTATTTTTCCCCAAGGTAAAGGCACTGATTGCTTGTTTGAACCTAACGCACACAGAAATAGTGTGTTTGAAGAGTGGCTTTGTTGCGTTCGCAGAGCCCGTATGCACCCACCCTCCCATTGCTGTATCTTCCTGTATGCACAGAATGGCTTACTCCCACCGGAGCCTTGACTTATTGGTCTGAGGCGAATTCCACAAGGGTGGGTGATCTGCTTTAAAAAGAGCAGCTTGCTTGAATTCCAGACACAAGTCGCTAGCTATTGACTGCTGAAAGTGCAATTTTTAGTGTATGGTCAGGTGGTGACTTTCCCATTCGGTGAGAGGCAATAGGCATTTCTTAAGGAGCCCCCAACACACGAATTACTTCAAACTCTTCCCACCATGGGCGACTGATGAAAATAAGTTTGATGGCTATGCGGGACTCAACTGCCACAAGCTGGTAATGTGCTCTCAAAAGTCGGGGTCAAATGGGAAACAGATATAGGCCGGGCTGTAAATGACAACGAATGGCACACGATTATCCAATACCTACATAGAGTCTCCCGTAAAGCAAGGTTCAAGTTAGTATGGTTCTATATTTTGCACAGAGCCTATATAACGTCAGTCACAATAAAAAAAAATACTTGACCGCCTCCTCATGTTGCCTGAGATGACACTGCCGAGGGGCTGATTTCGCACCATGTTGTGGAATTGCTGTGCACTGTCGAAATATTGGGGTGAAATTACAGAAATCCCCTCGTGAAATGCCAGTGTGTCTGGATCATTAAGTGTAGGGGCTTGGCGCCTTTAAGCGGTCTAAAGCGGATAAAGCAGGATCCAAATTTCTTGAATTGGCTCTACTATTGGCCAGAAGAAATCTCACCATGGCGAGGGAAAGCGCTACCACTCCATCAGTTATTAAATGGCACATACGCTTATACACTGAGCAGATGCAGTGAGTCACGCGCTCCTCAAAGGAGAACTCCAAGGGAGGAGAACATTTCCAATAGCATATTAATGGGATGAAATAGTTGTGCAACTGACAGCTCTTACCAAAGATAACAATAAACCTCCTTACGCCCCTCCAATATTATACATATGCCAATTGAAACATGTATTACCTCCCTTTTATATGAAACAAGCTGTGCTGAAAATTCTTCAGTGGTGGTATAACTGTCTGGGATATGTGTCTCATGCGAGTTGAAGGAGGGAGCTAATTGTATCCCCATATCTGCATTATAAGAATCAGTACGAGCTCCCACAGCATGAGGTGCATTCAGATAGGATCATACGCATGAAAAAGAACCATAACTCTATGGCAGGAGGGTTGGTGGAAGATGAATAGCTCTATTGTATTGCATAAGCTGAAATGCTGACTGCATAGCTTAAAAATGTATATCAATTGTATCAATGGATGCCCAAATACAGTTTATCAATTGTAACGCTGACGGTGGCTGATGGATGATGTGCTCTTAAAACCCTGGTGCCCCATTTTCTTTGTTTTGGGGGGTGCAATCAAGGTTTACTTTTTGTCGGAATTGTTTATTCTCCTTTGAACTTCACAACATATTGTTAACGTGGGATCTTAAACAGGAAAATACAAGAAAGGCCACACTAATGATCCGTATGAATAATGTGAATTACAAATGATCAATACTCGGTTTATTGTGTAAACTAGTGCATGTTTTGTAAGTTGCAGATTCGCTGCCAATGTTATGTTTTTGTTTTTAAAAAATAGAGCAACATCTGGCACACTTTACTCTGACACTATCCCGAGTTCTGATCTTCCACCTTTGTCACCCTCCTTACCCTGTTTTCACTTTTTTCACACATCATGAAAATCGTAATCTCTTTCAAAGTCATAGGAGCTTACTTCCCACTTTTTTGGTAACGTCGGTTCAGGATATTCCTATAGGTACTAGAGGTGGGGAACAGCTTGGCCACAAAGAACTCTATGAAACTCATTTTTTCAACGGTAACAAATGAATAATAGGTACATTTTCCTTAAATCCCGGGACGTACTTCTGAATAATCTTATTTAACATATACTGACTCCAAATATTCACTCACTCAACTATCTCAGCAACCTCCCCCCATCCCCGCATCCCCCTCACTGCCACATCTTGACATGACACCTATCTGGAAATTCTAATTATTTTATGAATTGAAGGAGTTGCCAGCGGGAACTGTAGCGAATCGGTACGGTTTGTGGCTGATGAAGGGGGAGCCACGTTATGGACAAGCCGAAAGATGGAAACCGCCCTCGCCCTCAACTCCCGCCACCTCACTGCACTCCAGTAACTTGCTGTGTCTGTCTTTCACTCGAGTCTTACAAATTAATTCTATCTATAGAAGCTTTAGACAATACAGAAAAAAATATCACATAAAGACATAACAATGGCTTTTTAGGCCATGAGATTACATCGTTTTCAATCCTCCGACACAACTGCGCTAAATATATTCATTACAAATGAAATATATAATTTAACAGCTGCCGGACGACCGTTTCCTATGAATTTAATTAATTTTCCAGCCTATCAGTGATTTAAAATATTTATACAGTCATCAAATTCAGAAACAAATATTTAAATTAAAAATGCACAAAGGGCAGAGGCTCGGACAAATCAACCCTAAACATCGACTAATGGAATCGTAACTTGGCTCTGACGTTGCAGCGCTCCTGGGGGCCTGGAAAATCAGGTGGGAGGGGGCAGGTTTTGCATTCAATTACGTACTGCGCTGACGTTTCCTATGGGAACCTCCAGTGTGTGGAAAGTCGAGCTGCTTTTGTTAACTTGCTGGGTGGGGGCGGGTGGTGCGTAGGGGGCATATTCCGTCTTTCAAAGGCTGTGTAGTCCTGACTCGATCCAAGATCCGAAAACGGTTAGGAAGCAAGGCTCAAAGGGTGCATTCCTGGAATGAAGGTGGGGAACTCTTGCCAAAATGTGCTGCAGGTAAAATTATTACTTTCAACCCTGAATGTGCTTGAAAATTAGACAATTATGGAAAGGCTCCTTCATTGGCAGCCTTAACCTGCACTGTGGGTTCTCACACCAATCTGTCCTCACAGTCCTGTCAAAAGTCTTGATGGCTGGAACGAATCGTCGCCAATCTTGTGAAGTGATAGTCCTCGGTCATTAAAGTTAAATATTTATTCAAGACATCAACGACTGCATATGCAACAGATGTCTGTTCGACAACTCATTTACAAGACAATGGGGCATATGTACAAGGAGTTAACGCCGCGTTAGCGGCACTTTTCCGCCGCTAATGCGGCGATATTTTTTTCGCCGTATTCACAAGCTGTCGCTAACAGCCGTTAGCGACAGAATTCAAGCGAAACCGTCCGTTTCCACCATCGCCACTCATGTTAGCGATAACTATCGCTAATGAGATGCAATGTAGGCATTCCCGTGCAAAAACGCACGCTAACCACACTTCGCGATATTTACAATGATCGCCCGGGCCCGCGATACGTTCAGAAAACAGCCGCTAAAGCCCGTTAGCGGCTGGGACTTAAGACCAGAAAAAAGGTGGTCTTAAAAATGGTGATAAAGAACAGTACATAAGGGAGACTAGCCCAGAGCCTCATTTGAAGACCCACTGATGCCATGGAGGTACTACTCATGCAGCTTGGAGCACCAAGAAGGCCACAACAACCACCGCCACTGCCACCGCCCCCAGGACCACCACGGAGGCAGCGCCGAAGAAGACAGCGGGTCCATCGCCCACGCCTCACCCTCACAGACTTAACGCCAGAGGATGTGATCGCCCACTACAGGCTCAAAAGGTCATCCATCCTCCGCATCCTGACCCAGATAGCCCCCAGGCTGCAGGCACCAACAGAGCGGAGAACCAACATCCCTCCGCAGACAAAGCTGCTGGCAGTGCTGCACATGTTGGCCTCTGGTACCTTCCAACCAACAACTGCCAGAGTTGGGGGAGTCTCACAGTCAGCCCTATCAAGGTTCCTCCCAATTGTCTTGGATGGCATCATCAGCCTGACACCCCAGCACCTACGCTTCCCCAACACTGCGCAGGAACAGCTTGAGACCAAGCAAGGCTTTTATGCCATTGCTGGCTTCCCGCAGGTGTTGGGGGCAATTGACTGCACACATGTCCTACTTGTGCCCCCTGCGGACACTGCACACATATACCGCAACAGGAAGCACACACATTCCATCAATTGTGCAGGCAATTGTGGACCACCGGGGCTTGTTCACCAATGTCGTAGCCAAGTTCCCAGGGAGTGTGCATGATTCCTACATCTTCCGCCAGTCCATCATCAACCAGCGGTTTCAGGATGGCACATATGGAAATGCACTGCTTGTTGGTAAGTACTAACTGAACACACCACACACCTCAAGTCCACAATCATGTAACTCACAAATGTGAGAATGCACATGTAGCAAATTTCATACAACATGCCTAGTAACATGTCCACCTACCATACACAACAACCCAAGTGACTGCGGTTACTGGGGCTAGCCTTGTAGACAAACTATCCCCACAGGCACAGCCCCTCCGCCACACATTAGCAAATGCTGGGAGAGGTGGGAACCAAGTAGTTGCGATGGAGGGTCTGGACCTATGAGGAAAGTATGAACACAAGGCCGAGTCTGGCGGCGGTGTCCTGTATAGTCTTGAGCTTGCAGAGCACAGACTTGTCTATGCGGGCATATAAGGCGTTTCCGTAGTCCAGTCTGATGGTAATGACTGCGTGGGTGACTGTCTTTCTTGACTCGGGGGGGATCCATTTGAAGGTCTCATGGAGGATGCAGGGGGTGTAGAAGCAGCTGGAGGCCACGGCGTAGACCTGTTGGTTCATGGAGAGGGAGGAGTCGAGTATGATGCCTAGGTACCTGGGGTCGTTGGTGGGGGGCCTGCCGAAGGCGGTGGCCCACCAGGTGTTGTCACATGCTGATGGGGTGGTTACGAGGATGAGTACTTATGTCCCATCTGCGTTGAGTACCAGGCAGCTGTTGATCATTCATGTCGCAACTTCCTGCAATCCTTCCTGGAAGCCCAGTCTGGTGGGTGTGGTTGCCTTGGTGAGGGAGAATATGAGCTTGGTGTCCTTGTAGGTGGTGAAGTCTTTTGGGTGTCTTGATGTTGCTCCAGTTCTTCTCCAGGCATCTGCAGATGCATCTGGCATCTTGAAGGTCGGTGGTGACCGAGGCGGCTATTCTTCGACTCTGTATGTTGGAGTTGCATAGCAGGGCAAGTTTGTATGCGCAGTTGGAGATCCATGTGTGGAAATCCCTGGCAGCGCCGTCGGTGTTGGCTGCAGCGGTGTGGGTGTTGCCGTTGATGGTGGAGTGGAGAAGCTCCTTGGTGACTCAGCTCCAGTTCCTTTGTGTGGCAGGGGCTGTGGGATTGAGTGGCTTGGGGTTCTCAACAAGGAAGTGTACGCAGTGGTGGTCACTCCATGGGGCTTGAGTGGTGTGAATGAAGTGGACGCTGTTTCCACATGCAATGATGGGGTCGAGGGTGTGTCCTGCCTTGTGGGTCAGTGTGGTGAAGATTTGGGTCAGTCTGATGTTTGCGAGCTTTGGCCAGAGGGTACTGGAGTTGGAGTTGTTGTGGTTTGTGAGGTGGAAACTCAGGTCGGAAATGTGTACATAGTCCACGGAGTAGATGGCGTGGTGTGTGATGATGTTGATGGTGTGGGCGAAGCGGGCCCGGCCTCCGGGGGCTCTGCAGGCGAGGGTGCCGCGGAGTGTTGCTTTGTGGCTGGTCTGGATCTGGAAGTGCAGGTGTTGGGCGGTGGTGAAGGTTTGGTGGCAGCGGCAGCAGGAGAACTCGTGAGTTGTGTCTGGTGTGGCCTACTGGCAGTTGTACTTTCTCCTTGCGTTGACTTTGAGGAGGGCGGGTGAGTCGTAGCGCTAGACGGTAGGAGAACCAGGGTCACTGCTGCTGTTTGCGTTTTGCTTGCGGACGGGCGCAGACGGGATTGCCTTTGGCGCGCCGTTGGAGTGCCAGTGATGCAACCGCACAGCGCACACAATAAAATAGGCTAGGGGGTAGGGACGGGCAGCTGTGAGGCAATGTAATTTCCATTGATGCTGGTCAATTGTCTGAAGCTACACATGGCTAACCTGAATTCCAAAGTAGCACAAATCACACACCACAAAATATAAACACTGCAAACACAGCATGCACAACAACTTATGGACACATCTCTCCATTACATGTTTCAGGTGATCAAGGATATGCACTCTCCCCATGGCTGATGACACCCCTCCGAGCCACAAACACCCAGGCCCAGAGGCAGTATAATTTGGCCCTTGGACGCACCAGGGCCATTGTGGAGTGCACTTTTGGCGTGCTAAAGTCACGTTTCCGGTGCCTTGACATCACAGGTGGCAGACTGTTGTACAGCCCGGAAATAGTGTGCAAGATAATCATAGCATGTTGTGTGTTGCACAATATATGTGTATGCACCAATGCCCCATGGATCCAAGTGCCAGATGCAACGGACGATGCTGAGGATGAGGAAGAAGATGAGGCTGGTGCTGCACAACACACAATTTCTGCTGCAGGAACTGCCCGAAGGAACCGAATCATATTTCTTCACCTGAGCACATCACAATGTGACAGTCCTTTGGGAAATTTATGTTCAAAATGCACCTAAGCACAGTTTGTGCAATAAAACAACACAACACACATACCTTGTGTGCATGTTTATCCTCTGCATAAGTACATGTCCCTGACAAGTGAAAGTCAAACATTTTGCGGTAAGTATTGTACAATTGTAATTTTGAGGGTGGGAATGTCTTTTGTGGTTTGAGATGCTTTTAAGGGTGTAATTTGTGGTAAAATATGCTTTTTAGGGTGTCATTTGGTGTCAGATATGCTTTTTAGGGTGTCATATGGGGTAAAATATGATTTTAAGGGTGTCATTTGGGGTCAGATCTGCTTTTTAGGGTGTCATTTGGGGTAAAATATGCTTTTTAGGGTGTCATATGGGGTAAAATATGCTTTTTAGGGTGTCATTTAGGCTCTGAGATGAAATTACATCTAATACTGTTTATCTGTGTAAAAACTTACACGTAGCGTGCAAAATCTGGCCACATTAACGTTAACGTGATGTTTTTTTCAGTATTGCGATGGAAAATCTATCGCTACACACATTGAACAACACGAAATATTACCCCTAAGCCAATTTGCGTGCAGATTCTCACCGCAAAGTCAAAAAACGGGCCGCAAACACACAGGAAGTGATGTCTGCATGCTTCCTGCTTCCTGGAGGAGTGCTGTGCACTTTCACTTTCTCTTTTGAGCACATTGCTGGTGATTGTGGAGAGTGTTGGAGGTGTATGGTGTTGTGGGCTGCAGATTTTTGATTGAGAGAGTGTTGCTGTGTCCTGTGAACTGTTGATAGTGTCTCCGTGAAGTTTTGTGTACTTGTTTTTATGTGTTTTTTGCGTCTTGTCCTCAATCTTGTCGGGTGTTTGTCTAAGGGGTAGTTTAAATAATTACTAGTTGTTGGGGCATATATTGGGCATTTTTTTTCTTAGTAGTGGGTTTAGGTGTGTGCTGGGAGATGGTGGGTGTGGGTAGGGAGGGCAGGATGTCAGAGGGGGCATTGGGGGGCTTCCTCTGGCTGGTGAAATTTTACCTGCCCTTGATGTTGGAGAGTGGGGGTCGTATCCTTTCTGGATATCCCGTCCATGTGCGGAAGGTCAGGTGGGAGCGCGTGAGAGCACAGATGCTGCGTGTCTTCGGTGTGGACAGGACTGTCCGCCAATGGAAACACCGATGGCAGGATTGCGTGGGCCGTGAGGGTAACCTGTTGGACCACCTGGGAGTCATCATTGGCCTACAGTGTGATAAGCTCAACCTCAAAATTGATATATGAACACTCATACGAAAAGCCAAAAATGCGGTGTGTGACACAATGGTGTATATGTGCACAAAAGTGGTGGAGTGAGGCGTTAGACGTCATGCCTTCACGCCTAACGTTGCCACATCAGAAACGCAATGCGGCACCATATGTGCAAGCATAGCATGCAGGCTTACATTTCCCTCTGCGCTGGTGCAACACTTAGCACTGTAGTGCCAACGCTGGCACCCTTGCACCATAGTGCGTGCAGGGCAAAGATTGTTCATGTACAGGAAGGGTGACTGTACATAAAAAATCCAAGGCATTGTTTTTTGGACATGTGTGCTGCACAAAAGGAAGAGTAATAATGCATTCTTCCTTGTTTTGCAAAGTTAGGTACGCTGCCCTTGTACATAGACTTCGTGTTACAATGGATGAGATATGAACAATTGGTCTAGTGAAATAGGACATCTCCAGAGTGTCATACACCACCAACAGTTGTGACACAGCCTTGTGCAATCTACAGCGATGCTATTGTCCACAGAGCATGCATGACATCATGTTGGGTGGAGAAATGGGGCCTTGGGAATGTGTCACACAAGTAGTATGTGCAAATTTGTCAGCATCATTGTCTTGTTGGCCTAACTCAGCATTCTCAGGTCTTGTGGGAATGACAGGCAAAGTAGACACAATCATGTAGGCAACATGGACTGCAACAGTACAGTCACAGAGCATTGTCAGTGATGGTGATAAATTGTATGATGAATATGACACGTGTGATTTGATGTCTGATACCAACACACGTTTCTTTTCATGTCTCACAGCTTGAAGACAACTATTCACACAGGGGGACATTGACACCTTCAAGTACCCACACGCCACTGGTGAGTTCAGCCATTTAATATTGGCATTGTGAAATGTGATGAATGTCTGGGTGAAATCATTGACGTTGTAGCATGCAGTATGGGTGTGCATCACATGTACCTTGCCTCCAGTGTGATGATGTTTTGTGGAAGTGTGAAGTGTGTACAAATCAGTAAGTGAAGATGGAGCAATGCATATGTCTTCCAGATGTAACTTTGCACATCCCCAGTCAGTGATACCCATGCAAGTGACATCTATGGGTTCTGTCACTACAGCACATGCATGTGGATTACAGAGCGTACAGATAGGAGAGGAGACATGTGAGTGGTGTTGCTGATGAGTATGACCAGACATGGAATGCATGTACATCCTTGACTGAGATGACTGTGCAAGTGGGCCCGATCATGCCCAAGGAGGCAGTGGTTTTTAGGCCGTGCGTGGTCAGACACAGGTCTGCACAGTCTTACTGTAGGTATGCTGCATACCAGCTTCACAGAAGTAGCAGGGCGTAGCTTTAAGCCAAGGATATCAATGGCACGTTCCCCAAACACCTAGCAAAGATGGCCCTAAGTATCTCATTGGCATGTTTTGCCACTGCAATGGTGTTGCCAAGCTGTCTCCTTGGGGTCATTCCCCTGGTAGACTCCGGGGCAAATGTACAGGCCCCTCTCGCCAAATTAGTGACATTACTCCGCATGCATTTACACCGCATGCTTTTGCTCTGCAGTTATTTCTGCACAATATATTTTACAACGCAGGCCTCTACAACGCTATTCGTTAAAACGCATTTCCCATTATAACACAATTACCATTATGACTCCAGGGGGCCGTTACTTTGGGGAATGCATTGTAACAGTTTGCGTTGTAAAGCCCTGCGTTGTTAAATTGTCAGTGGAGTAAGAATTGCGGATCAAAGACATGCAGATTTATAAAAATTGAGTAAACTACGTTTCCCCCTCTCGCCAGCACCACGTCACCTATTGTGAAGTTGTGGTGGAGAGAGGGCCTGCGCCTCATGTACAAGTCAGTGTTCAGCCACCTAACGTGTTTCCATGTGTGCTGCTTGATGCAGCACAAATGTAACTGTAAGTAGGGCTGTTCCAGGATTGCTCATGTGCAGGAAGGGTAACCTTCCTACACATAAACAAGCCTCCCCTGCACACAGACACCCTTGCACTCTTGTGCAAGGGTGCCTGTGTTGGCGCAGAGTTGAGGAACTTCACGCCGTCGCTGGGGGACACGCAGGGCTGCACATGATTATTGTACATATGATGCAGCACTGTGTTACAGTAGAGGATGAGCGAGGCGCTACACCCGGAGGGCTAATGCCTCCCTCATCCAATTCCTTGTACATGTCACCCTCAGTCAGGGTATGTCAAAGCACCATCATTTGACACTGACAGTCTCATTTGGTTGTGACACTACATGTCACATGCCATGCACTGTCATGTCAGTCTCCCCAGCATGTTGTTACTGATACTGGATTCCACATTGCATTGTCCAGGTCACTTTCTAACTTCACAATGTTACGTTACAGTGTAGGCTCCCATGTTTCACTGACCTTGTGTTTCTGAGTTAAATGGAGAACATTGACATAGTCATCAGGACTCACATCTTGTCATTGCTCTTATTTGACAGACAACATGTCGCCAGAGGAGTCCCACGCCTTCCAGGTGAGGAAGGACCGGTACCTCCATATCAGAAAGGTCTCAAAGGGATATCGCAACATGGCACGGAGGTACCAAGAAGACCGGGCAGCTGGTAGTTGGAAGTCGGTGCCCGAGGCAATGACCCACGGTAGGCAGAGTGTCACACAGGCCATCCCTGGCCCCTCTGGCGACAGGCGTGGCTCCCGGCGTGGACAGGCAGCAACACATCCCCCTTCAACAACACACACACAAGGGACAATGCCACCTGCACCAGCAGATCAGGTGGTGCCGTTCACTGTGCGGGACCGGCGCACAGTCATGGACAACAATGTTATCCTGGCAGAAATACGTCGGGAAATGGCGGAGCTTACCAGGCACCTGCAGGACATAAAGGCAGCCCAGGGTCTCCCATATTGAGTGGACATTTTGAGCCCCATCACCCTCTTCTCCCTTCCCCCAATGTTATTTATTGTTCTTATTTAGTGTTAGGTAAGTATTTTAAGTGTTAGGTAGTGTAGTTGTAGTGTAGGTATAGTTAGTGTTAGATTTTAAGCTAGTTTTAGATATTTATTCTTCTATGGTATTTGGGGATAAGTTTCCTTTTCCTTTGGGTGAGGGGTTGATGTCTTTGTTGTTATATAAAAGAAAAATCCCCAAAAATATATATTTGTGTAGGTTAACTGTGTAGTTAGTTTATGTATAGCTTAGATGTCTTTGTCCAGTCTCATGATGTGCTTTAAGGGTGGGAGGGGGTTGATGTCTTAGATATGTTGTTGCGTGTTTAGGAATAGTTATGGTAGATAGTTTAGGTTATCATTCACTTTGTTCCAGTTAGTTTAGATTAGGTTAGTTGTAGTAGTGATTAGTGTTAGTTTAGGGTAGTTTATTTTGTACTTTCATAATAAATGGTTACTACTTTAGAATTCTGGTTGCACTTATGTCAGGGGTGATTTGGTGGAGTGTTGCTTTTTACCTTGTATGCAACTTATTCTATCACACGACAATCATTTGAATGTGTACGTGTGGTCATGACATGTTACTTAGCTGGACGGATAGTGTCAGGATACTTTAGTTATGAGCACAGTAAACTTGCATGGGTAACATGGTGGCAAGTAGGAGTTACGGCCTAGTCTAGGGACACTCTTTTGTGAAGTTTGACATCTTAAGTGTGACTCACGGAGTTGGTCAGCACATTGTTGCCCATTTACAACACAACGTAGGGACATGGGCTTGAGCAGATATTGACATTGCAACTCTTATCCATCATGAAGATGGATGTATGCGCCGGGTACCACAGATTCCGTCCACCCCATGCATATCACATGAGCCTGGCGCAGAGTCCATCTACCATGCACAGACATCGGCACACTTGCTGCGTAGTGCAAGTGTGGCAGCATCATTTGAATTGGATGATCCTGTGCATGGAGGCTCAACCTCCTGCCCATGCAGAATGTTGTCATTTAGCGGATCTAATGTGCACGGCATATGGCAGTACAATGGGCCCGATTCACAAAAGTAATCTGAGACAAAATCCTAACTTGACGACTTTCGGTATTCACAAAAGGCATTTAGGAGTAGTGAAGTTAGGAATCCTAACTTTACTACTCCTAAATGCCTTTGTGAATACTGAAAGTCGTCAAGTTAGGATTTTGTCTCAGATTACTTTTGTGAATCAGGCCCACAGTTCTGCTGCACACAGGAGGGGGAATGTAGCATTGCTCCCTGTAGTGCCAGTGTCATAGCCACTTCTCCCAGCTGCTACTTTTGGCATTGGCTCATAGTGATGCCACCCTTGAAATGGTGGTACAGCATCTGACTATATGCTAATTGCAGTGCACTACACATCCCTAGACACATTGCCCTATCCCCTCACAGTGGTCACAGCATGAAAGAGTTCCTTATTGACAATATGGCATTGTTAGGCCACAGGAAGGGGCTCACTGAGGACTTGCACTTTGGGATAAGTCCCTATTGCCAACACCACTTCACTGAAGCAGACATTGGGGTTCCAATAGCGGCTGGTAGGCATATGCCCTAACGATTCTTCATCTATGTGAATATGGTGTGCTCCATCTTGGAATGTGACATGCAATGAGCCCCATCACAACAAGCTTTGTCCACCCCGTAGAGTGTGAGTAGATCTGCAAAGTGAGACTTTGTAGCAATGGTAAAGGGAGACACTACTTGTGGCATGCAACTGACTTGGACATATTTGCACACATGCCTATTTCCATCATGTACGTAGGGCTAAGTTGGAATCTTGCTGAAATGTTGTATTTGAGCAATGACGGCACGGCTAGTTCACACATACCCGGTCATCTCACTGCCTATCTGGGACACAGTTAAACATGGACATTTCTCATATGTCCCTTGGTGTACGTTTTGATGGATTCACTGGGCCACCATTTGTACAGACTTCTATGCTTGAATGGTCATAGACAACACACACATGTGTAACTGAAATATTTATTTTTTTAATGCGCATTGTCTCTGTTGGAGACTGGGCCAGTACTTGGCTCTAACAAGCCCCACATTCCAGAGATGCCCAGTGGAGGGCCTGACAGAGTACTTCAGGGGTGACATGTCCAGAGGAAGAGGTTGAGTTCAGTCAGCAGGCTGATTGCAGTGTCATTGGGAACCACACAAATCATGGCAGTCCATACTGAGGTCCAAGGTGAGTGTCGAAGAGTGGATCTGGGGACAGTGGAAGCTGATGTTCCGGGGCATGATGCTAAGCACTGATCCAAGGCAAAACAGTCCATTTGGCACAGATGGATGCTACCGCTTTCTTCTTCGCAATAATGCAGAATCATCCACATCTTCGTCCTCTGATGTGTCATGTGCCTCACATGTGCGTGGTGGTAGATTGGCTGCAGCACTGTGAGGCACTGACACATCAGGGGGCGGAGATGTGGATGTAGAAGCAGCAGCAGCATTCATCTGTGCCAAACCTTGATGCAGCAATGCAGTGATAATCAGCTGCAGGGCATGGAAGATTCCAGCTACGTCTCGTTGGTGTGCAGCCGTGGCAGCCATTTGTTCCGCTTGCATCCACTCCATGTTTTCCATTATCATTCGCATGCGGGCCAATTCCTGGCTGGCATCGCTGGAGCCACTCTGACTGGACAGTTGTTCTTGTCTCTGAGTCATGACTCCAGCGATGTCAGCCATGGAATGTCAGAGAGCATGGAGCGGACTGTTGGTGTCTGTGATGTTCTGTAGGTGGTCCCGAATGACACTCAGACACCCACATACGGCATCGAGTTTGGTGGCCAGGCTGTCAAACCCCACCCGCACCTGATCAGCCATCTCCTGCTGGACCTCTACCGCATGGCGTTGAAATGCCAGAAGTGGGTCCTCAAGGTCCTGGGAGACAGCTGTGGTGGTAGGTGCTTGCTGGTGGGTGGTTTGTGCAGGGGGTGGAGTTTCCGCAATGCAGCTGGATGGCCCTGCTTCTGGGGATGAGGTGCTAAATGAGTCTAGCAGCTGTTGGAGGGTGTCCTTGTTGATGGTGGTGAATTCCTCATCTTCATCAGTGAAGAGTGGGACAGGCTGCTGTACAGGAGGTGAGGTTTCTCCTTCTGCAATGTAAAGGGGAGATGCAGTTAAATATGTGTTTCAAGTATGATCATGCATTGGATGAGTTTACAAGCAGGCTGCATGTCAATGTCCATTCTTACTGTTTAGGAGGAGATGCCTATTAGATGCCGGATAGTGATTATTTGTACAACATCACGGATGTGACGTTGTAGTTGTACATTATCATCTCAGAGTTTACAGCTATGCCAAATGTGAATGGCCAATTGCTATGCACAAGCGGCACCAGTTGTGTCCTCTGTTCAGTAGTGAAAGTGATGCAATTTGTACCACATTGTAGTCAATGTTGATTAGCTCTGATTTATGTGTCTGTGCACTGCATTGTGGGAGAGTCACCCCTGCAGCGTTGGTTTTACTGCCCATTATCCCTTTCAGCCAGTGAGCCTTTCACTTATGTGCATTTGCAATGATGAGATGTTGCAAGCTGGAGTAAATATGGGTCTTGGACAGAGTTGGGACACTTGTGCATTGTTTGGCAGCAGATGTCTTCTTTACATCAGGGGTTGTATGTACACGAGGAAGTGTCAGAGTGTGACCTGCTCCTTTAAGGATGAACTCCACACTCAGCCACTTCAGTGACCGTGGCCTGCACCATGTTAAAATGTTTAGGGTGCAGGCATGCAATTCATCATGCACTGTCACTTGCCTTGTCAGTGTGGCTCACAGACAGTCAGCTTTGCTGGGTAGTGCACATGTGCATGGGTTTGGTGCGAGAATGGTTATGTGTGAGGAGGGACCCCTTTAGGCAGATTGGCAATGATGGGATAATTGCTGTTTCTATGTGTGCTGCACAATGCAGTACACATGTACATCCAGGTAGCTTAGGCTCTTGTGATTTCTCTTGTGTGCATGTCGTCAGTCATGTTTTTCCTTGCATGCATTGCTTACTGCCCTCCTGTTGGCTTACCCGTTGTGAGTATGGTGCAGCATGAGTTTCTATTGTTGTTGCAGGCTGAATAGACAGTGACAACACCCATTATCCTCAATGTTGGGCCCACGTGTGGTGTGTACGTGGGCCTAGATTTGATGGATGTGGATTTCCAAAGGCGTATTAGTGGTGCTCAGGCCCTATCACCCCCCCACCCCACCCATCATTTGCAAATGGCAGGCTGATGTGTGTTTGTGTATTTGCCACGCAGATGGTCACATGGATGATACATGCTGTCCTGGTTCAGATTATTGAATGCCGGGGTTTTCGTGTGGATGATGACAGACATGACTGCATATTTGTTCACTGAAACTGTAGACTTAACAAACAGACAGGTTTACATGCACATCATGGTGTAATGGGCAACTCACACCAGGACTGATGTGGAATGCTGTTTTCTGTATGGCACATGTGTACACTTGTGATTGGAGGAGTGGATTTTGACCTAAGGGGTGATGGTGCCATTTAGCTACTTGTCATTATTTGGTGCTACTTTGCTATTCTTGCTTGTTGTCATACTTAGGATGTCATCCTTCTTTACAGGGACATTGTAGTTCTGTGAGTATGGCACACAGACAAGTCATGTAGTACATATTTGGGTGACACATTCCTGATATGCATAGTCCATGCACTGTAGTGTTGTAGGCATATCCCCCCTGCTCATAGTATGACATCACATTTGGACTCAAGTCTGCTGAATGTGTGCATTGTGGGATATGCACCTTTTAGACAGATGGCTACATGATCACTTTGTTGTGACAATGCATGTGTTTATGGTATGCAGACTCACTAGATGCTTTCTCACTTGGTGTACACAGGACTGCATCTCATGAACAAGCAAGGGGGCACATTGACTGGAGATGTGGCAGGATGTCTAAATGGCCCCCTTGCCTCAACCCCACGCATATGCATGTGCCCATGTGTCTGAGTTGTGTGCAAGATTGTGTATGTGCAGTAAGGTCCCCCTTGATCCACATGCACATTCCACACAGTCGAAAATGCCTTCTTAGATTCTGGTTGGGTCTCCTCCGATTAAGTGTGCTTTACCCTAACCTGCTCTTATTTGATTTTTCAGACAAGCCAGCCTGCTGCAGTGCTAACTCGCCTGTAATTTCAGTTCCCGCGCTCGCTAGGCATGAATAACTTGCCTCTGAATTAATCCCAATGGCAATTTCTCTAGTTATTTCTATGAATCTAATCCTCTATTTTGATTAGGAGGTCTAAAAATCCTACCACGACGGCAGGTCCAAAGAGAGCAATGTCCTTTCCCCTGCAGTAATGTTTCCATTAATATGAGCATTTGACATCACCTGTAGGGATTTTTTAAGGATTTTTTGGGCCCTGGGCCAAATGTATTTTGGGGGCCCCTGTCCAGAATAGCTTTGATTTTATTATCCATTTTCAGCTCTTTCGTGCCCTCTTTGGTCAAAGTCCAAATGTGTGTACATCTGATATTCAGGGATTGTGATGTGTGTTTTCAGTATTGTAACACAGCAGCAGCTGTCTAATATTACTGCAAATAAAATGTCACACCCTCCCATTTCTCATATGTGAGGTCCTGTATTGATCGAAAATAAACTTTTTATATGGATCCTGCATGAAACGTAAACACATTTGGTCTGCAAAATATCTGTAATAGACTCTCACACATTAAAATAAATTATAGAAGACGCTATTTAAAATAATCTGTTTAAGAATTATTCAAGGTCATTAAGGCAAGACTCTCTGCAAAACATAGCTGGCTCTATCAGAGGCCCCCTGAAAGGCTGGGGCCCTGGGCCAGAGCCCACTTTGCCCATGCCATGCCTGAAAACGTCTGTGATCACCTGGACCTGCCCGCTATTTGGAAGCCCGACTCCCCTTATGCAAAGACCATTTTCATGCTTCTCCGTAAGTTAGTAGGGCTGTTTCCTTTCCTTACACGGAAGCACCAGCCCTGTAATGTCCCTCCTGACCTATGTGCCCCATCTTGGTCATGAATCCTTGGAAGACGTGCCCGCTGCAAGCAGTGCTTTAAATGGAAATATAATAGAGGAACACACTATGTAGAGTACCTGTTTGCTCCTGGGAAGTGCCGGTACTCTCTCATTAAATGTATAGTAGCAGTACAGAGGATTGCAGGTACTCTCCCTTTGAAATCAAAGAAGTGAAGATACTCATTACCCAACAGTACCTGCCCATTGAAAGCAATGGCTGCAAGTATCATGGCCAAGCAAAACCCACCACAAACCAATATACCTAGATTACCATCAAATTGTCCGCATTGACAGAAGACGAAAATGTATGCACCTAAGAATCACATCGGCCATGTGGACAGGCAACAGGAACAGGGACGCACTGAAACATAGTGGCTGCTGGTAGGGGATGATGCCGGGGAGGCATGGGGGTAGTAAAAAAAATAAAAAAGACTTACTTGTGAATGCTGCCGCCACCTCTCCTCCGTCCTTTTCTCTCGGATCAGAAGCACCCAGGTTCCCAGACCCTACCAGCCAATCACGATGCTGCCTACCAGCAGCATTGTGATTGGTCTGAGTGCCGTGGCCTGGAAGCCGTGGCCTGGAAGCCTGTGCATGTTCTCCACCCAGGCTGTACAATACAGCCGGTGGAGAACATGCACAGTAAGCATGACAGTTTGGACCAAGGCGGCGGCCAAATCATCATGCACACTTATGGTGCAGCCACCAATCTTTCTCTGCTGGCATCACGCGAGCCCAGTCCCGTCCCGCTCTAACATGGAGCATAAAGGCAGACTAAAAATAAAATGATAATAACGTTCTGTTATTATCATTTTATTTTTACTTTGCTCTGCTCTTAGAGCAGTGGGGCGATGTTCCTTTGCCTTAGCGGAGGAGCCGCCCCTGCCGAAAGGAGAAAAGGGCAGAAGGAAGTCGATGATAAGCAGGTGGAGGCCTCACTCTTGCAGGTTTGGTGGGTGGTTGCAAGACTGGGCCCCTTCAGAGAAGCACTTTCATTTGGGGAAAATATATTATCAATCACATACCCTAAAATGCCTACAGATCCCAGAAACTGTGTACTCTACAAATGTAGCGTAACATGTAATGGAAATACACACACTGTATCCTGCTGAGAACACACACATGTGCTACTCTTTTCCTGGCAGCCTTACCCATCTATGCAAAATACAATACACAGTCATGTACCTACAAATGTATGTGGCACATTTAGTATACCCAGACAACCCCAACATGTTGTACCCCCTTAATCACATGCATACACATTTACTCATTCATCCTTGTTCCACGTCATCCCTCCTATCACTGCTTTCTTTTTCCTAATACCACGTGTCTTCCTACCACCCTCCCCACTTCTCACACTGCCTGCTCTTACCCCAGCTCTCTTGTACCCCTTCCTATGCTCGTCTTCTCTCCCATTCTACCCACACCCCACATTATTTTCACCCTCTCTACCATGCAGCGTTGAAATGTTAAACTCCTAGGTGGTCTCCTTTTGTGTGTGTCTGAGCACACCTTACGGATTGGTGGTGAGTACAACATGAAGAGATAGTAATGCAGCCACTATGCACTCCCGGCCCAGGAACACAAAAGCTGCTTGAAATTCATATAGCGAAGATCTAGGGTAGTGGTGTGCACATTTTTATGGCCAGCGAAGTTTTGTGAAGTTTCTGATTCTCTCACTTTGTAAAGATAGCGAAATTTCTTGATCAACTTCACCTTCTTCTCAGTACAGATTTTCCTTGCTTGCAATACATTTTCACCACATACAAAGATAGTTTTCTCTCTAATCGAATCCAACCCTTCTGAAAATTTTGCAGATTACTTTCTTGCCAAGTTTAAATTTTTTAAAGGTTTTCTATGTACAATAGTAAATGTTTGCAGAACTTTCCTCTGTAAGTTAAACTTTTGTGGAACTTTTTTAATGAACAATTGAATTGTGCAAGAAAATAACATTGTTTTCTGTACAGTTATCTTATGAAGAAACATTTTGTTAGTGTTCATTAAGGGTCTGTGTGACACAATTTCTTGCAAAAGTCATGATTATATAACAGAAGTTGCAAATGAAAAACTTTGCAACTTATGATATTACTAGCCTAGGAACAGCTGACATAAAAGTAAACCCAACTCCTCAAGTTACTTTACCTACACATTCTTCAATGCCATTTTGTGTTGTCCTACAAATAAAGTCACACCTAGAATCCTAGCGCAAACACTGGCATCCTCATGAATGACTTGCACTCAAGTCACCAGTAGAACACAACAGGGTACCATACACACCGTGTGACACAGGGTAGACCAAAAAGAGATCGAAGAGTAAACTGACAAGATCAGAAAAAAGAAAAGGTTGCAGGAAGTAATACACACTGTGGCAGGTAACCTCCATTTTGCTCGGATAATCTGTCATAATTTGAATGCTGTCTTCTTGTTAACCATCCCACGTCCAGCGTGTAATACTCATATCAGTGCTGGCAGCATTCAGCCTGGGACTTTCTATGGTTAGATTTAGAATTTCTTGGAAGCTGAATCCAGAGTCTGGTATCCTAGTACCAGTTTATACACCAACTCTCCTCATCAACTTAATTCAATTCCATACTCCTCACTACCTCCCTATGCCCATTTTCCAATACTGGATCTATTCTTGGCAATACTACCAACCTCCTCCGATCCTCATTATGGTCGTATGATGGTAGAACGCATACCTGAATAACGCATGCCTGTACAACGCGGTCTCTACCACAACTACATCTTTACCACGCAAGTCTTTACAACGCATGCCTTTACCACGCAATTTCGTGGTAAAGACATGATGGGTAAAGGGAAATGCGTGCTAAAGATCATACCCCGTCCCCCGTCCTGTAAACTGTCCCTTTGCCCTGAGCCCTAAAAAGTAAACACACCCCCCAGAAACTACCCCAACGCCTGGCCCGCTGCCATGAGCCCTAAAAACTGTCCCCTACATCCCCAAACTTCCCCAACCCGGCCCCCCGCCCTGAGATCCAAAACTGCCCCTTGCCCTCTAAACTGTCTCTTTTCCCCTGCCCTGAGCCCTAAAAATTACCCCTACCCCAGCCCCCTCACCCTGAGCCCTAAAAACTGGCCCCTACATCCCTGAACTACCCCGACCCAGCCCCTCCCACCCTGAGACCTAAAACTGCCCCCTGCCCTGTAAACTGTCCTTTTTCCCCACCCCGCCCTTAGCCCTAA
Source organism: Calotriton arnoldi (assembly GCA_963921515.1). Lineage (NCBI taxonomy): Eukaryota > Metazoa > Chordata > Amphibia > Caudata > Salamandridae > Calotriton > Calotriton arnoldi. The sequence continues at coordinate 1,000,638 of CAWUFW010005859.1, read as the reverse complement.
AAACTGCCCACCCTAAAAATGACCCGGACCCCAGCCCCCCACCCTGAGCCCTAAAAACTGTCCCCTACAGCTGCTAACTACCCTGACCCCAGCCCCCCTGCCCTGAGCCCCAAACCTGCTCCCTGCCCTACAAACAACCGGACCCCCTCCTGAGTCCTAAAACCTACCTGCACCCAAAAAACTACCCCCCCCAAAGACCTGGCCCCAGCCCCACTTACCTCACCACATCCTCTCCTGATTCCTGATCGTCCTTCCTCTTTTTTTCTTCCTCTTCCATCAATCCGCTCGGCAACTAGAATGCACATTGCCTTAACTACGCATATGCGTCGTTAAGGCATATGCATGGTTAAGGCAAGCGTGGGTATGCTTGCATTGGTCAGACACACGTGGCTGAGCCCACGTTGTTCCGACCGCCCCTCATCAACTATGCTTCGCCCCCTGCACCATAACCCTCTCCCTTCTATTTCTCTCATCCCTATTCCTCCTTAGATAGACAAGTAATCCCACAGAGAACTCCAAAAGTAAGACAAGAGATGGCAACAGCATGCTACTAAGAATACACTCACATGAACTAGTTCACCCTCTAATTGCAAACTTTGGTTTTAAGGATGCTAAATTGCGCCTACCCACAACAGACAGACTCATGAAATATACACACACACTTTAGAGGTCATGACATTTATGAATCATCCACAAATACTTTGAAACCTCCCGTACAGGTATGGTGAAAGATTGCAATAGCCATGAAACTTTCAAAGTACCTGCCACTATAACTTCACACAACACTCAAACTGACTGAACTCAACAAAATAGGTCTGCCGAAAGACTGCAAGCTGACTAGTCTGGGGAACCAGCTACATTGTTCACATCTACCACATGCTTGCAACAGTTACAACCAAGATACTTAACAGCACAAGTTGATTACGAATTTGGTGAGACTTCTATTTAACACAAAGCATGTAAGATACAATCATATAATATTACTATGGAGTGTCCCCATTAAGTGTCATAAATCCACACCCTCTCCTCCAGTTACTTCCCATGTATTGACAAGAGATCCGCTTGCAGACCCCAGTATATGTGGAAGGCACATTTTAACTGTCAGTATGTCTTGTACATCACAACTTCCCATGCAGTCAGGAAGCTGTGCCACACCAGTCTTTCAAAGGCCGCAATCTGCCTTTTGACAAACACTTTCTTGACAACAGTGGTTTTTCAAGGGGATTGGACTGACTGACCAAGCACTCCTAGTCTTCCAGATGCACATGTTTCCACTTTATCAGACTCTTCCCTAGCCTTTCTGGCTTTTCCAATGCACAGGCCTAAGCTCGATGCACCTGTTTCGGACCAGCTTCTAGGGCAATCTGGCAGTACCGGGGCCAGTCTGACAAGCCAGCAAGTGGGCTACTTCTGTGGTTGTGTGTGGGCTGCTGTTGTGCTGTGGTGCCAAGACTTTGTGACTGTGTGTGGACCAGTGTTGTGAACATATTATGAGTCGGTTGCAGTAGCAGGCAGCACTGTGCAGGCAACAGTAGAGTGCCCAGAGTGTAGAGAGAAGCGAGGGCTGGAGTCTCACTTAGTATGGAAGGAGCTGTGTGTTCTCAAGCCGCAGCCGGTAGTGCTGGTCTAGTTTGTTATGCCATATTGGGCAGTTGCATAACCAAACTTGAGGGTGCCCCCCTGCAAGGTACTTGTAGCCCTCTACCCCCAACTCAATCAGGAGCTCTCGGCCAGGGTACTGTGTTGAGGAGGCCCCCTGCAGCTCGGTGATCCTTGCACCGCAGGGGCTGCAGGGGCCTAAGTTATGCCACTGACATTGGGTGAGCTGCAGCAGTCAGTGCAATTCTAATATGACAGTAAATCGCACCCAGCCCACTCTGGCTGCCGCTCACTTACATCGTCCCCATGTTCCCCACTGCCCAACTCCACCATTCCTCTAGTTGAACAAGTGCTGAATGTTCCAGTGAATGCCCATTCCCCAATCCATCTGAAGTGCCATCAGCAGCTAATATGTTGGCTGTGTATGGTTCTGACCAGCAGTTAAGATGACTATGGTTTCTTGCCTGTACAATGCAAACTTTGGAGGGGTAGCAGTGGATAGGTGCAGACTACTTGTCAGGTTCTGTCATGCAGTACTGTATAGGGTTGCTTAACACAATGAAGGAGGAGTGGCTGAGCCAAGCGGGCAAATGAGATGTTGCTTGGTATGCATTTTCTCCCTTTCATAGCCAAAGTCTTCAACTGTTTTGAGAAAATCATTTTCTAGTGTTCTATGGAAGAGAGCCATTTTCCAGTTCCTTATTAACTGTTTCTCACTTTCATTTTTGCCATACCCTCTACACTGGACTCCCAAACAAATCAATATTGAAACTCCAGAGAGTCCAGAACCATCCTGATTGTCTCCAGTTTCATCTGAAACAACAGGATCACATCACACCACAGCGGAAAGACCTCTGTTTGGCCCCTTTAAAGGAAAGAGCAAACTTAACTTTTTGTCCACCTCTCTGACTTGTTACAAGAGATTTGAAAGATTGACGTTTTCATCCCTGTGCGGCTCTCTAATTCTGTCTCCTCCCATTGAATCTGACATTCTCAAATTCAGGAGATCTCTAAAAATGTATTTCTTCAAGTAGACTTCTAGATAGCACTACCCATGCCTGGCACTATTCTTTTTCACTAGAGTCTGCTGGTCAGAGGCCTAAAACCAGTTTCCGGCCCTTTATAAGCAGATTGTTCTCCAAGGCTTTATCACCTTTCTACCAGCTTACATGGCTTATGGATTCCTTCAAGTACTGGATTCCTTCAGATTTCGTCCAGAATTTAATTCATTTTCCATCAATGCATGTCAGATCCATGGCACTTTCAGACTGCCACAAGTAATTTTACACTGTTTTGCAAAAAAGACCAACATGAATAGGAAGGAAGTAAACTAGTTCTGTAACACGGGTACCAACCAAATAAGACAGTCTGTCAAGGAGCACCTAGTAGCTTATGGAGTCAAAATGTAGTCAAGAGTAGGTGAGTAGTTGTTCTCTGCTATTTCGCAGTGTTTACTCTGTAATGAGAGATCTGAACCCTGAACGAATGTAACTGAGAAGGCCATTTGATTCAACTTGTGAAGAAAGTTGGCAGATGACTACTGTTTCAAATGTCTTGCCAACATAGGCTAAGCATGAGAAATGCATAACTTTGAAAGATTGGCTAGGTCCGTCAAAGGTTTCTTTACAATACGGGTGCTGATTAAGTGGTTGAGGTCTTACTCCTATATGGTGGAGGTTACTGAATAGTCTGATGATGGAATGGAGGGAAACACTGCATTGAGACCTAGGCTAACCACGTTTGCATTACAAATATCCCATGACCAGGGTATTTCTTGAAGCACATCCAGATGTTTAGGACCATCTGTGATTGATGAGAACTCATGAAGAGGGTTAAATTAAGCTTGTACCACTAGATGAGTGTCATCTGTCCAAGGGGCTGTGGGATAGATGCTTTCTCTTAAAGCAATACGTTTCTTAGTAGAGAAGACAAAGAGGTTGTCAGGCAGCTCATTCGAGGGTACCGCAAGGCTTGTCATTATACTATGGGTTACCATCTCCTTACAGGTATGAAAAATTTCTTTGGTGGAACTATTTGCCTGAGTATTCCAGGATTGAAAGTATTCTTTATTTTTTAGATCCAACGTAATCTGATTTGTAGCCCTTATAGTGTACTCTGCAGGTTGTGCAATGAGCTAGTAGCTTTCATTTATTCCAATGTCATTCCAGTGCACTGCTTTGATGCTTCAGTTGTCAAAGGTTATTATCAGTGAACCATTTATTAGTGTTCATGGGATTAGACTTTCAGGTAGGCAAAAGTATCTAATGCCTAAGAATGTTTTTTTCAAAACGTACTAGCAACCGAAGTAACATCCAAATGGGGTCCGGTCAATCCAGAAACAGTTGTAATAAGTCCTTGTTTGAATTTACATTGATACAGTTTTCTGGGACAGAAGAAATGTGTATATATAAGCGACCCTCTTTTAGGACCCACATTACCACGTAAAGCATCCATTACTTACAGTAAGGCACCCACCATGCGCGACTCTTTGGTCAATACTAATCCAGATATTATTGAAAATACTAACTGGTTCTTAAATACTAGAGGGTTTTTTAAATGTAAAACATGTAAGGCCTGTCAGCATGGGATCAATACCAAGATTTACAAAACTCCATTTGGTAACCGGGAGTACAAGATATCTAAACTGCTCACATGTAAAACGGAATATGCTGTGTACGTGCTGGAGTGCCCATGTGGCCTCCAGTACGTGGGCAGCACTAAACTTCCGGTACATAAGCGTATTCTGCAGTATCTCCGTGCCATCATTCATCAGGATAATACCTATCCAGTGGCACGGCACTTCAGGGAGAAACATCAGAGTAAAACTGAGGGTTTAAGATACTTTGTGATTGATTCCATACCACCAAATAGAAGAGGGGGAGACAGGGAAACCAAATTGCGAAAATTGGAAACCAGATATATTATCCAATTAGATACGAAAAATCCTGCAGGTTTGAATGCAACAGAAGACTTATACACCTGTCTGGTGTAAGGGATATTTTCACCATTCTGGCAGACACAGAGCAAACCCCTTTTTTATTCCAGTCTCTTCTACTTTTTACATGCTTTTATCTTTGACCAACCTGTATACCTCAATCTGTTTTATACCAACTTTGGATCAGTGTTAAATCAATATATGTATTTTTTTATTGGTTTTTACTGCAAATTGTAATGTAATAATTAATCATGTATATTTATACAATTATTTATTTATTTATTTATACTTGAACAGATTTGAGCACTATGAGTATTAGGTATAACAAGTAGGCTAGACTCAATAATATTTTTGATATAATTGTTTGGTCTTTGATAAGTTACATAATATGGATTTAGAATGGGATAGCTCTGCGATGTAATATAATCAAACACACATATTTCTCTGCCGCCAATGTTAAGCACACGTGAGTTGTTTTTAACAGTTTTTTACATTTATTGTTGGACACACCATTGGTTTTATTCATTGCACATTTTGCACAATTGTTTTTAAATTGAACATTGATAAGAAAGATGCCAAGATAAAGTAAAACTCAATGAGGGATATATTCTTCAATATATGCACATTTAAAATACAAAAACAAATCAGTTGTATCATGTAGGTTCTATAAACAAGGAACTTGTATTGCATATGCAATTCTGAATATGGCTAAAACTGGCATTTATCCCGGCAATTATGAGATTCTATCAGGTATTATACCGGAATTGTAATTTATAGCATTTTACTGTAAATGAATCTAGTCTAGTGCATATTATGGATAAAGTCTCAAAGAGAGAAAACACATTTAACATTATATCGAATTTGGCAGTAACTCTTCTTTGTCTATGTAAGCACTGCACACGTGGTTTTTTGAAATGAGCACTGTCACTTTAAATAGTCGAGCACAACCGATACAAGATGTCATGTGAACAAGGCTCGGACGAGCCGAAACGTTATGGCGCGACTGCAATAAACTGAAATATTGAGCACGAAACTGGTCCGTGTCCGTGGTGTTAGCTGAGTTCCTGGGTGCAGGAAACACGGAGTTTGGAGATATATATATATATATATATATCACCAACACCACGTTGCCTCTCAAGGAGCCCCAGACCTTAGCAGGGCAGCTAAAAGTAAGTGAAGATGTAAAAGCTGAAAGTGCATTTGGGGCACACTGGACATTTCGCAAGGGGAACAACATGAAATTTATAGAAGGTTTTTAGTGCAGAATACTGAAGTGACATCTTTTGAATTAAGCTATTCTCCATTCAAATAAGACTGTTTACTGTTTCCCTATGCGCACTCTGAAGATAGATACAGCCTGCGTTTGAAAATCACATGGGCAATTTAAAACACAGAGAGACTTTCCCGTGATCAAGACTCGTCAGAGCAGAGCAGAGACGTTGGGATAGTGAGCCTCTTGCCTGCATATCTACATGGATTAAAACGATTTTAAGCTAACACAGCCTGAGCCGGTGTACTTCTTTTTAGATAAAGGAGAAAGTGTGGAGATATATATATATATATATATATATATATATATATATATATATATACACACACACATATATATTAACTACTGGCGGTCATCAGTAGGTAGTTATAGTTAGGACCTAGTTCCATAGGTAGAGTATTTTTTGTTGTTCCAATAACTTTGGGGTTGCTTGATGAATCTTCACAGAGTTTTCAAAACTTATACTTTAGTGGGTCCAGTTGATGTGTTGGAAGTTTCGGGGTGATTCGTCAAGCAGGAGTCAAGAAAAAGGGGGCCCCAAAACATGTTTTCCCCATGTTAATTCTTATAGGACCTTTGAACACAACTACAGCCAGAACCACTGGAAGGAATTACACCAAATTTGGCATAAAGGTAGATTTGGTTACGCACATCACGCTTTTTGTGATTTGGTGTAAATCCATTCAGTAGATTTAGAGCTATTAAAAGGCAAAACATTTTGATACCTAGGGTCTCGGATTCTTGCAGAGAATTCGCGGATCCATGCTGAAATCTGATTGGCTACCAACACTTCAACCAGAAAGTGTTGGCAGCCATCTTGGGACTCGACTTGAAGCTGAGTCTCACAAAAAAAGATTTTTGAAAAAAGGGCCCAGATTAGGGGCACCATGAGCCCCTGGCCGTGGTGCACAGGTCTCCTAGAAACCCCCCATGATTTAAAAAACACAGTCTCCCACGCTTTTACTCTATTTGCCCCTGTGTGGGCCAGGGCCAGGGGCAATGGGGGCAGGAAAGGAAGGGAGAGCACTGGGGCTTATAGTAGCCCCGGGGACCACCATCTCCCTGGGGTTTTATTGCAAATGAGTGTGGGGGGCTGCAAGGACCGCTGCCACCCTGGGGACTGCACCCTCCCTGGGTTTCAATTGAATACAGTGTGGGGGATGTCACGGACCCCCTCAGCCCCGGGGACAGCCACCTCCCCGGGGCTTTAATTCAATAATTCAATACAGTGCGGGTGCCTCCTCCCTGTGAAATTGGCCCAGGGAAGGGGGGCCACATGGCCCTCCTCCTCGAATAAATAATAAAAAATAAAAATAAAAAAGACCGGCAAGTCACCGGAGGCCCCCCCTTTCACCATCACTCTGCAAATGCGCCTCCTGGCACACAACTGGCTGGGGGTTGAATTCCCCTTGGCTCCAGAGGGTCCTTGGGGGCCAACAATGCCTCCTGACACCTCCAGTCAGTCCCAAACTCATGATTGCTCAGAGGACATCAGATGCCACACCCTCTTTCTCCACCACTCAGCAAACGCACGTACCTCCTGGCGTACAACTGGTTGGGGGATGAAGTCCCCTTGGCTCTATAGTGTCCTTGGGGGCCAACAAGTCCTCCTGTTACCTCCAGTAAAGTCCCACACAGAGGGATTGCTGAGAGGTCTTCGAAGACCGCAATCCCCTTTCTCCACCACTTTGCAAATGCGCCTCCTGGCGCATTGCTGGTTGGAGGATGATGTTCCCCTAGATGCTATGTGTCCTTGGGGGCGAACAAGCCCTCTTGTTATGTTATGTTATGTTAAAATTTCTTATAAAGCGCACGTACACCAGTTGGTTTCTTGGCGCTAAACTTAAGAAACTGTTGGGGCCCCCTGTATTCAACTGTCTGAAGAACTAGTTGTACGCTTGGGTGAATAGCCAAGTCTTAAGAAGTCTACGGAACCTTGTGAATTCAGTACAAGTTCTTATGTCCAAAGGAAGAGTGTTCCAGAAACTGGGTGCTAATACTGCAAACCTGCAGCCTCCCATTCATTTCCGTCTATAGGGAGGAATGGCTAAGAGGTTCTTATGGGCAGAGCGTAGACTACGTGCAGGTACGTATTTCTGAACGAGTCTGGATATACATTTTGGGCTAGCACCATACAGAGTTTTAAAGATAAGGCAACCAACCTTAAATGCACATCTTTGTGGGATGGGAAGCCAGTGTAGTTCTTTCATGGTGGGAGTGATGTGTTCCCATCTAGGTTGTTGGGATATCAGTCTGGCTGCCTGGTTCTGTACCATTTGCAATCTCTTGGTGAGATAAAGTGGTATGCCAAAATATAAAGAATTGGCATAGTCCAGATGTGATATCACCATAGCTAGGACCACCTGAATTAAGGTTTCCTGTGTGAGCAATCTCCTGATCTTTCTTATTTTCCTCAGTTGAAAAAAACAAGTGGAAGTTACTGCTCCTATCTGAGCTTTCATGGTGAGATCACTGTTAATGATCACTCCCAGACTTTTGGCTGAGGGAGAGGTATTGGGTGGGGAACCCAGTTGACTCGGCCAAAACTGTGTATTCCATGGGTTCAGGGGACCACCCAACAGAATCACTTCTGTTTTGTCCGGATTTAATTTTAGCTGGTTGTTATTCATCCAGTCGCGAATGTGCAACATTATTGCCTGGAATTCAGATATCGACTCAGGTAAGTTGTTGATAGAGAACACCAGTTGCATATCATCTGCGTAGTTGTACGTGCATACTTTCCTGTTTCTGAGGGAATGAAGTAAGGGAAGGAGATAGAGGTTGAATAGATGGGGAGACAACGAGGAGCCCTGTGGAACTCCACATGTCGTTGCCATTTTAGGTGCAGAGAACTGAGAGAGACACACTGACTGAGTGCGTTCCTCTAGAAATGACTCAATCCAGTTAGATGCCCTCCCCTTGATGCCGGCAGTCCTGAGATGGTCGATCAGAATACCATGATCGACCGTGTCAAATGCCGCAGATAGATCTAGTAGCACCAGGACCTGGGGGGATCCCTTGTCAACTTCTTTCCGAAGCGTGTCCGGAACAGTAAGTATCACTGCCTCAGTAGAATGGGCTGGGCGAAACCCTGCTTGATTTGGATCAAGATAGCCAGACTGTTCAATAAAGGTACAAAGGCTTTTGGCCACATGAGATTCCAGTATTTTTGCCAAATAGGGGAGCAAGGAAATGGGCCGATAGTTGGTCAGAACCCTAGGGTCTGCACCTGATTTCTTTAGTAAGGGAACCACAGTTGCTGCTTTAAACGCTTTTGGAACACAGCCCTGTGCCAGAGAGTCATTAAGAAGTGCCAAGGCAGGACCGGGGAAGGTGGTAAAAACATCTTTTTAAAATATGAGGCGGACAACTATCGATAGGTGATCCCGACTTTACTTTGGATAGAAGGTCCAAAAAAATCGTACTGTCTATAGCTGGGAATTGTTCAAGGGAGCATGAGTTTTCCAGCGCTAAAGGTGAGCCCTCAGGGGCAGGGCAATGAGGGATGCTGGATTTTATAGTGACGATTTTGTCAATAAAGAACGAATTAAGGGAGTTACAAAAGACTTGACTGGGTGTAGATTTTAGTGTAACTCTATCTGGATTGGATAATTCGTTCACAATGGTAAATATTTCTTTAGACCTGTTAGTGGAGCTCATAATTTTTGAGGAGAAGTAAGCAGCCTTCGCGGAAGAGATTGACTTTTTATACTCTTTCATTTGGGTCAAATAACTCTCTTTGTTGTCTAAGGAGTAACTGGTTCTCCATTTCCTTTCTGATTGACGAAGTGCTAGCTTTTGATTTTGTAAGTCGGAAGAGAACCATCTTTGTGCCTCATGACGTCTTACTGAACGTATTGTTTTTAATGGAGCATGTTCATTGCTGGCCATAGTGAGCCATGCTGTGAGATTTTCCTCACTTAAATTGATAGACGTCTGATGTGTAGGGACTGTATTTGCTAATGTGGCGTAGAAGTGCGTTTTGTTGATATTGTTCCAGTTCCTAGCTACTGATGTTTTTAGACTTAGAGGTTTTACTTTAGCAACATCGTTGATGATAAACTGGATTAAAAAATGATCAGACCAAATGCAGGGAGAGATAGACAGTGCAGATAGCGTGATGTTAGCTGGCCACACCTGGTCCAATATGTGTCCTTTATTATGTGTTGCCATAGTTATTTGCTGACTGAGGTTTAGCCCACTAAGAAGATCGTTCAAATCTTTCGCATGGGGACCGCCTTGAGTATCATTGGCCCAATAATTAAAGTCACCAAGCAGTAATATTTTGGCATTGTTGGTGGTTAGCTGAGCCAACTGTTCAGCTAAGGAATGAGGAAATGAGGACATTTTCTTGGGTGGTCTATACAGTAACACACAAATTAAGGAAGTTGAAGCCGACTCCAGCTTAAAGACTAAGTTGTCTACTAAAGGTAGATCAAGTGGGGTTAAGCTTGTAGATTTTAAATCATGGTGAACAATAGCCGCTACTCCCCCGCCTACCATCCCTGATGTGTGTTACCTCAAGTAAGTCCCACAGAGCGCAATTGCTGAGAGGAATTTGGCAGCCACGCCCCCTTTCTCCACCACTCTGCAAATGCGTCTCCTGTGCACTGCTGGTTGGGGATGAAGTCCCCTTGGCTCTATAGTGTCCTTGGGGCCCAACAGGCCCTCCTCTTACCTCCAGTAAGTTCCACAAAGTGGAATTGCTGAGAGGTCTTCTGAGCCAGGCCCCCTTTCTCCATCACATTGCAAATGCGCCTCCTACCGCACTGCTGGTTGGGGGATGAAGTCCTCTTAGATGCTGAAGGTTCTTGGGGGCCCAGAAGCCCTCCTGTTACCTCCAGTAAGTTTGCCACAGCAGGATTCCAGAGAGCTGGTCAGAAGCCCCTCCCCTTTTCTCAACCACTCTGCAAATGCAACTACTAGTTAAAAAACATAGAAATCCACTAAAAAAACAAAGGTTGGAGGGACGTTATAGTTAGGAAATAAAATTTGGAAAACCTTAGATATTCACTTAAATAAAACAAAGGTTACAGGGTCATTATAGTTAGGAAATAAAATTTAAAAAACCTTAGAAATTCACTGAAAAAAATAAAATTTTACTGGGATATTTTAGTTAGGCTCAGATATCGCTTATACAAAACAAGTGATGTCGTTTGAGATGTCATCAGGGATGTCACTGACCATGTCCATGAGTAATGTAATCTGTGAGGTCATAAGCAGTGCATTATGGGGGCACCGATTCCCCAACAAAATGGGGGAAAAAAGGGAGCAGGGTAGGAATACCCTAACCCCCTAGCCTTGGTCCTGGGGTCCTAGAGGGACCCTGGCAGGGCAAAGAAGCATTTTTTTAATTCATGGCCAAATTCGCACTATGTTCTTTTCTTCCTTCCCATTTCACTGTGCTCCTGTCTTATTATCCAGTCTGTAGTGCTCTGCCCTGTGTACGCTTTCTCTCAATTCTCCCCTCACAAACTACTTTTCAACTTACTGTCTTTCTTGCCTACTTTCCTTTCTCTCCCTTTTCATGTTTCCCTCTCCAGGTCTGCTTTTTCCCTTCCATTCCCTTCCCACTTTTAATTCCCACCATGCACAATTCTTGCACTCCAATTTCTACTTTTCCCAGTTCTCTTCACTCTTCTCGTTCCTTCTGTACCCTATCTATCTTTGGCTCCCCCTTCAATATCTCCTTCTTTCTCACTCTCTCATTTATCTGTTTTTTCTTCTTGCAACTACATTTCATGGTTTCCAGCTCTGTCTCCACTGTTCTTCTCTGCACTTTCATTTGAGAAAGTGTTTGCACACTGTAATCCAGGTTTGGTATATTAGTACAAAGATGGCTTATTCACTGTGGAGATGTCTTTTGCATTTTTGTGCAGTATTGCTATCACCCAGAACTGTTTGTTCAGGATTCAGCTGCCCAGCCCAGTTCTCACTCAGACTCCTGGCAAACCGCAGCATGCAGCCTTCTCCAAACAGTGCACACAGCAACTGAAAACAATTTTAACTTGCCTCCTTCACCCAGTCAGCATAGACCATGAAACTTAGAATCACTCTCTTATGATGATGCTACTGCTCAGAAATGGTCACAGCGAGGCCACAAGGGGACAGGCCAGGCAGAATCTTATGTGGTCTTGCACTGGCACCATTTCTTGAAATTTACAACAAAAGAAATTCATACCAGATCTGCCCGACCACCCCCTCAACTGTGTGACCTGCTGATGATGTGTCCGGTTGTATACTGACGTCACCCTCCTTTTGATATTGAAATATTGACATGTATTTAGCTATTTGAGTAAGTTTTGTGTACCTGACTGGATTTGAATGTTCTAGATTATGAAACAAGCAATGGCAAAGCTAATAGGTCTGACAGTCTTTTGAATTTGTCATTGTTTTTGTTTTGTCATGGTTTTTGCAAAGCTTTATTGATTGGGGACCTGTCGGGCACACATCAATCTGAAAAAAAAAAGAACAGAGGCTAAAAGCAAATATATTTTTGATCTCAAAAAGGACACTTTGCCATAGTAGTCCTTGACTCTTTCAGTGACCTACTTTATGTGTGGATTTACTTCTTGTGAAGGGGAAGAATGCCATCACTTGCAGTAAAGTTCGCCAATGGCTGAAGTGGGCTGGCCACTGTCGCATCCTGTATGCTGCAGTGGATGGACGAAAAATATGAATGGCACAATAACATACCAATTGATGAAGAGGGCTGGCTGAAGCCTCTATAACTAAGTATATTCTATGTATAATTTTAATAAATTCTAAAGGTCTTGGCAAATGCCAGACTTTAAATTGAGCTGTGAGTCAGATAGGCTCCTTGCCTTGTACTGAAATCTCATTTTGATGGCAGGGAGTCCTATTAGTGTCGAGGGCCCCATTGTCCTTGCAAATGATTCTGCACTGAAGTTAGGGTACCTTATGATGATTTTTCTCACATTAAAGGTCTGCTATCACCCAAGTGCAGTGCTTCGGGATAGGTGGCTGTCTAATGAGCTTTTCTGAAGCCTTTTCCTTAAATATATCAGCCATTTTCTGAGGGTTTGTCAGGTTTTGAAAGCACTAACTACAAATCTGTTGACATAATCTGAAATTTCTTATCATAACTTTTGGCCTAAGAATAACGTCAACAAAAATCACATAGAATGGGATCCAGGTAAAAAAAATGATAGTGTGGCTTGTGATCTAGACAACCTCATGTGATACAAGTGGGCATAAATGAGTAACATCTGATTATTGTGGCTAATGATGGGACCCAGAGTTATGTGAAAGCGACTGAGGCTTCAGGTGGTGCTGGGGAAGCAGGCCATAAAATCATTTTTATACCATACATCCTTCTTTTAAGTGCTGTATCTTACAGGTGTTACTATTACACTCTTTCATCCTTCTCCATTTTCCAATCTCAAGAAGGATGGAAGACTGAGTTTGCAAAAATAGAGGATGCAGCCAGGGGATTCAAAGCAGCACTGCCAGAAACAGTCACTACAGTCCACAAAAGAACAAGTAGAGAATACTGTTACCCACCTCAATGGTCAGCTGCACATTGACCCTACATTACAAACATTTATGTACAAAAAACAAGAGGCAACAGGAATACATATTTACTATAGACAGATGATCATAAGCCTTGAGTGTTGATGGAGAATTTTTCTTTAATATATATTTCCAAATAAGTGCAGCCAAAGCATTTCACCTTACAAATGGCTTCATCAGGGCCAATGATCTGAACCACAGGAACGCGAGAAAAACTCCTGGTACGAAGTAAGCCATGTCAGTGTTCTAGAATGCACATGCACATCAAAATTTGCTTTTGGGTCGAAAGATATTTGTTTTCATGTCTCATTCAGGGATCTTTGCGTATAACTCCTGATCTGACCATAAGCGGCATGCGTGCAAATACATAAATCAAGTCACAGTCCAGTGGTTCTTAGTCAGACTTTGCGGGAGATAGGACGCGACTCGTGGCATTGTACATGGAAGAAGTGTGGAACTAAGAACCACTGGACTGTGACTTGATTTATGTATTTGTAAACACGCCACTTATGGTCAGATCAGGAGTTATATGCAATGATCCCTGTGCTTTCTTGGAAATATACATTAAAGAAAAATTCTGCATCAACACTCAAGACTTATGATCATCTGTCTATACTAAATATTTATTCCTGTTGCCTCTCGTTTTTGTACATAAAAGACTGAGTTTACATTTTTAGGGATTTGAATTTGTGACCTGCTGATTACTAGATGTGAGTATTTACCTCTCTGAGCCATTTTGTTGATGTTAGAAGAGAAGGGGGGTGACAGAAGGGAACAGGCAGTCAGGCTAGCCTAATGATTTTGACAATCTGACAAGGCAGTCAATGTGAGGAGATTATGAGAGAAAAAGGGCAGGAATGGCAATCTTAAGTATATGGTTCTTAAAAGAGGGTGGGATTGGAGGATATTGGAACTAAAGGGCTGGTGTCAGAACGAAATTAAGAGGTCATCTGACTCACTCACCTTAACACCCTCCCAAAGCACCATTTAGCCATTTGCAACACTATGTAGCAACATCAGCAAAAACTGACAACCCACTCACCGCACTCATATACACTACTGACTCCCCATCATCCAATTACACCAGTTAAGACACTAACCACTCACACAAGATGAAACATCACTTGCATCCATCACCTGTTGACTGACACCTCATGTTCAGCCACATGCAACACCAGTCATCCCTTCAGAACACGACTATGACACATGCTTACAGTACCATTTACTGCACCAGTCACTCACTCCAGGCAGTTGCAGCCGCATTTACTTTCAGCCCCAACCACTCACACTATGAAGCAAACACTACTTGCCCACACAACTACTTCTTATCTCAACCAGTAACTTTACCACTCACCACATTACTATGGCATTTGTATCCCATGACCATTCACAAAACCACTTTCATTACAAACCTCCCCTGGAGCCACTCACCTCAGTCACTTTACTACTCTGTACCAACATCACTACTCACAAGAACCCTTATTATCACTTGCTTGCTTCCTTCATTGGCACAACCTTTAACATGTTTTATTTAAACCATTGTCCTTCAACTACATGCATTATTCATTCTCAGCAACACCGGTCATCCACCCAACCCACCTGCAACACTAGTCACAATCACATCCTTCACTCACACCAGCAATGTGCTGCAGCCACTCATACACTATCTAACTTGCTCACATCATTCTTCCATTTCAGCTATTCCTCACCAATGTAATCTTTCACATGAGCTATTCAGTCTAGTCTCACCCGCAACTCTGTGTAACCCTATTCTATCACACACAACATGTCTCTGCCGCTCGCAACTTTTATTTCACATCTCACATCCCAACCTGCCATCACAACTCAGCCACTTGCAGCACTCATTCACTACTTCACATCATTTGCAGCCCACACCATCCTTTACTTACCAAGTCTTTCACATGATGACTCGGAACTGAAACGCCGAGCAATTTGCTGCACTAACCCACAGTCATTCGGCAACACTGGCCCACCCCATATCCACTCACATCCCCACCTGCAGCGTTCTTCAGTCAGTTGCAATATCCCTTGCAACATTCCTGCACTCATTCACAGCACACTCAATACCCTCTACACCCACACCCACTACACTGTTCATCCACATTCATAACACAACCTAGTTGTACCAGTCACCTGCAGTCACGCCCAGCACCCACTCAGAACATCACTGACCGCTAGAAATGCTTGTTTAACCCACAAATAACTGGTAATAATTCTCTGTCAATTGAACCCAAAGTATTATTCATACACATATAGTGCCTCTTCAGGTATTGCTACATACTAAAGCCACTCAAAATGCCACTTTTACACAAAAGGCTTCTTTCTTCAATCACAGGATCTATGGCCGCTCACAAGAACTGTGGCCGCTCACATCTTTGACCAAACTAGAGTCTATCAACTTCTTATACAACTCACAACCACAAGACCAATCACCCAACACTGCCACTTTCCATATCTTGTTACAGCATCCCCCAGTCACACCACGACTAAACTGCAGCATCCACTTGACCACTCACAAAACCACTTGGAGGCTTACTAACAGACACTGAACCGCAACATACTTCTTGAGCAGTCTCATGCATGAAAAATGATCCACTCAACACCAGCCCTGCATTGATGGTACTAACCCCTACACGTAAATCACTTTTTAACATCTGACATCAACAAAATTGCTTGATTGGAGTGACAAAGATCAAAATTAAATAATAGAGGTGAGACAGGATTAAAAGGAGTGCAATTATCTTATTAGTGGATCTCTGCTTTGTGTAACAGCTTAAAACACCAGTGCTATTAAGTTGTAATAGCAAAAGTGGTAATCCTAGAAAATTTGTAAAGTAGTAATCACAGAATTATCCAGGAGTAACATGAACGTATCATGAAGTCATCTTCTACTGTACAACCCCATTCTAAAGTTAATCTGGATCATCTTTGAGTAATACAACCCCCATCTGAAGTCAAGATTGTACTGCTGAATATTGACCATCAGAATATTGTTGTGACAAGAATATCAAGGACAGAATATTGAACGTTAAGTGCATATAGGAAAGTATAGGTTTACTATTCCTAACCTCACATTTACATACTTTGAAGATATATGTACTGCATATGTGGTGTTACGTATAGAAAATCTAGACTTACTTACCTGTCTATTTTTCCCCAAATGTTTTGTCCTCGAATTTGTGTCCCATCAGTATTCTGGGGTTGATATTCAGAGTGCACGCCTGAATTCATCACAAGATAATTCTGTAATAATACACATTCCTATGTGTGGAATACACATTCCACACACCCACATTCCTAACTGTGCTGATATTTCAGAATATATTAGAATTAGAAAAGAACAAATGAAGCACATTTTGGTAATCCTGAAGTGTGGTGGAAACAAATATTTGAATATGATCAAAGCAATCAATTCACTAGGTGATGACATTTCTATACGCTATCATTTGTGCACTGTATACTTGTACCAGTATGACTGTATGTCTGTGCAAAAGTAATGATCATTTCAATTGAAGATGTGTTGCCTGTAATGGCAGTGTGCTACCACACCATGCATATTTCACTCTACACCAGTCCACTCTACTCTGCATCACGCCACTCCACGCTGCGTCACTACATCACTTCACTCCATGCCACTTCACTTTACACCTCTCTACTCTACACCACCCCACTCTGTCAAAGCACTCTACCCCACACTACTCTACACCACTTTACTCATCACCACTGAACATCTCTCCATGCCACTCTACTGTGCAACACTGCACTTTACTCTGTATTACTCCACTCTATTAGAAACACAAATATTTTCCCTTTTGTGCTATAACTTTACTGAAGCGTCAAGCTGCTAGTTATCAAAGCTCAGAAAATGCACTAAACTAAAATTACATAAAGAAGGCCTCAACCCTGATAGTTGTTCACAATTTTTAGGAATCACACCAATTTGACTGCGTGAGAAAATAATTTTCCATTTTATTTATTAATCTTGATTAAAACATATTCTCTTTTCTTGTTCTGTAAAAATTGTTACTATAAAACCTAACTCCACTTCATGTATGATACACAGTCCATATCACTTAAAAATATCTTAATTTGCTGTGACATTATATTAACATTCATATCTCAGCATCACATATTAAAACACACAATGTATTTCATATCATAAAAAACAAATTGGAAACAATTTTTTAAAAACATCACTCCACCCTATGCTAGTGCACTCTATGCCAAGCCAATCTATGCCACTCTAATCTACTCTGCACTCTACTCTATGCCACTGTACTCTACAGTGCACCACTCCACTATGAAACAATCATTCATTCATTCTTTCGTACATTAGACTTTATATGGTTCAAATAAAACCATACAAATGTACACACAATCTTTGGAATAAATAAAGAAAAAACTTTATTAGTACAGTAAAGCTAACAATACATCATTGCTCAGAATCATAAAAACAATATAAAAATATAAAATACAGAAGCATTAATAAAGTGCAAGGTGCAAACCCAGAAAAAACATTTTGGAATATGTTTCCTAAAAGGCCATAATAACCAAACAAATACAATTTACAATAGCCCACAATGCATAGTATTTTAATTGTCCGCAATTAGTATCTATTCTCATTGGTGTTAAAACAATTATGGTAGTTTCCCCACAATGTCCAGCTGCTTTGCTGCCAATTTGCAACCCTCGTAATCCCAGGGCTCTAGCCCGAATGGCCCAGCACCATCCCAGATATTTTGCCACTGACCATACCGTAACTTCTCTTGTTTTGGTGCACAGTAGCCTCAGCGATGTGCAGGACTGCCTGTACCCCATCAGTCTACATATAGGCAGCATCCATTTCTTCCTTGGTTGAATATAACCTGGACAAATGAAAAATAAATAGGCTAGAGACTCCTCAGCTCTGCAGCAGACTGGACAGCGCTCACTAACAACAGACTGGGGCTGCCACTTTGCAGTGAAAGACAGAATGGGCAATATGCTGTATCGTAATTTGAGAAACAAAAATCTGTCCCCTGGAGCCATCAGGAAATCAAGAAGAGGCTCAAAAGCACAGTGCGGCTTGATAAGCAACAAAGCATCTGTCAAGGAGCCACAATTATGCCTTCGTAATTCCGTTTCAGTGACCCATTTCCAATATAAATCTTTCAACATCTCTCTAGACAAAAGTGGGGAACCATCAGCCCAATATACTTCCAGGTCAAGCTCCATCAGCGGGTCCTTGACAGAAGTCACCCATTTGATGGTACAGGACTTATCCAGGATAACTATTTCTCTAAATACCAGATAGTACTCAAGGAGAGTGGGTGTATGTTTGAGCTTCCACCAAAAAGAAGGGGCTGCAGTTTAGCCTCTTTGGCCACCGGCTGCAACCCCAAATCGTGAAATAATGGGACAAGGGGAGTGCTTTTTGGTAAATAGACCAATGAACGTAGACATTGATTTTCAGCTCTGGTCAGATCAGTTACACTGGAACAACCCCATAACTCTGCCCCATATAATGCACTGGTCTCCGCCTTAGGCCTATAGACTTTTAAGGCGGGTGAAATCCATGTAGCTTTTGTGGATCTAAAGGATCTTAGAATGTCCACTGCATGGTGGGTCCAACTCAGCACACTTTTCCTCATCTGTTATGCCCAAGACATAGTTTTTGTCAATGTGATACCAAGATAGTTGAACTCCGTTAATCTTTCTAGCGGTGCTCCTTCTAAAAGGATGGAACCAGTGAATGATCTATGTGGTTTTTTCACCATAAATTTTGTTTTATTTAAGTTTACCACCGGTCCTCTTTGTATGCAAAATTCCCCAAATCTGTCTACCAACTTCTGCAACCGACAAGGGGTCTTGGAAATTAAGAGAGTATCGTCGGCAAACAGAAGAACAGGAATTCTCCTGCCCCCCAACCTAGCTGCAACATTTATATAATCTTCCAAGTATGGTACCATCCTATTCAGGTAGAAAGAGAATAGGGTAGGCGCCCACATGCACACTTGCCGGACACCCTTATAGGTGGCCATTTTATTTGTGAGTTTGCCCTTGGGTCCCAATCGAACCTGTGTATAAGTTTCTTGATGCAGACACCTGATGACTTCTACAAGGTCAAGTGTTATCCCCATATCTCTGAACTCCTTCCACATGTTTGGGCGGGGAACAAGGTGAAACACAATTTTCAAATCAATAAATAAAAGGTATAGATAAGCCTTTTCCAGTATAACTGTTTTACAGAATATTGCTACAAGCCTAAATACTTGGTTTATGGTACTTGTTTGCCTTCTGAACCCTGCCTGTAAATGTGACAGCACCGATGTATCCTCTATCCACTCCTCCACTTTATAGAGGGTCTGTCTACTGAAGACTTTTTGCAGCACATCTATTACACTTATGGGTCTATAATTAGACGAGGAGTCCCTTTGGCCCTTCTTAAGTACTGGGACAATTTCTTCTCCCTTCCAGCTAGGCGGTATGCCCATTCCAGCTACAATTGCATTAGTTAGGATGTTTATATATTTATCCCAGGACTCAATGTCAGAAAGGAACAGATCGCCTGGGACCCCGTTCGAGCCTGCAGCCTTCCCAGGAGCTATAGATTTGAATGCCCTCATAGCGACTGCCAAGCCTATATGGAATATCGGGGATGGTGAACTAAAGGAATAATCCATGCTATCCTGTGCATTCCTCTCTATATCACTCCTCACAGCAGTAGAGGGGCCATACAAGTCTGCAAAGTGAGAATGCCAAATTTCAGATTTTATGCAATCACTGTCGGATACTGGACTTGTGCCCTTTGTTTGATATCATCTGCCAAAATCTCTTAGAATGCTTTTTTTCCGAGGCCTCATATAGATCCTCCCATAGCCTGCACTCCCATTCCATCCTATCAATGACTTTCACTCCCACACCAGTGTTTCAGAGTCCTAGGCCTGAACCATGTTTGCCTCTACCCATAAACTATCTTTCAGAGAAACAGGCCTGAGTTATCATAGGCTACCTGTGACAACCTTTCAGAGGCATAGGACTGATAAGTACCGTTTTATGTCTTTCAGAGGCACCAGGCTGTAATTTTACTCTAGGCCAGCCCACGTTTGAGGTGAGGAAACCCACCAGCTCTTTCCTTCAAGAATCATTTAAATTGAGCGAGCATAGACTGATCTGTTTCATCCGCCCGCCACTCCACCACCGTATCTTAGTGAAAACTCTAGGACTGGACAGCAAAGCTGAATGACATCCGCTATTCAGCCTATGCAGGTGTTGATACAAATACAGAAGAATGCAGAAAGGCACTTCCTCGCTCAGTCTGTCTTACCTCAGTCAGTCAATGGGATTAAAAGGGGACAAGGAACAGTGGTTGGCAGTGAGCGGGAAGAAACACTGGGTTGTCACAAATGGAATAAGAGCAGGAGAAACACTCAGCAAGCAGTGAGTGGGGGAAATGAACTTTGTAGTGAGTGGAGACAAATCACTGTGTTGTGTAAACAGTGAGTTCGGCGAGATTGGAGAAATACTGTGTAGAGTGGAAGTAGAGAGCAAGTGGTGTAGAAGAACTATGCATCACGGGGGTGAGAGAAAATCACTCTGCAGACAGTGTGCTGAACCGAAGTGATGTGCAGACAGTCAGTGTGTTGAGGGAGACAAGTGCTGTGCAGACAGCGAGTGTGGTCAGAGAAACACATGCTGCACAGACTGTAGTGAGTGAGACAAGTGCTGTGGAGACGGTGAGTGTCGCGAGGGAGATACGTGGTGTGCAGACAGTGAGTGAGTATGGTCAGGCAGACAAGTGCCAAGCTGAAAATGAGTGTGATGAGGGAGACTAGCGTTGTGCAGGCAGTGAGTGTGTTGAGATAGAGAAATACTGTGAAGACTGTGAGTGGGGGAATACACTATGTATGAAGTGAGCGAGTGAAAAACACTGTGCAATGTGAAGGATATAGACACCAGTCAGGCAAGATGTGGGGTGAGTCAGTGAGATTAACTTTGCAGAAAGTGCATGAATTTAGTGTGGAGAAAGCACTAAGAGGGAGTGGAAGTCGAGCAATAAGAAAGCGGAGTTTGAAAGAAGCCCTAATCAGAGAGTGGAAGAGAAGCACTGCCTAGAAGACAGTGGGTAGGAATGAGCAGTGGTAGGTGGGATCTAGGAGTGTTTTTTACTGCAGGTCCTTAGGACCTTGTTTCACTGCTGAACTGTACAAAATACCATTAGCTTCCATACTCCCTTCCCTCCCCTCATTTGTGAAATGTATCACATCACACTGTCTTGCATTGTTCAGTACTTTAATGCTTAGATATCATAAGGTGTTCATGCTGTATGCCTTTGATTTACTCAATAAAAAAAATTGCAACACAAAAAATAACACCATTAGCCAGTCTCTCTATTTCCCAATCTCCTCTATGCTGCACTTTCCTCCTTCACCCTCAAAAATAGTAATTTTACTGATACTGGCTTCTTTCATCAAATCATTCCCTTATGGCCCACTCAATTGATCATCACTTCAGTTTCTCATAACACCACCTACTCTACCAGTGCTTGAATGTAGGAAACATTCAGCCTTCGATAAACTAGGTAGAAAGTCTTATAGAAAAGAAAGGCTGGTCACAGCAATGACTGAAGAGTGCTGCATCCATATTGGGGCTGATTCACAAAGAAAGTCGTAAATACTCAAACGTGTTGCTTAGGGAATTATGACTTCACAAATCAGCCATCCATATGCATTCATACCTTACCACTGCTGTCATCTAAGTATATGAGGGTCTGGTATTCACTCATACTGCTAGAACACACCTGTTTTTCTAACTCTACGAGCTCAGATACTAGGCATGCATACATTTGGTTATGAATAATTAGCATTCACAATTATTGTCTTGAGTTAAATATTTTTATATGGCAATTGTAATTAGTTTCACAAGAAAAAAGTTAAACACATGAATACCCAGAGGGTACTGAAACGTATTCCTCCCATTAGTAGTATGCAATTGCATCGTATTGTAGATGCTCAAACCATCTGTCCTCCGTTCCCATGTGAGATGCCAAAGAAATAAAGGGCCAGGTATACTATTTACTTTTCATAGAAAACTGGTCACAATATGCAAACAGTATTTTTGCCACAAATAATGAAATTTACAACCTAAACAATGTACTAATAGGTCGGTTTGCAAAATTCCGATTTGGACGGGGTGGTAATGTAATCTACCTCATGAATATTGATGAGGTAGGTCGCAAATTGTGATGCACTCTGAATGGACACAATCGAAGGGATGAAGATCTGTTGTGGTCAGCAGACCACCATATCTGTGATTGATTTTTAATAAAGAAAACTCGTTTTTAAATGTAGCCTACTTTCCTTAACTTGGTAATCTGTTTGGTATGCAATGTATCAATGTTTTGCAACTGGATTTCGGTTGCTACATTGCATACTGAATTGGTATTTCGAAGGAACTCCTACAACATGCCCCTTCCAAATACCAAATCTATGAGATCTCAGTAAATTTTTAGGATTTGGATAAAGTTTTTTGATTCCTAAAATGGGATCTGTATATTTAAAAATGCATTTTTGTGGTCTCAAACTCTGAATCGGAGTATCTAGGACCGTACAAATGCTTTGTACATCTGGCCTTTCACATATTGTTCTTTTTTTTTTAATAAACAACTTTATTAAAAGTTTTATGGCAAGGACAGTCATTGTCACATACAAAGAGAGCTGTGCATTGAGTAACACTTCAAGACATGGCAGTAGTTTGGCAGATAGTAACAGATACACTACGTCGATAATCCATGAAAGGAGCACCATTTCCCCCACACACATTCACATTTATGAGGACACCCATGAGCAGCATAAATAGGCTTCTCCTGCTGTGCACACCAATCTACCCCCCGATGCCAACACAAGATCAAGGGGGGCGTCGGTTGTTTCCCTGTGTGGGCCACATCTCTCTTGGCCACCAAGCAGGCCACACCAAGAAAAACTTGTTCCGCCCTGGTGCCCCCAAGCTCCTCCACCAGCCCCAGCAGCACAGTAGGTAGGGGCGCCCAATAACAGTCAAGAGCTCCCAACCCACCCTATCACAGAAGGTGCGCAGCGCCGGGCATTCCCATGCTGCATGGAAGAAATCTGGCATCGGCATTGCACATTGCATGCAAGCACCTGGAGTTCTGGGTGACATTTGGTGCAGGCAGCATGGGGAGAGATAAGTCGCATGAAGATAGTTTGTTTGGATTATGCGCATATGGATTGCCAATTCACGGGGCGTGAGACAAGCCTCCCTCCAGTCATCCTCATTGAGATCCCCAACCAAAGTACCTATTTCTGTCTGAGCAGATCAAAGACATCTGGGGCATGAATGACCAATAAGCGGTAGATCAGATAGATGGCATCTTTCCCCAGGTGCCCCAGGAAGACTTTAACTTCAAGCGGGCTATTGTCAAGGGCTGGGTGTCTGGGGAGATATGTGATCACAGAGCGTGTCGCAGCTGAAGGAAGTGAACAAAAACTGCGAATTAGATCGAGCATATTGATCTTTCAGATCTTGAAAGGACATTAAGTTTTCCCCTTTATTTACGTCCCCTAAGTAAGAAATGCCAATTCGGTCCCAATGGGCAAAACGCTGTACATAGAAAGGTGACGGAGCCATGTACCCTGCCACAATGGAGTCATCCCGATCAGACGTCAGTCTCAATGAATAAGACATAAGGCTGCCTTCCAGCAGACAAGAGATACTTGCGTGCAGGAAGGCAATGTCGAGTGCATCCATGTCCATAGAGGAGGTCCACTAGATCATCAAAGCCCACAAGTTGGAGCTCCAGACAACAGGCAGGATCATTGTAACCTCTGGTGAACCAATCATTAACTGGTACCAGGTGCGCTGCCAAGCAGTAAAGCTATATATCAGACATTCCAAGGCCACCATCTAAGGGGGACTTACGCGCCAGCTTAAAAGACACCCTATAAGTTTAGAAGTCAGGGGGTGGAAATATCTGTGAGGAATGGGGTAGGGATAGATCCCCAGGGCATACAGAGAGCAGGGGAGACACACCATCTTGAACAGTGAGAGGAGCCCCAAGGGGTTAAGGGGGAGGGTGGCCCAATGGTGCAGGTCCTGATCCATAGCTTAAGTAAGTTCCTGGAAATTAAGACCCCATGCTAGATCAAGGAGGTGAGATATGTGAATCTCCATGTACCTAAAGGAATTGCGTCAAATGGGAATATCCAGACACCAGAATCATCTCCTGCATCCCCCCTTACTACTACCAAGTTGGATTTGCCTGCATTAATTTGAAGACCCAATGCATTGCCATATAGATGAAGGATTTCCAGGCACCGGGGTCCAGAGGTCTGAGGGTCCCCAAGGAACAGGAGAATGTCATTTGCATATAACGCTATGCGGTCCTCAAATTAGTCTCCCCACCTCCATCCCTGCACTCGGGCGTCGCACCGTATAAGATACGCCAGAGACTCTATTGCAAGGGGGAACAGCAGGGAAGACAGCGGGCAGCCCTGGCACTCACCCTGCCAGATGGAAGAGGGGGCAGATAAAACCCCGTTCGCCCAAACTTAGACTGTCGGATCACAGTAAAGAAGATGGATCATCCGACAAAATGGAACTCCCAAGTCCGCTTGCAGGAGGACCGTGTCCGGAAAGTCCCAAGAGACCGTGTCAAAGGCCTTAGAGAAATCTATGAGCAGGAGGGCCAGTGTGCCATCTAAGTCCTGCATCCGAGAGAGACCTCCCTGTACTCTACAAAACCCGGCATAAACGCACACTGATCTGGGTGAATAAGATGGGGAAGAGCACGGGTCAGGTGGGTTGTCAAGGCATTAGCATAGATCTTAATGTCAGCATTGATGAGGGAGATGGGGCGATAGGATGAACATAGGTCCCTGGGAAGACTCTCCTTAGGACGAACTCCAATGGTGGTGCAGTCCAGTTCGGGTGGCAAGGAGCCCGCTGTATCACAGCAGTATAAAGGTTTAGCAGATGAGGGGTCAAAATGTCCCAGAAATGCTTATAATACTCAATGGGGTAACCATCTGGGCCTGTTGTTTTCCCGGATTGCAAGGCCGTTATAGCAGATTCTATTTAATCTATGGTGAAGGCCTGAGCTAATTCCCAGGTCCTGGAGTCAGTGATGGATGGTAGCAGAATATCACATAGAATGGGGTTCTCCATCTAAAGTGAGGGCTGTGGACATTATGCGTATAAAGCTTGATAGAAATCCACAAAGGTCTGAGAAATATCAGGCAGCTCCTCCCGGATGCGCCCTAGACGAATTCTAGACCACAGGCACCACTCTGTCAGAGATGCTGTGAGTCACCAACCAGTACAGCAACTTGCTAAGTTTATCACCCAATTTTTACACTCTCTGGGTTGAGGCCCTCCAGCATTATTTCTCCTCCTCAATAGAGACCTGTCTCAGGTCAGCATGTGTGATGGCCAGGAGGCGACATATCTCCTCTGTATCACAGCGGCAACGGTCGGTCTCCAGTTGAAGTATCTGGCCCTCTAGATAGGCTATCCACACTAGCTTACAGGCCTCACAACTTCGAGCATAGCCCATCAGGTGACCCCTTAGGGAAGGCTTGCTAGATGCCCACAACGTAACTGCAGATGACACTGAGCCTATATTAAGTTGGAATAAGGCCTGCATCTCTTCTTCCACAAATGTGACACATTCTGGGACCTGCAGGCGCCAGGCACTAAATCTCCAGGAGGTGCGGAGGGTGACGGGCTGAACACCACATTCCATTTAAAGGGGCGCATGGTCAGGGATATCGCACAGAAGAATTCGCACCGACTGGACAGAAAGGAGATCTGCAGCTGACAGCAACAGTAAGTGAATTTACGATTCTGTACCATGTGCCGCCGATTGATGTGTATAAGCCGGCGTCGCAGAGTGCCAGGAGTGCCATGCATCGCACAGATCCATATAGTCAGTCCAGGAAGACAAACAGACCAAGCGAGTGGGTACAAAGTAGCAGAGGCATCAAGGTTAGGGTCAGGGACTGCATTGAAGTCCCTGCCAATCACGGTAGTCCCCGAGGGGAGGGTCAAGATACCGGATCATAGCATCTGGAGAGTGGGATGCAACAATGGTGGGGGAACATAGAAGGAAATTGAGTTGTAGTGTTTGGCTGCCAGGCGACCCTCAACTCCCACATATCACCCCTGGGGATCCCCATGGACCCTAGTGACCGTCAAAGAGAAGAATTTGTGTAGCAGTATAGCTAACCCCCGGGAGCTCCTCGCAAACCCACAGTGAAAAACCCTATCATATCCAAATAGACCAAGAAAGGTGTATTGCAAGCCCGATAAGTGAGATTCTTGTAACAGAATGACTGCCTGGTTGTATCTCTTAATATAGCTCAGCACCGCAGAGTGCTTGATCCGGTCCAAAAGACCAATGGTGTTCCAGGAGAAGACCGTCAGACTAAGGACAGACATAGTGAGGCAGGAAAGGTGCTGGTAGGCTCTGCCGAAGACCATGGAAATCTATCTGAAATGTGATAGGCACAGTCAATAAAGCACATGAAAAACATTGGAAGTATTTGCCATGGGAAACCCTGAAAAGAAAATAACATTGGTTAGAACAACAAACCCAGCCCTAAGGGCCAACTGAGCTCCCCCCCCCCAATTCCACCTAAACTGCACTTCTTCCCAGGAAGTATCTGTCACCCTTAAACAAACTACATCTACAACGTAGAGAACATGGGGAATCATATGTGGTATCTAGGTGCCCATTAAGCAGGAGAATGTTCCTGACAGCATACGTGTGAAAATCTAGAAAAGCAACAAGCGTCTGGGCCAGAGTGGCCATATTGACATCAGGTCCAGGCCGGGAGCAGCAAGAGACATCCTGAAAAGCAAGCAGAGGGCAGATTCTCATCGCAGTTAGCAGGCAGGGACAAGAGTAGCCTGCTTTGGTGCTACCGCTGTGTCCACCAACAACTGTAATGCAAGCAAATCATATAACAAAGAATTTCAGCATCATTGATCAAGGAGGTGAGGGGGGTTGAGAGAGGGAGCTTGGGACATCATCAAAGGACTGGAAAATCAATGGAGTGTCTGTCAAATTCTCATCTGGGACCAATGATGTCAGCAGCCCACCCCTGCCAGTTCCAGGCCTGGGGAGGAGGCCACTTCCCGCCGTTCAGCCCCTCACTTCCTGGAGCGAAAGCGACTTCGCCTGTTCCATCAACGAGGAAATGTCCAAGTGCTTCCCCCAGGGTCACTGATTTTATGTTTATCAGGTGAGGATCTTCTTAGCGGACGCTGCTCCGTAGCTCACTCCCAAGCCTGCCCCGGGGTATCAAAAAAGAGAGTAGTAGATTGAAAAATAACCTTCCGGCGGTCTGGGAAGAGAAGCATATAAAGAAGGTTTAGAGCACAGAGCTTCTGCTTCACCTCCTCGAAGGAGCGGTGATGCTGCTGCACCGTCTGCTCTAATCAGGAAAGATAAGGATTCTAGAGTTTGAATACCAGAGCTCTGTCTGGGAGTGAGCCTCACGCAGAATAGTATCCTGAAGTAGCGGCCTGTGCAGGTAAGCGCGGTGAGACGGGGGTGGGGCGGGGGTGGGGCAGGTGAAAGTGACAAAAGACGGGCTAGGGAATGTAAAATAAATAAAACCACTTACCTTGCGTTCACCGCATTGCTGACTCAGTCAGAGGCCTCGGAGCCAGCGGTGTGCCTTCTCGATAATGAACAGATCCGAAAGTCTGCCTTTTGGGACCCAAGAACTGAACCACTTTTCTAATGTCTCAGCCAGGCCTGACGGCTGCAAGGATTCAGGAAGACCTACAAGTCAGAGGTTGTTACACCTCCAGCGGTTTTGGGCGGCTTATGCCATTTTAGTGAGGACCGCCACTGAGGTGGATAATTTAGGTACTTGACGTTTGAGGGTAGCAACCTCATCTTCGGTTGTGGAGATCCATGTCTCCGCTTCAGTCACTCTATCCACAACCTTGCATAGATCCTGGCGCAGTAGGGAGAAGGCCACTCAGAGGCCATCAACTTTGGATTCCACAGCCTCCCTGGAGTCCTTGATGGCCGTAAGGATTATTCTTAAGTCTGCTGCAGCAGGTTGCTCAGAGGCGTTTGCAGGGGCCCCAGCATTCTCCTTAGCATCAGGTGGGGGGACGTATACTGATCCATCCTTGTCTGGGCAGGCGTCGGCAGGGGAGGCTTTCCGCTACCCATCATCAAAGTTCACATATTGTGCCTAAATATATCTTCTCAATGAGGCCTTGTCTAGCAGCGTAGACTCTGTGGAAATGGGAAATGTTAATGCATCTTACTGCATTCTCTGTAGCAGTTCAATGAGGTATAGGTTAGATGTGGAGACAAGTGTGAGAAATGCATAGGGCCATCTTTTTGAACACCCATAGTTAAGACTGTGTGGGTTCCCCCTCACTCACATTGCATGTTTCTAACCAGTACCCCTACTCTAGTTTCTAAATGCTTATTTCTTCCAATCTGAGAGAAATTTACACATGTGACTCAAAGGCCTACTTTGTGTACATTATGTACATTTACGCCCCCATTAGAAGTGGCAGCAGTAGCCGCATCCCAGATTTTTTCCCCAGGTAATTTTGAGCTAGTAAAATGCCTGGTAAATTTGGTGACATGTGGAATTTGGTGCATAAATCACAAATTCTGCACATCATTCTCCATTTTCGGTGGAGAAACTTGAAATTAGAAGTGATAATTGCACCAAGTAAATTCTGTACTCCAGGATATCAGATTTCACCTGATGTGATAATTACCTAAACCCTATTGGGGACTCTAGTCCTTAGTGCTAAGCTGACCCCTGGGTATGTGTGAATTAGACATCTGTGCTTTACAAATCATCACTGAGTCATTCCTATGACCGTTACAACTTTTTCCAAAGTGTAATTCTTGCACATGAAAGAAACTTTGTGAACTAGACCCATTATGTCTGCGGGCCACACAATGTATAGAAAAACAGTTCTTTTTCCACAGTTTGCATTATTTTAACAATCACCGACAACAGGCTTTCCAGAATGTTCCTTTGTGTGATGCTGTCTACTTGGGTCATTGGGTTTTGAGGCCTATTGTGACATCATTCTCCGGATGGCCCCTTTAATTAATGCTGGATCAACCACGCTCTCTCCGCAGTTCTGTATAGTATAATAAAGGTTATTGATTTGATGGAGATTCCCAAGTTCTGGCTCCAAGATGCATTCACATCCAGAATGCCCATAGCCTTTCCACAAAACCATGCCATTCTCATTGACAACTGGGGTGAGCTTTAATCTTTATCACGAGCTGTAAAACATATTGTGGTGTATCACCTCGCTTTTCACGCTTTGAATGACAGAGGGTGGATCTCCCCACTACCCAGCCAAATGTTCCTTCAACCAGATTCTTTATGAGAAGTCATTTGGGACTAAGCCCATTCTTGCACAAGAGATTTTCCATATGCTCTCACCCACAACTTATCTTTTAGTCCTTTAAGGAATTTTCACTGGATCAATAAACAGCAGACCTATTATCATGAGCAAAAGCCTTGTAACCATTCAAAAAGTGTGCCTATTTACATAGGAATTAACTTTCATTCCCATTTCATGGGTCGCACTGTTGCTGGTTCCTCTGTATAAATTGTATAATACGATTTCTAAGATTGATCCTGCCATCGCTGCAATAAATTTACAATCAGTAATGCAAATATTGAAATCCAGCACGATTATTAGACCGACCTGTTATCTTCTAACCCAGAGGTCTTCAAACTGTGGGGCGCGCCCCCCTGGGGGGCGTGGATGGGTTCCAAGGGGGGGCGCAGATGCCTCTGCAAGTACATGTAAATGATGATGGCCTGGAAGTGTGGCGATGTTTATTTTCTGCATTTCCAGGCTGTCTTCATTTACTCTGAAGCGCCAGGGGACCGGAGGTCAGTGAGTGTGCTGCTGTGGGCTTGGCTGGGCAGTGTCTGGAGTCTTATCTCCGGCATGCCCGAGTTTTTCACAGGTCTTTAAAGACCATTTGCATATTTACATACCTTTGTAAACTGGTTACGGAGGCTTAATTTTATTTCTGGTTCCAGTACCCACTGGGCCCCCACTCTGCCTATTCCTTACATTTGTATTTTACATTTACTGCTGTAGTGTGAGAATGCATTTCATGAAAAGTAATATAAAGTAGGGTTGCCAATAGAAAAATGCCAGCCATGTGATGTTTAGAGAGCCTGCAAAGACCCTGTCTTGACACTAAATAGTGTTATAAATAAAAAAGTATGTATTAATTTGTAATGTGACTTTTCTGTCTTTGTTCCCTTTTAATTATCAGTCATGAATCATTCAGGCCGCCCTAGAACACAATTAAAAGTGCTTTCTATTTATATTTGCTGTTCGAAGTAAGCACAGATAAGTGCTGAAAATACGGCTTTAGGTGACTGTTTATTTTTGTACTGTCTGTGACATCAAAATAATGAGCTGACAATCCTAATCATAAGGCTGGAAGTTTGTTGCAGGATCAGCGCATTATTTATTTCCTTCAACCTCGATCCCTGATTAATGCCATAATAGCAATAGTTTAACTTATATCTGAAACCCTACGCCACCATGAATAACATGCTGATTTACATCAAGTGTCTGGGAATGCACCCTGCATTCAGACAACTCACTCCTCATTCTCACCCTTCACTTTCACACTTGCCCTGCACGCACAGTGCATTGTTATGGATTTCCCGCATTTGCCACATAATCCATCATCAACTGCTTAATTTGCAGATTTAAAAAAAAAAAACTTGTTTCTGGCTCAAACGGTTTAAAAGTTACTAAAAATGCAGCAACACATGTTACCTCACAGTACAAGGCCCTTTCTAAAGGTTGACTGGTCACCTTTCTGTTGCTTATTGCTATATGTGGGTGTTAATGTGGTACTTATGAGGGGCAATAAAGGCCAGGATAGTGTTAACAAATATAAAAATTGCAAACTAATGCAGTGGCGCTATCACAAAATATGCAGCATAATTCGCCTTTGCTTGCTGCAGAATTTAGTCAACCATGCTGCATAATTTGGCCTTCTCCTGCCGCATAATTCCAGTGGCCCTGTTTATAGTGCTATGAGATCCCAGCCTGTGGCAGAAAGCACTGTGAATATGTAAGTCATTATTTTAAAACAGTATTTACATACTCTAAGCTAGGCTGCTGCAAAATGATGCAGTGATTGAGATAAAACAAGTTCTTACAAAATATACTTTTTAGTAATAAGTAATGAAACTGTATCTAATGCAGACATTTTTGTAAGTGTCTCCACTATTCCAGATCTCAGCTGATAACACTGTTACATTACATCTCAAAAAGAATAAATCTTTGCCACCCTGAAGCTTTAAGCAGAGCCACTGGAATTATTCAGCAGAAGAGGACCATATTATGCGGCAGGTTTGACTAAATTATGCAGCAAGAAAAGGTAAATTATGCGGCACAATGCGCCACATTTTGTGGTTAGCATTACTTCATTATTTTGTCATTTTAACTCAAGGTAACGCTGTCAGGGGAATTATTTCACCTCATTAGTACCAGTTTAACACCCAAATACAGCAGTAAGCACCTACAAGATTACCAGTCAATCTTTGGAAAGGGCCTTCTACTGCTCCGGAACACTTTGTCACGCTTTAAGTAACTTTTGTTCCATTTGAGCTAGAATCAAGTTTTTTTTGTTGAAATCTACAGATTATGTAGCAAATGCAGTACACTGATAAATATGTGGAAAACGCTGCTGCTGCAGAAACTCATAATTCCAGTGGCCCTGGCTTTAAGTGACTCAATCAATTAATGGCTGGTAAGAAGGCTGGTTTCTTTTTAACTTTCTGCACTACCACCACGCCCTTTGATTTCAGGCAGAGGCACCTCAAAGTCAGTATTAACCATTCAGGGGCAGTTATTTTGTGAAAGCTGAGTCCATGGGGTGGCAGGTAGAAGGCCAGCAGGGTTGCATTCAGATTCAGAGCCTTAATCCTCTCGATCCCTGGGGCCTAACAGTAATGGTCTAGGAGACAGAGGAAAGGAGCGAGATTCATAGATATTGTCAAAGAGAAGGCCCAGAATAGGGAGCACTGTATAGGGGCTCATTTTTATGTTTACAAATGGCCAGAGACAGCTTCTTCAGAGAGATACCCCAAAGAAGGGGACAATATAAGTGTTTTTTTTTTTTAAAGGGACATTCATTAGTGAAGCTGGTACTGCTGTCAAGTGTGTAAGTGGTCACTGCTGGTTATCATTAAGGAAGCAGAAGCAGCAGGACTGGGGCCCAGGGATTTGAGGGGCCCTCTGCATCACAGTTATGACTGTCTATCTTTAAAAAAGGGGCATCAGAGCTTATTTTCCTTTCAAGCATTAGGACCAAGGTGATGATCCGTCATGGTGGGGAAGAGGTAAAAGATGCAGGGGAGATAGCCTGCTACTCAGGACTGCAGTTATCATTAGTGCAGCAGGTGTAGTTGCATTGGGGTCAAAGAGTGTGAGGGGCTCGCAACACCCCAATTATGGGGAGCAGTTTGTTTGGGATAATATCT
Source organism: Calotriton arnoldi (assembly GCA_963921515.1). Classification (NCBI taxonomy): domain Eukaryota; kingdom Metazoa; phylum Chordata; class Amphibia; order Caudata; family Salamandridae; genus Calotriton; species Calotriton arnoldi. Next base: position 967,757 of record CAWUFW010005859.1, on the reverse strand, counting down.
GTTTTTGTTTGATGCATTTGCTGTTTTATAAGTCTCATATTTAGTGCGGTTCATAAGCTATAGAAAAAGTATTCCTGAAATCATCTCATAAGCCCCACTCCCTGCACGCAGCCATGTCCCTCATGCTCCCCCAATCCTTGCCATAAAGTTTTGGAGGGGGGCCTCGACCTCAAAACATTTTGCTTAGGGGGGGCTCAGAGTAAAAAAGTTTGAAGACCTCTGTTCTAACCAAAGAAAGATGTTGACCTTTCAACTCGCATCAGACAGATTCATAACAATTCCACCCTGAACACGTCATAGAAACGGCTTCTTTTTATAGGTTGAATGTTGAGAGTGTGAATAGTGCACCTATGCAAATATACTGTACCAAGCTACAGGATGACTGCTTTACGATGTTCTCTGTGTGCCTCTTGATGGCCACATAGGCAGCAGTGATGCAGACATTGCCCAGAAGAGTTATGGGGGTGCATGATTTCCACAAACTATTGGAGGGAGCAACCAACTGATTGGTCCTCCCTGAGTGTCAATAAGGACTTGGAGTAACTGTGATTGTCCAAGTGTATGACAGTATAGCAGTTCATTTGCCTAAGGAAGTCGGTCTGTGTTTGCAGCAGGGCTTTAAGTGGGCTGGGTCCTGCCGGTGCTTAGCACCGGCAGTTCTAAAAAGCAGGTGCTGAGATGGGTCTCTTTCGGGCTCTCCTTTTTTGCCCTCACTCCCTGGGAGAAAAAAAAACCTCTACTCTGCAGCTGTCCTACCTTTCACTGCCTTGAGGTAACTTCAAAGAAACTCGTTCTAGTTCTTTCACAGTCTCATTATTTCAGAACTGAAGCATTTTCAATTTTCTGTATAGCAAAGCCATAGTTGTTGCTTATTTATCTTACACAACTAACGACATTTGGCAAAGCCAATTGCCCTGACTTGTTGTAGGTGTAATGTTAATTGTATTATATATCTGGATGCAGTGACATAAGCAGCAAAATACTAGTCACGTGGCACGCTATGCTAAGCACATGTTTTTGAGCTTGCGTGTTTTTAAGCCACGCCCTTAATTACATCGGCCACGCCCCTTTGTGAGACCCTCTAGTTTTTTCATTCCACTTAAAGCCCTGGTTTGCAGCCTTCAGAGCAAGCATCTAGAACTGCCATAAGATGCAGGGTGTTCCCCAGAGAGGCCTCCTCCTAGGATGGGTACTAATGGGGCTCTGGCAGATAAAGAGGCAGCAAAGAACTTGACGATAGTGCACAAAGTATCTCTGAACCCCTGGTGGTTTACTCCTGAGATCTGGGCAGGACTGAGGTGGTTACATAGAACCGGTGAGAACAGAGAAGGATAATGGGCTTGCGGTATGTCCGGTACACCACAAGAGGGGTAGGGGTGCTTTATCTTACAGCAAGAAAGAGCTTTGGATGATGGCCACCATGCATTTGCATGGCTACGCGCAGGTGCAGACAAAGGTGTGCGTACACACAGCATCCTTCTTCACATTCTTTTTCTTAAGATTTAAGGAAAACTGTTCTGAGATGCCCACTGGGGAAAAGGGCATTGGTAAAGTCAATAGGCCAATACCATTCCATCTATGACCTTTGGTCTAGAACTCAGACCAGGTTAGAGGCTCCACACTTGTGTATATCCAACGAAAGATACAGTTGTTTGGCAGGTCCAGCAAAGAGACATGATTGTACGTCTCTTGGACCTAGGACTCAAATATCATGGCAGACTGCTCGGTTTGGTGTATCTGCAATAGAGCAATATGACAGAAGGCTTGACCCAAAAGGCCTGCGTGGGCTGGTCTTATATGCCAATACCGGCTAGTGTGTGGCTAGGGTGGGCTGTTTCTAGACTGGCTCATGCACTGTAGTAGTACAATAGTAGAATATTTGCTGAGGCTATTGTGCCAAGAACATACGCAGGTAGGCAAACAGCAGGGATGAGACACACATTCACACGCCCGCCAGTGACCACACCCCAAAGTACATCACCTAGGTACTACCAAAATAACTTTCTGAAAGTCTTGAATACAAATTTCTAAATGTTGGCTACTTTTCTGTTTGTTCCTCTGTCTTTGTTAGTCCCAGTGCGACCTTGCCGGGTGATAAGGTTTGCTGAGCACAGAAACAAGTGCAAGGTTCCTTTTGTAATTCCAAATACAGTCACAGACAAAATGCCACCCCATTAGTTAGTGGTGATGTGTTCCCTAATCTAGCTGCAAATCAGAGAAGGCCCACGACTGCCAGTGAATTTGGCATTATATACCAAGTCTCAGGGCAGCCATGATCATGCATGCGCAGGACTCAGGGGTGTAGGAAGGGGGGTGCGGTGGGTGCAGGCCGCCCCGGGTGTCATCACTGAGGGGGGTGACAAAATGGCACAAATATGTGTTTTTAAAATAAAAAAAAATTGGAGGGGCTCACAACACTTTTTAAAAAAAAAATTATATTATTTAAAACGAGTTTAATAACTTCGTCTGACAATTAATTAACCTCAACAAGTCAACATAATACGTATTAAAACTTTTTAGTTCAGTCAACAAACGCAACAAAACGCGGCTGAACTCGACGCTGTGTAGTGGAGAGCATATGAATAAGGAAGGGGAGGGGGTGTTTCTTTCCGCCGAAGTCTGTCTCTGCAGTTTGTACTTGAGCGAGACGTAAACAACCAGTGACTCATCATCACTCAACCCGCAACCAATCCTCAGCCCTGCCAAGTGTCACACATCTCGCGTTATACTAACGCATTTTAAGTCAAAATGCTGCATTACCGCAAGCAAAAATATTGTCACGCACATCAGCTTATTATAAAAGTTGATTGAGCGTGTTACCTCTTTTTGAGATCTATAGTATCAGCTCCCTATTTTTTTGTGTGAGGCTACCTATACACACGTGGGTCAAGGGAACTCAGCAGCCAATTGATGTTCTTGCAAGTTATGATGAGGCTGGTTGATTCACTCTGATAGGACGGCATTTTATTTGTTAGCGCAGTGATTGGTTACTACCATTACGAACGTGCGTGCTTTGTGCAGCCTATCCTGCACCACGAGATTTGCCACTGTGCCACCAGTAGAGTGTATGCTGGTAAGGGGAAGTTTGGCATTTGCTTAAGTATGGCCCACTGGGTTGGGTATACAGCGTGAGACAAAAACATGAGAATCCTAGCAAGGGTGTTCTTGCCACAAGACGCTGATATCGCGTAACAGCAATGGTTTGGAGTTTTTCCGAGGCTCGATGGTGCCAGGTGAGCAGAGTCTTATCAGACCTTTCTATGACTTATAATTTCTCTGCATTCTTGAGACACTTGGACTGCTAATTACTCAGTAGCTCTGTATGAAAATGAGGCTTGCAATGCCATTCCCTTTTTTGGGCCTCTTTGTGAAGATTTCACTGCCGCTGTTAATTCTGCTCTACTTTATGGGATTGGGAATGAAGTTTACTCGCCTCCGCCACTTTTGCTGCACTGCCTGTTCTGTGTGTCTTTCGTATGCATATGTTGCTTGCACTGCCACCCCAGAAGGCCTCTGTGCCCTTCGGACAGTTCAGTGCACTGGGTCAGAGTGTCAGGCTCAGATCAGCACCGGAGCAGTCTCTGGCTGCCGGTTAGAATAGCTACAAGGGGCGGGTCATGGTGACGGAAAGGTAAGAGGGGCTTTCATTTGCACAGCTCGAGGTCCTGAGCTCGTCGCTCAGTGACACGTAAACCGTGCAATATAAATGAGAGTATGGGAGTGTTGTGTGGTACAATACCCACCACTGAAGCACATAATCCATGTTAAGTAAACTATTAGTGATTGGAAGCTTATTCAGCAATCATACACGGGTCACGCTGCAAAAGCTTAGACAAGATGCACTGTAAGCCATTCTTTCCGAACTAGAGAGAACAGACATGTGAGACATGTTTTGCCACAGATGCACCTTACGGGAAAGAGCTCAGCCAGCCTCTCACACAAACCAGCTAAGCTACTTCAGTTGTCATAGCTGCCAAGTGGCCGTGTCGTGTTTTCATACTTTTAGCCAGTAGTATCAATAGTACCAAAATGTAACATCATGTAGGTTAATAAGTTAGAACTATAATAAGGTGTTACACAGGATAAAGAGCAATTTAGGAAGTAAACATTAAATAAGAGTCCTTCAGTCTAAAAGAGACAGTAGCGCTAAATATGAACAGGAGTCAGAGAGAGAGACAAGTGTGAAAGTGGTGCAACAGGAGGAAGTACGGACAACAGGAAGAGGGTGAAATGAGTAGAGAGAAAGGAGTAATACAAGAGACAAAGGGTGATGGGAGAGAGCTGGGTGGAGAGAGACTGTTTCCCTCGTCTTCATTGCTTGATTTTGCTCGCGATAAAATGTCACTCATAGACGTTGAAATGTCACTCATAGTTACACTGAAATTATGGAAATGTCGCACATAGTAATCCAAAACCTTGGCAGCTATGAATCCTATCCGCTGCCGCTGAACTCAACGCTGTGTAGTGGAGAGTGTATGGATAAGGAAGGGGAGGGGGTGTTTCTTTCCGCCGAAGTCTGTCTCTGCAGTTTGTACTCGAGCGAGACGTAAACAACCGGTGACTCATCATCACTCAACCTGCAACCAATCCTATCCGCTGCCGTGCCGGTCAGTCATCCCACATCATTCTGTTGGATTAGTTGTGCATTATTACTGAAGCTTATAAGTGCCGTGCTGAATTTATTTTTGTTACATTTTTTAGTTCATTGATTCATTGTGATCATCCTCTTCTCTATGATATTGAGTTTGGTAGGTAACATAAATGTTATGATGCATGCTATTTGTTTATTTGTAAGTTAAGCCAAAGCTGCAAAATAGCGAAATTAAGTAAAGAATTTCATTCATAAGAAATTCCCATCGCGAAGATCATGGCACATGACTCGTGTTCAGCAGGAGTAGAATAGCGGTACATCTTTCTTGCTTTGCGTCGTCACGCTGTGTGTATCTTGCATGAAGGCAATCTGCTGGCTTCATCACTGTGCGTTGTATTAGAGCAGCGTTTCTCAAAGGGGGGTGAAAAGAATTGTTCTGCACCGGATATCACCTGACCCCTGCTACGCCACTGGCAGGACTACCCTGTGGATGATCTCTAAATTGTGATCCTTGGGCACTGTTTCATCTGGAGACCAGGAGGTGCCTCCCTAACCATCTTGTAGGGTGGCCCGCTACTCTCTAGGGCCATGTCAGCCTGGATGTGCAGTCCCTAAACAGGCTCTGCTTTCTGTCCCAGTACTAACATTGTATATCTGTAGATCTAGGCAATGCATACCATCACCCAGGTGCCACATTGATAATTAATATTTAGAAGTGTTGTGTAGTGCCAATATGCCACCTTCTGATTACCTCAGAGACCTGGGTAAAGTGCTTTCAAATACAAGCACAACAATTTGTGTGTAGTTAGAATCTAACCTGATGGCAGGTGATACAGGTGTGTTGCCGTGCATCATGACGAAAAACGATGACAAAGCCAATAGTTCTCTCATAGGCAGTGCTTATTGGCTTTGCCAATATTTGTTATGTAAAGGGACAATATCAGCTTTGCTCTGATCCCTCTGCATGGCATATATTAAAGTGGCTGCCTGAGGTGCCCCACGAGTCCTGCCCCGGCTCCTCCATGCCCGCTGGCCTCGCTGCGCGTGCCTGACAGAAGTTGCTGTTGGCCGTGTGTAGTCAACAGGCAAAGCCTGTCCTTCGCTGGACGCATCGTCAGACCTTCGCACGGAGATCAGAAAAACCGATCCAGAAAATAGCTCGAAAAAGGTGATGGTAAAAGTATTGTTGATGTGTGTTCCCGAGCATGTGATGAAACAACGCATATAGAAGTGTAATGTAGAAGCAGCTAAACTGGGGGATCCCTCACGTGACCAATCTATGTGATCCTGAGCAAATGAGCTATTTCCCTGCATTTCATTTCCGTTACCTGCCAAACACTGTTTTATTCTGGGGGGGTCACGACTTGCTCCCGGAATAGGTGTGCCTTACAGCTGAAGTCTGGTGGTAAGCAGGGCGCAAAACAACTTTTGTAAATCAGGCCCATCGGGAGCAGTGTGGGCAGTCTGTATTTCATCTCGGAGAGCGTTTCAAGTAGTTTATGGCTGCTCCACTGCTACCTTTCTGCTTTCACCCCAAAGTCAGAATGAGCCTGCTAACCCCAGAATGCAAAACCTTGCTTTTCTAGAGTGAAAAATGCATGTCAACAGATACATCCCAGAGACAAAGTGTGCACCTTTGGTGATCTGGGAGGAGTATGGTGAGTGCCAGTGGACACACTGCAAGCTGGCCTTCTCACTCTTTAGGTCAAGAGAGCTTTCCTTCATCCATCGGCGTGAGAAAGGGGACAAGACAGTTTAGGGTAACGCCAGTGCTTTAAATGGGCCGGTAGTGAGTAACGGCACTTTTTTATTTTGAGAGGGAGAGTACCTGCACTTCTCAAGAAAAACGTATTACTTTTAATTGGAGAGTACTGGCACTTCTCAGAAACAAGGGGGTACTCTGGCACAGAGTACCTGCACTTCAATTTTTCCATTTCAAGCACTGGGTAAAGCAGAACTGGGACAGTGAATGAAGGACTAGACTGGGAAGAGGGAAAGAGTGGATGTCAGGGAAGGTATGTTGGGAACAGAAGGCAACACGAAGAGAGGCAGGGGCGGGAGCCAACACGGAGAGAGGGAGGGTATGTGGGAGGGGCTGAAAGCAAGCAAACAAAGACATGCACTCGCATGGGGCACTTCAACAAAAAGAAAACAGTAGCTCCCACAACCAAAGCAGTGGAAGGGCACACATACTTGAGTAGGTGGGGTGGGGGCGGTCAAACACAAGAAGCTGGCAGGGGTTATTAAATCAGAAGCAAGCAAAGGATAGTGACAAAGAAGCCAACCAATGGTAAGCAATGGGTGGGCTCTAAGCTCAGTGTAAGCTAACAAAATGTCTTGCAAGCCACAGCTCATGCTCTGTCTCAGACAAGTCATAAAAATGCTGCTTTTAGGACTTTTTCTTACAATTTGGCGTTGACAAGTGACAGCACTGCAAGGAGCTTGCCCTAATGATACAGGAATGGACTGTACAATTTGTTTAATTAGTCCATCCACCCATGTTCTAGCTGGAATACTAGGTAAATCTTTTTTCAACAGCATTAGCAAACATAACCCAATGCTGATGTCCAGAAGTACAAATCTCCTGACCTCAACAAGCTGGAAGTTGGACTCGTGAGAGGAAAAGAGTGGTGGTTTGGGGAGTTGCAACGGAGGTGGCTCTTAATGTTTAGAACAACGTCTGAGATCTGCTCTCTATTAGGGTCCGATTAAAACAAAAAAAATCAGACCTTTACTTCCTTAGGCCTACAATATGGGATTCATTTCTGACTATGCTGGAATTTACAGAGAATTCCCGGAGTGCTCCTGGGGAAGCTGCAGCATTTGCAGTTCTCAAGGAGTAGTTTGCAATTCCTTTGTAAATTCAAAGTTTCTCGCATGCGAAAACATTTTCACATTGGTATATGTAAGAAATACACATTTAAGCATGCATGAATAATTTACGAAGCCACATTTGCGCCGTCAAACTTTTCTTTTTCTCCCCAAAGAAATAGTATGAGGTGAGAGGTCATACTCCTCTGTGTGCAGCCAGAGTCCACTATTTTAAAGAATTGCTCACAGTAGGTATTCAGCCTGCTGCACAGTCAAGCTGTATCTAAAAACAAACCACTTTTGTTAGAATGCTCGGTGTGGCTCTACATAAGTAAAATCAAGCTACAGCAAGTGTAGGGTGGGGGAGAAAATGTAATGAGGTTGAATTGAGACTAGGTAGCCTTGGTATTAGTCAACTCCTGAATTCAGAAGCTCCAGTGGCAGGCACTTTTTTATTTTTTATTTTACAAATTAAGCACTGCTCCAGGACTCAATGACATTGATTAGCTTCTCAGCAGAAAAGGAAACTATGTACAGAATAATGTGAATTAACTGTTATCTGTCAGGCCAGTTCTGGCCAAGAAAATGTCAACTTTCTATTCTTGTCAACCGCAGTCTGGCTTGGCCTGCCCCTCTACAAACGGATTGGTCACCTGGAAGTGATAACCCTGCCCTAGCCTTTGATACCTGGTGGAGGTTTTGGGAAGGGGAGTAAGTAGGCCAATGTCATAATGGAGATATTAACTAGAGATCTAGCTTAGATTACACTGTTGCCGCACATGATTGAGAGCCTAGCTAACAAATTTTGAACGCTCGTAGGCCCTGATATAAAGTGGAAGAATTTCAACTAGAGGGGTAACTCCTGGGGCCGCATTACAGAAAAGGCGCATTTTCGTTGTTTGCGCTGGGCGCACCTTTTAAAAGGTGCACCCGGCGCAAACAATGAAAATGCGCCCTATTATGATTAATGCACTACCCCCAGGGCAGCCGCATAATCACATTTGGTGAAAAACAGAGCAGATGCTTTACAGCCGCTCCGTGTTTTCACAGTGCAGGCGGCAACCCGCCTGCACTTTTATAGGAGATTAGAGATCCCCTTGCAGGCGGGTACAGTCAGTGAATGCACCCGCCTGCAAGGGGATGGTTTCCCTCTCCAGAGGGCTGCTCTCAGGTGGCACACTGATAGTGTGCCCCCTGAAAACTTCTTTGCCTCTGCGCTTGCGCCTGAAATATGGTGCTGGCGCAGAGGCAAAGGGATTCCCTCATTTGCATGGGGCACACCCCAATGCAAATGAGGGAACGCCCCCTGAAGATATCGCTGGCGCTTTATGTGCGCCAGCGCTATCGGTATTACAGAAGGGGCCGCACAAGAGTCTGCGGCCCTCTCTGTAATACCAAAGTGCCCCAGGGGCGTGGAAAGCGGGCACAAACTCCCGTTGCGCCCCCAGGGCACTTTCTGTAATACGGCCCCTGGTGGCATTCTGCCACCCACAATTATAAGTGCTTCCAGGCCCAAAAATGTCAGGTCTGCAAAATTTGGAGCCCATAAGTCCTGGCCTGGAAACACCAAATATCATTTTACTGCTGCATGGGCTGTGAGCATCATCAAAGCCTGGCCCTGCCGAAGCCCTTCATCCGTGTACTCTGGCCCCTGCGCTCTCATCCATCCCACCCCCTCCACACCTCAGAAGACACTTTCTGCCTGCTCGGAGCAGGCGGATTGCTATTTTCTCTCTGGAATGGGGAAGAATGCACAGTCTAACACCTACAGGCATATTTACAAGATTCTGATGCAGAGCTGTGCAGCAAGTCACCTTGTTGCGCCATGCTGCGCCATGGAAAAGGGCAAGGGAGCACTGTATTTAATCAATATGCGCATTCCTGTTTTTTCCCTCTGTGCTAGCACCGTTTTGGCAGCCTAGCGCCAAGACAGGCACCTTGCACCATGGTGCAAGGGTGTCAGTGTTGTAGGCAGGATTGTTTTTGTGCATGAAGAGGCGTCTTCCTACACAAAAACAATCCAGAGAGGCTTTTTCCTCTTTCTATGCACACAGAAAGAAAAAACAAGGAGAAATTAAGATATTTCTCCTCGTTAAGGCTCGTCTGGGGAGGCGTATCTTTTTGGCGCATTCCCAGGTTTACCAGGTTTGGTAAATCTAGGAATGCATCAAAAAACTATGCAACCTGCGTGGGAACACCCACAGCGAACCCGATGGAACGCATCCCTTGCGCAAAATAAGACAACGCAGCAATTTGAGCTGTGTTGCCTTCCTACAGATTTATGAAACCAATAAAAGCTACACAATGTGGCTTTGCGTGGCTTCATAAATCTGACTTAGAGGCTTGCGTCACGCATGTACCACTTTGTGTGGCACAAACGTGGCACAAGCCTCTCATAAATAAGTATTTCCTGCACCATGTAGTTATTCCCCATTTCAGGAGGTGCCCCTCCACTAAATTCCAGCCAGCGAACAGTCAGGGCCTTAGTGTTTGCCGTTACGGACCAGAAATATACAACCCGATGAACCAGTGAGGTGGGCCAAAGTGATAAACAAGGGAGCCTGTTCTTTCTGTAACTCAAGTCAGGTTCACTGAGGACGGTAAAGGTACGCCGAACCAGTTAGCTGATAACCGTGTCATTTCGACAACATTTCGGCTCGAGGGAGTGCTCTGTATGAGGAAACGGCGGAAAGGGGACATTCCCAGTCCAACAGAAAGTTAAGCCGGAGGAGGAAAAGTACAGCGGGGGAGTTTTAAGGTGAAAACTTTTTGTTGGACAGACTTAAAACGCTTTCCTGACAGCCTTTCATAGAGCCACGGCTCAAACTCTAAAAAGCATGTCAGCAGCCCTTTCAAGTCAGTCCAACAAAAAGGAATCGCCTGCAACCTGTTTGCTGGCTTTTCTCTTTACCACTAAAGAGCTCTAATGACACATGTTCCCGGCTACCCTGGAATATTCTCTGAAGCATGAGGTAACCAGACCGCGCATCCTCCCAAGGGCGGGGCCAACGTATGCCTGTGGCCGGAAACTGAATACTCTATCGCAACAATAAACGGAGAAAACAACGACTAAAGGGCGCGGTGAAGTTGTTTATGATTCATATTCATATGAATATGAATCATTCATATGAATCATAAAGGAAGTGTATATCACACCCTATACAGTACTATAGATTGTCCAGTAACTGTGCTTACAGTCACACAGATTATTATAACAACTGTATTTATTTAATTCGCGGGAACCCGAGTGTAAAGAGGGGGATTTAAGGTAGGTCCCAAAGGGATAGATCCAGGCCTGATTTTCAGGATACACACGTTAGATAATTTAATTACAATGGATCTAAAAGGACTCATTGACATAGTTTGTATTTTGACAATATGACCTGGATCCTGGACCTATGTCTGATACCCTTGGTATTGAGAAACAGCTGAAAATGAACAAATATGTCAGATTTGTATTAACGGTGGACCTTTGGACATCAGCAAGTGTTGCCTCTGCTAGTGTTTTTCCTGTTGGTGTTTCTCACGCCTCTAAGCGAGCCAGCTGACAAAGTTTGTTCTTTTGTCAAACGCCTCTACCTAGTGCAATGTTTACCACTATTCAAAAGACCTGAAGTCTTCCTCATTCGGACACGAGGGGTCATAAGGTCAATTTACCATCGATTTCTAAGCTACCGTGCGCACCACATATTCTTGGATTGACCACTTTGGAAACCGCAGTAGTTCATGACATTTCCAACAAGTGCATTGAAGACTGTGGGGCATATTCACAAGGAGCTATCGCCGAATTAACGGCACTTTATCGCAGCCAAAGTCGTGATAAATATATATCCCCATTCACAAGCTGGTGTAAACAGCCCACAGCACCAGTTTACCCGCGATAGCAGCCGCAAAAAACATCGCCACAGAGGACCCGCGCAACTATCGCTAATGAGATGCAGAGTGGGCGTTCCCGTGCCAAAAGGCGCGACAACATCACACCTCAACATTCTCAACGACCAGCCACATCGGCGATAAAAACACAAAACAGGCGATAAGGAGTGTTAGCACCAGGAAATCTACACCTGCTCTGACCTGGTGTAAAGTCGGACGGCAGCCTGCAAACCATAAGGGAGCACAGCCCAGGGCTACATCGGAAGGGCAACAGATGCCATGGAGCCACCCATCATGAGGCCCGGACACCCAAGAGGGCCACAACACCCACCGCCACCACCCCCAGGACCACCCCTCCCTGGCACCCCCCGACCAAAGACATGCCACATCAGCCACACCTAAACATGTACAAAATATTCCGCTTGATGTCGCACAATCACAACTGGTGACATGCATGTGTCGTCACAGAAATGAGCAGCACACATTCACTTTCGAAGCAACAAATGAAACTTTATTAAAATGAACACCGAAATGAAATGAAGACACATGGCCGCTCCCCTCGGGACAATACGTAGGTCACAGCCTGTAAGACAAAAAACATGATGAGAAGGTGTGTCCTGCGCACATCAGAAGACACAGAGAGAGCGAAGGAGAGAGAGAGGAAGAGAGGGAGGGAGAGAGAGAGGAAGAGAGGGAGAGAGAGAGAGAGAGAGAAGAGGAGAGAGAGAGAGGAAGAGAGGGAGAGAGAGAGAAAGAGAGAGAGAGAGAAGAGGAGAGAGAGAGGAAGAGAGGGAGAGAGAGAGAGAGTGCCGCCCCTACGCACCCAGGCCACACTGCTCACCTGCTGCCACGGTGTGTCTCCAACCACGTGCCGGTATGTATAGCAGGACACCAGGTCACACATCTGAGTCAGAGCCATCAGCTGAAACAGAGTCCAGATACATGACTGGCACAGTACACACACTTGCACAAGACAACATCGCCTGCCCGCCCATGCACACCCAGGCAGAGGCACCCCAACCCCTCTCGCCGCCCATCGGAGCATGCCCGCCCATGCACACCCAGGCCTCAATGCTCACCTTCCGTCACCGGCGCGTAGACAGGAGGTCCCACCACGTGCCGCTGCAAGCCACAAGCCCGGGGCCCACGGACATGGCACCCTCCACATCATGCAGCCCCGCTCCGCAGGCCACCAGATCTCACGTTTGGTGCTGGGTCTTGATTACTCCATGGCATAGGACATACCAGTGCACCAGGCACCATCGCAGGCTGCACACCCGCTCAGCCCAATGGGTGCCACCAACTCTGGGATCCCGGAAGCGACACCATGTGGCGGTAGGCCCGCGCTGCCCGCTGGCTCTGGCCTACACTGCGGTCCAGCAGGGCACACAAAACCTGAGCTGTCCGGACCGCCGGGACGGGGCATCATCGCAGGCTGCACACCCGCTCAGCAGCTTAAGGTGCCACTAACCCTGTGCAACCCCAGTCTGCGCCACATGGTGGTAGGCCCGTGCCGTCCACAAGGCCTTGTGTGCCACTAACCCTGTGCAACCCCAGTCTGCGCCACGTGGTGGTAGGCCCGTGCCGTCCACAAGGCCTCGTGTGCCACTAACCCTGTGCAACCCCAGTCTGCGCCACGTGGTGGTAGGCCTGTGTCAACCACAAGGCCCCGTGTGCCACTAACCCTGTGCAACCCCTGTGCGCAAAAACTCATGGGCCCTTAATGATTGAGAACCGTGGAGCGTCCATCATTCAGTCACCACCGGCAGAGGGGAATGTGACGTCGTCGGCCCCTTATGTTGGCGTAGTCACATGGCCTGTGACGCCTGTCCCGCATGGGTGTGGTGTGCGTGCAAACCTGTCCTCAGGGAGTGGCTGTGACATGCTGACAACTAGACCAGTGACCTGCACACCACCAGCGAGTACGCCTGCGACAGGTAGCAATGATGGCCCCCCTCGGAGCGTTAGCGGAGTGGTCTGGCCTGCAGTACGCCGGACCAGCGCAGGGCTTGCAACAATGACTCGTGGGCTATGGGCGTGGTTCAGTCCATGTCCGGACAAGGAAGTGACTGATGCGTGTGTCCCTGTTGTAGTGTTCACGGGACCCGGTACACAAAATGCAATGTAGCACCCTCTGACTGGCATCCCACAGGATGAACATCATTGACGCAAGGGAAGTCACTGTCCCTACATTCATCCACACATTCACACATGAATGATGAAAGACATGACACAGCAGTGCGTCACTGGATGTTTATTGCACATCCAGTGAAGTTATGCAGCTGGAGCGGTACAGGGCAAGGCCGAGCACACTACACAATATGGGCACGTGGAGGGCCAGCCAGAGTCCATCCGGGGATGACATGTACTGCGGAAGAGGAAGGGTACAGTCCGCAGTCTGGTCGCCGTGTCATTGGTCGTCAAACAGGATGTGGCAGTCCATGTCGCTGTCCAAGGTGAGTGCATCGGAGTGTATCGGGGGTCAGTGGAAGGTCATGAGGCCATGTGCGGGACCAAGCAGAAACAGGCCAGATGGCGGAAATGTATGCTAGTGCCTCCTTCTGAGAGCCAACCCATCCACGTCCTCGTCCTCGGATGTGTGCTCTGCCCCACCTGTGGGTGTTGCAGTACCGGCTGCAGCACTGTGTGCCACTGACACATCAGGGGCCAGAGTGGATACGCCTGCCACACTGGGAGGCACTGACACACCAGGGGGCGGAGATGTGGATGGTGTGGGGGCAGCCGCATTCATCAGCGACACGCCTTGTGGCAGCAATGCCATGATGAAGTACTGCAGGGCATTGTAGATCCCTGCTACACTTCGATGGTGTGCAGTGGTGGCTGCCATCCTTTCCGCCTCCATCCCCACCATGTCCTCCATGAGCTTTCGCATGTGTGCCAGCTCACGGCTGGCATCGCTGGAGCCACTCTGAGCAGACAGGTGTTCTTATCTCCGCGTCATGACTCAAGTGATGTCACTCAGGGCTGGTTGGAGACCATGGGGTGGACGTAGACACCCATGGATGGCGTCCAGTTTGGTAGCCATGAGGTCGAACCCCACCCTCACCTGCTCAGCCGTCTCCCTCTGGCCCTCCAGCACATGGCGTTGGAAGGCCATGTGTTGTTCCTGGGGGTCTTGGGAGAGTGCCGGGGCTGTGGGTGCCTCCTGCTGGGTGGTTTGGGTGGTGGGTGGGGTCTCATCGATGTGGCTGGGCTGCCCTGATTCTGGAGGTGAGTGGCAGATGAGGTCAATGATGTCTTGGATGGTTTGGGTGTCGATGCTGGTGTTGTCCTCCTCGTCATCAGTGAAGAGTGGCTGGGACTGCTCTGCAGAAGGTGTTGACGATGCCCCTGCGATGTGAAGGGGAGATGGTGTATTACAATGTGTCCACATGTATGTAGCCGCATGGTACAGGTTGACATTCAGACAGCATGGCATTGTACATAGTGACAGTCTGTGGGTCTGGGCGAGGACCCAGGGTCATTGTGGGTGTGCACTATGCCCTGCTTGCTTGTGCATGTGTGCCATTGTGGCCATCTCCACCCGTCCCCCCAGTACATGGTGGTCACTCACCCTGTTGCGGTTGTGTTGTGTCCTGACGAGCAGTGTCCGGTCCCCCGACTCCAGCCACAGTCTCCACACTGATGACTGTCGACACCAGCTCCTCCATATCATCCAGCTCCAGCTGTGGCGCTGGGCCCCCACCTCCGGTCTGTGTTGCTGCCTTCTGGTTGGCGGTGAGTTTCTCCTTGGTCTTCCGCTTGATGTCATTCCATCGCCTCTTGACCTCGTCCATTGTCCGCTTGTGCTCTCCGACGGCATTCACCTTGTCGACGGTGTCCCGCCATATTCCAGTTTTGGTGCCCAATGACACGTTGGAGGTGACGAAGAGTTGTTGATGGTGTTCCATCACCTCCGTGACTATGATCCTGTTCGCCTGCGGACTGGACTTGGTCTTCCTCGTCTTCTTGTCTGTGCCCTTCCCTGTCCCCGAGGTCCCAGGCTGGTCGTCTGGGGTGCTTGTGGGGTTGCGCTCGTCCTCTGCGCCTGCTCCAGCTGCCTCCATGGTGCTTGGGTGTTGGTCAGTTTGTGTGTGGGTTTTTTCTACTTTTATGGTGATTTTTGACGCCTGCCAGGTGTGTGTTGCAGGCCTGGCGCTGCTTGTCGCTGATTTCCTCATCGCGCTTTGGCCCATCGCGTGTTTTTTGGTGTTGTGGTTTGTGTTTTTATCTCCATCTTGGTGGTTGTATCGCAGACATTGTCCGCGGTTTCGGCAGACTATCGCTTGCTACCGCCTTGTTGTGAATTCCACGTTGACACCGGGTTATTTTCCCGCGATAGGCTGCGATATTGAAAGTTGCGTTACGCTACTCTTGCGGTAGTTATCGCATATTCTTGTGAATATACCCCTGTGTTGTTTAAGCTACACACTGTACCTAGAGGTATGAGCTACAGGCTTTATCATTGCTCTCATCACATATGACTCTAATGCCCTGACTGGAATTAGTGGTCCTTCAGTGGCCCTTGCCACACTTACTGCCATTAACAACAGAGTGGTCGAACTGATGTCAGTCCAGCGGGCGTCAACCTCTTTCAACCGATGAGGAAGAGATCCCTCATGCTGTGGCCAAAGTCTCTCTTACTTTTGGATACACTTACATTCTCACCAGAGGCAGGCCCCTGGAGCCCCGCTGGTGACAGTGGTGTAACACAGGCCCTCACAGTGCGGGGGATGTCCCCGAGCTTCAGGGGGCCCCCTCAGTACAGTACTCTGGCCTGAGAGCTCCTGATAAAAAATGGAGCGGGGGACCCTCCATGTACCTTGCAGAAAGGCCCCCTCAAGTTTTGTTACTCCACTGGCTGACGAGGGGGGCAATCCTTCAAGGACCACCTGAACCTTTCCAGGGGCCCCTATTCAGTCAGAGTCCAATGATTATCTGTGAGATATGGGACACTTGGCCCCCCTTTACAATCTTCAGGGAGGGACCATCATTTTGCGTTATGCCACTGATTCTCACCTATCAAGGTGTTTAGTAGTATTTCCAAATTTGCAACTCGGGTATTGTGTAACGTTGTAGCAGAAATTGCTCGACATCCTTATATGCCTTCTGTTGCTAAGGAGCAAATTGAAGAACTAAACCACTCTAAGCACAGAAATGCTAAGTGTGAGTGATAGTGAAAGCATGGAACAAATCACTCCTTAAGGCTCATTGACAAAGCATTCCCTACTATTATATAACAAACAGTTTCATCTGATAGTGTCCATCATGAATATAATAAAGTGTGAGACCCAAGTTAATCTATTAGAGTTGATTTTGGTCACTAGACGGCTCGCGATTAAAAAAGAATATATATGTGTTGTCTGAAAGCAGTAATTCACTAAATCGCCAGAGTGAGAACCTAACTTGTTGTATTGTTCTACTAATGTATTGGTTTGCAGTGGCGGCCTGCATGGCTCGCTGGTGGGGGGGGTCGGAATAAAAAAAAAAAAACTTACCTTGAGGCCAGGTCCGCGTCTCTGCTCCTGTTCTCCTGCCTCCGACTCTGACAGGAACAGGAAGCACAGTGGTCTCACTATACCTATCTTCAACCTTTCAAATCACGCACTCTCTGAATCTGAACAAACACTACTAAGCAGAGGCCTTTCCTTTGTTCCTACCATTCATCCCAATTTCCTGGACCTACATACAGAATTACTAAGATTCTTTCGAAAAATCAGGCTCCACAGTTATTTTTTGCTCAACCCTGCACCGAGTAAGACTGCCAATACCCCCTTACGCCCTTCATCCACCTTCTCACCCTCCTCTAACATGGTCCCAGGCAAGATATTAACCTTTGAAAAAATGATTCTTAATGACATTGCTCAATTGGAACAAACGCAGCGCTTTATTCCCTACAATATGACACTAGAGGAGAAATCAGCGCTCACGCAGCTTAAGACCAATCAAACCATTGTCATCAAACCTGCGGATAAAGGGGGTGAAATAGTTATCCAAACTACAGACCTGTACAAAAATGAAGTACTAAGACAGCTTGGCTAGCTAATTGCCACCTTTGATTTCAGGTCATCACCCATTGAGGCCCTCCCGGTCCCTTTAACACGGACCTTGATAAACTCTGCGTCCTTGCCTCTATGCAGGTAAACCAGCCACATGAGTGTTTTGCCGCGCTCCATGAACAATCCGAGCACGTATTCTATCGCAACCAACACACGCACACATCTCCCCGCGTACTACACCTTGTGAGCACAATTGTTAATGAAGACCCTTGTTCCATCATGTTGGCCAAAACACGCGCTACATCACCCCCGTGAATAGAGAATTAATCCAATAGTTTGGCACCACATCCTGTAGCCATGCTATCTCACTAAACGGTGATTTTTTCACGCCACTATCACCCAACACGTACGGTCTGCCTATGCTGCATTTTAAAAACTGTTTTTCCGTTCTTCCCCCCCCTTTTTTCTATTTTCTTATTCCAGGCTATATATTCAGGCATGTAATAACCTAATGTCCTGATGATGATCCCATATATGTTGTAAGGGGATCGAAACGTCGTCGACCTAAAAGTACACCCTATACACTTACCTATTGAATATTTTCGATGTGTATTGGTGTCCACAAAACATTCTTGTTTGCTTTATTTCAATGTGTAACATGCAAACAATTGTTTCTGCCTGAGCCTTTTTGTTCCCTATTTTAATATATTTGATTGTTTGTCCCTCGTTATTTTTATTGTTTGTTAGTTTCCTTGGTAGGATGCAGGCTTGTGCCCCACCGGATTATTTTTGTCTAAATCACTGAATCATATTTAAATTAAACTATTTTGTCAGGCTGGAAAACCCTAAATATAGTACTGATTCTGAGTCTATATTCATCAGCCTTCTCTATCTAGCTTTGTCTCGGGACCACTGTGCCTAAAGCTAACTACTACCCAAGGTCCCTGACCAAAGTTTATTGGGTTCCCTTGTTTCTTAAAATAGGAACAGGAAGCAGGCAGCCAGACTCCCTCCCTCGCTGTAATGCAGCGTTGTGATTGGTCTGAGTGCCGTAACACTGTGCTCAGCCAGGGGCTGGTGGGGTGGGCTTGTTCTCCATGCAGGCTGTAATGCAGCCTGCATGGAGAACGGGGAAAGTGCGCATGACTGGTTTGGGCGGCCCGAGAGGGCGGACCAAACAGTCATTGTGCATGTAGGAGTAGGCAATCTACTCCTCCACTGCTCCGAGAGCAGAGCAGCCCCGCCCAACCGCCCGCCGCAAAGCAGCAGGACACGAAGCGTACAATGATAATAACTCTAACTTATAATCTTTTTGTGTTTATCACCCTCTAAAAGCAGTGGGGTGGTGCACCCCCACCATAGGGGAGAGGCCGCCGCTGTTGGTTTGTATTGTAATGCTTGAATGGCGATTCTTACTCCTGCAGAGCCAGCTAATGCTCCTACTTACATTGATACCTATACCTGGGGATACTTTTGGAGTCCGTGTTGGGAAGGGTGTGTGGTGTAGTATACAGTGCCGTCTTGGCCCGGGGGGCCCACGAGCATAGGGGCCCCATGCAGACCAGAATTTAACACTAATTTTCCGTTAAACATTTTTATTCCTGTGAGTAGTTGTGTAGGCAGGGCCCAGTGCACTGCTTTGCCCTGGGGCCTATAATGCTGTTAAGATGACCCTGGCAGTATGTTCTTTGTGGGGAATGCAGGTTGAGCTGCATGAGGTTCAGAGACATGGTGTTGCATGTATTAGCAGCGCTTAAGCATGTAATGCTGCAGAGAATGTTCAGCAAGACACAGCTACGTGTACTTAATTAGAAATCTATTTGTATAGATCACACTTTAGATTAATATCATTAGAATGCTGGAAAACAACCTCTTTTTATGTTTTTCAAGAATAGGAGAGGGTTGTCAATTATTTCTATGAAAGCAGGCATTAACGTTCTCATTTTGGCGGGCTGGATAGAGAAGGAGGTACCACCAGTTTTTTTTTTTATTTTTTTTTATTAGCATTTTCAAAGACATATAATGTCCAACATGAAATTAACATTTAGACCGTTGTACAACAACATCCATCATCCAGTTTTTGCAACTTTACATTATTACCTGTGAGTACATTTTCTACAGTGCAGTTGTTACACATAATTAGTCAACTTGGTGCTGTTGCAAATAGTCAGTCAAGCATTTCCAGTAATCTCTAGGCCTTGAGCACATGGGTAGCTCCTCCTCATACGTTTGCAATGTGTCTCTACAATAGGACAGATCTTGGATCCATTCCCTAACTCTTGGCGCCCTCTTGCTGCCCCAACATAAAGATATTCTGCGCTTAGCCAATAGCAGTGCAATTACACAGAACTTGCGCCTAGTGGCACGTACAGCAGGAACTAGACCCAGCAAGCATGTACGAACAGTGCATTCCACCGCAATGCCCACCATAGTGCTCAGTATCTGTGTTACCTTTAACCAAAATTCCGTCACCCCTGCACAAGACCATGCCAGGTGTATGAAATCTGCTATTTCAGTATTGCAGCGTTGACATTTAGAATCTGTTCGTAGACCATATCTACAGAGCCTTGCAGGGGTATAATAAGTCTGATGTAGGTACTTATAATGTAATATACGTAAGTTCCCATTGGGTGTGAGCAAGCCAGTCAGTGAGCAGGTTATAGCCCATTCCTCTTCTGTCAATGGTATATCTAGCCCATCGTTCCACTTCTCCAATGCCCTGTGTGTGTTATCCGCTATGTCTTCCTGTATCTGAACATATAGTCTAGATACCATGCGTTTAGCAGCGGGTGTTGTGATCATTAACTGTAGCGTGGACAGCTGTGGTGGTTCCTCAGGGTAGGATGGGTACAGCTTTTTTATTGCTTCCTGTAATCTGTGATACGTAAATCTAAACAGTAATGTCTGGTTGCTTATGTATGATAGCTCATCGAGTGACCTAAAAGCCCCGTTGTGATATATATCCCCCATGGTATCGATACCCACTTGTCTCAGCAGGCCCATGCCCACTTGTTCCTGGGTAACTGATAGTTCCGGATGGTAATATAATTTCAGTGCAGGGGCGTATAGTGGTAGTTTATGTGCTTTCTGACCCATTACATGCCATGCATTGTTTGTTGTGTCTATTGTGTTTATGTCTTGTTTATGAAGTGATGGCCTACGGTGCGTTATAATCGCATTTAACGGAGTTGGTAAGGCATCGCCTTCTTCAATAGCGACATGTGTGAGGTAAGGGGTCTTATGATACCAAGCATGTGCATATTGCGCTTGTGCACATAAATAATAAAGCAAGAAGTCCGGAACCTTGAATCCACCCTTTGAGTAAGGTAGTGTAAGAGCTCGTAGTTCTATCCGGGCCTGTTTACCCGCCCATATCAGACGCAGTGTCATGGTGGTTATCCTACGAAACACCTCTGCCGGGGGCTTAATCGGAATGTTATTAAACAGGTACAGCAATTTTGGCAATACAACCATCTTTACAATGGCTATTCGGTCAGCCAATGATAATGGTAGTTGAATCCAGCGCCCTATTTTTTCTTCCAGCACAGTAATCGCCCTGCCATAATTGGCGCGGATTACAACTTCTGGGTCACGGTGATACCAAACACCCAAATATTTAACTGGCTCTGACTGCCATTCTAAGGGAAATTCGGTTAAATGCGGGTGTGTGGTGTCTGTTAGTGGTATAATTATTGATTTGGCCCAATTTATCTTGAGCCCTGACTGCTGCCCAAATCTAATATACTCCCTCAGTAGAGGATTCAGATTCATTTCAGGGTCTCGTACATATAGCGTCATGTCATCTGCATATAACGATATATGCAAAGGCCTCTGCGGAAATTGGAGCGCTGAGTAGTGATGTCCCTGTCGAATCTTACATGCCAATGGTTCAATCGCTATTGCGAATAATAACGGGGACAATGGGCAACCTTGCCGCGTCCCCCTAGCTATCGGTATGGCCTCAGATATATATTTATTGACTTTAATACGCGCCATCGGTGCAGTATATAGTATTTGTATCCACTTCAGGAACATAGGGGGAATCCCATTCTCCGTAAAATCGTGTGCAGGTATACCCATTCAATAGAGTCGAATGCTTTAGCAGCATCTAGAAGAATTGCGGCAGCTTTAGTAGTGGGGCTTAAGTAATGCGAAAGCGCAAAGAGCGTTCTAGTATTATGGGCTGTTGACCTTGTTGGAATAAACCCTGATTGATCCGGCAGTATTAAATTGGTCATCAGTGGTTGTAGCCGAGTGGCTAACAGCTTGGCCAGGATTTTTGTGTCTACATTTATTAGGGACAGTGGCCTATATGAGTCGCAATATTCCGGATCTTTGTTAGGCTTTAAAAGTGCTATAAGCATGGCTTCTCTCAATGTTGGTGGTAACATCTGTTTATCATGAGCTGCTCCGTACATCTCTACCAGGTGGGGCGCTAGCTGATCGGCAAAGGATTTATAAAATTCACCTGTGAACCCATCAGGGCCTGGCGCTTTACCATTTGGCAGTGATTTTATGACTGTTATTACTTCTTCCACTGTAATCGGTGAGGACAGGTAGTCTCTTTGCGCATCCGACAGCCACGCTATCGCTACATCTGCTAGGTAGTCCCCTATTGTGCCTGGTGGCGCTGTGGGCTGCGAAGTGTAGAGCTGTCCATATGTATTCATGAATTCCCTCAATATGCCCTGTGCAGTATATTGCAGTACCCCATTAGCATCCCTGACCGCCCGGACAACCTGCGGAGTATGCCCTGTACATATTTTAGCTGCCAGCATCCTACCCGGTCTACCACCCTCACCGTAGGATCTCGCTATCTGCCGCTTTGCTACATATTTGAGTTCGTCATCAGCATATGTTTGGTATTCTGTCAGTGTGGTCCTGATGTCTCCCAATATCTTTGTGTTTTGTGTGCGCTCGTATTCCTTCTCCAGCGTGCGTAATTGGTCTTCACGCACTTCAAGCTGTCTGCGTATATCTTTGAGAATGCCAGCATTAGTACTTATGCATACTACCCTGATAGTAGCTTTGAAAGCCTCCCATAGTAGGCCGGGGTCCTCAGTCGTGGGTTTATTGATAACAAAGTACTCTGTTATAGCGTGACTAATGGTGTCAGTATACATTGAGTCTAGTAATGCTTTCGCATTGAACCTCCAGCTATAAGGGGGCGGCACATAGTTTGGCATAGCCATGGAAATGAGCACTGGGTTATGATCGGATATTGTTTTGGGTAAGTGTTTCACAGCTCGTGTCCATAATGCTATATCGTCCGATACCAGCCAATAATCGATACGGGACCAACTATTGTGCGCTGCTGATGTATGCGTGGCTTCCATACGTTCTGGATTTCGGGTTCTCCAAATATCAGTAAGCCTTATATTAGTCATAATATCGTTTAGCTTGCCCCTCGCCCTTTTGTGAGGTTCCAATGATGCACCCGACCTATCAAGGTCGTCATGTAATGCAATATTAAAATCTCCCCCCCAAATTAAGGGGATGTTCGGTAAGTCGATGAGTTTGCGCCATAATGCATGGTAAAAGTCAGGATCATCTATATTTGGGCCATATGTATTAATTAAAGCGAGTCTCTGCCCTCGTAGTGTTCCCGTAATGATAACATAGCGCCCTAGCTCATCTGTGATGGTGGCATCTATATTAAATTGCAATCCTTTTTTAATCAATATGATGACCCCTCTAGAGTAGGAGGAGTATGGTGAACTGTGTATTGTCTCCGCCCATCTATGTCCGATGCGAGTGTTAGAATTGGGTGCAAGATGCGTTTCCTGCAGGAACGCAATGTCAATTTGTAGCCTGTCCAAGGTGGCAATTATTTGCCGGATCTTTTCGGGTTATTGAGCCCTCTCACATTCCAAGTTAACAAGTTTAAGTGTTTAGGTTGTAATCTGTCAGTAGTCATTGCTAGTTACTTGTGTGCAATGTATTGAAGTACAATTCATGCAGCATGCACTTCTCCCGTTTGCTAAAATGAAGCTGGTGGCATTATTTAACTGTACGTAACTCTGGATTTCAGCGACGTTTCTCAAGTACATTGGTCTATAAAACTTTCCCCAACATCCCCCTTCCTCCCACCACCCACTTCAGCACCCCAACCATGCCAAAGACATACCCCTGAAAATAATAACAACATAATCTAACTTTGATTGGGGAACTCCCGCTTGGGGGTCCGCCAAGTGCACACAACTCCATCCAACCTAGTGGATGTGGTCAGGTATACATTAGTGTTGCAGACCAGAATCATCTCCTCCAACCTGTGAGTTACCATTTTTGACAGCCATATGCCTTTATCTAGTTAGCACAGCCGGCTGTAGCGTATTGCCAGATACCGCTCTTATACACAATAATACTAACCGTGAGATACTGCCTGCAGGCACAGATCGGTATCATTACTATAGTTTCTACCTCTGTGTGCTTAGTACCAACATAATAGCTTAATCTGCAATATTCTCCCTCTGCTCCCTATCCATATCTACATTCCTGTCTGGTAATTGTAGGGCTACAGGGTCAATCCGGTAGTCTATATAATCTAGCATTCGGCATCCCTCATTCCTGCCAAGGCCAGCATACATATATGAGTTATACCTGCTCCCAGCCGGGGCAGGCGGCGCCCCTTTACGTGACCCCAAGCGTACTGGCTAGCCATAGGGCCCCACATCCCCCCCGGGTCCCAGGGCATCTCAGTTTTGGTAGAAACAAATGTCTGTCCTTAGGTCCCTGCAGTAGGCTCCGGGCGGCATCTCCAGCCTGTGCCGACGCAGCTGCACCGGTGTGCCAACAGTTCCATCTGTTATCCCATTACTTCCATGTGCTGCATCAGCTTATAGTGTCCGATTGCCGAGGATTTCCGTTCTTTCCATGATTTCTTATTCCGAGTCTTGGGTTTGCTCCGCTCGTTTACGTTCCTTACGTTTACTGTTGATTTTTTTGAGATAATCCTGTGCTGCTTTCGGTGACAGTAGAAGCGTGGATTGGCCTTCATGTGTTACTCTCAGCCTGGCTGGATAGAGCATAGCATACTCTATTCCTAATTCTCGCAATTTCTTTTTCGCTGGGTTGAACTCCTTTCGTGCTAGCTGGACCGTCAAAGTGAAGTCTGGGTAGAACTCCAATGCATTGCCCTGGTAGTTGATCTGCTGTTTCTCGCGGGCTAGCCTCAAAACGACATCACGATCTCTATAATTGAGGACACGGGCAACGATAGGTCTCGGAGTGGCGCCCGGCTTTGGTCTCGGGGCCATCGATCTGTGCGCACGTTCTATTAAAAATACCGCTGAGAAATGTTCCGCGCCAAAGATGCCTCGTAGCATTTCCTCCACGTACGTTTCCATCCGTCCTGTGTTTGTGGACTCCGGAACTCCCGCTATTCTGATGTTGTTGCGTCGAGATCGCGCTTCTAAATCCTCCGCCTTATTTTTGATGACTTCCAGTAGTTTCTCCATCTCAGTGCATTGTTGTGTCGTGCCATGTGACTCAATCTCCACTGCCGTGATGCGATTTTCGGCCTCGACCAGACGCTCTCCGTGCTTGTCCAGCTTAGCCGCCATATTGTCGACCCGTTGGGTGATGGTGTCTAATTTCCCATTAATGTCCTGTAGACTTTGTTGGATTGCCTGTAGGACACCTTCCATGCCAGTCCGAGTTGCGTTGTCGGTATCAAGTTCGGTGTCTGAATGAGCCGTCGCACCCTTTGTGTGTCGTCTGGTGTCAAATGATATTTTGGGTTGTTGCTTGTCTGGCTTCCCCATTGCTGCGTTTTTGGGCCTAGCAATTTTGGAGGGAAAGTATCACCAACTGTCTTGGTGCCTGTGCAGCGTCGCGCAACGCACCTCTTCACAGAGAAACGGGCGCCTCGTCTCCTTAGCCTCCCTTCCGCTAGTGCACCACCACAGCACAGCGCAACACACGTCTCACCTTCAGCAGAAGCGGTGCATAGTCGTTAGTGACGCGCCACTTCGGTGTCGGTCCTCCAAACCCCAGCACGATATCACCCGGCGAGACAGTCAGGCCTGCAGGCTCTCCGACAGTGTGACCCTCTCCTGCCTGTCCCTCGTTGCAATCAGTAATACACCTCGATCCCAACATGCACACGTAGCGCGGCACACTGAAACAGGGGCCTCCGGGGTGTTCAGTGTTCAGGCAGCACATTCCACTCTCTTGCCCTCTTCGTGATCAGGCATCAGCAGCCCACGCCCCATTCACCACCTCGTAAGGCGTCTGTATAGGAATTCACAGCGTTGCTGGGGGTTATTTACTGCGTGGCAATTGACGTATAGTGCTTGTCGCTATTTACCTCCACGTGCCTTTCATTTATAAGCGCGATGCCGTGGGCGCTAGGATCATGGCACAGTCACAGGTGTTGGGGACACGGTCCTCGCCCGCATGGGCTACGCCTCCCAGGCCACTATTGCATATCCAGGCGCAGGCTAAACATCAACCCGGGTGTCGTGTTTGTTGAAACTCCCCACTGCTTGCGCTTCACACAGTAAAGGTCGTCAACATCATCACTGTCCGCCATTTTGAACTCACTCCCGGTATTTCACAATAACAAATGTCCCACACTCTATACAGAATGCATCTAATGCGCTTTGGCGGTTCAGTACAAGCCCTTACCCATAGTTTCACGGTACATAGGGCGTACACACACCGGAATATGGCTCAGTTTCATATGTCGCCCCTCTCTTCCCGCAAGTCGCTCGCACCTCAGGGCGCCGCCATCTTGTGTTCGGCTGGTCCCGTCTCACGCCCTGCTGTCGTTGTCAATTTCTCGGCGTTTGCTGCATGTTGCCGCTCTCTCGCTCTGTTCACTGCGGTGCCGGCACCTTCCGATCCACGGATTGTGCGTTCGCGGCCGTTTTTGAGTCCGCCTAAGAAGCTTTATCAGCAGATATTGCGCCTGACCGGCGGAGCTGTCTTAGAAGGCAGCCATTCCGCAGTGCGCCCTCTAGCGCCCCCCCAGGAGGTACCACCAGTTCATGACTTTTTGAATGCAGGTAGAGTCAGTAATGTGGAGAGCAATGGTCTGGCTTGCCCACTGATATGATGTTCTTTTTAAAGGAGGCGTGGTCCACTCCCGTTGATTGCTCAGTGAGTTATGTTAATATCTGCCATTGACAAGTGGAAACTACATCATAAAGAAAAAAAATCTGTTGAAAGAAAAGTCCCTGCATGGTAGTGGAAGTGCACCCTTTCTCTGAGTGCCCCAGTTGCAGCAATATCTGGATCTTTGGTGCTGCTTTTTAGTAATGGGCAAATACAGATCATGTGTGTGTGCCATGACTTAGGCCTGTCGTTCCAGGACTGGGCAGAGAGGAAGGAGAAGGAACAACCCCCAAAGGGGCTCCAGCAGATGTGGGGGGTGTGGGTCAGGGCGAGGGAGGAGGAGCGGACTCCCTGGTGGGACGATGAAATGTCAGGCGGTGGTTGATGTAGGAGGGCCCATGGTTATGGAGGGCCTTGTAGGCGTGAGTAAGGAGTTTGAAGAGGCATCTTTCCTGGAACGGGGAGCCAGTGGAGGGTTCTGAGTTGGAGGGTGGTGCTGGTTCTCTTGGGGAGGTTGAGGATGAGTCTTTTTGCAGTTTTCTGGATGGTCTGTCTGTGGTTGATTAGATGTTTGGTGGTTCTGGCGTAGAGTGCATTGCCAGAGTCGAGTCGGCTGGTGATGAGGGCTTGGGTGATGTTTTTCTGGTGGAGATGGGGATCCACCGGAAGATCTTGCGGAGCATGCGGAGGGTGCGTAAGCAGGAGGAGGAGCGGAGTTGACTTGATTTTTCATGGTTAGTTGGCTGTCTAGGACGATTCCGAGATTGCATGCATGGTTGAAGGGAGCAGGTGCAGGGCCGAGTGCGGTGGGCCACTAGGAGTCATTCCAGAGGGAGGGATTGTTACTGAAGATGAGTACCTCCATCTTCTCTGAGTTGAGTTTTAGGCAGTTGGCCCTCATCCAGTTGGCAATGTCAGACATGGTGTTCTGGAAGTTGGCTTTGGTGGTGCCGGTGTCGGCTGCAAGGGAGAGGATGAGCTGGTGGTTGTCAGAGTACGAGATGATGTTGAGTCCTGTGAGAGCAGGCAATGTCTGCTAGAGGCATCATGCAGGTCTTGAGAGCGGGCGATGTCTGCTAGAGGCATCATGTAGGTGTTGAAGAGAGTGAGGCTGAGGGAGAAGCCCTAGGGGATGCTGCAGATGATGT
The DNA here is from genome assembly GCA_963921515.1 of Calotriton arnoldi. Taxonomy (NCBI): domain Eukaryota; kingdom Metazoa; phylum Chordata; class Amphibia; order Caudata; family Salamandridae; genus Calotriton; species Calotriton arnoldi. Next base: position 940,278 of record CAWUFW010005859.1, on the reverse strand, counting down.
TCTTGGGTTCGGAGGAGAATGGTGGTAGATGGATTTTCCGCGTTCGGCCGGAGAGGAAGGAGGCGATTCAGTTGAGAGCTTTGTGTTGGATGTCTAGGTGGTGGAGTCTGGTGATGAGGGTGTGATGGGAGACGGTGTCGAAAGCTACGGAGAGGCCGCCGTTTCCCCCCGGTCGAGGAGTTGTCTGATGTCATCCACAGCTGGGATCAGGGCTGTCTCTGTGCTGTGGTTGGCCCAGAAGCTTGATTGAGAGGTGTCAAGAAGGTTGTTCTGTTCGAGGTATTCTGTGAGCTGGCGGTGGTAGCATTTCTCCAAGGCTTTGGCTGGGAAGGGGATTAACAAGATGGGTCAGTAATTCATGAGTTCGCTGGGGTCGGCTGAGGGTTTTTTCAGGAGAGGCTTGCCCTACGTGTGCTTCCATGCGGTGGGGATGATGGCTGTCTTGATGGATGTGTTGAGGATGTCTGTGAGGCTGAAGCTGATTTCATCCCACCCTAGGTTTTAAATGTGGTGAGGGTAGGGGTCTGAGGGTGCACCAGAGTGGATTGAGTTCATGATGGTGGTGGTGTCTTGGATCAAGAGCTGTTTTCAGAGGGATAGTTAGTAGGTGTTGTGGCATCGGTGTGTGAGTGGACGTGGTTGAGGCTGATGGGTTGGGGGCCAAAGTTACTGTAGATGTCAGTGATCTTTTGATGGAAGTAGTCCGCCAGGGGTGTTGCAGAGCTTGAGAGGGGTGAATTGTGTTTTTGCTGGCAGCTGGGTAGAAGAACTCTCTGAAGACGGAGAAGAGCTCTTTGGTGTGGTTGGGGCTTGCCTCGATGCAGTTGGAGAGGGCGTCCTTCTTGGCTTCCCTGAGGTGGCGATGGTAATTGTTGAGGGCTGATCTAAAAGAGCAGAGGTTGGAGGGTTTCTTGCTGGAGTGCCAATGTCTCTCTAGTTTCTTGCAGTCATGTTTGAGGGTATGTAGCTCGGGGTGAACCAGTTGGCATGTTTTGCGGTTGTGATGCCGGGGATGTCTTTCATTGGGGTGATGGTATCTGCTGCGGAGGAGATCCACTTTGAGAAGTTCTGGGCTTTGAGGTCGAGGTTGTCGGAGGGGTCGAGCCTGGTTGCTATGCGGGCGGAAGTCCAGAGGGGTTCTGTGACTCAGTCCCCAGGGTCAGGCGGATGGTCTGGTCAGGTAAAGTGGACAATGCTGTTGTCCGTCCATGTCAGTTTCATTGTGGGGGAGAACTTGATTCTGTTGCTGGAGGAGAAGATATGGTCGAATGTGTGTTCTGCGATATGTGTGGTGGCGGAGACCAGCTGTGAGAGGCCGAGGATGCTCATGTTCTCTAGAAGAGTGGTGGATCTGGTGTTGATGGGATCTTCGAGGTGGAAATTCAGGTACCCCAGGAAGATGTAGGGTTCAGAGTCGATAACCAGGGAGGCGATGAAGTCTGGATGGCATTGCAGAAGCTTGGACGGGGCCCGGGGGTCTGTAGGCGAGGGTTCCTCTGATGGTGGTCTTTGCTCCAAGTCAGAAACACTTATTGCACGATTGGAGGAGTGCCGTGGATGCATGCCACCTCGCCACAGCATCTAGCCTTTTGCTTACTGCCGGGAGCTGACATATGCCCAGGCCTGCCAAACCGCCGTTCCAAGAGAGAATGGGTAAGACCGATTGCCAGGCCATTGAGCCTCTTGGGGAACTTGCTCTGACTAAATGAGCTACTGCACTGGGATGCTTTAATTTTTAAAAAGCAATTGTGGAACTTCTAAGACTTGTACCTTCTAGCGGGGCTTAACCTGAATCATCGCCTCACATGAATGGGGAATAACTGCTGTCCTTAGATAAGGGACTGAAACTCAGGGACATACATGAACAATGCTTGAGTGCCGACCTTGCGAAAACTGTGTGTATTATTTGTTGTGTGTCTTATCACTGTGCATTCATTTATAAATACTACTTTTTTATAAAAGCAAGTATCTGGCTGGACATTTATTTATCGGGGTTCCTGAGTGTGTTTTGAGTTGTACGTCTGTGCAAACCTTGTATCTACCTCCCCCTGACAAGCCTTGGATTGGTCGACCCACCTACCACTCAAAGTGAAAGGCTAAAGGGCTAGTACTGCACCTAGTTACTCAAGACCCATAGAAGGTCAGGTCACAGGACAGTAGTAAAAGGCCACAACCACCCTGGTTGGGCCCAGGAGCTCCTATTTGCCCCATGGCACTCAGAAAGAGCTTCTGACAAAAGACATCAAGTGTAAGTGTTGAACAGATAGGCAACCCTCAAACGCAGGTAATATGATTCATACACATTTAAATTTGAGTGAGGGAATCAGAATAATCTCTGTAGCCTATTTAAATTTGACGGAAGTGGCACACAGTGCCATTGTATAGGAAATAGCAATCACTCGTTGCTGGTCCTCTCATTTGGAATTGGACACCAAATCCAATTCTTAATGCATTCCAGTGATCACAAAAGAAAATCTGAGAAAATGGGGAAGAAGCTTAAGAAGGAGAAAAATAAATACATTTAATGCGCAACCACTAAATTTTGGGGAGGTCAAGAAAAACAAAGACTTTCCAATTAATAGTGCCTACTTTATAAAAGAATAACTTCCGGGGCCCAAAGTTTTACTCAGAAGCTTGCCGCCAGTGCTGCCAAAGGTTGAGGATGGGAAAAACCAAGGCTTTAATGTATTGATTGCTCATCATGCCGCTTTCACCCCCCACTGCACACTCCCTGCCCCTTTATTCGACTGCTTTCCTCCTTTACTACTGCCTTTTCCTCTCTCTTGTTCCGGATCAAAAGTTCATTGTGAAAAAAAAGTCCCAGTCCCCAAAGATGAGTGCAGGTGGGCCCAACCAGCAACCACAGGCTCAAATTAAGAACTGGCAATGAGGCAAATCAATAACTTGGGAGAGGTGTGGTGCAGCGGCCAGGGCAGCGGCCAGGGCAGCTGACTTCGGAGCACAGGGTTCACTGTTCGATCCCGGCTCCGGCGGCAGCTCAGCTCAGCACCATGTGACTCTGGGCAATAGCTCACTTAATTTCCACGACGGCCCCCAGCGCCTTGAGACCCGTAAGGGTGAGTAGCTGCGCTATATAAAAACAGACTTACATGAACCATCAATTGAAACTTCATCCAAAGTAAGTGCCCTACATTTACATCTTGTAAACCTGGAGTTGGTAACTGGTGACGTTTCTGCCCCTTCATGTAAACTCGCTCCAACATTCAAACACCCATAAGTTGCCCATGTAAAGAAACCACTTATGTGAATCCACTTGCATACATGTTTCAGCCTGAATAACCGCGGGGGAGGAGCTCTAATTTGCCCTCCTTGATAATGCGTGACAAACAAACTTTGGGACAGGGTACTCACTAAGTAGCCATTTTCCATTGTGAATTAATCAGGTCCACGCTACAGGCAATTGAGGCATGTATTTATTTGTCCAGCAATGGAAAATATTACCAAGATCAACGAGCTAACAAATGCTAACTCAGTGCACTCCAACAGAAAGAAAGAGTCACCAGAACAGCACAACAGCATTGACTGCACGAAGATGACTTGATAAATTAAACTTATTAGTAACTATGGGTTGATTTCAAGGGGCGTTCTTAGTTCTCCAGGTGTGTTTGGCACCATTACCTAGCTTCATTGGTTCTCCTTCTTTCCTGGAGCATGCTTATATATGCTGTCTTTCAGTCTCTTGTCCTTGGATCTGCTCATTCCTGTAAATGACCATGCCTTGACCACAGACACGGCTGTTGATCCTATCCCAACCAGGTAGAAACATGTACCCAAGTAAGTGTATTGTGATTCGTGGGTGTAGTAGGTGCATTGCAAGATCACCTCATGGTTTCAGCTTTCTCGGTACTTGCCAGTTTCCAACTTTGCCTTTCAAGGCTAACAATAATTAGTAACTCCAGGAACGCAATGTCCCTTGTAGCTGCGCACATAGAGAATTCCGTTCCATTGAGTCATTATTTGCATTTTTGTGGAATCAAAGAAGGAAAGGGACCCCAGATCTCAATATGAAGAAATATTGGGCACTTTCTCCTCAACCAGACAAAAGACCAGCAACACACTGCACTGTAGCTGTGCAACACAAAAAGCCACTAGCGTTCCCATAGTTCACATTTGTTCCCGGGCTCCCGCATTATAACTTTGCGGCAAACAGCATCAAAAGTACATGACATGGTGTACTGACATAATTTTGGGAATTCCTCATACAAAGAGAAACACACAATTTCCACAATTATGCAAATTACAGACAGGGCCCTATGTACTACATTCCTAGGAAAGGTATCTGTTTCACTACCATGATCCTTGATCTTAGTATACTAGGTTGATAGGAAGGTTGGCTCCAGCTAATTGCTTTAACAAAAGATTTCTCATAGGTGCAATCAACAATTACAAGGCTGCTAGCTATAGTGTAGGTCCATATTGCTGACATACCGCTCTCATATGAATGCATCATCTTGCATTGCAGCAGCTGGGGATTGTATGAAAGTGAATTAATAATTGGGGTGGATGGTAGTCCACCCCAAGTAATAAACTCACCAACTTGCAAGGTCCAACACAACGTTTCAATCATTTAAACCTGAGCTCAAACACTAGTAGCCATGGTACAGAACAGACAGGCTTAACTTAGAGAAAATGTGTAAAGCATTTAGAAGTACCAAACAGTTAAAAAGTTAAAAACACAACATAATAGAAATCCCATTTCAAATTATAAAAATACAGTAAAAGGTAATTATCAAAATGACACCAAAACAACAAAAATACAATTAGGAGAACAGAAGATATGATTTTTTAAGCATTAAATTAAAGGTGCCAAGAAAAAGTAAGGTGCCAAGAAAAAGTAAGGTGCCATTAGAAGGTGCTGTTAACATGTGACTAGGACCTAGGCATAATATCAGACTGACTGCGAAGGAGGACAAGGTCGGTTACACCAAGTAAGTTTGTCCCAGTCAAAGATTTTACCTTCTTACTTAGGGCCTGATTACGAGCTTGGCAGTGCAGGAGTGGTACGCCACGACTGCGGCCTGCTCCCTCCCTGCCAAACCTGTGTGCCTGCCTGCCAGATTACGTCTTTTTTTGTCACTGGCGGGCAGTTCTTTGGTGGTCCCACTATGGTGCCTATGAAATAGGCGCTGCAATGCGAATGTCAAAGACAGTACCTACACTGCACGGACTGGTGCAGTCCATGCCGTGCAGGTACTGGGCTGCATGCCACAACATGAGCCCCCCTGCATGCACCCCATGGCCCTGAGGCCCAAGAGGGCCCTGTAGGGCCCCCTTTGTATCCTCTCTGCCACAGTTTTCATGGAATAGGAACTGCTAAAAAAACATAGCAGAGAAAAAACTTGAAATATGCTAGGCCGGACCGCAGCGGTCCCGCCAAGCATATTGCGGCCTCAACACCGCCATGCCACCGCCAGGGATCTCTGATCCCTGGTGGTTGGAGCGGTCCAATGGTGGTCCAACCACCCTAGTTGTAATAGGGCTGGACTGCTACCGCTGCACCCCCACTAGTCTGTTGGTCCTCGGACCTCCAGACTCATAATCAGGCCCTTAGTTTCTGAAATGGAAGTCAAAATCAACCAGTGCTGCAAAGTTACAGACTATGTCCGAGGAAGCCCTCTCGAAATCAGATAGGCCTTGGACAAGGTCTCGCTGAAGCCATTCACTTTGGCTTTAAAAACTCAGAGTGGGAAGAGTTCAAATTTCATGCCCAGATAGGTCCTTTCGTTGATCAGATACTTTTGATGCCTTTGCCCAATAAAGGTTTCTACCTTCAAACTTAGTTTCTTTTTTGAATCTCTGATTCCACCAGCAGAGCAACGCAGCAGGCTGAATATAGGAAGGGCTCATGGAACTCAGATAGGTTTGCTGTGAGGGCCTGCTGAACTGGATTTTTAGGTTTCAAAAATATCTAAGCAAAACCCACCTGATTTTCTTTCCCACCAAGGTTACACCATAGGCAGATTGACTTGGGTGGTTAGTCTTGGTCCTCTGGAGGTCTGAAAGTCCAAAATATTTCTAAGTCCAAATTTTTCTGAGCTTTCAGAATAAGTCCCTTTGGACACCATTAAGGGTCCCAAGGCCTGAAGGACAGCCTTAGGGTCAGGATTCTTCAGTCCTCTTCTGGTTGCAACTGGTCACTCCACTCTTGCTGCTTGTTGTGTCTCTGTAGCCACACAGAAGGTCAACCAATTGACCCTTGGTGTCCACTTCTTTTTCCTGCCTACAAGAGGGACATGGTCCAGCCCTTCAGGTCTTCTCACAGGTCTCAAACTGCAGGTGCAGCCCATCTCCTGTTCGACCACAGGTCCAGAAATTGTTTTGAGGAGCTGGGGGTGGGGGGTGAGATGCCTTCTTTCCAGGTTTCACTAGCTTGTGGGTGGAGGTGACTTCTGAACACTCGCTCACCAATGGGGAAAATGTTCTTGTGGGCAACTTTATCCATTTTTACAGCACATCATCTTTGCCTTACTGTAAACTATCCCAGAGTGCACTAGTCTAAGAGAAATCTAAGATGGAACAGGCCTTCTGCCTTGGAGAGAGTTTGTGCCCCAGGCAGAGTGTGTTTAGGGAAATGGGCAGTCCCTCCTCCTGAGCTACCCCAAACTGGTTCTGGGAGAAACTCCTCCTCCCACTGAACTAGTGCCCAATTAGCTACCCTGGGTCTAAAGCGACAAAGGCTTCCCCTTCTTTAGGTTTCCCCTTATGCTAAACTATGAATAGCCAGTCTTCACCTCTGTCCCTTTAAAGTTAAGGAAGTTCTTGGAAAGTCCCCAGCTACATTTCCTGAGCTGATGGAGATCACGTGCCCTTCACCCAGCTCATCTTTTCAACAGGCCTAACCATTGTTCTGTTCTGGGAGCAGGTTCACACCTCATTAAAGTCAAGCACTGACAGGACAGCTGCTGTTAGCCTAAAGCAAATTAACCTCCAGGAGCTTCAGGCAGGGAAAAGGTAACTGGGAAAGTTACTTTTTCTAAATATGTATTAAAAATGTAACTTCACCATTAGATTGGATTTTTAATAAATATAAAAAATAGTGAGTGAATCATTTGTCTAGCTGGTCCCAAACCCGAGATAGCAGAATTAGCATTAGAATCTGTACTCTAGTTTACTCATAGGACAGCCATAATCTGGCAAAGTGAAAAAATATTTTGAGGGCGTGCCACCGAAGGAACATGGTAACATTAGCTTCCTACATGTCCCACTTAAAAATACCATGCACCCTATCTTGTGGGTTACAAGGCCTACATAGAGGTGACTTAATAGTATTTAAAAGAACATTTTTTTCCTCTGTCAGAAGGGTTAATTTGACAAGCTGGGCTGGAGCTTTAAACACAGCAGTCGGTCTACAATAGTAGGCCTCAAGCCATATTTTCCTTTGTCACACTAGCGGATGGCACAATAAATGCTAAAAATGTAAATGTAAGTCCGTTTTTATATAGCGCAGCTACTCACCCTTACGGGTCTCAAGGCGCTGGGAATTAAGTGAGCTATTGCCCAGAGTCACATGGTGCTGAGCTGCCGCCGGAGCCGGGGATTGAACCGTGAACCCTGTGCTCCGAAGTCAGCTGCCCTGGCCGCTGCACTGCTACAGTCCACGGTGACGTTTATGGTTCCATGCCATGGGTGTTCTACACCATATGCTATGGCCTTTTAAGAGAGTTAAATATGCCAATCATGGATCAAGCAATTTTTACATGCTTTAGGGGTTACAACAAATACACAGGACAGCATTGACCCAGTGTGCAGAGTCTAAAAACAAGCAATAAAATTCAGCAAAAAATTAGCACAACTACGCAAAAAGGGGAATTTTCTCAAAAGGATCAAGGCCATGCTCCAAAAGAAGCACTGTGGGGCAGACATCTAACTAGTAGACTGACCACCAGTGGGTCACACAAGCCTAGTGCCCTCTCTGTTCAGCTGTTGGATGCCAATGAACTCTACCCAGAACCTTGTTGTGCCCTTTCCAAACCAAGGTCCCTCCAGGCAAGCACTGTGGCAGAAGCTCTTCTAGCGCTGTTCTCCAAGTCCTTATTTTCATGCAATCAGACAAAACTTAAACACTCAACTCATTAACCATAGAAATCAAAAGTACTCATTCAGCACACCATAATCCGCATCCCAGAAGCCTCACATTCTGCACCAGTGTTGCTAAAGGATACCTGACTCTAACTTTACCCTTAGGATATGTAGCAACAGCACTGTCTTGTACAGGACCAAACCGGGCCTGGTAGAACAATCACCCTACTAAATCTGACATATGTGTTGCGTGGCTGGCACAACATGCAAGCACAGTCTTTCACAACAAGCTCTATCACAACACGTATCCTATGAGGTTGATACTTACACATCCTTCTTCTTGCTAGCCACTTCTGTCCAGTCACACTTTTCTCTTCCTTTGGGGTCCACTTTTGAAAACATCATCATGACACTCAGATCTGACACAGATCTGCATCTCTTCCTTACTGGTATCTATTGTTCAATTCAAATGCAGGATTTTTTTTTACGTTGAATGGCATTTGAAACCTAGGTTTTGGTCTATAGTATTTCTGAATATATTTCGGTACCCTCCATCTATCTTGTCTCCACAGTTGGAAACCTGGTTGGGAAGCTGTATTTACAGCTTAATTTCTTTGCCCAAATCCCTCCTAATCTAGCTGAGATGCTTGAGATCAGTTCTTCATTGCATCTTGAATACAAAAAATTGATATTTAACTACATCCATATTTTTCTCAGAAGCTCTATTATAACACCCTTACCTCAATATCTTGTCCCTCGCCTCAAGTTATTCAAGGCGTTGCTATTTGGCTGGTTTGTGAAGTGGGTCTCCATCAATATGTGAAGCCAGGTTTGGCTCAGATGCACTGGTGGATAACAGACGCTAGTTTGCAAAACGGTTTAAAATCCATCATCCCAGAATTTCTTATCTCTAAATTCAAACACAAATTTCCAAGACATAGTGCTCAGACCTGTTTTGAAGGCCTGAGGGTACTTGGGGAGCTGAGAAGACTACATACTCCTTCCAATGTAGCCTTTGGTAAAAGCACTTGAAGTCATTGAACCAAACTCCTACAGGCAATTCAACAAACCTACATATCCCTCCCCGCCCAATAATAGAAAGTTGATAAAGTAGTAGAGCACTGGCTCGAAATCTGATTTTCGTTTTGCTGGCACTTTGAAAATGTGCTAAATATATTAAATACTGGTCTTTTACAGAACGCTCCCCGGGCATGAAAATAAAATGTTCTTTTTTTTGTCCAGGTTCTAGATTTTATTAAATGTAGTGCTGCCTATGTTTGGAATAAAACCTATTTGCTCAGACTCCTACTGGGTAATCAGCTCAAAGATGCAATTAATGGACGTCCATCTTTTTCCCTCTGATGCAAACTTTGTGATATGGTCACATGTACATGCACAGCTCCCACCTCACTTGGGACACCGTCAGATCTGATCGCTCTACTCTTCACGTAGGCCGGAGCCCCCCATTTTGTGCAATAACCACACTCCAAGCTGTTGTGCCAGCATAAAAGGCAATTTATTAGGACAAGGTTGCTCACATACTAATGAACTTTATTAACATTAACAATAAATTCCAAAATATGAATCTTGGCATAACCCAGACAGTTCCATTCTCCCTGCACCATTCACAACTCACCCACTTCCACTTCCCCAGTAAGACCATATCATTTGCTTTACTCTTCCCCCTCTCACTCGCTGACCTCATTCCATGTACCCAATCTTTCTTTCACTTGCCCTCCAAACATCCTCCCTTGAAGATCCTTCCCTTGCTCGTCGCATCCCATGCACTGTCATCAGTCACCTGTGAACCACCCCCCCCCCCAAAATACCACCAACCAGGGAACCCCCGTAGGGTGGTTACCTGCCCCACCAGCACAACGCCGTGCACCTTTGGCCTCTCAGCAATAGGACCTGCGGCAGCAAATCGACTCGTTCCACAATCCACTCACCACATCCCTAATTTCCATCACATAATAAGCGTTCCCCAAGCGCGGAAGGTGCACTCCATCGTCCATAAACAGACCTGGTTCATCCTCTTTAAGACTCACATGTGTAATCACCTTGATGTCATGAGCTTGGCAGAAAACTCTCATTGCCCTGTTAAACTTCCTCCGAGCCTTATAAATTGCAGCCTGCTTCACAGCCCCCCTCCAGATCCTGAGTGGCACAAGCTCAGTTCCAACCACACATGTTCGGAAAAGTTCAGTTTGATCGCCTTCAAGTCCCTCTGTATATGGTGAAGCAAAGTAAATCCAGACAATCGAACCAAGTCATTTTCCCCTAGATGAATCAAGAGCATATAGTCCAGTAGTGATAGGGAGCCTATACGCCCCTAATGCATATCAGGAAGCATTTTACGCTCAGGTGGGGACGGTGCTCGCGAACTGGACCTTGTTCCCCTGGATACTAGGGGGCGACTACAATGCAGTCTTAGATACCACATTGGACCGATTTCATCCCTCTCTCCCTGGAGCGGCCTCGGCACGGCAAGCTAAATCATTACAGACCTGGTCACAAGGGTGGTCCCTGAGCAAAATATGGCGTAGCCAGAATGAGGGTATGCGAGAATACTCTTATTACTCGCGCATACATTAGCTGCATACTCGGATAGATCACATATTTTGCAGTTCATGGCTCCTATCGCAAATCATGAACACAACATACATCGGTAAAGCAATATCGGACCACAGTGCTTTAGAGGCCACCATCTCCTGGGCACGCGTCCCCACCCCAGTTCCCACATGGATGTTAGACCCTCGCCACCTGGAAGATGGGGCATTCAGAGACACAATGGCATCCACCATTACAAATTATTTCACTGAAAACGCTGGTACGGCCTCCTCGGTAGGGGCGGAGTGGGAGGCATTCATGGTGGTAGTACGCCGAATCGCAATCAGCTCATTCACAGGCGCTCACCAAAACGTCAACAGGGAGCTAAAACAGGTGAAAGACACCTTAGGCAGACTCGAACGTGAAGCAGTCCAAAACCCAGTTGCCAAAACAGATCTTCAAGAAGCTCGCATAAAATACGCAGAACTTCTAGAGCAATTGCGAGTTATAGATTATCGAACATATACACAAAAAGTTCATACAGAAGCAGACAGACCAGGTATATTATTAGCGGTCTCCTTAGAAATGCACCCCCCCCCACGCCGATAGTAGAAATAACTACACCACAACAAACTCGCGGAACCACACAAGATTAAATGAACGATGCATTCTACAACAACTACAAAGCACCGTACACCTCCCCACAGAAAGCAAACCCGCAGGAACTCGATACCTTCTTGGCCTCAATTAACTTACCTCAAATAACAGCAGAAGCCCAAAAGGTACTAGCCGCTCCAATAACATTGGCTGAAATATGTACAGCAATTAAAGATCTTCCCAAAAATAAAACTCCAGGCATAGACTGCTTACCATTGGAGCTATAAGCCGCTTATGCCCAACAGTTGCCCCCCCCCGACTTAATAAACTCCACCAGGAGGCATACAAAACTGGATCCCTACCCCCAACTACAGTACAGGTTTAATAACCTTGCTGCCCAAACCCGGTAGGGATCACACTAAACTCTCTGCATATCGTCCGCTCTCATTACTGAATACAGAATACAAAATACTCAGTAAAATTTTATCCAGCCGTCTTCAACCCCTTTTACCAAAATTAATACATACTGACCAGTGCGGATTTATACCAGCACGGAACAAATCCCTCAACATACGTAGACTGTGTAACATTATGTTCACCTGCACCACAGAGGTGCCCCGAGCTGCGTGCATCTCACTTGATATCTGCCAAGCCTTTGATACTCTAAGCTGAGACTATATGTTAACCGCCCTACAGAGATTTGGGATTCCCCTGAATTTATACAATGAATCCAGATACTATATCATTACCCAACAGCCAGGGTACGCACTGGGTCACACATGTCACAAGTATATCAAATTCAAAGGGGTACGAGACAGGGTTCTCCCCTCTTGCCCATGCTGTTTGTGCTTGTACTTGGACCCCTGGCCCATATATTGCGTGCTGTATCCAATAGTTGGGGTATTACAATTAATCATACCCTACAAGCAATATCCCTTTATGCAGATGTTATTATATTATACTCCAAAAACATACAGGATACTTTACACGTGGTAGCGCAAATCTTTTCCCAGTTTGAATCCATGGCAGGTCTCGCCATTAACTACGAGAAATCGCATGCGTTCCACCTTGGGAACGAGATCAACATGCAAACTAGCCCCCTTTGGAGACCGAAACATAACAGTTGACCCCACTACCTTTCGGTATTTAGGGATACAAACATACGGAAACCAGCGGTACCTCATCTAAAGGAATTTACAAAAAGCAATAGGCTCCTTGAGGGCCCAGATGATGATCACCTTCTGGACATCCCTACCACTTTCGATCGCAGGTCGACTGGCGATATCTAAAATGGTGATGCTTCTGCGGCTTCTTTATTTCTTCACCAACGTGCCAGTGGTGAGTCCCAAAACCATCTTCAAAACATTGAACACATTACTGACTGACTTAATATGGGGCACAATCTGCTGACGTATCAGTCTGGCAAAGTTATAACAACTCCCGCCGGATGCTGGAGGGATGGGGGTACCTGACTTTTACGCTTACTGCTTAGCAGGCCAATTGCAATGGCTCTCATACTGGTTAGCGGGACGTAATCTGCACGAAATAGCGTATACGAATCAGATGACCACTTAGGGTACATTACACACCTTGATATGCCCAGGCAGCAATGTCCCACCTTCAGCTTCAATGTTGCTCAGGAATGTACTCACTTACTGGAAGCAGGCATTAAAATACACAGCAAATACTCCAGCATACGCTCCCAACATACCACTCCTGGGTATTCCAACCGCTATGTGGTCTCTTACAAACCGTAGACTATCTCCATGGACGCAGGCGGGAGTATCTACAATAGGAGACCTATTTGGGGATGGGACGCTATTGACGCATACAGACTTAATTAATGATCAAGGGACTACAGGAGCACTATTTCTAATACATGCCAACCTGGTACGCTACATTAAATGACATTGGGAACCACAGCGGTCAGAACCTGCCACGAACGAACTAGGTCACCTAATATACCTTATGGGAACTGTAAAACACCTAATCCGTTGGTTTTATTGAGGGATTCGCGCGCACCAACCTCCCCCCCCCCCCGATTCAGATACGCCTCAAGTGGGAATGAGACATTAATAGACCACTCTCATACAAAGAATGGAAAACGATACTGGAATACCCCAAACGAGTATCTCGTAACACGCTTTAAATTCATACAATATATGATAACTCAACGTGCATAACTTATACCACATAAGTTACACTCCATCTACCCCAGCACCATGGCGGCCTGCCCTAGATGTGCAGAGCAGGACGCAGACTTAATCCACATGATATGGTCCTGCAACGGCTTATGAAATTACTGGGGTATGGTCATAGCAACCCTAGGAGAGGTGGTGGGGGACCCAGGTTGGCAATCGGTGGAAACATGCATACTGGGCCTCTATACGCGTTGGAAGGGACAAGAAGTTCAGGCTAAATTTTCAGACTTAGCTCTTATCCTGGCAAAGAGATGTATCACTAGGAAGTGGAAATCATCAATCACCCCAAAGATACAGTCCTGGAAGGAAGAAGTCAAAAGATGGGGTTTAGTGGAAAGCGTGGCCATTTGCAGTGAAGAACGTAGAGGACTTCGGAAGAGGACCATAGCTATGAGCTGGGACATCTTATTAGAAACCTTCAAAACATTAGATATACTGAATTCCCAAGTGTAACTACGTTAGAATACTCGGGACCTCCATAAGTGACAGAAGGACCCCCCACAAGTCTCAGCCCAAGGCACTCAAATACCTCTTTGTCTTCTAACACACTATAACACCGACATACTCGCTCATAGCCTGAATTAGATCTACCTAAGAGTTTGTGCCACCAGCCCCTCTGCCCCACTACAGACTGCAAATCATGCAACCGTAGGATACCCTAGAATGTGGCGGCCCGTCAGTACTAGATCGTCCATTCCGAACCCGTCGGCAGGGGGCAGGGGGGAAGTTTTGTTATCTTGCTGTTTTTATGATTTCTTTCAGATAGAATCTTCTAAGCAGTCAGCAGACAGGTCTCAGAAGGCCACCTCAACTGCTGATACGTCATACTCAGCTATGTATACTGTGAGACATAAAGTGAATGTACCATACAACGTGAGTGCAATGACATAATCGCTGGCTGATTCAGCTCATACATTTGTAATAATATTGTATACACCAGATATGTCATAGCTTGCAATAACTAATAAAATTTGTTTGAAAAAAAGAAATTTAAAAATGGATCAAGAGCATATCCGGGCAGCCCCGCTGTGGAACCAACTTCATCAGCCAAGGCTATAACGCCCCCCATCGCATTCCCCCTTTACCACCTCATGGTGGCTGCGCCTCAAGCTCAGATTCCATCCATAGACCTGTTGGTCTGCATATTTTGCTGCCCAGTGTACAAAGGAATGTCCCAGCATCCAGGAAACCGTCTTAGCTCCTGGCCTGCTCACACACCTTGCAGTAGAAAAAAGAGACAATTAGCTCAGACAAAACATCCACCCTCCCCAGTCCCTCCCAGGACAAAGACCAAACTACTTTTGCACATATCGCTAGCAGCACCTTGACCTCTACCTGACAATCTGCCGAATCCTTCCCCAGGACCAACCTAAGCATGCCGCCACCATCGCCACCCCAATCCATATGGAATGCGTGCCAAAACTAGTGGGTCTGTACCAACCCTGCGCAAAGCCATGCGCAACACCAACATCTGAAAAGCGGTGACCATGCTACCCTCCGCATGACAAAACAGGCCTGATAAACATCTCCCAGGCAATAACAGAAAAGCATCCCGATCTCAGACCGGGCAGACCGCCCTGTACCCACCCTCACACAGCCAGACCCATCCCCCCGCCTGCCTGACTGATCGGTCTTAGACCATCTCAGCCAGATACCCAATCTCCCTTGGTCAAAACGCACTTCTTCATACAAATCACACCCCCCCCACACACCCCCGGTGAGCAGAACCCAAAAGTTCAGAAACTCAGAATGCCCCAAAAAATATCCAGCTCATACAAAGTCAAAAAAGTGAAACTTCAAACGGGTCGTCACAACACAGAGGCAGAACCGCCAACAAATCCTGCAACAATTAGAACATCATAGCTTCCCGCAACACCATTCTCCCTCCTCCCCATTCCCTGCCCCACCCCGTCAGGACCTTTCCCAGAATCTCATCCTTGGCTGTGTCAAAACCCAAATAAAGCTTACCATAGAATGAAAACCTGGCCAACTTGCCGGCAACAGTGGGAGGCGACAAACATTTATCAATGCAAAATAGAACTCTCTGTTCAGTGTCCTGTCGCTCAAGGCACATCAACTCCAAAGAACGGCCCAAAAACTCCCCAAATTTGCCACATGCCAGCCTGTAACCTCTCCTGGTGGATTCTGACAACGACTTCTCGACCAGTCCAACAACTCTCACTCCCCTCAGGCCCAGATGTCCACCGGCAGGTCTGTCTTGTTCTCCTCCACTCCTGGCGCCAAACAGCCAAAGTGATGCCACTGCAAATGAGGCAATGAATCAGAGATATCATTGCAGGCCCCCAGAACATGCTTCACCCTGAACACCACATTAAGCCACAAGCACATCAACATGACCTTTCTCAACAAACGTAACACCCTCAAGTCTCTTGCTCGTTATTTGTTCACTAGGTCCACCACAGTCATATTGTCAACATGGAAATGAACTGTCCTGTTCCTCAGCTCATTACCCCAAACTGCCAGGGCTACCAAAAGTGGAAAGAACTCCAAAAAGTCAATGCTGCATCCTTGACTCAACCAATGCACTGGCCACTTCTGTGCACACCAACTCCCGTACCAGAACAGCCCGAAACCCGAAGCCCCGTGGCATCCGAGAATATCGGGACCTGCCACACTGTATTCTCCTCCAGAAAATCCAAGGACACACCATTGAACTCCTCCAGGAAAGTCTGCCAAGCACAAAGGTCCGCTTGTACACCCAAGGGAGATTTGCACCCTGTGGTGCGGCAACACTGCCCCTGACATGGCAATGCTGAGATGCCTGAAAAAAGTCCTCCCTGCTTTCACCACCCTGCAAGCAAAGTTTAGGAAACCCAACAATTTCTGTACCGCCCTCAACTCAATCTTCCCGTCTCCGATCACATGCAACAGAAATACTTGGACCTCATTCACTTTCTCCTTCGGCAGACAAGCCACCCATTGCACTGAATCCAGCTGAATGCCCAGTAATGTCAGCACAACACTGGCCCATTCGTCTTCTCGGGAGCCAAAGGCACCCCAAAATCCTGTGCTAAGGCTTCAAATTGGCGCAATGCCCAGACACAGTCTCCAGGCGCTTGTGTCCCAACAAACAAGAAATCATCAAGGTAATGAGACACCTCCCGATGTCCACTGCTTCTGCAGAAAACCCACTGCAAAAGCATACTGAAAAGCTCGAACAAGGCCCAAGAAATGGCACAACTCATCTGTAGCACTTTATACACATAGATGGCACTCCTAAATTGCACACCAAGCAACGGGAAATCCGTAAGATGAATGGGCAGCAAACGAAACGCAGACTTAACATCACACTTCGCCATTTCGGGCTCCCGTCCACACCTCTGACCCAGCCGTATGGCATCGTCCACCAAGGCGTGCAACTCCCTTGTATCCTCCTCAGCAATGAAGTCATTGACAGACCCACCCTCTGGCCAAGAGAGGTGGTGAATCATCCTGAACTCCCCAGGCTCTTTCTTGGGCAACACTCCCAACGGTAAAACAATCAAATCCTCCAAGGGCCACTCGAAGAATAGACCGCGATCCTACCCTCCACCACCATTTTGTCTAGTTTTGCTGCTACCACTTGCTGAAGTTCCTTCATTGACCTCAAATTTTCTGCCACCTGAGCCCCCTCTGACTCTGGTATCCCACCCGAAAACCTTCAGTGAAACTCCTCTTCAAATGCAAGGCTGCCTCTCTGTCAGGATAAACAGAGAGCCACGGTATTAAGGCCTCCACTTTAACTGGGGTAGGGGCCCTTAGCTCCAGACTGCCCCCAGCCTCTAGAGGCCTTCCACTGCTCAGCAGGACTAACCAGAGTAAAACATTGGGTGAGGAGATGGCGTCCTCTGCACTTGGAACACTCATGTTTGAACTTACAGGGGTGTCTGGAGCAGAACCCCTTGTTAAAGTTCCAGCACGCCCCAGATGTGGGTATTAGTGGCTTCTGCATGAATCCTGCTCCCTGTGGAACGGGACGGGGCTGAAAGGACCGATATGTCACCGGCAGTCCACTGGCTGTATGTGTCGAAGCCAAGGGTTGAGTGGACGACATCCACTGCATCCAGAGCTCCGAATCCACCTCCCCCTATGGTTATCCGGATTCAGACTGACCCTGGACCTAAACTCCTCATCATAGCTCAGCCAGGCATAACCCCCAAAATGCATCTGCACCTTGCGAATTATGTCTATGTACTTCAGCAAGGCTATCTTCCTGTCCAAATGACGCTCACAATATATGCTAGCATAAATCAAAAAGGCTGAGGTCCAATTTTCCATGTTTATGGGCACCATTGGTCTCCTGGTCAACACCCACTCTTCCTCCTTGGCCTGAATCTCACGATATAGGAGTTTGAAAACATCAACTTATTCATGTTTCAAAATCCTATTTTTGGTTTTTCCAAACAAATTGGACTCCAGGGGCATTGCCAAACTCATATACGGCAACCGCTTCTTATGTTTGTCTTCCTCAGTCTCCTCCTTCCCATCAGTCCCCCCGGTACGGTCCGTTTGGACCCCAGTACCCACTACCTGCTTGCTACTCTCCCCTTTTCTCAGCCTCCCAGATGCCGCCACTGTGTCCGTCAGCAGGGTCCATGAGTCATCCACCACACAATCTCCCACTCCCACCGAAATGCAATGTTTATCTCTTGCCCCTGCATCCCCTACATCCCATGCTGCCCACCAATCGCCTTTACTTGCCAACACACTTAACACCCATGTCCTTTTCTTTGCGCCATTCTCCACTGCTCCGTTGCCTGGTAGGCTTGGCACTCCCTTTGTCTGCACTTGACACTTGTAAATCACCAACGTTGCTGGTTGCCCTCTCCGCCTTCCCAGACCTCCCTCTTGACTCATCTTCCTCAACTCGCAACTCCCCTTTTTCCCATTTGTCACTATCCTCCCCATAGTCAAGAATCAGCTCCGCATCACCAACAGGCTCAGCATACACAGGCTCCTGCACCGCTTCTGCCATTGCACTGACACGCCATGCGTTACTGGACGATCATTCATCTCAACTCCTTGTGCGCTAGTCCTCGATGGAGGGCAGGCAGCTGCAGACCCCCTGCTGCATCAGGCCAACATCCTGGGGCTGTCTTGCACCCAGTTGGCATCGCCACCTTTCTCCTGGGCTCTGCTGCCGGTCTTGCGCCTCCATCCCCCACAAGGCTGCTTCAACCCAGGGGGGGGGGTCCCTCACACCACCGGGCCCTCGATCTGTGCTGGCTCCCACCCTGACTCCCTCACGTTCCGGGTCCTTGGGAACCCACACCCACTGCCCTCCTGTAATGTGGCCTACTGTCCTTTGGTCCCCCACCTGGGTGTCAACATTCTGTGGATCCCCGGTCCCAGGGTCAAGGGCAGCCGGCCTCTCCCTGGCCTCACACATCTGGACCCAGCATTCTTCAGTCTCTTGGATAAGGAGGCGCTGTTCCCAAATACGCGCCTCCAAATCCACTCTTTGCCACCTGTTTGTCTGGGGGGCCCTGGAGCCACAAGCCCCCCACCCCCCACTGGGCCCCTTGCTCAATTACCTGTATGTTTGCCACCTCCCCATCAAACCCCCCTCTCGGGGCTTAGGCCTGGCCCACTTGCTCTTTTTTATCAAAGGGCCCAAGGGCCCAGCTGTTTGGCACATCTGTTTCCCAGGGGGACGCCTTGCTGAGAGGTCCACCGGCACTTCTGCCCCAGGGAGTTCCAGAGCCTTCTGCCTGCCTTCCTGCGGGGTGCGTGACCATGCGGCCTCCGCTTCAAGAAGCCCCACCACCCCGCTCTCAGGCTTAATTACCGTCTCCGGGGGAGGCTGTAGACGTGCCGGGAGGCTCTTCATCCTGCCCCGGCGTACACTTTTCCCCCCATCACGCTTTGCGCTCCGACCATGCCCTGCTGAAGCCTTAAGGGACGGTAGCGGCTCAGGAAAGCAAGCTGCCACCGACGCAGCGACCACGCCCGATGCGCAGCGCATTGGCGCAGCATCCCAACCCAGGCCTGGTCAAGCACACCAGGCCTGAGAAGGTCAGCCCTACCTACTGCACCTAGTGTGAGTCAAGCGGCCCAGACCGCCTCACTGTCCGGTACCACCATCTGCTTCTGCCACCGTCTTCAGGACCGTAAGGTAAGCCGTGTTTTCCTACCCTATAATAACTATCCTAAAAAACAAACTCCCCTCCCGGTGGTGCTTGGTGTGAGGAAGAGGCTGGACACTCCTCTCCTGACACCTATATAACCCTACCTAAACCCGCCCCTTCCCCCTAGCCTAGCCTATCCCCACCGTGTCTTGATGGCCCTGCAGGAAGCACCCCAGGGGAAGACTGTTCTGTGACCTTCACTTCCTTCACTTCCCCACTCCCCCCAGGGAAATGAAACCCAAAATCTAGCAGTGGGTCCTTAGGGAAACTAGACTAAATGGCGTAGTTATCATTAGCGTAAAAGGTGTCGTGGCACCTGCGGCCCAGGGCAGTGAAGGCCCAGTGCACCCAAATTATTGCGATGTTTTATTACCCAACGGGGCTCCTTTTCCTGGCTTACATTAGGACAGATTGCACTCCTGTTCATGAACTTTGCCTCTGCTCCTCATGACTGGCATGAAGGTTAACGGCAAAGCGCAGAGTCCACCTATAAGGTCAACACGTTATGCCCCAGACAATTACATTTACCAGGCGGTTTTTGTAGTATTTGCAAAGGCTTTTCGCCAGACACACAGAAAGTGAGAAAACATCCCCATGACGCATCCCTTCGGCGTCCGCGATAAAGTTAATCTCGCAACAAATACACATCTCAATTAATAAGCTGATACAGTGACCGGGATAACGTTTTCAACTGGCAGAAGTCTCTTCAACCAATGAGTTAATCTCATCAGTGGCTCTTTTCTAAAAAATATCTTATTTACTGAAAGTAATCAAGTATTATCTAACCACTGCTGACCATTATCCATGAATAAATCATGCTGCTAATCACAATAAGCCGTCCCTCGCGCGGCTCCCTTGTGCTCGCGCCGTCCCTGGCACTTCTTGGTTACCTCAGCCTCACTGTGAGTGCGACATCGCTGACGCCTGGCAGGCTTGACCGTTTAATGGCGGCGCATTCAAACGCGGTGCGTCGCGAGGTTACTGAGATGTGAAGTGCGAGAGCCGTGCCCTGGCAGTAGAACAGCTGCTCGATAGATTGACAGCCTTTGTGAGTCCAGCTGGCAGTGTCAGGTTAGTGGGTCCCTGGTCGCAACATTAATCAGCTTTATTAGTGCTACTAATACCAATTTGTTAGCAGGCTGCTGGGATCAGACGAGCCAGCTGTCACGCACCGCGGGCAGATTATTACAGGATTTCATTTTATTGTTTAGGGTTGAAATTATAATTCAATTAGGGTGTTTAACTTTGATGCCTCCCCTTAAAGCGAGGCCCTGGGATGCATAAATGGGGCAGTGGGGAATTTGAGAGTTCAAGGAGAATGCTCTCAGAAGGAAAGGGCAAAAGCAGATAAAGCACCAGTTGCCTAGAGTTATGTTTTTCTTAGCGGTTCTTCCTCAAAGGAACCAGTAGTGAGCCTGGCGAAATATTTATCCCCCTACTTGAATGCGAGGTAAAGTCTCGGTAGCACAGTTCTTCGCCAGCTGTTTGTTAATTATAATGATCAGCACCATAGACAGTTATTTCTTCCATTTGTTTACCGAGCGTCGAGAGTAGTAAATTGAGGCACAGGCAACGAAGGTGAGTTTGTCCACGCTCACACATAATGTCTGTGAGTGGTAGGACTTGGTTGTCAATAAATACCAGAACATTTTTACTCAAACCTATTGTATAAAAGCGCCAACAACAGAGGGGTGGGAGAAATTGATCCATATAGTCTATAGTCCCTACTTTATTAACATTTTTGTTTACTCCTGTTATGCTAGATCAAAAACGTATGCGCAGAGAGCCGCTACTGTAGATAATAATCTTCTGAACCACACCATGCATCAGCAGAGGTTTCAAGTTGTCCATTATCAGATGTGGCAGGTTCTAGGTGCATGAAAATACTGAGGTAATACCTGCCTAGAAAGGAAGTCACAAGGAGACCTCGCCCTTGTAAATAAGCTTGTTTGACCTTTATCGTCACCTTGTCCTGATTCTCATCTGCCCAGCTGCACACTTTCTTCTCTGTTCTCCATCTAAATTCCTTTTCCCTTCTATGGCTGCTTCCTGTTGGAATCGGTGTCTCTCACCCTCACTGTTCCCCATCAGAAGTCTGTTTTTTTCCACAACCCCGATGTCCATCAGAAGATGACGTCCATCATCCCTCCCTGCAAGCACCGCCCTCTATACTCCAACAACGGCCTTTTTAAAATCCTATTCTGGTTTACTTGTGTAGCTGCCTGTTCACAACATTTATGAATACACAATTCCTGTCCCCGCTCATCCCAAGTGTCCGTTTTTGTCCTCTTTCCCTCCCTATTGCTCCCGTAAATTGCATCTTCCCTTAGTTCATGTGTTCGCATTACCTTTCAAAAACACATTTCTTATCTTACCTTTGCCTCTATATTGTACTTATATGTCTTTATATAGCATGAATCTAACTTTTAAGAAGCTAACAATGCTAACAATACTGGAGTGCGGCATGGGCACAAGTTCTAAAAAAAGAAGAGGGTACAAACCAAGTTAGGCAGTGAGCAATTAACATCAAGGTGCCTGACATCATGGGAAATTACATCACAGGAAGTGGCATCACGAACTATGACCTCACAGGAAGTGACATCTATAGAAGTGACATAAGATCTTAAGATCTCACACATGTTTAGCAGGTCTATCATGAGTACATTTGAGCTCATTATGAGATTTAACAAATGAAAGCTTATCAGAACTTAAACCTGTGACTTGAGTTCTCTGTCTGAAGAAATTAACAGCCCAAATGTGAATGAAGTTTGACTAACTACAGTAGGCAAGCCATCAAGTACTACAGGCTAGGCATACTAAACGTAGTTGCAAGAACAAAGCACAATACATGCATTGCATTAACAATGCTAGAAACTTCAGTTGTGAATATCAAAACTATAAAATGTATTAACCTCAGGGCCGGACTGGCCGTAGGGGGCACCGGGCGTTTCCCCGGTAGGCCGCCAGGGTGGGGGCCGGTTTTGGACCCCTGGGGGGCCGATTTTGTTACTGGGGCCGGCAATATCGGCCCCGTGAAACAAAATCGACCGAAACTGGCCCAAGAAAACAGCTCGGCCGTACTCCCCCCTCACCCCCATGGGGGGCCGGCCGATCAGTTTGCCAGGGCCGGTTTTGGCTCCCAGTCCGGCCCTGATTAACCTACGAAATATAACACCATTATATGCACTGAAAAGTTTAGCACACTTTGGTCATTATCAAAAAATACAAGTTGCTCATTGCATTTGGTATTCTGAGCATGGCAAACAATATTCTCTATGAAAGGTACAGTTATAACTGGATATTCTGTACACATATGAATTCAGATACTATGGACCATGCTATTTTACAACAGGATGTTAAAGCATAAGAAATGAGTAATTAGTGAGGCCTTTTACATCATAGAGTCCCTAACATGCAGATGCATCTGGCATCTTTTTTGGGATGGGCCTTTAAGATCTACCTTCCTAAACTGAGCATCATCCACATGGCAATGATCAGTCAGCCAGCTATTAACGTATGGGAATGGATTCCTAAGAGGCAGAGGAGGGCCCATGAGATCTATGAAAATTAGTGAAGAAAGACATGCGATACCAGGACAGTTTTGTATGGGTGACATTATCAAGTTTATGGTGCTGAAATCCCTTTTGCAGTCTCCCGAAATCACTGGTGTTGTGTATAATGCCCTCATAACAAGATGCAGTTGTTCTGCAACCTCATTCCTTCTACTGTCAATATAGTCACTGAAACCTTCTGATATGAGTTTATAATTAAGAATCTCTGACACAGGTCTGTACCCTAAACCAAACTGCACACACTCAAAATTATTCTCTTGTGGGTTTTGTTGGGGTGCCTTCTAGGAAGTTGTTTCTGTAGACATTAGTGTAACTGTTACATGATGGACATATATGTAAATATCACCTTGGTCCTTAAGTTTAAGGAGAGCCAGCAATGCTGAGCATATATAAGTTGCCTGTGCATGCTCTGTGGGTGCGACTTCTCCAGCTTTAACCCTATAACTTACAAATCCTAAGAAAAAGTAGTCAAAAATACAGGAAGTACATTTCTGCATCCAAGAATTAGGTGGCCAAAATCAGTAAAAAAAATTGAAAATACTGGGAGGATTCTGTCTGCCACCCATGCTCCAACATCATGCACCAAGAATTAAAGACAAATCATGTACCTTTGTTGTAAAACAGGAGAAATAAAGAGATGTCCTTCAAGTGGCTGAACTGCAAATTGTGAAAGCAGAAATCCTGGGTTCAATCCTGGCTTCTTCACTTGAGCAAATTGCGTGATCCTAGGCAAATATCTCTCTTGGGTTTAATTTAGTGGACTATAATGTTCTGTGCAAAGAATCTAGGACACATAAAAGATGCACATGGTAAATGACTTGCATGTAGCTTTTGCCTGCCTCTCACGCTCTAACCTTATGCACCATTAGTTAAATACAAAGCATTAAACTTTGATGTAAAACAGGAGAAATAAAACAATGTCTATCTAGTGATGGAATTACACAACATTAAAGCAGACAACCTGGGATCTGTCCCTGTTTTCCCAGTTGACCAAATTGTGTCATCCTAGGCAAACATTTCTTTTGTGTTTTGCTTAGTAGACTATAATGTTGCTCCATATACAGAAGAATCTAGGCCACATATAGGGTACTCATGATGATTGACTTGCCTCTTAGTTTATTAATGCTATTGTTGTCAGGGCAGGGGGCATGAATGTTTCTAAGTTCACACTAAATTTGAGCTATCACGTTTGGAAAATGGCTGTCAATGCAGTGATATTTGAAATACTATGGTGAAACGATTCTGCATTTTGACAAAATACACTTTTTTGAATTGTGGGGCGACTTTGTATATTTTGTTGCGTGAAATAATTGCCAGTTTCATGGCTCAACTCATGCACGATCTCTCTCTGTTAATTTGGTAGCTTGCTCACTTCCAAAGAAGCTATTTTTGAAAGCAAGGCTGGGGTCTGGGGATTGCAATGGTACCCTTGGGCCCAGCCTTTGGAGACAGAAACGTTTCCTTTTATCAATCTGGGAAACGTTTAAGGCAACATTTAGGGGATGGGTGATTGCTTACAAGTAGAAAGTAGCTAAAGAGCATATGAGAATAATATAGGTGTTACAAAAGGCCATGGATGCAGCAACAAAACAACTTAGAGAGCAAGGTACATCAAAAGACAATAAAATGCTGTTCAGAGCTCACCAGAATCATAGAGACTTTTACTTTTTCATGGCAGAAAAATATGTAACGAAAAGACTTTCCAGCAGAAGACATATGAGGAGAGTCAGCTGATATGTAAACTCCTTGATTGGTCCTCTAATATAAGAAAAATAAGAGCTCCATACATGTGATCTTTAACCTTAAAACGAATAAAGAGGCCACTCATAGTGAAGATATCAATACATTTATTCTTCAACATTATAAGGAATTATGTCAGATGCCAGCCACGTCACCAGAGCCAATATGGAGCAAATTCTTAGCACTGTTGCCTTACCCAAACCTTCTGAGACCAGGAAAAGAAGTCTTATAGCAAAAGTGACCACCCTTGAGGTAGAGATGCCACTCAGATCAATGGCTAATGCAAAAGCACGAGGGAGCAATAGTATTCTAATAGAGGCATACAAGGAGTTCTCTTTGGAATTAGTAACTTTTCAAACAGAACTATTCAATCAAATAATGCAGGAAACTCCAATACCCTCTTCTTTTACAGAAGCTATATTAGTTAGCTTTCTTAGAAAGGATATGTGACCTCAAAATGTGAACTCCTATAGACCAATTAGTTTGCTAAATCTGGATTATAAAATTTTCACGAAAGTATTATCAGCATAAATGACACCCATTGTCTAAAAAGTTTTTGTTTTAATTTTTATTGGTTTTCAAAATGTAACATCAATACAACGTATGACAGAATCCACATGTTCATATATCAGAGTGCACAACATATATCACCACATGTCGACTTGACAATTCCTATTACAGCAGACTGGATGTAGTTCCCCTCTGTTGCATATTGTATAATACATACATTAGGGGTCGTCTGCACTTTCCTGAGCATTAGCCATAGACAGTAAGTAGGCAGTAAACGGGCACCATATATCCTTAGGACAAGAAGACACAAGAAGCACTTACTCATATATCTCTAATTGTGTTTTACAGTACACCATATCTTCCACCCATTGTTGTAATTTAGGAGCATATTTGCTACACCAGTCAACGGCCACCCTCCGTTTAGCCGAAAGTAAGGCTATTGCTATAAATCTACGATTTGGTGGCTTCAGTGGTCTTACAAGACCTAGCAAACACAGCTGGGGAATATTGGGAACAGTATCAGAACCAAAGTCTCAAGAGTATTCATGACCTCGGTCCTGAATAGATAAATGATTGGGCAAGCCCATGCCTCATGTAGAAAATCGTCCTCCGCATAGCCACAACGTGTACATCTATCATCATTTCTCAGCCCAATCTATGTAGCTTGTCTGGGGTGTAGTACATTTGATGTAAGTACTTAAAGTGGATAATGTGCAGGTTGCAGTTTGGGGTGAGCATACTTGTGAGTGTGCAGCAGAAGCCCCATTCCTCAGTAGCTAGAGGTGTAGTCAGTGTTGCATTCCATTTATCCAGTGATTTGTTCGGGCCTCTGTGGGCTTCCACTTGGGCTGCAAAGTATAGTTTACTTATAAGACATCCAAGTGTAAGGGTCATGAGGAGTGTTTGTAGTGTTCGAAGAGTGGGGGGTTCTAATGGAAAAGTTGGATATAGTGTTTTAATAGCCAGTCGGAGATTTATATAGGTAAAGTGAAGTAGTGGGATATATGGTTGGGAGGGAGGACGGTGGCAGTGTCCCCTCGATCCGTTCAGCGGTACGGCCGAATTAGGCTATATTTCCTGGTCTCCCTTTGCCCGAGCTGGTTTTTAAATTGGGTTTTATACTTTTACTGTGTTCTAATTTTGGGGAATTGCAAGGGGGGCTGTTGCACTTACTGGGTGTGTGGAGGCCTGGGCTCAGTGTTTTCTCCTGCCCGCCCCGGTCCGATGCGGTAGCTAGTACCGATGCGCGGAGGGCGGGGCAGGGAGAGCCAGGCACTTCCGCATCGGAGCGGTTAGCGCTCTAGTTGGAGGCAGAGCGCGACTACTTAGGTCGACTGTTTCCTGCGGCCGCGCTGCGGTAGGGAGGACGGTGGCAGTGTCCCCTCGATCTGTTCAGCGGTACGGCCGAATTAGGCTATATTTCCTGGTCTCCCTTTGCCCGAGCTAGTTTTTAAATTGGGTTTTATACTTTTACTGTGTTCTAATTTTGGGGAATTGCAAGGGGGGCTGTTGCACTTACTGGGTGTGTGGAGGCCTGGGCTCAGTGTTTTCTCCTGCCCGCCCCGGTCCGACGCGGTAGCTAGTACCGTTGCGCGGAGGGCGGGGCAGGGAGAGCCAGGCTCTTCCGCATCGGAGCGGTTAGCGCTCTAGTTGGAGGCAGAGCGCGACTACTTAGGTCGACTGTTTCCTGCGGCCGCGCTGCGGTAGGGAGGACGGTGGCAATGTCCCCTCGATCCGTTCAGCGGTACGGCCGAATTAGGCTATATTTCCTGGTCTCCCTTTGCCCGAGTTGGTTTTTAAATTGTGTTTTATATTTTTACTGTGTTCTAATTTTGGGGAATTGCAAGGGGGGCTGTTGCACTTACTGGGTGTGTGGAGGCCTGGGCTCAGTGTTTTCTCCTGCCCGCCCCGGTCCGACGCGGTAGCTAGTAACGTTGCGTGGAGGGCGGGGCAGGGAGAACCAGGCACTTCCGCATCGGAGCGGTTAGCGCTCTAGTTGGAGGCAGAGCGCGACTACTTAGGTCCAATGCCCCAGCGTCCGCGCAGCTTGCGCGCCGAAGGCGCGCTTAAGGCAAGCCCGTCTGCGCCCGTCCGCGGCCGGCAGGGGCCTGGGGCCAGAACCCCTGCCGGTTCGGCCCTAGGTGTGCAGTATAGTCCCCAACAGCTCTATGCAATGTGCCCCTTGTTGGGAGAGGAGTGCAAGCACAGCTTAGACGCAGATGGTAGTAGGAAGAAATGCAATCACTGCTCCTACACGATTAGCCCGCAGCTAAAGCCTAGAGAGTTTGGCCAGAGACTGAGCCTCTCCTTGATTAACTGCCGTTCCATGAGGAAGCACAGACTGAACATTTACGACCATCTTTTAGAAGATCAGATAGATGTCCTGTTCCTCACGGAAACGTGGCTTAGTGAGGATGCAGTCCCTGATATCTTGGAGGCCCTTCCTAGTGGCTACGGCATCACTAGGGTGGATAGACCCACGGGGAAGGGTGGGGGTATTGCAATAATTTTTAAACATTCCATACAGTGCACTCTGGAGCCCACTAATATTGTGGACAGTGAAGCGGGATTTTTTTCCATAACAGTATCTAATAATTTTATTATTAAGGGAGTTCTGGTATACAGACCTCCTGGTCCCTCTACACGTTTTGCGCCTAGGCTGATTGAGTGTTTAATCCAGCCAGCATTACGGTATGAGAAACTTCTATTACTAGGAGATCTGAATCTGCATTTTGATGATGCCTCCGATTCTGGGGCGCAAGGGATCTGCATGGAATTGGCAGCATTACAGATGACACTTAAATCGCAGTGCCCTACGCACTTACGAGGTCACCTACTTGACCCAATTTTTGCTAATTGGGATGCTCTAGAAATGGAGCAGCCGCTTCCAGTTCCCTGGTCGGATCATTTTGTGATCCCTTTTAAGGTGCGGATGTCGTTTCAAAAGACTCCAGCGAAAGCTGAACTTAAGCTGAAATGCAGGAGATGGGCGAGTTTTTCGCAAGATAATTTTAGTAAGCTCCTCTTACAGGGGGGGCCCCCGGGTGGTCAGGAGATTGACTCGGCATGTGAGGCCTTAGATAGGCGCATTGTGGAAGCACTTGATAGCTGTGCACCCTGGGCCACAAAGGCACCCAAAAGGCTAGCAAAATCTGCCCCCTGGTTCGGAGACGAATTGAGACTGGCAAGGGCGGCCTGCAAACGTCTTGAAAGACGATGGAGAAGGGATTTCTTGGCCCAATTGAAGACGGAATATAAAGTTAGTCTTAAGCTCTATCATACCCTTATCAGAAAAACACGGGCGTCCTATTATAAGGATAGAATTGTGAAAGCGGAAAATTCAATAAAAGAGCTGTTTTCCGTCTACAAAGAGATATCATCCCTGGATAAGGTCGCAGCACCGAGTATGAGTTCAGTGGAATCATGTAACCGGATAGCAGAGTATTTTGTTGAGAAGGTGGAGAAAATTTATTCCACCTTCCCGGTCTCTGCAAGGGAGGGGCGCACTGAGGCTGCTGCTCCTACTAACAGAAAGGGAGAGGACTATCTGGATACATTTAGTACCCCTAGTTATGAGACCTTAATGAAGATAGCTAGTAGCATCAAGTTCGGCTCTCCCAGTGATCCTGCAAGGCCAAGGGTGCTGAAAGGGAGTATGGAAAGCCTTGAACCGTACATTAGAAATCTGTTAGAGCTCTCTTTTAGCTCAGGTATTGTGCCCAAAAAATGGAAAGAGGCTGTGGTCTTACCGCTGAGGAAGAAGCCGAATGTCAGAATGGACCAGCTAGACAATCTGCGGCCCATCTCGCTACTCCCTTACTTTGCGAAAATTGCAGAGAAGGTTGTGAATACCCAACTGATGGCCCATGTCAACACACATAGTCTGCTCCATCCTACTCAATCCGGATTTCGAGCGTCGTACTCAACTGAATCGGCTCTGCTTCTCTCCACTGAGACTATTCGGAAGTACGTTGATGAGGGTCAGACGGCGGCCTTAATTTTATTAGATCTGAGTGCCGCCTTTGACACTGTCTCTCATCATACGTTGCTTCAGTGTCTCAGAGGGGGTGGGGGGGAAGGCACTGGAATGGATGGAATCTTTTCTGCAGAATCGCAGTTTTCAGGTAGCGCAGGGACCTTACTTATCCAAGAGTATTAGGCTTAAACAGGAGGTGCCACAGGGGTCCACCCTCAGCCCGTCCCTGTTTAACCTATATGTGGCCCCAGTGGCAGACATCACTGGAAGGTTTGGGGTCAAAGTTGTGTCCTACGCCGACGACACACAACTGGTGGTGTCCCTAACACAGTCGGACGAGAAGGCAGCCACTAATTTTAACTCCTGCCTGCAAGAACTAGCGGTTTGGATGGCTAACAACTGCCTTAAATTGAACGGGAGTAAGACAGAAGTGCTGGTTATTGGCAAGGCACCTTCTGTGTGGACGTCGGCGTGGTGGCCACAGACCCTGGGTCCTATCCCTGGCCCTAGTGAACAGGTTAAGAACCTAGGGGTGTGGCTTGACCCTAAGCTCTCGTTTGAGCATCACACAAGGCGGGTGGCAGGAACCTGTTTTGGAATCTTGCGTGGACTACGCAAGACCCTGGACCTCTTACCCACCATAGCCAGGAAGACTATGGTCCATGCTTTGGTGACATCGAGGCTGGACTATGGAAATGTGCTTTATTTGGGGGCGAGTGTCGCCTGTGTACAGAGGCTTCAATGTATCCAGAACGCAGCAGCTCGCCTGGTTCTGATGCCACCCAGGTGAGCCTCTTCCAGAAAGGCTCTGGTTGCCCTTCATTGGCTTCCGATCAAGGAGCGAATCCTGTTCAAAGTTCTCTGTGTGAGTCATCGGATTCTACAAAGGAAGGGGCCCTCATACCTTCATCACCTTCTGACTCCGTATGTCCCCTCCCGCCAATTAAGGTCTAGCGGGTCGGGACAGGTTATCATTCCCAGAGTCAGGAGGGCAAGGATGGGTGGGCGCTCCTTTAGGTTCATGGCAGCTCAGCAATGGAACAAACTCCCGTGGGGGCTTCGGATGGAGGCCTCGGAGCTGATTTTTCGCAAAAAGCTGAAAACTTTTCTTTTTCCCATTGAGTAGCTCCCTGGTTGCTTGACCACTCTCGGGGGGGGGGCGGGGTGACAGAGTCTTTTTTAGGTGTACCATAGCGCAGGGACACACTAGCCTAGTGTAACCATGCGCTCTATAAATGTCATTATTATTATTATTATTATGGTGTATCAGAGTGTAAGTCTGACAGGGCTATGAAAGTGCCCCCTTGGTACATGTCTCCCATTATGCACAAGCCTCCTTTTGTCAGCGTAGTGTGAGCTTTTTCCTCCTGTGTTGCAGATATGTCAGGATGATGAGTAAAGGGCAACACAGGGGCATAGATGGGAGTCTTATGGGCTTGTTGACTCAGGAACCGCTAGGCTGTGATGGCACACTGAAAAGTGATGAATGCAGAACTAGGCACGGTCGGTCGTCTTTGTAAAATATTAGCAGGCAGTGGGGTGGGATGTGCATGGTCTACTTCTATAGCCACATGAGGGATGAACTCATGGGGATGGTCCCAATAGTGTGCGAAGTGTGCATGTGCACAGAGGGCAAATAGTTCTCCTCCTCCCAATGCATAGTGTAGTGAAAGTGTTTCCCATCGGATCCGAGGTTGCTTATTCGCCCACATGAGTGTAATCATGTGAGAGCGTAGGGTCGCGAGGACCAATGTGGGTGGTGTGATGGGTATATTAATGAATAAGTATAAAAATCATGGTAGGATTATCATCTATTGAAGTGCTATACAGTCCGCTAAAGAGAGATGTAGGTGGATCCATCTAGCTACCTGGTCCCCCCTCTTGGTTAACTCCCTCCCATATTTTTCTCGTAGTGCTACCTCTGGGTCTCTGTGGATCCAGATACCTAAGTATTTAATTGGCTCGGTGTCCCAGGTCAAGGAGGAATCCAGTGGAGGTTGTTGCGTACATTGTGTCAGCCGTATAACGACCGATTTAGACCAGTTAATGCTCAAACCCGCATAGCTTTCAAAGCGGATGTATTCCCTGATAAGGGGTGATAAATTAGTGGCGGGATCTCGTGTTTACAGAACCATGTCATCAGCATATAGCAAAATGCTAATGGGCCACAGTTTGAATCGTAATGCAGACTCAGCATGTCGTTGTCGAATTTGGCATGCTAACGGTTCCAGAGCTAGTGTAAACAGGAGCGGGGACAAAGGACAACCGTGCTGGGTGCCTCTTTGGATAAACAATGAGTTGGTGGTGGTGCCATTAATGCAAATCTGCGCAGCTGGGTCTTTATAAAGGAGGTGAATCCAATCTAGAAAGATGCGGGGTAATCCGAGCCGTCTCAGAACAGTAAACATGAACCTCCTCTCTAAAGAATTGAAAGCCTTAGCGGCATCTAATAGCGCTGCAGCTGCAGGAAGTTCTGGATCAAGCTGGTGGAAGAGGGAGAAGATAGTGCACAGGTTATGGGTTGTGGAAAGGGTGGGGATAAAACCTGATTGGTCTGGCAGGTCAAGTGATGTCAACAATAGCTGTAGCCTGTTGGCTAGTATTTTTGCAAGGATGTTAGCGTCAGTGTTAATGAGTGATAATGGCCTGTATGAATCACAGCTCTCGGGTCGTTTCCTTGGTTTTAAGAGTGTTACCAACAGTGTCTCTTGGAGAGAGCAGGGGAGGACTTTGTTCTCATAGGCTGCTGCATACATCTCAAGGAGACACGGGGCTAGCAGATCACTAAACTCTTTGTAGAATTCACCCATTAATCCATCTGTCCCGGGGGCTTTGCCATTTGGCAGGGACCGGATCGCTCCGCCGATTTCTTCGTCATTTATGGGCTGAGCAAGTTATTCACAATGGCCGGGGCGAGC
This sequence comes from Calotriton arnoldi, assembly GCA_963921515.1. Classification (NCBI taxonomy): domain Eukaryota; kingdom Metazoa; phylum Chordata; class Amphibia; order Caudata; family Salamandridae; genus Calotriton; species Calotriton arnoldi. Next base: position 908,046 of record CAWUFW010005859.1, on the reverse strand, counting down.
CAGGCTATAGTTATTTTGTTAAGGTAGTCTTCTATGTCTTCCATTGAGGCTACTGTACCAGCGGTGTATAACCGCAGGTAGTACTTTTTGAATACCTGTGCTATGGATGGGGTGTCATAGCAATCTGTTGACTGTCCATCAACTATTTTAACTATGTGTGTCGTGCGTGCGGTCATGAGTTTATTAGCTAATGTTCGGCTTGGTCAGCCTCCCTCACTATATGCGCGTGCAGTGTGGCATCGAGATAGATACTTAATTTCACGGTCAGCCATTTCTTGTTATTCAGAGATTTTTTTCCATGATATTCACCAGGAACCCAGGCTCAAAAGTTTGGGCACATGTATTTTCTAGCTTATGTATCTCCTGTTCCAGCTTGTGTAATTGCTGGTGAATATCACGCAGCATCCCTGCCTGTTTACTGATACATGTTCCGCGCAAGGTAGCCTTGAAAGCCTCCCATAGTGTAGTAACACTTATCACAGAGCCTGTGTTGTGTTTGAAGTAGTCGACAATGGCCTGTCACATTTCATGTTTGAATACTGAGTCTAGTAGAGCCGCGGCTAGGAAGTGCCACATAAATTGCTGTGGTGTGTGAGAGAGTAGGGATTGCGTTAATTTAACAGGAGCATGGTCAGACAAGGTTTTAGGAAGGTGATCTATGGAGTCTGTCCAGCTGCACAACTTGCGCGTCACCAACCAGCAGTTTAGGCATGACCATGAGTTTGTTGCTGTGGATGAGAACGTGCCTTCCCAGGTTGTGAGATTGCAGAGTCTACCAAACCATGGGCCTCCATCCCATCTCGGAGTACTCCATCTGCTTGTCGGTCATGTCTATCTGGGGAAGTCTATCTGTACATCACTGAGTTGAGACGTGTTAAAATCTCCCCTCAAATCACTGAAGGGGGTAGAGCATGTAAGCATGTCCATAGTCGTCTATATAAATCCAGGTCATCTATATTTGATCTGAATACATTGATCAGTGTGGTGCCGCCTAGGTCCCCCTGTACCACAAGATAACAGCCTGACTCCTCTGTATCAGTATGTAAGACTGTAGAGGGAGTGCCCTTCTTGTCCAGTAGGAGCCCTCCTCTGGCAGGGGAGGAGTAGGAAGAGGCTATTCAGACAGATGCCCAGGGGGTGCCTATAGTACATTCTGTTTGCTGAGTGAGGTGCATCTTTTGATGTAATACTACGTGGATATTATGTCTGTAAAGATATGCGAGGACCTGTCTCGTTTTCCGGGGGTGTTTAATCCTCGAGCGTTCCATGTGATTAATGAGAGGAGTCTGGTTAGTGAATGACGCTGATTGATATGTTGTGTGCGTCGTGCTACATAATGAGCCACATCAGTATATAACATAGAAACTGTTGCAATCTCCATTGAAAATCCACCCCACCCACTACGGCATCCCAATCATGCCAAAGAAAACCCTTTCTAACAAACTACGCTTTGTCTAAAACTCAAACATTCCCAAACCCCCCAACATAAAACCCAATAAGAAAACCTGTGGTACACACAGAGGGGCAGGAGCCACCCGCCAAGTTCCTCTGCAGTCAATCGTTGCGGAAGGGCCCCAGTCTTGGTGTGCGATGCGCCAAACATGCACCTAGGTTTATGACCAGATACAGTTCTCATACATTTTTTTCAGTGAGTACACCATGTACTGTTAAAGTTATCCCTCTAAGCTCGACCTATTTACCCGCATATTAGTGACTGGATAGCAAGAATTCCATATAAAACAATATTAACCTATAGAGTCCTCAACTCTCCAGCCAGCGACAAATAGAAAAACGGAAAGGATACATGATCAGCCAGGCTCATCCTGTGCCGAGTTGTTTAAGAAATGCTGTACACTTTTCGAGACATTGAAGACTTTTGTTTTTCCATCAATAGTGTCTTTCAGCCTGGCTGGATAAAACATGGCATAGTTTATATTTAGTTCTTCGAGTTTCCGCTTGGCAGGCGAAAATTGCTTCTGCACCTCCTGAACTTGACTTGCAAAATCCAGGAAGATCAAAATATCAGTGCCTTCATTACATAATGTATGCAATTCTCTGGAGTGACGCAGTGCCACATCGCGGTCTTTGTAATTTAACAGCGGGGCTATGATTGGGCGGGGACAGGCACCTGGCGATGAGCCCTTCCCACCTCAAACAGATCAGAGAAGGTGTCACAGCCTATGAGATTTATCAGGGGTTTTTCTACAAAATTTTCCATGTTGTTCATTTGTGTGGATTCAGCCACGGCAAGTATTCTTAGGTTGTTACATCTAGACTGCGATTCTAAGTCCTCGGTTTTGGCTTGCAGCTGTGAGACCGTTTTCTCCATGCGCTTTTGGACATCCAGAACTGTGGTGTGGTCATCCTCACCCTCAGACACGCGGCGTTCCACCACATCCAGGTGCTCTGCATGTTTATCAATCCTTTCAGACATTCTATCCATGCGGTAAGTGAGAGCGTCGATCTTACCATCTATTCTGGTGAAGCTCACCTGCATGGCAGACAGTATTTGGCGTAGGTCCCCATCCAATTCAGGTTCCACAGTGTCAGAGCTGGCCCCTTCAGTTGCCGCCCCATCTTCACGGTGTCTGGGGGTCTTGCACTGCTCAAACTGTAGCTTGGGCTGTGATTGATCTACTTTCCCCATATCGGCGTTGTCTGTTAGGAGATCAAACTGGTGGCGCAGTGTTCCCATAGTGTCCTCCTGTGGACACTCGGGTGTTCTCACTATGTACCATGGCCAGTTAACTAGAGACCTGCCCAGTCGAGTATCACTGGAATTAGCGTGTGGCCAAAGGACAGGTGGTGGTCAACAAAGCAGAGGCGAGTCAAAGCTCTAAGGAGCATAGTGTCATATATATCTGCTATGTTCAGGACCTCAGAATAACTGGAGCTCAGATGTTCCCTTTATATCGGTTGTTGAGGCCACTCTTTAAGGTTTCCTCACGAAAGCACTGGTTAATGTGCTCTTGTTCTTTGAGTGTAATAGGCCTGTTGTAAGGTGCAAGCCACAGGGGGGCCCCGAATATAGGTGCCGAGATCATGCCTCTCATCACTTGTAGACTCACCATTGGGGTCACGCGACCATGAGGCACCCAGCGACGTCCTCCGCACAACCGCCAATGCAATCATCCTCACCAGCCTCACCATGGGCCCGCAAATGCCAGTTCATCGAGAGCCGCCACTCCCCAACCGCCAATCGCAGTCGCACCCGGCCTGCCCAGTGGGCCCAGATCCCAATGGCACCAGCGACTTTCTCGTCACACCGCCGGTAACAACACAGGACGGAGCACAGCCTCCGCTCCCCTTGCATCAATCAGGCGCCGCCTCGTCCAGCAGAGCCCCGCACGCAAGGGCGCGCCGGACCCGGGCCAATCGGCACAGACAGAGCATCCTCCTCGATGATCAGGTGTAACTCACTGGCAGTTCCGGCGACTTGTCTCGTCCTTCCGGTCTTCTCAACACCAGTCACTCCTCGTGCTCCCAGGCAGCAGCGGGCGCCATGCATGCCTCTAGTACCAGCAGGCCATGCCGACGGCCCTGGCCTCATTGATCATCTGGTGCCGGAGCAGGGGATTCAGGTCTGTGTTTTGGGACCCAAGTACTCTGCGGGGTTTACAGGCATATATGCCACGTTGTAGGGTGTCTTATCTGGTGCAATGGCGCAGGATAGTGTAGGATTAGTTTTGCGGTCGAAGAAGCTTGCCAAATAGGCGGCCATCTTCAGACCTGGCAAGCTCTGCCGAACATTGCCTAAAAAGTTATCCACGTGGATCAGGATTGGTTCTTACTATCCAGATCCATTGTTGCTTATACAAGTTGTTTGATACAGGATATCGACTTTTTCTCAACCGTTGAAGTGGAGGTGGTAATAATAATGATAGATGCTGAAAAGGCAATCGATTTAGTTAAATGGGTGTCCCTATTTTTGATCCTTGAAAATTCAACTTCCCCAGGCTGTATCTAACAATGCTTCAAAAATCTTTACCAGGATGCAGTGGCGAGAATCGTTATTAACTCAAAGGAGATAAGCTCTGTGGCAATTAGTAGGGGCATCCGTCAGGGATCCCCACTGTCACCTACAATGTTTACCCTTTTTATCAAGCTACTGGCAGCAAAATTATGTAATGATCTCTTGTTTGTTCCACCATTGGAGGGGGATGTCTAAATTAAAGCTGTTTGCAGATGATATTATTTTATATTTGAGAGTGGAGAAAAATAATATTCAAGGGACCTTAGATAAAATACAAGAGTTCACTGCAGTGGGGACTACAAGATTAACCATTCAAAACCAGAGGTTTTACAGTTTAATGCTGAAGTTAATTATCTCCCTGAACTTTTAAGATAGCAGTTTTTTCCGCAGCAACCAATTAGCAAACTTGTTTTTTTTACTCTTCATACTTTTCGAATCTTCCTCTTCTGAATCATGCGGCTATGCTTAAAAAGGTTCAGATTCTATTGAATAGATGGTCTTCTTTACTACTTTCTCTAATAGGCCGTATTTCCCTTACCAAAATGTCGATCTTGCCATTATTTTTAATCACTAATGTTCAAATTAAGGTAGCGGGGTGTACTTTCAAGAAATAGATTCCCTCTTTAGGAAATTTATTTGGAATAATAAGCATCCTATGGTTCAATCGCCAGTCCTTCAATTAAATAAAGAAATCTGAGGGAGGGGGAGGCTGGCCTTACCCCAAGTGTGGAAAGTTTTGTCTGAGCTAGGCCTGCAGATTGGTCAAGAAAACCCATCTTTCTTCTTCAGCAATGCACAGATAAGTAGCTTCTTGAAAAAAACTTCGGAATGATGAATGAATTTTCTCATAAAGTAAAGAAACTACAGGTTAAGAACAAACTACTGGGGGTGGGGAGCTGGGATAGGGTTCTATGTCAACATTTGAATCTATTATTGATTCCTAATTCTTTAGCAAAAATTCTAAAAAGCACTAATTGCAGAAAACCGCTAGGAGAATGGTAGATCATTTCAGCCATGGGGTATGAAGCCATGCAGGCAGCTAATTTCAAAAGAATGACATTCCTTTCAAGATGGTTATCTTAGTATACACTCCGAGCCATCTACAAGATATAGCCCACCGTGTCAGGTCAATGCTGTATGTGTCAATTGAATGCTTTGGGGGACTGGTTACACTTTCTTTACTTGTCCCGCATCGCATGATTTTTTAAATATTATTTTCAAATGTTTGAGAAAGATAAATGCAACTATTATCCAACCTGAGGCAGCATTGGTATTGTATGGACATTCAAGAAATACAAATATGCTCCCGAAATGTGTTCAACATTTTATTTCTATTGGTATTTCTCATTCCCTGGTTCTACAGCATTGGATGTCAAAAGATTTACCCACCATTGAACACTGTGTACCAAAATGACTCAAATTAGACAGTTTAAATATTTATATGCTTTGAGAAACGAGTGTAACCGCATTTTCACATTTTATGCAATTTAGAAGCCTTTTGATCAGAATGTATTGTAAATGATTAGATGATTTTAGAAAGCAAGTGTGTATCTATTTGAATAGGCAATTCTGTTTATCTGCCATATTGCGGTTATGCTTTAGTACCTTAATGCACTTTATCCAGCATGTTGCACATTATCTTTGCTTGGATTTGCTCTGCTTAGTACTTTTGTAATTCATTCGCTGCATCAGAGATGTACTAAATCTCTGTGATAACTTGTTATAATGCACTTTATTTGCACTTGATAGTTTAACTGTGTATTATTTGGTACTACTCAGCATTTTAGTGATTTGTTTCTTAAGTGTTAGTGATGAACGTAATTTGCTTTCTCCTTAGTTTTTGAATAATGAATTTGAAAATGTTATTTTACACTACTCAATAAAAAAAGATGTAAATAAAAATAGTAATGCATTGCCTCATTCTGAGGTTAGCACAAGGAAGCGAGGCTCTTATAAAGTAGTGAAGTCAGATCCTGTTAGTGCTACTTGTATCTTTTTGTTAAGGACTTTTCACATTCCTTCCCACAAGAAGATCCTGGTACCTGCCCATAAGTCGTTATCCTCTAGTTTCTACATTATCATGTGGCCTGACTCAGTAGTCTCTTGCACTGAGAGAAAAAGTATAAAAAGTGTAAAAAATCTATGCATTTGAGCAGTAACTGCTCCAACTGATCAAGGGAGAAGCTCTGTCCCATTGAACCAGCATTTGCCTTGCATTATTTTGATTGCTTGCTGGGTATTTTGCATTACTTAGTAGACTGTATAGGCTATCCCAAGTGTTGTGTTTTTGTATTGCAGTGGTTTCAGCTAAACCAGAAGAGTGAGTCTGTACTGGGCTTGATGTTGGAACATTTCCAAATGGAGATCAAGTCAGTGGTCTCTGTCCAGGTTTTACAGAATCTGCTGGGCATTCAACACCATTGCCAATAACATACTTATCAGTTAACAGAAGGATAAGGGCTTTACACGTTCTTATAGTGATTTCTATTAATTAGGTGTTTGGTAGTCTTTGTTTGGCTATTCAATTCTCAGTATAGACTTTTGAGGGATTCCATTATAAAGTGATCAGGAAAGCAAGGAGTTCTGTCACAACTTCTGTTGCTAAAAAAAATATGTTTTGCACATTTTTATTTTTATTACCACCACGCTGAAAATCTGTCTTCCTTCTGACTGAAAGCTTGAGGATTAATGGTGGAGAGAGGAGCTCATTGGGTATGTTCAATAAGCTTCTTTGAAGCACATAAGAGGCTGAAGACCTGTCCTTGGTGCCCTTACATAACCAGAAGCACTGCAGTGTAACTGACTGTGATGTCTTGCATCAAGGCATCTTCACCTACAAAGTGTGAAGAACTGGCTGCCAGTCGTGTTCTGTGGACAATGAAGAGACAGCTCCTCCTCACTCTCACTAGTATGGCAGCTGAACTGTGCAGCAAACACAACTTTAGTTCAGGATCCTCACGGAGGGGCCAGTAGCTGCGGAAAAAGGTGAAGGAGTGGAGGAAGATGGAGGGGAGAGGAAGGAAGATAGATGGAGTAATGAGAGATGAGGACAGAGAGAGCCGGATAAAGAGAAAGAAAAGGAAGATGTAGGAGCAGAAATTCTGAGATCAAGAAAGGGAGAGGAGAGAAATAGGATAGGAAGTGGAGTGGGGCACAGATTCTACTGATAGTAAAAATCTAAATAAAATAGTAGAGTGAAACATTGTTTCACACACACACTAGAGACAGTTGTGACAGTATGTCAATTGCATAACTCCATAGAGATAACCTAAAGGGATGGTGGCATGACTCTATGAGGAGATAGTAATGGGGCCATGAAAGAGACAACATGCCGTCATTTTAAAAGTTATGTTGTCTGTAGCATCTTCCTGCCTGATGGTCATGTCATTCCCAACGTGCCCATTGTGGAGTACTTCACCTGCCCTCAAGGTGGATAACTGTACGGGAAGAAAGGGCAGGGCAAAACAACAGTGGGGAGAACTTGAGTGGCAAAGGATAGTGAAGCAAAGTTCCCAATTGGCTTTCACTCCCTATTATCATCTGGGAAGGCCTGCAGCTGAGATTAACCAAGGGAATCTCCTGTATATTGAAAACGATGCACCACACATTATTAAAATAAAGGTGCCTTGTTCAATGAAACTTAGAATACGTATGAACTAATTTCAAAACACAATGCCCATGAAAGTGGCAGTCAAGTGCTTGAATTGCAACAAGACATCTGAGTCTCATAGAGGGTCACTCACTGCTCCCCAAGGACATTGCACACCACCCCAGTAACAGCCTGTATATCCCAAATCCAGATAATACAAAATATACCTAGATGGCACATCTCACATAACCCAAAGAGACAGCATTCAATCTATAGAAAGACTATTTTTAGCTCCCAAAGAGGCAAGCACACACAAGCCGGACTGACCATTCTGCTACTCTATCATTTTCCCAGTGGGCTGGGACTAGTTTCACAGCAGGGTAGTCTGTCATGACCTAACAACGACTGAATTCCAGCTGCAGCTGCCTACAGTGTGTGGCTGGCTTGAACCTTTTTGGAAGTGCTGATTTTGTTTTCTAATCCAGCTCTGGGCACACAAAGCAGACAGGGAGATCCTCGAGACAGACATTTAACAAACATAGAATGCCCATTGGCGCCAGCAGGTTATTCAAAAGAGTCAAGCAGCCATTCAAAATATAAAGTTGACACAAACCAAAGAAATACTGAGACACCACAAAGAAATAGTCAACACAGACCAAAGAGACAATGACATAATCCAAAGAGTTGCATGTTCCCCAGCAAGAGCGATATATGCCAGAGCGAAGGCGCTTTATATCAATTAGGGACCTGAAGAGAGCAGAGAGAAAACCGATGTAACCCAGTGAGACAGCCACACCACAATGGTGAGTGGTACTGGAGAGGCAGGATATCAGACCCCATTTGAGATACTACAGGGCAAACAGGAGCTATTAGGCCTCAACAGTGAGGGTAAGGTAATTTGCTTTTGATGTTCCAGGTTCCATCCTGCTATGGCTTTGCAAACCGACCCAACTGCAACCTCTTCTGTCCTCGACTTTCAGTGGTAGTGGGGGTGAGCAGTCACAGGTTGTGTGGAGATGCTGAAGCTCAGCATTCAACAAACTTATATTAGCATAATAACTAATTGTCCACTTCAGTGCTTTACCTTCAAGAAGAAACATACTTTGATGAGGTCCTGGTGCATTCCCTCCCAGAGTCAATGTCAAGCATGAATATGCTCAGATGCAGCTTATCCCTGTTCTTCCTCAATGTGCAGAGTCTCTGCCACAATTCACTTAATATAATTTAGCGAGGTTTGTTAATCAACGTTCAGGTTGGCTTACTCAGGCAGCCACTCTGTAGCTGTTGAGAAAGTATGAGCTGGAGATTTTTCTCAGGGCATTTTCAGGTGGTCTTGTCTCCATTTAGCATCTGCCCTGTGTCCTTCAGTGACTAGGAAGGCTCCTCCCAGGCTTGGACAGATGTTCCAGGAGACTCTTGATCACACAGAGGCTGGATAAGCAGGTCCTCACTGATCGGTGCAGCCCTGCTTGAGCTGATTGTGTCCATGATAGTATGGCCACATAAAGGCCGGTCTCAGGACAGACTGTCTAGGTTAGATGGCAAGACTCAGCAGAGGCCATACTCTGGCAAATGTAGTTCGGGTCACTCTGCGGATTCGTCATTGAGCGCTGTGACTTAGGTCATGTCGACACTTCCTGTTGGCACAGGGGCTAAGGTCACACTGCTGCATCTGTTCTGGAACAGAATCTCAGGTCATGCTGTAGAGGATCACATCCCAGAGTGGAGTTTGGTGATTTTCAGTCAGAGCACAGTTTTGCCAGGAGCTGCAAGGGGAGAGACTGCGCACAGATCCAGGAGCGGCCCGTGCAGGTAAGAACGGTGGGGTGGGGGGGACTCGACAGATGATGACGAGGGAAAATTAAATATTTATTTAATTTTCCCTCATCGTCGTCTGTCGAGTCACCCCACCCCACCGCTCTTACCTGCATGGGCTGCTCCTGCACAGATGCCAACCCGGAGTCTACCTCTTCTGGTAGACCTCCACCATGCAGGGATCAAGCTGCACCTCCCTCCTCCTACAATTGATCCATCTGCAGTATTGGCAGGCTTCTTCCCTCACTCAGCAGGCACACTGACTTCCAGGTGCTTTGGGATAAGTGAACAGCTCTGACAGCAAGGGGTAGACTCAGGTGATGTCCCATTATCTCTGGGAAGCTGACTATCAGGCAGACATCAGCTCTGGTTCCACAGCAGTCCTCTGAGTACTCTACGGAACACTTCCTTCCTTGGTCATAGAGAAGTTGGAACTGGAATAACAAGTGGGTCAGTGGGTCCCATGTTTATACAGTAAAAACAAACAGAAGATGTATATCCACTGTCCAGGCTGCTCTGCAGACATAGGTTTTGTGTAGAGTGATGTTTCCTCAGCAGTGCTGTTTCCAGCCTGGAACAGTCACAACAAAGACACAAAGAGGTGTGAGGTTTCTGCATCTGCCTGTCATCAGATAAACTGAAGAATGTGATCAGAGAAAGACAAAAGTCTGGGACTCATCAAAGTGGCCTTTCCATCTTGCACAACAGTATCTGCAGCTCCTCCCATTCAAGAGAAACTTAAATAGGAAAATGCAAGGAAGATATTGATTAATTTTAAGTCCTACACCCTGAAAGAGCAGATCCTCCCAGTTGCCTTGAAAGCAGGCAGCTTTAAGACAGATAACTGGTCTTTTTGCATTAGATCAGACATTTCAAAGGCTACACTAGATCGGTAATGGGAGTTGGGGAAGTATATACAAGAGCTAAGGGAGCTTGGGGTTACTGCCTAGTTAAGTTTCCCACAACCCTTAAAGTTATGTGGAATCACAGCGTGCACAACTTGAGAGATTTTGGAGAGGTAGAGAGCTTAATTAAACAAATCAAGCCACATAACAAGCGATGCAGGCACTTGAGGTGAGGCTCAAATGGGTAAAACAAAAATACCCGAAAAGACAGAAGGGAGGGTTCCCCAGGGTTGGTTGGGTGAGATGGGTGGGGGATTGTCACAGGTGAATGGTGTGAGGTTGTTGAGGCACTGGGCGGGGAGCATTAGGGGAAAAAAACTAAAAAGATCCTTGTATACAGCAAGTTTTGACACAAGATATAGCTTTACAGGGTGGTGGGCATTTCAACTAGGAACCGATCTTGGATACTGGAGTAATAAGGAAACCCAGAAAAATGACAGGCGTTAATAGGGATCACTCTTTGAGAAGTTTGTCATGGAATGTGAATGGGCTTAGGCTTAAACATAGAAAGAGGAAGATCTTGGAATACTTGAGACAATCAGATGTCGGGGTAGTGATACTTCAATCAATCAATCAATCACGGCATTTATAGAGCGCGCTACTCACCCGGGAGGGTCTCAAGGCGCTGGGGGAGGGGGTAAGTTACTGCTCGAACAGCCAGGTCTTGAGCTGCTTCCTGAAGGAGAGATGGTCCTGGGTTCGCCGAAGGTGAGTGGGGAGGGAGTTCCAGGTCTTGGCCGCCAGGTAGGAGAAGGATCTTCCTCCGGCGGTGGTTCTGCGGATGCGTGGTACGGTGGCGAGGGCGTGGCTGGTTGATCGTAGCTGGCGTGTGGGCGTGTAGAAGGTCATGCGGTCGTTGAGGTACTTTGGGCCCAGGTCGTGGAGGGCCTTGTGTGCGTGGGTGAGGAGTCTGAACGTGATTCTCTTGCTGACGGGGAGCCAGTGCAGGTCTTTCAGGTGTACGGTGATGTGGCTGTGTCGGGGGATGTCCAGGATGAGTCGTGCGGAGGCGTTCTGGATGCGCTGGAGTCTCTTTTGAAGTTTGGCTGTGGTTCCGGCGTAGAGGGTGTTCCCATAGTCCAGTCGGCTGGTGACGAGTGCCTGGGTGACGGTCTTCCTGGTTTCAGTGGGGATCCATCTGAAGATCTTGCGGAGCATGCGCAGGGTGTTGAAGCATGAAGATGAGACGGCGTTGACTTGTCTGGTCATCGACAGGGAGGAGTCCAGGATGAAGCCCAGGTTGCGTGCGTGGTCCGTTGGCTTGGGTGCGGTGCCCAGGGCCGGGGGCCACCAGGAGTCGTCCCAGGCGGAGGGTGATGAGCCCAGGATGAGGACTTCCGTCTTGTCTGAGTTCAGTTTAAGGCGGCTGTTCCTCATCCAGTCGGCGACGTCTCTCATCCCGTCGTGTAGGTTGGCTCTGGCGGTGGTGGGGTCGTTGGTGAGGGAGAGGATCAGCTGGGTGTCGTCGGCGTAGGAGATGATGTTGAGGTTGTGTCGGCATGCAATGGCTGCGAGGGGCTCATGTAGACGTTGAAGAGGGTCGGGCTGAGTGAGGATCCTTGTGGAACGCCGCAGATGACTTCGGTGGCTTCGGATCTGAACGGGGAGAGGCGGACTCTCTGGGTTCTTCCGGCGAGGAACGAGATGATCCATTCCAGTGCTTTCTCTCGGATTCCGATGTTGCTGAGGCGCTTCACTAGGGTGCGGTGGCAGACGGTGTCGAACGCCGCGGAGAGGTCCAAGAGGATGAGGGCAGCTGTTTCCCCGTTGTCGGTTAGGGTTCTGATGTCGTCGGTGGCTGCGATAAGGGCGGTCTCGGTGCTGTGGTTGGCCCGAAACCCGGACTGCGAGGGGTCGAGGGATCCATTCGTCTCGAGGAAGGCGGCAAGCTGTCTGTTGACGGTCTTCTCGATGACTTTGGCCGGAAACGGAAGGAGCGAGATGGGGCGGTAGTTCTTGAGGTCGGTGGGGTCCGCCGTTGGTTTCTTCAGGAGGGCGGTAAGCTCGGCGTGCTTCCAGCTCTCCGGGAAGGTGGCGGTGTGGAAGGAGGAGTTGATGATGTCCCGGAGATGGGGTGCGATGGTGGCGTCGGCTTTGTTGAAGACGTGGTGTGGGCAGGGGTCGGTTGGTGATCCGGAGTGGATGGAGTTCATCGTGCGGGTGGTGTCTTCGGTGCTGATCGGGGTCCAGTTGCAGAGGGTGGTGGTGGCGGGCGTTGGTTCGGCGGTAGGGTGCGTTGTTTGTGCGTCGAAGCTGTTGTGTATGTCGGTGATCTTGCGGTGGAAGAACGCGGAGAGTGAGTTGCAGAGGTCTTGCGAGGGGGTGATGTCGTTGTTTCCGGCGCTGGGGTTGGAGAACTCTTTGACGATGCTGAAAAGTTCCTTGCTGTCATGGGCGTTGTTGTCCAGTCGTTCTTTGAGTGCCGACTTCTTGGTGGCACGGATCAGCTGGTGGTGTTTGCGGGTGGCGTGCTTGAGGGCGGTCCTGTTGTCTGTGGTGTGGTCGAGTCGCCAGGTTTTCTCGAGAGTGCGGCAGTTCTTCTTGGATTCCTTGAGTTCGTTGGTGAACCAAGGGGTTTTCTTGCTTCCGGGTCTGCTGGGAGGGTTTTTTAGTGGTGCGAGGTCGTCGGCGCAGGCGGTCAGCCACTTGGCGAGGTTGCTGGCTGCTTCGTTTGGGTCTGTTGTGTTGGTGGGTGTGTTCTGGCTGAGGGAGGCGGTGAGCTGCTCGGCGGTGATCTTGCTCCAGCTCCGGCGGGGAGCCTGTTGCGGGTGGTGGTGGGTCGCAGTTTTTCTGAAGCTGAAGTGGACGCAGCTGTGGTCGGTCCAGTGGAGTCCGGTGGCGTGGCTGAAGGAGATGTGCTTGCTGGACGAGAAGACGGGGTCAAGCGTGTGGCCGGCGTAGTGGGTGGGCGTGTTCACCAGTTGCTTGAGTCCGAGGTTGGCGAGGTTGTCCAGCAGGGCGGTGGTGTTTCTGTCGTTGTTGTTCTCCAGGTGGAAGTTGAGGTCCCCTAGGAGGATGTAGTCGGCGGAGGGCATGGCGTGCGGGCTGATGAAGTCTGCGATGTCTTCGCTGAATAGTGTGCGTGGTCCCGGGGGTCTGTAGATGAGGGTGCCTCGGAGGGTGGTCTTGGGGTCAGTGTGTATCTGGAAGTGTAGGTGTTCGGCGGCGGTGAAGGTCTCGTCGGAGTTAGTCGAGATGCGGATGGTGTTCTTGTGTACGATGGCGATGCCTCCTCCCGTCTGGTTGACGCGGTCCTTCCGGGTGATCTTGTATCCATCCGGGATGGCTATGGCGATGTCGGGCGCTGAGGAGGCGTTCATCCAGGTTTCAGTGAGGAAGGCGATGTCCGGTGCTGTTGCGTCGAGCAGGTCCCAGAGTTCCACGGCGTGCCTGTGGACGGAGCGGGTGTTCAGCAGGATGCATTTCAGGTGGTTGCTGCTGGTGCTCGACTTGGCGGAGGTGGTGCACGTCAGGGGGCAGGTGAATCGGCAGGTTTGGCAGGTGAAGGGTCCGTGGGTGCGTCTCGGTGAGGCTCGGTAGCAGGCAGGGTTCCGGCCGGCATTGAGTGCGGTGAGGGTGGCGGCGTCGTAGGTCCATCGAGTAGTGTTGCGTTGGTGGGTTCCAGGGGTTCTGGCGCTGGGCGCGGTCCAGTCGCGGACGGGCGCAGACGGGCTTGCCTTAGGCGCGCCTTCGGCGCGCCAGCGGCGCGCCCGCTGCGCACGTCCGCTGCGCGGCCGTGCAGCGGCCGCCATTTATGGGGAGGTGGGAGGGAGGAGCAGCTGGGAGGCGGGAGGCAGGGGCAGCGAATGGGCAGTCAGGGGGCGGGGCCGCAGGGACGCAGCGGCGGGAATGGCGAGAGGCAGCGAGGGGCACAGAAAGGAAAAACGGGGGAGAGCAGGCAAAATCACGGGCACAACAACAGTGGGGCAGCGAGGGGCACAGAAAGGAAAAACGGGGGAGAGCAGGCAAAATCATGGGCACAACAACAGTGGGGCAGCGAGGGGCACAGAAAGGAAAAGCGGGGGAGAGCAGGCAAAATCACGGGCACAACAACAGTGGGGCAGCGAGGGGCACAGAAAGGAAAAACGGGGGAGAGCAGGCAAAATCACGGGCACAACAACAGTGGGGCAGCGAGGGGCACAGAAAGGAAAACGGGGGGAGAGCAGGCAAAATCACGGGCACAACAACAGTGGGGCAGCGAGGGGCACAGAAAGGAAAAACGGGGGGAGAGCAGGCAAAATCACGGGCACAACAACAGTGGGGCAGCGAGGGGCACAGAAAGGAAAACGGGGGAGAGCAGGCAAAATCACGGGCACAACAACAGTGGGGCAGCGAGGGGCACAGAAAGGAAAAACGGGGGGAGAGCAGGCAAAATCACGGGCACAACAACAGTGGGGCAGCGAGGGGCACAGAAAGGAAAAACGGGGGAGAGCAGGCAAAATCACGGGCACAACAACAGTGGGGCAGCGAGGGGCACAGAAAGGAAAACGGGGGGAGAGCAGGCAAAATCACGGGCACAACAACAGTGGGGCAGCGAGGGGCACAGAAAGGAAAAACGGGGGAGAGCAGGCAAAATCACGGGCACAACAACAGTGGGGCAGCGAGGGGCACAGAAAGGAAAACGGGGGGAGAGCAGGCAAAATCACGGGCACAACAACAGTGGGGCAGCGAGGGGCACAGAAAGGAAAAACGGGGGGAGAGCAGGCAAAATCACGGGCACAACAACAGTGGGGCAGCGAGGGGCACAGAAAGGAAAAACGGGGGGAGAGCAGGCAAAATCACGGGCACAACAACAGTGGGGCAGCGAGGGGCACAGAAAGGAAAAACGGGGGAGAGCAGGCAAAATCACGGGCACAACAACAGTGGGGCAGCGAGGGGCACAGAAAGGAAAACGGGGGAGAGCAGGCAAAATCACGGGCACAACAACAGTGGGGCAGCGAGGGGCACAGAAAGGAAAAACGGGGGAGAGCAGGCAAAATCACGGGCACAACAACAGTGGGGCAGCGAGGGGCACAGAAAGGAAAAACGGGGGGAGAGCAGGCAAAATCACGGGCACAACAACAGTGGGGCAGCGAGGGGCACAGAAAGGAAAACGGGGGAGAGCAGGCAAAATCACGGGCACAACAACAGTGGGGCAGCGAGGGGCACAGAAAGGAAAAACGGGGGGAGAGCAGGCAAAATCACGGGCACAACAACAGTGGGGCAGCGAGGGGCACAGAAAGGAAAAACGGGGGAGAGCAGGCAAAATCACGGGCACAACAACAGTGGGGCAGCGAGGGGCACAGAAAGGAAAACGGGGGAGAGCAGGCAAAATCATGGGCACAACAACAGTGGGGCAGCGAGGGGCACAGAAAGGAAAAACGGGGGAGAGCAGGCAAAATCACGGGCACAACAACAGTGGGGCAGCGAGGGGCACAGAAAGGAAAAACGGGGGGAGAGCAGGCCAAATCACGGGCACAACAACAGTGGGGCAGCGAGGGGCACAGAAAGGAAAAACAGGGGGAGACAAGCAGACAAAACGGGCACCGGGGCCACAAGCGGAGGGCGATCTTACCTACAGGAGCAGCGGGCAGACAGCACAGGCGGAGCTGTGTGGTGGGGGAGCGACCTACCTGGCAAGGAGATGCATTTATTGAAGAAGGAGTGCGAGGAAATGGTAAGAGAGCAGAAATGGATTAAGGAATTTGTATGTACTGATCAGTCATGTTACACAAAGGGGGTGGCTATTTTGATTAAGACTTCCGCTCATAGAGGGGTTGTAATTTCAATGGCGACGGAAGGGAACATGGCGGCGGGTTAGTCCGACCGCGAGCTCTCTCTCATCTCCTCCGGATGTTTTACTAAACTCCTGAGCCTTCCCTGAAGGAAAATATGCGAAGCCTTGAATTCTTTACGCTCCCGCTCCCTTGTATTCCCACTTTCCCGCTGTCCCGTTTCTTACTGGCATCTTGTGTGCCCTTGCCTCTGGCCGGCAGGAGGGGCGTGGCGGCTCTTTGCTACCTGTGAGGCCCTGCTCCTGCACGTCTCCGGCCAGCGGGAGAGGCACGGCTCTTCACGACCAGGGAGGCTCCGCTCCTGCATATCTTCCCTTTCTCGACCCCGGGAGTCCAAAAACGCCTCGGAGCTGGCTGGCGGACGCAGCTCGGCTCTGCGCACCGCCAGGGGGCGTCTACTCCAAGCTGCAGATGGCGTTCGCCTGGATAGGCGGGCCGCTTCAAAGATCTCTTTCTGGGGCACTCCAGGCAGGATTAGTCCCTGCTGGGTGCCCCGCTCTGTAAACTTCACCACTGGCGGTTTTGAGGGGGCTGAGCCATCTGGTAGATTGCCGCTGCTGCAGCTACACCAATATTACTGTAGTCCCTCTCAGCTCTCACCTGCCTCCTCGGTCCTTTCTTTGCCCATGAGCACTAGACGGGCTAAGCGCCTTGATAGCAGGGAACCAAGCACTGCTCTCCCTCCTAAACAGACACCACAGAGAAAAGGAAAAGCGAAGCTTACTAAACCAGATTCTGCGCAGGATGAGCAAGTAAGACGGGGGAAGCGTTTGATGCACATGTTATTTCGGGGTCTCTTGTAAACTCTACTACGATTCCACCTACCTCCATTTTTGGGAAAAATGTGACTAAAAAGCCTGGCACGAAAACAGGGGGAAATCTGTCTCTTAACTCTGAAAATCCCTCTTCAATACCCTCGGCACGACATCGAAAGGAAGCACCCCAAGTCAGGATAACCCTGTCCCTTAGATCATTTTTTAAGGTACACGCTAAAATCCAACAGGCTGGTCCAACCTCCCCGGAGACAATGGAGTCATATCAGAATAAGAGGGTGTCTGACGAGGCTTCTGTGGTAGGCATGGATCCTAATAATGCTAATACCTTAGCTGAAGAGGCGGTGCACTTGAATATTGCTACCTCTAATAGGTTTCAGGTCCTAGGGGATATCAATGCCGACCCAGTCAACCCGCTTGTCGAGATGAGCCAAGCTTCCACCTCGCTGGCCCCTGGAGACTTACCGACCTCAAATAGTCCTAAACAACTGGAATTGGCAGATATGTTAGAGGCCTTATCTTCAGAGATCAGAAACAAGTTCGCTATCTCGGAAAGATCTGGCTAAAATTCAAGACTCCTGTGAGACTTTAGAGGCCAAAATGTCGCCAATTACGGAGAGAATCTGCGTCATGGAAGCCTCAGTAGAGGCCCTCAATAAGGAAGTGGAGACCAATCGACCCAAGATACAATCACTAAAAAGTGGAGAGAAAGCCATGCTGGACAAAATTGAGTCCCTAGAAAATAGCGCTAGATGAAACAATATTAAGGTTCTCAACACTCCAGAAGGTCTGGAGGGAGATAACATCAAAAGTTTCTTCATAAACTTATTAAAGGAGTTTATTCCCACCATTGATCCCCAAGACTTAGAGGCTGACATCCAGAGAATTCATAGAGATCCCTTCTCAAAAAATCTGAATAGGAAAACCCCCAGGAGAATTTTGGTTAATTTCAAAACATATACACTAAAAGAGCAAGTGCTGTCTGAAGCTTTAAAAGCAGGTAGCTTCACTAAAGGAGAGTGGTCATTTTGGATTAGGTCGGATCTCTTAAGAATCACACAGAACAGGCATTGGGAGCTGGTGAAATTGATGCCAATTCTAAGATCTTTAAGTGTAACAGTTCAACTGAGATTTCCGGCCCTACTTAAAGTTATGTGGAAGAATAAAATGCTTAACTTTAGGGATCCCAAGGAGGTAGGGATTTTCATTGACCAAATAAAGGTTCAGGATGATTTTTTCTTTTAATGTAATTGGCTGAATCCGGAGGATGAAGTGAGCTCCAATGGGTAATCTTTTCATCATACCCAGGTTATCTTTAGGGTGGGTTCCCTTGGGTGGGGGGGGTGGTCACAAGAGAAGCAATTTAGTTCTGTATTTCACTGGGTGGGGAGCATATTAGGGAAAAAAGAAAAAAAAAGTCCTCATTATTTGGCTATACTAAATGAGATTGTAAATAAAAGAGGGGTAGGCCATGACCAAGTCGCTCAACTGGTGTCAAGACATTGGATCTGATAAACGCTAAATGCCTGTTTTTACCCCAATTAAAATCTTAACATGGAATGTTAATGGCCTTAGAGTAGCGGGTAGACGAAGGAGGATCCTCCAATATTTGAGCCAATCCAACTATGATATTATCATTTTACAAGAAACACACCTAACTATTGATGAATGGTAGGCCGCTCGAGCTAAGCAGAAATGGATTGAAAACTCTCTTCATACAACCCAAACATGTTGCACGAAAGGAGTAGCTCTTATTTTTAAAAAACGGCAAAAGCGACCCTAGGGGCCTTTAAGGTAGATGTTAAGGGGCGATGGATTATTGCCGATGTTAAGAGTCAGAATGAATGGTTTGTTTTAGTGGGGTACTATGGACCAGACATAGATGATGAAGCTCCTTTAAATTCCATTCATAATCATTTACTGCAATCTAATTTTCCTATTATTATGGGAGGTGATTTTAACATCCTCCTGAATCCATCTCTTGATAGATCTAAAGGGGTGGGAGTAGTACCTACTAAAAAGGGCTCTTTCATCATAGTCTTGATGGAAGATGTAGGCCTCACAGATATCTGGAGAGGAAAACACAAGGCAATACGTGTCCCCCCAAGTTTTACATTCCACAATAAAAAACATGGGCACTTTTCCAGAATTGATTTTTTCTTGGTAGATGCTAGGCTGACAAACAGCGTTAAAACGGTGGCACATATTCCGGAGCATCTTTCAGATCACTCTGCTGTGCTGATGGAATTACGATTAGAGAGAAGTTCCTCGATTGGAAGATGGACTTTCGATAGAGCTCTACTCTCTGACGCATCAGGAATAACACAGCTAAAGAGTGATACCCTGTCTTTTTTAAATTAATGACTCCTCTGCCCCATTACATGTAATATGGGATGCCTATAAGGCATTTATAAGAGGCAGAGTTATTAGTATTGCCGCAAAAAAGCATAAGGAAACCAAAGCTATGATAAAAAAGCTGGAAGGAGACATCACTAGAGCTCTGAGTGAAAAAGTTACTCAAGAAGGCAATCAGTAGCAGAGGGAGGAAAACAATGAGGTTATAGCTAAAAGACAGGCGTTAGCTGACTATCTAGACAGTATTACTAGAAGGAGATGGTAGGCTAGCAAATTAGCTAATTATGAATATGGAGAAAGATGTAGGAAGCTCCTTTCTTGGAAATCTCGCATCAACCAAACAAGGAATATAATTAAGGAGATTGCCAATGTTGAATCAGGGGAGGTCTGCTTGGAGAATACTAAAATAGAACAAGCATTTGAGTCCTTCTTTCAAGACTTATATACAGAGGATCAGGTAGTCTCCGACACTTAAATTAAAGATTATGTTGATAGAAAAATACTACCCTCACTTGTTGATGACCAAGCTCTATGTTTGCACCAAAACATTTCTCTAGAAGAACTTATGGCTGCAATGAAAAATCTAAAAAGAAAAAGAGGTAGTGCCGCGGGGATAGACGGTATTCCTAATGAGTTTTACATTTCTCTTGCCGAGGAAATTTCCCCGGTCTTGGTGAAATTATTTGATAGCATTTTCTCAGATGATCTCCCAATTCCTAAGTCCTGGGACGAGGCAGCTGTCAGTCAAATTTCGAAGCCTAATAAAGACCCTAAAAAATGTCAGTCCTGTAGGCCTATCTCCCTGCTGAATTGCGACTATAAAATCTATGCGCAAATTTTAGCAGGGAGGTTGAATCCTGTGATGGGCTCTCTGCTTCAGCCTGATAAGAAGGGATTTATTAGGGGTCGTCAACTTCATGATTTAACTCATGAGTTGATTGGCGCAATTGATATCGCCTCAGCTAAAAAGCTACCTTTTACCATCTTTGCGTTTGACGCGGCCAAAGCCTTCGACAGGGTGAGCTGGCCCTTTTTACGCTAAATGATTCACATCTTTGGGTTAGGGGTTAAATTTGCCAGGGCCATTAGTAACATCTATAAGACTCCTACAGCGAGGATAGTGGTTAATGGGAATCTAACCAATTCAATCAAGTTGGAGCGAGGAACTAGACAGGGTTGTCCCCTCTCCCCTTTAAATTTTGACTCAAACATTGAACCCTTGGCATGTAGTATCAGTGCTAGTCAAATCTTTGCACCGTTTGAAT
Source organism: Calotriton arnoldi (assembly GCA_963921515.1). Classification (NCBI taxonomy): domain Eukaryota; kingdom Metazoa; phylum Chordata; class Amphibia; order Caudata; family Salamandridae; genus Calotriton; species Calotriton arnoldi. The sequence continues at coordinate 887,597 of CAWUFW010005859.1, read as the reverse complement.
GGAATGGGTGGGTGAAAAAAGTATCCCTCTATGTGGACGACTTGGTGATCTTCACAAGGGAGAGTCCTAACATCTTGCCTAGGCTGGAGCGACTTTTGAGGGATTTTGGGAGGGTTTCCGGCTATTTAATTAATCGCCAAAAAACTGAAATTATGTCCTGGAATACGCCATCAAATATCTCATTGGTCAAACAACAAATCAGATACTTAGGAGTACAAATCACACAAGACATCACTAGGTTAGCCCAGGTAAACCTTGAATCAAAAAGGAAAGAGACAGGAACACTACTAAGATCCTGGGGTAGCGTCCCACTCTCAATTCTGGGCCGCTCTTACCTGGTTAAACTGTCAATCTTGCCAAAATTTACATTTATCTTTGATGCAATTCCCTTATCTTTTAATCTCAAAACATTAAAAGCTCTGCAGGGTGACATATCCAGCTTTCTCTGGTCTAATAAGGGGGTGAGGATTGCCTGGAGGAAACTACGAAGCACAAAGTTAGACGGGGGTATAGCAAGCTCTGACTTTCGTTTCTACTGCTGGGCCTTCCAACTAAAGAATGTAAGATCTCTCTTATTTGGATCCTCTTGTCTCCCTCCCTTTCTCCAAGCCATGTCTAAAAATGTCCCCCAGGGCGGCAACGGTTTTCTTTTCAAGTTTGGGCATCCCAAATATTTAACAAAAGTCAAACTAAAGGTTTTGAGATCTGCCTGTGAACTCTGGTATCAGTTTAGAAAGACTATTAAGATCCCGTACTATAGTGCCGGTGCCCCTATTTGGAATTCTCCGGGCACGCCAGCTTGCCTTAAGGATAGTTTGTCGACCCCTTTATTGGAAAAAGGCATTGAGAAATGGGGTCAACTATTGCAAAACAATAAACTTTTCTCATGGGACTTCCTTAGTAACATCACGAACCAAAGGCAGTCTAGATTCAAATTTTATCAACTGTCCAGCTGGGTCGTTAACTGGGTAAAGAAATGAAGAATATGAGAACATTTCACTAGGCCCGCTTCATCAACGTAAAGAAGTATCTAAATGGTACTGGCTACTAGTAAAAGGGGAGCCCCCACCAACGTCTATGGAGGAGCCCTGGAGAAGAGACCTGCCCTCGATGACATAACATCTTTATGGCAAGTATCGATGCGCACATTATGGAGTGTTGTTAAAGCTGCCCCACTTAGGAGAAACCATCTGTTTACACTTCACAGAGCATACTGGACCCCTAAGAGGCTTGCAAAGCTGGGAGGTGAAGGCGTGAAAGTCTGCCTGAAGTGCGCCTCGGGGAATGCGGATGATCTGCATATGTTTCAGCAGTGTCCTCGGATTCAGGGCTTCTGGTACAACGTTGGTAAGACCATCTCAGAGGTTCTGGGGCAAGAAATTCAGGTAAGCTTGGTTTTGGTTATTTTTGGAGTTCTCCCAGAGGAGAGTATTAGCTGTAAGCTTTCTAAACTTCAAGCCTCACTGTTATTTATCTTAATCCTTCTGGCAAGGAGAGAAATTTGTTTAAAATGGGTATCGTCTCAGCCCCCAGTATTTTTGGAATGGGTTGCCTCAGTTAAAGAGTTTACATGTTTGTTTCTCGAGAAAAAGAAACAGATTTTGGGGTGGCTGGGAGGAGTGGGTTAACAAGCTTGATAATACAACACCTTAAAATGGTCCAATGATTATGAAATAAGTGAGATTACGGGAAGGAGGTTGAACCTGGGGAAGGCTGCTATGCTCCTCCTCTTCTCCTCCCCAGGAGAATAGCGGTTGACTATTCTAGGAACCTTGGAGGTGGTAAAGTAACAGACGAGGCCATGACCTCCCTCTTTAGGAATCAGAAAAGAGCCTATATCCGCTTAAAGACAAACTGCTTATTTATGAATGAGGATATAAAAAACATTATTAAAAAAAAGACTTCCGCTCATGCTACCCTTGGAGATTTTAAGGCGGACCCTGGCGGGAAATGGTTAATTGCCAAAATGAGGTATACAGTGAATGGTATGCAATAGTAGTGTTTTATGGTCCAAATATTGATGACCCGGGTCCTTTTCAGGCCCTGTATTGCCAATTGTTGCTGGTAGCAGAAACAATAATAATAGGGGGGGATTTTAAAGTGGTGTTGGATCCTCTACTTGATAAATCTACCACAAGGAAAACAGCCAATTCCCCAAAGTTGTCAGCGTTAGCGAGGCAGCTGATGAAGGATCAGGGTTTAGGTGATGTGTGGAGACAAAGGCCCGGCAGTGATAAAAGTGTCACCTTTCACAATAAGAAAAATGGTAATTTCTTCAGAATTTATGTTTTCCTCGTAGATGTTAAAATGACTAGTAGAGTGAAAGAGGTGAGACATCTCCCTGAACATCTGTCCGATCACTCTGCAGTCAAGATTGATCTACTCTTGAGAAAGGGACTCATTCCTCCTAGGTGGACTCTAGACAGGACACTATTGCTGGATCACATGGTGATTAGTCATCTAAGACAAGATACATCAGGTTTTCCAAAAGGGAATTTTGGATCAGCTCCACTGCACATAGTCTATGACACCTTTAAAGCTTTCATTAGGGGAGGATCATAAGTATAGCGGCGGGCACGCATAAGGAGTTCAGGCGCAAACTTAGTGAGTTGGAGGAGAAAATTGAAAAAGCACGGAGAGAACGGGCTACTAATTGGGGGGGCAGGATTTGATTATCCTCAATAATAAGAACAGAGTGGTGAAAGATGAACATGCTGAGTAGTTGGAGGGCTTTGTACATAGAAAATGGGAGGCCAGTAAGGTAGTCCACTATGATATGGTGAGGGATGTGGGAAGGTATTAGCTTGGAAAACAAAGGTGAAAAATGCAAGGAGTGTTATCAGGGAGAAATTAAGACAGAGAAACAGGGAAATGGTGTATAGACGACACAGATATAAAACAGACTTTCTTCAATTTTTTCAGGAGTTATACACGGATGATTCAGTGGTTTCAGACAGCCAAACAGAGAATTGGCGTAGAAAGATCCCACTTCTGAAGCTTGGGTCGGATTCAAGAAGGGCTTCAAATCAGGAGATAGGTCAGGAGGAGGTGAGGGAGGCAATCAGGGAATTTAAAAAAGGGAAGGTATCATGCTGCCGATTGCCTCCGATTTATTTGTATATTACCTTTATGGATGAGTTAAGCCCTTTCTTGAGTAGACTGCTGGTAGATATCTTTTTGAGAGGAAACACTTTACCCCGCTCATGTGAAGACTGAAGAAGCCACAATTAGCATGATTTTATAACCTAATAAAGATCCGAAACTCTGTGAATCCTGTTGACCAATTTCACAATTGTGATTATAAGATCTGTACACACATTCAAGTAAGCAGATCAGATAAGGTGATCGGAGACCTAGTTCATGAGGACCAACAGGGCTTTATAAGAGGACGGCAGCTACATGGGCTTACAGATAACTTGGTGGGAGCAGTGGACATGGCAACAGAAGGGGAAATTCTGTCAAATAAAATTGTACTGATATCCTGAACTCAAAGTTCACAAATTGTATACAATATAATCAAACTAAACTGTGAAAGTGTGCTGTCTTGGAATGGAGCCTGCCTGTCTCCGTGAAAAACTTTAAAAAACTAGACAACCAAATGGTTAGCTAAAGCCAAAATGCACTACATATGGAGCCCGCAGGCTAGACTTGACATTAGTGTTCCAAGTTCAAAAGTTAAGCGAAAAGTCAACATACTGACATATATCATTATTTAATGACATCATATGAAATTATTATGCATTGTATTTGCAGAGTCAAACAAATGTTGCTTCACATTCGTCGCACTATTAATGTACATTCAAACGTAGACCAGTGCTGTAATAGCTGCTTGATTGAAGCAATCCAATGCATTTCGGGCTATTTCACCCTTCATCATGGGTAACTATAGGTGAATAAACAGAACATTACGATGTCAAAGTGTAGTTCTCATGAGGTAAATTGCCATCTCAACAAAAGGAAAGAACTTTTAAAAGTTACTAAAAGTTACAGATTTGAAGTGATAGAAAAAGGAAAAGGGAAAGGAAAACAGAAAACTTTCTCCGTAATTCTCCACTTGTGCTTGATGAACTGAAATGCTCCTTAAATTGATAGTGAGTTATAGGAAAATGGTTATTGTTATCAAAGCCATTATAGTCACTTCAATAACAATAACCATTTTTCTACAACTCACTGTCGTTGATTGCGGTTCGCTTTGTATTGTCACAGTGGTCAGTTTAAGGAGCGTACTGCATCTGAATCTTTTCCCTCTAGAGAATTTGTGAAGACACATTGCTAAGAATAGGTAGCCCAGCCTGAGACTACCACATCGCCTAGTGGGTGGCTCACAAGAGTTTCTACATTTTAAATCAGCCAGTATACTGGAACAATATTTCGATTTCATCTTAGTTCCAATTGATAGAAAGCTTTATATCCAGTTTAGGATTGGCACACTCCCTTTTAATACTTTTACCAGTACCTGGCAATGCAAGCCATTGCCTATTGTAATATGTCATGGCTGCAAATCAGTAAAGGAAAGAGGGTACTTAAGAACTTGATATTAGGTGTTGTACAGTATAACTCATTTTATTTCGATGAGACAGTTTTTAAATGATTCTGTTGCTCTATTATGGAGCTACTAGTGCATTACTCCTTGTTGATTAGTCCATTATTTATAGTACTGTATATGTTTTAATTATTTATTTTTTCTTTTGCTGCGTGGCCAGCAATGAATTGGGAACTTTTATTTCATTTGTGCAGAAATAAAGTTATTTATTAATTTATTGATTATGAATGCTGACTGTAGGCTCAGGGTGTAGATTAGGCAGGTTTTAGGGATACCTTACTTTAGTGAATTAGCCCCTATCTGGGATTCACCAGGAACCCCGGAATGCTTGCCAGACAGCTTAGCGAGGCCGCTGATAGAAGCAAAATTAAACACATGGGGTCAGATCATTAAAGAAGGCAGCTTGATATTCTGGCAAGATATATCTCAGATAACAGGAAATAGACTATCCAGATTCAAGTACTTTCATCTGGCTACGAGAGTTGTGACAAGAGGATTGGGGACTGAATGAGTGGGAGGAACAACTAAAAGGAAGTAATCCTATAAAGAAAGAGGTGACTAGGTGGTACTGGATGTTAGTTCAATCCATGGACAGAGTCTTTACCTTGCCAGTGGCAATTTGGAAGAGGGACCTGCCAACATTGGAGTTAATATACTTTTGACAAGTATCTATGTCTACTTTGTTTGAATCAGTGAAATCTGCATCTCTCAAGAAAAAACATCTGTTTGCGTTGCATAGAGTCTATTGGACTCAGAAGAAGCTATTGAGCTTGAGAAATTGAGATGTGATGTCCTCCCTCAAATGTGGTGCCGAGATGGCTTATGACGTACATATGTTTTTGCAGTGTCCTGCTATTCAGCTCTTCTGGCAAAAAGTGAGTAAGGAACTTTCTGAGATGTTGGGTAGACAAATAGAGGTAACCCTAGCACTGGTTATTTTTGGCATCTGAGAAAAGGGGCTATCATCACGTTGCCCAAGAGACAAAGATTACTTATATCTGTGCTTGTTTTGTTAGCAAAAAGGGAGATTTGCATGAAATGGGTATCTCATACGTTCCCTGTTTTACTGAGTGGGCACTATCAGCTTGGCGGGTCAGTAAGCTTGACTGCAATTGTCCTACAACAAGAAATTAGATGTGGAAAATACTAGAGAACTTGTGGGAAGACTGGAACGGTATACGTGTAGGGCCGATGATAATAAGCGGAAATGTGTCTGATGATTAAGACCAAGGCACCAACGGATGAAAAAAACAGGGCCAGTTCGAACGTTTAATGTTGGATAGATCATGCTCAGGCTGAGTGTTGGAAATGGCCCTTTTTGCAGGGTTATCCCCAAACCTTTTGCTTCTTCCTCCTATTTTTCCTGACCTGTTTTTCTTGGCTTTAGGACTCTGAGCAATATACCACTGTTAATCAGTGCTAAAGTGCATATTCTCTCTGCGTAAATTGTTATTATGATTGGTTATCCTTGATTGGCATATTTGATTTACAGGTAAGTCCCTAGTAAAGTGTGCCCAGGGCCTGTAAATCAAATGCTACTAGTGGGCCGGCAGCACTGACTTGCCATCCACACGAGTAGCCCTGTAAAGGTCTCTCAGACTGCAGTGTCTGTGTGTGCAGTTTTAAACTGCCATTTCGACCTGGCAAGTGCACCCACTCGCCAGGCCCAAACCTTCTGATTTACTACATGCAAGTCACTCCTAATCAATCTTTTATTTGATATTTCTTGACTCCTTGGAAACCATCCTGAGATTTCCCACAGTTTCTGGTAGTAGAGTTATGGTTCACACCTCGAACGGAGCATTAAAAATAGTACCCAAGCTATATTAAAGTAATTCTTGATTCCAGTTTCCAGTGTCCAGATCCAGATGGAGTGGCAAAGCAGAATTTGAAGGCATTGCGGTATTGGCGGTTGCGGTATTGAAGGTGTGAGTATTAATAGGGTGAAAATGCCTTGGTAGAGAGTATTGTGATTGTGAGCGTTCTTTTCTTTTAAGGTGTATGAGTGAAAGATAAAGCCATCGAGTTGTTGAAAAGGAGGAGTTGAGTTTCAGACTTGTTGAAGTCGAAAGATCCCGGGATAATAACAAATATTTAAACTTGTTTGCAGGTGAATTAGATGTGGAGTGTGAGGTACCATAATTTCTATCAGTAACAATAGAAAGAAGCTGTTGTGATTTTTTAACTTCTGTTAATGTTAGTGGAACCTCATTGCGCAAACGGGTGAAGCTGCATTAATTTGTGTGAATTTTCGCTGGTCGAGAAGTCACTTGCCAGTGTAGAATATTCTTGAGTGGTTGTGACACTTAATTTGTTTTAGCATAAGCAAACAAGAAGTTGTTTCAAGAAAAATGTGAAGCTGCTGCACGGAGTGAGTCATACGTCATAGTGTTTCGCACTGGGAGTAGATGATTGTACTTTCTTGCTGCCATTGGCTAGTGGATTTTCTGTGTCATGCTGTGATTGGAAATTGTCAGTTTGAGTGCTGTCTTTTGATTTGGTAACAAATTACATGAAACTAAAAGCTGTAATTTAATCGGTGAACAAAAATTTGACATATTCGGAACTAAATCAAAAGATTCGGTCTGACGTAAGAAATTGAAAGCTATATTGACATTATGAAATGTTTAAAGGATTTTAAGAAATTTGTCAGGGGAGATGTCATGATTCCTGTACGAAAAGGTGAGGAGGCACCTCCAAAGGGTACTCCAGCATACATTATGACTACTGAATATGGATTAAAGTCATGTTTGTGGCTATGTCAATGGAGTAGGATTACAGAAAATGAGGATGTTATAAGTTTTCCGAGATATGGGACATTCAGTACTACAATCCTAGATCATTTGAAGGGGAAATTGTATGAAATGAAGCCACCACATCGACTGATGCAATACCAAGTTTTAAATGCTTGGAGAAAGGTTGCAAGGGAAAATGAAATGGAGAAATATCAAAGAAGGACAGGAAGAGCAATGCAGAATCATGCAAATGCTCTGTGGGATGAGGATCAACGTAGAAGGAGGAAAGGTATTACTGAAGGAGTCAGATTAAATCTGGTTCTCACATAAGAATGTACAAATAAAAATAAGGATGCAGAGAAACAAGAGGGAGGAGAGTCAGATGCTTATTCGTGAGATCAAATATTGGAACAGATGTTGTCCTCCTGACCACCTCCACCTGTAAAATATACTGATCCAGGAGAGATAAGTGCTAGTGCCAGTCAGACCATATCTACCGATCCAGTGGATTCAGATCCACTTCGTATTGAGTGACCCATATAGGTTTTGCAAATTGCTCCACCAGTTGCGAGACGACCACCAGCTGTGGTCCTGACTGATAATGTTTCTGTAGTACTTTGAGTGGTTGTTACTGTACCACCCCAAATTGTGAGAAGGCCAGAAGTCTTAACGACACCAGTTGTTGGGAATGTACTGACAACTTAGAATTCAAAGTTAATTTTGTGGAGATCCCCACAAAATTTGCAGGCTCTAGTAGATGGAGGAGAGGCCATAATCTTTACGACTCCCTTAACTACAAATGATTTAATTGGCAATGGAGAGGGATTTTTACCAGCATTGATTGAAGAGATTACTGCAGATAAGAGGATCCCAGTCAAAGAGCCCTCAAAATAATTAGAAACAAAGTAAAACAGATCATTGGATATTCCTAAATTAAAAAAAGTCTTAGAACTGATCAAGGGTTGCCTGGAGTTTGATCACTTGGATCAATACCAAAGAAATGAGTTAACCTACGTGTGTTAGGAAATTACTCGAAGAGCTGCTGTGATACATGACAAATTGACAGGGATAGCAAAAAAGGTATGATGTTGATCTTACTAATAATGTAAGTCTGCATCGTAGTTACAGGGTTGAATTGGATGATCAGGCAATACAAAACATGAGTATTAAAGTATTAAGGGAATGCGTCTGCACATTATTGAATTGGTTAAATGCATATGCAGATGGAAAGATGTGGAGAATTTGGAACTTAGATGGGCAAAGAAACACAAAAAGAAAAAGAGGGAAGCAGGAGGCAGACAGGATGAGTTGGATGAGGCAGCTCCGTATCCTTTGAGGGAAGTAGTTGGAGTTACCTATTTAAATGTTCCATGGAACAGAGGTAATCTGACAGCATTTCCAAACAACTTTCCAAAATTGAGAGACACGCTGGTGCAGTGGTATGCACAAGTAGAAAGGTTTATCAAGATTTTGAATGTGTTGTGAAGAGATTTGGATACCTTTAGTGACATTGTGGTTCCAGCTGACTTATGGGCAGGATGTAAAGTAGCTGTACTACGGTCGAAAGGACAACCACCTAGAGAGAGAGGTACCGGTGCACCATCACTAGTGGTGATAGAAAAATATGAAGTGGTTATGTCTTTTTTGAAAGGAAAGATTCCTTCCAGGGATACTGATTAGTAGCACTTCAAGCGGTTGTTACAGTACCACCCCAAATTGTGAGAAGCCCAGAAGTCTTAACAACACCAGTTGTTGGGAATGTACTGACAACTTAGAATTCAAAGTTAGTTTTGAGGAGATCCCCACACAATTTGCAGGCTCTAGTAGATGGAGAAGAGGCCATAATCTTTACGACTCCCTTAACTACAAATGATTTAATTGGCAATGGAGATGGATTTTTACCAGCATTGATTGAAAAAATTACTGGAGATAAGAGGATCCCAGTCAAAGAGCCCTCAAAATAATTAGAAACAAAGTAAAACAGATCATTGGATATTCCTAAATTAAAAATAGTCTTAGAACTGATCAAGGGTTGCCTGGAGTTTGATCACTTGGATCAATACCAAAGAAATGAGTTAACCTACGTGTGTTAGGAAATTACTCGAAGCGCTGCTGTGATACATGACAAATTGACAGGGATAGCAAAAAGGTATGATGTTGATCTTACTAATAATGTAAGTCTGCATCGTAGTTACAGGGTTGAATTGGATGATCAGGCAATACAAAACATGAGTATTAAAGGAATGCATCTGCACATTATTGAATTGGTTAAATGCATATGCAGATGGAAAGATGTGAAGAATTTGGAACTTAGATGGGCAAAGAAACACGAAAAGAAAAAGAGGGAAGCAGGGGGCAGACAGGATGAGTTGGATGAGGCAGATGCGTATCTTTTGAGGGAAGTAGTTGGAGGTACCTATTTAAATGTTCCATGGAACAGAGGTGATCTGGCAGCATTTCCAAACAACTTTCCAAAATTGAGAGACAAGCTGGTGCAGTGGTATGCACAAGTAGAAAGGTTTATCAAGATTTTGAAGGTGTTGTGAAGAGATTTGGGTACTTTTAGTGACATTGTGGTACAGCACCATCACTAGTGGTGATAGAAAAATATGAAGTGGTTATGTCTTTTTTGAAAGGAAAGATTCCTTCCAGGGATACTGATTGGTTAAAGATTAAAAGAACCACACAAGAGCTGAAGGAGACAGTTCATGAATACTATGAAAGATTACTGCAGGTGTTCAAACAGCACAGTGGAAATGATTAGCCTGAAGAAAGGGCTATGGGGATTTTTTTGTCCCAGTTCATTTTAGGGTTAAAACCTGTAATTAATGCCCACATTACACAAAGTGTGATTTTTTGTCAGACCAAGACGTTAGATGAAATCCTGCATTAAGCAAAATATTGTAGTGATGAATTGGGGATGAAGCAGAGGAAACTAAAGAAGAAATTTATGTTGGCTCAGAGAAAGTTGGCTCAGAAAGGTTTCCAGTCCCGTCTTTTACAGGAAATCAGGGAATGATGCAGGGAGTTGTTGCTCTGCAGCCTGGATTTACAGTAAATCAAGGTGGAATTAATATGACCCCTGGCAGAGGTCAAGGTGTTCCCATTTGTATGGGATCAGAAACAGACATTGCTGCAATAAATAAGGTTACTGTCTGTCACGTTTGTCATAGGGTGGGGCACTGGAAACAAGAATGCTGATTTAATCCTGAAATGCTGGAGGATTAATGTACAATTCAGAGGGTACACTAGTACAGCAAATGCAGAGTTACATGCAAAATCAAGCTCAGATGATGCCCCCGCTCCTCCGCAAATGGGGAACCCTAAATTGAACATAAATCAAATGCCAAAGTTTAACTTAAATCAGTTCAAAAATGGGTATGCCACAATTTCAAAACGAGAATCAAAATGTTATAGGTCAATATTCCTTATTTGAGACTGATCGGTTTGCTTCTGATAATTCCCAATGACGGTGCCTGAGAGAGAGAGAAGATTGCGTGATTGGCGTAGTCTTAGAGGTAGATCAAAGTGGCCCATGTGTAGACCCAAATGTTTATGTTCATGATGTGTAATTTCTGATTGACATCAGAGCTACCTGTTCTACTGTAAGAACAGTTGAAGTACAAGACTTGCCTCTCAATGGGAAAATGATCCAAGTAGTTGGGATTACAAATAAACAAATGCAAAATCCAATTTCAAAAGAAGTTCCAGTGAAATTGGAACCTGTGAAGAGGAGCACCAATTTGTGGCCTGTGACACAAGCCCAATAAACCTGCGAAGAAGAGATCTATTGTGTAAGTTAAATTGCACAACATACTGCACACCGGATGGTGTTGCCTTTCACACCCATGATAAGGATGCCACCTTTAAAATGATTTGACAGAACGCTGAAGTAGGAATGTTCCTTTTATTTACAATTTCTGAATTACAAGAAGATCTAAGCGAAACTGCAATTGCAGAAGCTTGGGATCTCACAGGGAAAGACACTGGACTCATAAAAGGTGTGGAACCAGCCCAAATAAGATTAAAACCAAATGCTGTATGTCCCTGAACACCATCCTATCATTTGTCTCTAGAAACAATTGCAGGAATACAGCCAGTGATCGAAGATATGCTTCAGAAAGGCATACTTAAAGAGTTGATTAGAAGCCCATGTAATTCACCTAGTATGGGTTTACAAAAGCTAAATGGCAAGTATAGGATTGTCCAAGATTTCAGGAGGATTAATGACATAGTAGTGCCTTGTTGTCCTGTGGTACCGCATCCTGCCACAATACTGTTGCAAATTTCTTGTACTGCAGAATGGTTTACAGTCAGATTTGTGTCAGGCTTTCTTCTCAGTGCACTTGCATGGGGATAGCCAATACTTATTCTCATTTGTCTTCCAGCAGAAGACAATCATGTGGTGTTTTGTCTCTCAAGGGTACATAGAGAGTCCGTCTTTCTTCAACCAGAACCTAAAAAGAAATCTTGAACCCTTACAAATGCCTTGTGAGTCTACCCTCGTACAATACATAGATAATCTTTTAAAAGCAGCAGAAACATGTGATGCTTGTAAGTATGACAATTCTCCTCGGCGTCTTGAAGGCGGTTGCCACAGTGAGTGCTAGTTTGCAAAAAAGCAAGAATATAGTGATGGGACACCCTTTAATTGTCATGGTCCCACACTGTGTGGAATTATTGCTGACTAAAATGAAAACTCAGTATTTGTCCAGTACTAGTTTAACCATATATGAGCAAAATTTGCTTGCATCCAAGTATGTAATATTCAAACGTTGTTATGTTTTAAATGTTTCTACTCTTATGCCTCTGACTGAACAAAGTAAAAAATGTGAAGAGTTTGATCATGATTGCCTAAGTGTCACTGAACTATATACAATGCCAAGACCTGACATTAAGGATGAACCACTAAATGAGCCCGGCTATGTCATATTTGTTGACTGTTCATGCCTAAAAGGAAATGAAGGCACACTAAGAGCAGCATATGGCGTGTGCTCCGTAAATAATGTGATCGAAGATTCCAGGCTTCAGTCTGTTTTCTCCGTACAAGTTGCTGAGTTAATTGCCTTATCTGAGCTTGCAGTTTGACTGCACAAATGAGAGTCACCATTTTTACGGGCAGACGTTATGGTTTTGGTGTAGTTCATGATTTTGGGCAATTATAATCGCAAAGGGGATTTCTTACCTTCACAGGAACGCCCATTCGAAATGGACAGCATATCAAGAATTTGCTTGATACCCTACAAAATTCTGTGCTTCAACTTCACTGAAATGGACAGATGCAGTACCACTAGCATTGCTGACCATTCAAAGTATCCCAGACAGGAAGACAGTTTTATCTCCGCAAGAAGTACTAATGGTAAGGCTTATGAGACTACCAGTTGTCCCTGCAAATGCCCTTGTGTACATCACAGATGATATGATTTTGGTCTACTGCAAGACACTTGCTGATGTGGTTCATTCTGTCTCTCATCAGGTATCAGCGGCTACTTGAGACCCTCACCAAGAACAATGCCATAACCTCAATCCTGGTGATTTGTTCGTGATCAAGAAACATGTTCGGAAGACTTGTCTTAAGCCCAGATGGAAGCCCACTACCAAGTCATACTGACTTAAAACTCTGCTGTTAAATGTGCTGGAGGTCAGAATGGATACATGCCTCACACACCAGGAGAGTGAGCAATCCAGAAGAAGCATCCTTGGTCTATGATTCAGAAAGAAGAGCATTAGTGGTTGCAACACCAGTCGAGAGACCACCTAGACCTGCAGCACCAGCACCTGCTGAAATACAGAGACAAGTGCAAGGAGAAGAAAGGGGTGAAGATCAATAAGCTGGAAGACAAATACAAGTACCTAAGGTGATGCAGAGTGGTATTGAGGTCTCGGACAAAAACAGAGCAAAGACTAAACCGCATGCTGAAAACATCTGTGAAATAGAACAAGGAGAAGAACAAGATCCTAGAGAAGGAACGAGCTCTGGGACAAAAAGAACCCACGCAAAGCAGAGTGGCCATGAAATCTTGGAAAAGAGAGAGTGAAGAGAATAGAACAGATTCTAGAAACAGTGCATGAGGATAGGGAGACCAAAGACGAAGGGGAACTTTATCCAAATCATCAAGTTCTAAGGAGATCCAGAAGAACTCGAGTACCTTGCCAAAGATATTCTACACCTGAATGGTCTTACCATGTGAATGCCACACTGAATGCCACATTGGAAGATTTGTGCATCTTAAACCCTGAACTGTTAGAACCTCCTTGAATTACCAAGACGTTTCAATCTGAAAAACTCATTTGAAAAAGCGAAAAATGAACTTAATGCAGAAAGAAGAACAATTATTCACTGTGCCTATTAGATGTTTATTGCTTTAGTTATTTGTTTTACAGAAGTCTAACCTAGGTCTCATAAGAAAGTTACAGAAGAATAGGAATAACACTTTAGAAGAACACGGAGTAGATTTAACGATTATCTATTAGGGATTTGTACCAATAAGTAAAACTAACAAAAAAAACAGCTTTAAAGAAGATCATCTACTAATCCTTTACAACAAGCTGTTCTATTACTGACTCAGAACGATGTGTTGCATTAGAAATAAGTGTAAATGTATCATGGGAGTGATTTTTGTATTAACAGTTATAATGATCACAATAGTCCTACGGTAGGATTTTGCCTAACTCCTGATATGGCACCCCTTAGTACCAATGTGTCACTAATAAACATACACAAAATTATAGGGATAGCATTTTTTTTTAAATGTTTGTAAGCTACAAAAAAAAACAACTACTCTACTAATGTTTATTCTAGATTAATACAAGAATACACTAATGCAATGGATGTTAAGGATTGCTATGTCTGTGCACACTTGCTGACCTCTGTTTCTGAAGAAGTTACACACTATCACATACCTTTGACTTATGCATTTTCTTCTAGCATTTTGCTTTCACTAGTTTATAGGTGAGGACATTTCAAATATTTTTACTCAAACTATGATTTATGATCTAGATCTAGAGTGCCTTTAATAGAAAGCATGACTTTACACTCACAAGCAAAAATGATGGATACAGCTTGGTATTACTTCTTTCCACACTTACCTGTAGTTAGCGTAAAAGCTTACAAAAAGAATTTAACATGCTTAATGTGACACGCCGAGAAAGCTTACCTTATGGCTTTAGAGGAAAGATACATGAACATGACAAAAGCTACAGACAGATAGGTATTCGTATTCGAGAACATATGTAAGAAGGAAAATGAATTCAGAAAGAAAATGGTTTATCCTAAACTCAGACTAGGCAGCAGACAAAAGGGAAGGATTTGCTTTTACAAATGACGTACATTAAAAAGGACTAGACGTGATTGTGAACACATATTCGAACTGACAGGGGGAGTATGGCAAATATTACAGGGCGATGAAAAAGCAATTTCAGGGGTTTGTTACATTTGTGGACAGAATGTTTATCTCCTCTTACCTGCTGATAGGGAAGGAATTTGTTACTTAAGCATACTAATTCCTAAGATGTATCATGCTACCAGTTTAGAAGCACTAACTTTAGCATCAGCACACAGAGAGAAACGTAGCTTAAGCAAAGGAGCCGGGTTAGTAAAGAAAAATATTTGGACCAGCGATACCACCAGTTGAAATAATACTGAATGATGAAAAGATTGGAAAGCTAGCTACTGTTGTTGACAAAATGGCAACAAGCACTTCTGGAGCTTTACTTTTAATTAACACTGAACTAATTGCTATAAGGTCCATGGTTTTGCAAGACCATCTTGCTTTAGACATGATACTAGCTGAAATAGGAGGAGTCTGTCACATGTTGAAATTATCTCATTGCTGTGCATTCATACCAGATGAGAGTAAGCAGATAGAAAGTTTTACAAGAAACATTTCAGGTCTAGAACCTGAATTACATCAGTTGAAACACCAAGTTTGTATGAAAATTTTAGAAAAGGATTGAGCACCTTTGGAAATTGGTTTTTGCCAGCTGGGAAGGGCATACTGAATACTATATTGATGCCAATAGTGATAATAGAGCTGTAAATACTTTTTGCGCAAGAGACAGGAACATTTTCGAAAGAAAATATATGAGAGGGGCATCGGATTATGTGGAATAATGAACGACGACTACCTGAAGTAACTCATTATTAGGGGGATTAAAAGAAAGAGACGAGACACATCAGAAGACGAAAGTGCCTTCTAGACTTGAATTTGCATGTGAAATTTATTTTTGTGATGATATAAAATCATCAAAAGGGAGGGAATTGTGGGAAATAACTTAAAAACATCAAATTTCAACTTGCAAACTGTTGTAATCTAGTTTCCACTCTTTCCCTCACCACCTCCTTTCCTAATTGGTATGCTCCTTCTCTTCCCCCCTCCTTTCCTGACACTTGGTATGCTCTGGGAGTTCATGTTGGAATGTTGGGGAATCAGTTATTGTGTGGAGAGTGGATGACCAGAATAAAGGCTTCTACTTACTCATTGGCGTTTTCATCCTTATTTGAACTTTCAACACTGGCGACGATCCTGCGCAGGGGGCATTTGGTCATCTCCCCTTTCTGTACTCTCTCCAAGATACTGCTAACATTGCTGCAAATATCTGCAACTTGCTTCCCCCTTGGAATCCTTGCAGGGGGTCTACGATTTCACTGGCATACTGTTCCGGTTGGCAAAGCCGTCCATACTGTTATCCTGATTGGGCGTCTCCTAAGGAAAATTGCTTGCCCACTTCAAGTTTTCTTGTCAGTTGCTGATCGTACCTACGATTCACGTGTGGGCGACACACACCTTTTCCTTGTGAACTGTCGACCTCCAGCCGGGGATTGACGTTGGATTAGAGCATTCCCTGTCTGAAAAAGGGGATTATGCAGCCGCTTTATGTGAACTGCTGTTGTAGCCTGCGTGCCCCAGCCGGGATTGCTCTCAGTGTGCCACAGCCGGGATTACCTTCAACTGTGAGGGGTAACTGATCCGGTGCTCCAGCCCTTCCACGGCCGCTTTTGAAGAAGTTGCCTGTCAGGTTCGTCGACGCTGCAGATCCTGTCAGCTGAGAGGAATTTCCTGCCTCTGCTGCCGCTGTTTTTCTCTCAGTGTGCCACAGCCGGGATTGCCTTCAACTGTGAGGGGTAACTGATCCGGCATTCCAGCCCTTCCACGGCCGCTGTTGAAGAAGTTCCTGTCAGGTTCGTCGACGCTGCAGTTCCTGTCAGCTGAGAGGAATTTCCTAATCCGGCGCCCCAGCCACCTCGCAGCCGCTTGGGTTGAGCGCTTCGACGCCGGAGCTCCAGTCAGCTGCAAAGCAGTTCCTATTCCGGCGCTCCAGCCTCCTCACAACCGCCCCTGATGAGAGCCCTGTGACGTTCTTTTCTGCCGGGGGCGCATCACAGTGTTCAGCCCGCATTCCTGTATCGTGGTGTCATCGCAGCCTCAGAGGGTTTCTCTCCGCTGCACTACTGTGATCCTGTGGGTCTACAAGCCTCACGCCAGCAAGTAAGGTCTCCTCGTATTTTTTCCTACCTGCGCCCTGTGGCAATTTAGCGTCTCTCCTCGGACCTTCCTATCACTTCGTCCACCCTGTGGGCAGCTCATGCGCTTGTCACCTCTTTCGTTCCTCCACGGTGATACGCACACCATACAGATCTGCAGTGCGTGACCTTCATCGGTGACACGCACACCTCCTACCCCCCTCTTCCATCGTTAACTCAGTTACATGCTTTACCTTGTGCGTGTTCTTTCTTCGGTGATACGCACACCTGCATTACAGTATATATAGACTCTGGCGCAATTTTCAGTTACTACAGTATAGTCCCTGCGTATCCTTTTGCTTCCCCACTTATGTTCAACCTCCACATGTATAATGGAGTACGTGTAAATCTGGTTACAGACACAGTATAACCTCCATCTCCTTAGGTACCAGGGGTACTGCAATCCTTTCCTTTACGCATCTTTTCTCCAGCTTTGGTATTCCTTCTCTCCCTTTCTCCTTCCCCATTCCGTATCCTTTCTTCCCCCTCTCTTGAGATACCTAACCTGTTAGCATGGGTACCCCAGGCATCAGTCAACCACCATCCTTTTTGAATGAAAGCGGCGAACCAGAAATTCCCTGGAAGGAATGGACAAAATTATTTGAGTCATACTTGATTGCCATGGGTGGAGAAAGATTCTCAGCTGTGCGCAAGCAGCACATTCTCCTTCACAATTTAGGAGTGCACGGTCGCAAAGTGTATGAGACACTGCCGGAACCGGAAGTAGAAGAAGATGATGACCTGGATGTGTACGACATTACTCTGATAAAGTTAGAAAAACATTTCGATGATAAAATAAATATTGTTCTTGAACGCCACAAATTTTTCAACCGTGTGCAAGGAAAGAACGAATCTGTCAAAAGTTACATAGCAGTGTTAAGAGGTCTCACCCAACTGTGTGACTTTGGCGAACTCAACGACTCACTGATAAGAGATCAATTAGTCAGATGCACAAGTAACAGTCGGATACAAGAAAAGTTATTAGCCAAAAACCCCACACTTGAAGAATTGATTTCCCTAGCCAACGCTGTAGAACACACAGCGAAATGTATGAACAAAATAAAAATAACTGAAGAGGTAATGGCTTCTGTACATGTGGATGATTCGAACAGTAATGTTCTTAAGATAAAAACAAAGGGGAACCCTACAACAAACCTATGAGAGAGCAACTGGGTCTCAAATGCTATAGATGTGGGAGTAATAACCACTTGGCCAATAGCCCCCACTATTCTGCCCGTAGCGTCACTTGCAAGAAATGCAACAGGAGAGGCCATTTAGCAAGAGTTTGTAGGGATGGAGACAACAGTCAAGTCAAAACAGTAAATGTTGAGGGTACACAACACCAGAAATTTGTATTTCAAGTAAAAAGTGTAAGCAGTACCACCAGACCAGAATACCCTAAATGTAAAGTGTTACTCAATAACAAAACCGTAGAAATGTTTGCAGACTCTTGTTCACCCTTTACCTTGTTAAACATAGAGGATTACAAAAAGTTTTTGGGAGATCAAAGTGCTGAAATAACTAAACCTGACATTTCTCCCGAAGGTTACACCAAGGATCCCATTCCCCTGGTAGGTATGATGGAAGCCCAAATAAATTTCAAGGGGAGGTCCACTGTAGGCAAAGTGTATCTGGTAAGAGAAGGGTCCAATCTCCTAGGCTGGCAACACCAGAAGGAGTTGGGCATTATACTCGACCCCAACAATAGAGATCAAGTTATTCTGGTGGAAGATTCAGAATGGGGAATGACACTATGTAATGAATTTCCAAGTCTTTTCTCAGAGGAGCTGGGACTTTTGAGAAACTTTCAACACAAAATAAAAGTCAAACAAGGAGCTAAACCGGTGGTTCACAAAACCCGCCCCGTTCCTCTTCTCATGAGACAGCCCCTAAAGACTGAGCTAGACAGATTGTGTCAATTAGGCGTCATACAACCCATAGACTCATCGGAATGGTTGGCACCCATAGTCGTATCTTCTAAGGCCAATGGGGAAGGCATCCGCCTATGTATCGACTTGCGCAGCCTTAATGATAATATTTGGGTCGAGAGATTTCCCCTTCCCAATATAAATGAAATGTTGAGCACCATGGGGAAGGCTAAGATTTTCTCTGTCATCGATTTGTCCATGGCATACCATCAAGTCGAACTACACCGTGAATCAAGACCCTTAACTGCGTTCTCTTCCCCCTTTGGAGCATATATGTTCAATAGGATGCCATTTGGACTTGCCTCTGCTGCCGCAGTTTTCCAAAAGATGATGCAGCAAGTGCTTAATGGCATCCCGAACACTATGTGTTTCCAAGATGACATTTTGATTTATGGGGCAACTGCCGAAGAACACGATACTGTTTTTAAAACTGTGTGCAAAAGTCTATCAGAGGCAGGGTTGACGGTGAAGCGGGATAAATGCAAGATAAAAGTAAATGAAGTAGATTATCTGGGACATACCATATCACAGGATGGTCTTAGACCAAAACATAGTTTATTTCAAGATGTGAGTGATGCCCCGTACCCCACTAATAAAGAGGAACTCAAGTCCTTTTTAGGCCTTATTGAGTACATGGCTAAGTTTATTCCACAATTTTCAGAGAAGTGTGATGGATTACAAGAACTGTTGAAGAAAAAACAAGAATTTAAATGGGAAGAGATGCACTGTGAGATGGTAAACAAATTGAAACAAGAAATCATAGAGTCACCAGCCCTTGGACCTTTTGACCATAGGAAGAAAACCATACTAAGCACTGATGCTTCCAACAAAGGTCTAGGGGCTACATTATCACAAAAAGGGGAAGGGGGCGAGACCATCATAGCCTTCGCATCTCGAACCTTGAGTCAAGCGGAACGTAATTACTTGAGAGTAATTGAGAGAGAAGCTTTGGCGTGCTATTGGGCCATTAACTATTTCAAATTCTTTCTATGGGGTACCAAGTTCACTGTCCGCACAGACCACAAACCCTTGACATTCATGTTTTCACCTAAACAAGTACACTGCAATTCTCCAAGGATAGCCAAGTGGATTCTGGGTCAAGAGAACTATTGCTTCAGAATCGAGTACTTGCCAGGACAGGAAAATGTGGTAGCAGATTACTTGTCGAGGTCTCCCCTAAACACTAACAACCATGAAGATCTTTTAGATGCTCCCATCTTAGCCATCCAATTACCAAGGAGGAATGGGAAAAAGGGATGAGAAAGGACACTAAAATGAACTCTCTGAAAAAGTTAATGGTCAATGGTTGGCCAGAAAGATGTAGTGAAGTTGACGAAGATATGAAAGATTTTTGGGAAATAAGACACAAATTAACCATCATTGACGTTAAGGTTTATCGCAATAAGAAAATAATCCCACCTACTGATCTCAGGAACAAAATAATAGACCTGGCCCATGAAGGACACTTAGGGAGAAGCATCACAAAAAACAAAGTGAGGAACAATTTCTGGTTCCCCAAGATGGACTCAATGGTGGAATTGAAAGTCAAAGAATGCATCAGCTGTGCAAGAAGCGACAAAACTAAGATCCTACGAAAAGTTCCCTTGTCTCCGGTGGAGGTACCCTTAGTGCCATGGACGAAACTTGCCATGGACATCATTGGCCCTATGGAGACATTAGGATCCCAAAAGAGATTTATGTTCGTCGTGGTAGACTACACCTCACACTGGGTAAATGTCAGATTCACATCCACAACAACAACTAACAGTCTCATCATGTTTTTAAAATCTGTCTTTTCTAATGAAGGCATACCAGCTGTTCTTGTAACTGACAACGGGGTGCAGTTTACGTCCGAAAAGATGAAGGAATTTCTGAGGGAATTGAACATCAAGCATGAGAAAACTGCACTCTACTGCGCAAAAGCCAATGGATTAGCGGAAAGAACGAACCGCATGATAAAAGAACACTTACAACTGGCAATAACTAACGGACACAATATAGACGACTCTCTCAGAGAATGCATTTGGGCTTACCACACCGCGCCTAATCTTATCACTGGAATTTCCCCATTTGTGGCACTAAGAGGGAGAGAGCCAGGCACCAAAATGAACCCACTCTGGCTGGAAGGTGGAAAGAAAGCAGAAAAGAACCCTAGGGAAAGTCAAAGGAAGGTCCAGCAACACCAAGCTAATTACAAAAGTTGGTATGACCAAAGACATAGGGTAAAAGAACATAATCTCAGAGTGAACAACTCGGTCATGGTAAAGAAACCTACCCATGTCCAAGCTGGGCAGAGCAAGTTTTTTCCTCTCAACGTTTAGGTGATATAGGTAGAAATGTGGTACGCCTTAAGAATGGGCAGACTTGGAGCGGGGACAGACTTGCAATTGCTGAGTAGCTGCTAACTGTTCAGTTCTCAGGCTCCATAGCGGTTATGTTCATCCCTCCCTGTGTAGGGAGATGTGTTGTAATCTAGTTTCCACTCTTTCCCTCACCACCTCCTTTCCTAATTGGTATGCTCCTTCTCTTCCCCCCCCCTCCTTTCCTGACACTTGGTATGCTCTGGGAGTTCATGTTGGAATGTTGGGGAATCAGTTATTGTGTGGAGACTGGATGACCAGAATAAAGGCTTCTACTTACTCATTGGCGTTTTCATCCTTATTTGAACTTTCAACACAAACCATATTAGGATTCAACCTTAGAATGTGTTTAAACTGCTGCAGAAATGTTTCACATAGAAAATGACACTTAGGAAAATGTGTTAGCTTCATAATGTGAAATAATCTTTTTAAATGTATTATTAATGCTGCAAAATAATTCATAAATAAATTAAACATAGGGAAAATGTGATTGCTTATAAGTATGTGAAATAGTGTAAAGAACATTTTTGTACAAATGTGCCCCTCTAGTTAGGACCGGAAGCCTTTATTTTCGACTCTTGCTCATAGTTAATAGACGTTTATTTCGAACATTTTGCCTAGTACCAGTATTTTGCCTAAGAATGTGCTGACTTCAAGCTTATGTTTGTTTAGCCTCATCATGGCATATAAGTGAATCTATATTAAACAATGGACTATGCTGTGACTCTTAGAATTAATAATGATTTAGATATATTTTATGTATGCCTTACCAGGACATTATTGGTAGTTTTGCCTCAGCATATTCGACTTGCTTTGTATTCACAATAGACTTAGAGCACATCTTTTAGCTGAGGTAAGAAAGTTCTCAGGAGAACTTTCTTTTATGTTCCGAATGTACGACACATTGATTTACTGTACTTCAGTGGGAACGTTTGCTGTAGGAATCGAGAGGAGAAGCATCGGAAGTTGAGAACATCATCAGACGAGCTGTTTTCATTGGAGGAGAACTACTAACAGTTTCTAAGTTCAATAAATTATTGTCTGATTTAAAATTAATGAGTGTTCCTAGCTAGTGAGTCACAAAGAAGCAGAAGAACTCTCTCGCGCAGAGACTCAGACTTTCCTGCACTTTTTCTTTATTATGACCTGGAACTAATTTTGAGACTTGACCTACTCTTCCTCCTTGGTACCGACAGTTACTGCTAAAGGTGTCTTTCTACTCTACCTACCTAAACTCTTTCCTTGATCAATGCTGCTGCAACAATCATTCCTTCTTTAGTGATATTTTAATGGGTGCTATTGCAACTGCAGGGAACTCAGCTGAGTTTCCAGAATGACTCTTTATGGGAAGTTCTATTTTGCTCTTTTCCGAAAAGGAACCCTTCATAGATCCTATTACAGGGAAGATCAGGCTCTTAGCTAATATAGTGACAATTTTCCTTTATGGAACACTCTGTATTGATTAATGTCTGTCACTAACAATCTTTCATTTGATATTTCTGTAAACCAAAGTAATCTGAATAAAGATGACAAAAAGCGTACAAATCCTTCAAGATAAATAAAGGTTTTGAAAACTTTACCATTCTCTCATCATTGACTCAACATTAAAAATCTAACAGTTGATGATATACATGACTTGTATTTCCATTCCAGCTCCATTCAAATACGATGGCTAAGGTTTATTGACCTAGAAGGGAGCCATCAGGATTTCCAAAGGACAACATTTGTAAGTCAGGGTGTTAGGTCTTAATGACCTCTTGTGAACCCTCCTGTTATTTCCTTCAGGCTCTTGGGCATTCACTCTAGACGGATGCCTTGCATATCCTTAAGGCCCATCACCATTCTGAAGGGCCTTCCTGAGCTAGAGTGATGGGTGGAGTTTTCACCAACACCTAAATAGGGCTGTGCCTGTCCTCACACAAAGCTATCTCCACCCTCCCTGCAGTGTGTCTAGTCAGGTCAGGGAAAGACACAGTCTTGTGCACTACAAAGACTTTCTTTTGAAGTTTTGCTACTTCAAAGGCAGAATGGGGTATAAGTATTGGACCTCTGACACCCCAAAATCAGTACACTTCTGGACTGAACACATTCTGCCAGGAAGAAGAGCTGGATGCTGTGGGAGGGACTGCCACTCTGCCTGTTGCTTTGTTGTGCTGGCCTGCTGCTTTTGTCCTGGGAGTGAAAACCTGTACTTTACTTTCTACATCCTACTTTCAAGGTTCAAGAACGTGTGCATGCTTACCTCCTGTTAAGAAGTCTCATGGCCATCAAACAATTCACCTATCAGTGTCTGGGCTCTTCTGCTGAGAGTCCTGACTTGCCAAGTGGTGCCAAATCCAGTTACTGGGCCATTGGATGTAAAATCTGGTGATCTAAGGAGAAAATCCACACACACGACTCCCAGCGCCTGCTTTCTAGATGCATTGCTGTACAAGATTGATGCATCACCACTGCCTGCACCAAAGTGTGGTTCACTAGCAGTGCATTTACCACAGCTTTCACCGCAGGCCCCAGCTTGCTGTCACAGCGCATCAGAAAAATCGCCTCAGCGTGAGTCCTGAGCACCATGTCACCAACATCTGTGACAGCTGATCTGACTCCGACGCGGCACCTGGTCGGCGGCTGTGAAATCAACACAACGCTGACTTTGTGGCTGGAAAATTGATGCAGCGCCTGCTTCACTGCTGTTGCATCGATGCAGCGCGTCTGGATTTTCAACGCATCTTCCCTCAATGCCAATACTTTATCAATGCCACACCACAGTAAGAAACTAGGGCCATGTGTCCAGAGATCGATGCTTCACCTCCCATTCCAGTAAGGAACCAATGCGTCACTTCCCCTGACAGTAGGGAACCGACTCATCACCTAACCTGCTTATCAGTAATGAACCGATGCTTCACATCTCCTGGCAGTAAGGAACTGACGCATCATCCCTCCTGTGGAGTCAGGAACTGATGCATTGATTTGCTTTACCGGTGCCTCGCCTCCCCTTTTACTCCTTCGTCTTAGATTCTTAACGCATCCAAGGGACTTTGAGCTAAAAGAAATGCAACCATTGATTTCTATGGTCTAAACATGATTTATCTTTGAAAAGTGAAACTTCATAACAGTGAAACTCAACTGCCCATTCGAGATGAACCAAGACGGATATTTGCCAGAATGTCCAGAACTGTAACTGGAGACAGGGTCAGCCTGCCGGAGCTTGTTCAATCATCCTTCTGGTCTGGGCCTGCAAAAGAGAATACGCGTAATTGCTGACCTACAACTGATAATACCAACTATTGAGAGTTACGTACAGTCATGTTAAAATAATAAATTGAACATTGAGATAACATTAGTGATCAATATAGGGTGGGTAAAATATCATGAACATTAATTCTACTTCATCAACAAAGAGAACAGGGTGGGAAAATCCTCGCCTCCGAGTCCTTAAGAGAATTGACATTTCTAGTCTTGTTAGCTCGGAAAACTTTCATTCTATGTCAGGACTTCGGATTATGCTTGTTTAAAGCTGGTATAATGCAACTGAAGCAACATCTAAAATCGGTATATAGTAAAATATTTTAAATGGAGACTCTGAAGACCAATTGGCAGCTCTCATGATATCCCATGAGCCCAGGAGAAAAGACTTTGAGGCCACGGACCCTCTGATAGAATGAGCCTCAAATGTTGATGTATCAATGCCTGCCTTCCCTAAAAGCCATTTTACCCATCTCACTAGGGTGGCTGAGGAGACTGCAGTAAATGGTTTCTGAAGGGAAATCAGTAACTGACCACCAAATGACCTTTGGAATTCTCTGGTGCGGTCTTTCTACTCCTTTAAACATTGAACTATGCACAATTTGGGATTATTTGGAAAGTGTGGATATAAAATCTGTTTTGAATCAGTTTTTGTCCTTCTGGATAAAGTAAAAGAAACACCACTGGGAGTAAATACTCTACCTGTTAGATCCAGAGCCTTCACATCAGAAACTCTTCTGCATGATACCAAGCAGAGCAGCATAGTGAGTTTCGCAGAAAGTTGTTTTCTGGAGAGATCAGAATTAGCTGGCCACCTTTGAAGGAAGGACAGAACAACATTGACATCACATAAAATTGTATACTTTAATTGCAGAGGATTGTTTAAAAGAATACCTCACACGACCCTGCTCACTAAGGGATGATCTCCGACAGGTCTGTTATTCGCTAAACCATGTCCGGTGAACATTGCTGAATGGTAATTATTAATGGAGAAATACGCTAAACCGGAAAATAACAAACTTGCTAAAAAATTGATTACAAAGACAATGGGGGCCCCCAACAGGTCCAGGGGAAGATCTGGGAATTGGATGATCCAGGATGGGCAGTCGCAGGACATTTACATGAGAACTGGAAACCAAGGGTGGGATCTCCATAATGGGGTGATGAGGATGAACTCCACCTGATGGAGACAAGCATGGGCTGACACCTTTGGAATCAAGAGGAAAGGAGGGAAGGCACAGTGTAGGGGACCATGCCAGTCCTGGAGAAAGGCATCTGTCATGGTGGCCATAGGGTCTGGGCACCAAGAAAAGAACTTGGGAAGTTGATTGGATAGGTGAGAGGCAAAGATGCTCATGTTACAAGAACCCCACCGGTTCTGGAGAAGAAGGAAACTGGAAGGAGGGAGTTTCCACTCACTGGAGTCCCGAAGATGTTGGTACAGTCTGCTACAGTGTTCTCGCATTCTGTGAGGGTACTCTGCAAGGACTGTGATACGGTGTTGAAGACAGTAGTGCCAAAATTCCTTGGCTATCTCAACTAGAGTTGAGAGGTGCTAGAGTCTTTGTGGCAAAAGAGCCCATCAAGAGTTCCAGGCAATGTATGTGGAGATGAGATTCCTCTGGTTTCCAGCATCCGCCGGTGGAAATGCTTCCACATCTGGCTCCCCAACCCCATTGGCTGACATTGGATTTGATGACCACATATGGTTGGGAGCTGAAAATGGCCCTGCCGTTCCAGGCTGATAGGCTCAAGCCACCAATGCAGTTCTGTTCTGGTGTCTGGTGTGAGAGAGATTGTCTCTGAGTAGGAGAGGCCATGTTGTAAGTGTCAAATTTTGAGCCGCTGAAGGGCTCGATAGTGTAAGGGAGCTGGAAATATGGCTTGAATTGAAGAACACAGAAGGCCTACAATCCTGTCTAGAACTCTCAGTGAGACTTTGTCCTTGGATAAGGTTGCTTGAATTTCTTTCTGGGACAATTTTATTTTGGACGCAGAAGAGAAAGAAGGACTGATACCAAATCTAGCTGAAATCCCCAGAAATTCTATGCACTGGAAGGGGCACAGTATGGATTTCATCTGATTGACTAGAAATCCCAGATCTTGAAGTAACTGGATGGTCCAAGAGAGATGAGTTAACAGCATCTGACTGTCCTGCACAATCAATAGGATGTCATCTAGGTGGATTTTAAGCCGGACTCCTCTGGTGCGAAGCTGTTCCATGACAGGCTGCCTCACATTGGTGAAATACCACGGACTGGAGGACAGACCAAAAGGGAGGACATTGAAGTGGAACCATTCATTCTCCCATTGTAACTGTAAGAATTTGCAATGAGGGGGAAAAATGGGAATGAAGAGACAAGCATCCTTCAGGTCGAGGCGGCCCATCCAATACCCATCCTGAAGGAGATCTCTAAGTAGATGAATCCCTTCCATTTTGAAGTGCCGATATAAAGTCAGGGTATTGAATTCTTTCAGTTTGATGACCAGTAGAGACCCTTGTCTTTTATGGGGACCACGGAAATATTGCTGCAAAACCCCAATGGGTCAGGGTGGCAGGGGGAGATTGCCCATTTCTGGAGTAACTGAGCTAACTTGTGTCAAATAAATGCTCGATCTGGTACTGAAAAAAGAAGAGGGTTAAGAGAAATTGTTGATGAGGTGTTCTCAAAAATTCTATCTTGAACGCCGAGATGGTGTCCGAGCCTATGGGTCTCGTGTAATGGACTTCCACTTGTGGAAGAAGGCAACAAGAATTAGTCTCACCGGTGGCATTGGAGGAATTGGTATAGTTTCGCTGTCCTTGTTGGGGGCCACAGTTGTGGTGGTTGCAACTTCCATAGCCCCCAGAGGGGCAGAGTAGGATCGAGGTTCTGTATTGTAGGAGCGACTTCCGCCCTGGTAAGTTCTGGTAGAGCTGAAGGATATGGATGGCCGGTCAACCGCACTCTGTATCAGCCGGCCCATCCAAAAAAATGTTGGTTACAAAATGCATTTTGCAAGGATGACTGTGCTTTATCTAGCACAGTGAGGGTCTGCAGAATTTTCCCTTTATCGCAAACAAACTTGTTGCCAAAGAGGAGACTATTAGCTTTTGCGCTGCTTGAAATAAAATTGACCTGCAGTGTTCCACCGAGATTGCACAATAAGCATTTCCCAGAATGCATAGGGCCCTCTGGATCCTCCCTGCCAGGGTATCTGGGTCAATGAGGCTATTGGACTCTTTGGCGAAGACCGCCAACTCTAAGATCTAACCAAGTGGGCCAGTGAGGTTGACTAGTTTATCTTGACAGATTTTCCTTGATCTGCCAATCCCCTTCTTGGGATCCTTCGAGGATCTCTTCAGGAATGTCACCAGGTTGGGATCCAACTCCGGGGAACCTGTGACTCTGTCCATACTGTCTGGGCGGGGACACTCAGTTTGCAACCTATTGGGGACATCCTTGTCATATTCTTTATAGATGCGGCCATGGACATAGTCAGCGATTGCTGGAAAAGGAGTCCAGGCTGAGGAACGGGGGTGGGTGATAGCATTCGGGTCATAATCCAGAGGGGTTGAAGGGGGAGGAGCAGAATAAGAGTAGGGACGGGAGCCATCTTGTTGGGCTTTAGCTCGTTTAAGAGGAGGGTAAATAGAGTCTTCTGTGTCCGAGGGGGCATCTGAGTCGGGATCATGAGAGGTGAATGGTATGGGGGTCACATCCTCAGGAGGCAAGGGCTGAGAGGAATATGGGTGGTCTGAAGTAAAGGAGTGTGAAATATGTGTCATGATGGTGATATGAGGCCGGTCCTTGGAAGGAGGGGTGTTACTTGACTGAGGGGGACCAGATGGAGGGAGGGAAGTGAGGGGGCGTACTGTTTCAGGTGGCTTGTGAAGGGCTGAAGGGCAGCCACTAAGGCCCTGTAAACTGATTGTAATGGACAATGGGGGGAGTGATTCAGTTGAGGAGGTACAGAGGCTGGAATCAGTAAGGCTATTACAAAAGGAAAGTACCTCTGACACCATCAATGAAATTTTTCTTATGCCACAGCAGTCTTTTTAATTGACCCTGGGTTATATTTATTTACAATATCAAAACTTCATACTTTGTTTATCCGAAAGTCAGTTCCTACCACGTGACACATTAAAACATACTCCTCTCATTTTTTTGTACAACAACAATTTTTTCACAAAAAGTGACAAAAAACTAGTGACATAAAGAGTATTTAAAAGACATACATACATATATGTGATTCGTGACCAAAATTAAACACTTCAAAAGCAAAAACGTCAAAATAATGAGACTTTTTGACTTAGAACAGTCCTACTAATTTGCGTATGATACAGGGACTACATATTCTTCTGTCCTCAGTATACTAATTTTCAACAGGTCCAAGAGAGGTTAGAGAGTTATTTAACAAAGCTCTTGAGCTTAAAACATACTGCTCAAGTGCACCTCAAGTTGGGTGCAGACAAAGTTATATGGGTTACTCTAAGCCTCTCAGATGGGAGCCAACACGTTTCGACCTTCGATATATAGGACCAAAAGGAATTGTTCTTTAGAAGGTCTTCATCAGGGCGGGGATATATTCGAGTAGGACAAGAAGTGCCTGCATAAGTGAAATAAATAAACTAATGACTCGTGAAGTTCAAAGGAATATTTTTTTACATGGGAATTAAGCTCTTTAAAGGCTCTTAGCATACCTTGTGGGGCTTGGATAATGGATAGAGATGTAACTTCTCCTTTCCTCTATTCTCGCAATTTCTGTAGCTGTTGGAGGGCCAAGGGATAGAGAAAGGTCGAGATTATGTCTTGTGTTTGACTGTGTATGGAAGTTGTACCAATTTAAACTCGTGGTACATGCATTAACTCATGTACTAGCTCACCTTAACTATAAATATATCGTGAGAATTAACTACTTAAGTCAGGTCTTGTGGAGCCAGAGTTCTCGTATCAATAAGTATGTAACTGTAAAAATCAGCCATAGGTTTTAGTAACGGCGAGTGCATCAAAAAACAAATTAGCCGTGCGAAGAGGTGCTACCAGTTCTCATGCCGTATTCACCCCATTTAGCTTTTTGCCCTTATAGACACATGCTTTTAGTCCTGTGATACTTTGTCGAGCACATACCTTGGACAATCTTCTCCGTAAGTGCAGCTGCGTTTGCTTCTTTTCAGGCGGTCTCCTTTCCCGGTGCAGTTCATCTTATCCTGGCATCGAGAACTCTCCTGGGTTTCCGTGTTTTTCCGCCTCAAAGTACGTCGTCGCGTCATCGCGTTAGCCGGAAGTGGGGAAGTATTGCCTGATCTTGCCTGACTTCCTGTATTCACGTCGTCATGGCGATGTGTAAGTCTTTGAGCGGTGAAATGAACCTGGTATACGATGTTATTTCGGCTATTTAGAAAGTATTTATGGTGGATGCCATATGTTATTGATAGTTGTGCAGGCCTAAATATTTGCCTTAGATTAGAGTGAGCCATATTTTTATGCATACTGCAGCCAAATGTCTCTTCTTCTCCATTCACTGACTATTGACCTGTCTTACACGTGCCTTATGATGGGGAAGGAGAAGGATAGGGGGAAAAAACATATGAGATTTGAATTTGTGTGGCCAAAACAGTCATATAGGGGTTACAAAAGGTTTATCCAAATTGGCTTATCTCGCTCATTTCATTCAACCCATTTTCAATCGTGTTAAGGATCATAAGGGTTTTCGCTTCAAATCTGGATAATGCCCTGTCGATATTCTGCCCAGTTATGTGTTTTAGTATTGTCCATTTAATATCGTTGGGTCCATGATTTTTCCAATACAGTGAGTTACCATTGGTGCGTTTTCTGTCTTGCATCTAATACGAGAACGATGTTGGGTTATCCTCTTTTTATAGGCTGCGTCGTTTTTCCTACATATGCCAGCGGGCAAGGACAAATAACACAATAGA
Organism: Calotriton arnoldi; assembly: GCA_963921515.1. Classification (NCBI taxonomy): domain Eukaryota; kingdom Metazoa; phylum Chordata; class Amphibia; order Caudata; family Salamandridae; genus Calotriton; species Calotriton arnoldi. Next base: position 857,348 of record CAWUFW010005859.1, on the reverse strand, counting down.
TGACATTATGTGTGTTGCAATTTGTGAATTCTTCATGCTTTATGAATCTCTTGCCATACGTAAATATTGTGCCTTCAATCGTGCTATCACATGATTTGCAATTTCCGCATCTTCTGTGACCTTTTATTGGAGGTAAGGACATCATTGTGCGAATAGACTGTGCCGTCTTTTTTTTGGTGGTGTTGGCACGTACTATCCTGCCTTTAATGCTTCTGTTCTTCTTTAAAGCAAAGATAGGGACTTCTGTTAGTGATTCTAGTGCCTTGACCGTGATCCAGTTCTTTCGTACTATTTTCTTGACCTCATGAGTGAGGCTTGAGAATGTCGTGACACATATCAAGGGTGGCGTTCCCGATTTTTCCTTTGGTGTTAATAATGTCTCCCTTGGAGTATACCAGGCCCTTTTCATGGCTCGCTTTAGTAGTTTTCTGGGATAATTTCTTTCCAATAGCTTTTCAAGTAGTGTTCTGGCATTCTGAAAGTAGTCATCCTTCTTGGTGCAGTTGCGCCTTATCCTTAGAAACTGACTGAATGGTAGGTTTTCTCGTAAGTTACGTTGATGAAAGCTTGTAAAGTGAAGAAGTGTGTTCTTATCTGTTTTTTTTGTATATAATGTAGTATATATGAGACCTTCTTCATGTTTGACCAGAAGGTCCAGGAAATTGAGCTCTATTTTATTGAAATTAACAGTAAACTGGATGTCCCGGTGTCTGCCGTTTACCCAAGAGTGGAATTCTTTTAGCTGATCTTCAGTTCCTCTCCACAACATGAAGACATCGTCGATGCATCGACGCCAAATTTTTATATGTCCATCAAATGGATTGTTACTATAAATCCATTTATCTTCGAACAACGCCATGAACATAACCGCCATTTCTGGGGGGAAGGGGCACCCCATCTCGGTCCCCTTTATTTGCACAAATTGATTCTCGTTGAAGCTGAAGAAATTATACTTAAGACAAATTTCTGCCAATTGTAATATGAACTGTGTAGGCACATTATGAGGTCTTACTCGTTTATCCAGAAAAATGTCAAGGGCTTCCAGCGCTGCTTCTTGAGGAATGTTCGTATAGAGACTGACAATATCTAGTGTAACTAGATATTCTTCCTTTACCTCAAAAGGTTCTCCTTCTAGAATAGTTATGGCTTGCATGGTATCTTTAATAAAGCTGGTGGTTTCGCTCACTAGGGGTTTTAGGAATGTGCCAACATATTTCGCAGGCCTTTCTAATATCGAATTGACCCCTGAAATTATCGGTCTTCCTGGGGGGTTTATCAAGTCCTTGTGAATTTTCGGAAGGACATACATTAAAGGCATCCTTGGGTCGTCATTTATTAGGTACTCTGCCTCTTTTTTCGATAACCATCCTTCTTCTTCTCCAGACGCAGTTAAAGTAGTCAGTTTTGATTTGATCATTCTCGTGAGATCTTCTTCTGACTTTCGATAATGTTCTTCATTTGAAAGTTGGCGAATAATTTCAGCCTCATATTTGTCGCGTTTCAAAATCACAACCGCACCACCCTTGTCTGCAGGCTTTATTATGATTTCTTCATTATTCGTTAGTTGGTCCAACGCCAGTTTTTCTTTTTCGTTAGGTTCCACTTAGTGTAGGTTTTTTATTATCCAAAATGTTGAGGTCCCTCATTACATTTTTTTCAAACGTCAGTAATTCAATGGGCATCAATGTGGCGGATGGAAAAAAGTTGGATGGATTTTTTAGCCCGGAATAGTTGATTGACATGGGCTCATCCTTTTCCAAGAAGAACACCTTCAACCTCATTTTACGGAAGAGTTGCATCATTTCCATTTTCACTTGACCTATATCTGGTTTTGTAGTTGGTATAAAAGACAGGCCCTTTTGGAGAACTTCTGTTTTTTTCTTAGATAGATTATAATCGGACAGATTATAGATCGTACTTGTTTCCTCATTTACCAGCGGTAGACATTCCTCCTCGTCTTTATTTCTCCTTGGTACTGTTTCTGAGGTGGCGGGTTGTACCATTGTATGGCTCTGGTTCTGCCCGCAGGGCGTCTGGTTCCTCTGTCTAAAAAAGGTGCCGGTTGGTAAAATTGTCTAGATTGATTACCTCTGCTACTAGTGGAGGGTTCCGAGTCACTGGAGCTGTCAGAATAGGATGAGGCGTCAGAAAAGGTGGTAAACTGTCTTCGACTCCTTCCACTGTAAGTTCTTAAGATTCCTGTATTGGACGGTTGTTTATAATATTCTTGATCTAGATAAGGATAAATCTTCTTCTCACTAAAGTTCAATATGTCTTTTTGCAATTTTGACCTTTTTGCGTCTTCAGTGTTCTTTTTGAAGGTCTCGTTCTCTTTTTCCAATTTGTCCAGTAGAGCTTTAGCGTTTTCTACTGCTGCGTTGTTAAGAAAAGCTTCTTCAAGTTCTTTTATCAACTCGAGTTCTTTTAGACTCAAACGCTCTGCTGTTTTAATTGAGTGGAACATCCAGTCTCTAGAGCATTTTGTTCCGATATGGCTGAATACTCCGGTTGATCAGTAAAAATAACGGGGACGTTTTTTACTTGGAGGCCAGCTGGTATTGTGCCCGCTCTTAGATGTTCAAGCAGCACCTCTCCGTGTAGAGCTGTTTGTATCTGTTTTTTCTTTAGGCGTGTTATTTTTTCCAACTCCAATTGCTGTCCTGGATTTGTCGATGTATTATTAAGATTGAATTTGGATGGGCGTTTTAAGAGTTCCTCTATGTCTTCCACCCTAATGCTTAAGGTTTTTGGTTCAGACATTGATTGAGCTTAATACTGTACCCAGCCAAAAAATGATCTTTAAACGGTGGTATATTAAGAGCCAATGTAGTGCGAGGGGTTGTACTGCTTTCTAGTGTGCACATGAGGTAGGGGAACTAACTTTTCTAATCATCTACAAGGGTATCAATACCCGTGTATGAGTGTCTGTCTTTTGCCTGACTGCTTTTGGCACAGTCCCTCGTAGGCGTGGTGCCTACACTACGGGTAATGGACAATGAGGGGGAGTGATTCAGTTGAGGAGGTACAGAGGCTGGAATCAGTAAGGCTATTAAAAAAAGGAAAGTACCTCTGACAACATCAATGAAATTTTTCTTATGCCACAGCAGTCTTTTTAATTGACCCTGGGTTATATTTATTTACAATATCAAAACTTCATACTTTGTTTATCCGAAAGTCAGTTCCTACCACGTGACACATTAAAACATACTCCTCTCATTTTTTTGTACAACAACAATTTTTTCACAAAAAGTGACAAAAAACTAGTGACATAAAGAGTATTTACAAGACATACATACATATATGTGATTCGTGACCAAAATTAAACACTTCAAAAGCAAAACGTCAAAATAATGAGACTTTTGACTTAGAACAGTCCTACTAATTTGCGTATGATACAGGGACTACATATTCTTCTGTCCTCAGTATACTAATTTTCAACAGGTCCAAGAGAGGTTAGAGAGTTATTTAACAAAGCTCTTGAGCTTAAAACATACTGCTCAAGTGCACCTCAAGTTGGGTGCAGACAAAGTTATATGGGTTACTCTAAGCCTCTCAGATGGGAGCCAACACGTTTCGACCTTCGATATATAGGACCAAAAGGAATTGTTCTTTAGAAGGTCTTCATCAGGGCGGGGATATATTCGAGTAGGACAAGAAGTGCCTGCATAAGTGCAAAAATAAACTAATGACTCGTGAAGTTCAAAGGAATATTTTTTACATGGGAATTAAGCTCTTTAAAGGCTCTTAGCATACCTTATGGGGCTTGGATAATGGATAGAGATGTAACTTCTCCTTTCCTCTATTCTCGCAATTTCTGTAGCTGTTGGAGGGCCAAGGGATAGAGAAAGGTCGAGATTATGTCTTGTGTTTGACTGTGTATGGAAGTTGTACCAATTTAAACTTGTGGTACATGCATTAACTCATGTACTAGCTCACCTTAACTATAAATATATCGTGAGAATTAACTACCTTCTGTGCAATCACTATATGGGTGAGACTCGATGTTATGTATTTACAGACCCATGCGTGAAGTTAAGTCAGGTCTTGTGGAGGCCCAGAGTTCTCGTATCAATAAGTATGTAACTGTAAAAATCAGCCATAGGTTTTAGTAACGGCAAGTGCATCACAAAACAAATTAGCCGTGCGAAGAGGTGCTACCAGTTCTCATGCCGTATTCACCACATTTAGCTTTTTGCCCTTATAGACACATGCTTTTAGTCCTGTGATACTTTGTCGAGCGCATACCTTGGACAATCTTCTCCGTAAGTGCCGCTGCGTTTGCTTCTTTTCAGGCGGTCTCCTTTCCCGGTGCAGTTCATATGATCCTGGCATCGAGAACTCTCCTGGGTTTCCGTCTTTTTCCGCCTCAAAGTACTTCGTCGCGTCATCGCGTTAGCCGGAAGTGGGGAAGTATTGCCTGATCTTGCCTGACTTCCTGTATTCACGTCGTCATGGTGATGTGTAAGTCTTTGAACGGTGAAATGAACCTGGTATACGATGTTATTTCGGCTATTTAGAAAGTATTTATGGTGGATGCCATATGTTATTGATAGTTGTGCAGGCCTAAATATTTGCCTTAGATTAGAGTGAGCCATATTTTTATGCATACTGCAGCCAAATGTCTCTTCTTCTCCATTCACTGTCTATTGACCTGTTTTACACGTGCCTCATGATGGGGAAGGAGAAGGATAGGGGGAAAAAACATATGAGATTTGAATTTGTGTGGCCAAAATAGTCATATAGGGGTTACAAAAGGTTTATCCAAATTGGCTTATCTCGCTCATTTCATTCAACCCATTTTCAATCGTGTTAAGGATCATAATGGTTTTCGCTTCAAATCTGGATAATGCCCTGTCGATATTCTGCCCAGTTATGTGTTTTAGTATTGTCCATTTAATATCGTTGGGTCCATGATTTTTTCCAATACAGTGAGTTACCATTGGTGCGTTTTCTGTCTTGCATCTAATACGAGAACGATGTTGGGTTATCCTCTTTTTTATAGGCTGCGTCGTTTTTCCTACATATGCCAGCGGGCAAGGACAAACAACACAATAGATGACATTATGTGTGTTGCAATTTTTGAATTCTTCATGCTTTATGAATCTCTTGCCATTCGTAAATATTGTGCCTTCAATCGTGCTATCACATGATTTGCAATTTCCGCATCTTCTGTGACCTTTTATTGGAGGTAAGGACATCATTGTGCGAATAGACTGTGCCGTCTTTTTTTTGGTGGTGTTGGCACGTACTATGCTGTCTTTAATGCTTCTGTTCTTTTTTAAAGCAAAGATAGGGACTTCTGTTAGTGATTCTAGTGCCTTGACCGTGATCCAGTTCTTTTGTACTATTTTCTTGACCTCATGAGTGAGGCTTGAGAATGTCGTGACACATATCAAGGGTGGCGTTCCCGATTTTTCCTTTGGTGTTAATAATGTCTCCCTTGGAGTATACCAGGCCCTTTTCATGGCTCGCTTTAGTAGTTTTCTGGGATAATTTCTTTCCAATAGCTTTTCAAGTAGTGTTCTGGCATTCTGAAAGTAGTCATCCTTCTTGGTGCAGTTGCGCCTTATCCTTAGAAACTGACTGAATGGTAGGTTTTCTCGTAAGTTACGTTGATGAAAGCTTGTAAAGTGAAGAAGCGTGTTCTTATCTGTTTTTTTTGTATATAATGTAGTATATATGAGACCTTCTTCATGTTTGACCAGAAGGTCCAGGAAATTAATCTCTATTTTATTGAAATTAACAGTAAACTGGATGTCCCGGTGTCTGCCGTTTTACCAATATTTACGTATGGCAAGAGATTCATAAAGCATGAAGAATTCACAAATTGCAACACACATAATGTCATCTATTGTGTTATTTGTCCTTGCCCGCTGGCATATGTAGGAAAAACGACGCAGCCTATAAAAAGAGGATAACCCAACATCGTTCTCGTATTAGATGCAAGACAGAAAACGCACCAATGGTAATTCACTGTATTGGAAAAAATCATGGACCCAACGATATTAAATGGACAATACTAAAACACATAACTGGGCAGAATATCGAGAGGGCATTATCCAGATTTGAAGCGAAAACCATTATAATCCTTAACACGATTGAAAATGGGTTGAATGAAATTAGCGAGATAAGCCAATTTGGATAAACCTTTTGTAACCCCTATATGACTGTTTTGGCCACACAAATTCAAATCTCATATGTTTTTTCCCCCTATCCTTCTCCTTCCCCATCATAAGGCACGTGTAAGACAGGTCAATAGTCAGTGAATGGAGAAGAAGAGACATTTGGCTGCAGTATGCATAAAAATATGGCTCACTCTAATCTAAGGCAAATATTTAGGCCTGCACAACTATCAATAACATATGGCATCCACCATAAATACTTTCTAAATAGCCGAAATAACATCGTATACCAGGTTCATTTCACCGTTCAAAGACTTACACATCGCCATGACGACGTGAATACAGGAAGTCAGGCAAGATCAGGCAATACTTCCCCACTTCCGGCTAACGCGATGACGCGACGACGTACTTTGAGGCGGAAAAACACGGAAACCCAGGAGAGTTCTCGATGCCAGGATCAGATGAACTGCACCGGGAAAGGAGACCGCCTGAAAAGAAGCAAATGCAGCGGCACTTACGGAGAAGATTATCCAAGGTATGCGCTCGACAAAGTATCACAGGACTAAAAGCATGTGTCTATAAGGGCAAAAAGCTAAATGTGGTGAATACGGCATGAGAACTGGTAGCACCTCTTCGCACGGCTAATTTGTTTTGTGATGCACTTGCCGTTACTAAAACCTATGGCTGATTTTTACAGTTACATACTTATTGATACGAGAACTCTGGGCCTCCACAAGACCTGACTTAACTTCACACATGGGTCTGTAAATACATAACATCGAGTCTCACCCATATAGTGATTGCACAGAAGGTAGTTAATTCTCACGATATATTTATAGTTAAGGTGAGCTAGTACATGAGTTAATGCATGTACCACAAGTTTAAATTGGTACAACTTCCATACACAGTCAAACACAAGACATAATCTCGACCTTTCTCTATCCCTTGGCCCTCCAACAGCTACAGAAATTGCGAGAATAGAGGAAAGGAGAAGTTACATCTCTATCCATTATCCAAGCCCCACAAGGTATGCTAAGAGCCTTTAAAGAGCTTAATTCCCAAGTAAAAATATTCCTTTGAACTTCACGTGTCATTAGTTTATTCTTTTCACTTATGCAGGCACTTCTTGTCCTACTCGAATATATCCCCGCCCTGATGAAGACCTTCTAAAGAACAATTCCTTTTGGTCCTATATATCGAAGGTCGAAACGCGTTGGCTCCCATCTGAGAGGCTTAGAGTAACCCATATAACTTTGTCTGCACCCAACTTGAGGTGCACTTGAGCAGTATGTTTTAAGCTCAAGATTGGAGTTTTGTTAAATAACTCTCTAACCTCTCTTGGACCTGTTGAAAATTAGTATACTGAGGACAGAAGAATATGTAGTCCCTGTATCATACGCAAATTAGTAGGGTTGTTCTAAGTCAAAAAGTCTCATTATTTTGACGTTTTGCTTTTGAAGTGTTTAATTTTGGTCACGAATCACATATATGTATGTATGTCTTTTAAATACTCTTTATGTCACTAGTTTTTTGTCACTTTTTGTGAAAAATTGTTGTTGTACAAAAAAATGAGAGGAGTATGTTTTAAATGTGTCACGTGGTAGGAACTGACTTTCGGATAAACAAAGTATGAAGTTTTGATATTGTAAATAAATATAACCCAGGGTCAATTAAAAAGACTCATGTAGCATAAGAAAAATTTCATTGATGGTGTCAGAGGTACTTTCCTTTTGTAATAGCCTTACTGTAAACTGATTGTGTCACGGGGCATCCAAGGCCTTCACCAAATTGTCTTCAAAGAAGCCCTGCTCTTCAGGAGCCTCAAAATCTTGCTCATCACCAAAATATTGGTGACCTTCCATACCTAGGAAAGGGTAAATGCAGCAGCTGACCAGAAAGGCTGATGGAAGCAGCTAAGGGGGAGGGCAGCCCAGGTCAATGACAACAAGAACACTACAGGTGGGCCGCAGAAGGGAACCATAGGTGACAAAAAGCCCCTCAGGCAAAGCCTGTAGTATAAATGTGTATCTTGCCCATGCAAGCATAGGGAAGCATTAGACAGGCCCTCCAACAACGTTTCTGCAGCACAGAGGGGCAGGCTCTCTTCTTGTGAGGCAGCGTGACTCACATCACCCTGTCTCACAAGGCTATCCCACCGCTCAGAAAGCACGTGGGCAGCGACCTAGAAAGAGGACCAAGGTCCCGGGCTACAAGCGATCTGCTTCCTGCCTCCAGAGCACCCACGTCGGGTGCTGACCAGTGGCGTTAAGCTCCGAGGGCGTTTTTAAAGCGTGCGTGGTAGAAAAGCACAATGCAAAGTAACATATGGATGTAAAACGGTACTTATCTTTCTGATGGAGCAGTAAAGAAATAGGAACAAAAAAGGCGCTCCAAGGTCTTATCGCCATATTCAGGGCCTGATTTGTGCAACACTGATGACGTCGCATGAAGAGAATGTTGGGAAATTTATTTTTTGTTTCATACATTTTAATTGGCTGCTGTAAAGTTTTATTAATAAACAGCGAAGAAAGAGTGAAGCATAATCAGAAGCCTCCAGTCCTGACACGAGATTGCGAGCGCAGACCAGGCTATTTGAGCCCCGAGTGAGTAGCGAACTACGTGAAGAGTGTCCCCTGAGGCAGTTCTCAAGGCCATAGCAGGGTACAGGTCCCCCCTGCTTCCCACTACTTTATGGCCCAGTGACCGCCACTGTTTACAGCCCAAGGTTTTAGCCAGGACGCTGCAGGCCTAAACCACCAGTTTATCGCTGCCACCACCTCAAGCCAGGCGGGGCCCTGCTTTGACACCATCACCTTCATTCCTTCCTCGTTTCAAGTTTCAGCGGGTTGGAGCTTTAACTGCGGGAAAATGTCCTCCTCATCCCTGCTGCCACTTTCTCTCATTGTTTCCACCAATGTCTTGCTGCTCTCCCCTGCAGCCCTACCTTTTCCACTAGGACCCAAGGAGTTTTGTGCCCCAGGAATAAGGTGAGAAGACGCAAAGTGGAATGCTTGGAAGAAGGCAGGCCCAAAGGCAGATCCAAAGCATCTCCACCAGTTTCATAGCAGATTTTCCACGAGCCACCACCCAATTCCATCCTCTGAATCCTAGGGGGAAGAGGTGAGTCAGAGCGGTAGAGCACTCACACTCATGCAAGCTGGGTGGAGAGCCAGGAGGAGCAGTTACACGTGTTCCCTGGATCCTCATTTGTGTGGCAGTTTGTCCATCTTTAGAGAGCAGCACCAGCATTTCAGCAGAGTAAGGTGTGGAGTCCACAGAGGTAGGGAGACTGTGTGACCTTTTTCAATTTGCCCATTTGTGCCTTTGCACCCTTGCACTTCATGTGCCTGTGTGCTATGAAGACTGCCTCTAAGTAGCAGCAAGTCCTGGATGTTAGATCTGGTGATGAAGGGTTGAGCCCCCAGGAGATCAGCACAGAAGCGGTCAGACTAGGTTCTGGTGAGGCTTGCACTACAGGCAGGGCTCACCCACGGCTCTAGAAGACTCAGACACTGTTCTCTTGTTTGCTGTTTTATAAGAGTACACAGCACAGGTTTTGATTGTCTGCAACACTCTGGTGCGAGGAAGTCTTTCAGAGCCACAAAGGAGAGAGAAATGTAACAATAAGGAAGCTTCGCTCTGGAAGAATGATTCCTATAGGAGCCTGTAAAAAGACCAAATCTAATCCCATTTGGAATAGGTCCACTCATCTAAATGTGGTGAAGGCCCTTAACCCCATCTTTGCCTTCTTTCTAAAGAAGGATACTTGGATTTGTGGTGGCAACTTAAAGTTGATTAAGCAGGAGGCTTCTTCAACCTGCCCCATTGCAAGGAGCCCCACACAGTTGCCCTCTCTTCCCCTGCCCATGCAGATGCAAGAAATTCTGGTGCAGTCAGCTGATAGTGAAAATTCCATTCCTCCTAACGGGGACTTTACATTACCTGATGCTGATATTGAGTTAATAAATAAACAGAGGAGCAGGTTCTGTGTAACATGCAAATATCAGTGCTAAAGCTCTTCAGCAGTTACCCTAGTGAGATATTGCCATCTTCTCCAGAGACCTCGGCCGGCCCTGATTTATAGCTAATTGTGAACTCATCTTGGAATCTTCCGGTACAGTATATTCAATAGTCTGAATCTCTTAAGTGCCTGGAAAGAATCGTGTCATCCATTCTCACCCTTTAAGAAAATTCAGTAAATAACGCAGACCACATTCAAGATTCTCTTTTAGCAATTTTAAAGGTATTGGTGGATGCAAAAATCGAGTTGTGCAGTTGGTAATAAAATGGAGGGACGTAGGCAGCCCCCAGATTGCAGGTAAAGGCTTCATCCCATTCCCCCCAGGAAAAGATATCGCTCAAGGAACATGTGATTGAAATTGGTAAACCCCAATGTAAGAAGTCGCAAAGGAATATTAACAATCCTAGGAGAGATTATGGTCCTTTTTATTCCTTAAAAAAATCTTTTTGACTCTAGCAGATATAGACACCCTGGAGGTCGTCCCATGACCTAAGATCAACCTCTTTCCAATTTTCAAGTACAAAAAGTCTGCTATGAGGGTAATGTTGATGCCCCTGTAACAGCCCCCCCTCCCAGTCTAAAGTGGAGAAAAAAAATGTGAGCAGTGAATCTCCCAAAAACGTTCAAGAAGGCTTCACTTTCTGGAAATGAGGAGGCGATTCTTGAGGTGGATGAGGGGGATAAGAAAGACAAAGGTGACACAAATGTGCTGAAGCTTCAGGATGTACAACCTTTAAAGGAGGAATATTATATCACCCTTTATTCAGCTGTAAGGGCTGAAGACTATGGGGTATATTCACAAGAACGCGTGATAACTACCGCAAGAGTAGCGTAACGCAACTTTCAATAACGCAGCCTATCACGGGAAAATAACCCTGTGTCAACGTGGAATTCACAACAAGGCGGTAGCATGCAATAGTCACCAGATAACGCGTCAAATGCCAGCATGAAAATCAACACCACGCCTAAAAAATGCGAAACGCGAACGTGAGAAATCATGCGATGAGACCAATCGCGGTACAAAAAGCTGCGAAAAGCAGCCTCAGGCCTGCAACTCCCACGCGTCTGGCGGGCAATTGCACCATAAAAACCACAGGCACAACACACCAGAAACAAGCCAAAGCACGCAGCAACATCCATGCACCCTGACCCAGCGCAGAGGGCAACGCGAACACCAGAACCCCCACTGACCACCAGCAAGGAATAACTGGGTCGGGGAAGGCCAAGGAGAAAATGGAGAGGAAGACAGGGTGCAGACCGCAGGAAAACAAGACCAAGGCCACGGAGGCGACAGAACACTTACAGCAAATGACCCACAAGCAGACCATCTGGAATGCAGTCGCAGAGCCCAGGAGGCCAATCCAGGAGGCCAAGAGGCGCCGGCAGGACCTGACAACCTAAACCAGGTACAAACCCGCTGCCAACAGGAAGGCAGCAACGGCGACAGGAGGTGGCAGTCCAGCGCCACAGGAGGAGCAGGAGGAAAACCAGGCCACAGTCATCAGTGTGGAGAGGGTGCAAGGAGTAGGGAGTACGGACACAGCCCGAGAGGACCTGACACAACAACAACAGGGTGAGGATCCAACAGGGACTGGGGGGACGGGGGTGATGGGCACAATGCCACACATGCACAATGAGACGTAACACACTGCACACCCACAATTACCCACGGACATGTCCCCCATCCCCGTGGCACACTGCAGCACACACACACTAGCAATCACAGCACATACCATGACAATGTGGCACAAAGTGCAACACCCACACTGCAGAACAGGGGACACAACTGGGTCCAACCAGGCACAGTAAAAGAACAATCACATCGGACAGAGCAGGGAACTGTGAGATGCACATCTACCCCTACAACCCCACATCAGCCATGTAGGCCAAATGTACACTGTCCCAACTCAAATAGCCACCACCGCCCAAACACTCACAATGTACATCGTCACACAGTCTGCATGTCGACAAGAACAAGGCGCCAACACAATGCCAACATGCACCTCCCCTTCACAATGCAGAGGGACAAACAACACCTCCAGCAGGTCAGAACAGACAACCCATCAGTGATGCCGGAGACGAACACCACACCATCGACACCAACGCCCTACAACAGCCCATGGACATCCCACACAACCCACCACCAGGACCAGGGCAGACAAGCCACTCAGAGGAGAACCCAGCCCCTGCAACAGACCACACAGCAGGAAGCACCCGCAATCACGGCTGGCTCACAACACTTCACCGACCCACACATGGCACCCCAATGCCAGGTGTCAGAACGCCAAAAGGAGGTGGCCCAACAGGTGCGGGCATTGCCTAATCCATGGAAGGCGAACTAGAACACATACGTGGGTGTCCAATACCCTTCAGGGACCACCTACACCCCACAAAGGAGACCCACACTGCCATAGAGACACATGCAGATGCACATACCCAGTACAGAACAACGCCCAGGGGCACGCACATATCAGTCACACACCCACGTTGGCTCTGCGTACGACGGCACAGTCCACTCCCCTTACGAATTGAGTGGGTGACGACAAAGCTACATGTCCAGGTTCTAGCCCGCTGCCTGCGGTGACATGTCCGCGTCTGCTGTACACAGCACAATGTAATGTCATAGGGCCCAGGGCCCCCATGCACACAACAAGACCACAAGGACACATGCACATATCATGTTGAACTGGCTACGGGCACGTGCGCCTGGCCCCTTTATTGGCAGGGCCACATGTACAGTGACGCCTGTGCTGGATGTGTGTGGGGTGAGTATAAGCCAGCCCGCACGGAGTGCTGGGTGCTGGCAACAACCTGAACAGTGAACACCATTGTAATGGAAACAGAAAACACCAGCATAACAGAGTCAACTGCAGAGCAACATGGAGGGATCCGGAGTGAGGACAGAGGTCACACAATATTCAGTCAGGAGGTTCCGTGAGTTGCAGTGCACTGAGTCACTGGCACCTGGAGTGCTGAGCAGGGTATCAGGACGATGATGGCATCCACAACAGGTCTGAGCAACTCCGTAGGGCTGTCAGGACCACCGTTTTGACTCTGGTAGTTGGCGGTTGGAGGTGGTCCTTGCCGTGGTGGCGTGTGCCTCCTGCGGTGATGCGACGTCCGGGCCGGTCAGGACTCAATGCTATGTGTGGGCCCTGGTGGCCCGCAGTTGAGGCCGGAGGATGCGGACAGCGCAGGGCCACAGACACATGGCGTTGATGACCCCAAGACCATCGCTACAGAGGCCATTCAATGTCTCAGGTGAAGGGGTCCCAGGCCTGGTCAGCACAGAGTCAGTGGCCCCGGATGCAGTGCGGCAGGCACAGGCACCCAGCCACGGGACGGTGACTTGCGGTGCAGTCAGATGGGCCATGCGACCTGAGCGGGTCCCCATCAATGTCCGAGGTGTATGTTGCGGAGTGTTGCGGGGGACAGTGGAAGGTGTCCACCAGGGCATGATGCGGAAGGTCTGATGTTATCCGGAAGCAGCAAATTGAGGATTGGAAAGCGCAACCCTTGTTGTCACCAACAATTCGGGATCAGCTACATGAGGATGAAAACTAGCTCTTATTGCATTGACACAAACGCCACCAATGTACGACCAGTGAGTGTCCATGAATGTCGGGGAACACACTTCGTGGCACAGGTGCTCAGAGGGGATGCAGTCTGCGATGATGCCGGTACACAGATGTGAACTCCAACATTGCCAAATCAAGTCTCTGTGACCTACTGGACCGCAGTGTAGGCCGGAGGCAGCTTTCAGCATGGGCCCACAGACACGTGTCGTTGGCTCGCGAGGCACAGAGTTAGTGACACAGTGGCAGTTGTCGGTAGTGTTCAATCACCTCCGTAACGATGATCCTGTTCCTTCCGGACTGCAACGCGCCATCCTCTTACGCCTCTCCGTGTGTGCGATGAAATGTATTCTGCCTTTTGAATTACCTATGTTCAGTTCCAAATCTGTGACCCCACTCGTGCGCAGCGTAGGCTGAGGGCAGTAGTCCGCGTAGGCCCACAGACACGTGTGGTTGTGATGCCATGCACAGACTTGTTGCCACCACATCGAAGGGTGTATAGTGAATTGTTCACTGCCTTAAATGATGTTCCCTGCCATGGTGTAATCAAGACTCAGTTCCAAATGTGTGACCTACCTGACCGTGGTGTAGGCCTGAGGCAGCGGTCAGCATGGCTCATTCGCCTGGTGTCGCCGGCATAGTTTGGATGGCCCCACCGGCCTGCGTTGTTCAGGGTTAGTGGCACCACGTGTAGCCGGCTGGCGTTGAACAGGGTTAGTGGCACCACGTGTAGCCGGCTGGCATTGAACAGGGTTAGTGGCACCACGTGTAGGCGGCTGGCGTTGAACAGGGTTAGTGGCACCACGTGTCGCAAGAAGCCCATATGGAACTATGCCTAACTGATACTGGTACTGGGGGTCTGGTACTGTGGCCGCTGGCCCGGATTTGGGGTCACTCAGGACACAGTTTCACATATGGGACCTACTGGTCTGAAGAGTAGGCCGTAGGGGGCAGTAGAGTTCGTCAACGGGAATGGACTGAAGCGGGCCTGTGTCGTGGAGGCCGTGGTGGTCTGTGCTGACTGCCAAGGTCACGGGACTCGGGCTTGGAGCTTGCGCCGGTACGTGGTGGGCCCTCCTTGACACATGCCGGTATCGGCAGGTGATCAGTGTGGCCTGGCTGCGCAAGGGCGGGCCTGACGGGTTCGTGGTCCAGCGTGCCGGGGTCCGGCAGGCGCACAGCATCGCAGGCAACTCCGCTCACGAGGACAGCCTCGTGGCAGGGTGGGAGGCGCCGCCCTGGCAGAGACGTTGGTCTTTCCGGAAGAGGACCACGCCCAGGCCTACGTGCTTTACATTCACACCCCTACGCTGGCGTGGCATACACCGGGCCATCACACTCCGGTGACGCTTAGGGGGGGGGCGTAACAGGCAACATTTCCACGAGGTCCCCAACTGGCTGTGGTGACATGGTGGCGTCCATTGTCCACTACACTCCATACACCAGCGGTGTATGTCACCATGGATATGGGTGTGTTCTGCATACTGCGGTCTGTCCAGAACATCTCCGCCACTCTTGGGATTGTGTGCTTTCCAGATCATGGTTCTCCTGCATCCTGCACACATGCCTGGTTGCCACCTCTCCCCACATTCGCCTATTATGTGGCTGAGGTGACAAGCCGTTGCTGGCTCATGTTCAGGGCTTGCCCATGTGGACATTGTAAGTTGTTCTGTCATGTCTGGTGGTTGGGCATATTGTTGTGCCTGTTGTATGTGATTTTGTGACGTGTGCATTGCCAGCGTTGTGAGTTGCATGTTTGGGGAGTTGAGGTGTGTGGGGTGTTCATTTGTATATTGCCAAGGGGCTGTGCATTTCCCTTGTTGCCATCCTGGGAACGCTGCTTGGTGATGGACTGTCGGAGGATGAAGGTATCATGCACACTGGCTGTGTATTTGAAGGCAACATTGTTGGGTGTTCCACGGTGTTCTGTTGTTGCCTGCACATTGGTGTGAGACGTGTGCTTCCTGTTGCAGTGATTGTGTGCTGTGTCACCAGGGGTCACAGGTAGGACATGTGTGCTGTGTGTTGCCCCAACAAGTGTGTGCATCCTGCTATGGCGTATGGTCCTTGCTTGGTCTCCAGCGGATCCTGCGCATTGTGTTGTACGTATGGGGACTGGGGTACCAGGGTGATGGTGATGTCCAGGACAGGTGTGGGAGACTTGGATGTGGCTGGCTGTGGGACTCCTCCGACTCTGGCGGGTGTTGGATGGGGGGTCTCAGTGGCCAACAGGTGCAGCCATGCCATCAGCTTTGTGTGGGGTGGGATGTTAAGCGATGATGGTCAGGATGCGTAGGTTGGTTGTCCCTTTCAGCCTGAAGTGGAAGGTGACATTGTCAGATGTTGGATCTGTGCGGCTGGTACGTTTCCTGGGGTTCCGCTGTCTTTGTCTGCGCTGCGTCTGTGTTGGTCCGGGGGGGGTGTTCCGGGTGTGGGATGGGGTCCTGGGGTGGTGGGTGTTGTGGCCCTCTTGGGTGTCCGGGCTGCATGATGTGTGGCTCCATGGCATCTGTTGCCCTTCGGTTGTGGCCCTGGGCTGTGCTCCCTTTTGTGGTGCTGGCTGCCGTCCGACTTTACACCAGGTCAGAGCAGGTGTAGATTTCCTGGTGCTAACGCGCCTTATCGCCTGTTTTGTGTTTTTATCGCGGATGTGGCTGGTCGTTGTGAATGTTGAGGTGTGCTGTTGTCTCGGCTTTTGTCACGGGAATGCCTACTCTGCATCTCATTAGCGATATTTGCGAGGGTCCTCTGAAGCAATGTTTTTTGCGGCTGCTATCGCGGGTAAACTGGTGCTGTGGGCTGTTAACACCGGCTTGTGAATGGGGGGGGTAAATTTATCACGACTTTGGCTGCGATAAAGTACTGTTAATTCGGCGATAGTTCCTTGTGACTATGCCCCTATAACTCTAAAAATAGTCTCTATGCCTCAGACGTTTTGTCAGCTGGTCTCAGTCCTTTAGCTAAACCCTTTATCCACGTCACGGAAGATAATGTAATCCACAGAAAGGTTTGTGGGAGAAAAGGTCCCGCTCATCCATGCCTATGGCCAGGGTCGGATTGGCAAGGCGGGAAGTCGGGCATTGGCCGATGGGCCGGCGCCTAAGTGTCACCTGTGGGTCGTTTTTTTAAAGCCCTGTGTCACCTGGCCCACAGAACTTTGCAATCTTTGGCAGCCCCCCAGCCAGGCAGACTGACTATCAGAGCAGAGACTTGGGACACTAGGCCTTCCGTCCCAGACTTTAGCTTAGCCCCTGGGGGGGCTGCACAGACAAAGCAGTGCTCCTTCTCCCCTGCTGGGCTGTCAAACAGAGACAGGACTGGACGAATAAAGCAGCCTCACTGGGGGGTTCAGTGTCAGGTGATAACAGCCGATGGCCCATCTTCACCTCCGAGGCCGGCCCAGAAGCTTTGTTCTTTGCTTGCTTCCTCCTCTGCCAGGCCACAGCCCCGAGGCTATAGTGGGCTGGGGAGGATGTGAGTGTGAAGCAGCCAGAGGCCTCCCTGGGGGCCAGTTGTTCTTCTGGCTGTTTTCTCACCTCACCCGCTTGGGTTCGATCCAGCCCAAAATCACTGTCTTTCCCCTGGCCGCTCCCCCACTGGGCCATCACATCACATTGAGGCCTTGGTGGACGGGGAGGGAGAGAGTATTCAGGGGCTTTGATGGGGGCCAGGAGTTGTCTTCTCAGCCCCAGTGTCTGTCTGTGCTGAGTGTAAGGTGGTGTGTGTGGGGGGGGGAGGGGGTTGGGGGCTGTTTGCATGATAATCAAAGACGAATCTTTATATAAAATAAAAACCTCATTCTTTTTTTTAACATGGCTTTTCTGCCTTTGTTAATTTGACGATCCGTCACGGATCATTAAGGCAGCTTTAGAAATCAATATAAAGGAGCATTTGCCTTACTTTAAAAGTTTAAAATACATACTGATTAGGGGGAACAATACTGGATTTTGGTGATATTTGTCATTTTTGTACAGGCCAGGATTTTAAAATTCCCATCAGAGCAGGTGTTGTGGCCCTTGGACCATTATATTTCACCTTGCCCACCTGGCCAAAACTCAGTGCTCCTAGTTTTTACCCACGCTACTGGCTCTATAAGCTATACAATGTTAAAATTACCAAACATTTCTATAAGCATTATGCCAATGAGACTAATCAATTGGTGTTTAATGAAAAGGCACAATACGGGAATGTGGGCCACTTTTTTAGGAGTGCCCGGGCCGAATTGTGATCCCAATCCGACCCTGCCTATGGCCATTTCTACTCTCAAATTTGTGACTATGTTTGATCGTAATATAATTTTGATTCGTTCTTTTCAATTATCATGTTTTGCTGACAATGAGGGTCTTAAGATTGTTCAAAGCAGCGATGTCTCTCTTCTACACTTCTTGCATTCTAATATCGTGAACAAATTGAGAGTTTCATTCCAATCTAGGGTGGTAGCAAATTTGATTCTGCAAAATAGTGATTATTTCCTATGCAGGAGGATTGATGCAACTCCGGTATTATGGGAAAATAAAAGATATGAGTTCCACCTTGAAGATTTGAATCGCTCCTTATGTGAAAGCCTCCCCTTGGTTGGGAAAAAGATATATGGTGAGAGCCCAAAACACTTACTGGAGACAGGTCTCTGGGTTAGATACTAAGATGCAAAGGCCGCATCCTATAGTAGAGGTAAATTTCCAAGTGGGTTGTTGCCTTTTCAGGGATGGAAAGGTTTGTGCAGCCAATTATTCAGTCATCTCAGCACAGTTCCTGTTTGCCAATATCGTTAAAAGGTAACTCCAAACGGAAGAGTCTTAGAACATGTGTTGTTCCGGAACAAGAAGTAGGTTCATTGGAAGCCGTGCCTCTTTTTATGATAAGCAATGCAGATTTTACAGAGCTATGACTGTAAAAGTTAATATACTATAATCATCTTTAATGTTTTGTAGTACAATAAAAAGCCTCAATTCAACAAATGTATTTACAATGGAACATACTGCATGGCAACCTTGTCGCTTTTGCACTATGACGCTTCTTAAGGAGTATCATTTTGATGACTCACAAATGGACTGAATTTCCTGAAGCTTTTCAGTTTCTCAGAACTTTTCTGCAGTGGTTTGCAGAGTTAACGATTTTGAGTGCTGGTAAAGAGGCCTTACACATACTCAGCTGAACATGTTTGTACTGTCACATTTGTAGCTCTGTCCAGTGGCTGGCAAGGACAACGTTAAATATTATATTATGTAGCTATGTAGAGGTTACTTTGTTAGGAACAGTTTCATGCAAATTATAGAAAGAAAGGGCAGGTCTGGAAAGTTAGTCGAGAAGAAAGGGGAAATATCATAATATAGACAAGATGAGCGAGATTCTGAACGTTGTCAATCTGTCAGTCATTGTCTCAAACTTTGCAGCAAGCAGAAACTGAGTCCTCCAATTTCAAGACCGAAATGGTTTCCGGTTTAGAATATCCCCAGACACTACTTTCATAGAAATAGATAGTGGTGAGAGTGGGAAAGGTCAAGGGCAGAGAAACTTCAAAAAGGAAAAAAGGAAGAAGTACGGTCCTTTTTGGTTTTCTCAAGAAAATAATGATCAGTTGGTTAGTCTTTGTTCGATTAAACTTGTTGTTCACAAATGCTCAATCCTGATTTAGAATACCCACTGATTTTGTATGTTTTTAACTAGTTTATTTTTTCACATGTCCGCATCTCTATGTTAGCTCATCCCTGCATGTTGCGGTTTGTTCGAAGTGCATCCCTCACACACCTTGACTGAGTATGTTCTCTCCGCAACTGGCTTGATGCTGCTGTCTGTAATATGACTTTACTGATCCGCACTGTTTGTATGCTTTTAACATAAGTTATTTTACCATATGTCCATATGTCTCAAGGCCTCTAACAGTGGCGTAGCTAGGGGGGGGGGGGGGTCAGTCCCTGGCGGGACTCTTTTTGGGGGCGGCAGAATTGAGCAAGTTGTGTCTGTCGACTACCACCACCCCCTGTGAACAAGATGCCCGTCGGCCGCCACCCCCTCCCCGAACAAGTTGTCCACCAATTCCCCCGCTCTTACCCTGCACTGGGCAGCAAACTTAGGGGCCGCCCCGGGTGGCAGTAGGTCCAGCTACGCCACTGGTCTATAAATAACTTCTGCCAGATTTTGATTCATCGGATGGCATGACAAACCCTTTTCAGCCCTATCTCTTTTAGGACTTTTTAGAGGTTTTTGATTTTTCATGGTTTTATTTGCTCTTACCAGGAGTTGACTTTGTCTTTAGAGTGCCTTGTGACAATTGCAAATGTCGTTATTGCTCACTGTTTGTTTTAACATGCATTGTTTGTAACTGCACTGTGCAATTTTATGGTTCTATTGAGACGAATAAAGTTTATTGAATTTGAATTTGCTCACTTATTCATTCTCTCTCTCATTCAGACTCTAGGTCCAGGCTGTTCCTTATTTCAATAAAGGAACTGACTATTGCTTGAGTCACAAGTATAATGATAGCTGTTGAAGAAAAATGAGAGTAGATTTTGCATACCCAATGCCATGGCTTTGTCAAATGGCCAGTAGTTACACTTCATGAATAAATTCATATATTTCATGGAAAAACACAGCTAGAAATGGAGTTATGATTGCGACTAAAATGCATAAAACCACAGAAATCGGCAGTTATGGTTTATGGCACAAAGAACTCATAACTCATGTCACCTGCATTGTTTTACTCTTGCTAGACTGCTGTTTTTAAGGGTGTTGTTGGTAAATGGTTGCTTTGAGCATGGCGGGTGACATGAGTTATTGAATATGCTATGTACACCGAAAACTATGGCTGGTGATTTTAGTAGTTTAATCTGCTTGAGCCAGAAACATAACTCGGTTTCTAACTGTTTTTTTCAGTGAATTTCTAGAGGTTTTTAATTATACAATTTAAAATTCTAACCCCTGGTGCACACAGCCTTTGACTGTGTGCTGCGGGGCTTGCTCATAGTATCTGGCCTGAGTTCTGTGCAGCATGAAAAAAGGTAAAGGGGGGTTAATAAAAGATGCTTTTTATTATTTATGCATCAAAGGAAATTTTGCCAGCTGCTAAAGCAAAAAACACTTCATAGATTTTCGGCAAACATTGTTTGAAATGAGAACTTTATTTAAAAAGTGTGCTTTTTGGAGGTGGGTGTAACTCAGTTAGTAGTTTTTGAGATATAGGCATTTGAAAGATATTGGTGTTTTAAAGGTGCCAAGTACCTTGAAAGGGTTAGCACTTTTGTATATCTCGATAGTTCAAAAGGCATTCAGTTTGCATGTTGTGCATGTTGAGTTTACTCTTTGTATTTTTAAATTCATACAGAACCATCCCTGGCACAAAAGTGTTAATTTCCTAATAACATTTAAACTGTGGCACAAATCTGCACACAATTTGGCAGAAGTATGAAGGATTCATGTTCTATTAATATGTCAAGTTTTGAGCCAATCCTTCAAGTAGGGTGGTGCTAAAGCAGGGACAATGTATGAAATCTGGTGGCAGTTAGATATTTACACTGAGAGCAGGTATTTCAGGGATCATACAGATCCAATGGGGGTGGGTACATTTAAAGGGAGATCAAAAATGTTTGATTTCCTAATAACGTTGGCCCCTTTTGATGAATTTGCATGTCATTTGGCAGAGGATTAGCTTGTTTAGCTTGCTCTTGGGATCCTCTATTTCATGCATGCCCTTCAGAGGGCTTGGGTGGAATTTTAAAGAGGAGTTGAAGAAGTAGTCACTTGCTAACACATTTTGCACCCTTAAATGAATGTCTGTGATATTTGGCAGATGTTGGCAGATGTCAAACAGGTTTAGCTTGCTGGTGGACCCAGCAGCCAACCGCCCAATAAACACGACTAAAGGCCATTTGCCATCTGCATTGATGGCTGTTCGGTGTCACCCATGGGACTTGGTGAGAAGGACTGGCCCTCTGTCTATCCTGACTTTTGCCCACGGGAAGTGATGTTCAGATACAGCGAGAATCCACTGTATTCGTTTTCTAGAAAAAAAGCTTTTTTTCTAGAGACCGCTCACCTACCAGGGTTGCCCCTAGGTGACTTGCTTCATCATTGGGGTTCATACCAATCCTCTATGGATTGAGGAGTGCTGCGACTCAGCGATTACGCAGGAGCACTTACTGGTTTACTATCAAAAAATAAAGTGGAGGGGAGTGGACAAAGTGAGGTTAAAAATGCCTAACTAGTGGGCCACATTTTTATTCCCACTCCTAGTTGGCAAGGTTAAAATCAGGGGTGAATACTGTAAAACATAGACCGTAATGAGTCTAGTTATCTCAGTAAAGTGTGGTCAACATGTTTTGAGCCGTTCCCCTATTGGCTATTCTTCAGGACTACACAGGAACCAGCCCCGTTTAGTGCCACTCCTAATAGGTCCCTTGATAAGGACACGCTCGTACATACATAATGTGCATGCACTCAAAAATACATACGGTTTGTAAGGAATTATCCTATATCTGTAAATGAAAGGAAAAACATTAGAAGATAATAGACCTGTCAGCGCAGCTGGCTTATCACAATGACCAACCTTAACCATGCCTATAAACCACCTGTATGCTGTGGGTGTGCAATAATTGTAACCAGTGATCACTCATTTAAGCGTGGAAAAATTCTCGCCACACTTTGTGGTTAGTGGAGGTAAACAACACTCGTGGGACAATACAAGACAAAGCAGAACACTTAACATTAAGGAAATACTTCCATAAACATACATAGAGAACGCTATACTTGAGCGTCATGGTCAAAACCAGGGTCGAGGGGCCTGTAGTCAAACCCTGATGGAGAGAAAAAGGAAAGAATAATCCCCAATGAGAAAAAACAGACTGCTGTTTGGCTGTGCAATTCGAGTAAACATGGCGTCCGCCGTATGGGCTAAACTTCCGTTTAGAAAATACCCCTGTGAAACGGTGTCCTCCGTGTGGGAAAAAATATCCCGTAGGGAAAGCCCCCGTTACTTACCTCTTCAAAGACCGCCTCAGCTCAATCACCTACTTTATGCCCTGAGGACGGCATCTTGGTGTGATGTTGCTCCGGTCCCTTCTTATCTGATCTGTTCGCGCTTGGGTGACGCACGCTGGAACTGAGCCATGCGTCAGCCCGACTGACTAGAACGCTCTGTAATTTCAAAATGGCCGTCGTTATTGGCATAACGAGCGCGCCATTTTGGAGGAATAACGGTCGAGTGGATTAGGTGATGCGTGCTTGGTTGCAGGCAACTTTTAAAGAGACTTCTAAGGAAAGGGCTTAGTGATTGCTTTAAGTCGGGTCGTTATGCTGAAAAAAGGAGATGTTCCTAATCACATCACCAAAAGGTCATAGAATCGGAAAGGATGAGACCTGGCCTTAATATAGGAAAGGAACATTGGAGTCCCATATAAATCAAGGATAATGAAAACATTTAAACAAAAGCAAATACTAATAAAAAATAAAAAATAAATAAATAAATAAAAAGTAATAAATAAATCTGGATACACCCGGTTGCCCTGGGTTAACCAGCTTCAAGTTCGGTATTATAGTTGTTTTCTCTGAGAATGTCTCAGTAATGTATGCATTTAGGTTGTTTATTTCATTTTTCATCTGGGATTATAGGTAGAGGTTCCTGATTCTTTATCAGAATTTGTGGTGAGGTTAGACTCTGTTGAAGAGGCCCCATGGAATGTTGTCGTTCAGTCCTTGGGTATCCGTTCGAAGTTTGAAGACCCATCGTTGTTCTTTTTCAAGGAGTCGTTGTTCCAAGTTCTCTCCAGTTTTTATGTGTTCCAGGATCACCTATTTCAAATCCTTGGGTGCATGCTTTTGTTCAACGAAGTGCGACAACATCTTCATGGTGATGCGTTGGCATCTGACGTTACTGCGGTGCTCGCAGATTCTAGTACTCACTTTACGTGTGGTCATGCCCACATAATGTAGATTGCAGGGGCACGTGATAAGATAGACCAATCCTGTCATTTAACAATTAGTTCATTTGCGCAGTTCCCATCTCATTCCATTGTTAAAGGACACTGTCTTGGTAATAGTCGTGAGGTGGCAGACGCTGCAGTTCCCACAGGGGTAGTGGCCTGTTGGTGGGGCGCCCATCGCAGTTTGATTGTTTCCTCTGGTTTCTTTCGGTTTAGGGTGGGTGTGAACAAGTATGTCCCTCAGGCTCTTCCCTCTCCTGTGGGAAAACATCGGTTTGGGGATGTTGAGTTGTCCGCTGTTGAGGATACGCCAATGTTTGCCTATTATTTTAGCAACTCGATCCAAGGCTACGTTGAAGGTGGTAATGCAGATAGTTCTTTTGTCTTCCTCTTTGTTATGTTGTGGACATGCCTCCAAAAGGGAATCTCTGTGGTTGTTACTTGCTCGTTTTCTTGCTTGCGACACAATCCATTTTGGGTATTTCCTTGCTATAAGTTCATCAGATAACTTCGCAGCCTGTGTTCTAAAGTCATCCACTTCCGTGCAGTTTCTTCTTATTCTAAGAAACTGCCCAAACGGGAGATTTTCTTTCAAGTGCCTAGGATGAAAGCTGTCATACAGCAATAAACAGTTTTTAGCTGTCGGTTTTTCGTGAGTCGTAGTCTTGAGGATCGCATCAGCAGCAATGATGTTGAGATCAAGGAATACTAGCTTGGATCTGCTCATAGTGTAGGTGAACTTCAGAATGATGTCTTGGGTATTGAGCCAGCTGATGAATTCTTCGGCTATTGATTCTTCACCCTCCCAGATCACCAAAATATCATCGATATACCTTTACCATTGTTTTATGTGTTGGAGGTATGGGTTGGTCTCTGCCAGAATTTTCTGGGATTCCAAATGCTGTACATACAACCCTGCCACGCTTGGGGCAAAAGTGCTTCCCATGCTAGTCCCATGTTGTTGCCGGAATAACATGTCCTCGAAGCGAAAGAAGTTTTCTGTTAGAGCCAGTTTGCAGCATTCTAGAACCAGGTGTCTTGGTGTATGATAGGACCAATTTTCTTCAAAGACAACCTCTTCGATGATGTCCAAAGTTTCTCTGTGTGGGATGCTTGTATATAGGCTCTCCACATCCAGTCCGATGAGAATGTTGGTATCTGGATTGAATTGTAGGTCCTGGAGTAAGCACAGGACAGCTTTAGTATCCCTTAGGTATGTATTAGTCTCTTGTATCAGGGTTGCAGGAAGGCATCTGCGAATTTTGAAAGGGGTTCCAACACTGAACCTATGCCTGATACAATCGATCGACCTGGAGGGTTTTCCAATGATTTGTGGATTTTAGGGATTGTATAAAAGTATGGGATTCTGGGATTGGTGTTAATAAGGAAATCCCCTTCCTTTTTGGTAATCCAATCATGTAATACTGCTTCTTCCACCATACTGGTTATCTGTATTATTATGCGCTCTGTGGGATCATCTCTAATCCGCTGGTAGTTTCTCTCATCATCCAAGAGACTCAAACATTCCCTGCGGTATGCTTCCGTGGTTTGTAGGACAATTGCTCCCCCTTTGTCTGCCGGTTTTATCACTACACCGGTGTCATTCGCCAGTTGCTGTATGGTAATTTGTTCCTCCTTAGTGGTGTTGTGGAAGGTTTTGATTGTCCTGGGGTCAATCTCCCCTTCTTCCTTTAAGACTGCCTTCTTGCAGGCTAGGAGTTGCAATGGTAAGTTTGAAGATGGTGGTGTGAAAGTGGATTTTGGATGTAATCCTGTGTTGCCACTGCCGGCATCAAGGGTTTGCTTACCCGCAAAGAAGACTTGCAGTTTGTTTTTCCGGATGAAGTCATTGATCTCACAGCTTAACCTAAATTTGTCCAGGCTTGATGTAGGTACGAATCCTAGGCCTTTCTCCAAAACTCTAAGGTGGATAGGTGATAAGATTTTATCTGTCAAATTGACCACTAAACTGGTCGGTTGCTCGTTGCTGGGTTGTCAGTGGCATCCATGCTCCTCGTTGTCATCCTCGTCTGTTCTTGTGGATTCGACCACTGGACTTGCTGGCCCTTCTTCATTCATCCTCTTTGCGATCCTTTTCCCAGCCCTAAAAAAGGCATTGGTGGTCCTCAGTAGACTGGTTGTTGAGTTTAGGCTGGATTCCTGTATTCATACTGCTGTTGTTGGAATGGTGGTGGACCATAATAGAAGGGGGCTGCAAAAGGTCCTTGGAAAGGTGTCCAACCTCGTCCTTGACCCCCTTGATGTCCCATTCGTCTGCCGAAATTTCTCCTGTTTTTGTTGTTACCTCTCCTGTTACTGCTGGAGTCTGAACTGTCAGATCCGGTGTCAGATCCGTCTATGTCAGTATTGTATCCGGGGTTCCTTCCTGATGTGTTGTAGTCCTCTCTTATGTAAGGATACACTTTCTCATGCGAAAAGCTCTTCGCAAGCTTCTTAAGTTTTTGAAATTTTGTGTCCTTCAGTGTATCTTCAAACTCCTGCATTGTTTTATTTAATTCCTCCAGTCTCTTCTTTAGTTTTGTCACTTAACTAAAGAAGAGACCTTCACCTATAATCCCAGATGAAAAATGAAATAAACAACCTAAATACATACGTTACTGAGACATTCTCAGAGAAAACAACGATAATACCGAACTTGAAGCTGGTTAACCAAGGGCAACCGGGTGTCCAGCTTTATTTATTACTTTTTATTGTTATTTTTTTTAATTTTTTAATGTATTTTTTTTTTATTATTATTATTTCTTAGTATTTGCTTTTGTTTCAATTTTTTCATTATCCTTGGTTCATATGGGACTCCAGTGTTCCTTTCCTATATTAAGGTCAGGCCTCATCCTTTCTGATTCTATGACCTTTTGGTGATGCGATTAGGAACATCTCCTTTTTTTAGCATAACAATCCCGACTTAAAGCAATCACTAAGTCCTTTCCTTAGAAGTCTCTTTAAAAGTTGCCTGCAACCAAGCACGCATCACCTAATTCACTCGCCCGTTATTCCTCCAAAATGGCATGTTCGTTATGCCAATAATGATGGCCATTTTGAAATTACGGAGCATTCTAGTCAGTCGGGCTGACGCACGCCTCAGTTCCAGCGTGCGTCACCCAAGCGCGAACAGATCAGATAAGAAGGGACCGGAGCAACATCACACCAAGATGCGGTCCCCAGGGCAGAAAGTAGGTGATTAAGCCGAGGCGGTCTTCGTAGAAGTAAGTAACAGGGGTTTTCCCTACGGGATATTTTCCCCCACACGGCCGACACCGTTTCACGGGGGTATTTTCCAAACGGAAGTATAGCCCACACGGCGGACGCCATGTTTACTCGAATTGCACAGCCAAACAGCAGTCTGTTTTTCCTCATTGGGGATATTCTTTCCTTTTTCTCTTCCATCAGGGTTTGACTACAGGCCCTTCGACCCTGGTTTTGACCATGACGCTCAAGTATAGCATTCTCTAAGTCTGTTTATGGAAGTATGTCCTTAATGTTAAGTGTTCTGTTTTGTCTTGTATTGTCCCATGAGTGTTGTTTATCTCCACTAACCACAGAGTGTGGCAAGAATTTTTCCACGATTAAATGATCACTGGTTACAATTATTGCGCACCCACAGCATACGGGTGGTTTATAGACATGGTTAAGGTTGGCCATTGTAACCTGCCAGCTGCGCTGACAGGTCTATTATCATCTAATGTTTTTCCTTTCTTTTACAGATATAGGATAATTCCTTACAAACCATATGTATTTTTGAGTGCATGCACATTATATGTATGTATGAGTGTGTCCTTATCAAAGGACCTATTAGGAGTGGGACTAAATGGGGCTGGTTCCTGTGTAGTCCTGAAGAAGAGCCAATAGGGGAACAGCTCAAAACATGTTGACCCCACTTTACTGAGATAACTAGACTCATTACGGTCTATTTTTCCCAGTATTCACCCCTGATTTTAACCTTGCCAACTAGGAACGGGAATAAAATTGTGGCCCACTAGTTAGGCATTTTTAACCTCACTTTGTCCACTCCCCTCCACTTAATTTTTTGATAGTAAACCAGTAACTGCTCCTGCGTAATCACCGAGTCACAGCACGCCTCAATCCGTAGAGTATTGGGATGAACCCCAATGATGAAGCATGCCACCTAGGGGCAACCCTGTTGGGTGAGAGGTCTCTAGAAAAAAAGTGTTTTTTCTGGTAAATGAATGCAGTGGATTCTCACTGTATCCGAACATCACTTCCCTTGGGCAGGTTTTCTTTCGAAGTACTCTAATTTTTGTGTGACACGTTCTAATAAAGGAGGATAAACCTAGCCGCTACCTGTAACGCCCATCCTTTTTTTTCGGATTACCTATCCTGAATTTTGCACAGCCTTTGTCTATGCAGAGCGGTGATTGACCCCCAATGATGGTTGCCCCAGGCCTTGTGGCCGGACCCTGCTGTGTACAGTGAAATGCTGCGTGCAGCAGGTGTTTTCCACCTGCAGGGGTGGGGGAGAATGGGAGAGGACCTCGCCAGAGGCCTGGCCCTGCAGCCAAACCCTTCCCTGCACACAACCAAAAGCCAAACTCAGTGGAGATTCTCTACCTGTGGGGATGGGCTTTTTACTAAAGGTCTTGCACAGAATGGGTACTTGAGAGGTCAATGCAGTACATTGCAAAACAAATAGTAAATAAAATGAAAAACTCACATTTTAAAGTTAGGTAAGGTTCAGCACACATAAAACCGAAAAAGTCCTGAAATTCGCCACTTATGGTATTCAAGGCACAATGCTCCCTACAACTCATTTCTTTGCCATGCTCAGTACATCCTTTTGTCAAAGGCATATGAACAAATATAAGGTTGACTACCAAATGCAAAATATAGCTATATTTCCGCTACAACGTTTTGGTTTCCACCATCCTCAGGAATCAGTAGATTGTACTACCAGGGAAAAGCAGTTCCTGAAACTTTGTTGTTCTTTAGACAATGCACCTGTTTGAGTCACTTCCTTCTTGGATAGTACATTTCTCTGTGACTCATATCCTTTTGTCTCAAGATTTTTGCTTAAGCTTGATTTTTTTTCTTGTGGTTTTATCTGTCTATCTATCTATCTATCTATCTATCTTTCTATCTATCTAAAGAGATGTAGATTATAGATAGATAGATAGATAGATAGATATGGTTAGGACCGCAATTCATAACTCACACAATAGACATACACGGCCCGCACACCAAATGCAGCACTCATGACCTCACCCTTGATGACAGATGCAATTATAAATGCTTACAAATGAGATTACATGCCATATTACCCTTAACACTATCTTCCTTGTAATGTCCAGGAAATTGACACTTTCTGCACTAATGCTACTTGTAAAGTGCAGATTCAGGTCATTGACCTCTATTCAATTCAAAAACTCCTGAGCTTCCTGGACATTACAGTTTATATTAAGTACAAAAAATTGGAAACCAAGCTGTTTAGAAAACTGACAGCTGGTAATACGTTGCTGCACACAACTAGCTTCCATCCCACACATCTGATTAGAAGCATTGCCTATCGAGAAAGTTTGAGAACACTGCGTAACTGCAGTGAAGTGGAGGAGGAAGATAGTGCAATCAAAGCCCTGAAAGCTAGATTTAGAGCAAGGGGTTACCCAGCTAGCCGCATAGAAGAAGCAGTGTCCAAGGCCAGAAAAGGATGAAGAGATCAGATATTATTTAAGAAAAAAAGACACAAAAACACCTTGTAGGTGACTCGAACTTCAGATTAATCATGACATATAACAGACAACAAGCAAGTGCGCATGCTAATCTGAATAAATACTTGCACCTTGTCAGAAATTATCCAGTAATAGGAAAAGTAACACCACTCAGATCTGAGATTATGTTTAGAAGAGCGACATCAATGCGACAGGCGTAAGTAACAACCTGAGAGAGTGTAATGAGGAAGGAACAATTTGGCTAAGTAGGAAACCAGGTTTTCTAAGTTGCACAAAATGTAAAGCATTCCAGTTTGGCAAAAATACCTCAACATACAAAACACGATTATCAACACACCCGAAAACAAATCAAAGGAAAATACTCATGTGAGACGGAATTTGCAGTGTATCTACTGGAATGTCCGTGTGGATTGTGTTATGTTGGCAGCACCATTCTGGCAGTCCATAAACGCATGCTACAACACTTATGTGACATAAAAAACCTATCCAGTGGCACGTCAGTTTGAAGAGACACATGATGGAGAAGCAAAGGGACTGACATACTGCGTAATTGATGCAGTGGCCCCTAATATTCGAGGAGGAAATAAAGAGAAACGGGCTGAGGACACTCGAGTTATTTATATAATTGAATTCGACACTAAAACCCCAGGCGGCCTCAATGTGGAAGAAGAGTTGTATACAAACCTATAATTTGATAGAATTCAGTTTGTAGATAGATTAGAGGAATCTCTCAAACCAGGAAGGATAAAATGTTTTAAATAAATAAGAAGCATCTGTAAGGTTAACAAGGTTTTAATTCACATTTAGCACTAGTAAGGTACACTTCTGCAGACTGGTTTTAATGCAATTATCAAAAACAGAAGTAGCAGGAGTAGAAAATTGAGTACGCCCACTTGGGTGGAATCACGTGTCCAATATAACATGATGTAGGGCGGCTGTGACTAGGAAATGCAAAACAATAAAGAGATTGCGAGTTGCAGTTAGGTTATGGACAAATGGTACTTACCATTACTATATGTGTAACCGCTTTATATAGCATGGTATTTTTAAATCTCAAATGAAATTAACAAAGATTAATCATGTCATGCAATGTATTATCATTTTGGAGGGACAAGTTAATGACGAACCTAGAATCATGCATTAGTCCGTTAAAATATCGAAAAGAGAAGACAGACTCTGATGATGTTGAAACAAAAACTACCAGTCTTTCTATCATCTATAATTTTCATGTCACAACTGGAACAAACAAAAAATGGTTGCAATTGTGCCTTGCCATAGGTGAGCAAGGCTGTTTACAGCTGAAACAAGTACGATGGTGGGCAGACATTAATACAAACAGCAAACAACCATGCACAGCGTCGTCGTCCTTTGTGTGAAGCAAAATTGGGCATTTCACAAACCGTGTTTTGCTGGGTCCGAAGAGGCAACGCACCCTTCGTTCTGGTGTGCGGCGGCAGTCAGCAAAAACACATTGTAAACGGAATATATATATATATATATGTCCATGGAACGCCGTGACCGTGGTGGTTGGTGTACTAGCAGGGACCCAGTGTTACTTCGCACAGCCACCTACTAAAGGATTGTACTTGAATTGAGAGGCCTACCTGCAATCCACTATGGGTTTTATTTTGCACATCATCAAGCGCACTACGAAAACCACAATGCTGTTGTGGTACACGCCCACTGGGCGGAACTGTATTTCATCGCCGTGAGTGCGGCGCAACATTGCCTGCAGCTGTGCCTCTCTGGACATCAGTGATCAAGGGCTAGTCAGCCCGAAACATGTTTGGACATCAATTTTGACTGTGGAGGTGATGCTGTTAATCCCTGCAATCCTGCCATTAAAAAAGGTTTGAAACACGAGCTTGTGTGGCGCCTCAACGGTATATATATATATATATATATATGTATCACAGCATTCTGGGACTCGTAGTGCGGTTTCTCTTGCAATTAATTCCTCTAGTGGACTCCGTCCCAATCACATATATTATCGCATGATCTTGAACTCTCCAGTGAGCCTGTAATACAAAATAACCCGGTTCAGTTTTCTCCCATCTGTTCCTCCGCAACCTCAAGCACAGTCAATCCGTGCGAGACGGCCCATGTCCTTTTAATAATGGCGGTGCAACCCTCTCGGCTGGGACAGGCCGAATAACATCACAACAAAGGGGTCACCCTGCAAGGGTGCACTCAGGAAACAGCAGAGTCCTGCAAGTTTCTAGCAGCGCTCTTTATTGCGGAAAACCGGGATTATTTGCCACAGTTCATTAAAAACCCAGCCCGACGCGTTTCGGAGCTCCTGCTCCTTGTTCACGGGCAATGCAAGTGATTGGGTTGGAAAAGAGTAAACAGCCGGGTCTCTTAGTTAATTCTTTTATCGCCCCTGGTGGGCCTGATTAATTTCCATACACTTCAGCATTCTGGGACTCGTAGTGCGGTTTCTCTTGCAATTAATTCCTCTAGTGGACTCCGTCCCAATCACATATATTATCGCATGATCTTGAACTCTCCAGAGAGCCTGTAATACAAAATAACCCGGTTCAGTTTTCTCCCATCTGTTCCTCCGCAACCTCAAGCACAGTCAATCCGTGCGAGACGGCCCATGTCCTTTTAATAATGGCGGTGCAACGCTCTCGGCCGGGACAAGCCGAATAACATCACAACAAAGGGGTCCCCCTGCAAGGGTGCACTCAGGAAACAGCAGAGTCCTGCAAGTTTCTAGCAGCGCTCTTTATTGCGGAAAACCGGGATTATTTGCCACAGTTCATTAAAAACCCAGCCCGACGCGTTTCGGAGCTCCTGCTCCTTGTTCACGGGCAATGCAAATGATTGGGTTGGAAAAGAGTAAACAGCCGGGTCTCTTAGTTAATTCTTTTATTGCCTCCTGGTGGGCCTGATTAATTTCCATACACTTCAGCATTCTGGGACTCGTAGTGCGGTTTCTCTTGCAATTAATTCCTCTAGTGGACTCCGTCCCAATCACATATATTATTGCATGATCTTGAACTCTCCAGTAAGCCTGTAATCCAAAATAACCTGGTTCAGTTTTCTCCCATCTGTTCCGCCGCAACCTCAAGCACAGTCAATCCGTGCGAGACGGCCCATGTCCTTTTAATAATGGCGGTGCAACCCTCTCGGCCGGGACAGGCCGAATAACATCACAACAAAGGGGTCCCCCTGCAAGGGTGCACTCAGGAAACAGCAGAGTCCTGCAAGTTTCTAGCAGCGCTCTTTATTGCGGAAAACCGGGATTATTTGCCACAGTTCATTAAAAACCCAGCCCGACGCGTTTCGGAGCTCCTGCTCCTTGTTCACGGGCAATGCAAGTGATTGGGTTGGAAAAGAGTAAACAGCCGGGTCTCTTAGTTAATTCTTTTATCGCCCCCTGGTGGGCCTGATTAATTTCCATACACTTCAGCATTCTGGGACTCATAGTGCGGTTTCTCTTGCAATTAATTCCTCTAGTGGACTCCGTCCCAATCACATATCTTATTGCATGATCTTGAACTCTCCAGTGAGCCTGTACTACAAATATAGATATGATATATGTATGTATGTATGTATATATATATATATATTCACTGAAAAAACCAGAGGTTTCAGGCGCGTTATAGTTAGAAATTAGCATTTAAAAAACCTTAGAAATTCACTGAAAAAACCATAGGTTTTAGGGACAGTTATAGCTAGTTGGACATTTCACTCGTACAAAACCATTGAAATTCCCCCGTTATAGTTAGTTCAGCTAACTATAACTCGCGCCTCGCAATGCACTGCTGATGACGTCACATATTACATCACTCATGACATCTCAAATGACATCACTGATGACATCACTGATGACATCACTGATGACATCATCCATGTGATAATTTGATGCATCTTCTCACACCCTAATATAACCTTTGATACACCCACTCTAAATTACAGACTGCTATTCTCAAAACCGTAGACACTCCAACACCAATAACTACATACCCACTCACTGACTCTTAGGTCTACACACACATCCAGTCACTCACCCGTACAGTCACTCATACTTACGGTCGCTCAGTACGGGACTATCATATGCACTCATACACCTATATAGTCACTCACACACCGCCACTCATCCATAGAGGTACTCACACACCTAGTCAGTCATGCAAATAATTAATCACACTGCCATTTACTCACCTATACAGTTTTACACACACCAGCTCACTTACTCATACAAATACTAGCACATTCTTACGCTCTTATACAATCACTGATACAAGTACACACTCATCCATACAGCCACTCTCACAATCACACACTCTCACTTATAGCCATTTATATACTCCAACATATATACTGCCTTTCACATATGTAGTTACTCACACATGTACCACTGAGATATACATTCACTCACTAACACACCCATACACACACTCACCCACCCATACAGTCCATCACAGATGCACTCTTGAAACCATGCACCCAGTGAATCACCCACTCACACATCTATGCACAGAGTCACACACACCCCACCCACACAAACACTCAGGCACCCATACAGATACTCAGACAACCAATCAATAACCCATGTTAACCCAGTGAAATATATATATTTATATATATCACTGAAAAAACCATAGGTTTTAGGGACAGTTATAGTTAGTTGGACATTTCACTCGTACAAAACCATAGAAATTCCCCCGTTATAGTTAGTTCAGCTAACTATAACTCGAGCCCCCGCAATGCACTGCTGATGACGTCACATATTACATAACTCATGACATGGTCAGTGACATCACTGATGACATCACTGATGACATCTCAAATGACATCACTGATGACATCATCCAGTGACTGTGTGTTTCTGTAAAGTTTAAATATGTTTAATATATATAGGGAAAGGCGTATTGAAGAATGAGTGGGTGTATAAGTGTCTGAATGGATGATTTAGTACGTGCGTGACTGACTCTACAAGTGAGTGATTAAACGTATCTTACTGAATGCATGGGTTAGTGACTAAACTGTGTGAATGTCTGTATCCGTCTGTTTTTTGGTGTGTAAGTGGATGCATGGATTTGCGAATAGCTACATGAGTGTCTATATGGGTTATTGATTGGTTCTCTGAGTATCTGTATGGCTGCCTGAGTGTTTGTGTGGGTGGGGTGTGTGTGACTCTGTACATAGATGTGTGAGTGGGTGATTCACTGGGTGCATGATTTCAAGAGTGCATCTGTGATGGACTGCTTGGGTGGGTGAGTGTGTGTATGGGTGTGTTAGTGAGTGAATGTATATCTCAGTGGTACATGTGCGAGTAACTACATATGTAAAAGGCAGTATATGTGTGTTAGAGTATTTAAATGGCTATAAGTGAGAGTGTGATTGTGAGAGTGGCTGTATGGATGCGTTTGTGCTTGTATCAGTTATTGTATAAGAGCGTAAGAATGTGCTAGTATTTGTATGAGTAAGTGAGCTGGTGTGTGTATAACTGTAAAGGTGAGTAAATGGGTGTGTGATTAATTTTTTGCATGACTGACTAGGTGTGTGAGTACCTCTATGGATGAGTGGCGGTGTGTGAGTGTTTATATAGGTGTATGAGTGCATATGATAGTCCTGTACTGAGTGACTGTAAGTATGAGTGACTGTACGGGTGAGTGAGTAGATGTGTGTGTGTAGACCTAAGAATCAGTGAGTGGGTATGTAGTTATTGGTATTGGAGTGTGTATGGTTTTGAGAATGGCAGCCTGTAATTTAGAGTGGGTGTATCAAAAGTTATATTAGGGTGTGAGAAGATGCATGAAATTATCACATGGATGATGTCATCAGTGATGTCATCTGTGATGTCATTTGAGATGTCATCAGTGATGTCATCAGTGATGTCACTGACCATGTCATGAGTGATGTAATATGTGACGTCATCAGCAGTGCATTATGGGCGCGAGTTATAGTTAGCTGAACTAACTATAACGGGGGAATTTCTATGGTTTTGTACGAGTGAAATGTGTACCTAACTATAACTGTCCCTAAAACCTATGGTTTTTTCAGTGAATTTCAAAGGTTTTTTAAATGCTAATTTCTAACTATAACGTGTCTGAAACCTATGTTTTTTTCAGTGAATTTCAAAGGTTGTTTAAATGCTAATTTCTAACTATAACGTGCCTGAAACCTATGATTTGTTAAGTGAATTTCAAAGGTTTTTTAAATGCTAGTTTCTAACTATGCCTACAGAGGTAGGACATGTGAAGAAAGAAGAAAAAACGCACAGAAAGAAGCAAAAGAAATGCAGAAAGAACCAACAGAGGAGCAGAAAGAGGCCTTGTTGCAAAATCATCCTGTGCCCACAACTTTTTCAGACGGGTACTGGTGGTAACTGACTCTGACTAACCAGAGCCAGTGCTATGCTAAAAGACACTTAGAATACAGTGAAAACACCTACATACACTAGGGAACACTATGCGTTGGGGTACCCCTGTGATTAGCATGACCTCCTCTGTAAGTCCCTAGTACATAATAGGGCAGGGGGATTAAAACTACCTCTTAAAACACGCTACAGGGCGCATTTGCACAGTGCTGAAGGGAGGGGGGGCCTGAGGTGACATGTGTGCAAACGCGCCCCGTGGCACGTTTTAAGTTGCGGGATTAAGTCCCCTTGAATCCTGAGGGTCCCTGGGGCCCAACTAGCCCACCAGGTACTTCCAGTAAGCACCACAGGCCTGCGTTGCAACGCCTGTAACAAATTGTGCAGTTGTGGTTAGGTAGTGAAGGGGGTCGTGCTGGGGGTAGTGTTTTAGGGTTTAGGGTAGTGCAGTGGTGTTTGTGTAGTGTAGGGGGTCATGCTGGGGGTAGATTTAGGGTTTAGGGTAGTGCAGTGGTGTTTGGGTAGTGTAGGGAGTCGTGCTGGGGGGAGTGTTTTAGGGTTTAGGGTAGTGCAGTGGTGTTTGGGTAGTGTAGGGGGTCGTGCTGGGGCTAGTGTTTTAGGGATTAGGGTAGTGCAGTGGTGTTTGGGTAGTGTAGGGGTCGTGCTGGGGGTAGTGGTTTAGGGTTTAGGGTAGTGCAGTGGTGTTTGGGTAGTGTAGGGGTACTGCTGGGGGTAGTGTTTTAGGGTTTAGGGTAGTGCAGTGGTGTTTGGGTAGTATAGGGGTTCATGCTGGGGGTAGTTGTTTAGGGTTTAGGGTAGTGCAGTAGTGTTTGTGTAGTGTAGGGGTAGTGTTTTTGGGTTTAGGGTAGTGCAGTGGTGTTTGTGTAGTGTAGGGGGTCATGCTGGGGGTAGTGTTTTAGGGTTTAGGGTAGTGCAGTGGTGTTTGTGTAGTGTAGGAGGTCGTGTTTTAGGGTTTAGGGTAGTGCAGTGGTCTTTGAGTAGTGTAGGGAGTCGTGCAGGGGGTAGTGTTTTAGGGTAGTGCAGTGGTCTTTGGGTAGTGTAGGGGGTCGTACGGGGGTAGTGTTTTAGGGTTTAGGGTAGTGCATTGGTGTTTGGGTAGTGTAGGGGGTCATGCAGGGGGGTAGTGTTTTAGGGTTTAGGGCAGTGCAGTGTTGTTTGGGTAGTGTAGGGGGTTGTGCTGGGGGGGAGTGTTTTAGGGTTTAGGGCAGTGCAGTGGTGTTCAGGTAGTATAGGGGGTCGTGCTGGGGGGAGTGTTTTAGGGTTTAGGGCAGTGCAGTGGTGTTCGGGTAGTGTAGTGGGTCGTGCTGGGGGAAGTGTTTGAGGGTTTAGGGCAGTGCAGTCGTGTTCGGGTAGTGTAGGGGGTCGTGCTGGGGGAGTATTTTAGGGTTTAGGGTAGTGCAGTGGTGTTCGGGTAGTGTAGGGGGTCGTGATGGGGGTAGTGTTTTAGGGTTTAGGGCAGTACAGTGGTGTTCGGGCAGAGTAGGGAGTTGTGCAGGGGGTGGTGTTTCAGGGTTTAGGGCAGTGCAGTGGTGTTCGGGCAGTGTAGGGGGTCGTGCAGGGGGTGGTGTTTCAGGGTTTAGGGCAGTGGTGTTCGGGCAGTGTAGGGGGTCATGCTGGGGGTGGTGTTTCAGGGTTTGGGGCAGTGGTGTTCGGGCAGTGTAGGGGGTCTTGCTGGGGGTGATGTTTCAGGGTTTAGGGCAGTGCAGTGGTGTTCGGGCAGTGCAGGGGGTCTTGCTGGGGGTAGTGTTTCAGGGTTTAGGGCAGTGCAGTGGTGTTCGTGCAGGGTAGGGGGTCGTGCTGGGGGTGGTGTTTCAGGGTTTAGGGCAGTGCAGTAGTGTTCGGGCAGTGTAGGGGATCGTGCAGGGGGTGGTGTTTCAGGGTTTAGGGCAGTGCAGTGGTGTTCAGGCAGTGTAGGGGGTCGTGCTGGGGGTGGTGTTTCAGGGTTTAGGGCAGTGCAGTGGTGTTCGGGCAGTGTAGGGGGTCGTGCAGGGGCTGGTGTTTCAGGGTTTAGGGCAGTGCATGGTGTTCGGGCAGTATAGGGGTCGTGCTGGGGGTGGTGTTTTAGGGTTTAGGGCAGTGCAGTGGGTTTCAGGCAGTGTAGGGGGTCGTGCTGGGGGTGGTGTTTCAAGGTTTAGGGCAGTGCAGTGGTGTTCGGGCAGTGTAGGGGGTTGTGCAGGGGGTGGTGTTTCAGGGTTTAGGGCAGTGCAGTGGTGTTCGGGCAGTGTAGGGGGTCGTGCAGGGGGTGGTGTTTCAGGGTTTAGGGCAGTGGTGTTCGGGCAGTGTAGGGGGTCATGCTGGGGGTGGTGTTTCAGGGTTTGGGGCAGTGCAGTGGTGTTCGGGCAGTAAAGGGAGTCGTGCTGGGGGTGGTGTTTCAGGGTTTTGGGCAGTGCAGTGGTGTTCGGGCAGTGTAGGGGGTCATGCGGGGGTGGTGTTTCAGGGTTTAGGGCAGTGCAGTGGTGTTCGGGCAGTGTAGGGGGTCGTGCAGGGTTGTGGTGTTTCAGGGTTTAGGGCAGTGCAGTGGTGTTCGGGCAGTGTAGGGGCTGGTGCTGGGGGTGGTGATTCAGGGTTTAGGGCAGTGCAGTGGTGTTCGGGCAGTGTAGGGGGTGGTGCAGGGGGTGGTGTTTCAGGGTTTAGGGCAGTGCAGTGGTGTTCGGGCAGTGTAGGGGGTGGTGCAGGGGGTGGTGTTTCAGGGTTTAGGGCAGTGCAGTGGTGTTCGGGTAGAGTAGGGGTTCGTGCTGGGGGTAGTTTTTTAGGGTTTAGGGTAGTGCAGTGGTGTTTGTGTAGTGTAGGGGTAGTGTTTCAGGGTTTAGGGCAGTGCAGTGGTGTTCGGGCAGTGTAGGGGGTCGTGCTGGGGCTAGTGTTTCAGAGTTTAGGGCAGTGCAGTAGTGTTCGGGCAGTGTAGGGGGTCGTGCTGGGGCTGGTGTTTCAGGGTTTAGGGCAGTGCAGTGGTGTTCGGGCAGTGTAGGGGGTCGTGCTGGGGATGGTGTTTCAGGGTTTAGGGCAGTGCAGTGGTGTTCGGGCAGTGTAGGTGGTCGTGCTGGGGCTGGTGTTTCAGGGTTTAGGGCAGTGCAGTGGTGTTCGGGCAGTGTAGGGGGTCATGCTCGGGCTGGTGTTTCAGGGTTTAGGGCAGTGCAGTGGTGTTCGGGCAGTGTAGGGGGTCTTGCTGGGGCTGGTGTTTCAGAGTCTAGGGCAGTGCAGTGGGGTGCGGGCAGGGTCGGGGGTCGTGCAGGGGCTGGTGTTTCAGGGTTTAGGGCAGTGCATGGTGTTCGGGCAGTGTAGGGGTCGTGCTGGGGCTGGTGTTTCAGGGTTTAGGGCAGTGCAGTGGTGTTCGGGCAGTGTAGGTGGTCGTGCTGGGGCTGGTGTTTCAGGGTTTAGGGCAGTGCAGTGGTGTTCGGGCAGTGTAGGGGGTCATGCTCGGGCTGGTGTTTCAGGGTTTAGGGCAGTGCAGTGGTGTTCGGGCAGTGTAGGGGGTCTTGCTGGGGCTGGTGTTTCAGAGTCTAGGGCAGTGCAGTGGTGTTCGGGCAGTGTAGGGGGTCTTGCTGGGGCTGGTGTTTCAGGGTTTAGGGCAGTGCAGTGGTGTTTGGGCAGTGTAGAGGGTCATGCTGGGGGTTGTGTTTCAGGGTTTAGGGCAGTGCAGTGGTGTTCGGGCAGTGTAGGGGTCGTGCTGGGGCTAGTGTTTCAGGGTTTAGGGCAGAGCAATGATGTTCAGGCAGTGTAGGGGGTTGTGCTGGAGGTGGTGTTTCAGGGTTTAGGGCAGTGCAGTGGTGTTCGGGCAGTGTAGGGTGTCTTGCTGGGGGTGGTGTTTCAGGGTTTAGGGCAGTGGTGTTCAGGCAGTGTAGGGGATCTTGCTGGGGGTGATGTTTCAGGGTTTAGGGCAGTGCAGTGGTGTTCGCGCAGTGTAGGGGGTCTTGCTGGGGGTAGTGTTTCAGGGTTTAGGGCAGTGCAGTGGTGTTCGGGCAGTGTAGGAGGTCGTGCTGGGGGTGGTGTTTCAGGGTTTAGGGCAGTGCAGTGGTGTTCGGGCAGTGTAGGGGGTCATGCTGGGGGTGGTGTTTCAGGGTTAAGGGCAGTGCAGTGGTGTTCCGGCAGTGTAGGGGGGTCGTGCAGGGGGGTGGTGTTTCAAGGTTTAGGGCAGTGCAGTGGTGTTCGGGCAGTGTAGGGGGTCATGCTGGGGGTGGTGTTTCAGGGTTTAGGGCAGTGCAGTAGTGTGCAGGCAGTGTAGGGTGTCGTGCTGGGGGTGGTGTTTCAGGGCTTAGGGCAGTGCAGTGGTGTTCGGGCAGTGTAGGGGGTCGTGCAGGGGGTGGTGTTTCAGGGTTTAGGGCAGTGCAGTGGTGTTTGGGCAGTGTAGGGGGTCGTGCAGGGGCTGGTGTTTCAGGGTTTAGGGCAGTGCAGTGGTGTTCGGCCAGTGTAGGTGGTCTTGCTGGGGGTGGTGTTTCAGGGTTTAGTGCACTGGTGTTCGGGCAGTGTAGGGGGTCCTGCTGGGGGTGGTGTTTCAGGGTTTAGGGCAGTGCAGTGGTGTTCGGGCAGTGTAGGGGGTCTTGCTGGGGCTGGTGTTTCAGGGTGTAGGGCAGTGCAGTGGTGTTTGGGCAGTGTAGGGGGTCGTGCTGGAGCTGGTGTTTCAGGGTTTAGGGCAGTGCAGTGGTTTTCGGGCAGTGTAGGCGGTCATGCTGGGGCTGGTGTTTCAGGGTTTAGGGCAGTGCAGTGGTGTTCGGGCAGTGTATGGGGTTGTGCTGGGGCTAGTGTTTCAGTGTTTAGGGCAGTGCAGTGGTGTTCGGGCAGTGTAGGGGGTCGTGCTGGGGGTGGTGTTTCAGGGTTTTGGGCAGTGCAGTGGTGTTCGGGCAGTGTAGGGGGTCGTGCTGGGGCTGGTGTTTCAGGGTTTAGGGCAGTGCAGTGGTGTTCGGGCAGTATAGGGGGTCGTGCTGGGGGTGGTGTTTCAGGGTTTAGGGCAGTGCAGTGGTATTCGGGCAGTGTATGGGGTCTTGCTGGGGGTGGTGTTTCAGGGTTTAGGGCAGTGGTGTTCGTGCAGTGTAGGGGGTCTTGCTGGGGGTGATGTTTCAGGGTTTAGGGCAGTGCAGTGGTGTTCGGGCAGTGTAGGGGTCTTGCTGGGGGTAGTGTTTCAGGGTTTAGGGCAGTGTAGTGGTGTTTGTGCAGTGTAGGGGGTCATGCTGGGGGTGGTGTTTCAGGGTTTAGGG
Organism: Calotriton arnoldi; assembly: GCA_963921515.1. NCBI lineage: Eukaryota > Metazoa > Chordata > Amphibia > Caudata > Salamandridae > Calotriton > Calotriton arnoldi. The sequence continues at coordinate 816,473 of CAWUFW010005859.1, read as the reverse complement.
CAGTGCAGTAGTGTTCGGGCAGTATAGGGGGTCGTACAGGGGGTGGTGTTTCAGGGTTTAGGGCAGTGCAGTGGTGTTCGGGCAGTGTAGGGGGTCGTGCTGGGGGTGGTGTTTCAGGGTTTAGGGCAGTGCAGTGGTGTTCGGGCAGTGTAGGGGGTCGTGCTGGGGCTGGTGTTTCAGGGTTTAGGGCAGTGCAGTCATGTTCGGGCAGTGTAGGGGGTCGTGCTGGGGCTGGTGTTTCAGGGTTTATAGCAGTGCAGTCATGTTCGGGCAGTGTAGGGGGTCTTGCTGGGGGTGGTGTTTCAGGGTTTAGGGCAGTGGTGTTCGGACAGTGTAGGGGTCTTGCTGGGGGTGATGTTTCAGGGTTTAGGGCAGTGCAGTGGTGTTCGGGCAGTGTAGGGGGTCTTGCTGGGGGTAGTGTTTCAGGGTTTAGGGCAGTGCAGTGGTGTTCATGCAGTGTAGGGGGTCGTGCTGGGGATGGTGTTTCAGGGTTTAGGGCATTGCAGTAGTGTTCGGGCAGTGTAGGGGGTCGTGCAGGGGGTGGTGTTTTAGGGGTTAGGGCAGTGCAGTGGTGTTCGGGCAGTGCAGGAGGTCGTGCTGGGCGTGGTGTTTCAGGGTTTAGGGCAGTGCAGTGGTGTTCGGGCAGTGTAGGGGGTCGTGCTGGGGCTGGTGTTTCAGGGTTTAGGGCAGTGCAGTGGTGTTCGGGCAGTGTAGGGGGTCTTGCTGGGGGTGATGTTTCAGGGTTTAGGGCAGTGGTGTTCGGGCAGTGTAGGGGGTCTTGCTGGGGCTGGTTTTTCAGGGTTTAGGGTAGTGCAGTGGTGTTTGGGCAGTGTAGGGGGTCGTGCTGGGACTGGTGTTTGAGGGTTTAGGGCAGTGCAGTGGTGTTCGGGCAGTGTAGGGGGTCGTGCTGGAGCTGGTGTTTCAGGGTTTAGGGCAGTGCAGTGGTTTTCGGGCAGTGTAGGCGGTCGTGCTGGGGCTGGTGTTTCAGGGTTTAGGGCAGTGCAGTGGTGTTCGGGCAGTGTATGGGGTTGTGCTGGGGCTAGTGTTTCAGTGTTTAGGGCAGTGCAGTGGTGTTCGGGCAGTGTAGGAGGTCGTGCTGGGGGTGGTGTTTCAGGGTTTTGGGCAGTGCAGTGGTGTTCGGGCAGTGTAGGGGGTCGTGCTGGGGCTGGTGTTTCAGGGTTTAGGGCAGTGCAGTGGTGTTCGGGCAGTGTAGGGGGTCGTGCTGGGGGTGGTGTTTCAGGGTTTAGGGCAGTGCAGTGGTATTCGGGCAGTGTATGGGGTCTTGCTGGGGGTGGTGTTTCAGGGTTTAGGGCAGTGGTGTTCGGGCAGTGTAGGGGGTCTTGCTGGGGGTGATGTTTCAGGGTTTAGGGCAGTGCAGTGGTGTTCGGGCAGTGTAGGGAGTCTTGCTGGGGGTAGTGTTTCAGGGTTTAGGGCAGTGTAGTGGTGTTTGTGCAGTGTAGGGGTCATGCTGGGGGTGGTATTTCAGGATTTAGGGCAGTGCAGTAGTGTTCGGGCAGTATAGGGGGTCGTACAGTGGGTGGTGTTTCAGGGTTTAGGGCAGTGCAGTGGTGTTCGGGCAGTGTAGGGGTCGTGCTGGGGGTGGTGTTTCAGGGTTTAGGGCAGTGCAGTGGTGTTCGGGCAGTGTAGGGGGTCGTGCTGGGGCTGGTGTTTCAGGGTTTAGGGCAGTGCAGTGGTGTTCGGGCAGTGTAGGGGGTCATGCTGGGGCTGGTGTTTCAGGGTTTAGGGCAGTGCAGTGGTGTTCGGGCAGTGTAGGGGGTATTGCTGGGGGTGGTGTTTCAGGGTTTAGGGCAGTGGTGTTCGGGCAGTGTAGGGGTCTTGCTGGGGGTGATGTTTCAGGGTTTAGGGCAGTGCAGTGGTGTTCGGGCAGTGTAGGGGGTCTTGCTGGGGGTAGTGTTTCAGGGTTTAGGGCAGTGCAGTGGTGTTCAGTGCAGTGTAGGGGGTCGTGCTGGGGATGGTGTTTCAGGGTTTAGGGCAGTGCAATAGTGTTCGGGCAGTGTAGGGGGTCGTGCAGGGGTGGTGTTTCAGGGGTTAGGGCAGTGCAGTGGTGTTCGGGCAGTGTAGGGGGTCGTGCTGGGGGTGGTGTTTCAGGGTTTAGGGCAGTGCAGTGCTGTTCGGGCAGTGTAGGGGGTCGTGCTGGGGGTGGTGTTTCAGGGTTTAGGGCAGTGCAGTGGTGTTCGGGCAGTGTAGGGGGTCGTGCTGGGGGTGGTGTTTTAGGGCTTAGGGCAGTGCAGTGGTGTTCGGGCAGTGTAGGGGGTCGTGCTGGGGGTGGTGTTTCAGGGTTTAGGGCAGTGCAGTGGTGTTCGGGCAGTGTAGGGGGTCATGCAGGGGCTGTGGTTTCAGGGTTTAGGACAGTGCAGTGGTGTTCGGGCAGTGTAGGGGGTCGTGCTGGGGGTAGTGTTTAGGGTTTAGGGTAGTGCAGTGGTGCTTGTGTAGTGTAGGGGGTCGTGCTGGGGGTAGTGTTTTAGGGTTTAGGGTAGTGCAGTGGTGTTTGTGTAGTGTAGGGGGTCATGTTTTAGGGTCGTGCAGTGGTGTTTGGGTAGTGTAGGGGGTTGTGCTGGGGGTAGTGTTTTAGGATTTAGGTTAGTACAGTGGTGTTTGGGTAGTGTAGGGGGTGGTGCTGGGGGTAGTGTTTTAGGGTTTAGGGTAGTGCAGTGGTGTTTGTGTAGTATAGGGGGTCATGCTGGGGGTAGTGTTTTAGGGTTTAGGGTAGTGCAGTGGTGCTTGTGTAGTGTAGGGGTCGTGCTGGGGGTAGTGTTTTAGGGTTTAGGGTAGTGCAGTGGTGTTTGTGTAGTGTAGGGGGTCATGTTTTAGGGTAGTGCAGTGGTGTTTGGGTAGTGTAGGGGTCGTGCTAGGGGTAGTGTTTTAGGATTTAGGTTAGTGCAGTGGTGTTTGGGTAGTGTAGGGGGTCGTGCTGGGGGTAGTGTTTTAGGGTTTAGGATAGTGCAGTGGTGCTTGTGTAGTGTAGGGGGTCATGCTGGGGGTAGTGTTTTAGGGTTTAGGGTAGTGCAGTTGTGTTTTTGTAGTGTAGGGGGTCATGTTTTAAGATGCAACGCTCCAATACCTGACCAGTCTGCACTACATAAAACTGCAAAAAAACTAATAATAAAAAGTGTTTTGCACACTTTTGTCATTGGGCTATATGTGGGCTACATCTGGGTAATATTTATACTACATTTGGACTATTTTTTCACTGGTGGTCATCTTGGAAGACTTCTTTGTTATGAAGTTTCCTAATTTCCTCATTTACTGCAGTCTCCTCAATAGGAAATGCTTTCAGTTTTTTACTTTGATTCCATCAAGAAGGCATTCAGATGTGTCTCACATTTGCCATAAATTCAGAATGTTAGCACTCTAATTGCTCGTTAGATCACTGTAGTAAAGCTACTGCTCACCAGGGAGTTAACTGGAAGTCTGCTGCTGGTATTGAAAGTGATTGTTTCAGTCTGCATGTCAGAATTTTCTAATGAAATAGAAGAGGATTTGAGATCTCACTTAAAACATGCCCTAAATTTTCTTTCTGCAGCACTAACCATAATTTCTATTTAAAAAAGAACCCCCTCATTTTGTTCTTTTTTAAATTAAATGTTTTAAGTGTTACCAGTTTATTCCAATCAAGATGGCTTCAGGTGTGCCATAATTTTGTCATAAGTAAGGCTGTTAGCACTCTAGTTGTTCTTTAGAACACTCTGGGAAGCTGCAGTAGAATACAAAGGCATCAACTGACAGGCTGCTCCTGTTGAAATATAACAGGAAGATATTTGAGATCTCACTTAAAACATGCCCTAATTTTTCTTTCTGCAGCACTAACCATAATTTCTATTTCAAAAAGAACCCCCTCATTTTGTTCCTTTTTAAATTAAATGTTTTAAGTGTTACCGGTTTATTCCAATCAAGATGGCTTCAGGTGTGCCATAATTTTGTCATAAGTAAGGCTGTTAGCGCTCTAGTTGTTCTTTAGAACACTCTGGGAAGCTGCAGTAGAACACAAAGGCATCAACTGGCAGGCTGCTCCTGTTGAAATATAACAGGAAGATATTTGAGATCACACTTGAAACATGTCCTAATTTTTCTTTCTACAGCACTAACCATAATTTCTATGACAAAATGAACCCCATCATTTTGTTCCTCTTTAAATTAAATGTTTTATGTGTTACCAGTTTATTCCAATCAAGATGGCTTCAGGTGTGCCATACTTTTGTCATAAGTAAGGCTGTTAGCACTCTAGTTGTTCTTTAGAACACTCTGGGAAGCTGCAGTAGAACACAAAGGAATCAACTGACAGTCTCTGCCCTTGTTGGATGTACATGTTTTACTGAGAATGTCAGACTTCATTCTCACATGACTGAGAAGGATAATGTGAATTTACAGAAAATATGCTCTCATTTTAGCTTCTGGAGCACCTTCCAAAACTGTATGGGACAAGCATGTGAAAATAGTTTTCTCTCAAACATGATTCATGATATCCCAGCAGAAGGTTTTTCACAGGGTAAAATCACCGTAGAACACACCACAATTCCTGAAATTAGTATGGTACCATCAACAAATGAATTCTAATGTAACTAAAGTCTGTTATCACCCTTTATAGTTCTCCTTTTGGTAACCCTCAAAATCTTCGATTCACTACAATGCATTTCAATGGGGTACTATCATTTATATTGGTCCCAAGATGGCTGCCAGCAATTCCAGGATGAAGTGCTGACAGCCAATCAGATCTCACAATGACATGTGTGGTTAGGCTCCGCCCAGATATATATGTGATTTTACTTTTGATTTTCTCAGGAACTACTGAACGGATTTACACCATTTAACCAAAAGGCATGACTCTGAACCAAGGGCTACCTTTTGCCAAATTTGGTGTAATTCCGTTCAGCAGTTCGGGCTGTAGCTGCGACTAAAGGTTCCTATGGAAAATTGCATGGGGAAAACATGTTTTGGGACCCCTTTTTCTCGGCCTCGCTTGCCGAATCACCCCAAAACTTTCAGGATAGGAGCAGACCGGAGCGCCCCATCGAGTTTGAAAATTTCGCAAAGATTCGTCAATCGGCGCCAAAGTTATTGGAAATAGAATGTTGTGAATTTCCTATGGAAAATAGGTCCTAACTATAAGGACCTATTTTCCATAGGAAATCCGCAACATTCTATTTGAAATAACTTTGGCGCCGGTTGACGAATCTTCGCAAAATTTTCAAAACTCGTGGGGCGCTCCGGTCCGCTCCGATCCTGAATGTCTCGGGGTGATTCGTCAAGTGGGGGCCGAGAAAAAAGGGGGGTCCCAAAATGCGTTTTCCCCATGCAATTTTCCATAGGAACCTTTAGTCGCAGCTACAGCCCGAACTGCTGAACGGAATTACACCAAATTTGGCAAAGAGGTAGCCCTTGGTTCAGTGTCGTGCCTTTTGCTTAAATGGTGTAAATCCGTTCAGTAGTTCCTGAGAAAATTAAAAGTAAAGTCACATATATATCTATGGCCGAGTAGGGTTCGCGTACCCTCCCGATCACGAGCTGCATGCTAATTGGCTGTGAAGTGGCTGTCAACACTCCAAATCAGGAAGTGTTGGCAGCCATTTTGTCCCTCGGTAGGACAGAAACAAGTGTGCAAAACGCACAAAGGGGGCAGGGTAGAAACACCCTGACCCCTAGGTCTGCTCAGGGGGTCCCACAAGCACCCCTGGGCAGAAAAAGCATTTTTTTTTAAATCGCCGGGATGCGCTTAGGGTGCGCGGATCCCGCTGATAAAAAATCGAAGCGCTGTCTTCCGCGCTCGATAGCTAACTTGCCCCGGGTGGCCCAAGTCCCGGGGGCATGCGGGGGTGGGTTTAGCTTTATGGGGGGCCTCTAAGGCCCCCAAGCCCTGGGGACCGCCACCCCCGGGGCTTTAAATAAAAATGGTGCGGGAGGGCTCTCAGCCCTCCCGCAGCCCCGGGGACCGCCACCCCCCGGGGCTTCTTTTTTTAAAAATGTTATGACCTGTGTGGGGCGGCTCCAGTCACCCCACATGCCCCGGGGACCGCCACCTCCCCGGGGCACTAACAAATTTAAAATGGGGGTCCGTTTTGGACCCCCGAAGCCCCGGGGACCACCACCTCCCCGGGGCTGTGCAATTCAAGGGAGGGGGGCCACGCAGCCCCCTCCTGGAGCCTGTGATGGCCCTGGAGACCACCACCCCCCAGGGCCGGCTCCTGCAGTGTCCCGGGGTGCCTACCCCCAAGACACTGTAGTTTGCTATGGCAGGACGGGAGCCTCACGGCCCCGTCCTGCCATAGCAATTGCTTTGTTTTGGAAGAGAGAGCAGGAAACCTGCTCTCTCTTCCAAAACCAAAGATGATTGCTTTTCCACACGGGAGCATCATCTTAGCAGCTCCCCATGTGGAAAAGCAACGCCGGCTCCCAGGGACGCGGGGAGCCGGCGGGACCGTGGGGGATTGGGGACCCCCACAGTCCCCAACGGAGAGGGCCAGCCCCGGGGCAAGTAGTGGCCCGGGAGGGGGGCCACGCGGCCCCCCTCCCCCCAAAAAATAATAAAAAATTAAAAAAATTAAAAAATAAAGGCCTGCCCCAGGGGATGGGGGCCCCGGGGCAAAAGGAGGCCTGAGGAGGGGGGCCACGCAGCCCCCCTCCATGAAAATTAAAAAAAAAATAAGGTGGCAATGACCCGGGGGATGGGGTCCCCGGGTCGAAATTGGCCACGGGAGGGGGGCCCACGCGGTCCCCTTCCCGTACCTTTTTAAAAAAAATAAATAAAAGGGGGTCAGGCCCTGGGGGATGGGGTCCCCAGGGCCCAAAATAATTACAAAGAAGGGGGGCCACACAGCCCCCTTTTAAAAACAAAATCCCCCCAAAAAATCCGGCATCGCGCCGGAGGCCACGCCCTCCTTTTCAGCACTCTGCAAACGCGCCCCTGGCGCGTTTGCAGAGGGGATTAATTCCCCTTGAATACTGGGGTCCCTGGGGCCAACTAGCCCACCAGGAACCTCCAGTATGCGCCAGGGGGCTGCGTTGCAGAGAGGTGTTCTGAGGCCACTTCCCTTTTTACACCTCTCTGCAACACAGCTCTGTGGCGCTTAATGGAGGTAGCTGGTGGGCTAGTTGCACCCCAGGGACCCTCAGGATTCAAGGGGAGTTAATCCCCCGACTTAAAACACGCCACAGGGTGCGTTTGCACAGTGGTGAAGGGAGGGGGCGGGCCTGAGGTGACATGTGTGCAAACAGGCCCCGTGGCACGTTTTAAGATGGGGAATTAAATCCCCTTCAATCCTAAGGGTCCCTGGGGGCCAACTAGCCCACCAGGTACCTCCAGTAAGCGCCACGGAGCTGTGTTGCACAGTGTTGTAAAAAGGGGCGTGGCCTCTGAACACCTCTCTGCAATGCAGCTCTCTGGCGCATACTGGAGGTATCTGGTGGGCTAGTTGGCCCCTAGGGACCCTCGGGATTGAGGAGGAATTAATTCTCCAACTTAAAACGCGCCACAGGGCGTGTTTGCAGACATGTCACCTCAGGCCCCACCCCTTCCTTCACCATTGTGCAAATATTCCTCTAAAATCAGCCGAACTACGAATTGCGATTTACTCACCTGTTATCAGGAGAGACCTCAGTGCTGCATCTTTGAGCCCAGTACTGATCCTGAAAAGTAATTTTAACCGTACTTACCAGTAGCTTGAATTTCCTTCCATAGGATATCATTGCCTGCTTTTTGCTGAAAAAGTTTCTAAGTGTCGATTTTTGAAACATACAAATATTCCTCTAAAATCAGCAGAAATACGAATTCCGATTTACTCACCTGTTTTCATGAGAGACCTCAGTGCTGCATCTTTGAGCCCTGTACTGATCCTGAAAAGTAATTTTAACCGTACTTACCAGTAACTTGAATTTCCTACCATAGGCTAACATTGACTGGTTTCACTTGGAAATTCTTCCAAGTGTGGAGTTTTGGAACTTTATAATATTCCTCTAAAATCAGCCGAACTACGAATTACGATTTACTCACCTGTTATCAGGAGAGAACCCAGTGCTGCATCTTTTAGCCCAGCACTGACCCTGAAAAGTAATTCTAACCATATTTACCAGTAACTTGTATTTCCTTCCATAGGAATCCATTGTCTGGTTTTCAGCAGAAAAGTTTCAAAGTGTCGATTTTCACAAACTAAAAATATTCCTTAAAAATCGCCTGTATGACTTAAACGCATTCTTTCAACTGTTTACAGGAGATGCACCAGTGCTGGATCCAGGATCCACCACTGAGTAAGAAAAAGTAGCGATAACACTACTTACCTGCTAAGTGAATTTCCTCCCATAGGATAACATTGGTGATTCTATGTGAAAAAGTTTCTGTGTCAACTTTTAAAATACAATAATATTCCTTAACAATCACTACTGTAACCAAAACGCTTTTACTCAACTGTTTACAGGAGATGTCCCAGGACTGAATCTAGGATCCAGTCCTGTGGTTAGAAAAGTAATCCATAAAGTAACTAATTGCATTTAACTAGAAATTCACATTGAGCTCAATGTTGCATTGTGTTGAAATTGTGTTGCCCATTGCAACAACTGTAACTACTGTACTTAAAAGTCTATTGCCTATTTGCAAAGTATTTAAACTAAAGAAATTCATTCTGAGAAAGTATATTTTGTAATGTAATGTATAATGTAATTACAATGTATTTTAAAAAATAAAATATCTAAAAATAAATAGTTTAAAAAAATGCAGTAAATCAGTATCAAAAAAATAAATATAACAATTAATACATTTAAAAATTGTCATTTACAAAACCTTTGAAATTCACTGAAAAAAACCATAGGTTTCAGACATGTTATAGTTAGGAATTAGCATTTAAAAAACCTTTGAAATTCACTGAAAAAACCATAGGTTTCAGGCACGTTATAGTTAGAAATTAGCATTTAAAAACCTTACAAATTCACTGAAAAAACCATAGGTTTTAGGGACAGTTATAGTTAGTTGGACATTGCACTCGTACAAAACCCGTGAAATTCCCCCGTTATAGTTAGTTCAGGTAACTATAACTCGCGCCCGCAATGCACTGCTGATGACGTCACATATTACATCACTCATGACATGGTCAGTGACATCACTGATGACATCACTGATGACATCTCAAATGACATCACTGATGGCATCACTGATGACATCATCCATGTGATAATTTGATGCATCTTCTCACACCCTAATATAACTTTTGATACACCCACTGTAAATTACAGACTGCCATTGTCAAAACCATAGACACTCCAACACCAATTACTATATACACACTCACTGATTCTTAGGTCTACACACACACATCTACTCACTCGACCGTACAGTCACTCATACTTATAGTCACTCAGTACAGGACTATTATATGCACTCGTACACCTATATAAACACTCACACACCGCCACTCATCCATAGAGGTACTCACACACCTAGTCAGTCATGCAAAAATTAAGCACACACCCATTTACTCACCTATACAGTTATACACACACCAGCTCACTTACTCATACAAATACTAGCACATTCTTATGCTCTTATACAATCTCTGATACAAGCACACACTCATCCATACAGTCACTCTCACAATCACACACTCTCGCTTATAGCTATTTATATACTCTAACACACATATATACTGCCTTTCACATATGTAGTTACTCACACATGTACCACTGGGACATATATTCACTCACTAACACACCCATACACACACTCACCCACCCATACAGTCCATCACAGATGCACTCTTGAAACCATGCACCAAGTGAATCACCCAATCACACATCTATGCACAGAGTCACACACACCCCACCCACACAAACAATCAGGCACCCATACAGATACTCAAACAACCAATCAATAACTCATATAGACACTCATGTAGCTATTTACAAACCCATGCAGCCACTTACACACCAACAGACAGACGGATAAAGACATTCACACAGTTTAGTCACTAACCCATGCATTTAGTAAGATACGTTTAATCACTCACTTATAGAGTCAGTCACGCACCTACTAAATCATCCATCCACACACTTATACACCCACTCATTATTCAATACACCTTGGCATATATATTAAACATATATAAACTTTATAGAAACACACAGTCACTGTATGATGTCATCAGTGATGTCATTTGAGATGTCATCAGTGATGTCATCAGTGATGTCACTGACCATGTCATGAGTGATGTAATATGTGATGTCATCAGCAGTGCATTGTGGGGGCGCGAGTTATAGTTACCTGAACTAACTATAACGGGGGAATTTCACGGGTTTTGTACGAGTGCAATGTCCAACTAACTATAACTGTCCCTAAAACCTATGGTTTTTTCAGTGAATATATATATATATATATGGCATTTGCCAGTAGGTTGTTATATTTAGGACCAAAGTTTCCATAGGAAAATCATTTTTTATTTTGCCAATAACTTTGGAGCCTCTTGATGAATATTCACAAAATGTTCTGAAAATTTTCCCGTTCTTGGTTCAGCTGCTATGTTGATCCGTCAAGTGGGGGCCGAGAAAAAAGGGGGGCCCCAAAATGCATTTTACCCACCTCTACAGAGATTTTTCATTTTCTGAACACAACTATAGCATGAACCGCTGAATGGAATTACACTAAATTTGGCAGAAAGCTATATGTTGGTCCACAAAGTGTTTTTTTTTTATTTGGTGTAAATCATTTCAGTAGTTTCAGAGATATTTAGCTTAAAAATACAGATATCTGGGGACGCGAGCCCTTGCTGTGGACTCGCGGATCCTACTAAAATTTGATTGTCTGCCAACACTTCAACCAGGAAGTGTTGACAGCCATCTTGGGACTCAGCTTGAAGGTGAGTCTCACAAAAAAAAAGGAAAATAAAGAAAAGGGGGCATGTTAGGTATACCCTGCCCCTTCAGATATGGTAGAAGCATCCAACAGGGCTCTCCTGCATCTATTGTATGAAACCCCCGGGGGCAGTATTTATTAATTATGCAGGGGGCTGCCCACCTCCCTGGGGCAAACAATAAAATGATGCGGGTGCCCACATGGCCCCCCTGCAGCCCTGGGGACCGCCACCTCCTAGGGTCTATGTGTAGAATTAGTGTGGGGGAGACCCGTATGCCCTCCCCTGCAGGCCCGGGGACTGCCACCTCCCTGGGGCATTCTTTACAATGTATGTGGAGGTTGCCCATGGCAACCCCCATGCCCTGGGGAACGCCACCTTTCCAGGTCAAAAGTTGTATTAATGCGAGGGGGCCCGCTAGGCTCCCTTGCAGCCCTGATGACTGCCTCTTCCCTGGGGCGAAACATGACATAAATGCGCAGTGGCCACATGGCCCCGCAGCACCAGGGACTGCCACTACCGCAGACCTCAATGTAATATTAATGCAGTGAGGGTGCTTCGGCCCCCCACAGCCAATGGGACCGCCACCTCCCAAGGGCCAAATATGAATTTAATGTGGGGGGAACAAGCTCCCCTGCAGACCCGCAGACCGTCACCTCCCTGGGGCTCAAGTGAAAAAAATACAGTGGACCAGTGGGGCACCATTGCAGCCCCGGGAACCACCACCTACCCAGGGCAAATGTAAAAAATTACAGTGGGCAGCTGCGTGACCCCTCCGGGAGCCCCGGGGACAACCACCTCCCTAGGGGCTGTGTCCTGCACTGGAGGGGGCCCACATGGCCCTTCTCCTGGAACCATAAATGGGCCTGGGGACAGCCGCCCATAGCCAGCTGCTGCTATGTCCCGGGGTGCCCACCACCAGGACATAGCTGTTTGTTATGACTTGGCGGGAGCTTTACCGTTCTGCCAGCCATAGCAAACTGTGCTCTGCTTTGAGCAAGCGAGAGCTCTTTGCTCTCGCTTGCTCAAAGTGGAACACAATTGCTTTGACAGAGAGGGAGCAGCATGCTAGCAGCTCCCTCTGTGTCATAGCAATGTTGGCTTCCGCAGGAGATGGGGAGCCGGCATGGTCCGTGGGGGCCTTGAAGCTCCCCCTGTCATCCTCAACACTAGAAAGTGGGTGCCCTGGGTGGGACTAGGGCACCCACACTAGAGGCCGAGCCGGGGGGATGGGGTCCCAGGTTGCGGAAATCAGCCTGGGAGGGGGCCCCTCCCATTATTTTTAAAAACATAAATAAAAAAACAGGCCAGGCCCGAGGCATGGGGTCCCTGGAGCCAAAATCAGGCTGATAGGGGGGCCACTTGGCCCCCCTCCCCTTTAGTTAAACAAACTCCAAAAATTAAAAAGGCCGGGCACGGGGGATGGGGCCCAGAGGGGAGCCAATCAGCCCCCCTCACCTATTCAAAATAGGCCTGGCCCCGGGGGATGGGGTCAACCATGCCGAAACAAATAAACATTTTTAAAGAGACTGGCCGGTCGCCGGAGGCCCGCCCCCATTCTTCACCACTCTCCAAACGTGCCTCCTGGTGCAGTGTTGGATGGGGGATGAAGTCACCTTGGCTGCTGAGGGTCCTTGGGGCCAACAAGCCCTCCTGTTACCTCCAGTAAGTCCCACACAGCGGGATTGCTGAGAGGTGTTCGGAGGACACGTGCCCTTTCTCCACCACTGTGCAAATGTGAATTACAAGTTAAAACAAGCATTTGCAATGCAATAGGTCTCACATTTTTTTGAGAGTTAGAGCTATTGGTGCTGTAATGGAAATGTTTTTTACTTATGTGAGCGATAGTGCATGGGTGTGAAAGTGATAGAAGTGAAAGAGAGATGGTATATAGAGAAACAGTTATTTCCATACATAAGTGAGTGGTAGAGTGAAGAGAGAAAGAGTGAATGAGAGTTACAGCAAGGTAGAGTTATAGAGAGAAGGTTTTTAGAGGTAGGTGATGAGAAAGAGCTAAAGGGAAAAAGATGACGGGAAAAGAAAAGGTCTTGTGTTAGCCCTGCATGAATTCAAACTAATGCCCTGCTGGCTATGTGAATATGTTTGCAGCAGGCACACAACCTGCTGATCTGCTCAAGAGGAAAAGAACTTGCGACTAGCAAACTACACTAGTTTATCTGCAAACATGCTGGCACCCCATGTGCTATTTTTCAAGGACACAGATATGCAAAAGGCAGTTCGCACGCTGTGTCCTGCAGCAGGCCATTTAACACTCTACGATCTTTTATGACTTATACAATCCTGTGACCGACAGATTGCACACAGGTATATGATTAAAGAACTGAGCTATACTCCCAGGCTTGTACAATGGGGCATGCATTTAGCATGGTCAGGGGTAGAAAAATGTGCCAAACCAGAAAGTGGTTGTCTTTCATTTATAACGATTTCTCTATTTAGAGAAAAGGGAAATTACCACATCCAAAAATGTGGAAACCTCTCTTTACTGCTTACGAATACTATGCCCATCAGTTACTCTATTTAGAGAAAAGGGAAATTACCAGTTACTCTATTTAGAGAAAAGGGAAATTACCACATCCAAAAATGTGGAAACCTCTCTTTACTGCTTACGAATACTATGCCCATCAGTTACAGCAAAAAAAAAACTGCTTCCCAACCCGTGCACCGAAGAAAAAAAAATCTGAAACCCACATGCATATATTATTTCCACAAGCTGTATCCCATTTAAATTTAATTGATGGTAATTAAATGGTTCCTTCTCTGGTAAACTGATGGCAGCCTACAGGACAGTGATTGGGATCTTGCGTCAGTTCAGGAGTTTCATTCTACTCGTGTGGATAGACTAACAATCACCGGGGGTCCTTCATACCACCGCTAAAAATCCTTATTGGGACGCAATCTCACAATTTTGCCTGAATCAGATTACATCTATTGTGCAAACAGCGCTCCACACAGTTTTTTTTTTCAACCCATGATTTTTGCCTGTAAAACTTGGTGCAAATCGTGCAGGTAAATCCTGAGTTCCTGCATCTCCGAACAGGGGAAGACTCAAGATTATTGTGATAGCTTCCCATGTGTGACACGCACCATCGTGCCGTAAATACCGGAGCTCGTGGTACCACTGTTTAACACATACCCAATTTTACAAACACAGAAATAAAAGTGTTTGTTTCTTTCTGTCTAATTTTGAGAAAAAGGGGTCTTTAAGAGTACGTGTTATCTACAGTCTTGCACAAAACTGAGGTGATAAGCAGATAAAAGGGGTAAACATACGAGGAAGACACACAAGGAAGACATAGGAAGGGCAGAGAAGAAAAGAAAGATAGACTACACAGGAAATTTGCCACAAAACTAAGCCAGAAAACAAGAAAAGTGGCAGGAACCGAGTTAAGGCGCTGCTGGATTTATTAAAAGTGGAATTACCACTTCTATGCAAAAAATGAAAAATAGTAGTCCCCTCCACCGCTAAGCCAAGTAAAGGAATTACAGTGCAATTACGTATGGCATCTGCTAAAGGCCACGATAATGAAACATGTGGTAATTAATTCAATCACAAAGTAATGCACGATTAGTCCTCATAAAGCATTCCAACCAATCAAGCATTATGAATCAAAAATGAACTTTAGGTCAAATAAATGCATTCACTTTTGTTGTTTCATACTTGCAAGTGGAGAGGAGTGGTGCAGCGGCCAGGGCAGCTGACTTCGGAGCACAGGGCTCACGGTTCGATCCCCGGCGGCAGCTCAGCTCAGCACCATGTGACTCTGGGCAATAGCTCACTTAATTTCCACGATGGCCCCCAGCGCCTTGAGACCCGTAAGGGTGAGTAGTTTGCGCTTTACAAATACAGATTTGCAAGTTCTAATAACGTAGCTGTATTGTGTGACTTTATATGATTTCAATCCGTTGCTTTCACTGCACAAATCAGTGCCTTCTGGGATTTGGAGACGGACAGTGCTTGAAATTAACTACTTGGACAAAGGAACCTGCAAAGATTACTACTCAAAACGATAGCCCGGACTGGGAATTTGCTGTGCTACTAGGTGGGCCTTTGTGTAAATTGTAAAGCGCTTTGAATAAAGACTGCGTGCTTTACCACTGTTGTTGACTCGCTGGCCTCTCCTGTGTAGGAGCAGGAGAAATGCATTTATTTCTGTTTCACATTTTGCCAGAGTGATAAAAGACCAACACCTGCTCGGAGAGACCACACACATTGTGGTGTGCCTGTGAAAGCACAAAATAAAGTAAAAAGAAAAAATTCGCAGTAACGTGGTTCAGCGAATAGCTGTGTACACGTTGGGGCCAGCCTGCCCCACTATTGTTGTAGACTGGCGTCGGAGTAATATGGCTTGTGATTGAAGTGTAATGTTTATAAGCAGGAGCGGGTGGGTGTCATCAGCACCGACCACATACTGGACACAAACATTTGCAATGCGAGAGCTATCGCATTGCAAATGGATCGCGGCACTCACGCTTTTGCTGTACACATCTTAAGCTAAAGCGCAGGTGCCCCCATTGCTTCAAAAGTAAACAAATACATTTTTTCCTATTTCTTTACTTTTCAAGCAATTGCGGCGCCTGTGCTTTAGTTTAAGATGTTTAAAGCTAAAGCGCGGGTGCTGCGATCGTAACAAAAGTAAACAAATAGGAAAAAAATGGCAGCCAAGTGCTTTTTTTCTATTTATTTACTTTAGTTACAATGGCGGCACCCGCGCTTTAGCATTAAATGCCTGGGATGTTAAAGCTAAAGCGCGGGTGCTGCCATTATAACAAAACAATTAATAGAAAAAAATATGCGGCCACATTCGGTGCACAAATAAGAAAACAAAGGCCGGCGCCATTATATCAGCTGAGGCGTGCCCCGCTGGTTATATGAAAAAACGAGGCTCGGCGTTGGCTCAACATCTGGTAATTCTGGGCAAATCACTTAATCTCCCCGTGCCTACCAAATAATGAATGTATCCTTGTGTAACTTAACTGCTGACCTTTGGGTCCAGTTCGAGCTATAAAAAAAAACGCCTGACATGTAATAGCCAGATGGGAGGAGGGAAGAGAGGCCATCACACCCTGTACGGTGTGATGGCCAACCAAAATGCTCTCTGAGTGGAATCGCCGGAAAGAGAGCTGAGCACACAAAGGAGGGACTTTTACAGAAATGCACTAATAAGAAGCCAGTATTTCTGAATGCTGCAGCTAACAGTCAATAGCAATGGGTGGATTTGTCAAAGCCACACAGAGAGATACAACAGGTCAACGCTAATGCTTGACCTAAAAACATAGCAATTCACTTAAAAAACAAAGGTTACATGGACGTTATAGTTAGGAAATAAAATCAAAAAAACCTTAGAATGTCACTGAAAAAACCAAAGGTTACAGGGATGTTATAGTTAGGCTCAGATTTCACTAGCACAAAACCAGTGAAATTTGGCAGTTTTAGTTACCTGAGTTAGCTATAACTTACTCCCCTGTAATGCACTGCTTATGTCCTCACATATTACATCACTCATGACATGGTCAGTGACATCACTGATGACATCATCCACAGAACCACTCACACCCCCATACAACCTCTTGTATACCCACTCACACACCCGCACATCTACTCACATACCCATTCAGAGACTCATAATAGTACTCACACACCCACTGACTTCCATCGAAGCACTCACACACCCACTCACTCACTCGTACAGCCACTCACACAACCATTCCCTCACCCATACAGCCATTTATACAACCAGTCACTCACCCGTACAGCCAGTCACATAGCCACTCACTCACCAATACAGCTACTCACACACCCACTTATTTACCTACACAGACACTGACACACCCACTCACTCACCCACAGCTGTATGTCTCTCAACACAGATACTCACTTGTCCATACAAGCACTCACACACTCACTCACACACTCATACAACTTACATATCTATTCACACATCCATACAAGCACTCACACATCCGCTCACTCACCCATACAGCTACTCTCACACCAACTCACTTAATGAAACACCCACTCAAACTGCTACTCACTCACCCATACAGTCACTTTCACACCCGGTCACTCACTCATACAGCCATTCAGGCACCCACTCACTCACCCATACTGTCATTATGCACTCAATTACCCAACCATAGAGCTATCACACAACCACTCACACACCCATACACACAAGGATACATACAGTCACATAGCCACTCACATAATATATGTTAGAAGTAGAATCACTCAGTAGTAGTGCACCTAGTAAGTTTAACTTTTGTAGTAGGTTAGTTTATAAGTTTAACACCAATAAATTTTTACAAACACGTACACTCACTTGATGATGTCATCAGTGATGTCATCGGTGATGTTACGGGGCGTAAGTTATAGTTAGCTCAGCTAACTATAACAGCCAAATTTCACAGTTTTGTACAAGTGAAACCTGAGCCTAACTATAGCGTCCCTGTAACCTTTGTTCTTTTCAGTGAAAATATATATCTATATTCACAGTTTTTTTCAGTTTTCAGTGAATATATATATATATATATATATAAACAACGCTTGTCTGTCCCACCTTCCTTGAACAGACTCTGACACTCCACAGGAAGACAATATTCAAATTTTATTTAGTTTTAGCAATGCCGCAGATAACGCGTTTCGGCTGGCTCCCCAGCCTTTCTCAAACTGTCAATACGTCATCACAGTAACCAATAAATACATGCAACGTGTTCAGAGTTACGTGTGGAAAAATACTTCTCCACTCAGTTGTCAATTTTCTCAATAAAGTGCAAAATTAAGATTCAATAAATAAGTATATAAATAAATGCTTATTTATGTAAGGCTAATTTAATATTTTTTTAAAATCACACAAATGTTGAAATTTTTAAACCTTTTGCATGATGATATTTTTTCTCTCACATATAAGAGGTCAATTCTTTTCTTTGGGAGTTCTCTATAGAAAATTAAAGTGCATAGTGCTCAAATTATTGAAAGAGTGTGCTGTGTAGCTCTCTTCAATTACACCCCTCGAATGGAATCCAATATACATTTCAAACATGCTGAGAACTTATCGATTTTGTATCATGCATTGTTCTCAAACTACTTTGTGGGATTATATATATTCTTCCCAATGTGGCCTACTTATGGCGGCACACTGAGCTGGTGCCAGAGCGGGAGAGGGACTCAGTCTCCCAATACTTTCTTCCAGAAAAAATCCACTGCACTTAGGAAGCTTGAATTAAAAGTAGTTTATTGTCCCTGCCATTCACAGTCTACTAATCAATAATGTCATTTCAAATGTTATCAATTATGTTACAGAACATGTCATGAGTGATGAAATATGTAGGGTAATTAGCTGTGGATGACGAGGGTGCAAGTTATAGTTACTTGAAATAGATATAACTGGTAAATGTCTGTTTTTTTTTATTTTAAAACATTACATTGCCACTGAAATTTTCACCTAACTAAAATGTCACTTTAATCTTTTTTCAGTGAATTTCGAGGGTTTTTAACATAAAGTAATATTTTATTACCATAAATCAAGTCAATCACCCACTGTGCACAGCCAAAGGTGGGAGGTTGGCACACAGCCAACACAAAATGGGGACCTAACTCCATGCCACACAAGTCCTCCAGCTAGGAGTGCTTTAAAAAATATGGTAAGCTCTCTTGGAGTAATGGTTTTAATGATCAAAGAGACTTACTGTTCTTTTAATGTTGCTGGGGGTCTGCTTTACTTCCTGCAGCCCCCAACAACATTAAAAACATTCTTGGTGGTGCCCCCAGGACACCCTTTTAAAAAAACATTTTTGCAGACTGGGGTGTGCAGCCCTCCTCCCCGAGCCTTTATGGTTCCGGGGACCCCATCCCCAGGGCCTTTCTATTTAATTAAGGGGAGGGGGCCATGTGCCCCCACTCTACCAGCCTCTCTGGCCCCAGGGTCCCATTCCCTGGGCCTTTATTTTTTTAATAAGGGGAGGGGGCATGACCTTCTCCTCAAGCCATTTTCGGTGCTAAGGACCATATCCTTTGGGTCCTTTCTTCTTTTTTAGGGTTGGGGGTAGCAGCCCTCCCTCCCTGAACTTTTACAGCCCCAGGGACCCCATTCACTGTGTTCTCAGGTGTGTGCCCTGGTGCTCACCGGGACACCTACAAAACACTCCCTTGGGGGCAGCCCTACAGTCCCCAGGGCCCTGCTGGCTCCCCCACATGCACCCATCCTGGGTGGATGGGGAGCCAGCATTGCTCCTACCTGACAGGAGCTGCTGTTTTTCATTGCTCTCGTCAGATGGAGCAATCTGGATTTCCCTTCCCGCAAGAGCACAGGTAGGCAAACATATATCTGCTCCCACCAGGTGAAGGCAGACATGCCTTGCCTTCCCGCAATCCTGTGGGCAGAGAAACTACTTTGTCCCAGGGTGAGCTCCCTGGTACACTGTTAGTGAGCCAGCCACAGGGGATGTGGTCCCCGGGGCCTTTTCAGACACAGGGAGGGGGGCTACAGCCCCCCTCCTCTGTTATTATTATTCAGCCCCTGGGGATGGGGACCCATTAGTATCTCAGGAAGGGGGGCGGCATGCCCCCTCCCCTATATTTAATATTCGGCCAGGGGGATGGGGTTCCCAGGGCTCAATAGAGGCTCTGGGAGGGGGCTGCATTCCCCCTCCCCTTTGATGTCTATTTGGCCCCGTAGGATAGGGCCCCCAGTGGCTCATGGAGGAGGGGCTCCACTCACGTTCCCCTCCCCAAATATTGTTAAATCAAGACCCCGTGCCTGCACCACTGTAGGGGTCCAATTTCTATAAAAATAACACTGGACAGCATTTTCCTTTTTTTTATGCTGCAATCTTGTGTGAGTCCCGCAGGGCACCTACATATTGCCACTTTTACCCTGTCCCCTTATATCCTTTTTATATAAAAGTCTCAGGACAGGGGGACTAAGTCCCCAAGTCCTGTAATGGCTACCTTCAACATTTTTTATCATGTTGCAGTAAGCCAATCAGAGCACTCTGTCCCTGGTGTGAAATCTGTGGGCTCTAGGCCCACATACTGAGGAAAGGAACGGACTCCAACACCGTGATCCTAGTTACTGGTAATAGCCACGAGTATGTGCACTCGGGCTTCTTTATTAGCAGGGCACCTAATTGGTAACACCTGTGTTGAATGGGTGTAGGTAAGTGTATGGGCCAGCCCTCGAGGGAGTGGCTAGCAAAACATTCAACTGTGTCCAACAGGACACAACATTCCTCCCAAATCATATGAAAAACAAAAACAACAAACAAAAGTCCAACCTATGGGAAGGAATGAAAAAACAACTAAAAACAACTAAAAATCTCACAGTGCAGGACAGCGGTGGAATGGTGCAGCTGGAAGCACCCGGGCATCTTGGCACGTGTCCATATTTTAGCCAGGTACATCTGGACACGAACACAGCGCCGATGAAGTCCAGCCCTCCATCTTTGCATCAGTTAAATGACAGTTCCCCTACATGATGTTAGTCAGTCCAGCGTACTCTTGCTGTGAGGCAATTGATGTTGTCCAATTCATACATAGGTGCATCGGGAGCCTGAGTGAAACCCATTGTAAGCACCTTAATCCATTGACGACAGTCTTGGAAATCCGCCGGTGGGGCAAAGTAAAATTCATCTCTCACGCTCGGGGAGGCCCTTTAAATGAGTTGCCACGGGACCGCCTATGGGCTGCACTGGGTCTGCACGTGTCCGCATCTAGACAGCCGCAAGACCACCTCGAAGCCACCACATAGTCACTCGCGCAACTTCAAGGGCAGATGTAACCAGGACAAACATGCTCACACCACCGGAACAGGATGTACGCCAGCTAGACAACTGGTCACTGGGTCTTTGGATTGGTAAACGGTGCAGGACTCCATTCGTGTAATTTAATGCCCTCTAGATGGTAGTGATGCACATGGCTAATGATGGGATGGCAGCCATGAAATAACTCGTAAAAAGTGGCGACAGGCCATGCAATGCATGTCATTTATATACATGCCCTAATATGTGGCGACAGGCCACAGAAACTCACAGGGAACTCCTACACACTCCGTCACATCCTTAGGACTACGCATCATCTCCCGTCACGGACCACTCCCCGGTCCGGTCCTGTCAATAGGACTGAGAGGCTTTCCAGATGCGCCAGCCAGCTCAAGGACGACAGTGAAAATAGGATCCAGTCTGTAGTGCCTTCCATACCCATCTTCCCTTCGATAAAGTATTCCGGCAACTCGGGATCGCTGTGGGAAGTACAGGACACCCTTCCCATTTACAGGTGTGGCAACCTGCCACTAGGAGCATGGGAATCTCCTTGGATCTCTCTTTCAGCGGTGGCCATGTGCCACCAGACGCATATGCCCTCATCATCAACAAAGTCAACAATGCGGCAATGTAAGAAAGTAAATGAATTGATTCCACATGCACCAATCCAGGCCCTTGTGTAACTTACTATGTACTCATAACGTGAAACCCCATCAGAATCAATCCTTTCCTTTCCAGGCATGGGCTGATTGGCTGAATCATGTAATACAAGGAACTGGCATCCCTTTTTAACAGTCCTCAAACAAAGCATTCTTTTCCAGCCTTCCCCCTCCTGGAGTCGCTTTGCCGATATAAAATCTTCACAACTCCCACCTACATCTGAACCATATGCCAGGTGGCTTTCATCTAGACCAGCGAGCTGTGTATCTCCTTGTGCCTTTCTCAGCAGCCTTTCACAGCACCCTTCTCATCCGTTAGTGGCTGTGGCAGTGTAGGACCTCTCAGTAGTAATACATCCAGATTACAGACGGTGTGCAGAAACATGTGCCCTCGCCACTCACCACTAGGTGGCGCCACTTGTACTGCCATAGGCCACGACAGCATTCGGGAGGAGTAACCTGTTACGGCAGTAGCAAAACCAGTCCAACAGTCATGTAGCAGTGTACTGATAGGTACACAAAGGGTGTGGCTCACACAGGATGTAACAGGAGATCGTCCTCATCTGCAGGCAGCCAGCACACCTTTCGCTGTCTTTGTCACTGCCCTTGTGCTAGTGACGATGAAGCCTGCAGGCACTGCACTTGTGGTCTCTTCAACTGCTACTCATGCACAAGTCCATAGGAGCAAGATTCATGCTAGTCCCTTCAGCCTGATCCCTTAACACCACTGCCACCACGGGTATGCAAAGCTTCTGGGAACAAGTATGTATATCTCACAGAAAGACACAGATGACCTTGAAACAAGCAGCATGGTACCGTCACCTCCAGCTGACATAATGGCATTGTTCTACGAGCTGCACACCAATGCCCCCACTCCGTGAGCTTTCAACAACATGCGCACCTTGTTTTGCATGAATGGCCAGGATAGAACATTTCCAGAAACTAGTGCCAGAGCTGGCCTTGTTGGAAGTGAAGGCTCTTCTAAGAGCGGTTCTTCATCGAAGCACGGCACAGAGACTGGCTTTGGTGCAGAGTGGACACATGTAGGTACTTGGCTCATGCTAGGGAAGCTCTGTAGCTTTCGGTGCAACGGTGCGGTACGAGCGGATCAAAGTCTGCTTCAAATGTTCGACCTCTTATCAAACTCATTTACAGTGTTGATAAAACTCGGCCTACTGCATTTCTTGGATCCGAGATTTCCCTCAGCATATCATCAAGTTTGCCAATAAAGTTCACAAAGCTGTTCAGTCCTTTGACATGTTTTCTTAATGGATCAGACTGTAAAGGACCACAGTAGCCCTACTGTTGGCGGCCGACTCCTAGCATTCCTCTGCGCAGGCCGTATGCAGGATGCCAGGATGCCAGAGACACAGGTGTAAGGGAATTAGCAATGGGTCCCGGAGAGGATACAGGCAGCGACGGCAGGAGGGCCACAACACTACAGCGCCGCTCGCCGAGGGAATTCACCACCCTGACTGCGGCCGGAAAACATCCCCCTTCACTGCACCAACAGCAGGCAGGTATGGAGCATTTAGTGCAGGGGCAGCCTCTGTAACATCGCCTCCCCCCTCCTCGAGTTATAGCAGCTCTCCTCTTGCCATGGGCCACGTCACTCCCTTCAGCTGCAGGGCTTGCACAGGTGAGGCTGCTTTCTTCGGCATTGGCGAGGTGCATCAAACTGTAGGTACGGGCATCGCGGCCACCTGTAGAAATGTCACTACAACATGACTAATGCGGCGGACGACACCACCCATAGGTGCCGCCGCCAGTCCACCGCACACAACGCAGGGCCCTCGGAGATGTCGGCACAGGGATGGCAACCTCCCACAGCTGCGGCCTCTGTAACGTGCGGCACCCTCCTTTCTTCGGGGAGGAACGGGCAAAAGGCCCCAGGCGGGGAATGTACCTCCCGCTCGCCACCTTGCACACAGGCAGCACAGATGCTGGCTCACTCACTGCACCTCCTTCTCACAAGAACGACTCCGAGCCGGGCAGGGCAGGGGAAATGGGTGCAGGTGTCCAGGAATGCTGATGCGACCTCTCGCCATCGCCGACCTCCCTGCACCTCACGCTTCATAGCAGGCAGAGAAACATCACCCCTGCACCGCAACCTCCGGAGTCAAAGCTGCGGAGGTGCAACAAGCTGTCACACGTCGGAGCCAGCCGGCTCTTACAGGTGCCACAGCAGCTCCACTGCCCACAGGGCCAGCGCGCCTCTCCCCCACAGCAAAGGGCCGCAGCGGCAGCACAGAGCCCACGATCACCTCCGGGCGGCCTTGCTGAGCCGTCGCTCCACTCCCGCCGGCAGAAACGTTGACAGCTGCAGGCACTCACAGGCACCCTCCCATCACAGCAGACTGCCGCAGGCAGCCCAGAGGAAGCACGGCCACAGACCACCCAACAGGAACAATGCAGGCCCCCACAGCAGGCACACGGGAACAGACCCGCTTCGTCGCCAGTGTGAAATCCGTGGGCTCTAGGCCCACATGCTAAGGAAAGGAACGGACACCAACACCGTGATCGTAGTTACTGGTAATAGCCACGAGTACGTGCACTCGGGCTCCTTTATTAGCAGGGCACCTAATTGGTAACACCTGTGTTGAATGGGTGTAGGTAAGTGTATGGGCCAGCCCTCGAGGGAGTGGCTAGCAAAACATTCAACTGTGTCCAACAGGACACAACACCTGGGAGCCTTACTCCCGGTGGAACAAGGAGGCCCAGGGGGAAAAAAGCTCCCTAGGCCAATCAGAACACTCTATTTTTTAAATTTGGGCTTAAGGGACTCTTGCGAGACTCCCTCGAAATCAGTCGCCAGATATACAAATATTTTCTATCCTTAATATCTCCGAAACTAGTGAACTGATTTACACCAAATCACAAAATGCATGCTTTCTGGATCCAAATCTAGATTAGTGCAAAATTAGCTGTAATTCCGCTCTGCAGTTTTTGTGGTAGTGCTGTTCAAAAATGTCTATGCAAAATGCAAGGGGAAATTTGGTTCTAGGACCCCCCCATTTATCTCACCCTGACAGATCACCTCAAAGATTTCCAGGAAGGAGCTGAAGTGGATAATCCTTTTTGGAAAGTTTTGTGAAGATTCACCATACAGCACCAAAGTTATTATCGAACCCAAAAATATACTCTTCCTACATAAACGCAGATCGAATTATAACTACCCAGTGGCAACAGCCAGACCAGGCCCTGTGCCCAAAACCCCCTGCAGATGGCCAACTCCTGCCACCCACAGCCTTTGACTGGCCAGCCACCAGACCCTGCGTCCATCCTCTCTACTCCTATTTTGAATTAAAGTCAAACATTTATGTATATTCAAGCTGTGGAGGATCTGTTGACCGACTGTTCAGAAATAGGATCTGAGTGGCTGTCACAATATGAACAAAGACATTGTGCAGCCATTTTAGAACTTAGTCCTCTGTTGTGAAAACATTATTTAAATAAATATAGAGGGCTAGTGTAGAGATTCCCTGACCCACTTGGCCTTTTGGTGGAGGGCTCAGCAAGATGGGGCCAAAATTATTTTTTATACTACCACAGATCTGCGAATGATTCATGTATCCATAGTCTGTCAAACAAGAAAGGACAGACTCTCATCCTGTTCAATTTTCATTCCTCCTGGGTGGACTAGGGTCAGAGTGTTGCCTCTTTACTATTTTAAGGGGGGGGTGGTCCCCTCCACAAGCCATTACAAGTCCCCAGTGACCCAATCTCCTGCAGCTGCATAATGTTTTTAAGGGGAGGGAGATTACGGCCCCCTCCCCAAGCCATTACATGGCCTTGGGGACCCCTTGACCCAGGCCCTAAAAATATTTAAAATTTGCCTTGGGTGCCCCAGTCCCACCAGGGACACCCACAGCAATTAGAGGGTGTGAGGCATGGGGAGAACCCCACAGCCCCACCGGTTTCCCTGACTCCCCTGCCTGCATCCATTCCAGGTGCAACTGGGTCCAGCTACATTTGCTTGCTCCCACCTGGTGGGCACAGCTTCTCTGTCTGCTCCTGCTGGGCGGGACAAACCTATGTTTCCTGCTTTAGAGAGTGCGGGCAGGGAGTTGGATTTCATTCCCTGTCTGTGCTCTCCTGGGCAGGGAACAACTCAGTGACCTGGGGGTAGGCATCCCTGGGACTGTGCTGCCATCAGAGCCTGGGTGATGGGGTCCCCAGGGCCATATTATGGCTAAGGGAGGGGATCCTAGGCCCCCCTCCCCAAATAAGAAATACATTAGCCCCTGGGAATGGGGCCTCTGGGGCATTCCAAAGGCTTGGGGTAGGGTGTCCCATGCTCCCTACCCAAAACAAAAATACATCAGCCACGGGGGATGGAGTCACAGGGCCTTCAAAAAACTTGGAGAGCGGGGACACACAATGTTTTAAAAGCCCCCGTCCCATCCAAAAAATGGATCCTTCCCGTGAGAAGGGATCCCCGGGGCATTTAAATGCCCCTTCCCAAATAAAAAATATTGTAAAGCAGGAATGTGAAATGAGGGGAGTAGCCACTCATTTCACATTCATTGCTCTGACTGGGGTGCGCCCCATAATGCCCTGCAAGGGATTTTGAAAAGATTTGTTGATCCTTATGGTGCTTCTAGAGGAGACAAGGATACCACCAAGTTTTTAAAAAAATGTTGTGGGGGGCTGCAGGAAGTGCAGCAGCCCCCATATTAATTTGTTTTAAGTTGCAGTAAGTCTCCTGGGTCATTGAACTCATAACCCCAGGAGTGTTTGGCATACTTTGTGATGCACTCCAAGCTGGAGCTGTATGCTCTTTGGTTGGACCTTTTGGTTAGCCCTATGACTGCATTTTGTAGCTTGAAGAATGTTCAGGACATCTAACCTGGGCTTCTATTGGAATTCTATAACGCATATTAGCAAGCCCATTATCGCCGTTTTAGCGGCAGTTTCCTGCCGCTAAAATGGCGATAATTTTAACGTGGGTCTTGCTAATATGCCCCATAATGTTTAAAACTAACAACCCCACTGAAAATTCACCAGTTATATTTATCTCAAATAATTATAACTCTGATAGACCTATGTCGGGCCCATAATCCTGCACTGAGACAGTACACTTTTTACTCGGCCAGACATGGGTCCTTCTCCAGAATATACAATTTTTTCACTCATACAGACAAGGTGGGAGACTTTACAAACGCTAAGCACATGGCGAGAGGGATCTCAGATCACGCGCCAGTGTGCGTCACTCTTAAAGGCCCGACTATTGACAGAGCCACGTTCCAGAGGATAGATCCTTGGCGACTCCGAGATCCGGCACTTAGTGACAAGCTCCGTGAGGGTTCAGAGTTGTATTTTAAAGAAAATAAAGGGACTGTAGAGTCACACATTACGCTGTGGGAGGCCTATAAGACAGTTTTGAGGGGACAGGCGCAGGCGCTGATTGGAGTACAGAAAAAAGAGGAGACTTTGCAGATTAGACAAATAGAACAAGAAATAAGCCAAATGGAGAGTAAAGCTGGGACTGCCTCGTGCGCGGAATCGCGCCATAGGCTGGCGTTGAAACAACGGGACCTTCGGGCCCTGGCGGAATGCAAGGCGAGGGCATACGCGCTAGCCACACAACATCGCATATACGATGTTGGAGATAAGGCCCTTAAACTCCTTGCGTGGCTAGAGAGACGCGACAGAGATAGGTCCTGGGTGATAGGGGTCCGCGATGGGGAAGGGGTGCTTAAGTCCTCCAGGAATGACATAGCAGAAGCCTTTGCGGTGCACTTCGAGCGAGTATACGCACCGGTTTGCACAAGGTCAGAAGCAGATTGTGCAGAGTTCCTTAAGACTTCAACTTACCAATGGTGCCCCTGGAGGCACGCGAACAATTAGAAGCGGACATCACGGTGGAGGAGCTGGGTAAAGCATTGGGCTCCCTTAAATCAGGAAAGGCATCGGGTCCCAATTGGCTCCCGGTTGAGATATACAAGAAGCAGGCCGCGATCATACTCCCTCCGCTCAGAGAAATGCTGCTGGAGGCGCGCGATTTAGGACACCTGCCGGCAGACCAAAGGGCAGCAACGATAGTAGTGATTCATAAAGATGGAAAGCCAGCCAATCAGTCCAGTTCGTACCGTCCTATTTCTCTTATTAACGTGGAGGCCAAGGTCCTGGCAAAGACCTTGGCGGACAGGTTGGTGTCCGTGATTGCGGACCTGGTGCACGTGGACCAATCGGGGTTCATGCCCAGTAGAAGTACCCGGCACAACCTACGGAGACTGTATGGGGTGCTGCACATGACTAGTGGTAACGAGACCCAACTGACGGCATTGATGGGGCTGGACGCCTCAATGGCTTTTGACAGCATCGAATGGCCATACCTATTTATGGTCCTTCAGAGGCTGGGTTTTGGTCCCACTTTCTGTGGCTGGGTCAGACTCCTGTACGAGATGCCTACGGTGCGGGTGCAAGTCAACGGGGCAATTTCTAGATCCTTTCAGCTGCGGAGAGGTACTAGGCAGGGGTGCCCTCTATCCCCACTCCTGTATGCTCTTGCGCTGGAACCACTGGCACACTGGATCAGGAGAGATCCTATGATCTGAGGAATAAAGGCGCCAGCGGGATGGGAGGAGCCTATCTCCCTGTACGCTGATGATATTGTTCTGTACCTGGCACGACCCTACTACTCTATAGCGCGAGTGCTTCATATTTTTGAGCTCTTTGGTAGCTATTCTGGATACAATATCAATTGGTCAAAGTCGGTGATCTTTCTACTGTCGGGGCCCCCCCCCAGAGTTCCACTGCGGTGCTCGGCTCCAGTGATGTTAGAGGGCTTTAAATACTTGGGGGTCCACGTCACAAGGGACCAAAAGGAGTTCCTGGATAGGAATCTTGGACCCCAAATGAGTCACTTGACTGCAGACGCCAGTCACTGGCGCATGCTCCCGCTCTCTCTTATGGGAAGGGCGGCTCTTTTTAAAATGATGACGCTACCAAGGCTCCTCTATATTCTGCAGAATACCCCCTTTCCGGTCCCTCCGACTATATTTAAGCGTATATCACAGAAAGTGCGGACACTGCTGTGGGAGGGTGGCTTGCCGAGAATCGCGATACACAAGTTGCATAGGGGAGTCTATGATGGTGGTATAGCTGCTCCGGACATCAGACTGTACTATTGGGCCTCCCAGTTGCAGGTCATTAATGACTGGGTATACGTAGGGGGGGAGGAGCTGGCCTATAGAGCGGATAAAGCAGTAATGCCAGGGGGGAATTGTGAACCCCTCCTGTACTCCCGAAGATCGCGACCGGAACGGCCGGAACACACCAAAGTGGTCATCCAGTGTTGGAGGGAGGCCAATAAACTACTGGGCTGGGCCGGGAAATTGACAGGCAAAACCCCGCTGTGGGTGGGTGATCTTTTAAGTGAAGTGGCTGCGCTGTCGGGCTTTAAAGGATGGAAACTGATAGGCATAGTATATCTGGGGGATGTATGGAAAGGGGATTCACCCCTTACGTTCGAAGATCTCCAAAAAGAGTACAACTTGCACCAATCGCAGAGGTACCCACATCTGAGACTCTTGCATGCTCTGCGCACACATATACACAGTGGGTTTCAATTCCAGACTACTCCCCGTTAAAAGATAGGATACTGTTGGATCCCATTAAGGAAAAACCAACCTCCACGATTTATCGTAAATTGATAAATAACACCCCAGACCCCCTGCTTGCTCTTAGAGAAGCCTGGGTCAAGGATCTAGGGACCATAGACGATGAGGACTGGCAAGAGGCGGTTCAGAGCCCTAGAGAGGTTGCCATATGCTCCAGATTTTGCCTAGTACAGCTCAAGATTCTACATCGCACAAACTATCCTCGCACTCACTTATACTGGGGTAGGGCACTGACAGCGCTGTGCGTCAGAGGATGCGGGGATGAGGGGACCTTTATGTACATTCTGTGGGATTGTCTCAAAATATCCCGATTCTGGCAGGGAATCACGGACATTATGACAGAGGTGGTGGGAGAGCCTGTTCCATTAGAGCCGAAATGGCTTTTATTACTGATTAGAGGCGATGCTGACTGGTCCAGATACGTGGGAATATGGCTGGCTCTGTCAACGGGTGTAGCAAAGCGCAATATTGCCAGGAGCTAGGGGCACCTTCACCCCGCAGGTGGAGGAGTGGAAACGAGATCTTGATTGGTGCCAGAGGGCCGAAGAAACAGTGTATAAAAGTTGGGGATGTGCCAAAGAATGGGAAAAAGTGTGGATGCCGTGGCGAAAGTATAGAGGGTTGGGGGCAGGGGATTAGAGAGGTGTCAGAAGGTAGCAAAACTGCCCGTTTTACTCATGAACATAATGTCATCAATTCTCTGTGTTCGATAACTGATGTTTTATGGAAATGCTTATGTACGATATGGTCTTTCGAGCTTTGTTAATAAAAAGAGTTTAAAAAAAATAAAATAATAAAGTAACCATATCTCGCTCACTTGTTATGCACTGCTTGTACCCTCACATATTACCTCCCTCATGACATGTTCAATGACTGCATTGATAACATCCCTAATGAAATCTAAAATGACAACATTGATGACAACAATTTGCAGGGTGAGGGCATGAGTTACTTTAGGGCACAAATTATAGTTAATTGAGATAACTATACCTGGTAAATATTTATACTCTAAGTTCGTCTGAAAGCTTTTTGGAAGATGCAAAAGAAAGTGGATATTCCAGAAGTGAAGCACTTTTGATAAATATAATTGTCTTTTTAATAGTAATCATCCAAAGTAAGAGTGCATTCGGATAGGTCACTTTTGCGGAGCTGGCCGCTGAACATCGTTGAGCAGTAGTCTCTTTGTTCAGCCTTTGCTGTGAAGGACTGTAGGCTGAACAAGCAAGCAGAGTGTTAGATGGCCACGGAGGGATGGCCACGGAGGGATGGGCTCTGGTCCTTGCAGCAGTGTTTGGCCACATGCAAAGGGTTGTGCATATTGTCTGGGCTTAGGACAAGTCTATCACCCAATACATATTGTATGTTAGATGCAGGGTTGGGATGATACCAGCCCTTGCAGACACCCTCCAATGTATATGTCCAAAGTCTGTGCACAGGATGAGTTGGCCGCTTGTGGAGAAAAAGGTGCAGACTCAGACCACAAGCCAAACCCTGTGTCAAACTTGCCCTAGGTATGGCTGGAAATTGTGTGCAATGGAGGGCTGATGATTGCAGTGGGTTTCGGTTCCTGATGTGGATTGGATGCAGGACCTGGCCAGAGGATATGACCAAAATATCATGAGTGATGTCATCAATGATATTATTTATTATGTCATGAGTGACATATTATGTGAGGTCATAAGCAATGCATAATGAGGGAGCATAATTTGTCCATTTTGGTCGCGAGTGGCCTGGAGTGGGCACAGGGCCTGGCCTGAGTCAGGCCCTTCGCTCAACCTTCCACTAGTGGCCAAACTCCTGACACACAAGGCCTTTGGCTGCGCACTGCCAGGGGATGGATGCAGGGCCTGGCCTTCTTCCCTGCCATGCACCCAGCCCTCCAAAGCTGACTGTATGACTGTGTGATGTAACAATATGAAGGGTCGCAGTATAAGTAAGATAGACCTATTGGCTTTGTCAAAGAGTCAGCTGCCTATTGGCTTTATCAAGGTGTCAGCACATGAACATATATAAAGCAGACCTATTGCTTTTGTTAAAAAGTCATCAATAATTGTAATCAAATGTATTTTTATAAAATCCCACATTTCAATGTTTAACAAAAGTGTTTGTCTTAATCTTATTTAAATAAAAGTTTATTTAAAATATCAAATGTCCTTGAGTCTCCTATAACATTTTTCAGGCCACAAACCACAAATTGCAGCCATAGAACCTACCACCAAGGGTCCCTGTAATCCAGCTGAAGAGCAGAGAGCTCCAGCTAGGAGTGCTTTAAAAAATATGGTAAGCTGTCCTGGGGTCATGGATTAAATGATGACGGATTTACTTTTTTTTAATGCTGCCCTCCCTGCTCCCTCCCCACCCCACAAAATAAAAAAATGGTTGGTGGTGCCCCTGCCTCTTCTAGAGGCCCCACGAGACTCCAAAATATTTAAGTAAAATGCCCTTACAGGGCATTATGGGGTGCTCCTTCTCTAGAGCAGTGGATAATAAACGAGCAGCTCCTGCATGGATACTCAGTCTCTAGCTTTGTCAATGCATAGATTTCACTGCATGGTATAGTTGTTCCTGACTGCAAAATGGATTCGACAATCAAAGCAATGAGGTGGTAGTGTTTCCACCTCATTTATTTTTCTCTATATATATTTTGGGTGTCCCTTATCTTTGAAATACTAATCTGACGAGTACAAGGGGAATCATGGGTTTCACAAAGTACTTGCTGTCATAACTGAACAGTAGGCACTTAAATGCTCCCTTTGTATCACAATAAACCATCCTCAAATCTTCTGTTTTAATCTTTTGCCACCCATTGAACTATTAATTCAAAAGTTAATTTCTCCTTTATTAATTCTATGATGCTTGGATCTTGAACTGTAAAATCTGCTCCAATTATTTTTGTACTTGGAATTATTGGCACTAAAGACTTTCTCTTTATGGATGAATCAGGAGTTTGATTTCTGAATAATGCATCTGCATTTCCAATATGAAACCCTTGTTAAGGTTAACGACAAAATCATATTTGGTGAAAGATACAGACCATCTCAATTGTAATGTCATTAACACTTTAGCATATTTGAGGAAGACCAGATTTCTAGCATCGATATACACCAGGACTGGAGATTTTGCTCATAGAAGATAACGCCTGCATTTGTCAAAGATTTATTTAAAAGCTATGATTAGTGAAATTGTATAGTTTACTTCTGCTGGTGTTAGCCTTCAGGTGATGGGGTGTGGCTGAACTGTCTCTGGAAACCGTTTGGATAAGAATGTTCCAAGGGTGACATCTGAAGCATCTTTCACAAAGCATGTTATTGGGTATCTGGATGGCACAGTTTGGGCACTGTGATGAAACACTTAAATTTTTGAACCGCTTCATTTGCTTCATCATACCACTGGAACAGAAACCCTTTCTTTAGCAGTGTGCTAATAGGAGTGATTGCATCAGAAACTGCAGGACTAAATCAATGGTAGAAATGAGCAAATCCTATGAAGCACTGAATATCTCTCACATTTTGAGTAGCTGGCCAATCCAGAATAAACTTAACTTTTTTGTTGTCTATTTGGAGCCCATTTGGAGGAATGATAGCACCCAAACTTTTCACAGTGGTGCGAATGAAAGAGCACTTCCCTGCTTTGGAATACAACTGGTTCTCTCGCAATCTTTGTAATACCAATTGAACATGATGGATGTGATTTTGTTCATTGTGAGAAAAGATAAGGATGACATCAATATAGACAATTACAAAAATATCACTGTACTCACAAAGGATTCCATTAATGAAATATTAAAATGCTTTGGTGTATTGCACAATCTGAATGGCATAACTTGATGTTCAGAGTCCAAACATATTACCCAAAAATGGCTTGCAGCCACCTCCTTCTCTTACACAAATCCTTTGGTACCTACCTCTCAGATTATTTTGCTGAAAATCTTAGTGATTCATCACTGTAATTCAATTCAAGGTTCAGTAATCTATGCAGGAACATTTCTCATGACCCTTCTTGGGCACAAAGAAAAGAGGGGTGGAACAAGTGATTGTAAAGGGTGAATACATACATTTGCCAGAGATTCATCCAGATATTTCTGCACACCACTGCACCTATTTTTATAAAGTTAGGGGCTGTGAGGGAACTCCAAGGTCACAGCTACTTCAGTTAACTATAACTGGTGAATTTCCGTGTTTTGTTTAGTTTGAAATATTATGGTTTAACTGACATGTTCACCTTACAATAACATCACTTTAACCTTTGTTTTTCAGTGTATTTCTGAGGTTTGGTAAATTAAGATAATATTACCATACCTAACTCTAACATATCTTTAACCTTTGTATTTTTTCTGTGAATTTCTGAGTTATTTTTTTAAAATAAAATTTACAAGGATGCCATTTTAAATAAGGCAGATCTACTAGCTTTGTCAAAGTGCAAGAATAACAACATATAAAAGACAGGCCTATTGGCTTTATAAGTGGGTAGGCACATCAGCATATAGAAAGCAGACCTAATGACTTTGTAAAAAAGTAACCAAAATAATTTGTCAGTAACGATAAACAAAAGCATTCATTATTAATACACATATAGCAATGAATAATAATTGTTACAAAAATATTTAAAATAAAGCATTTTTATGTACCACAACCCTAAATGTGTTAGAGTCTTTCTTTAACACTAACCCCAAGGCATCCCTGCAATCCAGATAAAGAGCATACAGCTCCAGCTTGCAGTACTGTCAAATAGATAGTAAGCTGAGACTAACAATTAGTTTTTTTTTAAATGTTCCTAAGGTGGCTGCTGCACTCTCTGCAGCTGCCCACAACATTAAAAAGAAACAGTTGGTGGTGCCTCTGATCATGTTGGTCTATAAAACCCAGGAGTTTGCCCTAATTCCCCCAACACATCTGGGAAAAAGCATACAGAAGCAATAAGAAAAAAGATGTGTGGGTATCGATACAGCTAATTACAAAGTAGGAAAAAAAATATATTAGTTCCTTCAGTTGGGAGCCTAGTCCCCAGGTAAATTCTTTCAATAATTCAGACACTTACCGAACCTTCCCCAATTGTTTCATCCATCAAATTATATGTTTACTTCTCAATATTTCACAAAACCAAAAAACATTACTCATAAAATGATCAAACACAGTTCATAATTCCTTCCTACCCATACACTCTAAACCCGGTTGCAAAACATCCCAAATATAAGCAATCCGAGGGGAGATAGTCCGTTGTACCCCAAAATGAGGGATACTTACACCTCTACTCAGTCCATAAGGTGTATATTTTTTTCCTACTTTGTAATTAGCTGGATCGATCCCCACACATCTTTTTTCTTATTGCTTCTGTCTGATCATTGTTGGAGCACTATGGGGAAAACAAAACCAAATAAAAAACCTTCATAGAGCATTTTGGGACACACCTCAGCAGGAGCAGTGAATATAAAATGAGCTGCTAGTATTCTCATTTCACATTCGTGCTGGTTTAATTTTTTAATGTATTTACTTATTTTTTTGTTTGGGTGCCCCAGTTCCACCAGTGCACCCAACAACTATCGGCCTCATTACGCGTCCGCCTTACACCGTAGAGGTCTGTCGGTTCCGACCTCAGAATTTGGTTGCAACCACCCATAGGGCGGTCAGAAACATCCATTTTGCTATGGCAGCTAGCGCGGCAGGCAGAATAGGCCCACAGCACAAGCTGCCATAGCAAAATGGATGTTTGAAAACATCCCTGTACCATGTAGCAGGCACCTCACGGTGCCTGCCACGCAGTGCAGGGATGCTTATGGAGGCCCCATAGTGGAGGGCCAGGGGGGAAGGGGGCCCTGCTAGGGGCCCACAAAGTAATTTTCCAACAGCCTTTCCATGTCGGAAAGGCCGACATGGAAAAGCTGTTGGAAAATGACATCATAATCCCGATAACAGAGCCGAGGCTGACTCCGCTGTCAATGGGATCATGAGCATTTCCGATGCTCTGACGGGCTCAATGAGCCTGTCGGAACAGCAGTGGATGGCCCCTCCAACCAATGCCTCCGCCTGCTGCATCGTAATTTGGCAGGTGGACAGCAGGGGCAGATGTCATGGGACTGACACCAACGTGCCATCGGTGTCGGTCCCAATGACATCGTAATTAGGCCCTAAGTTTAAAGTTAGGTGCTGCAGGGGGAAGCTGATGGCCCCGCTGCCCTACCTGCTCATGAATGGTGCAGGCCCAACTGGCTCCCAATACTTTTTTTTGTGGGTGCCCCAGTAATGTCATATGTGTTGTCATCAGTGATGCCATTAGTAATTTGAAATGTCAACAATAATGTCATATGTAAGATTGTGAGCAATGCATGGCACGGGCATGAGCTATAGTTCTCATAACTTGCAAAAAATTGGCGAAGTTCAGGGATTTTAATATTTTTCAAAATGAACTATAACATTGTGTGAACTATGTTTTTTCAGTTCATTTCTTAGGTTTTTGTCACAGAAACAAGGGAACGTGATTGCATTTCATGCACCATAACTTGCTTTTGACTGTGTTATGTTCAGTGAACTTCAGAGCTTTTTAAAGATTGGCTTCTGATAGTGGGTGAGTGAAGTCTGTGGACATATTTGTGTGACTGTAATTGTGTGGAGATTTATGGTGGCTGTATTGATATAGGATAGTTGGTGTGTTAATGTAATAATGTAGGTATGTGGTTGTATACATTCATTGTCAGATTTGGATAAACTTTGAGAACCCTGCACTAGATTGTACTTCCTAGCCACCTGCCAAATTTCATGCAGATTCAACATAGTGTCAAAACTATCAGTAAATTAAGTTTATTTCCACAGTTTGAACTTTGCCCCAACGACATATCTGCCACACATTTGTGCAGATGCATAAAATTAACCCCAAATTATTAGGAAATCAATCTCTATATGACCACCCTTTTAAGGGAGGGAGGGTCCCTATATGCACCTGCATGCAATTCAACATACCAAGAGCAAGTGAATTATGTTAATTTCAGGTACATTCCTCCAATGCCAGCATTATTAGAAAATATATGTTGTTGATCTACATGAATCCTGATATTTTTGTACTGTACTTAATTTACTGTTTGCCAAATGTCATGCAGATTTTTCTAACTGTAAATAATTTATTTTGGAATGAAACTATTATTGCCTCTGTGTATTAATGTACCTTAAATGAAAAATGGTGTATCTAGCTTCAGGCACTTTGCTATGACCAAGAGGCATGTTGTGTAAAGCTGCTAACTCAGTGTTTTTTTATTTTATTTAATGTCCTCATTCGCCTTGGATAACAAAAGATATGAAAAAACGTACTCCGGGGACTCCCTTAGTGTAGCACCAGCCAGAGATCTTTGTTTAGAGCCAAGGATGGGTCACTTTACATTTTGCTTCATCTTCTCCAACCATAAATTGCTTAGGCTGACACAGCCACCTGTGACGCTACCGCCGGAATAATCAAGCAATATGATGTAAAGGCCTAATCATTGGACTATATACGGGCAGGGGAGTTCGCCCAATTCTCATAAGGAAGCCAAAACTCATTCCTCTTGCTTTCAGATGCCCTATCGAACCGGATAATGTATTTTATGAAGATCATCCAGTCTGTTTTAGTTTGGGGGTAGATTTTATCCAATTCTTACAGATCTCTCTATGGGCAAGCAATATCAGGTAAAAGATTAGCTTTTTAGTGTTAATTTGCAGGGATTCATGACATTCCGGGATCCCAAAAAAAACAAGAGTTTTGCTTACCTGGAGCGTCTCTCTCCGAGTATTACAGATATAGTATCACTCACATCCAACCAGAACCCTTGGACCACGGGACACTCCAAAAACATGTGAATGTCATCCCCTTTTTCCTTGCCACACTTTGGACATCTCGACGTGGGGCCTTTCCCCAGTTTAGATAGTTTAAGCGGAGTCCAATAGACCCTGTGGAGACAGAAAAGGAGGTTCCTCCTTAAATTTGCAGCACGCACCGTGGAGTATAAAATATCACAAGATACTTGCCATAGGTCCACTGGCTGCAGCCCCGGCAAGCTCTTCTCCCACAGTGTCGTTGGCAGGTTGAAGTCTCCATCTGATAAATCCACTAGAAGCCAGTACCACGTCGCCACTTCCTTTTTTCTGGTATCACTGCTAGACATCCGAGATTCTAAATCATTTGACAAGCCCATGCCTGGTCCAGCAGAGAGGCTCCAACTCTTAATTTGAAGATATTTAAATCTTGACAGCCTATTGTTAGCAATCTCTTGCCCCCTATTCCAAGGAATCAGTTTTCCATTCTCTGTCAGCTGACCCCAAGTTGATATCCCTGCTTCTCTTAGTGGGAGAGCCAGGCTGTCTTTAGACCATTCCGGTGATCCAGGAGAATCCCAGATTGGTGTCAATCCACTGTAATAGCTAAGCTTTAGTTCTTTCCTGATTTTATGCCACGTGGCTGCAAAGCCCTGCAGGGTCTTAAGGCACACTTGTTTAAAGCATCGGTGGTCCCCAAATGTATGTATAAAACCTTGTTCACCCCCCTTCACATCACAGAGCATCGCCCTAAACATTTTCCCGGTATCGGAATCATCCGGTGTATTGAATAGCATCTCCCATCCTTTTAAGAGAAAAACCCAGGCATAGTAGGCTAAATCCGGCAATCGTAGGCCCCCTTTATCGTGTTGCCGTCTAAGCTTCTTCCATGCAATTCAGACCCCTTTCGAGGCCCAGATAAAGCTACTGATTTTAGACTGCACCCTTTTAAGCCAATCTTCTTTAAAGGCCATTGGGCTATTCTGAAAAAGGAAACTAAGCTTAGGGAGGATTGTCATCTTCACAAGGTTTACCCTACCATATATTGTCAAGGGAAGATGGGAGCAGCTCAACAATAACCTCCCGACTTCCTTACTGACCTTCTGAAAATTGATTTCCGGGATTTTCTCCATCTTCTGAACAATTTTAATACCAAGGTATCTCATTTCCTTTTTAATACATTACAGCTGCGAATTGATGTTCCAGGTCATTACAACCATTTTGCTCTCATTTACCTCGTAGCCCGAAATGTACCCAAACCGTAATGACACATCATACATTAGAGGCAGGGAAGTGCTAAGATCAGAAGTATATACCACTAGGTCATCTGCATATAACCCTAACTTTTTCTCCCAACCCCGGAACTTAAAAGGAAGTATGCCTTTGTGATTTCTGATCTTCACCGCTAAGGGTTCAATATATAAAATGAATAGGAGGGGAGATAGTGGGCACCCCTGCCTAGTTCCCCTAGATATGTTGAAGGACCTTGAAAGATTCCCATTTACCAAAACTTTGGCTGTAGGATTTTTATAGATTAACTCTATAGCCCTACAGAAGTTTTCACCCAGGTTGGATAGCCTTAAGATCTTTTGCAAATAGGGACAGTTTACCCTATCGAAGGTTTTAGTCGCGTCCAAGGTGTTAACTGCCAGGGGCACTTTATAGACGGATGCTATATCTATGCCTCCGATTAAGTTATAGGTGAGATCATTAATTCCCCTTCCCCGCACAAAACCCTTCTGATCTTCATGAAGGAGGTCCCCCACGACTCCATTAAGTGTATCGTCAAGTACCTTTGCGAAGATTTTATAGTCGAAGTTCAGTAGCGAGATGGGCCTATAGGAGTCGCAACGATTTGGTTGCTTATCTGGTTTTAATATCAGGGTAACTGTTGCTTCATTCCATTCCATTCTCAAAAATATCTGAGAACAACCTTTCCATCACCGGAATAAGGTACTCCCCTAATTTTTTATATACCTCGGCAGAGAGGCCATCTGGACCTACAGCTTTACCTGGTTTCCCTGCCTTGATAGAATTCCTGATTTCACCTTCCGTTATAGAGCTGTTTATTACTTCCCTTTGAGCTTTGGTGACTGCACGGGGAGCATCCTCACCCAACCATTCTTCCACCTCTTCCCGTGTTGTTGTTAAATCCTCCAGATATACCTTCGCAAAATGGCTTAAAAAGGCTTCCTCTATGCCCTCCCTTGTTGGAATAGAGTTTCCAGTAGCCCCACATTTGACCTCTTTTATAAAGTATTTTGCCTGGTCATTTTTCACTTTCCACGCAAGTAGCTTACCGCAGCCTTCTCCATAGTTAAAATGGGCCAGTTTACCAGCTCGCCATCTTTGTTGTAGTCTCTCTTTGACTACCCCTGCGAGGTCCATTTTAAAGGCCTGGAGAGAGACTTGCTGCGGCCCTTGTTCTAATCTACTTCCTTGTAGCTGTTGCTCCAGCCGCTGAATCTCACTTTCAATTTCCGCTACCTCCGCCTTGCGTTGTTTACTTTTATAAGATTGAATGGACATTATTTTCCCCCTCAGAAGTGCCTTATAAGCATCCCAAACCACTTCTAAAGGTGCACTATTTATGTTGGTCGCAAAAAACTCCTGAGATTCTGACCCAAGTTTCTCTACAATACTATCATCCGATAGTATAGTGCGATCTATAGTTCATCTCCTCTGCACCACAATATTAAAGGGGGCCAACACTAGAGTTATAGCCAAATGGTCTGACAGGTGTGATCCTACGTGACTTACTTCTTGGACATGGTCCTTTATATTTTGATTGATCAGAAATAAATCTATTCTCGATTGGTGCCCGTATTTTTTATTGTTAAAAGTAAAGCTCTTTAGGGCACCCTTTCATTCTCTCCAGATGTCACACCTTCCTAGTTGCATGATAGAAATTTTTATCAAGGACCGTGTCTTATTATTTACTACCACTCTACTTTTAGAGGAGCGGTCCAAGTTTTCATCCAACACAACATTAAAATCCCCAGCAAGAATGATGGGATTGGGAAAGTTTAAGAGCTCTGAGAGTAGATTACTGAACTGGACAGGATCATCTAGATTGGGGCCATAATATCCGACCACAGTGTAGAATTGGCTATAACATCTTAACTTAACGATAACCCATCTTCCGGCCTTAT
Source organism: Calotriton arnoldi (assembly GCA_963921515.1). Lineage (NCBI taxonomy): Eukaryota > Metazoa > Chordata > Amphibia > Caudata > Salamandridae > Calotriton > Calotriton arnoldi. Next base: position 776,635 of record CAWUFW010005859.1, on the reverse strand, counting down.
CCACTCTACTGTCCTCTATAGTGATCTGGGGGTTGTTTTTAACTAATATTGCTACCCCTCTTATAGTTAATTGCTGGTCAGAGAATACGACTTTCTGTAACCACCTCCTAGATTCAAATACCTCTTTTATCTCCTCACTGGTCATATGGGTTTCTTGGAGAATTATAATCTGGGCGGGGCGTCTCTCAGGTATTGCAGGATCTTCTCCCTCCTATGCTTGACTCTGAGCCCGTTTACATTCCATGACAGAAATTCTATCTGCACATTCTGACTAGCGCTCATCTTTTACTCCCTAGAATCATTGCCATACGGGAACCGGAGTACCAGTTTATTCGATGAGGACAATTTTTTTCCCCCACTGCTCCCCACCCTGTGCACCTAACCCAATCCGTGACCCCCTCCCCTCCTCCCTTGAAAACCCTCCTTTTCCTTCTTCATGGCCTAAGCCTAATGGAGCCCCTCCACCCCTCAGAAACGCGAGAAAAACTGTAACTAAAAAAAAAATTCTCGTAAAGTTATCTGGAAATTTTGATCAATTCTCCGATAGAAGCAGGGAAAGAAAAACTATGCAGACAAATTCAAAAGAAAAAGCAAAAAAGGGGATATAAAGGCATATATAAGGGCAAGGTTAAAAGGGGCAAGGATTAAGAAATACTCATGCCAATACATTCAGCCCTCACTTACTTGTCCCTGTTTCTAATAGGGATGTAAGAAATTCTTCAGCCTCCTCTTCTCGACGCAAATTATGCATCTTGTTATGATGCATTACCCGCAGGCTTGCAGGGAATCTCAGCTGCGCTGTAGCACCTAACTTTTTAAGGGGTTCAATTAATTTACCCTACTCCCATTGTTTATTGGCCGTAATCTGGGAGACGTCCGACCTTATCTCGAAGTTGATGCCGTCCACTGCCAGTATCTTCTTTTTTAATGCCTTTGTAAGAATTTCCTCCCTAATTTTATAAGTATGAAAATGAACCAGAATCTTCCTTGGTTTTGTTTTATTCGGGGTTGCCCTGAACGGGTCTCTATGGACCCTCTGTATGTCATTTATTAGGTCTTGTTCCATACAGTCAATGTGAGTTCCCAACTTAATCAGTCTCACTACAAAGGACTTCACATCATTCCCTTCCGCCCCCTCTGGGATTTTCAACAGACAGAGGTTATTCCTCTCTGGTTGTTCTCTAAGGACTCCAGTTTTTCTTTAAAAACCACTTCATTCCCTTTTCAGAGCATGATTTCCTATTTATTGGCTTCTGATTGAAACGTTAGGTCTCTCACCGAAGCCTCCAGCTGTGATGTCCTAGATGCGAGGTCATCTAACTTCTTTTCCAGGCTGTCGCAGGCTGAACTAATCTCTCTTTGATTTGTCTCTGAGATTTCAAATCTACTCCTAACCTCGGTAGATAACAGCTGGATCAAATCTGTGACTGATTGAAGCTGTGGTTGGGGCTGCGGTTTGGACTGATATTGGGTAGTAGCTGCTGAGCTAACCCCCCTCCCGCTGGAAAAATGGAAGCAGATCGCCATGCGACCTAGGTTCCATCTGTAAAGTTTCTGACTGCGGGGTGAAGAATTCATATCTCTGGTGGACAATGAGCCCCTTTCCTTCTCTAACCTAGATACGCTTGAGGCGACTACCTCCAGGGACTCCAGGGACTCCAGGGACTCGGTGATGTTTGCAAGAACAGGTACCTATTCAGGCTTGTGATATCTTTACCTTCTGGCAAAAGCGACCCATTCATTGATGAAGCCAGAGCTGGCTTTTTTAATATCAGAGTTTTTGGCACCACTGTAAAAAATGTCCTTGGTGAGGGCGTGATCTTCAAATTTAAAGTCTGCGCATCCACCTTTCTTCCCCTCTGTTTCCTTCTTTTAGGGCTTACCCACTCTCCTGTGGCTGTACCGCCCAGCTTTGATACAATACCTTCTGACCCTGTTTTGCTCTTTGAGAGTTTAAACTGTGTATCCCCGGCGGGCCCTCTTGCTGCTAAGCTCCTAAGCTGGTATCTAGCCTGGGGGACACTTTTTTCCAATACCTCCTCCCGTTATCTAATGTTTGGGAGGCCACTGTATTTTGTTGGACTATCTCTTTTATAGCAAAAATACCTCCTCTCTGTTTATTGACTGAAGGTGCCTATTTTTTAGCATTAGTACTGTTTTTTTCTACATTCCTTCCCCTTCAGGCCCCCCTGCATCGCCCCCCTTTGTCAAAACTCTGACCTGTATTTTGTGTGGTCCCTGAAGTCCCATTGGTCTCATGAGGTCTCTGAGCTGTGTCCTCCAGAGCCCCCGAAGTCCTGGTTGTTTCCCTGCAGTTCCACTCGAGTAAGGAGCCCCCTGCTTCTGTGCTGCCTCTGCTTGGATTTCCCCGGATGGAGCGCTGTGCGACCGCCCTCCGACCCCTGCCGAGTTCACGCGCTGCTCGAGCCCAGCAAGAGTCCCGGCCGGACAACCCCTCAGGCTCCACTTATGCCGCCTGCCCGCTCAGGGCCAAACAATCCGATCGAAAACAGGGATACTGAGGGCAAAAAAACGAACTGTAGGGCTTTTTCTTGTATACTCTTATGCCCACAGTTGCTGCATGTTACTTTGCCTGCCTAGCGGAACTAATGTAAAATCGAAGCGTCTCGCTTCATCTGGAGACTCCACGACCGCGTCTCAGCCGGCCGCCATGTTCTCCCATCCACCCGATGCCTCTGCCTGCTGCATCGTAATTTGGCAGGTGGACTGCAGGGGCAGATGTCGGGGGACTGACACCAACGTGCCATTGGTGTCGGTCACAATGACATTGTAATTAGGCCCTAAGTTTAAAGTTAGGTGCTGCAGGGGAAAGCTGATGGCCCCACTGCCCTACCTGCTCATGAGTGGTGCAGGTCCAGCTGGCTCCCAATACTTTTTTTTGTGGGTGCCCCAGTAATGTCATATGTGTTGTCATCAGTGATGCCATTAGTAATTTGAAATGTCAACAATAATGTCACATATAAGATTGTGAGCAATGCATGGCGTGGACATGAGTTATAGTTCTCATAACATGCAAAAAATTTGGCGAAGTTCAGAGATTTTAAGATTTTTCAAATGAACTATAACATTGTGTGAACTATGTTTTTTCAGTTCATTTCTTAGGTTTTATTCACAGAAATAAAAGGAAAAGTGATTGCATTTAATGCATCATAACTTGCTTTTGACTGTGTTATGTTCAGTGAACTTCAGAGTTTTTTAAAGATTGGCTTCTGATAGTGGGTGAGTGAAGTGTGTGGACATATTTGAGTGACGGTAATTGTGTGGAGATTTATGGTGGCTGCATTGATATAGGATAGTTGGTGTGTTAATGTAATAAGGTAGGTATGTGGTTGTATACATTCATTGTCAGATTTGGATAAATTTTGAGAACCCTGCACTAGATTTTACTTCCTAGCCACCTGCCAAATTTCATGCAGATTCAACATAGTGTCAAAACTATCAGTAAATTAAGTTTATTGCCACAGTTTGAACTTTGCCCCAACGACATATCTGCCACACATTTGTGCAGATGCATAAAATTAACCCCAAATTATTAGGAAATCAATCTCTATATGACCACCCTTTTAAGGGAGGGAGGGTCCCTATATGCACCTGAATGCAACTCAACATACCAAGAGCAAGTGAATTATGTTAATTTCAGGTACATTCTCCAATAATGCCAGCATTATTAGAAAATATATGTTGTTGATCTACATGAATCCTGATATTTTTGTACTGTACTTAATTTACTGTTTGCCAAATGTCATGCAGATTTTTCTAACTGTAAATAATTTATTTTTGAATGAAACTATTATTGCCTCTGTGTATTAATGTACCTTAAATGGAAAATGGTGTATCTAGCTTCAGGCACTTTGCTATGACCAAGAGGCATGTTGCGTAAAGCTGCTAACTCAGTGTTGTGATTTTTTAGCCAAAAATGTCTGTGAAGTTTTATAGATTTGTATTTGCCCAATTAATTGTGATGATACATAATTGTTTGTCATAGAACCCTTTTAATAGTCCCTTTATCTTCAATCTAAGATGACAAGATGATTTACTGTCTCTTGTTATTGTTTAAAAATCTATGTTAAGTGATTAGCTTCTAAAATTAGGTATGATGAAGGAAAGTTTTATATTGTATATCTTTTTATGGAAAGAATCTTCCGAAATAAACATATTCTAATTCTATTATTGCCTCCCATTTATCTTTGCTCCTCTCTTAACAGATTTGCTCAAAACTTGACACACCAACAGAAACAGCTAAACATGTCAAATGTGTGTCAAATTTTGTTCAGATTTATCAAGCTGTGCCAAATTTACTAGCAAATGAGCACTTTTTTTGATGGCCTATAAATGTGTCCGCATCTGAACTGCCTGAAATTGAAAATACCAATTGTAAGGTAAACATGCACAGATCTATCAAATGATGCCAAAGTTACTGGTAAATCAAAAGTGTTTTGACATTCTTCCCTTAACTTTTGCCCCTCCCGCTATTAAATTTGCATGAAATCTAATGTACCTGTAATGGGTGTAACTCACTGTCAGGCAAATTTTTTGTAGATTCAAAAACAACATCAAAGTAAGTTATTAGAAAATAAAATATTATTCTCTCTTTTAACTTTGTCTCTTCCCCTTTAAACACTGGAACAAAACTTGACTGGCCAATGAAAACTGGCCCTTTTAAAGATCGCCAAAGTTTGTGCAAATTCATAATAGATTGCCAGTTATTGGCAAATGAACATTGTTTTCCCCTTTTTTTAATTGGATGCCACTGAAAAAAGTATTCACCCACGTTCCCACCCTCTATCACTTGGATCCTGGCTTACCTATCATTGGAGACCGATACCTGAAATGGGCTGCCTTTGCTGCCATCTTATCCCTTATCTAGACACTTTTACTTTGGATCCTGATACATTTTACTACCAGAAGTTACCAAAACGGAACAACATTATTTAAGGACAGGGAACTAACTACTGGCTATTTGACATGCATTTTCTCACCGGATACATTATTTGGAAGGAGCACATTTTTAAATTTCCATTTGGAAATTCAACAAAAATCTTTTTTGAAATTTAATGAATGAATCATTATCATGCAACATCTGCCTGCAATAATTCTCCAGGTTTGATTTCACAGTTGGTTATCGGCCAATTACCGTTCATTGAAAAGCTGATACTTTGTCTTGTTTGAACGGAGCCAATGAGAAACCACACACCCCATGTTTTGTTCTTGGAGTATATAATAATATGTTTTTCAAGAAAAAAGTAGAATAAGCACAACAAACATTCAACAAACAGACATGACTGACACAAGCATCAGTGGTTTGACACCAAATAGAATGGTTACTCTGTAGGAAAAATCACATTTCCAATCCTCCATTTTCCTTCTAGGAAAAGTTCTTACAGCAGTGTCATAACCCCTGAATGGTGAGACACCCAGGGGGTTGATGTAGTAGGGAGTCGCCTACATGTGGGTTCCTCTGCCCTAAATGGTAGCAAGAAATGAAACCACATGTACAATCTTGGGAAAAATCATACAAAAACCATTAGTCACTTAATGCCTCTGTCAACTAGTTAAAGGCCATGGTGCAGAATGTCAGTGTGCTTTATAGTGGAATTCCCCCTGTGTAGCTCTCATTATGAGGGGACCGTTAAAATACCACTATTTCCCTATCAATAACATTACTTGGAGTCACAGTGATTCCAGGGGTGCTGAAATATGGGGGATTACAACTTTTTGGGAAATAACAAGTGGTCATTTGTGTTTCCATGCCCATTCCTGCCCGTCCTACCCTGGCGTTTTACACTGAGAAATCTATGTGTTACTGGGCTGTCGGAATTTACAGGCGACCCATTTCCTCCTCATGCCTTCTTCGCCTTCTATTTTAGCTTTTGTTTTTCTCAATTACATTGTTGGTTGGATTGGTTTCAAGATACCATTGTGGCAGACACATGTTTGCGGAATTCTTTCTATTTTTGGACATCTTTCTTAAAAAAATGAAAAGTTGAACGTTTCAAATTCAGCGTCTTTTCAAAAAGACAGGCAAGGATACTGATCAGGAGAGTGTACATTTATCAAGACATAAGGCACCCTCACTCACCATGGAATACTACTTAATGCATATATCTCAGCAACATGCGGACTTTATTCATGGTGTTGCTGGTGCTTATTTAGAAAATCACATTGAAATAATATCCTTAGATCGCTCACCGGGAGTCAACTGGAAACATTCATTTACATACTTAACGTTAACATTAACTGAACTCCTTTTATATACAGATGAATAACATTGAATTGATTATTATTTAATAGATGAGTCAGGAACTAAATAGCTCTGTATGTGATATAAAACATCTGTGTGTGATGTTTGTTTTACTGTTAAATGATTTACACATTTGTTTGCTGATTTGTTGTTCCTATTTTTCCTCTTTTTGTCAAATCTGAATAACTATTCCTAGTTGAAAAACAGGCAAGGTTCTAAGGAAATTATTTAAATGTGATTTGCTAAATAAGTAACAGCAACATAATTAATGAACTCAGCATGTTGCTCAGTTACACCAATTAAGTTGTAATTCATGGTAACTGAGGTGCATAAGATAACAAATTCAGCAGTCGTCATCCTGTGACTGATAGTCAGAGATAGAGTTAATCAGGACATCAAACAATATCTGCTTTGCTTTCTTACAAAGTATCAAACATATTGGGTTTGCCGGATAATGTGGGGCCTACTCACAAAGATAAATATACAAGTGCATATTTACTTACATGAATATTTACTGCTAAACCTAAGAGCAAGTCTACATGTCTGTGTTCCCTATTTCCAAGTGTAGATTTGCACCTAAGAGTAGAAATACATATGTCATCCCCCTCAGTTCAAAGGATAGCGACATCTAAGACTGAATTTGCAAGTGTAAACCTATTACTAGCAACATTTCACACCTAAGCCATATATATATATATATATGAATATAACAGGGAATACCAGAGAACAATTAGTTCAACCACTGGTCGCCACCACCAGTACCACTATTGCAGATTTATCAGTCCTTCGAACTATGAGGGAACTCGAATTAGAGAATGAAACTCAGGATGCGACGATATCCATACAGGACATCATTGCAGAACAAAACTTGCAAGCAGAGGGTACAGTTGTGACACCATTTAAACCACGGTCAAGAGCAACTCCAACCACTATTAAGGATAACATTGATACATTCCATGAACTGGTTGTTGATGGTCTGAAGGCAATCAACAATGAAATCAATGCGAAAGGGATGAAACGCTCCGCTAAAGAATGGAAGCATCATGATTTAGTGGAAAAACTTAGGAAAAATAAACAAGTTGTAGTGCGCAACTCAGACAAAGGTGGCACGTGGTGCTCTGGCCCATGAAAATGTACCTGCCGGAGGCTCGTAATCAACTTAATCAAAAAGACTGCTATAGAAAATGCAAGCAGAAAATAATGACAAGAGTGCAAGCGGACTTTATCATGGACCTAGATCAATGGTTGGGAGATAAACTGCTCTCTCATGATGAATATAAATTCTTGAGGAATGAAAATCCAAGAACTCCTGTGTTATATCTAATCCCGAAGGTGCACAAAAACATATCCTGCCCACCTGGTCGCCCAATCATTTCGGCTAATGGAAGCATGATGGAGAACTGTTCGAAATATATAGACTTTTTTCTGAAACCCTATGTTGAGAAACTTCCATCATATGTGAGAGATAGCAGTGACTTTCTCAAAATGGTATATAATATACCAATGGAGCAGGATTATGTGTTAATTGCATTGGATATAACTACCCTCTACACAATCATCGCCCACCAAGATGGTTTGAAAGCTATGGAATTCTACCTGAGCGACAGACCAGTGAGTCTGGGAGTCATACACAGATGCTGCTAAGCATGAGCAAGAGATGCTTGGAGGACAACTTCTTTTTGTTTGATGGAACTTTATATCAACAGAAGAGAGGGACTCCGATGGGCACTTGCTTCACCCTCAGCTATGCGTGCTTGCACGTAGGCTGGTGGGAGGAGCAAGTGCTCCGAAAAGAATATGCACATGTTTGGGAAAATAATATCATATTGTGGACCAGGTTTATAGACGACTTATTTGTAATTTGGAAAGGGACAATTGAATCTACAGAACTCTTTGTTAATCGTCTAAGTTGTAATGACCTAAACCTGAAACTCATACATGTAGTTAGTACACACCAGGTAACATTCCTTGATGTTGAGGTATTCGTAGAGGCAGGCAAACTGGAATCTAGACTGTTTAGGAAGTCAACAGCGGGTAACACAACTTTGCATGCTTCCAGCTTTCACCCCACCCACACCAAGCAAAGTATCCCTTACAGCGAAATGCTACGCGCCAAGAGGAACTGCAGCACACTTAAGGAGTTAGTGAAATGTCAACATGAAATGAGTAAAAGGTTCCAGGAGAGAGGCTATAGTGAAGTAACCATTGAGTCTGCGAGAGTGGCAGCGAATAAAAAGAAACGCAAGGACCTTCTATTTATTAAAAGTAATAGTAAAAAAGAGAACACTGAGCCTCAGATGGGTTTTATAACTGCATTTAGTCGCCAAAACAAAGAATTCAGAGACCTGCTTAACAAAAACTGGCATATCCTTAAATCGGATCCACTGATTGGTCAGCTGATTCCCAAATATCCACCTCTCACATATCGCAGAGCACCTTCACTGAGAGATGCCGTGGTTGAATCAAGTCCTGAGAACAACAGGGACATTGGCTGGTTGAGACCTCCCCCTGGTTTCAAAAAGTGTAGCAAATGCAGGGCGTGCAACATAGGCAGAAATACAACAAAATACTCTACCCCCTTCAGCAGCAGGAAGATGAAGATTGGAGGTGCAAATGATGGAGCAAGGTTTCATAAACGAAACTTGCTTGTATACAATCCTCCTCATAGTATTAGTTTATTAAACTTGTATTGTTTTACTAACCTTTGCATACACGACACGAATAGAAAGGATGCTTGCCTATGTGTTTTACTAATGAATAACGCTTGTCTGTAATCTAAAATGGCCGCTAAAGCGTGGGAAACTATCTGCGCATGTCTCAACCATATCACGTGTTGTGACGTCTCTCTTTGCTTGGTGGGAAATTTCTGCTTCTGCGCAGTGTGTATTAAAATGGCTGCTTGATGTTTTCACATGCTTCAGCTTGCTCTCATGTTATTATTAATTTGTCGTTTTCTTAACGCTACTAATGCGGGACAGTATTATAATTAAATGGGAATAGAGTAGAAAAGGTGGGCATACAGTGAAACATTTTATTTGTGATTTTAATGTTTTCTTCTTTGACTTTTATTAGTTCGTAAACTTGGGCCTGGGTTTGGTGAACTGAAAGCTCGTGTGACAAAGATTTCGCACATGCGCCCTGCAGTGGCAGACCAGAAAGAAAAAGATGAAGTCAACTTGGACATCACCCAAGGCCATGACCTGCTGGCCGACACCACTACATACCAAAATGTTCTTGTCAAAACGCAACATTTTATATGAATAAATTGTCAATTTTGTCACGAGACGGGTGGGAAATAAAGCAACTGTATTAAATTGAATGGGTGGGAATTTAGAGACAATAGGCTTTACAATTTAAGCCAAATCAATATGGTACGAGAATCCACCCCCTGTCCCTGTCCAATCAGAAGTAGTGGCCCCATATTTTAGCAACATTAAGGGGAGGTACATGGGTGTAGAAGGGTATAATAGAATATAGCATTAGTTAATTAGAAAGAAGGAGATGCTGCAGAGAGCAGGCGTTCGCGAAGAACAGGCGTCCATGCTGTCAGAGCGCTCTTAGCTCCAGACTGCCAAGCTGATCGATTGCAGACCGAATCGCTGTCCAGAGAGGTCCTGAGGAGGGGGCGGCGGAGTCCATTGGAAGAAAGGCATGGGAGAATCGAGGAGAAGTCGAGTATCAGAGAGGGGAACGATGCAGGCGTCGTTGTAGAGAGGTCACCGGTCCTGTCCTGATCCTGGAGGAGGTCTTTGCTCTTCATCCTTCCTGGGTCCTATTCTTTCCAACTCCTTGGCCAAGGGGTTTGGTTTTCGCACTTAGGTAAATATAATGCAACCTTTAGTTGCGCTGCTGTCTCTATTCTCTCCTTTTCCTTAAACACCGTCATTTATTAGCAATAATTATTCTATGCTTCATCTTGGGTATTTCGATTAAGCACCATGTGTTTTCTGTAATTTACTCTGCTAAATCTTTAGATAAACATTTAAAAACTTCCTGACTCAGTGGTTATTTCAGGATTATGTACTATAATGAATGTCACTCATTTTAAACTTCCCAATTAGCAAAGGATTCATTGGTAAGTCATTACTCTTCATTCAGAAGGTAATTGGTAGTAGGGATTTTGATAAAGAGTAACAACTGATAAAACCCAGCGTAAGTATTAGCGTAGTATGAATGTATGGGCCCAAGTGAGTGTTTTGTGTATGAATGCTGTTTGCTAATATCCGCTGGATCAGTTTTCTGGTAATCAGAGGATGGTTACTCTTTGTTAATTGGGTAATGAGAATTTTATTTTTATGAACTAACATCCATATATTCGAAGTTTGTTTTATTGTTATCTAGAATCCCCGGGGTAAAAGGAATAGCGGATGGTAAGTGGAAGCCATACTGCAGTGAGGTTATCCGCCAGGCAGAAATAGTACTGAAAAGTTAAGCAGGACTTTCAGTACTTGTTTGGGACTCTATGCGTGTGAGTAATAGCAAAAGAGTACGCTGGTGAAAATTTGATGTTATATCACCTAGAAAGGGTAACATTGAAGAAGTAACAGGTACTTCTGGAGCTTGTGTGAAGAGTAAATGGAAGGGTTTTAAAACTATCTTTTCGCATTTAGAGAAACTGGCACGATAGCGAATGTTTTATGTTGTTACTGAAATTTAATTAAGATTATAGAGAAAATAAAGTTTGCGTACGATTTTGTAAAGGGAGGGTCAACTGCCGGAGAGGGAGCTGACGTCACTAACCGCCGCGCTGGGATTGGTTGAATCAGCGGGTGTGGAAAGACCCTGTAAAGGAGGGGTCAGGAGTAGTACTGACGTCACAGGTGCCGCGCTGGGATTGGTTGAACCAGCAAGGACAGGAAAGAGCAGATTGCAAAGGAGGGGTTGACAGATAAACGTCACCAAAAGGCCGCGCAAGGATTGGCTTGGAAATAAAAGATAGCAGACATTTGATTGGTCAAAATTATAGAAGCGAAATTCTTAGTGGATAAGGATTGCATGTTAAAACGCGATCCGACTTTAACAGGAATTCGTCAGGATAGGAGATATTTAGGCTTTGCAGAATATAATTTTATACATCGGTACTTACCCAAGATGTACGGAGAAAGGAGAAAAATGTCATTTTTACAAAAGATCAAGAATTATTTTAAAAAGGACAAACCAATCAAAACTAGAGAAGGAATTATTATTCCACCAGCTAAAACGACCGCTTCATTCATGATGATGGAGAGAGGTTATCATACTTGTGTATGGATGGAGAATTGGATAGAATATACCAAAAATGATGGAATATTAGCATTTTCCGAGAATGGCACGTTCAATGGGCGAATTCTGCAAAACTTGAGATTGAGGATGAATGACTTAGAACCCAGACCTAGATTAACTCAGTACGAAGCTCTAGAGGAATGGGAAACCGAGGCATTTGAGCGGGACCGATCTAGGAGTAATAGGGGTTATCCAGGATTTTTTCACAGATACCTACATGAGTCTAGAGAAGGTCAGATGAAACAATGGAGAAGGGCAATGATTACAGAAGGATTATATCCATTGTTAACAGCAGAGGAGAAATTAGGAAGTAAATGCACAGAAAAGACAAAACATTTAATGAGAAGTGACGACTCTGAAGATGAATTTATGGAGGAAATGTTAAGAAACCCTCCACCATATCAGGAAGGAACAAGTGGATGCACCCCAAGTGCACCACCGATAAAAACTCCATTAGTGCCACAGGTAATGCATGAATTTACCCCTAGTAGAATACTTCATGACAAAGAAAAAGAAGCCCTAGAAAAGACCAGAGCAGAATTAATACAGAAAATAACCCAGATAAAAGTACACCCTGATTCATTTACCATACCTGTAACAATTGGTCCAGTAGTTCCATTATATGGTACTCAGGGAAGCTGTCCTCCACCGATACTTGCACCTAATCCTGTGAATAATTCCAAACCTGAAGCTCCAGTTATAATTGAGGATCAATTTAGTGACTGTGAATCCACAATATCACTCATGGACTTGCCTATTCGAGGTACTGTAAATAGCACTCCCAGAAAAGATGTACCTGGATGTTCAAAAGATGTAAGTTTAATAACTTCATCGGGAGCAAAAAGTGCCACTATAGTAACACCTGAAGATTTAGAAAAATGGGTACAAGGGTCAGTTAAACAGTGCACACCTCCGAAAATAATAGACATTCATAAATTGAAAGTCGAATTAGAAGAAATAATAGCAGGAAATATAGGACTAGAACGCTTAAATACCTATGATGATGAAGAATTATTGTTCCTGTGCAGGAGTATCACCAGAAATGTAAGGTTATTTCATGAAAAATTATCCAATTTAGCACTACAGATGGGAATAGAAATAGGGAGATCAAAAGTACTACAGAAACCCTATAGAGCAGAATTTTCAGACAAAGATTTAGAAAATATGAATGCCTCTGGAAGAAGATTGCAAATAAGAGAATTAATGTTAGTTTTGCAAAAATGGGGAGACCTAGATAAATGGAGAACTAGGTGGGCCAAGAAAAAGGAAGAAGCACGAACAAGTAGAACAGCATCTGAATATGTGATGAAGGAAACAGGGAAAGCAGATCAAATGTATCCAATGCGAGAAGTTGCGGGAGGAGGATATGTACATGTCCCATGGAGCAGACAGGATATTTTGTCATTTACGAATGATTTTCCAAAGTTGAGAGAAAAACCAATTGAATGGTACAAGCAGGTTGACAGGTTTGTGAAGGTGTCGAAGGTATTGTTGAAGGATTTGGATGGTTTGTTTGACATAGTGGTACCTGCCGATTTATGGACAGATTGCAAAATCACAGTGGATTGGCCAAGTGACGAATATCCTAGAGATCCGAAAACAGGTGCCCCGTCAAATGAAGTGATGAAAAAGTATCAGCAGGTGATAACTTACCTGAAAGGGAAAATACCACCGAAAGAAACAGATTGGGTGAAAATAGATCGAACTACCCAAGAAGCTAATGAATCGGTACATTCATACTATGAGAGTCTATTGCAGGTATTTAAACAGTATAGTGGATTTGAGGACATTGGAGACAAGAACATGAGTCAGTTTGTGTATCGATTTGTTTACGGTTTGAAGCCAGAGATTTGTCAGATGATTAAACAACACATGCTGTGTTGGCAGGGAAAGCCCATTGATGAGATTTTGAAGTATGCAAAATATTGTGGAGACGATATTGAGGATAGACACAAGAAATTGCAGGAAAAAGTGATGTGGGCTCAGGTGAAAATGGCTGAGAAACAGGGAATTAATTTGGAAAATCCAAGTGAAAATCCAGGAAAAGATTCTGGAACGAATGGTGATACTGGGAATGGTGGAAAATTTAGAGGACGAATGAGTAGAGAAGAAGCTAAAAAGATATTTCCTTGTCATGGATGCGGAAAATTGGGGCATTGGAAGGATGAATGTAAAAAGATTCAGAATAATAATGGTCCAAATCAAAATTTAAATCCACAGACGCAGAATGACTCACAGCAGGGTGTAAATCCTCAGAGTCAGTTGCCACCTGCACCTATTCAGGGTAATGTAAGCAGAGCAAAGCATGGTACAGACATCGGATATCAAGGAGGAAGTGGTAAGAATGATTATATAGCATCCCAGTTTCTTTTTCAGGACGATTTCTGTCAAAACAGTTCATGACGGTGCCTAGGAGAGGGGGAGAAGGAGTGCGTACTTGGCGCATCCCTACCGGTAGACCACTCAGGTCCATATGTTGAAGGAAATGTGAAAGGTAATGATATTACTTTTCTTTTGGACACTGGTGCTACCAGGTCTACTGTAAGAACAGCAGACATTCCCGACCTTCCTCACTCTGGTGAAAATATCCAAGTAGTGGGGGTAGCTAATCAGCGGATTAGAACACCTCTTACCGAACCCATGGAAGTTAAAATCGGAAATTTCAGAGAAATGCATCAATTTGTAGTGTGTGATTCTAGTCCAGTAAACTTATTAGGTAGGGATTTGTTGTGCAAGATGAATTGTACAATTTTCTGCACACCGGATGGTGTGGCAGTTCAGACACCAGATGAAGACCATGTATATAAAATTATGATTGCAAAACAGGGTACAGAAGTAGATGAGATGTTTTCATTAATAACAAAAGACGAGTTGCCAGAAGAATTAAAAGGCACAGTAAACCCCATAGTTTGGGATTTCACAGGAAAAGAAGTAGGACTTATGGCTAAAATAGACCCAGTTAAAATTACTGTAAAGGAAGGTGCAATTTTCCCAAATACCAGACGATACAGAATGAGTGCAGAAGTAAAAGCAGGAGTCATTGAAGAAATCGATCGAATGGTTGAACAAAACATACTAAAAGAAGTAATGAGTAGCCCATGTAATTCACCAATAATGGGATTAAAGAAACCTAGTGGAAAATATAGGATTGTTCAGGACCTGAGGAAAATAAATAAGATTGTAGAACCATGTTGTCCCATAGTACCAAATCCTGCAGTAATCCTATACCAGTTTCCGTGGAGTGCAGGATGGTTCACAGTAATTGATTTGTGTCAAGCGTTCTTTTCAATACCATTGCAGCCAGACAGCCAATATCTTTTCTCATTTAAATTTGAGAACAAGGTCTATGTATGGAATCGTGTTCCTCAGGGGTACACGGAAAGTCCTTCCATTTTCAATCAAATATTGAAAAAGTGCCTTGAGAAACTAGTGATGCCAGGAAGTTCAGTCCTAGTGCAATATATCGACGACTTATTGGTGGCATCGAACACCAGAGAGGACTGTGTTGTTGATTCCATAGCATTATTACATCTTTTGGCAGAAGAAGGGCATAAAGTCTCACCTGAAAAGTTGCAGTTTTGTACAACAGCTGTTAAGTATCTTGGACACCAAATTGAGAGGGGAAAAAGAAGAGTAACCTCTGAAAGAGTAAAATTAATTAAGAAAATACAAATGCCTGTAACCCAAAGACAAGTAAGAATGTTCCTAGGAATAGTAGGTTACTGTAGGCAATGGATACCAGGATTTTCCCTACTAGCGAAATCTTTAATTAACATGACGAAGAAGAAAGCAAAGGATCCTGTTGAATGGGATGATGAAAGTGTAGGAGCTTTTGTAAAATTGAGAAATGCTCTGTGCTCAGCACCAGCCCTAGGCATGCCAGATTATAAAAGAGAATTCGCATTATTCTGTCATGAAAGAGAAAATTGTACACTTTCTGTCCTAACTCAAAGGCACGGATTAGACAGACGTCCTATAGCATATTTTTCTGCTACATTGGACCCAGTAGCAGCCGGGTTGCCAGGATGCTTAAAAGCAGTGGCGGCTACTTGTTTGAGCATTGAACAAAGTGAGTCAATTGTGATGGGACATCCTGTAAAGGTGTATGTTCCACATGCGGTTGTGATTCTGTTGACAAAAACACGAACTCAGCATCTTACTCCTAGTCGGCTGACTAAATACGAAAGAATCATAATGGGTGCTGAAAATGTGACCATGGTAAGCTGTACTATAATAAATCCAGCAACCTTACTACCAGACCCATATCATGAGAAAATTAAAGATTACGAAGAAGATGAACATGATTGTTTACAGATTACAGAATTATGCACAAAACCACGCCCAGATATTGAGGAACAGCCTCTTAAAAAGCCAGACAGGGAGCTATTTGTTGATGGTTCATGTCAAAGACATGAAGACTGTAAACTAACTGCTGCCTATGCGGTATGTGAATTACCTGGAATAGTTGAAGCATCTTATTTACTAGGAGTCAAATATGCACAAGTAGCTGAATTGATTGCATTAATAAAGGCCTGCAAAATTGGGAGGAATCAAAAAGTAACTATATTTACAGACAGCCAATATGGTTACGGGGTTGTGCATGATTTTGGCCAACTATGGATGCAGAGGAATTTCCTGACTTCTTCAGGATCCCCCATTAAAAATGGACAGTTTGTAAAAGAATTGCTGGAAGCAATACAATCACCAAAAGAATTGGCTGTGGTGAAATGTGCCGCACATCAGTCAGGAGATGACTGGGTGGTAGTCGGCAACAGATACGCAGATCTGGTGGCTCAACATTGTGCCAAAAATAGATTGTCAGTCAATAAGAGGGTGGAAAGAATGGGAATCAGCTGCCAACTTATGCTGTACATGCCGCCTGAAACATGGAATGATGTTAAAAGACTGCAAGATGAAGCGGATGAAAGTGAAAAGAATTAGTGGATCAAAGTAGGTTGTTCCCAGAGACGAGATGATGAAGTGTGGATCAGTGCTGATGGCAGACCAGTCATGCCAGATTGTCTACTATCACAAATGGCTAGAATGCATCATGGAGACACACACATAGGGAGAGATGCAATGATTAGGCTCTTCAGACAAAACTGGTATAATCCTAAGTTCAGGGCGGTGGCAGAAAGTCTTTGCCAAAGGTGTTTAACTTGCCAGATGCACAATCCCGGGAGGAAAACAATAATTGGGTTTGGAAAAATTGGAAAGGCAGAGGGTCCTTTTATAAGACTCCAGTTCGACTTTATACAGTTACCACCATGCAGAGGGCTGAAATATGTACTAGTCATAGTATGTCTGGCTTCAAAGTGGGTGGAGGCTTACCCTACCAGAAGAAATGATAGCATTACAGTCGCAAAACTGTTGCTATGAGAGCTTATTCCTAGGTTTGGTTTCCCAGTAACTTTGGAATCAGATAGAGGAAAACATTTTAACAGTGAAGTGATCCAAATAATCTGTGAAGCATTCCAAATCCAACAGAAACTGCACTGTGCATATCGTCCAGAAGCTTCTGGAGTGGTTGAACAATTGAATGGCACTAAAAAGTCAAGATTGGGAAAGATGTGTGCCTCAACATCATTAGAATGGCCAGATGCATTGCCACTTGTTTTAATGGGACTGAGAAGCATACCTGACAGAAACACAGGATTGAGCCCCCACGAAATAATGATGGGAAGAGCAATGAGACAAACACATGTTCCCACAAACAAACTACTGAATATATCTGATGATATGGTTCTGGACTATTGAAAAGGACTGGCTGACCTAGTGCGTTCTGTCTCTCACCAGGTTGGAGAAGACGCAGTTTCCAGGCAGCCCGAACAAGAACATGATCTGAATCCTGGTGACTGGGTGGTAGTGAAGAATCACACCAGAGAAACGTGTCTATCACCCAGATGGAGCAGTCCTTGTCAAGTCATACTAACCACCAAAAGCAGTGAAGTATGCAAGATTTCCTAACTGGATTCACGTAAGCCACACCAAAAGAGTACCAGATCCTGAAGAAGAAAATCCTCAGACAGCATCAATCACTGAGGAAGCTGAAGGTTGCCCAGCCGAGGAATCTCAGGCTCGAGATTCAAGAGAAGCTGAAGAAGAACAACCGAGCACAAGTCAGGACTGGATACCAATGGTAGAAGTTTCTGAAGTTTACCACAAAACAAGAAGTCAAACAAATTTGGAAGAAATTGAAGAAGATCAGATAGGTGAAGAAGAAGCAGTTCAGGGACAAGAAGAAGAGACAATAAGAGAACCTGAAGAAGAGCAGATAGGGAAAGGAAACAAATTTGGAAGAAATTGAAGAAGATCAGATAGGTGAAGAAGAAGCAGTTCAGGGACAAGAAGAAGAGACAATAAGAGAACCTGAAGAAGAGCAGATAGGGAAAGGAAACTGGGCTCAAAGCAACAAAGATCTGATAGATTTTGAGCAGGGACAGACAGGTTTAGAAGAATCCGGTCAGGCTGCAGAAGTTCACAGTGCAATAAGCCCTGATCAGAACAAGTTAGATCAAGAAGAGTGTACAGAAGAAGAAACCCTTGAAAAACATGAACTTGAAGAATTAATTAAAGAACAAGGTCAGTTATTGAAACTCACAGTGGAGCTGTTACGGAGAAACCAATCAGACCTGAAAAAGAGCAAACAAGAAACACAGTAATTGCAGAACACGAAACAGTACTAAACAGTGAAAATAAAAAGATTTCTGAAGACAAAGATAAAGAAACAGTGCAAACAAAGAAAACAAGAAAAGGAGATCATTCGCCGAGTGTCATTAAAAGAGTAAAATACCACATAAAAACCAGAAGTGACGATCCAGATCAAGTAAATGAAGTAACAAGTCAAACTGAACAACAGAATAAAACTGAGAAAAGAAGAAGTAAAAGGCTGAAACTTGTGAATAACAAATTCAAGGGTCCTGACTGGACTTACATCATTCTTGAAGATTTCGAAAGCTCAGAGTCAAGTGAAAGTGGTGACGAAGGAACAAGTACAGAACTGACGTACGAAAAAGAAACAAGACCACCTTGACTAAGCAAAAGAATCATATAAAGAAAAGAGGAAATAGATAAGAAGAGCGATCTTCCTTGTCGAAAAATGCCTGACGATAGAGTTGCTGGGAGACCAAAACAGAGATGTTGTAGAAGATGCTGTGCAATATGCATATGTAGTCTAGTAATGGTGCTTATAGTATGGTTAGTCCTGATTGTAGCAGTTCCTTACCTTATGATAATGGATAAAAAGATTAATAATGAAACTAAGGAGAGGACAGCAAACATGAAGGGCAATAGAGTAGAACTAATGGCAGAGAATGAACCAGAAATTCATCATGAAGTAGCTGACAACTACACTAGTTTAAACGTTTTCACAAAGTTATTGTTTCAATATGTAGATACCATGGAAGTTAGTAATTGTTATGTCTGTATGAAGTTACCTGAATCAGTAGCAGAAGGATTAACATACCATCACTTACCACTGACATATGGCATATCATGTAGTGTTTTGTCTAGTTTATTTTATAGAACAGGGAGACTTCAGTATTATTATTCAAACTTAGATGTGATATTTTCTGAGGTTCCGATTCGCAAGAGTATGAACCAAGTGCTTAGTAGTCAAGATGCACAGTTTATGGGAGAATTTTTCTTAACAATTAAATCAATAGACATAACACATGCACATAGACACAATCTAACATGTTCTTTACTTGAAGAAGGAAATATATTTTTGAATTTAGTAGAAGATAGAAGACAAGATTTTCAAAAGAAAGCTTCTGAGCATAAGGCTCATTTGCCACCTTGGGTGGAGAAAGAAGGGAGTTACACACCCGGCAAGGCTCAAGCTGCTTTGTCTCTGGATTTTGTAAAGACAGGAAAAATTTGTCTTCATAGGTTAAAGACTGAATATAACAATGTTTTCATCGGTACCAGTGAATGTGAACACAATTTTTTAATTCTTGGAGGTTGGGGACTCAAAGGAGGAACAGATTCAGTTTTTCCTGGAATCTATTATGTGTGTGGGAATAAGGTTTACTTTAGGCTTCCTGCACGGTGGTATGGAAGTTGTTATTTTGGAATAGTATTTCCAAAGATATTCCACGTAAAAAGAAACACTGGGAGCAATGAAAACAATAGCGAATGAATACGTAGTAAAAGAGCTAGTTTTTCAGAAATTGTAGGCGATATATTTGGTGCATTGATACCTTCAGTGGGAATAATTCTGAACTCAAGGAAAATATGTAAATTGTCTACAGTGGTTGATCGTTTATCAACGGATACTGCTGGAGGTTTTCTAATGATTAATGCGGAAATGGTTGCGATTAGATCTATGGTTATGCAAAATCGACTTGCTCTTGATATAATATCTGCAAAAGAGGGCGGAGTCTGTAAATTGTTGAAGACAAAACACTGTTGCACTTATATTCCTGATAAGAGTGCAGAAATTGGAACGTATATACAGAATATAACTAAACTTGAGAAGGAACTTAAACCACTGGAAGTTGATAGTGTATGGGAAAGATTGACAAATAGTATCTCGTCAATTGGTACCTGGTTTGCTAATATAGGAAAAGGACTTATAGGTCAAATATTAGTACCCTTAGCAGGGATAGCAATAATAATATTGGCAATAACAATATGGTGCAAATGTTGTAGAAAGAGTGGAACATACAAAGTGACAGGTAGAGGAAAGAAGCGAAAAACTGATGAAATAGAACTTGAAGAGTGGAGAAGTGAATTATACAAGAAATTGAAAGGGGATGGCAAAAATGGAAAGTGCAAGAATGAGAATGAAGTAACTTGCTAGAAGTTGGCATCTGATTGTGGGTAGTATTTTGATGGCTCAGAAACGCCATCAGAGAGGGGATTGATGGAGCAAGGTTTCATAAACGAAACTTGCTTGTATACAATCCTCCTCATAGTATTAGTTTATTAAACTTGTATTGTTTTACTAACCTTTGCATACACGACACGAATAGAAAGGATGCTTGCCTATGTGTTTTACTAATGAATAACGCGTGTCTGTAATCTAAAATGGCCGCTAAAGCGTTGGAAACTATCTGCGCATGTCTCAACCATATCACGTGTTGTGACGTCTCTCTTTGCTTGGTGGGAAATTTCTGCTTCTGCGCAGTGTGTATTAAAATGGCTGCTTGATGTTTTCACATGCTTCAGCTTGCTCTCATGTTATTATTAATTTGTCGTTTTCTTAACGCTACTAATGCGGGACAGTATTATAATTAAATGGGAATAGAGTAGAAAAGGAGGGCATACAGTGAAACATTTTATTTGTGATTTTAATGTTTTCTTCTTTGACTTTTATTAGTTCGTAAACTTGGGCCTGGGTTTGGTGAACTGAAAGCTCGTGTGACAAAGATTTCGCACATGCGCCCTGCAGTGGCAGACCAGAAAGAAAAAGATTAAGTCAACTTGGACATCACCCAAGGCCATGACCTGCTGGCCGAAACCACTACATACCAAAATGTTCTTGTCAAAACGCAACATTTTATATGAATAAATTGTCAATTTTGTCGTGAGACGGGTGGGAAATAAAGCAAATGTATTAAATTGAATGGGTGGGAATTTAGAGACAATAGACTTTACAATTTAAGCCAAATCAATATGGTACGAGAATCCACCCCCTGTCCCTGTCCAATCAGAAGTAGTGGCCCCATATTTTAGCAACATTCAGGGGAGGTACATGGGTGTAGAAGGGTATAATAGAATATAGCATTAGTTAATTAGAAAGAAGGAGATGTTGCAGAGAGCAGGCGTTCACGAAGAACAGGCGTCCATGCTGTCAGAGCGCTCTTAGCTCCAGACTGCCAAGCTGATCGATTGCAGACCGAATCGCTGTCCAGAGAGGTCCTGAGGAGGGGGCGGCGGAGTCCATTAGAAGAAAGGCACGGGAGAATCGAGGAGAAGTCGAGTATCAGAGAGGGGAATGACGCAGGCGTCGTTGTAGAGAGGTCACCGGTCCTGTCCTGATCCTGGAGGAGGTCTTTGCTCTTCATCCTTCCTGGGTCCTATTCTTTCCAACTCCTTGGCCAAGGGGTTTGGTTCTCGCACTTAGGTAAATATAATGCAACCTTTAGTTGCGCTGCTGTCTCTATTCTCTCCTTTTCCTTAAACACCGTCATTTATTAGCAATAATTATTCTATGCTTCATCTTGGGTATTTCGATTAAGTACCATGTGTTTTCTGTAATTTACTCTGCTAAATCTTTAGATAAACATTTAAAAACTTCCTGACTCAGTGGTTATTTCAGGTTTATGTACTATAATGAATGTCACTCATTTTAAACTTCCCAATTAGCAAAGGATTCATTGGTAAGTCAATACTCTTCATTCAGAAGGTAATTGGTAGCAGGGATTTTGATAAAGAGTAACAACTGATAAAACCCAGCGTAAGTATTAGCGTAGTATGAATGTATGGGCCCAAGTGAGTGTTTTGTGTATGAATGCTGTTTGCTAATATCGCGCTGGATCAGTGCATATAACTGCAAGACAGAATTTGCAGTATATTTTTTAACCTGCACCTGTAACCTTCAGTACGTAGGTAGTACTACGCTCCAAGCACATAAAAGGATCTTACATGCAGGCTATAACTAATGCGGATAGATCATATCCTGTAGCCCGCCATTGTGAAACCACACATCAGAAGGATCCCACACAAGTCACCTATTTTGTAATTGATGCTATTGCATCTAACAGAAGAGGGGGAGACAGAGTCAGGGCGCTACGTGAACTTGAGACACGCTATATCCTTTTACTCAGTAGTAAAACGCCCCACAGGCTCAATCATAATGAAGAATTTCATTCATGCCTATGAATATGCACAGGCTAACTAGCAAAAATCCGTAACAGATAGAACTAATAGTACTGTACTGTAAAAAAGAATCAACTTTGAGCTATTATCCGAACACAACTTGAGTGAACTCCTTATATAGCTGGCATATTTCATGTGGTTTTCGAGTAGTTTTCTGTATTTGGGCACTTGCCGTTAATGTTATTAGGATTGAAGGGTTTGTACAAATTAGAAGATACAGGCACATGCCGACATGCTAATTAATGTGAGTTACTGTTGCGTTATCTCTCAGGAAAAATTAATGCTATATGATATTTGTCTAAAAGAAATTCTGCATTGGGAATGTCGCAATTAATGGTGGAGTCTCACTGGGCCAGGGAAACTGACATCCCGGGAAGAATAATGACACTGGTCAGAACTATAACGGGATCAGCAGGCTGCTTAATTGTAGTAGCAAATGCTTGAAATGACTATGAATAGTTCGAAGTTTTCACAGTATGTTTATTTAAGATGAAACCCTTCTTTTCCTTTGCGAGTGACTATTTAACTCGTTAGGACATTAAAAGACAACAAATGTTTAAACTTACTAAATTGTAGGCAGCGAGACAAGCCACGCGAGTCGGTCCTCGTTGGAACTCGAGCACATGATACTAAAGGACCACTAACAGTGATGCTGTAAAACAGTGTGAACAAGGCCGCTTTGACGGCTGAAACGCGTCATGGCTGACGTATAGAAAATAAAGTGAATTTTGAAGTATCGCATCTGATGTTGGCTCCGTTTGTCGATGGAAAATATGTCAAGCGTTTGATATATATTTATATATATTCACTGGCATCTCAAATGACATCACTGATGACTTCATCTAGTAACTGTGAGTGCTTTTCAAACGTTCATGAGTGTTAAATATATATATACCAAGGTGTATTGATGAATCAGTGGGTGTATGAGTGCCTGTATGGATGATTCAGTGGGTGCATGACTGACTGTATAAGTGAGTGATTAGGTGTCTCAGTGAATGTATGGGTGACTGACTAGGTTGTGTGAATGTCTGTATCAGTCTGTCAGTTGGTATCTAAGTGGCTATATGGGTTGGTGATTGGGTACATGAATGGCTGTATGGGTGATTGATTTGTTGTCTGAGTACCTGTATGAGTGTATGGGTGTTTGTGTTGGTGGGTGAGGGGGTGTGTGATTGCCTACATGGTTGAGTGAGTGGTTGAGTCAGTGGCTGTATGGTTTAGTGAGGGTGTCTGTGAGGGAATGTATGGGTGACTGAGTGTGTGTGTGGCTGTGTCAGTGAGTGAATGGATGTGTCAGTGGTATATGGGTGAGTAACTGCATATGTGAAAGGCAGTATAAGTGAGTGTTGGAGTATATGAGTGACTGTATGTGTGAGTGAGTGATTGTGAGAGTGACTGTATAGGTGAGTGAGTATGTGTTAGTATCTGTATGAATAAGTGAGTGGGTGTGTTTATAACTGTGTAGGTGAGTAAGTGGCTGTGTGATTCA
Organism: Calotriton arnoldi; assembly: GCA_963921515.1. Lineage (NCBI taxonomy): Eukaryota > Metazoa > Chordata > Amphibia > Caudata > Salamandridae > Calotriton > Calotriton arnoldi. The sequence continues at coordinate 752,798 of CAWUFW010005859.1, read as the reverse complement.
TCCTAAAGGCGAATGAGTATGTGTGTGTGTAGCTCTATGGGTGACAGTGTGTGAGCGGCTTTATGGATGTATGAGTGGATATATCAGTGGCTGTATCAGTGAGTGAGTCGGTGTATGAGTGGCTGTACGGGTGACTGAGTGGATGTGTGTGTAGACCTATGAATCAGTGAGTGGGTGTGTAAGTTCTGGTATGGGTGTGCCAATGGATTTGAGAATGGTAGTGTGGAAGTTGGAGTGGGTGTATGAAAGGTTATATTGGGGTGTGATTGGGTGCGTGAGAGATTCTGTGGATGATGTCAGAAGTGATGTCATCAGTGATGTCATCATTGATGTCACTGACCATGTCATGAGTGATATAATATGTGAGGTCATAAGCAGTGCATTGTGGGGGCACGAGTTATAGTTAGCTCAGCTAACTATAATTGCTGAATTTCTCTGGTTTTGTATGAGTGAAATCTGAGTCTAACTATAACGTCTCTGTAGCATTTGGTTTTTTCAGTGAATGTCTAAGGTGTTTTTTATTTCATTTCCTAACTATAATGTCCCTGTAATCTCTGTTTTTTTCAGTGAATTTCTAGGGTTTTTTAAATGCTAATTTCTAACTATAATGTCCCTGTAACCTTTGTTTTTTTCAGTGAATTTCTATGGTTTTTAACTAGCAGTCGCGTTTGCAGAGTGGTGGAGAAAGGGGGCTGGGCCTCCGACCAGCTCTCAGGAATCCCACTGTGTAGGACTTACAGGAGGGCTTCTTGGCACCCTACGTCCCTCAGGAGTAAAGTGGACTTCATCCCACAACCAGTAGTGCACCACGAGCCACATTTGCAGAGTGGTGGAGAGAGGGGGCATGGCCTCCAAAGACCACTTAGCAATCCCTCTGTGTGGAACTTATTGGAGATAACAGGAGGGGTAGTTGGCCCCTAAGAACGCTCTTGAGGGCCAATTAACCCTCCTGTTACCTCAAGCAAATCCCAAAGAGTGGATTTGGTAAGAGGTTTTTGGTGGCCATGCCCCCTTTCTCCACCACTCTGCAAACGTGCATCCTGGTGCATTACTAGTTGAAGGAGTAGTCCTGAGGCCCTCAGGAGGCAAGGGGACCTCATTCCCCCACCATCAGTGCATTGTGAGGTGCATTTGCAGAGTGGTGGAGAACGGGGGCTTGGCCTCTGACCACCTCTCAGCAATCCCGCTGTCTGGGGCAGCGCGGTCCCCCTCCCCAGGCCTTTTCTTTTTTTTCCATTTTCATGTAAGGGAGGGGGGCCACTTTTAACCCCGGGGACCTCATCCCCTTGGGCGAGGCCTCTTCGTTGGAGACCGCGGGGGAACCTGAAGGCCCCCATGGTCCCTGCCAGCTCCCCACCTCCTGCAGGAGCCAGCATTGCTTTTTACACACAGGGTGCTGCTGTCATACAGCTCCCAGTGTGTAAAAAGCAAAGTGCTCCGCTTTGAGCAAGTGAGAGGAAAATGCTCCTGCTTGCTCAAAGTGGGGCACTTGTTTGCTATGGCATGGCAGGATGCCATAACAAACTGCAATGTCCCTGGAGAGGGCAGCCAGGGACATTGCTGGAGCCGGCCCTGAGGGGTGGTTGTCCCTAGAACCATGTAGGGCTCCGGAGGTGGGCCACGTGACACCCCTCCTTTGTTCACATTTGCCCAGGGGAAGTGGTGGGCCGCAACAGACCCCCTTAGTTACTTTCATACCCCCTTAGTTATTGGATTTGTTCCCCGGGAAAGTGGCAGTCCTTGGGATTGTGGGGGACGCCATAAGGGCTACCCTGCTTTTGTTAAATTAAAGTATGTGCCCCGGGGAGGTGGAGGTCCCCGGGGCAGTGGGAGGACCTATGGCCTCCCTGGATGACTTAAAAGAAATGTGTGACCCGGGGAGGTGGCGGTCCCCGGGGCAGAGGGTCTGCTAGACCCCCATGTTATTATTGAAAGTAGCCCCGTGGAGGTGTCACTCCACGGGGAAGGGGGGTCCACAAGGCCCCCCCTTATTATTGAAATTAGCCCCTGGGAGGTGGGGGCTAATTAATAATAATATGGGGGTCTGCAAGGCCCCCCATATTATTTTAATGAGTCTCTGAGAAGTGGCGGTCCCCAGGGCAGGAGCTGTCCGCAAGGTCCCCCACATAATTTGAAATAGCCCCGGAGAAGTGGCAGTCCCCGAGGCTGCAGGCGGGTCCAATGGGCCCGCCTGCCTTCATAATAAAAGTGCCCTGGGGAGGTGGCGGTCCCCGGGGCTTTGATAAGCCTTAGGAGGAGGTCCCCGTGAGCTCCCCTCCTAAGATTACCTTATGCCTCCAGGCCCTGGCCTACCCAGTGGTTATTTTAAAGCAAGCGTGGGAGCCTGCGCTTGCGTTTTAAAAAAATTTTGCCACAGATTTGTAGATCTGCGGCAAAAGTGTTTTAAAATATGCTTTTTGCCCCCAAGATATCTGGGGTGTCAGGGTATTCCTACTCTGCCCCCTTTTCTTTTTTAAAACTGTTTTTTCTGGGACTCGGCTTCAAGCCGAGTCCCAAGATAGCTGCCAACACTTCCAAGTTGAAGTGGTGACAGCCAATCGAATTTTAGTGGGATGTGCGAGCTCACTGCAAGGACTCACGTCCCCAGATGTCAATATTTTTTAAAGATAGATATCTCAAAAACTACTGAACAGATTTACACCAAATCACAAAAAGCACGCTTTCTGGACTAACATCTAGCTTTCTGCCAAATTTGGTGTCATTCCATTCAGCAGTTCGGGTTGAAGTCATGTTCAAAAAATGAGAAATACCCTTAGACTTAACATGGGGAGAACATGTTTTGGGACCCCTGTTTTTCTCAGGCCCCCGCTTGATGGATCACTCCGAAACTTTCAACACAGCAGCTGATCTAAAAAGGGGAAGTTTTGTGAACATTTTGTGGATATTCGGCACGCGGCGCCAAAGTTATTGGCAAAACAGAAAACGCTTTTCCTATGGAAACTTTGGTCCTAACTATAACTAGCTACTGGCGATTAGGTTATATATATATATATATATATATATATATATATATATATATATATATATATATATCGCCACAGTATCCCTTTGAACAGGGATTTTCTCACCGCACTCGCAACTCCTTTCCAAGTTAGATGCAAGTATAAATCATCACGTCATCCATCGCTGGTTCCAGGGTGTTTTTATTTTTCAAAACGCTGCCAACACACAACCCCAACGCGTTTCGGTCTCAGCCGAGACCTTGCTCACGGGGAACAATCGATCGACTGTGGCGATATTTGTAACGGCTTGGTCCTGCCGTACTCGACACGCACCACCAAAGAGCGCCCAGCAGTCAGTAAAAGTGGACTATGCGGAAAGAATATATATATATATATATATATATATATATATATATATATATATATATATATATATATATATATATATATATATATATAAAATACACATATATATATACATGTATATATGTATATATATATGTGTGTATATATATATATATATAATACATATATTATATTAGTTATAGTTAGGACCATGTTTCTATTCAAAAAGCATTTTTTCTTTTGCAAATATCTTTGGCGCCGTTTGACGAATCTTCGCGAAATTTTCAAAACTAATGGGGCGGTCAGGTCAGCTTCTGTGTTGAAAGTTTCGGGGTGATTTGTCAAGCAGGGGTTGAGAAGAAGGGGGGACCCAAAACACGTTTTCTGCATGTTAATTTCCATAGGAAACTGTTGACGCAGCTACAGCCCAAACTGCTGATCGGAATTACACAAAATTTGGGAAAAAGGTAGCTCCTGGTCCAAAGTGCACTCTTTTTGTTAAATGGTGTAAATCCGTTCAGTAGTTCCTGAGAAATTTAAACATTTCTCAGATATACAAATATCGCCGCAGAGGAACCGCGAACCCTACTGATCTCGTGCCTGCAATCTGATTTGCTGCCAACAGTTCCAACCAGGAAGTGTTGGCAGCCTTCTTGTGACTCGGTTGAACTGAGTCACAAAGAAAAAGGTGAAGAAATAAGAAAAGGGTGCAGGGTAGAAACACCCTGACCCCCTCGGCCTGCTCAGGGGGTCCTACAAGGACCCCCAGGGCCAAAAAAAGCATTTTTTTAAAAATAAGTCAGCAGGAGTCACATAGAGTCCGCGAATCCCATCAAAAATGTAAAAAACAAAATGAAGCACGGTCTCCCATGCTTTTTTAATTAGGCCCCCGGATGGGCCAATTCCGGGGGCAAATATGTAAATAGATGCGGGGGCCAACAGGGGCCCCGCGCAGCCCCGGGGACTGCCGCCTCCCCGGGCTTTATTTGTTTTAAAAATGCATGGGGGGGCTGCTGCCACCCCACGCAGCCCCGGGGACCGACCACCTCCCCAGGGCTATATGTATTAAATGTGGGGGGCCACATGGCACCCCCGCAGCGCTGGGGACTGCCAGCTCCACGGGACTCTCTTTAAAATGTTAAGTGTGGAGGGGCTTGAGCACCCCCAAACTGTCCCGGGGACCACCACCTCCCCGGGGCACATATTAATTTAATGCAGAGTCGGTTGTCGACCCCTGGCCCTGAGGACCACCACCTCCCCGGGGCTACACAGATGATGGGAGGGGGGCCGTGTTGCCCCCCTCCAAGAGCCTTCCATGGCCCTGGGGAACACCACCCCCTTAGGGCCGGCTTTGCCATAGCAAACACTGCTTTGCTTCCTGGAAGCGAGAGTAGAAAAGATGCTCTCGCTTTCATGAAGTGAAGCAGAATTGCTTTTGGGCAAAGGGAGCTGTATGTTAGCAGCTCTGTTTGTCCAAAAGCAACGCTGGCTCCCACAGCAGGCGGGGAGCTGGCACGGACCGCAGGGGCCTTGAGGCTTCCCCCACGGTCCCCAACAACCTGGCCATGCCCCGGGGGATGGGGTACTCAGGGCTGTATTGGCCCGGGGAGGGGGTCTTGTAGGTGCCCTACCCATTTTCTTTTTAAAAGGAGATTGAAGTTTATAATCACTTTAAAATTGAGAGAGTTAGAAATAATATTAAAAAACATAAATTAAAAGTTATAGTTAAAAAGTGAAATGTGTTGTAGTACATTGAAATCGTGCTTTTGTTTTGTGGATTTGCGGCGGGTTCGAGAATCCGGGAAATATTTAGAAAGAATATATATGTTTAAACATATATATGTTTCACTGCTGGGTTATAGGTTGGCTCTAAAAAGAGCTGTTGTGCTCATTATGATTTTCTTCCAGCTACATGTAAGTCCAGATGCCCAGCTTAAGGTTGTTGAGAAACACTCTGTTTCCTTCATCTGTGAAGTGAACTCCATCACTTCTGTAGATGTTATGCATGTCAAAACGTAGATTGTTGTTATAGATAGAGCCCATTTTATGGTCTCTGAGGTAAGTAGAAACAGCTTTATTGACATGCTTCCCAGCTTTGTCAATCTGTGGACAGAATTAATTTGACCACTTCCATTTCTGTCTTCGGCATATATTAGAGTATACAAAGACAGTGTGAGGGAAAATCAACATCAGTTGTGCAAAGGTATCCTTCATTAGGATTTCCAGTCCTACCCCAGTCAATGTGCCTAGGCCATTGCCACCACAGTACACAATCATGAGGTCAGGGGGTTGGAGATGCAAAAAGGTTTTAACCAAAGGCATCAATTGCTGCCTCTTTAATCCTCTCTGCGCAAATCATTTAATATACACATTTTGCAAACCTAGGTCTTTGTCAATACCTCTGTGTTCAGCATACCTTTTGCTCCAGAAAACATAGCTGTGACCTACAATCCATACTGTAAGCCTTTTGAAGGGATGTGTGGAAGGAATCAAAAGATGTCTGTAGCTGAATAAGGCAGTTGGTAGAATGAGAGGTATCTAAAATGGTGGAGAAGATGCTGTTTTACAAAAGCAGAAAGGTGATTGGTTGTTCATAAACAGTGTGTACTCAAAAAATAGGATGCATGTTACTTTGCTGAACAAGCACCATTCTGAATGGTTATAGAGATTTTTTTGGAAGGTACAGTAGATAGGGTAAGCTGATATTTTGCAAAAGTCAACCACACCTGCTATTTGCATTTGTAAGCTAGTGTGCTGAATTTGAAAATATGGTTAACTTTTGACCTGCTTGTACAGTTGAAAGTTGCAGAAACATCTACTATGGAAACTAGGATTAAGCAGAATGGGGAAGTCTTGAAACTTAACTGTGGTTTTAAAATATGAAATTGTAAGTTATATATAAGTGATATGCTACTAAAGTAAGTTTTATCGAAATCAGTACTAAGTTAAGAAGTGGTGTGTTCTTAAAAAATACTACTAGTATTATTGGAAATAGGTTTTTGAACTCCTGTAAGGGTTCGCGGCTCAATCGCGACACTACACTGCGGATCCATAGTGGAGTCGTGACTCTAATAAATTACAGAACCAGATTGGGTACTTTCAGAAGAGACTAACAAAGGGTTAATAGGTGTAACCAATAGAAATGGGTTTTTGGATTTGAAAAACTGAAGGGAGCATTTTGATTTGTTACTTAAATTCATTTGTGTGCAGTAAGAGAGGGAAAGTTTGCCATTATATGTTTTACTTGTTGAGAGTGGTGCATCACATTTATTGTGTGTGAAAGAAAATCTTTTAGGAGTTTCAGATATTTTCATATTCTGCAATACTATATAAGAGGTGAGTTAGTGATGTGTAAAGTTTGTTATGTATTGTGTAGGAGTGCATGAGTGTTTGAAATTATATTTTTAACTTTGTAATGCATTATTTGTGAAGCTTGAGAAGCATTAGGCAAAATGTGATCTTTGAAATCTGTTACCAAGTGTTTGGAACATATATTGTAGTCTGTTTTATTGTACTGAAATGAAGTTTGAAATAGGTTGTGCATACTAATATGTGTGCTTCCAGAGTCTGTGACGAAAGTAGTAGAGAAAACTGAGGTTTAAAACATGTTGACAGACGTACTAAAGTGTATTCCAGTCTATATAAGCGTGTGTGTGCGAAACATCTATTATCACATAGGCATTGCAATGGTACATGTGTTGTAATGGTTTGTATTGTAACTGTATGCATTGTAATGGAAGTTGCATAGCAAAAATCATGTTGTAAAAGTAAGCATTGTAATAGTTTGCGTAGTAACATCATATATACTTGAAATACGTTTTAAAGTACAAGACTTACAATAGTGATATGACAAGAGTTGGTCTTTCAAATTTGCATAAGTCTTAATTTGTGAGGTGTTGGTGAATAGTGAAGGTGCACATTCTGTGCATCTGAGTATGGTAGCTTACAAATCTGGTAACTTGTCATACAGGTTCAGAAATCAGTTTGTTTTTATGTATTATGTCACTAGAAAAAGGCACACATATACGCATTGATGCCTTCAGATCATGGTAAGACTTAGAACAGCGGCATAGGAAGGGTTGCTGTTTTATATTTGGCTAGTCCTAACATTTTGAGCAGTTGGTGAATAGTGAAGCAGCAAGAGAAAAGTGAGGTTTAAGACATGTTGGCAGAGGGGTTAGTGATTAGGCTACTTTGAATGAGTCTCTAGAAAGGTACACTTGAACTAGGCGGTATAAATTTAGGTGTCTGAAATGTGAAGTGCAATATGTCAAGTTTAAAGATCTGCGTGCTGTTGTAAGAGAGGTATTTGTCTACTTGTACATGTATCCTGACTCGTCCTTTGCATCTGAGGATGGTAGCTTAAAAAAACCTGGTAGCTTTTTATACAGGTGCACAAATCTTCTCACTTCTGCAGCGTCATTTGGTTGCAGAGGCGGACATGTCTCACCTGTGTAGGTGTCACAGAACCTTTTAACTAGACTGTTCAATACCCACATGCCCTGTATTATGACCAGAAAGGAATACATACACCTTCTTCTACACAAATTTAGAGAGTATGCGGTCTAAAACACAGGTATTGTGCTATTTCTAGGTTTGTTTTTATGTATTATGTTACTAGAAAAAGGCATACATATAATCATTGATGGTTTAAGAAACATGGTGAGACTTAGAACAGTGGCATGGGAAGGGTTGCTATTTTATATTTGGCTAGCCTAACATTTTGAGCAGTTGGTGTATAGTGAAGCTGCAAAAGAAAAGTGACGTTTTAGTTATCTTGGCAGAGGGTCTAGGGATTAGGCTACTTCGTATGAGTCTCTGGAAAGGTACACCTGAAGTAGGCGTATAAATGTAGGTGTCTGCTTGCAATGGGAAGTGCACTCTGCCAAGTTTAAAAGTGTGTGTGCTCTCGTGACTCAGGTAAGTGTCTACTTGTACATGTATTCTGACACGTGCTGTGTGTCTGAATATGCTAGCTTAAAAACCTGGTAGCTTCTCATACAGGTGCACAAAACTTCACAGTTCCGTTCCATCATTCGGGTGCAGAGGTAGACATGTCTTACCTATGTAGTGTCACACAACCCCTCAAATAGACTGTTGAATACCCACATGCCGTGTATTATGAGCAGGAAAGAATACATACACCTTCTTTTACAGAAACTTATGGAGCATGCAGTCTGAAACACAGGTATTCTACTATTTCTAGGTTTCTTTTTATGTATCATGTCACTAGGAAAAGGCACAGACACACGCATTGAAGCCTTCAGAGACATGGTGAGACTTACAACAGTGACATGGGAAGGGTTGCTGTTTTATATTTGGCTAGGCCCAAGGTTCTGAGGAGTCAGTGAATAGTGAAGCTGCCAGAGAAAAGTGAGGTTTAAGACATGTTGGCCGATGGATTAGGCGTAAGGCTACTTTGTATGAGTCTCTGGAAAGGTACATTTGAAGTAGGCTGTATAAATTTAGGTGTCTGCTTGTACTGGAAAGTGCACTTTGTGAAGTTTAAAGGTCTGTGTGCTCTCGTGACTCAGGTATGTGTCTACTTGTACATGTATTCTGACACGTGCTGTGCGTATGAAGATGCTAGCTTAAAAATATGGTAGCTTCTTATAAGGGTGCACAAATCTTCTCAGTTCCATTCCATCATTCGGTCGTAGAGGGAGACATGTCTTACCTATGTAGGTGTCACAGAACTGCTGAAGTAGATTGTTGAATACCCTCGTGCCCAGTATTATGTGTAGAAAGGAATACATACACCTTCTTGTGCAGAAACTTAGAGAGCATGTGGTCTGAAACACAGGTACTCTTCTATTTATAGGTTTCTTTTTATGTATCATGTCACTAGGAATAGGCAAAGACATACGCATTGAAGACTTCGTGAGACTTACAACAGTGACATGGGGACGGTTGCTGTTTTATATTTGGCTAGACCCATCATTCTGACTAGTCGATGAATAGTGAAGGTGCAAGAGAAAAGTGAGGTTTGAGACATGTTGGCAGAGGGATTAGGGATTAGGCTACTTCATATGAGTCTGTGCAAAGGTACACTTGAAGTAGGCTGTATAAATGTAGGTGTCTGCTTGGAATGGGAAGTACAGTCTGTCAAGTTTAAAGGTCTGCATGCTCTCGTGAGTCAGGTTTGTGCCTACTTGTACATGTATTCTGACACATGCTGTGTGTCTGAAGATGCTAGTTTAAAAAACTGGCAGCTTATATACAGGTGCAAAAATCTTCTCAGTTCTGCTCCATCATTCGATCACAGAGGGAGACATGTCACAGGTGTAGGTGTCACAGAATCCCTCAAATACACTGTTCCATACTCAGATGCCCTGTATTATGAGCAGAAAGGAATACATACACCATCTTCTACACTATTTGAGAGAGCATGTGGTGTGAAACACGTGTATTCTACTATTTCTAGGTTTCTTTTTATGTTTTATGTCACTAGGAAAAGGCACAACACACTCATTGATGACTTCAGAAACATGGTGACACTTAGAATAGTCATGAAGCAGCGTTCCCCATTTGGGGTCCGTCCCTTTAAGCACTGCTAAGTGTCTCTATAACACAGGATTATTATCTTCATTCCAATAAAACAACTTTTTGTCTTGATTCAATTATGGTATTTTATTAAGCCAAGGTGGTATTCAATTTTTTTTCATCCCACCTAGTTAATAATCATACATCTTCATGAAGTACTTTTCTTCATGACATTAGTTCCAACAATGGAAGTATTACATTGTCATCCAATCTCAATGCATTTTAGGCCCAAGAGGCCCTTCGTCAGGGGATGTCAATTCTGAAAGACATATATAGACAAACCATGAGGAGATAACAAGTCTCAGCCATCCGGCTGTTTCATAGACAATACACATACATAAGGCTGTGTGCAATACATACCCCAACTACTGTCTGGTATCAAACCTATTACATATCACCTATGTGAAACAACGTACATCACCTGCCAGGTGAGTGTCACCATTCTAACCATTTTAACCAGTCTCAGTTCCGAGGTCATAGAGTTCCAGAGTTTTGGGACCTGGTGTGAAAAGGATCTTCCACCCCATCTTGATCTCTTTATCTTTGGTATGTTCATCAGGAAATCGGATGAGGACCTGAGGGACCTATTCGGGATGTATGGGGAGACGAGGGATCTTACAATGGCCGGACCGCTCCCCTGCATGGCTTTGTGGGCAAGGCAGAGTGCTTTAAACTTAACCCTGGATTGAATAGGTAGCCAATGCAGTTTTTTCAGAGAGGATCCCACTGATTCATGTCCGGGGATCTTCAGGAGCATTCTGGCTGCAGCATTTTGGACCACCGGCAGCCTGTCGGTCACATATTTAGGAGAACCCAGATACAGGGAATTGCCGTAGTCCAGTCGTGAGACCACCAGAGCCTGGACCACCTATTTCCGAGCCTTTTCTGGGATTAGGTCCATGATCTTTCGGATCATCCGTAGTATACCGAAACAGGTTGCCGATAATTTTTTGACTTGTGTTTCCATGGAGAGATTCTGGTCTAGCCACATCCCCAGATTATTTATGGATGGCTTAGGAACGGGGAAGGACACCAACCCCCAGGCCAACTGATCCCGGCCCGTGGATCCGGGCCATTGCCCAGGAACATCAGCTCCGTTTTGCCGCCATTCAGGTTTAGGCTACAGTTAGCCATCGATTTTCCAATTTTTCCATGCATGGTACCAGCTGCAGATGGTTCGAATTCATCTCTTCTGACACTGAGACCACAAGCTGAGTGCCATCAGCGTAGGAAACAATTGACAAGCCAAACTCCTGTACAATGTGAGCTAGGGGACTCAGATAAATGTTGAACAGGGTCGGGCTGAGCGCCGAACCCTGAGATACTCCGTAGGGAGCAGTGAAAATATCTGAGAGGATGGCCGATTCCATACCTTGGAATGATCTGTCACTGAGGAAAGAGGCAAGCTATTGATTGGCTTTATCCTTAATCCCTAGCTCTTTGAGCCTATGTATTGAGATCTTATGGTCCACGGTATCAAAAGCCGCACTAAGATCCAAAAGTAGAATTGCGGCGGCTGTCCCCTGGTCGAGTATAATTTTCAATTTCTCAGTAATCACTAAAAGGGCTGACTCTGTGCTATGTTCTGGACGAAACTCCATCTGAGTCTGGGCAATATGTTATTCTCCTCCAGGAAATGAGAGATGATGCTATTGACATGTTTCTCAGTGACTGTACCCAGAATGGGTCGTAGTGAGATGGGACGGAAATTTCCCAATACCGTGGGATCAAGTTGAGGTTTCTTGAGCAGAGACTTCACTGTAGCATGCTTCCACTCTTTGGGCACTATCCCTGTGTTTAGGGATAGCGAGATAAGGTCAGCCATTTTGTAGAGGATCGGATCACCACCCTGAAGTAAGATGTGCGGGGGGATCGAGTGGAGACCCTGACTTAATGTTACTCAGGAGGACACCAGAGCGTTCTTTGCTCAACGTTGCAAAGCTACCCAATGACAAAGGCGTGGCAGTCCAGGCTGTTCTGGGCTGGGGAGTAGGTCCTTCCTACCAGAGCTGTCCTATCTCACTTCAGGGTTGTCCACGGGACAATTATGTAGCGAGTTATATATGTTTTCCATTTTGTTTTTAAAAAAAGTGGCTATCTCGTTCCATCTCTCTTTTGAGGGGTGATGTGTGTGTGAGCTTTGTTCAATTGTGGTGAGTGATTTCACAATTTTGAATAATTCTTTGGGGGAGTTGGAGGACTTATTAATCCTCTCCTCGTAGAATTCTGCCTGAGCTATCTTAATGTCATCATGATATTGTCTGATGGCTTTTTTATATAATAACTTAAGGTCTGGGGCATATATTTTCCTTCAGCTCCTTTTGAGTTTCTTGCAGTGCTTTTTCTGAGAGGTTAACTGGGTGTTGAACCAGGTGGCTCTTTTGGGGATCCGTTGTGCTGTCAGTCTGGGTTTGCGAAAACACTTGTCTACTGAGCTGTTAATCCAGTCTGACCACTGTTTGTGTGCCTCGTAGAGGTCTTCTGAAGAAGAGGGGGTGGTAAACTCTAGATGATTGGTCCAACTTTCAGGTGCCAGCCTGGGCCATTTCTGTCCTAGAATAATGTCACCCCCTGATGGCTTTTGTATGAGTGGTTTAGCATACAGAAAAGGAATGTAGAAGTGGTCAGTCCAGGGGATTGGAATTGGAGTAAGCACCTGTAGTCTGGGGTCATTCGAAAAGATAGGATCAAGAATATGCCCTTTTTCATGTGTGGCAGAGCCCACAATCTGAGGAAGTTGCAGGGCCTCTAGGTCTGATAGAACTCTGTTGGAGGACGAGTTGTTGGTATCGTTCAAATGGATGTTGAAATTGCCCAAAGCTGTGAATGCGCTTTTTCCTACAATGAGGCTGGCAAGGACATCAGGAAGGGACTCTAGAAACGACGTGCATGGCCCTGGGGGCCTGTAAGCAAGAGTGCCAGAGAAAGAGGATGTGGGGGCGAGCATTATTCTGAATTGTATGGCGTCACAGTTTCTTAATTTCAGGGGAGTGATGGAGCAGCTGAACTGTACTTTATAGATGATGGCCACCCCGCCTCCTGTTTTTCCCACCCGGTCCAGTCTGCGTATGCCATAACCAGTGGGGAGGGTCAAGATAATGTCTGGCGTCGAGCTTTCTTTGAGCCATGTTTCTGTAATAAACATAACATCAAGAGCTTCATCCTCTAGGAGCAGCCCAATTGCGACTTTGTGCCCTGGGAGGGATCTGCAGTTAATGAGGCCCATTTCCAGTGTGCATTATTGCCATATATGACCTGTTTGCTGCGGGGTTGTGCAGACTCTTTTAAAGAGTAGTTACAATTTTGGCAAAGCGCTGTGCTTACCAGAGGATTGTCTACATCGAGGGAATGCATGCAAAGTGAAGACATGGCAGGTCTAAGCTGCTCTAGTTCACCCGCAGTGTACCTTCTTTGACTTTAAAGGTCTGAATGGAGACTTTAATTGCGTTATGGATTATAGTATAGACTCAACAAGACAGGCAGCTACTCCTAGAATGCGGAAGACGCAATCTGCTATAATAAAAATGGGGCGGTTGCAGACTATAAAAGACGCATGGAGATTGCTATATCCAACTATCCCAGGCTACACGTACTACTCTGCACCACAAAGGCAGTATTCTAGGATAGATATGGCATAGGTCTCCGATAACATAATATTGTCATCAGATATGGAAGTATGCCCTCGGGTTACTTCCGACCATAATCCTATTTTATTATCTTTTCGGGCCATGGCGGAATGTAGTACAATTAGATCTTTTTCCTTTGCACGATATTTACTTACTGATAGTGGATACTTGGCTATTATTAGTAAAAAGCTCGAGTTTTTTTTTTAAGGAGAATATGGGGTGAGCCTCCCCGCTTATTGTTTGGAACACAATGAAGGCTTTTGTAAGAGGGGTAAGTCAACAATTTATCTGGCAGCAGAATAAAGAGAGGAGAGCTGCAGGTAGGGCTGTCATTCAAGCATTACGTAATACTGAAATGCAACATGCAGAGGCGGTCCTGCGAGGTACTAGTGATCAGGATCTGTTGCTCCTCTCTCTGATAGATGCAAGAACAGCTACAAAAAAGTCATTTAGGGAGAGAATCACTGCTAGTTACAACAAACACCTGCTCTCACAATATGAATACGGGGAACAAATAGGAAAGGTGTTGGCTTACAAAGTGGCAGACGATAGGGCTAAAACTCAGATAAAAGCCATAAAAGGGACAAATGGGACCTTGTACACACATCCACAAATAATTTTAGAACAGTTCTCTACGTACTATCAAAAGCTGTATACACAGACTATAACATCAGAACCGGAAGACTTACAGAGGTATCTCCGGGGAAGTAATCTCCCAGTTTTGAGCGAGGAAGAATTGGTTTTTACTAGACAGCGATATCTAGTTTGAGGAAATAAGCATGGCAATATCTACTCTGCCCTCCAGGAAGGCAGCCGGAAGATTCTATACTTGTTGAATTCTACAAGGTCTTTAAAAATATCTTGACTTTACCTTTTAGTACGGTCATACAATATATTGGTTCAAGTGGGAAGATACAAGAATCTTGGAACATGACACAGATAGTTTAAAAAAAAAAAAGACAAACCCCTGAATAGTGCGGTTCCTATCGGCCGATCTCGCTTATAAATGACGATGCCAAGATCTTTGCAAAGATCTTGGCCAATCGTTGGCTCCGATAATGCCAAGATTGGTATCTGGCCAACAACACGGTTTTATTCAGGGCAGGGACACCACATTTCATGTTAACAGGGCAGTGGGGGCCTTCGATATGGCTGGCAAGTTGGCAATAAATCTTGGCATGATTCTTTTAGATGCCGAGAAGGCTTTCGACAGGGTGGAGTGGGACTTTCCATGGGCTACACTTGCACCATTTGGATTTAGAGGGTATTTTAGGCAATGGGTACAAGCTCTGTATAATAAACCTCAAGCTAAATTAATATACTTAGGCATACAATCAGCATCATTTCCAATTTTATGCGGTACTAGGCAGGGATGCCCTCTCTCTCCTCTGTTATTCGCTCTTTATATAGAGCCGTTTATTTGTGCATTGCAATCTAACTTACAAATTATTCCATTAGTGTCAGGCACAACTAAGCTTAAGGTCACTGCTTACGTGGATGACATTGCTGTTGATGGAGCAGGGGAAACAAAATAATGTGTACCCCTTTGAAATTAATGACCTCATAATTTAATGGTACTAACCGTTTGAAAATTGCATGAACTAACCAACAAATACACCCTTTGTTAAACATTTACACGCGGGCAAATCTGCTAAATGCATGAAGCTAACTAGTTTATTTACAAATGTGGAGCTGACTAACCAATATCGTGACTTAAGTAGTAAATAGTGAAAAATCGCATGATTTATGTTGCATAATAAGTTGTACCGTGGCAAAGAATGCAGGTGGTAAGTAAAATGGCTTTAAATGTCGCTTTTGCTAGGTAATACCTAATACGGGGTTTTATAATGGTGGGTGGTAAACAGAAAGGCTTATTTTCCATGTTTTGATTACTGTTGTGTTTGTTCTTATATTAGTTCCGTTCGGGCCTGCTAGGCCATGTTTCCAAAATGGCCGACAGAAATGATGAGATGCGCGCGCCGAACCCAAAGGATCCCTGTGCATTGGCGATGGAAAATTCTAATCACGTGTATGCGGCCTGTGCCCGGAGTTTGGTTGTCAAAGACAGTTTGACCTGCCATTAAGCGCCTGCCAAGAAGATCAGCATAGAATGCATGGGAATAAATGGATAAGGACAAACGACATGGATGAAGTAATGTGTGGCCATCGGATTTGTTACAAGAAGATTATAACAAATGGAACTACTTTTGGACACAAAACTTACTGTGTGCTTTATTGTCCCAAACTGGATCGAACAAGGAGGGCGATGAGGTGACCATCACCACCCCTCCAAATGGACCAATTAGCGTGATTCTTGCCCCGAAAGTTTGCAACTATTGGGTGTAGTGAGCCAGAAAATAGGGTATAAGAGGGTCTGCTCTGACGTTGTTAAAAAACTTGCTTTTTCATTTTTCCGACTTGATGCTGAGAGAGACTCTTGTCATTTTGGACTTTGAATTTTGATCGAGGAGGAACGAGAACGTTGCGGGAAGTCTGCCCCGGGAGGTACGACCGAGCAGATTAGCGGGACAGTCAGTCAGTTTGGGAGTCATATCCAGTGATCTGCGGTTCATCTTCTTTGGTGAACTTTTCTTGCCATCACTTCATGGCTGAGGGTAAAGCATAATTTTTCTTTATTGAATTTTCCTAATTGCTTTTACTGATGATTTCTAAGTGTTTTGTTTAATAAAGAATTTTACTTACTTATGAAAAAGAATTTAGATAAAATCATATTCTAACTTAAATTGAGTCTGTGGTTCTTTGAAATAAAATCAATGATATATTAAAGGTTAAAAGTTCTAATTGTGATTGAGCTGGTCTTAATCACCATCAACTGATTCTACTAGTTGGTCCATCGACCAAAATAGCGGAGTACCTTGATGTTTAGAACTGACAGGATTTGACGTTAATGTATATAATGTATAATTATAATTCTGTTATTTTATAAGGTATCCCGCTCGTCCAGCAGCTCATTTCTCCTTAGCGTTTAAATCCAGAAGATTGAATGAGTGTATGTGAGCGGTGTCATGGGCCCCACCGACATAGTTTGTGTGTAGGTGTTTTTACCTGGATTGGTGTCCTAAGGAGAAATTTATATTAGCCGCGCTGGATCAGATTTCTTGGTAGCAGAGATATGGTTTCTATAGATTAGTTTGGTGATTATTATTTATTGATTATTGATTTTATATGTCTAACACTCCATGTTAAGTTTGCATTACGTTATATGTAAGTCTAAAGTTTTGAAGCTTCCGGAAGTAGGAAGTGGACACGTGTGGCAAGAGAAGTCACACGGAATTGTGCATTGTCTGATTTCAAATTTGGTGATAACACAGGACTGTGTTATGATAGGGAAATTTCATGTATGAATAATGTGTGAATGGAAAAAGCAACAGGTTTTCTTGTGAAACTTTGGCCTTAATTCTCAGGAGCAGTGTAGTCTCCACATGTGTTTTATCCCCAGAGAAA
This sequence comes from Calotriton arnoldi, assembly GCA_963921515.1. Taxonomy (NCBI): domain Eukaryota; kingdom Metazoa; phylum Chordata; class Amphibia; order Caudata; family Salamandridae; genus Calotriton; species Calotriton arnoldi. The sequence continues at coordinate 735,856 of CAWUFW010005859.1, read as the reverse complement.
CGGGTTTACCTCTTGCTTGAGAGAAGGGTAAGGTAGAGGGAAGTGCTACATTTATCGAACAAAACAGTAATCTTGTAAGAAAGAATAAACTATCCTTTTTGTTTAGGGAAACAGACAATGGAAATGTGTTTTACGTTGTAACTAATAAATTTAGTCGACAAGACAAGTTAAGAACAGTACCGATAATTTTTGTAAAGGAGGGGTCAGCAGGAGCAGGAGTAGGGCTGACGTCAACAAGAACCGCGCTGGTATTTGCCAGTGGGGAAACACGGAGAGTTTCTTGATTGGTGCGTTGGTGTGAGACGCGCTGGAATAGGTTAGTGTGAGAGTGACGTAAACGCTTCCTGATTGGTGCGTTGGTGTGAGACGCGCTGGGATAGGTTCAAATAACCGAGCAGTAGAAAAAGCAGCTTAGTGAAGGATTGTGTGAGTCACTTCGACAAAACAAACAGTGAAAATGCCTTATTATAATGAATACAAGAGAGAGAAACCGTCTTGGTTGACTAAAATTAAGAACTTTTTAAAGAAAGATAAGAAGGTTGTGACTAGGGAAGGAAAAGTACTTCCTCCGCCGAAACGCCAGCATCTCATATGATGTTGAAATATGGCTATCATACTTGCATTTGGTTGGAAAATTGGGTGAAATACACCAAAGGCGATGGAGTATTAGCATTTCCAGAAAATGGTTCATTTAGCACAGCAGTACTTCGAAATTTGAGAGAAAAGATGATGAAACTTGAACCGAGACCTAGACCGACACAGTTTGAAGCTTTAGGTGAATGGGAAGACGAGATGTATGAAAGGGAAAAGCACAGAGGTGCAAAGAATTATAGTTTGGTTCATGGAAGAGTATGGGGAGTGAATCATGAGGACAGGATGAGAAGATGGCGATTATGCTAACATGACGGATGGTATGTTTCCTGCCAGAACGGTTGAAGAAATTACAGGGAAAAAGTGCACGGAGAAAAAGAGGCATGTAGTAACAGAGAGATGTGGGTATGGAGGTAGTGACACAGAGGATGAGTTGCTGGAGGACATTTTGAATAAAAGACCCCCTCCATATCAACAGGATTCTGCGGTGGTGACACCAAATGCACCGCCAATGAGAACTGTGATGAGTCAAAGCCCAGAACGATGGTCTGAAATAAATAGTCAAATTAATAAGTTAGAAACACCACAGACTGTGAGACATGATAATGGTAATACAGATGAATTAGCCAGAACCACAAAAGAACTGACTGAAAAGATAAGATAATTAACAAAGAATATGGAAGCTGTGACTGTACCAGTAACTATTGGTCAAAAAATCAAAGGAGGGAGTGAAGAGGAAAAAGGTAGAATCGTCCTCCTCTTGATACTGTTACCTAACATAGGGATTCTACCATGTATTATGTGAATATATATGCACCCATGTGTGTGCTGCTATTTTTATTTTTATTTGAAGTGTCTAGTCATATGTGAAAAATGGTGCAAAAGGATCAGAGCTCCTTCTCTCAATTTGTGGGAAGGGCAATGTTTCAAAAAATTGTAAAATACCCCTCACACACTGAAACCTGATTCAGTGTCATGCTTCATCATTGGGGTCTTCCCGCCCCTCTACGGCACGGGCGTGCTACGACTTACATAGACGCAGGAGCACTTTATTCAGTGATTGGTGAGTATGTGTAGTGCGTGGGATCGTGAAAAGAAAATGTGAGATGGTTAAAAATTCTCTGGCTAGTGGAACGAAAATACTTTATTGTCTTCCCTGGCTGAGAATAGTAAAAGTGGGGAGGTGTAGATGGTGTACTATAATGAGTCACCTCCTACAAGGTCGACATGTTTCAGAAGCCATCCCCTTGGCTTTCTTCCTCAGGACCAAAAACCGATCCCTGTTACACCTCAATGGGTGATAGAATAAATGTACATATGCCTGATAGTCACAAACACTGTCCTTTGTTCCCTGTTATGGGAGTAGAAAAATATACCACTTGTATATCTTAAGAACCTGAAAAGAAAAATATTTTGGATAAATCATGGCTTTCATCATTTATCTTTATTTATTCACATCACCATCACGTTGAAAGTTTTAAGGTTTTTTGTGATATATTTTTCTTGTGCAACCCTTTTGTAGGTAATGGTACCATTTGGTAAGTATCCTCTACTCATAAATCATCTGAAAGAACACTCCTTGTGATTTCTAGTGCCCAGTATCACATTTATTCAACATTCTTTCATACATATGTATCTCTTTGCAAGATACATTTTATGTTACAATACATTCATACATAAAGGAAATGTTTGTACACTCCTCTTGTGCCCCTAAAAGGTTACAGATTGATGTTCACAGCAACTGAGCACTCGCATTCATACTCCCATGATGAGCCTTGGAAAAAATGGGAGATGTTTGGCAAAAGTCTGTGCACTCGTCCTTTTTAACTGTGATCTCATGGTGTGTCTTTTATATAAAAAATGGTATTCATGCTCTCAAAAGGACGTGCCATAATAATACATACTTTAGAATTTAATCGTTATCGCTCCATGAGCTCACACGAGCGGTGTTGGGCGCCTTCAAATAGACACTGTAGGTATTTTAAAAGAACAGAAGGAAAAACAAGGTTTTAACGCCAGCACTGCTGAGTGTCCCTATGACACAGTATTATTATCTTCTTTCCAATAAAACTACTTTTTGTCTTGATTCAATTATGGTATTTTATTAAGCCAAGGTGGTATTCAATTTTTTTTCATCCCACCTAGTTAATAATCATACATCTTCATGAAGTACTTTTCTTCATGACATTAGTTCCAACAATGGAAGTATTACATTGTCATCCAATCTCAATGCATTTTAGGCCCAAGAGGCCCTTCGTCAGGGATGTCAATTCTGAAAGACATATATAGACAAACCATGAGGAGATAACAAGTCTCAGCCATCCGGCTGTTTCATAGACAATACACATACATAAGGCTGTGTGCAATACATACCCCAACTACTGTCTGGTATCAAACCTATTACATATCACCTATGTGAAACAACGTACATCACCTGCCAGGTGAGTGTCACCATTCTAACCATTTTAACCAGTCTCAGTTCCGAGGTCATAGAGTTCCAGAGTTTTGGGACCTGGTGTGAAAAGGATCTTCCACCCCATCTTGATCTCTTTATCTTTGGTATGTTCATCAGGAAATCGGATGAGGACCTGAGGGACCTATTCGGGATGTATGGGGAGACGAGGGATCTTACAATGGCCGGACCGCTCCCCTGCATGGCTTTGTGGGCAAGGCAGAGTGCTTTAAACTTAACCCTGGATTGAATAGGTAGCCAATGCAGTTTTTTCAGAGAGGATCCCACTGATTCATGTCCGGGGATCTTCAGGAGCATTCTGGCTGCAGCATTTTGGACCACCGGCAGCCTGTCGGTCACATATTTAGGAGAACCCAGATACAGGGAATTGCCGTAGTCCAGTCGTGAGACCACCAGAGCCTGGACCACCTATTTCCGAGCCTTTTCTGGGATTAGGTCCATGATCTTTCGGATCATCCGTAGTATACCGAAACAGGTTGCCGATAATTTTTTGACTTGTGTTTCCATGGAGAGATTCTGGTCTAGCCACATCCCCAGATTATTTATGGATGGCTTAGGAACGGGGGAAGGACACCAACCCCCAGGCCAACTGATCCCGGCCCGTGGATCCGGGCCATTGCCCAGGAACATCAGCTCCGTTTTGCCGCCATTCAGGTTTAGGCTACAGTTAGCCATCGATTTTCCAATTTTTTCCATGCATGGTACCAGCTGCAGATGGTTCGAATTCATCTCTTCTGACACTGAGACCACAAGCTGAGTGCCATCAGCGTAGGAAACAATTGACAAGCCAAACTCCTGTACAATGTGAGCTAGGGGACTCAGATAAATGTTGAACAGGGTCGGGCTGAGCGCCGAACCCTGAGATACTCCGTAGGGAGCAGTGAAAATATCTGAGAGGATGGCCGATTCCATACCTTGGAATGATCTGTCACTGAGGAAAGAGGCAAGCTATTGATTGGCTTTATCCTTAATCCCTAGCTCTTTGAGCCTATGTATTGAGATCTTATGGTCCACGGTATCAAAAGCCGCACTAAGATCCAAAAGTAGAATTGCGGCGGCTGTCCCCTGGTCGAGTATAATTTTCAATTTCTCAGTAATCACTAAAAGGGCTGACTCTGTGCTATGTTCTGGACGAAACTCCATCTGAGTCTGGGCAATATGTTATTCTCCTCCAGGAAATGAGAGATGATGCTATTGACATGTTTCTCAGTGACTGTACCCAGAATGGGTCGTAGTGAGATGGGACGGAAATTTCCCAATACCGTGGGATCAAGTTGAGGTTTCTTGAGCAGAGACTTCACTGTAGCATGCTTCCACTCTTTGGGCACTATCCCTGTGTTTAGGGATAGCGAGATAAGGTCAGCCATTTTGTAGAGGATCGGATCACCACCCTGAAGTAAGATGTGCGGGGAATCGAGTGGAGACCCTGACTTAATGTTACTCAGGAGGACACCAGAGCGTTCTTTGCTCAACGTTGCAAAGCTACCCAATGACAAAGGCGTGGCAGTCCAGGCTGTTCTGGGCTGGGGAGTAGGTCCTTCCTACCAGAGCTGTCCTATCTCACTTCAGGGTTGTCCACGGGACAATTATGTAGCGAGTTATATATGTTTTCCATTTTGTTTTTAAAAAAGTGGCTATCTCGTTCCATCTCTCTTTTGAGGGGTGATGTGTGTGTGAGCTTTGTTCAATTGTGGTGAGTGATTTCACAATTTTGAATAATTCTTTGGGGGAGTTGGAGGACTTATTAATCCTCTCCTCGTAGAATTCTGCCTGAGCTATCTTAATGTCATCATGATATTGTCTGATGGCTTTTTTATATAATAACTTAAGGTCTGGGGCATATATTTTCCTTCAGCTCCTTTTGAGTTTCTTGCAGTGCTTTTTCTGAGAGGTTAACTGGGTGTTGAACCAGGTGGCTCTTTTGGGGTTCCGTTGTGCTGTCAGTCTGGGTTTGCGAAAACACTTGTCTACTGAGCTGTTAATCCAGTCTGACCACTGTTTGTGTGCCTCGTAGAGGTCTTCTGAAGAAGAGGGGGTGGTAAACTCTAGATGATTGGTCCAACTTTCAGGTGCCAGCCTGGGCCATTTCCGTCCTAGAATAATGTCACCCCCTGATGGCTTTTGTATGAGTGGTTTAGCATACAGAAAAGGAATGTAGAAGTGGTCAGTCCAGGGGATTGGAATTGGAGTAAGCACCTGTAGTCTGGGGTCATTCGAAAAGATAGGATCAAGAATATGCCCTTTTTCATGTGTGGCAGAGCCCACAATCTGAGGAAGTTGCAGGGCCTCTAGGTCTGATAGAACTCTGTTGGAGGACGAGTTGTTGGTATCGTTCAAATGGATGTTGAAATTGCCCAAAGCTGTGAATGCGCTTTTTCCTACAATGAGGCTGGCAAGGACATCAGGAAGGGACTCTAGAAACGACGTGCATGGCCCTGGGGGCCTGTAAGCAAGAGTGCCAGAGAAAGAGGATGTGGGGGCGAGCATTATTCTGAATTGTATGGCGTCACAGTTTCTTAATTTCAGGGGAGTGATGGAGCAGCTGAACTGTACTTTATAGATGATGGCCACCCCGCCTCCTGTTTTTCCCACCCGGTCCAGTCTGCGTATGCCATAACCAGTGGGGAGGGTCAAGATAATGTCTGGCGTCGAGCTTTCTTTGAGCCATGTTTCTGTAATAAACATAACATCAAGAGCTTCATCCTCTAGGAGCAGCCCAATTGCGACTTTGTGCCCTGGGAGGGATCTGCAGTTAATGAGGCCCATTTCCAGTGTGCATTATTGCCATATATGACCTGTTTGCTGCGGGGTTGTGCAGACTCTTTTTAAAGAGTAGTTACAATTTTGGCAAAGCGCTGTGCTTACCAGAGGATTGTCTACATCGAGGGAATGCATTGAAAGTGAAGACATGGCAGGTCTAAGCTGCTCTAGTTCACCCGCAGTGTACCTTCTTTGACTTTAAAGGTCTGAATGGAGACTTTAATTGCGTTATGGATTATAGTATAGACTCAACAAGACAGGCAGCTACTCCTAGAATGCGGAAGACGCAATCTGCTATAATAAAAATGGGGCGGTTGCAGACTATAAAAGACGCATGGAGATTGCTATATCCAACTATCCCAGGCTACACGTACTACTCTGCACCACAAAGGCAGTATTCTAGGATAGATATGGCATAGGTCTCCGATAACATAATATTGTCATCAGATATGGAAGTATGCCCTCGGGTTACTTCCGACCATAATCCTATTTTATTATCTTTTCGGGCCATGGCGGAATGTAGTACAATTAGATCTTTTTCCTTTGCACGATATTTACTTACTGATAGTGGATACTTGGCTATTATTAGTAAAAAGCTCTAGTTTTTTTTTTAAGGAGAATATGGGGTGAGCCTCCCCGCTTATTGTTTGGAACACAATGAAGGCTTTTGTAAGAGGGTAAGTCAACAATTTATCTGGCAGCAGAATAAAGAGAGGAGAGCTGCAGGTAGGGCTGTCATTCAAGCATTACGTAATACTGAAATGCAACATGCAGAGGCGGTCCTGCGAGGTACTAGTGATCAGGATCTGTTGCTCCTCTCTCTGATAGATGCAAGAACAGCTACAAAAAGTCATTTAGGGAGAGAATCACTGCTAGTTACAACAAACACCTGCTCTCACAATATGAATACGGGGAACAAATAGGAAAGGTGTTGGCTTACAAAGTGGCAGACGATAGGGCTAAAACTCAGATAAAAGCCATAAAAGGGACAAATGGGACCTTGTACACACATCCACAAATAATTTTAGAACAGTTCTCTACGTACTATCAAAAGCTGTATACACAGACTATAACATCAGAACCGGAAGACTTACAGAGGTATCTCCGGGGAAGTAATCTCCCAGTTTTGAGCGAGGAAGAATTGGTTTTTACTAGACAGCGATATCTAGTTTGAGGAAATAAGCATGGCAATATCTACTCTGCCCTCCAGGAAGGCAGCCGGAAGATTCTATACTTGTTGAATTCTACAAGGTCTTTAAAAATATCTTGACTTTACCTTTTAGTACGGTCATACAATATATTGGTTCAAGTGGGAAGATACAAGAATCTTGGAACATGACACAGATAGTTTAAAAAAAAAAAAAAGACAAACCCCCTGAATAGTGCGGTTCCTATCGGCCGATCTCGCTTATAAATGACGATGCCAAGATCTTTGCAAAGATCTTGGCCAATCGTTTGGCTCCGATAATGCCAAGATTGGTATCTGGCCAACAACACGGTTTTATTCAGGGCAGGGACACCACATTTCATGTTAACAGGGCAGTGGGGGCCTTCGATATGGCTGGCAAGTTGGCAATAAATCTTGGCATGATTCTTTTAGATGCCGAGAAGGCTTTCGACAGGGTGGAGTGGGACTTTCCATGGGCTACACTTGCACCATTTGGATTTAGAGGGTATTTTAGGCAATGGGTACAAGCTCTGTATAATAAACCTCAAGCTAAATTAATATACTTAGGCATACAATCAGCATCATTTCCAATTTTATGCGGTACTAGGCAGGGATGCCCTCTCTCTCCTCTGTTATTCGCTCTTTATATAGAGCCGTTTATTTGTGCATTGCAATCTAACTTACAAATTATTCCATTAGTGTCAGGCACAACTAAGCTTAAGGTCACTGCTTACGTGGATGACATTGCTGTTGATGGAGCAGGGGAAACAAAATAATGTGTACCCCTTTGAAATTAATGACCTCATAATTTAATGGTACTAACCGTTTGAAAATTGCATGAACTAACCAACAAATACACCCTTTGTTAAACATTTACACGCGGGCAAATCTGCTAAATGCATGAAGCTAACTAGTTTATTTACAAATGTGGAGCTGACTAACCAATATCGTGACTTAAGTAGTAAATAGTGAAAAATCGCATGATTTATGTTGCATAATAAGTTGTACCGTGGCAAAGAATGCAGGTGGTAAGTAAAATGGCTTTAAATGTCGCTTTTGCTAGGTAATACCTAATACGGGGTTTTATAATGGTGGGTGGTAAACAGAAAGGCTTATTTTCCATGTTTTGATTACTGTTGTGTTTGTTCTTATATTAGTTCCGTTCGGGCCTGCTAAGCCATGTTTCCAAAATGGCCGACAGAAATGATGAGATGCGCGCGCCGAACCCAAAGGATCCCTGTGCATTGGCGATGGAAAATTCTAATCACGTGTATGCGGCCTGTGCCCGGAGTTTGGTTGTCAAAGACAGTTTGACCTGCCATTAAGCGCCTGCCAAGAAGATCAGCATAGAATGCATGGGAATAAATGGATAAGGACAAACGACATGGATGAAGTAATGTGTGGCCATCGGATTTGTTACAAGAAGATTATAACAAATGGAACTACTTTTGGACACAAAACTTACTGTGTGCTTTATTGTCCCAAACTGGATCGAACAAGGAGGGCGATGAGGTGACCATCACCACCCTCCAAATGGACCAATTAGCGTGATTCTTGCCCCGAAAGTTTGCAACTATTGGGTGTAGTGAGCCAGAAAATAGGGTATAAGAGGGTCTGCTCTGACGTTGTTAAAAAACTTGCTTTTTCATTTTTCCGACTTGATGCTGAGAGAGACTCTTGTCATTTTGGACTTTGAATTTTGATCGAGGAGGAACGAGAACGTTGCGGGAAGTCTGCCCCGGGAGGTACGACCGAGCAGATTAGCGGGACAGTCAGTCAGTTTGGGAGTCATATCCAGTGATCTGCGGTTCATCTTCTTTGGTGAACTTTTCTTGCCATCACTTCATGGCTGAGGGTAAAGCATAATTTTTCTTTATTGAATTTTCCTAATTGCTTTTACTGATGATTTCTAAGTGTTTTGTTTAATAAAGAATTTTACTTACTTATGAAAAAGAATTTAGATAAAATCATATTCTAACTTAAATTGAGTCTGTGGTTCTTTGAAATAAAATCAATGATATATTAAAGGTTAAAAGTTCTAATTGTGATTGAGCTGGTCTTAATCACCATCAACTGATTCTACTAGTTGGTCCATCGACCAAAATAGCGGAGTACCTTGATGTTTAGAACTGACAGGATTTGACGTTAATGTATATAATGTATAATTATAATTCTGTTATTTTATAAGGTATCCCGCTCGTCCAGCAGCTCATTTCTCCTTAGCGTTTAAATCCAGAAGATTGAATGAGTGTATGTGAGCGGTGTCATGGGCCCCACCGACATAGTTTGTGTGTAGGTGTTTTTACCTGGATTGGTGTCCTAAGGAGAAATTTATATTAGCCGCGCTGGATCAGATTTCTTGGTAGCAGAGATATGGTTTCTATAGATTAGTTTGGTGATTATTATTTATTGATTATTGATTTTATATGTCTAACACTCCATGTTAAGTTTGCATTACGTTATATGTAAGTCTAAAGTTTTGAAGCTTCCGGGAAGTAGGAAGTGGACACGTGTGGCAAGAGAAGTCACACGGAATTGTGCATTGTCTGATTTCAAATTTGGTGATAACACAGGACTGTGTTATGATAGGGAAATTTCATGTATGAATAATGTGTGAATGGAAAAAGCAACAGGTTTTCTTGTGAAACTTTGGCCTTAATTCTCAGGAGCAGTGTAGTCTCCACATGTGTTTTATCCCCAGAGAAACGGGTTTACCTCTTGCTTGAGAGAAGGGTAAGGTAGAGGGAAGTGCTACATTTATCGAACAAAACAGTAATCTTGTAAGAAAGAATAAACTATCCTTTTTGTTTAGGGAAACAGACAATGGAAATGTGTTTTACGTTGTAACTAATAAATTTAGTCGACAAGACAAGTTAAGAACAGTACCGATAATTTTTGTAAAGGAGGGGTCAGCAGGAGCAGGAGTAGGGCTGACGTCAACAAGAACCGCGCTGGTATTTGCCAGTGGGGGAAACACGGAGAGTTTCTTGATTGGTGCGTTGGTGTGAGACGCGCTGGAATAGGTTAGTGTGAGAGTGACGTAAACGCTTCCTGATTGGTGCGTTGGTGTGAGACGCGCTGGGATAGGTTCAAATAACCGAGCAGTAGAAAAAGCAGCTTAGTGAAGGATTGTGTGAGTCACTTCGACAAAACAAACAGTGAAAATGCCTTATTATAATGAATACAAGAGAGAGAAACCGTCTTGGTTGACTAAAATTAAGAACTTTTTAAAGAAAGATAAGAAGGTTGTGACTAGGGAAGGAAAAGTACTTCCTCCGCCGAAAACGCCAGCATCTCATATGATGTTGAAATATGGCTATCATACTTGCATTTGGTTGGAAAATTGGGTGAAATACACCAAAGGCGATGGAGTATTAGCATTTCCAGAAAATGGTTCATTTAGCACAGCAGTACTTCGAAATTTGAGAGAAAAGATGATGAAACTTGAACCGAGACCTAGACCGACACAGTTTGAAGCTTTAGGTGAATGGGAAGACGAGATGTATGAAAGGGAAAAGCACAGAGGTGCAAAGAATTATAGTTTGGTTCATGGAAGAGTATGGGGAGTGAATCATGAGGACAGGATGAGAAGATGGCGATTATGCTAACATGACGGATGGTATGTTTCCTGCCAGAACGGTTGAAGAAATTACAGGGAAAAAGTGCACGGAGAAAAAGAGGCATGTAGTAACAGAGAGATGTGGGTATGGAGGTAGTGACACAGAGGATGAGTTGCTGGAGGACATTTTGAATAAAAGACCCCCTCCATATCAACAGGATTCTGCGGTGGTGACACCAAATGCACCGCCAATGAGAACTGTGATGAGTCAAAGCCCAGAACGATGGTCTGAAATAAATAGTCAAATTAATAAGTTAGAAACACCACAGACTGTGAGACATGATAATGGTAATACAGATGAATTAGCCAGAACCACAAAAGAACTGACTGAAAAGATAAGATAATTAACAAAGAATATGGAAGCTGTGACTGTACCAGTAACTATTGGTCAAAAAATCAAAGGAGGGAGTGAAGAGGAAAAAGGTAGAATCGTCCTCCTCTTGATACTGTTACCTAACATAGGGATTCTACCATGTATTATGTGAATATATATGCACCCATGTGTGTGCTGCTATTTTTATTTTTATTTGAAGTGTCTAGTCATATGTGAAAAATGGTGCAAAAGGATCAGAGCTCCTTCTCTCAATTTGTGGGAAGGGCAATGTTTCAAAAAATTGTAAAATACCCCTCACACACTGAAACCTGATTCAGTGTCATGCTTCATCATTGGGGTCTTCCCGCCCCTCTACGGCACGGGGCGTGCTACGACTTACATAGACGCAGGAGCACTTTATTCAGTGATTGGTGAGTATGTGTAGTGCGTGGGATCGTGAAAAGAAAATGTGAGATGGTTAAAAATTCTCTGGCTAGTGGAACGAAAATACTTTATTGTCTTCCCTGGCTGAGAATAGTAAAAGTGGGGAGGTGTAGATGGTGTACTATAATGAGTCACCTCCTACAAGGTCGACATGTTTCAGAAGCCATCCCCTTGGCTTTCTTCCTCAGGACCAAAACCGATCCCTGTTACACCTCAATGGGTGATAGAATAAATGTACATATGCCTGATAGTCACAAACACTGTCCTTTGTTCCCTGTTATGGGAGTAGAAAAATATACCACTTGTATATCTTAAGAACCTGAAAAGAAAAATATTTTGGATAAATCATGGCTTTCATCATTTATCTTTATTTATTCACATCACCATCACGTTGAAAGTTTTAAGGTTTTTTGTGATATATTTTTCTTGTGCAACCCTTTTGTAGGTAATGGTACCATTTGGTAAGTATCCTCTACTCATAAATCATCTGAAAGAACACTCCTTGTGATTTCTAGTGCCCAGTATCACATTTATTCAACATTCTTTCATACATATGTATCTCTTTGCAAGATACATTTTATGTTACAATACATTCATACATAAAGGAAATGTTTGTACACTCCTCTTGTGCCCCTAAAAGGTTACAGATTGATGTTCACAGCAACTGAGCACTCGCATTCATACTCCCATGATGAGCCTTGGAAAAAATGGGAGATGTTTGGCAAAAGTCTGTGCACTCGTCCTTTTTAACTGTGATCTCATGGTGTGTCTTTTTATATAAAAAATGGTATTCATGCTCTCAAAAGGACGTGCCATAATAATACATACTTTAGAATGTAATCGTTATCGCTCCATGAGCTCACACGAGCGGTGTTGGGCGCCTTCAAATAGACACTGTAGGTATTTTAAAAGAACAGAAGGAAAAACAAGGTTTTAACGCCAGGGTCGTTTTTAAACAAACAAGCGTGGTCTCTTTGGCCTAACTGAGGTTTGCCAGAGCCCGGTGTTTTAAAGTGCAAGGAGGCATGCTTGATAGGAAACAGGTGTGGCTGGAAACACTAGACCTTGAAATTTTAAAGATGGCCACCGGTAAATGGACCCTAGGGTCCATTCACCGGCGGCCATCTTTGAAAATTCCAAGGTCTAGTGTTTTTTCCAGCCGACTCAGTGTTAATCGTTCCAACAGGAAGTGGATCAAAATGAACTCTGTTTTGGGTCCATTTACCGGCGGCCATCTTTAAAATTTCAAGGTCTCGACAATGGCATGTCCTTAAAAAGGCCAAAGAGACCACGCTTGTTTGTTTAAAAACGACCCTGGCGTTAAAACCTTGTTTTTCCTTCTGTTCTTTTAAAATACCTACAGTGTCTATTAGAAGGCGCCCAACACCGCTCGTGTGAGCTCCTGGAGCGATAACGATTAAATTCTAAAGTATGTATTATTATGGCACGTCCTTTGAGAGCATGAATACCATTTTTATATAAAAAGACACACCATGAGATCACAGTTAAAAAGGACGAGTGCACAGACTTTTGCCAAACATCTCCCATTTTTTCCAAGGCTCATCATGGGAGTATGAATGCGAGTGCTCAGTTGCTGTGAACATCAATCTGTAACCTTTAGGGGCACAAGAGGAGTGTACAAACATTTCCTTTATGTATGAATGTATTGTAACATAAAATGTATCTTGCAAAGAGATACATATGTATGAAAGAATGTTGAATAAATGTGATACTGGGCACTAGAAATCACAAGGAGTGTTCTTTTAGATAATTTATGAGTAGAGGATACTTACCAAATGGTACCATTACCTACAAAAGGGTTGCACAAGAAAATATATCACAAAAAGCTGAAAACTTTCAACGTGATGGTGATGTGAATAGATAAAGATAAATGATGAAAGCCATGATTTATCCAAAATATTTTTCTTTTCAGGTTCTTAAGATATACAAGTATTTTTCTACTCCCATAACAGGGAACAAAGGACAGTGTTTGTGACTATCAGGCATATGTACATTTATTCTATCACCCATTGAGGTGTAACAGGGATCGGTTTTTGGTCCTGAGGAAGAAAGCCAAGGGGATGGCTTCTGAAACATGGCTTCTGAAACATGTCGACCTTGTAGGAGGTGACTCATAATAGTACACCATCTACACCTCCCCACTTTTACTATTCTCAGCCAGGGAAGACAATAAAGTATTTTCGTTCCACTAGCCAGAGAATTTTTAACCATCTCACATTTTCTTTTCACGATCCCACGCACTACACATACTCACCAATCACTGAATAAAGTGCTCCTGCGTCTACGTAAGTTGTAGCACGCCCCGTCCTGTAGAGGGGCGGGAAGACCCCAATGATGAAGCATGACACTGAATCAGGTTTCAGTGTGTGAGGGGTATTTTACAATTTTTTGAAACATTGCCCTTCCCACAAATTGAGAGAAGGAGCTCTGATCCTTTTGCACCATTTTTCACGTATGACTAGACACTTCATATAAAAATAAAAATAAAAATAGCAGCACACACATACGGGTGCATATATATTCCCAGTAACTATTGGGCCAGTAATCCCAGTATTTGAAAATCAAAAGATAGATGAACATACCTTAACAATTCCATTAAATTCTAGTATGCAAAGGGTAAGAGAAGAAACAATTCCAGAAAATAGAGAGAAAGAAGATTTTGTCTGTCCCTATAGACTAAGTCCACCCGTAAATTTGACAATTAGTGAGAGTCAGATAAATAGGACTCCTAGGGGAGCTGAGTCAGCAACTGAAACCCCAGAGAGAAATACAAATTGGATGGAATTAAATAGGACCCCTGTGGGTCCAACCGCAGAAGAATTAAATGATTGGGTAAGGAGTTTACAGAAAAAGGATGCTGAACCACAACTTTTGGATGTGGTCAGATTAAAAATAGATATGGAAGAATTGATTCTAGGAACTATTGGTTCAGATCGATTGAAGTCCTATCAAGATGAGGAGTTAATGTTCATGTCTAAAAGCATCACTTGGAGAGCTAGGAATTTACATGAAAAACTAGAAGAAACAGCGAATGAATTGGGAGTAGATTTTGGGAAGATTAAAGGATTACAGAAACCGTACAGGGTAGATTTCAGCGAGAAAGACATAGAAAATCTGAACACTTCAGGACGATTGACCCAGATAAAATAACTAATTGTCTTACTGAGAGGATGAGGAAATCTAGATAGATGGAGAAGTAGGTGGATAAGAAGGAAAGAGGGAACAACAGATAAAGCATCATTGGCTTTTCCAGTAAAAGAGAAAGAACAAACAGTAATGGAGTGTCCTATGAGAGAAACCCCAGGAGGAAGTTATGTACACGTTCCATGGTCCAGACAAGATATATTGTCATTTACGAATGATTTTCCAAGATTGAGAGAAAAACCTGTAGAATGGTATAGGCAGGTAGAGAGGTTTGTAAAGGTTTCAAAAGTATTGTGGGAAGATCTAGATGGACTATTTGAAATTGTTGTCCCTGCAGATTTATGGACAGAATGTACAATCACAGTTGATTGGTGTTAGACCTGGCACTGTTGGCGTGGGTCTCCCTTCCATTTTTTGCTGTTGCCTCATGTGTTTTTGCTGGTTATAGATGCTTTGGGCACTGTGCCACTGCTGTTCAGTGCCACAGTGCAAGTGCTCCCTATGTTAAATTGGTGTATGGATTAGTGATTCCATGATTGGTTGATTTGATTCACTGTAAGACCCTAGTACAGTGCACTGGTTGTGCCCAGGGCTTGTGACTCAAATGCTGCTGGTGGGCTTGCAGCACTGGTTGTGCCACCCACAGAAGCAGTCTGTAAAAGTGTGTCTCAGGTCTCCCATTGCAGAGCCTGTGTGCAGTCTGGTACTGCCTTGTTGACTGGGCAAGTGCACCCACTTGCCAGTCCCCAAACCTTCCCTTTTCTGCATATTAGTCACCCCTATGGTAGGCCCAAGGGCAGGGTGCATTGTAAGGATAAGGTAGGACATGCCCTGTTGTGTGTGGCAAGTCCTAATAGTGAATTACAGCCATTTTCGTTTTTCACTATTGCAAGGCTACCTGTTCCCCATAGGCCAGAATGGGCAGTTTGATTATTACATTTTATAATCCTAACTGACCCAGGGAACTAGGTAGAAAATCGAGTTTAGTATGCCTGAACTCAGAATGATAAAATACATCTTTTAGTGAAGTTGGTTTTAACATCCTGTGTTTGAAAATACCACTTTTAGAAAGTAGGTATTTTCTTGCCTAACTATCCAAGCCTGCCTCTGCTAGGTTGTGTATTCCTTGTCTGGGATTGTGAGTGACAGGGGCTGGGGGATTCCAGGAGACAGGGTGAGTCAGCACAGGGCTGAATAGAGAGATCTGCATGGAGATGGGTGGGAGGAGTTGCACCTGGGACCTGAATAGGGCTGTGCCTTCTCTCCACAATGCTGGCTCCACCTCCTGTGGTGTGTCTGATGTCCCTGCCCTGCACTATGAAAGGAAAGAAGGAGTCTTGTCAACAAAGTGCTCCAGGACTGACCAGAACTGGTTTGGACTAGGCAAAGGCCTCTCTGCCTTCAGAGAACAAAGAGAAACTGTGTATTAAAAGGGGGACCCAAACCCCAGAACTTTAGATCACTTTGGGAAACAAGAAGAACCTTTGCTGAGGAGAGGAACCAGAGAGACTGAGGAGGAGACTATCCCTAAGCGTGAGGGATTGGCCTGCAGTGGTTGCCTGACTGCCAAAGAAAGGAGAAAGGAACTTTGTGTGTACTTTCATCAACTTGTAAAAGATCTCCAAGGGCTTGAGAGAAGAGCTTGCCTCCTGACCGAAGTCTCAGGGATACCAGACTTCACCCCTTTCTGTTTGCCTGCATCTCGAACTTGCTGTTCTGGTGCTACAGAAGGAATTTGCAACACCGACGCCAGCGAGCAACGCCGTCTCCTGCATCGAAGCTGTGAGCGCTGCTCCGACTTGCAACGTAGACCCGACACCGGCCGCTGTGCTCCATCGACGCCAGCGAGCGACATCGCCAGCCTGCCATAGCCGTGAGCACTGCTCCGACTTGCGACGCCGGCCCAACGCCTGCTGCTGTGCCGCATCGACTCCGAAGCCGACATGATCGCGGAGCCGATCGTTGACGTGGGTGGTCAAGAATCCATCGACATCGTGACATCGTACAGAACCGTGGCTTCTGCGCCATCGTGACGTCACCTCCTCTCCTCTCCGGTCCGGAACCAACGCCTCCCCTGCCTGCGCAAGCTTCCAGGTCCCGACGCATCATCTCCCCCGAAGCAAGGAACCGACGCCGCAACGCGCCAACGATGCTGCACCTCCCCGACGCTGTGAGCTGTCTTTGTTTTCGCTTTTCCAAGGTACTGTTCTTTGTGGGTCTGTTTTGACTCCGGGCCTGACGCCGCGCACCTCGCGGTCGGCGCCGTACTTTGGGATTTCTTTGACCTAGATGTCGTGATAACTCCAGTTGGGGTTATTTGTTGCTAAAGACTGCTTTTAAGTGAGGAACCTATTTTTAAATCATTTCTACCATCTTGAAGTATTATTGATTACAGTATTGTGGATTTTTGTCGTTTGTGGTCTAGTGATAAATCTATATAAAAGATACTTATTTTTAATATACAACTGGTGTGGTGTCCATCTGTAGTGTTGTCACTAGATTACTGTATGTGTTCACAAATGCTTTACACACTGCCTCTGAGATAAGCCTGTCTGCTCGTGCCAAGCTACCAAGGGGGTGAGCAGGGGTTATTTTAGTAGTGTATCCCCCTTACCCTGACTAGAAGCAAGGGTCCCTATTTGGTCAAAGGTGTATACCATTGTCAACTAGAGACCCCCAGTTCTAACAATTGGCCAAAGGAAGAATATCCTAGAGATGCAAAAACAGGAGCGCCAGGTCCAGAGGTAATGAGAAAATATGAACAGGCAATCACGTTTCTGAAAAATAAAATTCCACCAAAAGAGACAGATTGGGTAAATATTGATAGAACAACTCAGGAGAGTAAGAAATCTGTACATGCATATTATGAGAGACTACTTTTGGTCTTTAAACAGTATAGAGGATACGAGAATTTGAGTGAGAAGGACATGAGTCATTTTGTGTACAGATTTGTATATGGTTTAAGACCTGAGATAAGTGAAATGATTAAACAGCATATGTTGTGTTTGCAGAATAGCACAGTGGATGAGGTATTACGGTATGCAAAATATTGTAGTGATGATATTGAGTGTAGACAGCGTAAACTCAAGGAAAAGGCAATGTGGGCACAAGTAAAGGTTGCAGAAAAACAAGAAGCTCAAATAAATAATCAGTCTAGTGATGCAGGACAGACCAAGTCTAAACCAAATATTGGGAAGGGAAAAGGTCAGATGAGTATAGAAGAAGCAAAAAGAAATGGCCTTGTCACAATTGCGGAAAATTAGGGCACTGGAGAAACGAGTGTAGATTACCTCCGAAAACTAACACAGAAAATCAATTATTGAATCCACAGGTGCAGAATGAGGTGAGTTACCAACAACCGCAGCAACCACAGGTAGTTACTCAACAGTGTCAGGTGCCGCAACCACCTCTTCCAAAGAGTGTAAATCCGCAGAGATACAGTACAGAGGCAGGATTCTACGGAGGAGAGCAGGTAACAAAGTTGCCGCGCGCAGCTGCAATTTCGCAGTATTGGTTACGACAGGATGGAAATGAATCAGATGAAAGTTTATGACGGTGCCTAGGAGAGGAAGAAGAGTGCGTGCTTGGCGCAACTCTAGTGGTAGATCAGTCAGGTCCATTTGTGGATGGAAAGGTGAATGGTGTAAATGTTACTTTCCTTGTGGACACTGGTGCTACCCGTTCTACTGTCAGGTCAGTGAAAATTCCAAACCTTCCTCTCTCAGGAGAATACATCCAAGTTGTAGGTGTTTCAAACAAGCAAATTAAAACCACTCTTATCAAACCGATAGAGGTGGAAATAGGTCTATTCAAAGACATGCATCGTTTTGTAGTATGTGATTGTAGTCCTGTAAATTTGTTAGGACGCGATATGCTTTGTAAAATGAAATGTACCATCTACTGTTCTCCAGATGGTATTGCTTTTCAAACCCCAGATGAAGATGTTTTGTATAAACTAACAATGACAGAACTAGAGCCAGGATTATATGATACATTTCCTGTGTTTGATGCAGAAAGAATCCATGATGAATTAAAAGAAACTGTCAGATCTGATGTATGGGATTTCACAGGGGAAGATGTTGGATTAATGAGAGGAGTTGATCCTGTAAAAATTTCCGTAAAAGAAGGAACAAATTACCCAAACACCCCGCAATATAAATTGACACCAGCAATTATTGAGGGAATAACACCTGTGATTAATAAGATGATTGAACAAGGAATTCTGAAAGAAATAATGAGCAGCCCATATAATTCACCTATGATGGGACTGAAAAAGCCAAATGGAACATTTAGAATCGTTCAAGATTTGAGAAAAATAAACAAGGTTGTTATTCCTTGTTGCCCAATTGTACCAAACCCTGCTGTAATACTGTATCAAATCCCACATGATGCAGAATGGTACACAGTCATTGATTTGTGCCATGCATTATTTTCTATTCCATTGCACCCTGACAGCCAGCCATTATTTGCGTTCCGGTTCGGAGAGCGTATTTTGGCATGGTGCCATATTCCTCAAGGGTACACTGAAAGTCCTTCTATATTTAATCAGATTCTGAAGAAATCTCTGGAAGATTTAAAAATGCCAGAAAAATCTGTGTTGATACAATACATCGATGACCTATTAGTGGCATCGAAGACTAGAGAAGCATGTGTTACGGACACCATTGCTTTAATGAATCACTTAGCAGAAGAAGGACACAAAGTGTCCCCATCAAAACTACAATTCTGTCAGCAAGAAGTACAGTACCTAGGTCATAAGATTGAAAAAGGAATGAGAAAAGTGACAACAGAAAGAATAAGGATTATTAAAGGAATGGGAGCCCCAATGACACAAAGATAGGTGAGAATGTTCCTTGGAATGGTTGGTTATTGCCGACAGTGGATAAGCGGATTTTCATTGATTGCAAAACCTTTACAGCGATTGACAAAGAAAGATGTCAAAGATCCGATTAAATTGAATGATGAAGAAATGAAATCTTTCAAGGATTTGAGAACAAGTTTGTGCGAAGCACCAGCATTAGGAATGCCTGATTATGAGAAATAGTTTGAACTGTATTGCAGTGAGAGAGACGGATGTGTGCTTTCAGTTCTGGTACAAAGACATGGAAGAATGAAATGACCAATAGCTTACTTTTCAGCTGTTTTGGACCCGGTAGCAAAAGCGTTGCCTGGATGTTTAAAAGCAGTAGCTGCTACTTGTGTGAGTCTGGAACAGAGTGAAGGCATTGTAATGGGATATCCTTTAAGGGTATATGTCCCTCACTCCGTCGAAATCCTTCTGACCCGAACAAAAACCCAATTCATGATACATAGTCGGCTGACTAGGTATGAAAAGGTGATCTTGGGTGCAGGAAATGTAACCATTGTAAGATGCACAAGTGTGAATCCTTCCACTTCACTGCCAGATGCAGTAAATCCAGAAGTCAAAGATGACGTTGATCATAACTGTCTGGACGTGCTTGAATTTTGCACAAAGCCCCGCCCTGACATTAGGGATGAACCTCTGAAAGAATCAGATTATGTAATGTTTGTGGATGGGTCGTGTTTGAGAACGAATGAAGGAGTCTTAAGTGCTGTATATGCTGTATGTACAGTGGCAAGCATAATGGAAGCATCTTGTTTGAGAGGAATACGTTCAGCCCAGGTTGCTGAGCTGATTGCTCTGATTCGAGCATGCATACTGGGAAGAAATTTCCGAATCACTGTGATCACGGATAGCCAGTATGGCTTTGGAGTGGTCCATGATTTCAGACAGATCTGGCCCCAGAGGGGATTCCTGACTTCCTCAGGGTCTCCTATTAGAAATGGTGAATTTGTAAAGAAGTTGCTTGAGGCGATACAGCTGCCTAAACAGATTGCAGTAGTAAAATGTGTTGCTCACAAAAATGGATCGGATTATATTTCAGTGGGTAATCAGTTTGCCGACGAAATAGCCCAATATTGTGCCAGAAATGAGACCTCATTGAATCGGAGAAGGGAGAAAGAGAATGTTCCATGTCCCTTGCTGTTTACTAACTCAGTTGAAACATGGGAAGAAATGAGGGATCTGCAAGAAGAGGCAAGTGAAGAGGAAAAGGACATTTGGATAAAAGCAGGTTGCAGGCAGAGAGAAGAAGATGGAGTTTGGGTTTAGAGAGATGAAAGACCGGTTATGCCTGATAGCATGATCTCTAACATGGCACGGATGTACCATGGACAGGCACACATAGGTAGGGATGCCATGATCAGACTTTTCAAACAGACTTGGTACAACCCAAAATTTAGGGCTATAGCTGAAAGTCTTTGCCAAAGATGCCTTATTTGCCAACAGCTAAATACTGGAAGGAAAACAGTGGTGAGCCTAGGAACAATAGGACGAGAAGGAGGTCCATTTACCAGAATGCAACTAGATTTTATTGAAATGCCCCCGAGTAACAGATTAAGGTATGTTTTGGTAGTTGTTTGTTTGTTTTCTCGTTGGGTAGAAGCTTATCCGACTAGAAGTAACGATGGAATTACTGTGGCAAAACTCCTGTTGAGAGAATTCATTCCAAGGTATGGTTTTCCAGTAACGATTGAGACAGATAGAGGAACACATTTCCAAAATGAGATTATCCAACTAATATGTGAAGCACTGGATATTCAACAAAAGCTGCATTGTGCTTACAGACCAGAGGCTTCTGAAGTAGTAGAGCAAGTAAATGGCACCATAAAGAATAGACTGGGAAAAATGTGTCAAGCAACAGGACTCAAATGGCCCGATACCCTGCCATTGGTGCTGATGAGCATAAGAAGTATACCTGACAGAAAGACAGGTTTAATTCCCCACGAGATAATAATGGGACGAGCAATGAGACAAGCACATGTACCTGTGAACAAATTACTGACTATAACTGATGATCTCGTACTGGACTATTGCAAAGGATTAGCTGATGTGGTACATTCTGTGTTTCATCAGGTTGGACCGGATGCGACCACTCTTGAAAGAAAACCAGCTCATGATCTGAGTCCAGGAGATTGGGTTCGCATAAAAGTCCACAGAAGAAGAAATTGCTTGGTTCCGCGTTGGGATAAGCCACATCAAGTGACTCTGGTGACAACAACTGCAGTAAAGTGTGGAGGTGTGAAAAATTGGATACATGCCAGCCATACAATCAGAGTTCCAGATCCTGAAGCTCGACCTGTAAGTCGACATCTGGAGATATCAGCCACCAGTTCAGAGTCTGAAGCAGAGACTGAAACAAGAGTTCCAGATCTTGAAGCTCGACCTGTAAGTCGACATCTGGAAGTATCAGGTACCAATTCGATAATTAAAGAAGAAACTGAAACAACTGAAACAAATAGAGTTACAGATCTTGAAGCTCGACCTGTAAGTCGACATCCGGAAATATCAGATACCAGTTCAGCATCTGAAACAGACCAACCTGAATGCAGGGAAAAGCAAACAGAAGAAAACGAAAACAAAAGAACTGATGTTGAAACAGGAGAAACTGAACAAATAGACAGTGACGGTGAACAGCCAAGTACAAGTTATGGAAAAATTCCACCAGAAATTGTAGAGGTAAATCAAGAAAGTTCAGATTCAGATAGGGAGATTGAGGTAAATGCGGAAGAAACACGAGGAGAATTAGACTCAGAAATACAAGAAGAAGAAACACGAGGAGAATTAGAGTCAAATGAAGAAGCTGAGTTAAGAGAATTAGACTCAGAAAAACAAGCGGAAGACCCCCGAGAAGGTTTAGAATCAGATGAAGAAGCTGAAATTATAAAATTTAAGGTTAGGGGAAATGAAGTGAGATCTGAAACAGAATCTGAAGAAAGTGAAGACGAGAGAAGACAAAGAATAGGTCCAAGAAAGCGGACTTGGAGACTAGAATGAGAAGAAAAAGAAAGTGAACTGAAAAGGCCAAGAAAAGGAGACAATTGGCCCAACGAAGTCAAGAAGCTGAGATATAAGATAATAAATTTGAACAAAAACACTGCAGAACAAGTAAACGAAATAACAAGCCAAGAGAGACAAGGAAAGACGAATAAAAGAAAATTACAGAGACCTAAAAGAGTGAAAAGACCTAACTTGAAGTACAAATCACCTGAATGGGTATACATAGCACTGTCCGACATTAAAGAAGTGGATAGCAGTCACGAAAACCCAGACAAAGACTGTGAACAAGTGGGCGAGAGTGAACTAAATCAATCGTGAAAGACAGAAAAAGAAAAACCGGATTTGACACAAAAACTGATTAAGACAAAGAAGGTTTCTGAGAAAACCAAAAGAGTGCAGCAGAAGTAGTTGATGCCAAATCAACACCAAGTCATTTGAGGTGTGGGAACACACTTCTGTACATATAACAAATTAGTATTT
This sequence comes from Calotriton arnoldi, assembly GCA_963921515.1. NCBI lineage: Eukaryota > Metazoa > Chordata > Amphibia > Caudata > Salamandridae > Calotriton > Calotriton arnoldi. The sequence continues at coordinate 712,982 of CAWUFW010005859.1, read as the reverse complement.
CAACATGGTAGACACTGAGAGTAGAAGGTTTAGATGTGGGTTTTTACGAAGATGGTGTAAAATGTGTTTCTGTTGTACAGGTTTTCTGATGTTTGTTTGGTTTATTTTAATGATAGTAATCCCACTAAGGCTAGCAGTAGGAAATACATCTGCATTCATAAATGACACGAATAATGACAAGCAAGCTAACATAAAGAACACTGCAACACTGATAGATAGTACTGAATTTCTTAAGGATAAGTCAATAACTGATTTCTCCAAGAATGTCTTCACAAAACTTTTATATGAATATGTGGAGACGATGGATGTCCGAGATTCATATGTATGTATGCAATTACCTGCGTCTGTAACAGAGGGAGTGACATATCATCCTCTTCCTTTAACGTATGGAATAACATGTAGTGTTTTAGCTAGTTTGTTTTACAAAACCGGTAAATTAGAATATTATCATACTGACATAGATGCTATTTTTGCTAAAATTCCCATAGACCCTGAGCTAAATAGGCTGAAATTTGCAAAGACTTTTGGTGAATTTTTCTTAGAAACAAAAGAACTAACATTAGAAAATGCATTTAGACATAACCTTACCTGTATGTTAAGAAAAGAACAGAAAGTTTTCTTAGACATGGTAGAAGACAGAAGAGTTAAGTTTCAAAGAAAGGTAACTGAAGAAAAGACAAAAACCCCACCTTGGGTGTTTGAGGAAGAAGGTCAGGACAAGAGTGAAACTAATGCTGCTATGGGTTTAGATTGGTCCCAACAGGGAAAATTATGTATTAGTAGAGAGAATACCCGGTATGATAACTATTTTGTGGGTTCTAGTGAGTGCCAAGATACATACAAGATTCTAGGGGATGGGGATTCAAAGGAGGAAAGGATCCAGTATTTCCAGGGATCTATTATATTTGTGGAAACCGACCATACTATAGGTTGCCGGACCATTGGTATGGATCATGCTATCTAGGCCTAGTCTTTCCAAAGTTTGTTCACGTGGAAAGGGGAACAAAAGGAATTCACGAAATGGGAACACCATTAAACCGTAGGAGAAGGGAAAGCTTCTCAGAGATAATAGGTGACATTTTTGGAGCGTTGATACCAGCAGTGGGTGTATCTTTGAATGCGTACAAGATTCGGAAATTGTCTACAGTGGTAGATAGATCGTTTATCAACGAATACTGCTGGAGGGTTCTTGATGATAAATACTGAAATGATTGCCATGAGAGCTATGGTCATGCAGAATCGACTTGCCCTTGACATTCTTTTGGCAAAAGAGGGTGGAGTCTGTGGAATGCTGAAAGTTCAACATTGTTGCACTTACATTCCAGATAAAAGTCAAAATATACAGAAGTATATAAAGAACATTACAAATTTGCACAAATAAATTGCCCCACTGGAGGTTGAAGGTGCTTGGGAGATACTTGGTAAAGGTTTTTCCTCAATAAGAAAATTGTTCACTGAGCTAGGTAGTTCACTAATTGGAAAGGTATTAATTCCAGTGACTTTAGTAGTAATAATAATATTATTATTGAGATTAGCATATGTGTGTGTTAAGAGAAGAAAAAGACAAAATAGAGTAAAAAGAGAAAATAAGAAAAACAAAGAAAGAGAACGAGAAATGGGAGAGATCGAATTGGAGGAGTTGAAGGAAAATATGTACAAAAGGTCTAAGAAACAAGATGAAAAGAACACAATTGTCTAGACTAACAAATGCAAGTGGACAAGATACATTATCTGATAAAATTTGGTAGGGATAGGTTTTAGTGGTGATGTTAAAAATCACCAAAGGGGGGAATTGATGGAGCAGGGGAAACAAAATAATGTGTACCCCTTTGAAATTAATGACCTCATAATTTAATGGTACTAACCGTTTAAAAATTGCATGAACTAACCAACAAATACACCCTTTGTTAAACATTTACACGCGGGCAAATCTGCTAAATGCATGAAGCTAACTAATTTATTTACAAATGTGGAGCTGACTAACCAATATCGTGACTTAAGTAGTAAATAGTGAAAAATCGCATGATTTATGTTGCATAATAAGTTGCACCGTGGCAAAGAATGCAGGTGGTAAGCAAAATGGCTTTAAATGTCGCTTTTGCTAGGTAATACCTAATACAGGGTTTTAGAATGGTGGGTGGTAAACAGAAAGGCTTATTTTCCATGTTTTAATTACTGTTGTGTTTGTTCTTATATTAGTTCCGTTCGGGCCTGCTAGGCCATGTTTCCAAAATGGCCGACAGAAAAGATGAGATGCGCGCGCCGAACCCAAAGGATCCCTGCGCATGGGCGATGAAAAATTCTAATCACGTGTATGCGGCCTGTGCCCGGAGTTTGAGATGTCAAGGACAGTTTGACCTGCCATTAAGCGCCTGCCAAGAAGATCAGCATAGAATGCATGGGAATAAATGGATAAGGACAAACGACATGGATGAAGTAATGTGTGGCCATCGGATTTGTTACAAGAAGATAATAACAAATGGAACTACTTTTGGACACAAAACTTACTGTGTGCTTTATTGTCCCAAACCGGATCGAACAAGGAGGGCGATGAGGTGACCATCACCACCCCTCCAAATGGACCAATTAGCGTGATTCTTGTCCCGAAAGTTTGCAACTATTGAGTGTAGTGAGCCAAAAAATAGGGTATAAGAGGGTCTGCTCTGACGTTGTTAAAAAACTTGCTTTTTAATTTTCCGACTTGATGCTGAGAGAGACTCTTGTCATTTTGGACTTTGAATTTTGATCGAGGAGGAACGAGAACGTTGCAGAAAGTCTGCCCCGGGAGGTACGTCCGAGTAGGTTAGCGGGACAGTCAGTCAGTTTGGGAGTCATATCCAGTGATCTGCGGTTCATCTTCTTTGGTGAACTTTTCTTGCCATCACTTCATGGCTGAGGGTAAAGCATAATTTTTCTTTATTGAATTTTCCTAATTGCTTTTACTGATGATTTCTAAGTGTTTTGTTTAATAAAGAATTTTACTTACTTATGAAAAAGAATTTAGATAAAATCATATTCTAACTTAAATTGAGTCTGTGGTTCTTTGAAATAAAATCAATAATATATTAAAGGTTAAAAGTTCTAATTGTGATTGAGCTGGTCTTAATCACTATCAACTGATTCTACTAGTTGGTCCATCGACCAAAATAGCGGAGTACCTTGATGTTTAGAACTGACAGGATTTGACGTTAATGTATATAATGTATAATTATAATTCTGTTATTTTATAAGGTATCCCGTTCGTCCAGCAGCTCATTTCTCCTTAGCGTTTAAATCCAGAAGATTGAATGAGTGTATTTGAGCGGTGTCATGGGCCCCACCGACATAGTTTGTGTGTAGGTGTTTTTCCTGGATTGGTGTCCTAAGGAGAAATTTATATTAGCCGCGCTGGATCACTGTTTTTACAACTGATCCAGCTAGGGCAAAAAATGTCATTGAGGATGAAGCAATCAAGTTTGGCTCTCTGTCCAGGTATAAACTAAATGTAAAAAAACCACAAGTACTCCTCAATTTCAAGCCTGAAAGATCAATAGCGGGTGTCTGCTCCGTAGCCACGTACTTAGGGGTCCGCGTCTCGGTGCAGATAGATCAGATACTTGCTCTGAATTATGAACCATTACTGAAAGATACAGCTAAACGACTAAAGAACTGGCATAAACTCCCAATAGGAATTGTAGGGAGATGTAATATAATAAAAATGAAAATACTCCCAAAATTTTTCCCTGCGGATAACTAATTCCTTTTTTAAGAAACTTGAGGGCGTGTTAAGCAGCTTCATTTGGGGGTACAAAAAAGCCCGACAGGCGATAAACTTGTAAAAGCTCCCATATAACCAAGGAGGGCTTGAGTTCCCTGACTTCAAAATGTATTTTTGGGCAGCTTTCACAGGGCGTTTTTGTAGCCAGTTAAATACCGATCATCAAAATTTTTGTCATCGCTTGATTCTGGGAGACGACAGCCGAATGTTTTTATATAAAACTACTGACCCAAACTATTTCAAAAGAGTCAGGTTTAAGACCATTAGACATAGCATATATATATGGCGCTCAATGGCTGCTAGATATACTCTATGGTTTTACTATGATAAGCTTCCTCTATGGGGCAATCCCATGTTCCCAGAGGTGTTGCATGATGCTGCTAGCAAACACTGGGTTAGATATGGAATTCTATGCCTTGGGGATCTGTATGATAATAAGGGTTTTGCTGCTTTCGAGAGCTTGCAGCTTCATTACAAGCTGCCTAGTCAAATGTTCTTCAAGTATCTTCAGATCAGAGACTATTTTGTGAAACATCTAGATTTGAAGACAATATCTAACTCAGAGATATGGGATTGCCTGCATGGAGATAAGACAAAGTCTCTGATTAGTGTAATGTATCAATGTCTTAATAACTATAGACAGAGTGATTGTGATAGACTTGCTGGGCGTTGGAGCCAGGTTTTGGGGACTGCGGTCACATCTGCTGCTATCAAACAAGCATTGGGAAATATAAATGATTCAATCCATTCTGTCAGCTTGAGATTACAGCAATTCCGCACAATATGTATGCTGTACTATACGCCGGAAAAAATAGCAAGTTGGGCTCAGGGGGGCTCGGGAGGGGATCGGACGAAATGTCCTAAATGCGGTTTGTATGCTGCCAGTATATTGCACATGTTTGTGACCTGCCCGGAACTAGGAACTTTTTGGCAAAAGATTGGCCAAGTGTTATGCCAGAAATTTGGGATAGACTCACCTCTTACAGCTATGGAGATTATGATGGGCTATAAGCAGGGGAGCCAGGGACTTACGCGACTTCTTTCAATCTTACTAGTTGCTGCTCGGCTTACAATTGCTCGGGTATGGGTTTCTCCGAAACCCCTCTCTATAAGTGAATGGTGGGTTATGGTCAGGGAAACGTACGAAATGGAAAAAGTGCTGGCTAAGGCAAGGGGAATTCGTTCCTTGTTGAAACTAAAGGCAATATGGGGACATCTCGTATTAGAAACGCAAGACTAAAGACCAGTATGGGGGTATTTATAGCATGTACGCCAGGGTGGTCCCCCTTGTTTACAGCATATGTGTGTCAGCCTTAAGTTCATAAAATAATGGGGTTTTTTTCTTCTTTAAATGTGATATTGTGTTAAGAATGTCTGTATATGGGCGGATATATACCCTCAAGATGTTTTTTGTTTCTTTTCTTCTTTTTATACGGATAACTTAAGATACTTCTAAACACAATTTGTATTCAATGTTCTCTTGTTGACAATAAAAATTAAAAAAAAGAAAGGTCTGAGGGGAGTCGTGCAGGGTGCCTGGTCCCGGTCGGGCGCGGACGGGCACAGACGGGCTTGCCTTTGGAGCGCCAGCTGCACGTCCGCGCAGCTTCCGCCATAAGTAGGCGAGCCCCTTGCAGCTAAACCGCTAACCCAGCCACTCCGTGACTGTGAGGAGGAGCGATCCTCTCTATGGTCAGGTGGAGTGGAGCGCCCTCTCTATGGTGAGAGTATGTTAAAAGACCCTGTAAAGAATTCGGTAACAATTTTAAGTTAAAAGTCTGTGCTCGAATTGGAACAGGTTATAAAAGACCATTGGGCCTCAAAGTGTCCAATCGTTTTATGCAAAAGTTCTCTCTTTGTAATAAACATTTGTTATTATCTTTTCCTTCTTTTCTTTCCACTACTTCCAGAATCAAAAATTTTAACTGGCAGATGTTATGGCCATGTTCTAAAAAGTGGCTAGCAATGACAGATTTCATGTTTTTAGTCCGAATGTTACTCTTATGCTCATTGAACCTGGTCTTCATTTTTCTTTCAGTCTTTCCAATATAAACCAACCCACATGGGCATTTCAAAAGATAAATTACGTTTGTGGTGTTGCAATAGGCTGAGACTTTAAGGTCAATTTTGTTCCCGTTTATCGGATGAGTGACCGTTGTTCCTTTGATAATACTATTAAAATTATTGCAATTAAAGCAGGGAATTGTCCCTCTATATGTCTTAATCTCTGTTTGCATGCTTTTTCGTGTAAGTATTTATTTAACGTTCTTCCCTCTTTCATAAGCAAACAATGGACATTCTGAGAAAATGCCCTTAAATTCAGGTTCAACTGTAAGCATTGGCCAATGTTTTAGAACAGATTTCTTGAAGTGTGTGCTCGTCGTAGAAAACTTAGAAATTAAGACCACCCTCTTATTCTGCTTTTTCTCCTGTATGACACTCAAGAGTTCTTGCCTTGTTGTCATAGCGCAACGTTCCTTAGCTTCATTTAAGATCTTGGTAGGGTATCCTCTGTTCTTAAATTTATCAATCATGTTTTCAATTTGTTCATTTAAAGTGACTGGATTAGACACAATTCTTTTCACTCTTAGAAGTTGCAAGTATGGCATATGATTTTTCAATGGGCTCTGGTAGAAACTGTTGTAATGCAGCACATTGTTGCGATCTGTGTTTTTCCTTTATATGTTAGTTTCTAGCTTGTTTTGTACTCTTTGAACATGCACATCCAAGAATGTAATGTGAGTATCATTGATGTCATATGTAAATTGAATTCTCTCATTCACTTGATTCAGCTCAATCAGTGCCATTGTTAGTTCCTCTTTAGACCCCTTCCATAGGGTGAAAATGTCATCAATTTATCTCAGGAATAATATAGTATCAGTTTTCCAAACTTCTTTGGCAAGAATGTGATCCATTTCAAATTTATTCATGAACAAATTGGCATACACTGGAGCGGCACAATTGCCCATTGAAGTTCCTGTAAGTCGTAAGAACCAATGGTCATCCCACTTAAAATAGCTCTGATAAAGCGTGAAGTGTAGGAGTTCCACCAAACAAATTGTAAAGCCGTTGTCTAGATTAGAATTAATCAAAAAATATTCAATCGCTTCCATGCCAAGGTCATGGGGAATTGGAGTGTAGAGAGATTTAACATCAATTGTACAAAATAAAATCTGATCTTCCATGTTGATGGTAACTTGGTTAGTTTTTGATAGAAACTCCATGGTGTCTTTAACATAGGTATTCATCTTTTGGACAAAAGGTTGTAAGTGCTTATCCAAGAATATTCCCACTGGTTCATGTAAACTGCCTCTGGTTGAAACAATCGGTCTAAATTGGGGAGTGTGTACATTTTGGGCTATTTTGGGTAACATATACAACTGGGGACTCTTAGGATTGTCCTGAGTGAGAAATTGTCTGACTTCTGTGATGACGCCTTTGTCCATGGCTTTATGCAAGATGGTCTTCAAAGTAACCAAAAATGTTCCAGTCGGATTGAAGTCCGATCTGGAGTATGTCTGAGTGTCAGAAATGAGTTCATCCACATTGCGTTTGTAAAATGAGGCGTCCATAACGACCAGTGCTCCGCCTTTATCCGCCTTCTGGCAAATGATATCCGAATTATCTGCAATTCTCTTCAGAATGCCAACTTCTTTTTTGGTAAGGTTGCAGTGTTTGGATTTTTGTTGGTAATTAAATTGTTGAATGTCTTGTTTAACAAGTGTTTCAAAGGAATCCAAATTTTTTGGGCTGACAGGCGCCATGAATGTGCTTTTTGGTTTTAGACCTTTCAAAAGGTTATCTTTGTTAGTAGCTTGCTCACCCACGATGTTCTCCAAAAAAATCATTAGACGTAAATTTTGCATGAACTTAAATAAATTGATTTCCAGTTCCAAACTGCTGGTATGACAAGTGGGAACAAAAGAAGTGCCTTTCTGTAAAATTTTAGTCTCAATTATGTTGAATTGGTGAGTGGAAATGTTGATCACAAGATTATTATAGTCTAAGTCTTCTTGCCCTTGATTCTCTTGGTTGTCGCTGAAACAGTTTTTGTCTCCATGTTTTCTTTTTCCCCACCGGGTTCGTCGTTGAGCCGCTCACTAAAAAAGCCGCTCTGGACGTTTTAGGTTGTTCAATATCTTGGTTGTTAGGGGGTCTGTTCAAACTTTGTGATTGAATGGGTCTGCCCTGGGTGAATTTATCTGACCTCTTTTGTGGTTGGTTCATTTCACTATCAGTAGAAGACGTCTCGGTGTCGGTGGTTTGACTATAAGGTTTATTCTGTCTTCTTTTTACGTAAATTTCCGCCCAACTATACACTTCTCCTAGTTTGTAGTCGATCGTGTCCCGCTTAAATTTGTGAATTTTGTGATAATTGATTTCTTGAGTATTTCTTGTCAGTTGTAAATTGATGTTAGTCAACGTTTTCGACAAGTCAACTGGTTCCATTTTTGTAGACAATTCAGTCTTAATTTGTGCTATTTCTTTTGAAAGATCATCCAGAATTTTAGATAACTCTTCGATGATTAAAAGAATCAGGTCAAGTGACCACTTGTTCAGTATGGTGTACCATCTTTCAATAAATTGTGGATTGTTTTTGCACAGAGATGGTTTCAATGGAATCCTTAATCCTCTGGGAATCCTTTGTACACAATGGTATTTAATCAAGGTGCTTGCGTGCAGTCGTTCGTTGATTTCCTTCTTTGTCAAATATAGCAACTGTTTGATGATATTTTGTATGTTGCCCGTGTTTGATGTTGTTGTTATTTCTTCACGAATAAGAGCATAAATCCTCGTAGCTTCCTTGTCATCAAAGGTGAATGTGTCTGCTCTTAGATCAGTTAGGTTGGATATGTCTTCATACAACATGATGAAATCAAGTTAAATGGGTGCAGCGTTCCTTGATCAGAAAAGACTCAGTAATCACTTGTTGAGGATCACACACTCTCGGCTCTCCAAACTTCAATCTCGTACTTTGTTAGTGGCGTGCTAAAAAGGGTCTCACTCTCTGATCATAGAGTGTATGTGGAAATATTCATGAAGCAGCTTTCCCCATTTGGGGTCCGTCCACTTAAGCACTGCTAAGTGTCCCTATGGCACGGGATTATTATCGTCATTCCAATGAAACAACTTTTTGTCTTGATTCAATTATGGTATTTTATTTAGCCAAGGTGGTATTTAATTTTTCTTCATCCCACCTAGTTAATAATAATACATCTTCATGAAGTACTTTTCTTCATGACATTAGTTTCAACAATGGAAGTATTACATTGTTATCCCATCCCAATGCATTTCGGGCCCAAGAGGCCCTTCATCGGGGGATATCAATTCTGAAAGGTGAACAGCGTTTATTTCGCATGCGGAACAATGCATGCCATAACAACGCAGTCGTTACAATGACTGCATTGTTATTTCGCATACCGTCGCGGTCGGAAAAACGACTTGCGTTAGGGGGCGGAAGGTGTTGGATTTAAAATCCAACACCTTCTCTAGTGTCTGCACAGACTGGAGTTGGAATAGTAAATTATACTATTCCAACATCCAGCGCCCCCTACAGCAAGTCGTGGTTCCGAATTGCGTTGTAAAGGTATGCGAAATAACAACGCGGTCGTTGTAACGACCGCGTTGTTATGGCATGCGTTGTAAACGCATGCTAAAAAAACGTATATATTCATTCTGAAAGACATATATATACAAACCATGAGGAGATAACAAGTCTCAGCCATACGGCTGTTTCATGGACAATATACATACATAAGGCTGTGTGCAATACATACACCAACTACTGTCTGGTATCAAACCTATCACATATCACCAATGTGAAAGAACGTATCAACGTACATCCCCTGCCAGGTGAGTGTCACCATTCTAAGCAAACGGAGTGTCGATCCATAAGTGTACATCCAAGTAAATCATAACTCTTACCTGTAACTGCTTGTGTCAAAGTAACCAAATATCAAATAAAGGCAAACACAAGAGTAAAACCCGGTTAATGTTTACAGTGAGCAAACATGTTAAAGCTGGTTCCGACGCGTGAAACCGGGGAGAAAGTTAATGGTGGCGTAAAAATCATGCCTGTGCTGAACGCGGTGAAAAAACAAAGAAAGTCCATTCACAATTTAGGTACATCTCCAAGTGCAGCAAATTACATCTAAGCATTTCCCGATAGATCGGAAAAAACGTCTATGAGGTCGCGTTCTAAACGCTTCCTGATAATGATGGACGACAACGGACTAGCGCGAAATTAAAGAGGCCATATTAGTTGGTGGTGACAAGAGTTAAGATGGTGGCAGCCATCTTGTAAGTGTCAATAGAATACAAGACCTTTAGTGACGACCCAGTGAGAGTGTAAGTAATTCAGAGGTGGTAAAGTGAAAGCACTCCCCATCGGAGAAAATGGGGGCCATTTTGAAATGTGTGAGCCCGTACAAAAGACGTGCATGGCAAAGCTAAGTGTGAATTGCTGATACCAGTGTAGGACTGTACGCCACCCTGACCACAGGTAGCAACTGAATTCCATCCTATCATTAAGACCATTGGGCCAAAAAGTGTTCAATCGTTTTATCCAAAAGTTCTCTCTTAGTAATAAACATTTGTTATTATCTTTTCCTTCTTTGCTTTCCACTACTTCCAGAATCAAAATTTTTAAATGGCAGATGTTATGGCCATATTCTAAAAAGCCCCTTTAATTTTGCGCTACTCCATTGTTGTCTATCATTAACAGGAAGCGTTTAGAAAGCGCCCTCATAGACGATGTTTCCGATCTATCGGGAAACGCTTGGATGTAATTTGCTGCACTTGGAGATGCACGTAAATTGTGAGGGGACTGTCTTTGTTTTTTCACCGAGCTCAGCATGGGCATGATTTTTACGGCACCGTTAACTTTCACCCCGGTTTCACGCGTCGGAACCGGTTTTAGCATGTTTGCTCACAGTAAACATTAACCGGGTTTTACTCTTGTGTTTGCCTTTATTTGATATTTGGTTACTTTGACACAAGCAGTTACAGATAAGAGTTATGATTTACTTGGATGCACACTTATGGATCGACACTCCGTTTGCTTAGAATGGTGACACTCACCTGGCAGGTGATGTACGTTGATACGTTGTTTCACATAGGTGATATGTAATTGGTTTGATACCAGACAGTTGTTAGTGTTTGTATTGCACACAGCCTTATGTATGTATATTGTCTATGAAACAGCTGGATGGCTGAGACTTGTTATCTCCTCATGGTTTGTATATATATGTTTTTTAGAATTGATATCCCCTGACGAAGGGCCTCTTGGGCCCGAAACGCATTGGGATGGGATGACAATGTAATACTTCCATTGTTGAAACTAATGTCACGAAGAAAATTACTTCATGAATATGTTTTATTATTAACTAGGTGGGATGAAGAAAAATTGAATACCACCTTGGCTTAATAAAATACCATAATTGAATCAAGACAAAAAGTAGTTTTATTGGAAAGAAGATAATAATACTGTGTCATAGGGACACTCAGCAGTGCTTAAGGGGACGGACCCCAAATGGGGAATGCTGCTTCATGAATATTTCCACATACACTCTATGATCAGAGAGTGAGACCCTTTTTAGCACGCCACTAACAAAGTACAAGATTGAAGTTTGGAGAGCTGAGAGTGTGTGATCCTATATACAAGTGACACTTAGAATAGTGTCATGGGAAGGGCTGCTGTTTTATATTTGGGTAGGTTCAACATTCTATGAAATAGGCGAATACTGAAGCTGCAAGAGAAAAGTGAGGTTTAACACATGTTGACAGAGAGATTAGAGAGTAGGCTACTTCGTATAAAGTTTTGAAAAGGTGCAGACGAAGTAGGCTGTATGAAAAGTGCAGTCTGTCAAGTTTAAAGGTGTGTGTGCCCTTCTGAATGACGTATATCTACTTGTACATGTATTGTAACATGTGTTGTGCAGCTGATGACCCTAAGTTAAAAAATATGTAGCTTATTATACAGGTGCACAAATCTTGTCAGTCATACTACACCATTCAGTCGTAGAAGTAGAGATCCGTTACCTATGTAGGTATCATAGAAGTCGTAGTACAGCATTTAGTAGCTAAAGTCAGATCATTTACCTCGGAAGCAAACATAGAACCACTATAATATAGAGTTAAAAATCTGCCTTATATAATAACAAAAAAATAATGTATACTTTTTCTTGTACACAAATATAGAAAATGAAAGTGTACAGTAATTTATAAATGTTTTTTCCCAGACTTTCAAGCATTTAGAGCTTTGCAAAAGTGCATACTTAGGTATCGTACATTTCTATTTGTTATGAAGAAAATAGCAATGTAATTGTGATTAATTGCTTATTGATTATTATGAATATTAATATGTAATTAATTTACAATTAGTAATTGATGTAACAAACTATTGAAACTGTTCTTTGTTTTTTAGATATTTATTTGATTTGGAATACAAATTGAAGATGGCAAGAAAACATGAAAAGAGAAGAGAACAAAGAAAACAGTACTACTTAAAGAAAAGTGAAAAGAGCACATTAGAAAAAGAGCAAAACGCTATACAGGATAAAAACTCTTCTGGTAAGAGCACTAAACAGTTTCTTAAAACAGTTATAGAGAGTTTAAAAAAAGCCATTAATGCTGAAAAGAAAAAGAAAAGTTTTACAACAAATCAGAAGGAAAAGAAGATTTGTCATGGTAAAACAACATTAGTTTACGGGAAAACAACACATATTACAAGAAGGCAAAAATTCCATAAGGATATACGTAGAAGAATGTTTAGAAGTAGAGTAATTCATAATTTATTACAAAAATGTAAAAAATAAAAAGGAGATCAGCAGCGTATAAAAAAAGCAACAGATTGAAAGTGTAGTAAATAGTGCTTTTGAATAGAAACGAAAATTATTTATATTAATATTGAAGAGAATGAGAACATAGGATAAAACAATGGTGTTTATGAAGAAGAAAAGAAAAATAGTCGTTAATAGAAGTAACTTTTGTAAAACTTTTAAAGGTGAATGTAAGCACACTTCCAGTACTGAGCCTTTTTTTAATGAAGAAAGTTATTTTCAAGAGAACACATTAGTACATGCAGTTGATACTACTAGTAGATGTTATGAGGTGAAAGATGGGTCTCCCATCCCAAAGGAAAAAATGGTTGCTAGGAATGTTGAAAAAGTAATACCTGAAGAGGTTCAAGGAAAGCATACACAAGCTCCTGTGTATAAGTGGGATTGCAGCAGTATTTGTAGTATTTGACAGCAGTCTATTGATATATTACGAATATTTTTACGAGAATAAGCAAAAAAAGTGTTAAACAGAAGATTAGGATATTACAAGGACTAGATCCATGTAAAATAAGAAAATATGCTAAGTTGCAAGGTCATTCTCTGGCTTGTCTTTCAAGAAAAGTGTTTCAAAGTACTTTTCGTCATTTACGAATGCTAGCTTTACACCATTCTGAAATGCGGAAGTTAGTAAGGAGACTCTACAATGTAAAAAGTCCTGCATTATGTTTAAGTGAAATGAACAGAGCTCTTTTGCACGGTTCTGTATCAAACATAGAGAACGTTTGTGATGATATACAGTTTCGTTTTTTTGGTTCTGAAGAAGAGTGTAGGCAAAGTGAGAGTTTGATAAGTGTAGGTGTTGAAGACCACGAGAAAGAGATTAGTGTTGATGAGTTTGCAGAAGAAATTACAAAGTTTAACACAGTTTTGTCTGAAAAACCAAACTATGTTTGTATTTGTTGTCGACGTACTCACTATAGAACTCAAACTAGGAATATTGATTTATATTTAAAAAGTGAAAAAGAAAACAATGACAAGCGGCAGGAATTTGGTGTTTATTTGTTTGTAGAAGGTCAGTTTGAGTTGTCCAGTGAGCAAGTTATTTGTAAGTACTGTTACAATAAATTAGAGGAAAACAAAATGCCAGCTAGTGCAGTACATAACAACTTAGATTTGGAACCTATTCCTCAGGAACTAGCAGATTTAAATGTATATGAGTCTATTCTTATTTAATCTGTACACCCATTTCAGGCCATAGTTCGTATGGAGCCTAAAACAGGTAAGCTGCCACCAAACGGATTTGCAAAAAGGTCTCAAAGGAAGAGTTGTGTACTTACCTTTAGATTTTAAGAAAAATATTGAAACTGTTGGTGTAGAGAGAGAGAGGAAAATGAGCCAATAGTTATTCTAGTAAATGGTGTACCAACAAAGAGTAGAAAAATCTGGCAAGAGTTTTTAGATGTTAATAAACTTCAAAAGGCTACATTATATCTGGTACAGAATAATATTTTTATAAGAATGTGAATGTTGATGAAGAAGTAATATGCTTAGAAGATGAAACAGTAATATCAAATGGCCAAATAGAAAAAGTGGACAAGTCCAGGAGTGAAGAGATTTATGAACATTATACTATACATCCTTTGCATTCGAAAGAAATTATAGGAAACAGTATTGAATTATTTCAAATGAAAGAAGCAAAGGGAACTCCCATGAGTATATGGGAAAAAAGTTTAGAAGCTCGTTGTTTTCCACAGCTAATCCCCACTGGAGAAGGTGCACGATTTGATGAGCGCGCTGTACGGATTCCAGCTTCAGAATACCGATCAACAAGAATGTATTGTGAAGATCCAAGATTTCGGCAGTGCATTCCATATATATTTCATCTTCTTTTTTAAAGTGATTTGTCTGCACTTTCATATGCAGTGAACCATATATTAAAAACAGGACTTCATCTTCAACATGTTTCTGCAAAAGAGTTCATGGACAAAGTTCAACAAAGAGATAAAAATTTAGAATCTCAGTTATTCAATTTGATGGTGTGCCAACGTGGCACCAATGAATATTGGTGTCGTCGTGGTGGTGAACTTAAATGCATGTTAAGAAACTTTGGTACACCTACATGGTTTGTAACACTTAGCTATGCTGAATATGCATGGTATGATTTACTTGAATTCCTTCGAGAAGCGTATTCAAATGTGAAAAACATTGAACTGAAGACAGCTGGAGAACTCTGTTGTTTGGATCCTGCAGATATTTCTGAGATATTTTGACCATGGGATTCAAGCTATGATATGATTTATCTGCAATAAAAGTGTTCCACCACTTGGAGAGGTAACTGATTTCTTTTGGCGAAAAGAGTACCAAGCCAGAGGTGCTCCTCATATACACATGCTATTATGGATAAAGAATGCACCAAAATTTGGAACAGATAGTGATGAAACTGTTTTGTCTTTTATCGAATAGAATGTTACATGTGCCATTCCAAGAGAAGGAGGAGAAAAGAGCTTGAGACAACAAGTTTTACGCTTTCAAAGTCATCGATGTGGGAAATGCTGCAGATGGAAATATAAATGTAAAGGAAAGTTTTATACAAAATGTTGTTTTGGATTCCCACGTCCTATAATTTCTAAAGGAAGAGTAAATAGTTTTTTCTCAGCAGTTTGACATACAATAACTCGAAAATCTCCCAAGAATGCATACAACTTAAGAAGAACAGAAGCTTCAAAGTACATTAATGACTACAATCCAGTTATTTTGAAAATGTGAAATGCAAACATGGATATTCAGTATGTTGCAGATAACTCAATTGCTGTTGCTCGTTATGTTACCTCATATATTACAAAATATGAAAAGTCTGAAATAAAAGAAATGTGGGAAGAAATTTCGGAAGAAAAGAGTCTTAGCAAGAAATTGTACAGTTTCAGCTTGAAAATGCTTTCCCATAGAGAGATTGGATCCTATGAATGTTTGGATCGCTTGAGCTCAGCCAATTTATATTCAAAGTCAAGAGGAATCATTTGGATAAGTTTTGGTCTTGCCTCCAAACGAAATAGAGTATTGAAATCTTTACAAGAAATTGAATACTTAGCACAGTATGAGCCAGAAAGTACTGATATTGTCAAAACTAATATGTTAGATACATACTATCCCAAAAGGAGTCCACATCTTGAAAACCTATGTCTTTTTTTAAATGCTTCAACATTATAGGTTTAAAAAGAATGTTAGAGAAAATATAAAAGAAGAAAAATATGCAGTAATTAGGTGTGATGGATATTTAGTGAAACATTTCAAAGAGAATCTTATTAATCACAGAAAACTGAGTTGTAAAACTGCAGATAATAGAGAATCTTTCTATTTAGCACTCCTGCAACTGTTCAAGCCTTGGTGTAGTGAAACATAATTACTTGGAGATTTTGACTGCTATGAAGATTCTTTTAATGCAACTAAAGACAGCATTCAGTGCACAATTTTCCAATTTACTTACACATGTTAAATGATGAGATTGAACAAGAAGGGGCTATTGCAGCTGCAATAGCTAGAGAAAGTTCACAAAGCAGTCAAAGTTCTGGTCCACTGACTCAAGATCCACTGGGACAAACAATTATTGAAAATGAAGCAGCAATAGCCATGAATGAGGTAGAAACTGCAATGCAGCATGCATAGAAGGATATTATTCAGTTTGAAAAGTTATAGGAACAACTAAATATTAAACAAAAATAAATATATGTACAAGTCAAAGAACAGGTAGAACATGGTTTGCTCCATGAAAAAAAGGAATGCCAATGATCATCATTTAAACCTATTCTTTTGTACATTAGTGGTAAAGCTGGAACAGGAAAAAGTTTCTTAATTAAAGTTTTGACCAGTTATCTACACAAGACCACAGAATCACATTTATCTTGTGTGGTAACAGCTACAACTGGATTAGCAGTACACAACATTAAGGGTATCATTTACATCGATTACTTATGCTACCTGTTGAACATGATAATAAATTGGAATATCAAAAGCTATCAGGAGAAGCTTGTTATGAAGTCTCAAGGGTACTGAAGAAGCTAAAACGTTTGATCGTTGATGAGGTGAGCATTGTGTCAAACTTAATGCTTACGTTTGTACACTTCTGAATGCAACAGATTACGATGTTCTGTTTGGAGGAAAACATTTAATTGTATTTGGAGACCTACTACAACTTACTCCAGTTAAAGGACAACCTGTTTTTAAAACTCTTCTCCATGATGACATAAGGAAATCTGTGGGAAGTATTGGGAATGTAAATATTTGGTCACACTTTGAATATAAAGAACTTGTTAGGAATATGCGACAAGCAAGTGATGAAGACTATGGAAATATTCTTAAAGACATAAGAATTGGTATGTTGACAGGACATGGTAAACAAGCTTTAGAAAGTCGGCTACTAATAACTTGTATACATCTGAAAAAACAGCAGCAGAAGTAATGTACATTATGCTTGTAGAAAACAAGTCTACAGTTTGCCTAATGCCTACACTGCAAGAGTGTTCTACATTTAATGAACAACTTCTCAAACTGGATAAACAACAAATTCTTGAAATTAAAACTATTGACAAAATCGACACCAAGGAGTACAATTCTTCTTACTGAGAAACTACAGGCTAAATTGGATTCTTTGGAAAATTCTTTATCTAAAACTGCAGAATTAGAAAAGAGTTTACGTGTATGTAAAAACTGTCGAGTAATTTTGCGGTGTAATTTGAATGTAGAAGAAGGATTAGTAAATGGAGCAATGGGAAAAGTTGTTGATTTTGTTAATTTCCAAAATAGAGCTGGAATAGAATTTTTGATTATAAAATTTGACCAGATTGATGAAGTAAGACAGATTGGGCGTTGTTTTGTATGTTTTCTGCTTGTAATAGACTTGTATATTTGTAGACAACAGTTTCCTCTGTCTCTAGCATATGCAGTAACTATTCATAAATCTCAAAGTTTAAGTATAGACAGAGCTTTTGTAAATATTGGAAGTATGGTGTTCAAAGAGGGAATGGCATAAGTTGCATTGTCTCGAGTAAGAACATTGTCTGGTTTGTATTTGATAGATTTTGATGAGAAAAAGCTTAGTGTTGATGCAAATTGTGTACGAGAGTACAATTATTTAAGAAGACTTTATGCTCCTCATTTAGGTGAATATCCAATATATGAGAAACGTGTAGTGTGTCCAAAATGGAAATATGTCAAACATTCAACTGAGGTTGAAAATAAGAAAACTATTGAAGAAAATGTTGATGGCGTAAAGAAAAAAAAAGTGGAAAGTGTTGATGACATTGTAGGATACCAGTTGGATATCGATTCAGATATCAACTGTTTTGCTAATGTGATTCTGAATGTTGTGTTTCATTTACCACATCTTCATCATGAAATCATGGAAAATCGTGAAAAAAGATTTTGTTCTGCACTACATTATTTATTTCAACAGTTAAGGTCTCCAATCTCCATGCGCGCTCATGCACAGTCCTCACGAGTCCTGTAGCGAAAGGAAGTTTCACAGCAGGACCCGAAGAAGAATCCTGCACGAGGAGGCAGCTCGGAGTCAGAAAGGATCAACAGACACCATGATCACCGCCACGGGGAACGGGCAGCTGACAGAGGTAAGCTGAGGCGACCGTGTAGGGTGGAGCGGAGCAGAGTGGAATTCCACTGAGTTTTTAGGCAACTCCACAGAATTCCACATAGTGCCACTCTGCCAGTTCCGCCAGCTCCACCCACCCTTAGAAATCATGTGATTTCTAAAAGAACCACATGTAAACCTGCTTTGCATGCAGATTCCAATTAGAATTCCTGAATTCCAAATAGTAGTAAAACTACACTTGGATGTAGAATTGAAAATCTGAGTGTATTTTTACTATTTTTTTGTGAATTACAAATCAAATATGAAATATGTACTATGCTATTGGCTCAAATTATCCAATACCATTAATTCATTTTAATTTAGTTTGCTTAGAAAGGCCCTGTCACTCTGTGAAGCACAATGGTGAAGGTTTTGTCAAAACATAACAGTGCTCATAAAGACACTGTTTATCTTCTTTTCATGGCACTAATTGTGCCACCTCTGAGGCCAGGCTTCACCAGGGGTTGCAAAGTGCAAGCCAGGAGTCGCATCTGGGACTCCTGGCAACCTGAAACATACATAGTAGGAGGATATGTTTCCTTCCATCAAACTAAAAGTGACAGTCATCCCTCCCCGGAAGTGATGTCACTTGCGTGGTGTGACTTCTGGGCCCCTGGGGTCCCGCTCTGGATGTGACGTCACATCCGGGCCATTTGGCTGTGTGGGTCATGTGACCTGTGGGGTGCTCACGTGGGGTGTAATGTCACCTTAGTCACATGATCTGTGGTGTGATCACGTGGTGCATGACATCACCTTAGTCAGGTGACCGGTCACATGGTGTGTAACATCACCTTAGTCACGTGACCTGTGGGGTGGTCACATGGTGCGTGACATCACCTTAGTCAGGTGTCCGGTTACTTGGGGTGTGACATCACCTCATCATGTGACCGGTCACATAGGTGTGACATCACCGTAGTCAGCAGCCCGGTCATGTGGCCTTAGGGGAATGTAGCAAATGCATGCTAGAATGCAATCGTTGCAATGTACAGCGATTTAGGGGTACATCATATGTGGTTTTTAGCAGCCCTATATGAGCAAGTGTGGCATAATGTTGGTGTAGGCACCTGTAGGCAGAAAACCTACTTGAGGTCTAGAGCAACATACAGCCCTCCAACACCGCTAGGGTCCTTACAGGGTACACTTCAGCGGCCTTGATTACAATCCTCCTGAGTGTTAGGTAACGCACCTGGAGCACTTGTCTGCAGATACGATGCTGGACCCCCACACACTTCCGATGCAGTGCCCGAACAAGGATGAAACCTTGTGTCAAACACTGCCCCAGAAGGGAAGGGTGGATGGGATAAAACAAGAAAAAGAGAGAAAGTGACCTGTGTCTTTGATGCAGTGTCTGGTGCGATGTCTGGTTCAGCTCACTAGACTTTCTGCCAGAACTCTAGGACATCCGATCTGGTAGTACAGCTTCTATGGTACCCCACAGGTGACTATGAGTGAGCAAAAACAACAGAGTTTAACAACAAACCTGTGCATTCCATTAATCTTCTACATATACAACTGGTCTTGATATGCAATACACTCACATTAGTCTCTCGTTGAGAAAGCAGTTCCTATGCCCGTACGGGGTTCAAGCACTCCAGGGCCATAAATTTAGTCTGGTGCACTGTGGTTTACATACAGAGTTCAGTCACTCCAGATTCAAATGAGCACAAAATAAACAGTCACTGTAAGCACTAGGAAACACAGAGTTCTCTCACTCCAGGTCAGGAGACTGCAAAATGCAACCTCTACATGTGTCTAACAATAGCATGCGTCTGACTTGCCCAAGTTTGTTCTTGTGCCAGAGTCACTGTATTAACTCAAGCGATTGATCGTTGTTGTGAAGTGAGTTCCTGTTGTTACAGCAATGGCGTTTAAAAGTAAAAGGATAGTGCACTAACCTTATTTCAATCTTACTTGTCTTTCCTTTGTGTTCACAGAGCTGGCGTCAGCCGCCCGAGATGCTGAGCCAAGGGATGTTGGACCGAAGTGCAGAGTCTGGCACTAAAGAGGAACTGCAGGGCAGAAACAGGTAAGCGGGATGCTGAGGGTAACAAGGGCTTCAGAAGCAAGAAGCAGCGTGTAATCCGACACTGTAGCTGGACGAGGAGCGGAAGCTTCGGGAATGATGGATGTCTTCATGCAGTTCGATGGCAGAGCGATGTCCAACACTGTACCTGGGCGAGTAGGCTCCAGGGGAGGCCAGAAAACTCCTGCAGATGCAAAGCTAAGTGCTGACTGGAAGGTGGCAGCGGAATTTATAGCCGTGTCTCCACATTTTGGACTGCACAGGCCAGTAATTGGGAACAGCTGTCACAGAACCCTGATTACTGCAATGGTTGCTGAGCATTGGGCTATAATTATGAACACATGGTCAGCCACATATACAATTTATCAAAAAATGTGAGAGAGAGACTGGGAGCTAAAAAAGGTCCAGTGCCTGTGCTTCTGGAGTAGAAATGAATGCAAAGGTAGGGGGTCACTGTTCCTAAAGAGGAAGGAAAGAAGAACTATCTAAGAGTTGGACAAATAATGAGGGACAGTCAACAAGACTGTTTCTTGTTGTCCACACATATCCCAAGGGATGTCATGCTTCATCATAGGGCAGTTGCTCCTCATCGAGCCAGCGCTGCAATGCCCTACGGGTCCCCAGAAGGGTCACTTTAGCGGAGATCTTTAGTTTTTTGCTGTTTGATGAATGCAAGTGATGTCTTAGTGGGGTGGTGTTGAGTGTGCTGTGGCGTGAGTTAAAACTGATTATGGGATATCACCTAAACCTTTAACATATGGATTCCCCTGTCAGATTAAAAAGCCTCATAGATTAGTGCTACTAAGGGGGTTATAATGTACCCTCGTAGTCTGGTTTGCCACCTTTGATAGGGTCAAACTCTGCTCAACATGTTTTGTGCCCCTGGTGGTAAAAAAAGACCTGTGGCGCTTCTTCAAGACAGTAAATATGGGTGAGTTTCCTACCCCACACTTGTGTTGAAAAATAGTACCCTAACAGTGGTACCTACTTGTCTTGTCTTTGGATGTCCAACCTAAGACGGGGAGCTATAGTGCCCCATTGGATGAGGCAGAGTTGCCACGCACTGGCTTATTGAAGGTTTTTGAGTGCAAGCCGCTTGCTGCACCTACCCTGATCCTCCGCTCTCCCAAATGATCTAAGGGTGCGCTGTCTCCCCTGGTACAGCGAATGGAACTGCTCTTCGGACTAGGGATGTAGCCCCCCTAGGCAGCCATGACCCCGACCCAAACACGCGGTTGGACCTTTCCTTAAAAAAGAAATCCCAATTCCTTCCTCAGCAACCCACACCATTAGACCTAACCCTAAACCATAACCTCAGAGACCAGGCCCCCATAAATAATACCGCAAATAATCCTCCAGCTCCTGAGAGCCCGAATGGAGCTGTAAACAATGTAGGGTCTCCAGAATCACCCCTAAATGTCGTTACCAACCTCAGGGTTAAAACACACGAGGCATCTGAGATGGCTGCTGCCGTCGTAGGGCTCCTCAGCGATCTTAGCAAAGTTCAACAGTTTTCTGAGAAGCTCCCCGCATTATCAACTCCAGGCAGTCTGACTTTTAACGCAGAACAGGAGGATCGTCAGATGCTAGCTCGCAATCCCGGAGACCTCTTTGATCCACGACCCTAGTACAGAATGGCTTGGGATCTTATTCGAAGGGTTTGAACCAGAGAGCCTCCATGCGTCTTCTCTAAGTGTTGATTATCACTCGTGGTGTTCGGCAGATAGTTGTGATTTTCTTGAGCAGACGCTGGCAGGACAACAGGAAGGTGCTCGGGGTGGTGAGAAGAGAGGGGTACTCAGAGAGATTCAGGGTGATATACACCCCAACCCTGCTCACAACAATAATGCCCCAAAATACGGGGGTTTGGATCTGGAAAATTAGTTGGGGTGCTATATTTAGTGATGCATGTGGGTTTAAGAAAACTAAAATCAAAATGTAACACTAAAACCACTAGTGGAAGAAGAAGTGTACCTCCTTCTTGGGGTTGTTTGTTCATTCGCTCAGCTACCGCTGATGTCTCAGACCCTACCTTGTTTGGTTGGATGCTGGCCCATTGGTATATCTTTAAGTTTGCATAAGGACCTTATCTCTTTGAAAGACAAATGAAGATAAGGGGTGAGGTCGAGCTCCTCAACCAGGTCCTGTATGTCATTATTATCTTCACTAATAGCTGGGTTCTTGTCTTGAGACATTTTAACAAAAGTTCTAACCCCTCTACCCTTGACTATAGTGACTTTTTATTTTCTAAAATTCTAAAGGGGCTTAAGCAAGGCCCTAACAAGATTTTTAGTAATTTGAAAAAAATACCAATTTAAAAAAATCAGAATTCTAAAGGCAATTTAAGAGTTCTGTCGTGTGATCAGATGGTAACCAAGTAGTCCAACAAATGCAAGTTTGTATCCCACCGCTGATCCACCAATGTAGGAAAGTGACTCTATATATACTGCACCAAAGTAAGGTACATGGTGTATAGGGTCCACAGTTCCCCAATGGTAAGGCAGAGGCTAAAGTTAGATATAACCTTACTCTCTAAAGTGGTAGCTTGGTCGAGCAGTAAGGCAGTATCAGAGGACAGTGTAAAGCATTTGTTGTACACACTCAGTCAGCAAATGAAGCCACACACTCAAGAACTGAACTCTAGGCCAATGGTTTGTATATAAAAATATAGGCTTGTTTTATTTTAGAACCAACAATAGGAATCAAAATATACTTTCTCAGAATGAAATGCTTTGATTAAACACTTTTCAAATAGGCAATAGTCTTTTTGATGACAGTAGTCACAGTTGTTGCAAGAGGCAACACAATTTCAAACACAATGTAACATTGAGCTCAATGGAAAGTTTTGGTTAAATGCAATTAATTACTTTGTGGATTACTTTTCTAACCACAGGACTGGATCTTGGATTCAGTCCCGGGACATCTCCTGTAAACAGTTAAGTAAAAGCGTTTTGGTTATAGTAGTGATTTTTGAGGAATATTATGGTATTTCAAAAGTTGACACTTAGAAACTTTTCTGGGTAAAATTACCAGTGTTATCCTATGGAAGGAAATACAGTTTGCAAGCAAAGTATGTTTACGTTACTTTTGTAATCCAGTGCTGGAGTCTCAGGTTCAGCACTGGGATATCTATCTAAAACAGGCAAGTAATTACGTTTGCATCGTTGGCACGATTTTTAAAGAATATTTGTAAGATTCAGAAATCGACACAGAAACTTTTTCAACAAAAAGCAGGCAATGATATCCTATGGAAGGAATTTCAAGTTACTGTTCAGTACGGTAAAAATTACTTTGCAGGGTCAGTACTGGGCTGAAAGATGCAGCACTGAAGTCTCTCCTGATGACAGGTGAGTAAATCGGAATTCGTTACTGTTGTGATTTTTAGGCAATATTTTAGTATTTCAAAAGTAGACACTTAGAAGAATTTTCACAGAAAACCAGTCAATGGGTCCCTATGGAAGAAAATTGAGTTAGCGATAAGTAACGTTGTGATTACTTTTCAGGGTCAGTGCTGGGCACCAAGATCCAGCACTGGGATCTCTCCTAATAGCAGGTGAGTATTTTCGTTTTAGTTACTCGGTTGATTTTAGGTGAATATTTTAAAGTTGAGAAACTCCACACTTAGAAGAATTTTCCGGTGATGCCAGCAAATGTCACCCTATGGAAGGTAAGTGAGTTATCGGTTTTTTGGTAAGTACTTGACTGGCAAAGTTAAGGTTCTGGGCATAGACTCAGGGGTCTCCCAGGGTCAGGTAAGTACAGTTGTTTCACCCCCAGCGGCACAGGGGCGGCCGGGTGCAGAGTGAGTTAGGCCCAATGTTATCCTATGGCAGGCAGGGGCCCTTGGTTGGTGGCTGCTGGCTAGCAGGCCACGCGGCTGTGGGGGCTGGGCTCCTGGTCACTTGCTCAGGGCAAATGGGGAAGTGGATTAGGACAGAGGTTGCACTGCCAGGGCCACTCGGGCGGCTGGGTGCAGGGTGCTTTTGAGCCGTCGGGCGCTCAATGTTAACCAATGGAGATCTTGGAAGGTGAACAAAGGCTGCAGGCTCGGGGACGGTGACTCTTCAGGAGCGACCAACACTTCGAGAGGTAAGTTGGGGTCTTGGAGGATAGGTAGACACCCAGGAGTTGGGCACAGGGGGCCGTGGGGCGCCGGGTGCAGGGGTGTCTTTTGAGGTCGGGAAATCTTACCCCCTGCTGGTCGCGGTTGGAGGGGTCCCTTGTTCTGAGGCTGCAGGCGTCGTCTGGGTCGTCGAGGAGGGTCCTTGGGCACTGGATTCCAGGTCAGAATCGCCGGGGGACGTCCTCAAAGTCTTTGTTCACTCAGGCACAGGCTGGGCTCGGCGGGTGCAGAGTGTGCAGGTTTCGCGGTTCCGTGCCAGGGCCGGGTCTTTTGTAGTTTTTCTTTTGAACAGTACCACTGCTCGTGGGAGTCCCTGGGTTGAAGGCTGTGGCACAGAAGTCAGGTCCTCCGGGGTTTTGAGGTTGCTGAGGCCGGGGTTCCGCAGGAGCAGGTTCGGAGGTCGACAGGCCGGTAGGGCTGGGGCCAAGTCAGTTGTCGTCGCCTCCTTGTTAGCAGCTGCACGGCTGGTCTTCTTGCTTCGTCTTCTCTTCTTGTTTCGGATTCGGGAACTGAGGAAGGAAGGTTCAGGGAGCCCCTAAATACTGAATTTAGGGGTGGTTACAGGTAGGTAAGGGCAGGGACCAATGGGTCCCGTCCCTGCGGTGGGTACACCCCTATTCTGCCACTCTCCAGTGGGAGGGGGCAGGAGCCTGTCCCTGGTTGGTTGGGTCCCCCCCATCCTCAAGATGGCGGGGACTCGAGTTTGTGCTTCACCTCGCCTCCCCCACCTTAGGGTTGGAGTTGGCAGAGGTGGGCACAACCCATTTCCTGCCTCTGGTTTTCCCGCCGGTTCTCCCGCCAGAAGTGGGGGTAGAACCAGTGGGGACCAGTTTTCTGGGAGCAGCAAATGGTCTGGGGAAGCTCAAAAGGTGGCAGGCCTTTGAAGCTTCCCCTGCCCATCCTGGGGGAGGAGGCTTTGGCACCTCGCCCCAGGATGTGCATTGTTTCAGGCCCCTGAGAGCAGAGGCTCTCGACCCAGGGGTCCAGAAACATGTCTGGTGGTGGCAGCCTGGGCAGCCACTCAGTCCGGACACTGGAGGTCGGGTTGGTTTCAGGGGGCATCTCTAAGATGCCCTCTGGAGTGTGTTTTACATTGAATCCCACACTGGCATCAGTGTGGGTTTAATGTGCTGAGAAGTTTGATACCAAACTTCTTAGTTTTCAGTGGGGCCATTATGGTGCTGTGGAGTTCGTAATGACAGACTCCCAGCACCATATACTCTTAATGGCAGCACTGCACTTACAATGCCCAAGAATGGACTTGGGCACTGTAGGGGCACAGGGCTCATGCCTCTGTGCCCTCACCACTGGCATAGTGCACCCAGCTAGAGGGGTGGCTGACCTAGGCCAGGGCAGTGGCTTGTAGGCATGGCACACAGGGATGTGTGCCATGTCGACTCTTCACTTTTGTTCTGCACCAAGACACGCAGCCTGAAAAGGCAGTGTGTGTGTGTAAAGGTACAGGGTCCCTAAGGGTGGCACAACAAGTGCTGCAGCCCTTAGGGGCCTTCCCTGGTCACAGTGCCCTGGGTACCCATGGTACCATTTACCAGGGGCTGACCTGTGGCCAGAGATGCCAATTGGGTGTAGGCATCAATGCAGTTTTAGGGAAGGAACACAGGCCCTGGGTACCTGGTTGGCAGGAGCCCAGGGCACACTCAGTCAAAGCACATCAGCAATTCAGCAAAAAGTGGGGGCATACCATGCAAGAAAGATGGCACTTTCTCACAACCACATCCTGGGCAATGTTTGCGGCAGTGGCTTTAACGTGGGATTTTGCAATTTCATAACCTCTTTTCAAGAAAAGCATAGCTCTTCTAAACAAAGCATGTAAAAAACCTCCCAGCCCCGCTCCATACCTAACAGTGGCACCTTGAAACAATGGGGGCCACCATATAAGGCCTGTTGTCAGTAATAGTCCCTGTCCAGAGAGCAGTGGCCGTATGTTTTCATGAACAGCATGACGACTTCTTCAATATTCGCTGCCACGCTGCGGCCTAATGAAGCTTGAAAATCACTTTCATGTATTTAAAGGCGACTGGTTCAGACTGGGTGTCGAATATCATGATGGAGATAGTGTCGGGCTTGAGATATTGAATATTTACCAGCGTGTCGTTTTTACCTTTCACCTGTACCCACCTTAACAAGAGAGAATTACTATCTCCAACCCTCTGCGGCTCTATAATATCGGTATATATGAAGAGCATATAGAACCCACTGTTAATTTCAGGACACGTAGGTTCTGACTCCACCGTGCTTTTTATATGTTGTACAGTCCCTAAAACCCTACTTAATTTACTGGGGCACACACACTCTCTATCGAGTCTGGGCTTTCTAATAAACACCTTTCATCTGACGTTATTTAAATATAACTAAATATCCACATAAGCGTCGATGCTGGCTAGGAATTGGTTGATGGCCAAGACCACCGTGGCAACGGTAGGGTAGTACCCGGGAGCAAACCCTATGAGGAGAAACACAACCTTCTATCACGCTTTATAGTAAACTTGGTCTCTGCCCTGATAAACATATTCCAAGTTCGAGGGTATTGAATTTCAGTTAGGGCAGCTTCCCTGTCCCTTTTTAGGTCCACCAGTTTGGACAATTTCACTGTAAAATAAAAAAAGTTATTGTCGGGGAACATGTCCTTAGACACGTTGGAAGGTAAGGCATTATAAAAATGACTCGGTCTCCATATTTGTGTTTTGTCTTCTTGGGCAGAAAGCTCAATACTAACACGGCCTTTAGAGATCTAGCCTGGACCCAACTGTTAAATTTCACGGGACACCCCCTCCATTTGACTAAGGCTTGCTTCTTAGCCCCTCTACCTTTCCAGTTTTCAACTCTGTAGACCCTCTGCGGATCGGCCGGCACCTATTGTAAATTTTCGTTGTAAAAGCTGCTCATAACTTCTTCGCCGTCATAATCTTTGAAGCCATAAACATATTTACCTTCTTTAAGCTCTACTCACGCCACTATAAATATTTAATCTTTAAAAGTCTGTTGGTAGCCTTTTGTAAAGACCCCTTTCAACTTAGATGCCCTAACATGATCACCTTCTTTTAGAAGAGATTTCTTTACTTTGACTGTAAACCGGTTGGGGTACATGGTTCTCCACACCACTAAAGAATTTTGTGGCGTTACCGCTAATGGTGCTGTTTGATGGTCCTGTGGTTGCTGGCATTATAAACATCTATAACCGTCTGTAATACGTCCACATAATGTTATGTGTTGTAAGCAGTGAAATATCTCCACATCTTAGATTTTACATTTCTGTTAAAACCTTCTATCACCATGGCTTAGACCTTCGTGTGCATTATAAAATGATGAATCGAGTGTTGTTTTAATAAGTTGTGAAACAGTTTGTTTAAAAATTCTCTTCCCGCTACTGTCCACAGTTTCTGAGGGTTTCGGCCTTTGCTGAATATGGCTTTAAAGACCGCTGTGCAGCTAACTCCTGTCTTATTATCGCATAGCGCTTCTGCAAAGGCATACTTGGCCAATACATCTATGACCATTAATAAGTATTGCACTACGTTATTGTGTCTGGATATATCTTGAAGACTGATGATGTGTGCCTGACATTGATAATCTATTCGAGCATTAACGATGGTCGGCCTCCTCTTGTAAAGCTTCCCAGATGGCTTATGGAGCAAATATGCCTCTTCCACAAACAGCCATTCCTTCACCAGCTTTCTATTTAGTAGCTCTTTTTCATCTCGTGCTCTTCTAAACAAAGCTTCTGCACTTCCAAAACTTCCGACTCCTCTTTTATCATAATAAATTTTCTTTAACATATCATAAGCCATGTTATCAGCCCCTGTAGCCCATGAAATGAAAGACACTAATTTTGTGACAGGTCATTTTATTAAAAATGAAATAACGTGTTGAGCACCAAAACACATGCATAATTTGCAGCGTATTGAAACAAGTATTGAGGTTGTTGTTGTTGTAGAGAATGAGTTTATTCACTGTATATACATAATAGGACATACATTACAGACATCACTTGGGTGAAGGACGAAACATTGTTGCAGAGTCACAAGTTTTGATATTTTTACAGCTAAGAAGTCAGCTGCTCTAAATAGGACTTCACTGTTGCCCCTCCCATAACTTTGTACACAGAGGATGAAGATCGTACAATTCATCGTCATAGAGTACATAACCTTTATTACGGAAATAAACTTCAGTCTTTGCAACGTGATCATCTGCTGTAGTATTAAACCCCTCATGTGGTACTTGTACACGTTCCAATATTCACCCGCCGCACGTAACCACTCTTTGACACACCAACCAGCTACACACGTAGGACTATCACATTTCGGTGCCTCTGGCGGAACACAGACCTTCAAAGAACACAACATTGCTAAATGTATTTTGGCGATTCTTTCTTTAAGCAACATATATATCAATGCCGCGATGCATATGTATCCAGGCCTTATAAAAGTGTCACTCTGAGGATAGTCATTGTGTAATTTGTCTTTGAAGTAGTAAGTAAGTACATTGAGTAACACAATAATGCCCCGATAGTGAGGTATCAAACATTTTAAAACAGCTTTCGCGGCACAAAAGCTCCCACTGCTGCCTATTTTTAAAATATACATTGCACACATTTTTTTCTCCAGCTCTTTCAACCATCTTTCTGAGAAATGGTGGACACTGCACCTGCATGCGCTCACGTTTTTTGTGTGGCTCGCACGTGCATTGGATCTCTCTCAATGTACTCGGTGTGACCCTAATCCTATCTGGATGGACATTTTTTTCACCTGTCAAATGATACAGCAGCTGTAGTGGATTATATACTTTCTGAGGGTCTAACAAAAAAATATATATGATGGATAGTTCTTGACGTGCATGATGTGTGTAGCCACTTGTGAGCCTCCTGCTGTGGGTCATTGATTTTATGTCCGTGACAGAGAGTATAAAAGTTACGTTTGAGACAGGCGTTCACAATACAGACTGCAAAACCTTTAACAAGCCATATGTCCTCCAAGGGTAGAGCAGGGGCTTCCTTTTTAAAATTAGCAATATTATGGATACATGCACATTTCTTATGCGGTTCTCTGTTTTTACTTGTGGAACTTTCAGTCTGTTTTGAACAGCATAAGAAGTAAAAATGAACGGCATTAACCGGCAGTGGTGGCTGCGTACCCTTTACCCTTGCTCTTTTTGATGATGCTTTCTGTGGTTCAAAAAACAAATAAAGACAATCTATTGTTAACATTCAGTATGTATGCGCATACAGTTTAAAGACACAAACTAAAATCTTTTACTCACTTCTGAGCACGCTGTTTGTTCAAAAACACCTCTGAGCTCTTGAGAGTTATTCAGATATATCGACTCATAACCGCCGTTGGAGCTTGCCCCCAGCTCTCACACGATGATAATGTCAGAAGACGACAGGGCCGGAGACCCCATATCTTTATACACAGGTGAGTTATAAGCTATTATTGATTCTTCTGCTTCATCCATCTTGGCTAAATTGCTTTGAGCCGATGCGTTGTTACTGGAGACCACGCTGCTGCAGGGGCCCTTAACAGGTGATATCAGCGGCGGCAAATCATTGAGGCTAAGATCTGCAAACCTCCGGCACAACTCCTCATTAAAACCTGTGACATTGTGACCAGTGTCTTCAGAACTGCTATGTGGCAAAGCTTGGGCCATCGGCGTAGGTGTCATACTGCGGTGATATTTATTGATGGTGTTCACGCCATTTGTATCGGGCCGCTTTTTGGCGATGTAGTTGTACCTTTTCATAATGGTTCCAGAGTCTCTTTCCAGGAGGAGAGCTGGGTCTGACGGCTGCTGAACAGGTAGCTCCTCATATGTATTCCCTATACCAAATGGGGCGTACTCCTCCACATCACATCCTAATCAAATGGTCTTCAGGGAGTTGGGGGGTTGCCACAAGCCTGGACATGTTTAGACAGAAAAAAGTGGGATGCCTGCCCCTACATCACCTCTTAGTTACGTGGTTTTCAGAGGTAAGCTGACTAAAGTGATGCCACAACCAGGCTTATGGGTTCTTCCGGGTCAGAGTCCACTTGTGACGTCAACACCGTCACGTGACCAGTCAGCCTGCCAAAGGTAATGTCACACCCATGTGACCGGTCACATGAGTAAGGTGATGTCACAACGCACGTGACCACCCCACAGGTCACATGACTAAGGTGATGTCATGCACCACGTGAGCACCCCACACGTCACATGACTATGGTGAGGTCACACCCCATGTGACCACCCCTCAGGTCACATGAACCCCACAGTCATGTGTAAGGAAGTGGGTTTCTGTTGCAGTAACCCCCCACTTTTTGCCAGACCACTGATGCACTTTGACTTGATGTGCCCTGGGTCCCTGCCAATCAGGTTCCCAGGGCCTGTGTTCTTTCCCCAAAACTGTACCCAATTGGCATCTCTGGCCACAGGTCAACCCCTGGTAAATGGTACCACAGGTACCCAGGGCACTGTGACCAGGGAATGTCCCTAAGGGCTGCAGCATTTATTGTGCCACGCTTAGAGGCCCTGCACCTTTTCACACACACACTGCCTTTGCAGGCTGCATGTCTTGGTGCAGAACAAAGTGAAGAGTCCACATGGCACACATCCCTGTGTGCCATGCCCACAAACCACTGCCCTGGCATACATAAGTCACCCCTCTAGCTGGGTGCCCTATGCCAGTGGTGAGGGTACAGGTGCATGAGCCCTGTACCCTTACAGTGCCCAAGTCCATTCCTGGGCACTGTAAGTGCAGTGCTGCCATTAAGAGTATATGGTGCTGGGAGTTTGTCATCACGAACTCCACAACACCATAATGGCTACACTGAAGACAGGGAAGTTTGGTATCAAACTTCTCAGCACATTAAACCCACACTGATGCCAGTGTGGGATTTAATGTAAAATGCACAACAGAGAGCATCTTAGAGATGCCCCCTGAAACTTCACCAACTTCTAGTGACCTGACTGAGTGGCTGCTTAGGCTGCCACCAACAGACATGTTTCTGGACCCCTGGGTCGAGAGCCTGCTGCCCTCGGGGCCTGAAACAATACACATCCTGGGACGAGGTGCCAAGCCTCCTCCCCCAGGATGGGCAGGGTTCACGAAGGAGAAGCTTCAAAGGCATGCCGCCTTTGTGAGCCTCTCCAGACCAATTGCTGCTTTCAGCAACTGGTCCCCACTGGTTCTACCCCCCACTTTGGGCGGGAGAGCCGACGGGAAAAACAAGTGAGGGAAAGAGATGTGCCCACCTCTGCCAACTCCACCCCTCAGGTGGGGGAGGCGAGGTGAAGTACAACTCTGAGTCCCTGCCATCTTGAGGATGTGGGGACCTAGACAACCAGGGACAGGCTCCTCTCCCCCTCCCACTGGAGGGTGGCACGATAGGGGGTGTACCCACCCCAGGGAAGGGACCCATTAGTCCCTGCCCTTTACCTACCTGTAACGCCCCTAAATATAGTATTTAGGGGGCACCCTGAACCTTGATTCCTCAGATCCAGCAACAACAAGAAAAGAAGAAGGAGGAAGCCGTGCAGAGCTAACAAGAGGATGACGCCCACTGACTTGGCCCCAGCCCTACAGGCCTGTCTCCCCTCGAACCTGCTCCTGCGAAATCCCGGTGTGTCCTGCAGCCAGCAACCTCAAAAACCCCGGGGGACCTGCCTGCCTTCACTTACAAGCCTGCTTCTCCCGTGAACACCGGACTTGTTCAAACTGCAGCTTCTGGCTCCGGCCGGATACCGCGAATCCAGCCCACTCTGCACCCGCTGAACCCGGCCCGAGCTAGAGTGGAAAAACACCACGAGGAGGTCACCCCGGCGATCCTGACCCGAGATCCGGCGACTCCTGACCTGCCTCAAGCCTCCAATCGACGCCTGCAGCCTCAATCCAGAGGATCCCCTCTACCGCGACCAGAGCGGGTAAGACTTTCCGACGTCCCAAGGCACCCCTGCACCCGACGCCCCACGGCCTTGTGTGCCCAAACCAACGGGCCTAACCAACCCAAGACATCCCAACTTACCCCTCGAAGTGGTGGTCGCACACAGAAGATCCTCGTCCCCGAGCCTGCAGTGTTTCTTCTAACGGAGGCGCTCCATTGAAAACAACAGGGCACCCGACCTCAAAACAGCACCCTGCACCCGGCCGCCCTAGTGCCGCTGAGGGTGCACCTTTTGTGCTAATTTGGTTCACTATTTGCCCTGACCTAAACCCTAGTAGCTTTGCTCCCACAACCCAGTGGCCTGCTTGCCAGCAGCCACCAACCGGAGACCCCCTATCCTCCATAGGATAACATTGGGCCTCAACACTCTGCACCCGGCCGCCCTAGTGCCGCTGAGGGTGAAACAAAAGTGCATCACTGACCCTGTGGGACCCCTGAGTCTAACCCCGGAACCTTAACTCTCACAGTCGTTTACTTACCTGCAAACCGATAACCTGTTTTTCCTCCATAGGATAGCATTGACAATTTTTCTTCCAAAAAACGACTGTGTGGAGTTTTGAAAACTAAAGATATTCTTTAAAAATCGTACAAATAGCCAAAACGTGTTTTCTCACCTGTTTGCAGGAAATGTCCCAGTGCTGAATCTAGGCATCCAGCACTGAGTTAGAAAAAGTAACGTAAAAGTAACTTACCTGCAATTTACTGACAAAGCCTATTCATTTCAATATACTGCTCCAAAAAGTTTCTAAGTGTGGAGTTTTGAAATCTGAAAATATTCTTTAAAAATAGCACGAATAACAAAAAACGCATTTACTCACCTGTTTTCAGGAAATGTTCCAGTGCTGAATCCAGGCATCCAGCACTGAGTTAGAAAAAGTAACGTAAAAGTAACTTACCTGCCATTTACTGAAAAAGCCTATTCATTCCAATGTACTGTATTTGCTAAGTGTTGCATACCACTGCTCCCCTGTAAATCAAACAAAGTACAATTTCTACTGCATTTTCAAACTGTTCGACATTCAGTAACTTATTACTGTAAAGTATTTTATGCTTACCTGTGCCAGGCTTGCTTGGTTCTAAAATAAAACAACAATATATTTTTATACAAAAGCAATTGGCCTAGAGTTCAGTTCTTGAGTGTGTGAATTCATTTGCTGACCGAGTGTGTACATCAAATGCTCAACACTGTCCTCTGATACTGCCTTACTGCTCGACCAAGCTACCACAAGCAGAGAGTAATGTTCTATCTAACTTTAACCTCTGCCTACCTTTGGAGTCACCTGGACCCTATACACACTATACCTCATTTTGGTATAGTATATATAGAGCCAGTTTCTTACATCATGTGACCCAGATGTGATGTCACATCTGGGGCGGGCCCCCAGGAGCCCGGAAGTCCTGCCAAGGAAGTGAAATCTCTTCCAGGGTGGGGTAACTGTCACTTTTAGTTTTATGGAAGGTACCATTTCCTCCTACTGTCCGTGGCAGGAATGAAGAATCTAGGCTGATAATGAAGGTGAGACCTTAATATAAATGTGCTGTATTGTATTCATGCAGTACTCTGTGCATACTTTAATAGATGTGCTGCGCTGCACTCTCTGTTTGCTATAAATGTATGTGATGTGCTGAACTATGCATAAGCTGTCTTTAATGATTGTGCTGAGTACAGTGCAATCTGTTTGCTGTGGGATGTGCATTCATTGATAATACTGCTTTGTGTGCTGTTCTGTATGTATGTTGTACAAACAATATTTGCCTGCCACTGTTTTCCCTCGAACAGTATGAGTGGTGTACAATGTATGCTGTACATACTGGGTATATTTTGTGATGTGCTATGTGTGACCTTGCAGTACTGTGTCTGCGATGCAAAATAATATGACACACAAGTTAACATTGTATCATTTGCATGCTGTACTGGGTATGTTGCTCTGTGTGTGTGTGTGTGTGTGTGTGTGTGTGTTTGTGCAGGTATGGGTCACTTTGATGTGAAACGTGCTGTGTGCTGGAGTGCCCTGTGTACTGGACTATTTGTGTGCTGTACATACTAGTGCGGTCAGCTGTGTGCAGTGAGGGATGTGTGTGGGTCGTGCACACCACCAATGAGTACTGTATATGCAGTGTGCTGCATACTGAATGCTTTATTGCACAAGTACTAATGACATGTGCTATATTCTGAGCATACTGAACACACAAATGTGTGGATGGTGCTGTCTAGAGTTCTGATAACTGTACTGTTTTGTGTACAGGCCATACTGTTTGTGCTATGCACTGTACTATATGTGCGCTGTACTTTGCGTGTTGTACTGTGGTTTACACTGTACTGTGAGTGTGTTATACATAATGTGTGTGCTACACAGTGCTTTGTACTGTATGTGTGCTACTTTTTGTACTGTTCAAAGTGCGTGATGTCATGAATCGTTAATTAAATTTAATGAAGGGTGTTTACCTTATCGATCCTGTGACCTCATCATAAATTCGGCAGATTAGGGTGAGATACCATTACCCTGTGAGTATTTGCCATATGTGGTAAATACCTGCTATCCTGAGTTTTCAACTTCAAAATGAGGCAAAGTATGTAGAATCAGAATTTAGCACATTGAATTCTGCCTTTTTTTCATCTCTTTTGCCCTGATAAACTTCATGGGGTTCGAACTGCTGTAATTTATAAAGGAACTACTACGAAGGTGTGCTAGTAACCACACAACTCGTAATTCTGATTCCCTTGCAAAGTCACCATTAACCGGTGATGATGTCATTGGTAATCGCTGGATGCAATAAACATTGCATTACGTATAACAGGGGTCCCTGAGGAAACAGGTATTTGCTCAAGGATCACAGTTTATCGGGCCACTTGCAAGGAGTGCCTACATTTTCTGTATTCTGCTCAATTTATGTTTACTTTGTGTGCATATCTCTGACTTTTTTACTGTACTGTTTGTGTGCTGCTGTGCATTTGTACTCTACTTCTGTGTGTTGTGGTTTATTTGTGTTGTGTAGCAGGTGGGCCGTGTGTTTAAACTGTACTCAGTGTTTGTGTGGTATGAGTGTGCTGACATAATGCATATGCTTCTTGGTTGTGCTTTTAGTGCACCGTTTCTCCCCTCTTATCGCATTAGTCAATGTTCAGAGGGGAGGAGGACAGTTTAACTAGGTGGGAGTTAGACATATTGGATTTGCGTCAGTAGTTGGTTAGGATACTCTGGAGGCAGGCATGGGCCTGGCATTTGTATTCTCCTTTGTTTGGAGGCAGAGTCAGTGTTCTAAAGCAAAATGACCAGCGCCCCTGGAAAATGCGTTCATGGGTACATAAGATTTTAGACTTTCACAGATCTACAAAAGGGTCTGAGGCTGAACCCATCTCCTACCCTCACCAACAAAAGATTGGGAAGCCCTGCCTGCCCCCGTGGCATTGCAGTGGTCTACATGCTGCATTACACCCTTTGAGCTGTGCTTGATGGTGGACGAAAGCCCTGTTCATTGACAAACTATGAGGTGGGTTAAATTTGTAAAAATAAGTAAATAAATATCTGCGGGGGCCAGGGCGTTTCTTATGAGCCGAATGACGGTGCTACCAAAAACTGGATTTGCCTAAAACTAAGAATGACCAGTCTTGATTCCACCTAATACCTCTTTTATTCACCACTCTACACTTCTTTTACCTTTATGGCAACCTTGCAAGTTCTATTTCATCACCCCTTTCTCTCTTTGTCAGTATTTTCTTATCTTTCTCTTCCTCATTCTTTCCCCCGTGTTTCTGCCTTTCTCTCTCTGGATCAAAATCTGATCATGAAAAATAAGTTGCAGTCCCAAACAAGCATGTGCATTGCAATAGGTCTCGCATTTACGAGAGTTTGAGCTATTGGCATTGTAAATGGCACTGCCAATAGCTCAAACTCTAGCAAATGCGAGACCTATTGCATTGCAAATGAAATTTTTGCGAAAGCGCCCCATGTCGCGCTTTCACATTAATGTCGGCCATGCCTGTTTCTTTAGACGAGCCGCGTCTAAAGAAAGGGGCTCGGCCGCCATTAAAGTGAAAGCGCGGTATGGGGCACTTTTACATAAATAAATCTGTTTGTCAAGTTGACAAACAAATGTTTTTTTTTGTAAAAGTGCCCCATGCCACGGTTTCAGTTTAATAGCTGCACTTTTCTTCAGACGCGGCTCATCTGAAGAAACAGGCATGGCCGACATTAAAGTGAAAGCGCTGTATGGTGCGCTTGTAAAGAAAAAAAAGTGAATAAAATAGAACAAAAAAAACATGCTGCCGCGTCGGGCCGCAAACAAACTAAAAGCACAGCCATCACTGCATCAGCGTGGCGTGAGGTGCTATGAAAAAAAAAATAAAGTGTTGGGGGAAGAGCATGTCCTGCCTGCAACAGCAGGCAGGAGTAAAAAATGTAGTCAAATAGGGCTCGGAGGCTGTAATTTAAGCCTACCGAGTAACAACACATGTAACAGGGGGTGTCCTGATGGAATGTTACAAAATGAGACATGGCGGTACTAAGGAGGGACTATTAAGCCTATTGACCAATGAAAAGCCACAGTTTCCAGAGGACAATGACACAAACCAATGAAAAAATGGGCGGAGAGTAAGCGGAGCTTCAAGTCCATACTTGAATACAGCACGCTTCAGAGAGCAGCGCATGCGCTGCCCAGGCTCAACCTAAAAATTATGAATTTGGCTCATGAATGCCCAGACTCAGATGTTGATGGCTTGTTAAGACCTGGGAATGACTGCACAACATGCAACTCGATGAATGA
Source organism: Calotriton arnoldi (assembly GCA_963921515.1). NCBI lineage: Eukaryota > Metazoa > Chordata > Amphibia > Caudata > Salamandridae > Calotriton > Calotriton arnoldi. The sequence continues at coordinate 675,960 of CAWUFW010005859.1, read as the reverse complement.
AGCACTCACTAATTAATTTTGCATATTACAGGGTGATCACTTCACTCCAGGTCATAATAGACACTGCTTCTGGCCCTGGACTTTTGTTAAAACCCAATGCATTCTGGGTGGTGTAGTCTTGTTTTGCTACCATTTAACTAATTAGCCTAATTAACCAAAAATCAATGATTTGGAGGTTAAAGTTCTGGACTGGAGAATGTCTCCGTAATGACCTGGAGTAAGGTGGTCACTCTAGTGTAGCACGAACCAATGCCAGACAACCATGCAGCCCACCCTCAAACCAGGCATGCAGGGAAAACATCCTAAAAGAGGAAATAGTTAGCATGGGCAATAATAGTACTGTGTCATAGGAAGGCCTGCCACAACCTCATCATATCATCCTTTGCAGTTGAAGCCGAAGTACAAACGTCCTAATATATAATATGTATACATGTAAATACAGTGTTTATAGTATATTTTTATCTGTAAACCACACATTTGTGCCCATCTACCTATTTATTCAAGTCTGTGAATGTGAAGGCAACACATGACCTTACATTTTCAAAATAAGGCACGCATCTACAAACAATCTATAATACCGGAAATGAAATAAAACGCAAGCTGGGATTGCAAATCTGGCTTTAAAATGTTACACATTCCTGTAACCCTTTATATTTAGAACTCTAAACTAATCTCAGTTATGCTGCTCATGGGATTGATTATATTATAGAACCCATGTCTTGGGACAAGAGAGCCATTTTATTAGCAGGGATCTCAGAGGTTTGTTTTGTATTTATTAGTGCTTTAAAGCAGCCTTCTGACTGAAAGAGCACTATACAAAAAAATGGAATCCCACAATTAGAAATTTGAAAAGAACCTTCAAAAGTTATTTACCTCTTGCAAATTACTTGAATCTCGTAGCACGCAATGAAACACTCAACTAGAACTAACTTAGTGAAAGGCAAAACTAGGATGCCATCAGTTGTTGAAGGTATTAATTTCAGCATCTGACCTTACAAATCAAAGGAGATATATTTAGGTCAGACAAATTAAACAAATCGGGTTCTTACAGTGATTTCGGAATATAGTTATTATCTGCCCAGTGAGTTCAAATTAAGCCAGCGCCGAGTTTGCCGACATCCTGGACCGGGAGCAGGACCTGCTGGACCTGCTAGGTGTTGAGGTCGTGGGGCTTGGTGAGTAGCTAATTATATTACTATTGTGTGTTCTGTTCTGTGTTAAAGCGAATATCATTTTTTTCCCAAATAGCAAGAATGCTGCTGCTGCTTACAATACATGCAGGTAAGTTACGTTTAAAAATCTTATATTATGTGATTGTTATTCTTCTAGACAGGTGCTCTGCGCTACTACTAATCTTACTTGTTTGCAACTTTGTGCTCGCTTGGGCTGATTATGTAAGAGAGGTTAGACAACTTAAGTTAGGTAATGCTAGAGAGCCTCCTTTCCTTTGTCCTGTCACTAAGATAGTGGTGGTAGGTAGGTAGTTATTATAGTTAGTAACTTAGTATTAGTTGGTAATTTTTTAGCGGTCCGCGTGACGCGTCCTTTGTCACGTGCTGCTGACTCCAGTCCTTAGTAGAACCTTTTGTAGTTTGTTAGTGAGTGAGTAATATAGCAACTCATCAGCACATCAGCAGCAACCAACCAACAATTTGGTGTATGCAATATGCATGCATCCTTCTATGCATTTTTGAGGAATAAAATAAATGGAAATGCAGACTTAGTGAACAATTGGCCCGTCAAAGGGGGTTGATTCATTGATGACTGTGAATGAGATCGGAACTTAGAAGAAGCAAATATAATTTTTGGCAATTCATTCCAATGTCTTTGGAATAGGCGGGCTAGGTGGTACTTAGGTTTAGGATTCTGGAATCGGAATGGAACACTAGATTAATAAATAAAATAACGAGATGGTCCGCAATCACGATACTACTAGTCGATCAGATTAGATAGGTCAATTTTATTGCAATTGTCGTTGCCTGTCAAAAAATGTTTTTAGAGCGTTTTTTAAAATACTTTATATGTTTCACACCAATCAATTTTTGTCTATTTATTATATCTTACATGATCAGCATCCAGGGGCAAGAAGATGACGGGGTCTGAGGCGGGAGTTGGAGATGCCTCCCAGGGCCAGGATCGCTCTTCTAAAGAGGGCTCTGCTGCTGGCCCCAGTAAGTCCTCCTGTTGTTAATATTAATAATGATATTTCCCTAACTTTTACTGCACCTTATGTTTTTTTAACTATTATTTCCGTTTCCTAATTCTATTTTTTACCAAATCTTCTTCGATCTATCTGTTTCTAAATTCTTGTTATCACTGCATTACCTACCTACTTAGTTATTATATTTCTAGTGTCTGTTTTTTTTTTACATCACTCTAACTGCCTCTGACTCTGTACTACTATTAGTCTGTCTGTAGCTTGCCCAGTTGGCCAATCTTTTTCTTTTTAAAAAGTTTTAAAACTCAGATTCACCAATAGCTCTAGCCACTGAGTCCAGTCCTTTGGGTTGTCCTCTTCTTGAGAGGCTTTTCGAAAATTGCCTCCAACAAAATGCCCAACCAGACATTTTACTATTTTTGATAGGATAGGACATACTACTGTCTACTCTACTCTAGTACCCGATTTGTACTAGTGATGTGTTTGGTGTATGTATGTATTGTATTTTCAATCTTGCTAGTGAAAAAAAATAAATAGGGGGAGGCGTATATGGCATCTAGAAAATGTGTAATGTTTTTTCTAGGCGTACCGACCAACAGTGCTGGGGCCAGCGGCGGGGCAGGCGATGCCAGCCAGGAGGGAGCAGATGAGGCAGCTGCTGCAGGGGTGGGTGAGCCAGCAGCAGTGGCGGGCGGTGGTAAGTTATATTCCTTACTTATTGGCAATACACACTCGCTGCAAGGGTGTACACTGTACTGTTGAGAGAGACTAAGTTGTTGTGAACAATGGTTGAAGAAGACATTAGCAATAGCATTAGCGGCGGGAGTTGAGTAACTAATGGCCTCTTCTGACTTCAACTCAGCTGGGAAAGTTTTATGAAGAAGACTAAGAGACAGACTACTTGATGGATGGGTTGGACAAAAAGGGAAAGAAGGATGGAAGGAAGAAGGACGGGTGACATGTAATATATGACTGGCAGAGAAGGATGTGTGGGATGCATAGGTGGCTGATAGGAATCGGATGCATGGGTGGTTGAAGGATGGGTGAAAGGTGAAAGAACAAATGCCTGCCTGGGTGGGTGAAACTGAATGGGTGATAGGAATCCTGTGGGGGGTTTGATGGGTCAAACTCGAAGGCTAGGAAGGAAGGACGCATGGGTGGTGGTTTAAAAGAAAATTAAAAATGTTTTTGTTGGTGAAAGGTTTGTTGAGAGATTAAGAAGAATGATAACCATGTTTACTTTGAATGGATGGATGCCTGGATGGTATTCAATGATAGCATAGGTGGAGACTGCCACTGGATGAAGACAATGTAAAAGAAAAATAAACTGTGCCAGAGTAGCAAAGCCAAGAGTGAAGAATAGAATAAGATTAGAATTAAAAAAATATAATGCTAGAAGAGCAATGTAATGATAAATGGAAAAATCGCTGAGAAGAGAAACAAAGACTGGTTTTTTTCAAGGTTTTTGATTCAAGGTTGTATTTCAGAATGCTCCCTTGACTCACAGTAGGTTGCAAGCACAGCATATATATTGTGTATGTATGTACCCATACCCACCCATAATCAATCGCCTCCCTCCGACTCCGATGCCCACTCCCTACCTATATCATTTTTGACCGTGTCAGCCTGCCATGGGTGGGCTATCGGCTGCATGGTTGGTTACACAATCAATCAATAAATTCAATAGTACCTCACGTCATCCCATATATAATCAATGATCATTCGGATCAGATATCATCTCACTGCCTTGTTGAAGTAGTCAGGGTGAAAGTGAAATTGAGCAGTTGCCATTGATGTAACAAAGTATGGCCATGAAAGAAAAATAAGATAATTGTGTAGTTGTAGACTACAACTGCCCCACCTGCAGAGAGTAGTAAATAAAAATAATGTGAGTCTGCGACATGAGTATATCTGTCTAGGGCGCAAGCTGACTGAGCTGGCATGCCTACAAGGTCAATTTAGCTAAACAAGAGAGAGAGAAGAAGAAGACTTGTCTACTCATAGTGCCTAGTAGTAATGCCTGAAACTCCCACAAATGTTAGAGGCCGAGGAAGTGGGAGGATACCACAAATGTTATGTACTGTGCTTGCTAGTGCTACTGTGCCACTATAATTTTATGTGTATAATTAATTTTGTGTTACTGTTTTGCTAAGAGTATTGGTTACAATTGTCTTTTTTCTTTCTTGATATAGCTATTCCTTCCCACTACCAAACAGGAAGGAGTTAGCAGCCATGGCCCGGCAATGGAAGCTGGAGGCCATCCGTACCGAATATCGGTGGCCACTGGTTCTGGCGGAGGTGGAGGAGGAGGCGGCAGCAGCTGCAGCCTCTTCCAATGCCCCGGGCCCCAGCCAGGCCGCCCCCCAGTGCCTCCAGTGGTACAGTGCCATGGTCTGGCAGCCGCCCGCCACACTTCTTCTCTGAACACTGCTGCCCACCCCTGTGCATGCAACTGTAAGGCATTTAAGCGCTGCATGCTCCTCCGGATGGCGTGCCTAGAGGAGCGGTAAAGGCCCTGGAGAGCAACTGGCGAGCCCGCCGCTAGAAATCCATCGCCTTGCCCCTTTTTTAATCTTTTTTTTGATGGGTGGGAATTGGGCATTGGGGAAAAGTTGGGGTTTATTTATGGAAATTGGAATGGACATTGGACTCTTATGGACATTGGTTGGGGTTAGGGAGAGGGGTGTGTCAGGTGTTGTAGGTTTTTTTAATTAGTTTATTTGTTAGGGGAATAAATTATTTATAGTTTACATATGATGTAAATGTTTTGTGGGGGGGTTACTCTTTTACTTCACATGGTTTCCTTTGCTGCAGCTGGGCCGCAGCCAGTTTTTGATTGAAATAATCTGCAGATGGTGTAACACACCAACAGATAGATGCGGTACCCTCACTTGTGACTTGTCCTGTTAGTACTGTCAGTCTCTCCTCCTAGTCTATGCAGTCTGCAACTAAAACCCCTATGGACTCGGAAGTGTGTGGGTGTGTGAATTAATGAATTAATTTCCATATTATTAATTATGCCTCCCCAAACTTGTTCTCTTACCTGTGATTGATGTTAGGCGAAGCGATGGCTGCATGGTGATGGTTTGGTTTCCCAAGGTGCCATGGTGGTGGTAGTAGTAGTAGACACTGACGCTCAGTAGCATTTGCAAAAAAAGAAAATGAAACAGTCAGTCACCTGAGGGAGACTCGGGAACGAGTAGTAGAAGTACAGTACACAAGAAGACTGCCAAACAAGAAACCATGATGATGATACGCAATGCTAAAGTAAAATAAACCAGAATGCCTGGAGGGCTAGCCTAGTACAAGTTACAAACTGAAGTCGACTCTACCTATGATGATGAAGCGGACAAGCGCCTTCGTAACCTTTAGTGCTGGAACTAGGATGATGATTGATGACTCAATACTGGCAACCAATTATATTTTTATGATGGATTCTTTATGTTCCTCTGGAATAGAAATTCGAATATCGAATACTGTGCATGGGTGGGCAATCCAATATTGCCAGTGTGGGCAAAAGTGAAGTATATATATACTTAGAGGAGGTGCCTGCCTGGCGGATGCGGTTTGGTAAGGTAAGTGTGAGTTGATTTTCCCAGTATAGCACAGGGTAAAGGCCAGCCTGTAAGTGTAGATGGAAAAACAAAAAGGATATTGAAAAATTAAGGAGAAAAGTAAAGTTAAACTGCATAATTTAAGGAGGAGTGCAACAAGAAAACTTTCAGAGGCGGCACGGCTAAATCTGTTTCCAGCAGTAACCTACAACAACAACAGGAGCAGGCCCGCCCACCCAACCTCCACTTGGCTTAGATTTTGAGCCAGACAGCACTAAGCACACATACACAGCAACATAGCATTTTCCAAATCAAGTAACTAAATCAATGCACCACTGTCAGAAAAACCACTCGCCTCCACCACTACACAGACATGTAGGTCTGGGGTTGTTGTTGCTGTTTACCTTTTAGGCCACTTCATGAAATGCCCCAAGTTATTCCATCAATGATCTTCGATCCTACTGACTGATTGCGAGTATGGTATGGTCATCATGGTGTCCAACTCTGTAGTGCCCCGAGTGAGTTCAAAATCAAAAATTCAATGGATCGGCCTGCAGTAGACAATTTTGTTATTGAACAACAAGAAGGGAAACATTGACTTGAGTCACTTTTTTGTGTGTAGATTAAATACTAGTAGACATCATGCACAACAACACAAACACCATTCACTCAGAGTCAGCGTGCAATGCATAACATCATCATTTACCTGTTCTTCCGGGGCAGTCCCTCTAGGCTCGGAAAGGAGGATAGATATATAGTCAGGTTCTTTGGAGGGACTCGACGAGGCAGGCACACATTTCACATTTGTTGTACTATTCTCCATCAAATGTCTGGCTTGAGGGAAATGGATTTAGGGCGAGTCAAGACTGGAGTCAGGACTCGTCGGAGTGGACTTACTTCTTCACTGACTGCACACAGTTGCAACTCCAATCCGGCAATAAAAGAGTAAGACAGTGGTGATGGATTTGTTGTGATTCGAACCAGAAAGACAGTGAGACACACAAATAATAAAAGTAAATAATATTCCTTAGCTATATGTTTTTGGGGGGCTTTTTTTGGGGCGTAAAGCAAGAAAGTAAGTAACTCGAAAGCCTAGTTGTCTGGGAAGTAGAGCTCGTCCTCAAACTCTGGTGGTTCACCCAGAAGTAGGTCATCTAACACACTACTTCCATGACCTAAGTCACTGTCATCATCTTCCTGCTGTGCTACTGTCGTGTAGTTCCTATAGTACCCCTGCAGGACCTGCCCGTTTGGATAACATATACTGTGGACTTGGTGTTAGACTGATTCTGTGCACCCCCACCGCGTATGTTAGCCGGATTTGCATTAGCTAGCTCACAATGCCACTAGGATCTCCTCTTATCGGGGAGAGATTAGTTTCTGGCAACCTTAGATCATGACAACCCAAATTCCTCAGAATCATGGAAACAATGGACTACCTTTCGCTCAGTCACTCGTGCTTACTTATTTGGTTTGTCTCAGAGAGTTACACAGAATGAACAGTCTGGGCGTTTCAATAAGTATTTATTGAACAGTTGTTATTCTAGTGTAAAATATATGTGCTGCAGCAATCAGCAGACAATAGCAGAGATATATTATCAGCAGTACGATCAAAGTGAAAGGATAGAACAGTTCTACCATATTGCAATAATCATGAATACATACATACATGAATATAAAAGGCACTATGAAAGTGTGCGTACTCCTACGATGCCTAACTAGATGTACCTGAGTGTACCTAGCATATGTGTAGGTCGAAAAGCCTAAGAGCCAAGAATCCCTCTAGGATTTAGTCGAACCCCCATACCTGAAATAGAGAGAGTGTGGGACACCATCCTGGTCTCGAGTTGGACACCCCGCAAGGGCTGTGTTAGACCGCTGTCAGCTGGAGCGACTGCATGCAGGAGCCTCAGCGTCTCTGGTCAGTGTGTCAGCATGGAAGTCTCGGTTCCCTCTATCTTACCGTGGCAAGATGTGGTGTATTTATACACTAAAGTGTCTCGTCCCTCAGTATGGTTTGTATTGGTCTTTGTTAGACATGAGGAAGACGTCAGGGGTGAACTTTGTACATACATATTATGCGGGAGATCATGCATAATTTATGAGTATATTGTAGGCCTGTGTTCTGGAAAGACCTTGCAGTGTTCTAACCACAGACTAGATAACGTTCAACCCTCAGAGCTCATTGTGTATGGTAGGGAACTAATGTAGGAGAAAGATCATGCCTATATTAGGAGCCATGACTATAATAGGGCATGTACGAGTATGACCATAATATGGCATATACAAGCATGACCATAACAGGGCATATACGAGTATCACCATAATAGGGCATATACGAGTATGACCATAATAGGGCATATACGAGTATTTCTACATTATGGCATATATCAACGGGTCTACATTAGGGCCTATATACAAAACATAACACCTACTCCACTTCCGAATTGGATGACAATGATCATACTTAAAATCTGGACAATTTAAAAATATTCACTTAAAAACGACTAAAACATGGATTTTAAAAGGACTTTAAAAAAAAAAAAAAAAAATTTCTTAGTTACCACTTGAAAAAGCCAATTCTGTCCCATTTATAAAAGTTGCATCATCATAAGCTGAAGAAGGCCATGCTTTTCCAAGCGAAAGTGTCAATTTAGGAAATGTTCCAAATTTTGTTCGTTTATTTATGAAACAAAGTGGAGAAGCCGAATTCTTTCCCAGGACGCGATGAGCCAAATCAAGATTAAGTGTCCTGGCTGGGAGATACAGCATTAACGGTGTTAGCTACTGCAGATGACAAATCCAACGCTTCGCAGAGAACGTCAATTCGGCACTGCCAACAGACGTTGCTGCGGCAGCTTGTGCGGCAGTTGTTACCTCTGTGCCTGTGGAGGAACCACCTAACCCAGCAGGAGCAAACAGCACCTGTGGATTCTCAAGGAATGCATTCATCAGAATTGGAAGATGCTGGGGACAACGCAGAGCATGGGCCTTTAGGGGGTCCAGCATAGCATCTAGGTCCAGTGGCGTATCCGATGGAAACTTTAGACAGAGATCCAACGTGCATTCTTCTCCGCAGAACAGGCATCGAAGAACAGGTAAGATGCAGTCCACCCAGACTGGTCTAAATGATAGAAACCAAGAGGCGTTCAGTTCTCTTAGGCAAGGTATGCCCAGAAGCTGCACCATGCGTTCACGATATTTCCGTTCCATGAGCGTGTTCGCCATTTCCTCGGAAATGGGGCCGTCAATTGCGTAGCAGTAATATTACAATCAGGACTCCTGCAATTAGGAACAGGATAAGCGGGAGACCTCCAAAGACGCTTCCCAATACGGAGTGTATAAAATTTGGGATTACTCCGAGAACTGTCTGAAAGGTGCTTAATAGTCCTGACCCTTTGGTCTTAAAAGGTGTACAATACCGCTCGTATCAGACATGTTAAAGATACGACCCACCATTTTTGCGAAATGAAAGGGGCAGTTTGTACGTATAAGCGCTTGTATCTCAGTCGAGGTCCTTGCAACTTGAAGTTCAAAGATTTCTCGAGCGGAGGTTAAGGGCACGGGTTGCTGTAAAAGCATGGCTTTCAGTCTGCTCAAAGTATCAAATTGTATAAAGGAAACATTCAACGAAGGCCATAACGGCGCCTCCCTGACTGTATTCAGTGGCGGAAACAATACTTGCATACAGCAAGTAACCCTGGAGTTAACAGTGACCAGATAGGCGACGCCGGTAAGCATCCCACAGCAACCATGATCATTTAGCATTAAGTAACTCCCATTCGAGAGCAGCTGGAAAACTGGCATGATCATGCCGCTGGGGTCCCTGACATGTGACATGATAAGTTCGCTACCGAACCACTACATGCTCCATGTAGAGAAATATCCTGACCCATGAGAGAACCGCTTAAAGCGTTCTTTCAGTTTTTACCACTCAGATACACTTCTCGATCCCCATTCCGGCATCGATATCTATATAGTAACTCCCAAGTTTCCTTGATGTATCCCTTACCCATTTTTTCATATTTGCCTGCCTGCCTTTGCTCAAGGCAATATTGAAACTGAAACGTAGTGACCGGCAGAGGGATCTGGCCATGAATTAGCCATTCGGTTGATGGTGATTCGGCTACAGTGAATGGTAACCTTTCCAGTTTCTCAATTCGCAGCATTGTATATTTGGCTCGCCTCTGTGCCATTTCTGTCTGTTTATCGGTTAGATTGTATTCTGAAAACAGAGACGTGGTGTTTATAAAACGCCAGGGCACATAGCCTGCACGCAAAGATTGCAGCTTCCAGCTTAACATCATAATAGAACGTAGCTGAGATTGCCCGTGTTGTAACAAGGCCAGATCTTGTTCTAATATGTCAATTGCCGAAGACACAATGCTGCCTAGGGAGTAAATCCTGGAGGTCAAAGTTGTTAACCCATTATCCACTACAGCTAACGCCTTCTCTAGGTTAATACGGTCTATTTCCCGTATTCTTTCTGCGGCCTCCTGTTGGGATATTTTCCAGTTTTCATTATAGTAGGCATAAATGCCAGCATATATGAAACGTTTCTGACGGGTTTTCCTTGGGCCTAGTAAAAAGTCCCTAAGGTCTACATCAGGTGTGAGTAAGGTCAAGTGATGTTTATCTTCTGTGAGTGTTGAGGTCTCTAGCCAATCAAGGCACAACTTCCCAACACTATAGGATGTCACTACCCCTGGGTGTTGTCTTTGTACATAGCAAGGATCTGGCCTATGGATACTAAATCCCTCGGGTGTACCTAGGAATCTCTGTTGACATGTGTTCGTGTCAATGGGCCAATTCAGCCATCCTGTCCAATTGGGATCTGACCTGTTGTACTGAAGAATGTCATCTAATCTTACCCCATGTGTAGTTGAATTCTGCCCCCCACCCATCTGTGATGGTGTTGGAAACCCAGGTGTGTTCATTTCCTTGTTCTTGGCTAGTCCAAGACAGGAGGTTTGTTGCACAGTTTCATTCAGAAATATTATCTGCTGTGGAATGAGGCATGCTCTAAAAAGCGCTTCTGTTCCCTGGACTTGCCAGTCCCTAGAACCCCAGATTGATTTTGAATCTATAGTGTCCTTCCATAGGTCGAAACCCTGTGTAGACAACTGGGCCATAAAGGAAGCAGGGTAAATCTGTTTGGTGTTAGTCAACATAATTTTCTGTGCTGATGTTGTTGCCACTTTGTAATAAAATGACTTTGGGTCAGATGTGTTAAACCCTGAAAAGTATGTGAATTTCTGTGCAAAGGTTTGCGAACTACCTTTTGGAGGAGTTGGGCAGTGTTGCCACTGGTGGTATTCAAATACATTTCTAGGTGTTATAGATTTGTGCAGGAAATGATGACCATAATGTTGGTAACAGTACAATGTATCATAGTCTGAAGTACCTTCTAACATTTCATTGTTTGGAAATGCTGCAGTTTTTTCTAAATCAGACATTAAATTATTTACAGTTTCAGTGTCCCAATCATCTGAAAATGTACTGGCGGTAATGATATCACTTAAAGAAATTTTAAATACATGTTTAAGCTTTAAAAGTTCAGTCGGACCGAATATATCATAATCAATTTTGTCCCATACTATACCGTCCGGTATAGGAACTGCTGTGATGTTCACTGAAGACAAGTCTCTTGGTTCACGATGTGAAGACTGGTGTGGCTTTAAAATCAAATTGACTCTTTGGGCTGTCGAGCTCTGCTGGAGGTATCGTCCATTAATAAGCATACTAAAAGTTATAATTAAACCTAGCCAGAAAAGAAAAAATAGAATCCCAGTGATATACCATAGTTCTATCCAAGGTGACACCAGGTAAGTCTTTCTAAAAAAGTTCAAAAAGTCAATCAGTTTCTGTTTGTGTGATTTTTTGGCTGGCGTCGTTTCCGGCTCGCTTGGATCCAGGCAAGATGGCCGGGTGGATGTGATCCACCCCGTCTCCGGAGCCTCGCAGCTGTCTCGGCATGTTCCTGCCGTGAAATGAGCCGAAACTATTCCAAACGGCCAACGAGGACACGCAAAACTAACAGGACCAGGAAGAAGTGTTGCCGAGCGTCTAGGGGTAATTGGTGAACTCGGAGACGTGAAAGAACGGACTGGGTTCCTAATATGGCACCGGCGGACGCGCTGGATTCGGGGAAGCGACGATGCTGACGAGCAGCACCTACAACCGCCGCAGGTGTTATTAGCCTAGCGGAGAAACGCAACGGAGCACAGTGCTAAAACAGAGAAGAACTAAGCTTCCGGCGGTGCACATCTGGAGCGTAGGGGAGACGGCGCCGATCCTACGAGGCTGCCGCCCACCATTGCAGGCCAGAGAGAGGCGGTGAGTGGGGACACTGGTGGTAGTGCCGGGAGACCCCTCTTGGAGCACGGGAGACCGGAGGTCCGGGGGTGCCTCAATTCATTCCACAAAGGCAATCGAGCATAACAGAGACACAGTAAACGGGACTTTGAAGCGGGCCACAACTTGCCTGACTTCAAAATGGCGGCCGCTAGGGAGGATCAATCCGGGACAGAAGTGGCCCCCTAGGAGCGGTCCCCCTACTGCATGTGTTAACTGGATGGCTTAAAAATCAGCAGAAGTATAGTCTCTGAAGAAATAGAACAGTTGCAAGAATTATATAACACCATAGAAGCCCACCTATAGAAGAAGGAAGTGCCTGACGTTTGGAGTGCCCAGAATAAGCACTGTACTAGCAAAGAGCAGTTGGAGATTTCCTGCCATTTGTGATCCTCTGCTCAAGGTACCCTTTATGTTCTAACTGTATTTGCGCTGTATTCGCCCTTCACGGCGGTCGCTCCCGAGATACTGCCTGTATCTGCCACGCACTTCAGACCCGATAGTGCAGAAGCCTGCCAAACATCTCCCCATCGCTTTGATGGACCGCACTGGGGTACAGGAACTACTGAGGGAGGCACGGAACGCAATGCTGCACGGTCCCCCCACATTGCCGAGATGACCTACCGCAGTGATTGAATTTGGCACTGGACTTAATGACTTTGTGACCCCATCTGGGTTATGGGCCCGCTTACTCTAACTTTTTGGGCCCCCACGAGGTTCTTTTCTCCCACTGCTGTTCTGCCAGAATCTGATCTGCTTCCCAGCCCCCTGTCTCCACTCCCCTCCCCCATTCCCTCTATTCCTCTATTTGGGACTTGTTTCTTCTGTGTTTGACTATGCAACTGTAACTAATGTAACCCTTGAAAATCTGTTATTCCTGATCGCTGAGACCTGAGCAACATGGCTGATGCCCGGTGGAGCTGCTAGACAGCTATAGAGGAGATCGGCCCTGGTTCACCCCCTCGGCCATCACCTACCCAGCCGGACATTGGGCACAGTTCTCCCCGTCTCCCCGATGTGTCTCCTTCCTCCCCCTCCCTCCAACGAATTACCGTAACATTGTTTTTTTTTGCCTGTGTTTTACTATGCTCTGGTAACGGATGTAATTTGTAACTTGTAACTCAACGATCCTCATGTAAAACGCTCTGTTACCTACGGGTCTAGCCAGCGCTATATAAAACTCTTCAAATAAATAAATCAAATCAAAATAAAAACGTATCAAAGTTCATGAAATAGCCATAAGCAGTTCGATCAATTGTTGGAATTGCATCGGGATTTGTTGAAATCGGATTTTGCTCTTGACGAGGCATATTGACGTAGATGTCTGTAGTCGGTCTGATTGCAACTTGGGTGTTAAGTTGATTTTCATTTTGAAGATGAATTTCTTGTTGAAGTGGAACGAGTTTCATAGCATTGTTTCTTAGTCCTTCATTCCGTACAGGTGGCTCTTCAAACGTGATGAGTCTTTCTGTCTGATCTTCTTGGATTGTAGCGAGAGGAGGGCGTCTGCTACTGTGGAGTCCACGAGGTCTACTGTTTAGTATCAGCCACATAGTGTGGTTTGATTAAGTTAATTGAGACAAATCTTTTCTCCTTTTTCCCGGCAAGAGGTGGCAGAAGTACAGTTCTTGTGCCTTGGATTGCTAGGACCGGTACAGGCTTTCTGTATGATGGCCCAAATTCTTTCTTGTCAGCAATCTTCTCTCTGACCAGATCCCCGACTTTTGGGATCCAGACAGGTCTTGCCGTTACTGCCTTGACTTCCTCTGTGGCGGTCTGTTTCTGGAGCACGTTACTTTGTTGTGTTCTGGATTCATTTAGATCCTGTAAAACAGCCAAACGATCATGGATATCAAATGGTTTTTCATCCGCCACTGTGCCTTCACAATCAAGATCAGGTACCCACATTCTTGTCCCAAATAGGACCTCGTAAGGAGTGACACCCCCTAGAGAGCTTCTTGGCTGATTGTTAATTGCTCGTTGGAGCCCATAAAGGTGATCGACCCATCTACTGCCTAGCTGTTAAAGATTGCTTTAAGTCCCGGTTTTTCCTCTCCACAACAGAATTTCCCTCAGGATGGTACGGAGAGGAGTACTGCAATGCTACGCCCATTCCTTCTATGGCCTCTTTGTAAACCTGAGAGCTAAACGCCGGGCCACGGTCAGAATGTAACGTGCCAACTGCGTATGTGCCGATAAAGACTCGCAAATCTTTTATAACAGTTCGAGCGTCAGCTGAGTGCTGAGGCCAAACCTATAGGAATCTAGAGCAGGAATCCACTGCAACCATGATATATTTCTTGGCCCCATCAGATTGTAGGGGGCCGCAGTGGTCCAAATACACACATGCGAGAGGTTTGTCTGATTTTAGTAATGGTGTCTGCGCTGGGTGTGTTACGGTGGAGCCTTTCATCTGCTGGCAGATGTCGCATTTCAGGACATAGTCTTTGGTCTGCTTTGTTAACCCTGGCCACCAGTAGCGCTGTTTCAGTAAAGAAATAGTCGCTGTAACGCCTATATGCGCAGAACCCAAACCCTCATGTGCTGCTAAAATTAAGCCTTGCCTACGGACCATATTTGGTATTACTCTATCCCCCACTCCAGGAATCTGAGCATATGGAATGTTTTGTGCATCTAACTTGTAGGAGTACTTGAGTGGAAATTTTTTAGGTACTGCTGTGCTGCCTTTGCGTGAAGCATTGACAGCTACTAAAATCTCGCCGTCTATTCTCGTTTTTGAACAAGTGATTGCAGCTATGGACGCTGTGCGTACAGCCCCCTTTGCGGCTTCATCAGCCAATGAATTCCCTTCAACGTGAATGCCATCACGCTGATGACTCAGTGTATGTATCACGTGAGCCCTTGGTAGTTCATTTCTCAACTCCACTACCTGTTCCCATAGCATTTTATGCTTAATTGTGCCACCTTTTGCGTCTTTGAACCCGTTTTGTTCCCAATGTTGTAAATATTCATTGTACGACTGTACACAGTAAAAGGAATCACACACAATTAGTGTGGGGAATTTGTGTTCCGTATTTACAAGTGCCAGTATCAGTGCTTTTAAATCTGCCAACTGAGCCGTGCAGTCTCCTAGAGATTGCGTTTTAGTGCTACTGGGATGGAACTTTCCATCACGCATGCGACCTTTAACGATTGCACACGCCGAGCTGTAAGCTTCCTTATTCCCTATGGCCGGTTGAGCAGATCCGTCAGTGTAAATAATGTATTCATACTGATCTAGAGGCAAAATTTCATTTGGTAGAGGATATTCTTGTTCGTATTGCAGAAATGCTTGTGTTTTTAAACTTGGATCAAATCTGTATTCAACATCCGTTGCAGTAAGAGAATTAGCCCATTGTATCCACCTGGGATGTAAGGCTTTCGTATTTGGAATGCTAGCTTTTGTAACAGCTTCTAAGGCTGGTACCGGGGTCACGACTATTATACGCTTTCCCTGAGCCAGGGCTCTTTCTCTTGCTACAGCGGTCTGCACTGCTGTCAAGATTTTTTCTGTTGAAGTTTGTGTACAGGTGTGATTTATATGCGATTGGTACCGTTTCGCCTTCATTGAAAGTTAAATAAGTGTACCCGCATTGACCCGCTATTACTCGGATCACTAAGTTGCGTACGTTTATGCATGTCTGTAAATGTTTTGAAGCTATCATGTCTTCCTGTAGTGAACGTAGGATATTTGTATGTTCCTGGGTCCATTGTCTGACTGAAAAATCAGGTTTTATTAAGTCGTAGAAAGGTTTTACTCTTTCTGCGTAATCCAAAATGTATGTTCGACCAAAATTTAGGAATCCCAGAATTGATTGTAAATTCTTTAATGATTTTGGAGGTTGGAGCAGCGCACACTTTTCTAAAAAGTTAGCTGCTAGGCTTTTTCCTTCACTTGACAGTTCATACCCTAAAAATAGGACATTGAGGTGGGCAATTTTTGATTTTTGAAATTAAATTTATAGCCCTCAGAGGCGAATCCCATAATAATGGTGCTCACCCTGGTCAAGTGCCTCGGTAAGTCATCGTCCGTCAGATAAATATCATCCACATAGGACAATGCTTCTTCATCCAAATTTTGGAGTAACTCTGTTACCCTTGCTGAAAACAACCCCGGGCTATTCTTATACCCTTGGGGGCATCAACAAAATTGCCGTTGTGACCCTAGCGCTGAGAATGCGGTCAGATACCTGCTTTCAGGTGCTATATTTTGGCAGAAAAATCCATTTGAGATATCAAGTGCAGTTTTGTATTTTTGTCGCACAATGTTATTCATTAATGCGGCACTGTGTGCATTTTGTACTGCAAATGTCTTTGTGCAGGTGTTTAAATGTCTGTAATCCAAAACTAGACGATATGTGTTGTCGGGTTTTGCTACGGGGAACAAAGGATTGTTCATAGGTGAAGTGCAATTTTCTATCACCCCCTGGTATTCAAGTTGATCTAGGATCTCCCTGACTTGTTTTTTAGCTTCCTGCTTCATAGGGTATTGCCTTTGAGCATTTGGTGAAACATTTAACGGGATCACGTGGTGGGTTGAATCCTCATCCCAACCAGCATGATTTTTGTACAATGCCGGAGCTAGTGCGACCGCCCACTCCTGCGCATATGCATGTTTTAAATGTATGGGAATGAGGTCGGAAAATGCTGGAAAAATCACCTTTTCTCCCTTTGGGCACTCCATGATGAATGCTGGTGGCCAGTCTTGCTCTGCTAATAGGATGTCATATCCAGATGACAAATTTTCCCAAAATAGACCTTTAACTTTCCTGGGCTTGTCCCCCTCCATCCGGAGTGTTATCTCATATAACTTATGTGGGACACTTACCCGAGTATCAGGTGTTTCCACCGTGATATACTCACTCAACTCCGCTGTCACCAGAAATTCCTTCAGGTTCTGGCGAGCTATCGTTAATTCTGCCGCGCTGTCTAGCATCGTCAGAGCCCATTCCCCATTCAGAAGCTGTGTCCTCAGAATTCTGGGCATGTCTGATCTTGAGACCTGCTACCTTTTTCTTTTTGAACTGAGGTTTTTGTTTTTGTTTATCTTCTTTTTTAGGTGCGTAGTCCGCAGCGCGTTGCGTGTCTCTGGACTTCGTACGCTCCTCTTGTCTGTGTTCTCACCATCCTTCCCTCTCGGAGTTTTTTGATGAACCCTGAAAGGAACGAGGTGAACGTGTATCAGTATCCTGATACCTGTCAGGTTTTTTAATATTATCCCTATTCCTGAGGTTATTCATCCTTTCAGAGGGCTCCTGTTGAGGAGACCTGCCTCTGGATTAAGATCTGTTGTCTTTAGACTTTTGTTGCTTTTTATTTTCCCACTTCTTCTTAGAAGAGGTAGGTGTCTGCTTTGTAGTGTCCTTTTCAGGACTGCCCACCAGTTGTGGTTTTAATGCTTTCCCACCTAGACTGTCTCTGCCTAATTCTGCATATGCAGTTTCAATTATTTTGGGTAGTTCGTGTTGTTGATCTATTGGACTGAACTCCCTTAGGCGTTGGCGGATCGCCACTGAAGCTGCTTCCCCCTTAATGTTAGCTAGTATTATGGCTGATACCTGATCAAAGTTGTTTAGTAACTTCATCCCTAAGTTTAGGGGAGGCTCTGCTCCGTACTCATTTTGTATCTGTCTCAATACGTCTGGCACTACTGCTAAGGACGGGATACCATGTGTTCTGGAATATATGGCAGCAAAGACTGAACCCCAAGAGGTGCAATCCTCTACTTGTGGTGTGATCCCCTTGGGCAAGCAGATTGTTAGAATTCTGTGTTTATCATAGGTGGTAGTATTCGGGAATACCGCCTCAAGCTGAGTTATTTTCTGAGCTATCCAGAATGGCATTTGTTCGCGTTTTGCGGGCATTTTGCCCATTACCGCGTGTAATGTTTATGGAGTAATTTTATTTCCTGTACCCTGGGCTGGAGTACTGTTTGCTGCACCTGGTGCAAGTTGGATTGTTAAAGTCCTCATGACGAATTGTGTCAGGTTTCTGTAGATTTTAATTAAATCTCTGTGTTGTACGAGTAATTCTGGCTGTGGCATTGTTCCAATGTCAGGGTGCGGTGTGTAAGCCGCTAGTATTGGCCATGTGGCCCCATCTCCTCCAAGCGGGCCTAATTTTACTCTTCCTTGTACGTGGGGTAGGGTGCCATTAAACCAGTAATGATGTTCCTGGTAAGTGAATGGAATCTCTATGTCCTCAAACGGGGCATATTCCTATGGTGCATCTCCTGCTATGTAGTAGTGAAATGTCTTTGTTATGGCATTTGCTGCTGGGAATGTAACCCATGAATAGAACACCTCTGTTTTGTTTGATTCATGTGCCTCAGTCACGAACACTACCATGCCACCCTTAGCTTGTAAGCCATTTTCTAATAGTCTTAGGGTGACTGTCATTCTGAATTTTGGTGCAATCTGTATTGCATCCTCAGGATCTTCTCCTCCTTCTAAAAGGAAGAGGTCAACTCTCTGGTCCCCTGCCTCGGAATCAGGCATCTTTAGAGGAAGAAGTTGAGGTGTTATGCACAATTTAGGAACTAAAATGTCCTTCAAGCTTGATTAACCAACAGCTGATAAATAGGATATCTCGCCTACTTAGCTGTGGCGGAGTTTGTGCCCACCCACTCCAGACGTCTCTGGGGTTTTGTGAGTAGGTTCTCTGAGAAATGCACGACTGAACTACTCAGATTCTACTGTTAAATAAGTACCCAACCAACATTGGCGGCGCCATGTCGTGTAGTTCCTATAGTACCCCTGCAGGACCTGCGCGTTTGGATAACATATACTGTGGGCTTGGTGTTAGACTGATTCTGTGCACCCCCACCGCGTATGTTAGCCGGATTTGCATTAGCTAGCTCACAGTGCCACTAGGATCTCCTCTTATCGGGGAGAGATTAGTTTCTGGCAACCTTAGATCATGACAACCCAAATTCCTCAGAATCGTGGAAACAATGTTCTACCTTTCGCTCAGTCACTCGTGCTTACTTATTTGGTTTGTCTCAGAGAGTTACACAGAATGAACAGTCTGGGCGTTTCAATAAGTATTTATTGAACAGTTGTTATTCTAGTGTAAAATATATGTGCTGCAGCAATCAGCAGACAATAGCAGAGATATATTATCAGCAGTACGATCAAAGTGAAAGGATAGAACAGTTCTACCATATTGGAAAAATCATGAATACATACATGAATATAAAAGGCACTATGAAAGTGTGCGTACTCCTACGATGCCTAACTAGATGTACCTGAGTGTACCTAGCATATGTGTAGGTCTAAAAGCCTAAGAGCCAAGAATCCCTCTAGGATTTAGTCGAACCCCCATACCTGAAATAGAGAGAGTGTGGGACACCGTCCTGGTCTCGAGTTGGACACCCCGCAAGGGCTGTGTTAGACCGCTGGCAGCTGGAGCGACTGCATGCAGGAGCTTCAGCGTCTCTGGTCAGTGTGTCAGCATGGAATTCTCGGTTCCCTCTATCTTACTGTGGCAAGATGTGGTGTATTTATACCCTAAAGTGTCTCGTCCCTCAGTATGGTTTGTATTGGTCTTTGTTAGACATGAGGAAGACGTCAGGGGTGAACTTTGTACATACATATTATGTGGGAGATGTAGCTGGTGAAAGCTCATGCATAATTTATGAGTACATTGTAGGCCTGTGTTCTGGAAAGACCTTGCAGTGTTCTGACCACAGACTAGATAACGTTCAACCCTCAGAGCTCGTTGTATATGGTAGGGAACTAATGTAGGTGAAAGATCATGCCTATATTAGGAGCCATGACTATAATAGGGCATGTACGAGTATGACCATAATAGGGCATATACAAGCATGACCATAACAGGGCATATACGAGTATGACCATAATAGGGCATATACGAGTATGACCATAATAGGGCATATACGAGTATTTCTACATTATGGCATATATGAACGGGTCTACAATAATAGTGAGTTACCTGAGAAGAACTTGAATTAGAGCACGTTGCACTTTGGGGGTTTTTAACTTGGGGGCAGTCTTTTTAAATTTTGATTTTAATGGTGATTACATTTTGGGCAATAGCGCACTGTACCTTTAAGGCTCCACCTCGCGCCAAATCCCCGGTCCACCGCGGAAGCTCCATTTGTGTGGAGGGAGGCGACCAGAGGAGGCGGGGCTCAGGCAGGAAGGAGGAAGTAGCCGTAGCTACTTAAATCGCATGGAAGTGCGGACGCGCCGCTGGCGCGCCGCTGGCGTGCCAAAGGCAAGCCCGTCTGCGCCCAGCCGGGACCAGGTGCCAGAACCCCTGGCCAACGGGCTATAGAGAACCAAAGGTACTCGGCCTCTCAATTATATAGACTACGAATTCCAGTCAGAGATAAATGCACACATGCCATCAGCATCTCAAATAGCCCTGCACCCTGTGCCCACTGTTCCTTCGACCCTGCGAATATCACACTAACACACTCTACACCAGAATGGCAGAGTGAACACAAAATGTTCCTCCTCAACTGTAGGTCCCTCCCGAAACATGTGGTGGAAATCAATATTTTATTGAGGGAGGTACAGCCGGAAGTTCTGTTTTTAACAGAAACCTGGCTTCACAAGGATTCAGAACCGGATGTGATACAAGCGTTAATCCTGGGCTACCACATCTTGAGACGAGACAGGGAGCTGAAAAAAGGAGGAGGTATCGCCATCATTCTAAAAGACCACTTGAGGGGATTATATCAGACTGTGAAAGTATGGCATTTTCAATCTCTTTCACCTCAACCCTCACTCTCACAGGGATTTTGGCCTACCATCCCCCTGGCCCTTATGGACAGTTTATAAAATCACTAACAGATGCCGCCGCTAGACTAGCAAGTACGTCTCCCAATCTGACCGTACTAGGTGATCTGAACCTACATTTAGAAAATCCTCTCAAGGCTGAGGCAGCAGACCTCACATATAACCTATTGGCTATTCAGCTATTACGAAAAGTGTCAAGTCCCACACACGAAAAGGGTCACATTCTTGACCCAGTCTTTTCAAATGACATTCAGCTCTCCACAGGAAGCCCCGTCCTGATACCATGGTCAGATCACTTTTTAATACCAATTATTTGGAATACCCCATATCAGTCGGCAGGGACACAAACCTGCAAGAACTGGGCGCGTCCCTGGGCAAAACGCTCGCCAGTGGTCTGGTCCGAGGCTCTGGTAAACGCCAAACCAGTGGGAGAGATTAATACCACTATAGCATCAGATAACTACAATCGATGGATCAGATCCTCTTTGGATGCTACGATCCCATATAAATGGATTCAGGAAAAGCAGAAGGAAAAACAGACACCATGGTATTCACCTAAATTGAGAGAACTTAAACAAAAAAGCAAGAAACTAGAGAGAGCCTGGAGGAAAGACTATAATGCCGAAAAAAAACAGATATACCGAGAGGCTATAAAATTGTATCAATCGGAAATAAAAAGAACGCAAGCCCAATTTTTTGGGGAGAAAATAACAGCAGCAGCGAATGCGCCCAGGGAAATATTTCAAATCACAAAAAAACTTACTAGGTGCCCAGCGCCAGATCTTCCCTCAGATTCCACACAGACAAGATGCGATAAACTAGCGGAGTTTTTTAATATTTTTTTTTTAGATATTTACAATTTGTTCCCTCAAAGTATAAGTACAGATAAGCGGGACCAGGAAATAGATCCCCCGAGTGGCACTACTCCCCGTTTGGAAGATTTTCCAACTTTGGATCTGGCCACATTATCACAGCTCTTTGCGCAGGTCAAATCGGGTTCCCCTTTAGACCCGGCTCCCCTTCATAAACTTTGCAAAGTAGAGGAAACTATTCTCCCAGCTCTGCTGGAGGTACTAAACTCTTCGTTATCTAGTGGCCAGGTACCTCTGGCATGGAAACATGCTATGATAAGAGCCCTCTTGAAAAAGCCCAACCTTGACCCAGAGGTATGGACTAACTATCGCCCGGTCTCCTCTCAGAACAGCTAGGGAATTTCTCCCTTCTGCATACCACCCAGACAGGCTTCCGACCTAACTATGGGACAGAGACAGCCTTGCTAGCAGTAGTGGAAGAATCTAGGAAAATCCTTGATCAGGGAGGGACAGTGGCAGTTATTCTACTTGACCTGAGCTCCGCATTTGATACAGTCAATTACAACATCTTATTTGATAGGCTCAGAATGGTGGGAGTCTCAGGCAAGGTCTTGACATGGATTAAATCTTTCCTGAAAGACAGAGTATTCCAGGTGTTTGAGGGGGATTGCACCTCCAAATGTCTGCCACTCGCGTGCGGAGTCCCCCAGGGCTCATCATTGAGCCCACCCTTTTTAATATTTATCTCAACCCCCTGGCCGAATTAGTACTACCTTATGGGATTCAAATTATTACATACGCAGACGATACGCAATTGGTAGTAGCATTAAAGCATCCAAAGAACACACCAATTAATCTTGAATCCTGTATGGACACGGTGGCCACATGGATGGACTAGTCTTGTCTCAAGCTCAACAGAGACAAGACTGAGTTAATGATTTTAGATAACCATCCCTGCGCTTCAATGGAACCAATGGGACTAAACTGGCCTAAATGTCTTGGTCCATCACCAACCCCCAAAGGTCAGATAAAAAGTTTAGGCGTCTGGCTAGATAAATCTCTTAATTTTAATAGCCAAGCAATCAAGTTAGCTGCATCCTGTTTTGGCATTATTAGAATGCTGCGGAAAATCCTCCCACTGCTCCCGGATCAGGCACGCAGAGTCATTGTACAGGCATTGGTGCTCTCGTGATTAGATTATGGGAATTTCCTCTACCTAGGCACCACAAAGGCCACTATAGGGAAACTACAGGTGGTACAGAACTGTGCAGCCAGGCTGCTGTATCACACCCCCTATCGGCAATCCGTTAAGCTGGTCCTAAAAAAACTTCACTGGCTGCCAATAAATGAACGGATTAAATTCAAAGCTTTGTGCATAGCACATAAAACACTTTGGGGAACAGGTCCCAAGATAAACCACTCTCTTATGGCCTTCTACCGCCCAACAAGATGTCTCCGGTCAGCCAATCAGTTTTTGGCAGTGATACCAAAAATTAAGAGAGTACGATCAGGTGGTTGCACGTTTTCTTACAACGCTGCTAAATTATGGAATACTCTTCCCGTTCAGCTGCGTGCAACTATTCACCATCTCTCCTTCCGGAGGCAGCTGAAGACTTGGCTCTTTCAGAGTCTGCCTTAATCAGGTCACCTTCTTTGTGCTTTGTGCTGTGCTTATCACTGATAGCGCGGGGATGCCTCAGGGTAGCCAGGCGCTCTATAAATATTAATAATAATAATAATTAGGGCCTATATACGAAACATAACACTACTTCAGATACGGTGTAATCCGGTGGTATAAAGTGCTGACTCATTTTGATCATGGTTAACCTCTCCACATTTTGGGGCAAGAGACTGGTCCTTCTCACTGTCAGGACAGCAACAGCAGCACTGAAAACAGGCTCAGAAGAGACACTTGTTATAGGGCAAGCCAGATAGTTTATCGTCAGCCTACTGAGCACTGGCCATTGATGCCTTTTCCCATACCAGTACAGCAATGGGTGTTGATCAAAGTAGACCTCTGCTGGGTCTTCCAGATAGGCCTGGACCATCTGCTCAATGCTCATGGGTGCTCCGCTTTGCTCAGCCTCTTTTGCTTTTGCCTCAGCACTGGACTTATGCCCTTGCTGTAGAAACCATTCCTGTGCTGATTTTAGGGCTGATGCTCCTGTTGTTGTTGTTGATGTTGTTCTTGGTGTTGTTGGTGGTTTTTGCTGCTGTGAGCCAATCGCACTGCCCTCAGTCTCTGAAGTTGAACTTGAAGCCGGCTGCCCTGCAGTACTTGTTGTGCCCTGGAGTATTCGGCCTCTAATTCCCACCCGTTCTTTTTCTAGATGACTGGCTTCCACAGCTATCCAAGTTATGTAGTTGGCAACATCCCAGTCTGAAAAAGGAATGAAGGTGTGCAGTAATGATTTGTACTGTGGATCCAGCATTGTGGCACTAATGTAATGGTTGGATGACACAATACCTCTTTGCACCCTTGTATTTTCAGATCAGCAAAGGGTTAAGCTCTCCACCAACTCATATGCTTCTTTTTTCCTCCACACATGTGTACATTGCAGACACCCTCTTCACCTGTTCCTGTAGCATGTGCAACAATGGGATAGCTTAGTCCATAGTACAGTCCTCCTTGCTGATTTCACGTGTGAAGACCTCGAAAGGAAGTAGCATCTCTGTCAGGCATTTAACTAGGCCCCATTGGTCAATCTCAATGATCATGCCTTTCACAGTAGCATCCCCTCTTTGCATGACATATTCATTGATTGATCTGTACTGCTCAAACAGACGTTCAAGCATGTAATAAGTTGAGTTCCAACGTGTTGGCACCTCCTGGATGAGTGCTTTAACTGGCATTCTATTATCACGTTGAATGATCCTCAGCTGCTTTCGGGCTTTAAAAGAATGGCTGAAATGTCTGCAGATTCTTTTGCAGGTGGTCAGTAAGTTGCTGACTCGGTCTTCTGTTTCAGAAAGTCTTGAACAATGATGTTAATGCAGTGCGCCAAACACAGGACCCTGAAATAGCCACCATCGGCCATGGCCTTAACTATATTACTGCCATTGTCTGTGGCAACAAAACCAATGTTAAGCCCTCTTGGTCGCAGCCATTTAAAGACCTTGCTGTCAAAGTCTTCCAAAATGTTTGCAGCAGTATGAGATTTCTCCATGGCGAACATGGCTACAGTTGCATGTTTTGTATTAAAAATCTCAGCAGTGTCAACAACGCCTGCTGCAGATATCTTTTCTCTAACCCCCACAAAAGAGATCCAGTGTGCAGTGATGCACATGTAATCAGTGGCTTGGCAACTGGTCAACATGCCTGTTGTCAGGTGGATAGTGTGAACAGCAAGCAATTCCAACATGTCGTGATATAGTGCTGGAATAGCAACTCTGGCGAAATAGGACCGGCTGGGAACCTTCCATTTTGGGCAGATGGCTGCCACAAATACAAGAAAACCCACCCCTTCCACAAAAGAAAAAGGGAGGAGGTCCAGCGCTAACATTTTAGCCAGCTTCACATTGTACAAACGTGCCATTGGGTGGTTGCGTTCTTACTGCCCCTCCGACCTAAACATGCTGAGAATGTTAGCCTGGATTTTTTTCTTTTCTGGTGCCACTGATGCAGTTGACTTCTTGACGCCAGATGTTAGGCTCAATGCACGTTTTTCTGTTGCGGTACTCTCTTGCCTTGGACCCCTCGGTGTCTCAGCCTGACTCTTGCGCCATTGCAATGTTACGGATGATGATGTGGGCGGAACCACTGCACTGCTGGGGACAGGGCTGCTTTGTGTAACAGAGAAAATGTCTCCCTCTTGTTCACCTTCCACCGTGATCGGATCTTTTTCTTCATCCCCTCCACCAACAACACGTGCAGTTTTTTGGCCGCTAAGGTGCGCCTCCCACTGGATGAAGTGGTGTTTTCTCTTATGGGTTGTTTGGCCTCCGGTACCATAGTTTGTACCAAGCGTACCCCGACTAACACCTTGTCCACAAATGGAGCATATGGCAATGTTCACCTCCTTCCTGCTAACTGAAAAAAAGTCCCAAACTGGGGAGGTCAATTTTCTGGCACTGCTGGTGCCACTTGCAATGTCAGATGAACTGGTAGGTGGGCGTGACGTTTGACTCTCTGTAGTACCTACTTCTACTGAGGTGGTTGTGGTGGATGTAGGTCGCTGCTGGGCCTTTGCAAATATGGAAGCTGGAGGTGATGTTAGTGGTATCTGTGTTGGTGGTATCCGTGCCACATCCCTCACAGCAATTTGGGATGGGGTAATGTCAGTCTCCACTGGGGCGGGACTAATGTCCATGATGACTGGCTAGTCATCATCCTCATCTACATCTACCTCCATAACTCTAAGGCTTTCTGGAACCTTCCTTTTCCCTAGCCTTGTCTCATGGTGTGTCTCACTCTCAGACTGACGTGGCTTCCAAGTGGGGTCTAGATCATCAGAAGGGGGGCTTGAAGAAGAAGTTGATGGACTAACCCTCTTTTTCCTTGCTGGGGATCTGGAAGACAATGGATCTTCTGAAAGAGTGGCTTGCTCTTCTTCTTCCTCTGCAGGAAGCTCAATCTCCTGAACTGCCCCTACTTCCGGAGGAACAACTACAATTGGGGGTGGTGGTTGCGGCTGTTGCTGCCCACTTATCAGAGTTTCCTTCATTGATTTGGTACTACTTTGCGATAAGTCAATTTCAACAGCACTGCTCGTTGGCGTTGGACTCGTGATTAGACTGGCTGCCTCTGCGACAGACATGGGCTTGGGCCTAGGTTGGTGGGGTGGGTCCACTGGTACAGGGGTGCTGCTCCCAGCTTGCTCCCCGGACGCCGCTGCTGCAGGCGCAATTTTTGGTTTCCCAAAAAAGGTCTTGGGTGACATACTGGTCTTGGTAGGTGGCAGTGCCTTCTTCTCACTGACAACTTTCTTGGTGCTGGACCTTATACCTTTCTTTGGGGCCATCTTCAAGATGTCAGCAGCACGCACTGGCACAAGTTGAAGAGATGTCTGTGGTCACACGTCACGTGACGTCATGCGCAGCAGGACTTCTGTCTGGCAGTACAATGGGTGATGTTGTCTCCTCCTCTTTTGTGCACCTAAAAGCAAGGAAGCAAGAAGAACATCAGTGAAATGTGGCATTCATTGTTGTGGTTCAATTACTACTAGTACAAACAAACAAATATAATATATAACTTAGTGTGTGGTCACACTTGTTAGTGTTATTAATATTATTACATTTATTACCTCAGTTATTTAAAAAAAACATAACAATGCAGTGTAGCCATTTGTGAGACTTTGACAACAAGGGCTTTCATGGTACTGTACACTCAGGAAGGATAGGAAAGAAGAAGAACAACAACAAAAATACAAATGTAACGGAACAGGTTTGGTATTGTGCCTCACGTTGGATGCAGCATTCAGGGAGCTGCAGCTGACAATGGATGGAATGGATGGCCAGACAAAGGAGGCATGCTAAACAACACAGCTTTAATGCAACAATGCCAAAACGAAAATCCACAGGGCTAAAATGTTTGCAAGTTACACAACAACCACACACATTCAACAAAGGCATTTAATTAGTACACATGAAAAAAGTGAAATACCCCAAAAAAACTGATTTTGCAATTCAATTGAATGCCATCCATGCCCTAAATGATGTTTAAATTCAACAGACACCACAGAAACAGTTGTTTCATGCACCCATGAGTCATTCTTGGCCTACTGGCTGATAGGCCTATTGGCAGACTACTGGGCTAGTGAATTAAATAAATATTGCAAATTGATTTCAAAATGTTTCCTTTATAAAAGAAGAAAAATTACTTACAAAGAAACAACTAGGCCCCTACTGAAACTACAGGCCACCCACCACAATACATTTTTAAAAAACGATGAAAAGTACAGAAATTTAGGTGCAAAGCCCCAGTCAAAGAAACAACACCAATTTTCCAACTTACTTGTGAAATCTCAAATTCAAAAGTCCTCAAATCCAATGATATATGATGCAGCAGCCACAAAGAGGGATCCTTCCAACTCCAAATGAAAAGTGATCAGGAGATGGACAAAGCACTGGGAGGAGCCTACTGGACAGGTACAGGAAGTTTGAGACTCTGGGGCACTTCCTTCCTCTTAAGAAAAAAATAAAAAGGACTCCTTGCACAAAAAAGTACAGCCAAATGTCAATCTGAGGAGTTTTTTAAATCCAAATCGTCATTTCGAGAAGGTTTTGATGCTGCTCGGGAGAGAACCTTCGCCGATTTTAGATTCTGCTTGTTCGGGATCACGTTCTTCACAAAACATCCGCCGGAAGTCCGATGGCGCGCCCGAATGACGTGTTCGGGATCGCACACTCTCGCGGGACCGTGCGGCTGGCTACCAAATCTCATGGTGCTCGCGAACTGATGGAAAATCTCATCGGCGATCACAGGCACCTGGTATGTCACTCCCGCACATGCAAAAATGCATTTTGGGTGCACAAACAAAAAAAACCTCCGCTCTGTTACGGAGTGCGGAGTTTTCTGGGAACTCCGCGTTCTACGTGGAACACGGAGTTGCCAAAAATCTGCAAACTCCGCGAGCGGAGCAGAGTTTTACGGCCAGGGTTAGTTAAAATGAAACAAGGCGTCACTTCCCTGAAGGCATGGAGCAGTGACGTATTACATAATAGAGTTCAGTCCGGGTGGCTCAAGCCAGTTCTAACCACCAAACTCTGTAAAATTGCACGGCGGGCGGCTCACAACACTCCTTGTGTAGTAGTTGGGACAAGATTTTAAATTTCATTAAGTGACATTTAGCTTTGAAAAAAAGCGATATGACTACTGCCAGCATTGAAGTGGCAAGCAACAATAAAAAGATAGGGGAAGGGTTATGTTATGTTATATACACTTATAGCGCGCACAGATACTCAGCAGAGTGTCCCGGCGCGTACTTTAGAAAAGAAACAGAGGCCAGAGCATCAGCTAGAAGAGAAGAGTTTTTAGCTTTTTCTTAAAGATCGCCGGGTCCTGGATGCCACGCAGTTCTAGGGGCAGAGCATTCCATGCTAAGGCAGCTTTCCGCACAAAGGAGCTCCCTCCAAGCCTTTGGCGGTTGAACCTAGGGGTCTGCATTAAAAGTTGGGAGGAGGAACGCAACTGTCTTACTGGAGTATAAAAGGCAAATCTCTTCTGTAGATAAATAGGGCCCAGGCCATAGAGAGCTCTATGGGCAATGGTCAAAGTTTTAAATTTTATTCGAGACTCAACAGGGAGCCAGTGCAAAGAGCGCAAATGAGCGCGTACACTACACCTGCCAGACAGACCCAGCAGTAGTCTGGCAGCAGAGTTTTGAACTACCTGCATTTTATTCAAGAGGTAGCCAGGGATGCCCACATAAAGTGCGTTGGCATAGTCCAGGCGGGACAAAATCAAGGCACGAACAACAGTTTCTTTGGCTGGTCTAGGAAGGAGAGGGAGAAACTTCCTCAAAGCTTTCAGGGTGCCAAAACAAGACCCAGCCAACTTTTTAACCTGAGATGAAAAGGTCAGGTTCTCATTAAACCAGACCCCCAGATTTTTAGCGGCATTTCCCCTGCACTAGGCAGGGGGAAGCCAGGGGCCATAGCCTCTCTCTGAAATTGGCAGGAAATGTGCCATACAAGAGGACCTCCGACTTCTCTTCATTGCACTTCAGCTGTGCCTGAGCAAGCCAATGAAAAACAGAAGCCAGACAGTGCTGAGCAGAGAGGACTGAATCATCGTCCCTTCCCCACGAAAACAGGAGCTGAGTGTCATCCGCGTAGGCCAACACCTTAGCCCCTAATGACTCCGCTAAATAAACCAGCGGAGTAACATAGATGTTAAAAAGAAGGGGGCTAAGGGATGACCCCTGCGGGACACCCGTGACCACCCGCTGGGGCACGGAGGCACATGGGGGAAGCCAGACCTGCTGTGTACGGCCTTCCAAAAAAGACTTAATCCAGCCCCAGACAGACCCGGATATACCAATCGCCAGGAGGCGGTCCAGAAGCAAGGAGTGAGGCACTGTATCGAATGCCGCCGAGAGATCCAGCATAACCAGTGCGGCTCTCCGCCGGCATCCAGACACTCACAAATCACCTCTGACACCTCTAACAATACTGATTCCGTGCTATACTGAGCGCGAAAACCAGATTGGGCCGGGTGTAACAAACCCGATGCCTCGATAAACTTAGTAAGCTGAGTAGTGACCACCTTCTCACAGACCTTAGCCAAGCTAGGCAGAAGCGAGATAGGACGGTAATTTCCAGGGATCAGCGGGTCAAGGGATGGCTTCTTAAGGAGAGGAAGGATCTGAGCCTGCTTCCAGGACGCCGGGACTGAAGCCTCCCGCAAAGACATGTTAACAATTGAGTTAACCTCGGGGTTGATGGTATCAGCCGCAGCGGCCAGAAGTCTTGCAGCACAGGGGTCGGTTGGAGAGCCTGACTTCAAAGCCTTAAGAATTTTGAGGGAGCAGGACAGATCTATAGGCTCAAAGGTTGACAACGTGTTAACAGGTCCAGCTGCAGTCTGGCCAAATGGAAAGGCCGTAAGTACCGTGGCACCGGAGGAGAAAGTAGCTTGTATCATACAGATTTTGTCCAAGAAAAATTTTGCCAGAGTATTACACCAGGATTCCGAGAGGTGGGTGGGTGTATGTGGAAGCAAGGACTGCCTGGAGGGGAGGTGGGTTGGGGGAAGCAAATCCATGTTGTCGATGTAGCTCCCCAGAAGCTGATAATGCGCAGGGCTAATACCGTAAATTAACTTGAAACTGCAAATGAAAATGCCCTTTGATCTTACGGGCTCAAACCACCCAAGCAAACAAAAGCCCGACATGATGACATTTTGTCTGCATTGCGCCTCCCCCTCCCGCCACTATGAAGAAAAACGTAGTCCCGCCATGTATCCCCACCTGTCAGCCGCCTACACTCCTGGAACCCTTCTCCGGAGGCTTAGCAACTCTCCGGGTTTAGGATAGCTGCAGCGATGCAGTACATGGAGTGTAGAAGACAGGTAAGGTAGGGAACAAAAAACAATGTGCACGCCGTACCCCGAGGCTTACCAACTCGCGGGTCATGGCTCATCGGCACACCGGACATCAGCAAGCGGTTAACAGCAGGCATAGTTTCTGCCACAGTCACTGACATGCAGCAGCTTTTAAAATGTACATGTCAGAGGGGCCTGAGAAAATATTTTGCTTTCTAGGGAATACTGGGCACTCTCGGGCAGGCGAAGATCAGGGAAATATAGTGCTGTGGCACAAAAGTACTGATAAGCCTTTTCCCAAGTGTAATTTGATAACCACAAGGGAAAACTTGCAATTTATTTGGAAGAGTGGAGGGCATGTATGGAGTAGAGTGAAAGCATAAAAAGCAAGAGGAGCAAGCCCAAACCTCCTTAAAACAAAGCCCAAAACCAAACTAACATCCTACTAAAAAAAAGCCCAAGTGACGGTTGACATTTAAATTGCTAAAAGCCTAAAAAATACAACCAACGAAGTGGGAGGCATGGCGCAAGACGTACCCCCAATACAACTGTGGATTTAAGAGGGGGTGGGAGGGAGGAAAACTATATTTAAATGTAATCAGCTATGGTGCAAAAATTACACACAGGCAAACAGAAACAGAGCAGGAAACCAACAAAAAAAGTAGTCCCCCAGGAAACAGATAAAGAACTGTAGCGTGATGAGACAGTACTTAGTCCCTGCTGCAAAGGAGGAACGGAAGAGAAGAAGGAGGGACAAAGAGGCAAGACTGACCACTGGCAAGCAAGGATTTTTGAAGGACACTGACATAGACAAATGAAAAACAAAAGCAAGCAATAGGTGGAGTTGGAACTCCACAAAGCAATTACCACAGGTCGCTAACCGACAGCGCAAGCGCTGCCTAGGCTCGAACTAAAAAAGAGCACAGAGCCCACCCTCTACAAATTTATCAACGAATGTTGATTTTCGCTGGCATGCTGCATTCTTTTTATCTTACCTGCACATGCAAGATTTGTAAATGTGTCCACAGTCTGGTTCCTGTAGGAAGGTGGAATCTGACTATATGGTTGCCCCCATTTTTTTTATGGTGTTTTGCTGGTTTATGACTTAGTTGGACTGGGATCCTGCTATTCAGGGGCCCAGTCTATCTGATTTCTCTGTAAAATGGTTTCCATGTGCCTTAGGCACATCACTGATTGGAATCTGGAGTGCCCTTATAAGTCCCTAGTATATGGTATACTATGTACCAAGGGCATAGGTACCTCAGAGGCCTGCCAGGGCCTGCAGCATGTATTATGCCACCCCTGGAAGGCCATCCAAACTGACACCACAGGTCTGCTACTGCAGCCTGGGTAAGGTGGTGCATGCACCCCTTACTGTGATATAGGTTACCTATATCACTACATACATACACACATATAAACCTATAAGTCACTCCTATGGCAGGCCTTATCGATCCTGAAGGCAGAGTGCGTGGTTCCTATGTGAGGAGGTGCCCCTGCATGAGCAGGGCCCCTCTGCAGCGTTCTGAGACCCTTCTCTGATGCTGTTTGTAGTGCAGCCTGACCATATACTCTTAAGCGCATTATAACCTCGCGTTAAATGCTAACTTTGGAATGGCTGCACCTAAACATGTCGTGTTTGGTGTCAAACATCTTGGAATACTACCCCCGCCAATTCTGGCGGCGGGGGTAGCATTCCACCCTTCTAGAGGAGAGACATGTTAACCCTGGCCTGGCCGGTAACTTCTTTCTAAAGCCTGGCATCACAAAATGGATGCTACTGCCACAGACACAAGTCTGGCCTCCTGCTGCTGGACGAAACTCCGGCAGGGGAGGCCTGGACAATAGGTTTCCTGTCCCAGGGAGGTGTGACCACCTCCCCAGACAGGATAATGTGTATTGGGGCTGGGCGGGAGCACTTTCTGGTGCTTTGAAGTCCTGCACTGGGGGCACACTTGGTGTCCCTGTGCATACCCCAGTTCAAACCGGATCAGGGGCTTGCAGCCCCTGCTTTGGCGCGAACTGGACAAAGGGAAAGGGGTGTAGCCACCCCTCTGCCCTGACCCACCCATAGGTGGGGCCACAGAGTAGTCCAACCCCTATCGTTAGTATAAAGATAGGAACCCAGTCCTTAGGACTTTAGATTATCCCTGGACGAAACTCTGAAACTGAATCCTGGACCTTCGACGCTCTACTCACGATTAGAGGACAGAAGAATCTCCCTTGGGGTCAAGGAGTGACTCCCCTGCTTGGCAGGCACCAAAGAAGCATCTGTCCGGTTCGCATTTCTGAAGCTCCTGTCGGACGCCGAAGTCATCGCATCACCAGAGGTAGATTCTCAGACTTCCCCGAGGCTACCCTGAGTCCCCAGCAAAGCTGAGGCCCGTGGCTATCGTGGGTGACTTGAGACCGTGACCCCTGGACACCGAGCACATTTGCAAGTGCATCCTCTTCTGGGTTTCCAAGAAGTCATGCTTTGGGCTCCGAGTAGCCCTAGCCTCCAGCACCACCTGCACCGAAGATCACTGGCCCCCACTCCACGAGTGTCCTGTAAGCCAGATCCACGTGCGGCGTCACGAGGCTCCTTCGCGGTCGCTAGCCCGTTGGCTAGTAGCCCTTAACGAAGGCCAATCCTTTTCTAACTTGGAATCCTGGTTGCTCCAGGCCTGCCCTCACTTACCCTTGCTGGGTGAGT
The DNA here is from genome assembly GCA_963921515.1 of Calotriton arnoldi. Lineage (NCBI taxonomy): Eukaryota > Metazoa > Chordata > Amphibia > Caudata > Salamandridae > Calotriton > Calotriton arnoldi. Next base: position 642,639 of record CAWUFW010005859.1, on the reverse strand, counting down.
TCCACAGACCTTGCTGGTCTGCACCATCGACGATCTACATCTTCACCGAGACTTGCCGTTGCCAAGGCTTGTTGGGTCCAATCCGGTCGCCGACACCTCAGCACTCGACAGACATCGTGTACCAGCCCGAATCCTGCTCCTGGTCACCGACAACACCTCCTGGACCACGTGGCTGAAGAGTCAAGATGACCGTCAACGCATCTGAAGCACTCGACATCGGTGGGCATCTGTCCATCGCCTTCCTGGTCACTGGCTAGTGACCCAGACTCTGTCCCCTCTGCTTTCAGGTTCTTCAGAACTCCGATCCACTCTTGGATCCACCCGGACACTTTTCTCTTGGCCGCCAGCAGCACTTTGCAGCAGATCGCCATTCGAATCGACGACGAAACCCGACCCCGAAAGGCACCTATGCACCCGGCTTCCCTGGGTGAGGTAACACGAGTACTCCGGTGCTCCCGTGGGTAGAGACTCTTCAAAGTCCTAGATCTCAAAGGGTTTTGTCCTAGTCCTCCTTTAAGTGTCCCTTTTCTCTAATTTCCCGATCCCGACTTTCTCCATAGAAGTCAACGGCGTATCGCGGTTGTGTATTTACACTGCACGAGTCTCCCGTGGGTCCCCTGTGTCACTACCTTGGGTGGTTCCTTGTGGTCCAAGCACTTCTAGAGGCTCTAGGCCTAGTGTCTAGTTCAGTCGTGGTTCGCATACCACTTTATTGGTATATGGTTTGGTACGCCCCTAGGGCCCAAACGTGTATTTGTGCTATTACTGTGATTTAATAACTTCTAAACTTATGTACTTCGAACTCTAGCCTCATAAAGAGACTAGAGGGGTGTGTTTAGCAATAAATACATATATTTTGAATATATACCTGGTGTGGTGCTCTTTCATTTGATCACTCAAGAGATTATAGACTGGTAAAACAAGCTGCTTTACATTCCTTCAAGACTTAGCCTGAAGGCTGCTCTCCATAGCTACCACTAGGATAGCTTTCAATAAGGTTGTCTTTAACCTATCTCCAATAAGGGGTTGTTTGGACTGGTGCAAGGTGCCCACTATAATTAGTGGACAGCATATGCCAGGCCAACCTCTCACATTGGTGGCAGCGTGTGGGATTCCAGCTTGCTATTGTTTTACCAGATAATCTCAATTGAATTGATCAACTGAAAACCACTAAAGGTACCTAAGGTACATATAATTTAAGCTTAGAATACAGTAAGTTCTACTGAACTTAGAGTTGTGTGTTAAGGGATAGCACAACCCTTTCTACAACTCAAGAGAGTTTAGTAGGCCACACTAGAGTAGGTAGTGCATACACCACACCACACTAGTAATGTCTTTAAGGGTAGGATCTAAAGAATCCTTGCAGGAAGCCATTGAGCTTCCACCCTCCAAGTATGATACACTCCCATTCTTGGAATTGAGAGCTTTATGTAACTTGAGAAAAATAAGGACAGGCCAAAGCCCCACCACCCAACACCTCAAGGAGTTGTTGGTGGCTTATGACCTTAGTAAGCCCTTGGGGACTGAAGGAGTAGGAGCTGAGGGTGGGGCAGAGGAAGAGGAAGAGGCCAGGGGTACCAATACCCCCAGCCCCCCTCTGAAACTGGCCAGGAGGGTGACAATGACCCTGACCTGGATAACCCAATCCCTCCTGTGGAAGATGATGAGGATGATCAGAATGATGCCCTCTTTGTCCCCCAGGAAGGATTAAGAGTGTGCCCAGGAAGTCTAGATCTCCTTCTCAGGAGTCTAACCACTGTGGCACCTCCATAGGGAGCTCTATCTCCTCTCACAGGAGGGAATCCTCTCATGAGAGAAGAGACAGACTGGTCCAGTATGAGGAAACTCAGCTGGAAATCAGAAAAAAGCAATTGGCTTTAGATAGGGAATCCCTAGATCTCCTTAGAGAGAGAGAAAGTTGGGACTAGAGTCCCATGGTGGCAACCATGTCCCTAGAGACAGGGAAAGGTCCTATGACCATAGGAACCTGAGCAAGATTGTCCCTCCCTACCAGAGTGGGGATGACATCCACAAATGGATAACTGCGTTAGAGAGGGCCTGTAAGGTACAGAAGGTCCCTCAGGAGCAGTGGGCAGCAATCTTGTGGCTCTCCTTTGCTGACAAAGGTAGAGATAAGCTCCTCACTGTTAGAGAGGAGGATGCTGATAATTACAAGGTCTTGAAGAGTGCTCTTATTGATGGGTTTGGCCTAACCACTGAACAGTACAGGTTGAAGTTCAGAGACACCCAAAAGATCAGACTCAAGACTGGGTTGATTTTGTAGATTGTGCTACAAAGGCTCTGGAAGGTTGGATACATGGCAACAAAGTGCATGACTTTTTAGGATTGTACAATTTGATTATGAGGGAGCAGATCCTTAATAATTGTCAAAACCAGCTTTTGCACCAGTATCTGGTGGACTCTGATCTGACCTCTCCCCAAGAGAAGGCAGACAAATGGGTCAGAACCAGAGTAAAAACTAGAAATCAGGGTGGTGACCAGAAGAAAGATTCTACTAAGTCCCAAGAGAAAGGTGGGGATAAATCTAAGGATAAGTCCCCTACAGGGCCCCAAAATTCCTCTTCTGGGGGTGGGTCCCAAACTCCTTCCTCTCCTGAAAAGAAACCATATTGCCATGTCTGTAAAAAGCCTGGGCACTGGAAGACTGATCCCAGTTGCCCCAGGATTGGTAATAAAGAAAATGTTCCTCCCACAACTACTACCACCCCTCCTGGTACTACCAGTAGTAATCCTCCAGTTGGGAGTAGTGCACCCAAAAAGTTGGGTGCTTTTGCAAGAGGAACAGAGGTGAGCCCTAGTTTAGACAGGGACCCCTCAACAGACTCCTCTGACTCTGATGGTGGTATAGGATTTGCCACCTTTACCATGGGTCCCACAGCGTTGGGCAGGTACAGATTGGAGCCAATAATTAATGGTCAGAAAGCTGTGGCATTTAGGGACACAGGGGCTAGTGTCACCATGGTGGCAGGGAAACTAGTCCCCCTCACCAGTTTTTACCTGAGTTTAAATACCAGGTGACCAACATTGATGGTGCCAGAACAGATCACCCCATGGCCATAGTCAATCTCAGCTGGGAGGGGGTCACAGGCCCAAAGAGAGTGGCAGTGTCCCCACCTTACCTGTAGATTGCCTGATGGGCAATGATTTGGAAATTTCAGCCTGGGCTGAAGTTGAACACCAAACCCATCTTAGGATGTTGGGCGTCCCTGTAAAGGTTAGTGGGGCTGTGATGGCCACAGCCCCAGCCCAAGAATTTGGAGAGATGGAGCCTGAAAGAATGGCCCACTCTCCCCAAAGAGAGCACAAGGGTTGAAGAAAATTCTTCTTCCCCCAGACAGTAGGTAAGGGTCAGCCTCCTCAGGGAACTGACCCTACCCCTAGTGAAGGAACTGCCACAGAGGTAGTCAGGCCTGGCCTGGCCACACCCCTGATGGCAGAGGACCCTTCCAAGGTGGTACCCAGTCTGGAGCAGGTAACCTGCCCCTCTCTACCCTGCCTCAGCCAGCCCAGGGCTGCAGAGGTGAGGGAGGTCAGTGGACCCCCCAGGGCCCCCTGTCCAGAGGAACGCCCCATCAGCAGATTAGGGGCACCCAGTCTAGTAGCCCTAGCCAGGTGAAAACTCCTCTACACACTGAGGGATCCCCCATGCCTTTATGTAGGGACCTCCCCCAGAAGGACTCTGGTAGGCAAGGGCAAACCTGGGACCTGAAGGTTCCAAACCTGCCCTGTCCCTCCAGTAGTCCATCCAAAGGACCCAACCCCCAGCTGTAGGCAGCCAAAGGTTGACCCTTAGAGCAAAGTGCAACTCAGTCATGGAAAGACAGGCATACATGGCGACCAGTGATCTGAGGAAGCTGAGGCCAACATTCCTAGGGCCTCACTTCCCTACTCAGACACCTCACCAGCCTTGTACTTTACCTAAGCACACCACAGGTAGTGATTCCCCATGGTGGAGACCCTCTCATACCCTTAGGGTGAGGGATTGCTTAGTGGGCCATAAGACAGGGGGCAACCATGCTAGTGCAGGTGCTTCCTTATATTACCACTTAGTCAATGAAGGCTCAACTGGCCAAGGTTAGCCTTATCTCCTTTCGTTTGGGGGGGTTATGTAGGAAGGTGGAATCTGACTATATGGTTGCCCCCATTTTTTTTATGGTGTTTTGCTGGTTTATGACTTAGTTGGACTGGGATCCTGCTATTCAGGGCCCCAGTCTATCTGCTTTCTCTGTAAAATGGTTTCATGTGCCTTAGGCACATCACTGATTGGAAGCTGGAGTGCCCTTATAAGTCCCTAGTATATGGTATACTATGTACCAAGGGCATAGGTACCTCAGAGGCCTGCCAGGGGCTGCAGCATGTATTATGCCACCCCTGGAAGGCCATCCAAACTGACACCACAGGTCTGCTACTGCAGCCTGGGTAAGGTGGTGCATGCACCCCTTACTGTGATATAGGTTACCTATATCACTACATACATACACACATATAAACCTATAAGTCACTCCTATGGCAGGCCTGATCCATCCTGAAGGCAGAGTGCGTGGTTCCTATGTGAGGGGGTGCCCCTGCATGAGCAGGGCCCCTCTGCAGCGTTCTGAGACCCTTCTCTGATGCTGTTTGTAGTGCAGCCTGACCATATACTCTTAAGCGCATTATAACCTCGCGTTAAATGCTAACTTTGGAATGGCTGCACCTAAACATGTCGTGTTTGGTGTCAAACATCTTGGAATACTACCCCCCCGCCAATTCTGGCGGCAGGGGTAGCATTCCACCCTTCTAGAGGGAGAGACGTGTTAACCCTGGCCTGGCCGGTAACTTCTTTCTAAAGCCTGGCATCACAAAATGGATGCTACTGCCACAGACACAAGTCTGGCCTCCTGCTGCTGGACGAAACTCCGGCAGGGGAGGCCTGGACAATAGGTTTCCTGTCCCAGGGAGGTGTGACCACCTCCCCAGACAGGATAATGTGTATTGGGGCTGGGCGGGAGCACTTTCTGGTGCTTTGAAGTCCTGCACTGGGGGCACACTTGGTGTCCCTGTGCATACCCCAGTTCAAACCGGATCAGGGGCTTGCAGCCCCTGCTTTGGCGCGAACTGGACAAAGGAAAGGGGTGTAGCCACCCCTCTGCCCTGACCCACCCATAGGTGGGGCCACAGAGTAGTCCAACCCTATCTTTAGTATAAAGATAGGAACCCAGTCCTTAGGACTTTAGATTATCCCTGGACGAAACTCTGAAACTGAATCCTGGACCTTCGACGCTCTACTCACGATTAGAGGACAGAAGAATCTCCCTTGGGGTCAAGGAGTGACTCCCCTGCTTGGCAGGCACCAAAGAAGCATCTGTCCGGTTCGCATTTCTGAAGCTCCCGTCGGACGCCGAAGTCATCGCATCACCAGAGGTAGATTCTCAGACTTCTCCGAGGCTACCCTGAGTCCCCAGCAAAGCTGAGGCCCGTGGCTATCGTGGGTGACTTGAAACCGTGACCCCTGGACACCAAGCACATTTGCAAGTGCATCCTCTTCTGGGTCTCCCAAGAAGTCGTGCTTTGGGCTTCGAGTAGCCCTAGCCTCCAGCACCACCTGCACCGAAGATCACTGGCCCCCACTCCACGAGTGTCCTGTAAGCCAGATCCACGTGCGGCATCACGAGGCTCCTTCGCGGTCGCTAGCCCATTGGCTAGTAGCCCTTAACGAAGGCCAATACTTTTCTAACTTGGCATCCTGGTTGCTCCATGCCTGCCCTCACTTACCCTCGCTGGGTGAGTTCCACAGACCTTGCTGGTCTGCACCATCGACGATCTACATCTTCACCGCGACTTGCCGTTGCTAAGGCTTGTTGGGTCCAATCCGGTCGCCGACACCTCAGCACTCGACAGACATTGTGTACCAGTCCGAATCCTGCTCCTGGTTGCCGACAACGCCTCCTGGACCACGTGGCTGAAGAGTCAAGATGACTGTCAACGCACCTGAAGCACTCGACATCGGTGGGCATCTGTCCATCGCCTTCCTGGTCACTGGCTAGTGACCCAGACTCTGTCCCCTCTGCTTTCAGGTTCTTCAGAACTCCGATCCACTCTTGGATCCACCCGGACACTTTTCTCTTGGCCGCCAGCAGCACTTTGCAGCAGATCGCCATTCGAATCGACGACGAAACCCGACCCCGAAAGGCACCTATGCACCCGGCTTCCCTGGGTGAGGTAACACGAGTACTCCGGTGCTCCCGTGGGTAGAGACTCTTCAAAGTCCTAGATCTCAAAGGGTTTTGTCCTAGTCCTCCTTTAAGTGTCCCTTTTCTCTAATTTCCCGATCCCGACTTTCTCCATAGAAGTCAACGGCGTATCGCGGTTGTGTATTTACACTGCACGCGTCTCCCGTGGGTCCCCTGTGTCACTACCTTGGGTGGTTCCTTCTGGTCCAAGCACTTCTAGAGGCTCTAGGCCTAGTGTCTAGTTCAGTCGTGGTTCGCATACCACTTTATTGGTATATGGTTTGGTACGCCCCTAGGGCCCAAACGTGTATTTGTGCTATTACTGTGATTTAATGACTTCTAAACTTATGTACTTAGAACTCTAGCCTCATAAAGAGACTAGAGGGGTGTGTTTAGCAATAAATACATATATTTTGAATATATACCTGGTGTGGTGCTCTTTCATTTGATCACTCAAGAGATTATAGACTGGTAAAACAAGCTGCTTTACATTCCTTCAAGACTTAGCCTGAAGGCTGCTCTCCATAGCTACCACTAGGATAGCTTTCAATAAGGTTGTCTTTAACCTATCTTCAATAAGGGGTTGTTTGGACTGGTGCAAGGTGCCCACTATAATTAGTGGACAGCATATGCCAGGCCAACTTCTCACAGTTCCCTATATCTTTTATCTCTTGGTCAACACTACAACCCACACTCTGCCCCACACTCTTTGCTCTTCCTCCCAGATTAGTCTGTTCTCGCCTCCTCCCCCATTGGACTCCTCCGCTTTAAATCTGTCCGTTATCTCTCCATGCTCCTAAACTCTGAACAGTCTCCCGCAGCTGGGGATATTTGTCAGATTTTCATTAATACTCACCTACTTCATGGTGTTCCCTGTTAGCATCAGCCCTTCAACCATGGGCTTTGTGATCATTAGTGCGGCATGGGCAGTGACTCAGGGTCCTGGAAGTGTTAATAACCCCTTGCGACTCAATAATTCTGACTTTCACTACCCAACTTTGGGGTTTGTGCTATTCATTTCTATGCTGGCATTAGCCTAACCTTTTGATTTTACTAAAATTATTTGTGTAATATACTTATATGGGCTTTCAGCCAGCCTTCTTCATCCATTGGTCTGTTATTGTGTCATTCACATTTGTCTTCTGCCCACTACAGCATATAACATGGGCAGTGGTTTAGCTATCTAAACCCATTGGCTAATTTCAGCGTAAGTGATGCCATTCTATCTTTTCCAAAAGAGCAAAGTCACACCCAAAGTAGTTCCCATAGGTGTCAGGGACCACTATGATAATGTGTGCTTTTTGAGACCAAAAATATGTGCTTGCATTTAGCTAGGTAATTGTTTTTATATTTTTAAAGAGAGGCCCACAGGATTCCCCAATAATGTTTTGGAAAAACTACGATAAAAAAGCAATGACAAAGCCAAAAGACTTGAGGGCAACCCAAGACTTATTGGCTTTGCCAATTCTTGTTAATCAAGACCATTAGTTTTTACTAAAATTAAATATATAATATACTTACCTTTGGGGTTTCTTTTTAGGTCTGGTGTTAGCCAATACTTTTTGATTTTACTACAATTATATGTTATATAGTCATTTACAGGGCTTTCAGCAATCTGTACTTAGTAAGGCCCAACAAATATTTTTGCTTTTAGCCAATGTTTATTTTAATATTGTTGAGTGCCCGGTAGCTCCTCCAAAAAACTGTTTTACCATCTGACACAACACCTGGCTTATATTCTTTGCCAATCAATGCTTGTTCTTCCTTGCATCATAACCAAGTATGTCCTTCCTACACCATAGACCTCACTTCATATGTAAACCACTTTATTGTTCTGCCTGACAGCTACTATATATTTGTACCATTATTGCGATGGATTGTTCTCTATACACCACTTACGTTTAAGTTCTAAAAAAGTAAAATGAGAATTCTGAAAGAAAAAATATATGTGGCACCGATGAGCCATTGGAACCCGTTTCCTGTAGCAGACAATATGTGATACATCGAGGGCATTGGTTGTTTGTGGCGTTTATTAGAGGAATATAGCATTTAGTTTACAAATATGAAGGGTATCTCTTTTAGAATAAATACTTTATTCACACATTTTAATTCAGTTTTATAGTACATTTAAGACATTTCTAAAATCATCTGACCTTCTCTGTACCCAGAAGATCTCAACAATTAAATGAAGAAACATTCATATTTGAATTCGCGAGGTGCTGGAAGTAGACTGGTGGTGACTCACAAGATTTTCCATATCCATAAGGTTACCCATTGACCAGGGTGCCTTTTTTCAGCCTTTGGCTTTCCTCTAACATCGTAATGCATTCTGGGGTTTGTAGTCATGGTTAATCTCAACTACAGCAATTGAACTAACACAACTGAAAATAATGATTCGGGAAATTACATTTCAGGACTCGAAAAACATGTCCCTGATCTGGTGGTGCAATTTGCAAATCTTACATATTCCTCATGTGTCAAGCGCTGCTTTGTCTGCACTTGTATTTGGCACTGAGAGTGAAACTGACAGGCCGGATTCCGGTTCCGCTTTGCACATCTACGGGTTCTGAAAATAGACGAAGACTGTGGCTGGTGGGATTAGGGCTGGTAAATTGCCAGGAACCTCTAGGGCTGGAATTATTTCAACTTCGTCCATCAGACATTTGCGAAAACACAGATAGCATATATGTGGGACGTTGACAGATCAGAGTGTTATCGCTCCGGCAGATGAGTCACACTGACTCTCACCTGGCTGTGACGAGGACAACATGAATGAGGAACAATGTGTCTATATTGGAATAGGATACTGTAAAGTTAATGTTTAGATGTGCAGGCAAAATGTTTTTTTTTTAATATTGTAGCAGCAGCACTGACGTCAGAGTCTTTGATACATGGTTACAAATAGAGAGGCTGACGTAAAAGAGCTATGAATCAGGTTTGCGGAGGTTGGCTTCTTTGGCACATACCATTCAGTTGCTGTCACTAATGAACTGAGGGTGTTACGTAGCCAGAAAGAGGGTGAGTTTTTAAACGCTTCAGGTAAAATATAAATTTGCCAGCTGGACCACTCCCCTCATTATTAAACAAGGCAAATTCTTGGAACTTTTGCAGTAATTTAGCACTCCGACTAGGAGACACTCTAGGGCTTCTGCCATACCTTGCATTAAGAAAGTAGGGCAAACCCGTAAACTAGAACTTAATTCACAGCACACAGGTAGCTCCCAGTTCAACCGGATCAATCTAAGAGAAAATTACATAGCAGCCTTTTTAAGTCTGGTGTTAGCCAAGACCTTTTCATTTTACTGAAAGTATATGTGTTAGAACAGGTATTTTTGGCGGTAATGCACTCTGGGGTTTGTAGTCATGGTTAATTTCAACTGCAGCAATTGAACTAACACAACTGAAAATAATGATTCGGGAAATTACATTTCAGAACTCGAAAAACATGTCCCTGATCTGTTGGTGCAATTTGCAAATCTTACATATTCCGCATGTTTCAAGCGCTGCTTTGTCTGCACTTGAATTATGGCACTGAGAGTGAAACTGACAGGCCGGATTCCGGTTCCTCTTTGCACATCAACGGGTTTTGAAAATAGACGAAGACTGTGGCTGGTGGGATTAGGGCTGGTAAATTGTCAGGAACCTCTAGGGCTGGAATTATTTCAACTTCGTCCTTCAGACATTTGCGAAAACACAGATAGCATATATGTGGGACGTTGACAGATCAGAGTGTTATCGCTTCGGCAGATGAGTCACATTGACTCTCACCTGGCTGTGACGAGGACAACATGAATGAGGAACAATGTGTCTATATTGGAATAGGATACTGTAAAGTTAATGTTTAAATGTGCAGGCAAAATGTTTTTATTTGAAGTATTGTAGCAGCAGTACTTACGTCAGAGTCTTTGATACATGGTTACAAATAGAGAGGCTGACCTAAAAGAGCTATGAATCAGGTTTGCGGAGGTTGGCTTCTTTGGCACATGCCATTCAGTTGTTATCACTAATGAACTGAGGGTGTTACGTAGCCAGAAAGAGGGTGAGTTTTTAAACGCTTCAGGTAAAATATATATTTGCCAGCAGGAGCACTCCCCTCATTATTAAACAAGGAATATTCTTGGAACTTTTGCAGCAATTTTGCACTCCGACTAGGAGACACTCTAGGGCTTCTGCCATACCTTGCATTAAGAAAGTAGGGCAAACCCGTAAACCAGAACTTAATTCACATCACACAGGTAGCTCCCAGTTCAACCGGATCAATCTAAGAGAAAATTACATAGCAGCATTTTTAAGTCTGGTGTTAGCCAAGACCTTTTGATTTTACTGAAAGTATATGTGTTAGAACTGGCATTTTTGGCGGTTCTGCTCCCAGACTTTTTGCTTTTTGGCCTCCTGTTTTTGATCAATTTTCATTGGTTGTAGGCCTCTGGGCACTTTACCACTGCTAATCAGTGCTAAAGTGCATATGCTCTCTGTGTAAATTGTATTATTGATTGGTGTAGCCATGATTGGCATATTTGATTTACTAATAAGTCCCTAGTAAAGTGCACAGAAGTGCCCAGGGCCTGTAAATCAAATGCTACTAGTGGGCCTGCAGCACTAACTGTGCCACCCACACAAGTAGTCTTTCAAAGGTGTCTCAGACCTGCCACTGCTGTGTCTGCGCACAGTTTTAAACTGTCATCTCAACCTGGCAAGTGCACCCACTTGCCAGGCCCTAACCTTCCCTTTTACTACATGTAAGGCACCCCTAAGATAGGCCCAAGGTACCCCCATGGGCAGGGTGCCATGTATGTGAAAGGTAGGACATGTGCTGGTTTGTTTTTCATGCCCTAATAGTGAAATATGGTGTATTTTGTTTTTCACTATTGAAAGGATGTCTTTCCCATAGGTGATCATTGGAGCCGCCTTGTAACATTTTACAAATGTAACCTTCAATTGGGACAAGATAGAGAAATTGAGTTTAGGTTCCCTGAGCTCAGAATTTAATAGCACATCTTTTAGTAAAGTTAGTTGTTAGATTTGGCATTCTTGGTGTGGTTTCCCCTGAATTTTTACCTCTACCTTCTGCAATTTTGACTGTGTTCTGGATTTTGTTTTTGCTGGCTTAGATGCTTTGGGCACTTTGTCACTGCTGATCAGTGTCAATGCGCAAGTGCTCCTTGTGTAAATTGTAATTACGATTAGTTATCCATGATTGGCATATTTGATTTACTGGTAAGTCCCCAGTAAAGCTCACTGAGGGTACCAGGGCCTGTAACTCAAATGCTCCTAGTGGGCCTGCAGCACTGTTTGTGCCACCCACACAAGCAGCCATTTTTAAATGTAACTCAGACCTGCCACTGCAGTGTCTGCGAGCAGTTTTAACCTCCATGTCGACCTGGCAAGTGCACCCACTTGCCAGGCCTCACACTTCCCTTTTACAGAATGTTAGTCACCCCTAAGGTACCCCCATGGGCAGAGTGCAGTGTATGTGAAAGGTAGTACATGTACTGGTGTGTGCTTCATGTCCTGATAGTGAAATACTGTGCATTTCGTTTTCACTATTGCAAGGACTAGCTCTCTCATAGGCTAACATTGAAGCTGCCTTGTAACATTTTACGTGTATAAATTTCAATTGGGAACAGCTAGAGATTTGGAAGTTAGGCTCTCTGAACTAAGAATGTATTACCTCACCTTTTAGTAAAGGTGGTTTTTAAATTGTGTGTTTGAAAATGCCACTTTTAGAAAGTGGGCTTTTTCTTGTTTAACCATCCTGTGTACCTCTGCCTGTTTGTGTATTCGTCTGGTTTTGGAGTAACAGAAGCTGAGTATGTGCATTCACTCTAGACAGCCACAAAGCGGGTTTGAAGTGTGTCCTGCCTTTCCTGGGTGACTCATAGCCAGGCAGAATAGACCTTTCTGCATTTAGAGTGGTGGGAGGATTTTGCACTAGCATCTGAATAGGCTGTGTCTCCTCTGCACAATGTTATCTCCACCTCCTATAGTGAAGCTGGACCAAGGAGGACAGAACCGGTTGTTACTGAGCTTAGAGACTTTTGAAAAAAAGGCTACAAAGAGAAAATGGGGTATAAGTATTGGACCTAAAACCCCAGAACTTTGAACTACTTCTGGAATCAAGAGGAACCTCTGCCAAGGAGATGAGCTGAAGAGCTGTAAGGAGGAGTACTGTCACTTTGCTGCATGTTGCTTTGCTGGGTTGGCCTGCAGTTGCTGCTTCTGCCAAGGAGAGGAAAAGGACTGGACTTTGCTGTTTTCCAGTTTGTGAAGTTTCTCCAAGGGCTTGTGTGTGCTTGCCTCCTGTTCTGAAATCTCAGGGTCACAAAGACTTCACCTGCAGCCTCCTTGAACTCCACAGCTGGGGGTTCAGACCTGCGTTGTTGTGCCAAATCCAGTTCTGGGCCCTTGGAGGTTGTTCAAGTTGCAAAATCCACACAATTCTGAAGAAATATGCAAAATCACCCTCTTGCAGCTGAAATTTCCGATGCAGCACCGCAGTGCAGGAGAAAATCCCAACGCACAGCCCTGTGTGGCTGAAGAAATCGACCCAGCGCCTGCCAGCGGACTGAAGAATCCTTGCACACCGATCTCCAAAGTCTGAGACCCCCGCACCGATTCTGACACAGGCCCTGCTGTGCGGCTAAAAGAATTGAGGCATCACCGATGTGCGGCTACAAAAATCGACGCATCACCTGGATTGCCACTGCATCGACCTGTAGCAGCTGAATTTTCTCACTCATCACACCTATCCACCAAATTTATCCGACACAACACCCGCAGCCCACAATTGCCTTGGAAATCGATGTCTCACTTACCCCTACTGTCCGGATTAGACACTCCACTTCTTCTGCGTGCAGCGGAACTTTCACCTCGCCTCCCTAAGGACTCAGGAATTGATGCCTCGCTGTGTTTTCCAGTACTTCCCCTCTCTGCAGCTGTTTTGCCCTGTGGATTTTGACGCAATTAAGGTACTCTGTGTAAAAATCACACATTCATAGATTTCTATGTACAGAATTGCTTTAAACCTCTTAAAAGTCATATTTTGAGTTGTGTACAAATATTGTCATTTTGGTCTTGTTTGGTTTAGATAAAGATGCTTTATTTTTCTAAACAGGTGTGGTGTCCATTTGTGGTGTTTTCACTGCGTTACTGTGTGTTTGGCTGCAAATACTTTACACATTGCCTTTGAAGTAAGCCTGTCTGCTTGTGCCAAGCTACCAAGGGGGTGAGCAGGAGTTTTCAATAGTGTGTAAGTCCCTTATCCTGACAAGAAGGAAGGGTCCCCACTTGGACAGGGTGCAAGCCACTGCCAACTAGAGACCACCAATTCTAACAGTGGTTTTTAAATTGTGTGTTTGGAAAATCCACTTTTAGAAAGTATACCAAACAAACAATGCCAAAACCAGCTGATCCTTTTAAATTTCAATTCATTCGTGGCCGCTTTAATCAATAAGAGTGGTCACCATTTATTTTTTATTTTTTATAAAGACATCATACAAAATGCTGTTGTTTTTGTCACACACAAACGATCAAATGCAAAATTAAATCACAAATATTCTTCCCTCCCACCGACATAAATCAAAATACAACAGAGAATACAGACAGAATTATAAACACATAAATGAAAAAAATGGCATTACAATAAAACAAATACAATACAAAATGTCAGTTCCTATTTTGTAATGTCCAGAACAAGACCTCAGAAATAGTCACATATATATTCATGTATATGGCACTTCAAATTGAATTCAACTGCTCTCTCATGAATGGACGGTGCACCTCTGAAAAAACGTAACTTCTGAAACCAGGTTGTAGTTTTTTTTTAAAACTTTTGGCAATTAATGATTCCCTGAATTATAGTGTCACTCATATCAAAAAGGAATTGTAACACAGTAGGCGCATGAATGATGGTCAACGAGTTTCTAACCCACTTCATCTTTTATGGGGTTCTCCTCAGGACACAGAACTGATATCCACTCTACAAAAAAATAAACAAAAATGTAACATATTATTGTCTACAAAATACCATATTGGGTCTAAAATACCTCAGGGTTGACAATAAAATTACCTCATGAGACTTGAGATATTGGTATCAATGTGCTGATTGAAATCTTTTACCTGAAACACAGTAATGAATTTGTCTCTGTTTCAATATCTTCTAAACTGCAATAATACCCACATGGGTACTAAATGTCACCAACAATATTTCCAACAAACAGAACATAGGCATTTTCTTGTTTAAGTTATGTGCCTCTGCCTGCCTGTGGAATCAATGTCTGGTTTTAGATTGACAGGGGCTGGTTTGTGTAGTTACTCCAGACACTCACACAAAGGGAGCTGAGGTGTGCCGTGTTTATGCTGATGAGCCATTTTGGGCTAGAGTGGTTGGGCGAGTTGTCACTAGCACCTGAATAGGCTGTGGCTGCCAAGCACAATGCTGTCTCCACCCCCTGTAGTGTGGCTGGACCAGGGAGGACAGAACTGGTTTTGCTGAGCAAGAGAGACTTTCGGAACATAGACTTCAAAGGGAAAAAGGGTATGAGAATTAGATCTAAAACCCCAGACATTTAGAACACTTTTGGACTAAAGGACCTTCCAAGAAGAAGAGCTGGGAGAGCTGCCAGGAGGAGTACTGCCTCTTTGCTGTGTGTTGCTTTGTTAGGTTGGCCTGCAGTTGCTGCTTCGGTCTTGGGCAGTGAAAGGACCGGACTGAACTTTTTGCAACTTATTGCCTGAGTTGGGGGTGGAGCTTGCCTCGCTAGAAGATGGCCGCGCTTTGAGCAAGCTCCTTCGGCCGTGAACATTATTCATACCTATCCTGTGCCACACATGGTTTTTCTATGTCAGCGACACTGACCTGGTCCCGCCAGAAGGCAAAACCAAGAATCAGACCAGAACTGGAACCCAAACCATAGCCGGAGGACTGCCGCCGGAGTCGGGAAGCTGTTGCAGCTGCAAGGCCTAGGAAGGAGGAGGAGCCGTCGGCTGAAACAACGAGCCGAAGGACGCAGAGAGTTGCGGGCTGCTGAGGAGTCGCTGGACGCTCCCTAGGTGTTGCGGGTGTTTGAGAGCTTGTTGCTCGGGGATCAGGTGTGAACCACCCAGGGGGGAGCACATTGGGACCTGTGGAGCAGCTGTTGTGGCCCGGGAGCTGGCGGCAGTAAGCCGGTGAGTGGGGCGTCAATTCAGGTCCCACAGTAAGATCCATTCAAATGTATATTAACAACCCTTAAATTGAATAAGAGGAGGACGGACATTGCCACTATTG
Organism: Calotriton arnoldi; assembly: GCA_963921515.1. NCBI lineage: Eukaryota > Metazoa > Chordata > Amphibia > Caudata > Salamandridae > Calotriton > Calotriton arnoldi. The sequence continues at coordinate 627,141 of CAWUFW010005859.1, read as the reverse complement.
CCAAATACCTTCAGACATAGAAAGGGGTCCAGAGACACACGAGTGTCTCCAGTTTGGGGAAAGATAAACACAGAATAATGAATGGACACGTGTTATTGGCGCACGGAAACGGTTTGTTATGCGGCCCCCCTGCAGTATCACATCGCAGGGGTACCCAGCAGGCAGCTACCGCCCCCATGTGTACATCACAACCATCATCTAAAGTTGAAGGGAGGGAGGAGGAGGGGGGACTTGGGGAAATTGAGTTAAGGGAGGGGTATGTCTCCGACTCAATTAGGGTATTGGAGTGGGAGGAGGGAGGGCATATGTTGGGGTTGAGAACAGTTCAAATTGGCACCAATTGACATACCACACTTGATCTGCTGCCTGCTTTTAGCTTGCATATTCCTTCACATCCATTGACAAAAAATACCAAAATGCGAGATAGCACCGACCTTTAGACCCCTGACTCTACTTACCTGGAATGTAAGCGGCCTAAATAACCCACGAAAGGTCAGACAGGTTCTGGCCTACCTAGATAGACATGGAGTGGAAGTGGCATGCCTACAAGAAACACCTTGCCGCCCGCGCAGAGTTAAACGTGGGAGCTAGATGGGCATTCTCACGCATTGCATCCTCATATTCGACATTTGGCCTAGGGGTATTATTGATGATTAAGAGAACCACCCCATTCGCATTACTACATACGAATATAGACCATCACGGCCGATACATTATTGTGCAAGGTAACTTTAGTGGCACAATTCTGACGTTAGTCAATGTATACGGCCCTAATACTGATGATCCAGCCTTCTACGCACAAATATGTGCAAGGCTACATGAGCTATCTCCAGCTGTAATAGTGTGGGGTGGGGATTTCAACACCTGCATAGATCCAACACTAAACAGATCGACAAACACTGACAGGTATGGCAAACAGGCAGCCAAGGTACTTAGAGAGGGCATGGAGGAGCAAAATCTAATTGATATATGGAGGCTAAGGCACATGGGTTAGCGAGAGGGCACATGTTCCTCAACTACTCACAATGCAGGGTCCAGGATTGATTTCTGGTTGGCGTCTCGGGAGTCTAGCACATGGACAGAAACCGTAGAACACATGCCCAAAACTCTATCTGATCATGAGCCCGTCCGACTTGTGCTGCGACTCCCTACACACACCTAGACAGTTTACATGGCGTTTCCCGACAGCAGGACTGCTAGACCAAGTTTTCAAAGGTGATGTACAACAGGCCAAAGTGGAATATTTTGAACTTAACACAGGCTCAGTCAGGAGCACAATAACGCTCTGGGAAGCCTTCAAGGTAACAGTGCGGGGGATATGTATAAGTAAACAGAATGGTATGCTGCAGGACATCCGCCGGCAACTCGCAAAACTGGAAAAACCTATTCAGACACTGGATAGGAAACATGAGCAAACATTAGATGCTACACTATTGGCTACAATCAGAGAGAAAATGACTGAATACCAGCAGCAAGCAAGGTTAGGTTTCTATCACGTAGGCACACAGCGCAACGATATGGGGAGGGGGGCCGCCCAGGTCACTCGCTTGCAGCAAGACTGCATAATATCTGTACCCCAATGCACATAGTGAAGATAGCTGATGCTCAGGGTAGAATGCACTATGACACGCCAGCTATAGAAGGGGTATTCACAGACTATTATACGCAGCTTTACTCCACACGACTATCAGCCCTAGATAGCAACATTTCAGAGTACCTAGAGGATGTGGCCGTGGCATGGCTGTCTGATAAACACGACGAGGTGAAGGAAGCAATAAGGACCCTGCCGAATGGTAAGGCCCCGGTACGGATGGACTGCCACGTGAATTTTACATGGAATATATTGATCTATTAGTTCCGCACCTTCTCATGATGTATACAGAGGCTTATGAACAAGGCACACTCCCTCCGACCCTACCTGAGGCCCTATTAATAACACTCCTTAAACCAGACAAGAACCCAGATCACTGTGACTCATATAGACCTCTCTCACTTATAAATACTAATGCTAAGATTTTAGCCAAAATATTAGCCACCAGAATACAACCTCTAACGCAACAATTAATCTTACCTGATCAATCAGGATTTGTTCCCGCACGATCCACAACCCACAATTTGCACACGTTATTTGCTCTATTACACCAGTTAGATCTAGAACTGCCCGCTGCCGCAGCGTTACTTGATGCCACCAAGCATTCGATTCGGTCAAATGGAATTACATGTTTGGGGTGCTTCAAAAAATGGGATTCCCGCAGAAATAACTCCGCTGGATCCAACTGCTGTACACTGGTCCGGTTGCAAGAATCCGTATAAATGGCAAAACAGCAGGCACATTGAGCATTAATAGGGGCACACGGCAAGGCTGCCCCCTATCCCCGTTGCTGTTCACGCTAGCCCCTGAGCCTTTGGCATTTAAAATACGTCGGTGGTATAATCAGAGGAGAATGAATCACTTGTCCTGTGTGTTACCATGTTCAGGGTTTCTGATCGTCTTAAAAAACCCTCATTCACGAAATAACCATGTGTGCGGTATATCTTGGTTCTCCGCAGAAGTAGTTACGTGAAAAGCATCATCATCGGGTCTTGATTATGCTTTCCTCCACCTGGAGGTCGGACCAACTGGTATTTACAGTAGTGATTAGAGAACGTGAATGTGAAGGTGCAGTGTCATTAATCTAATCACAACTGTAAAGAAGACTACACCACACCAGAACAACAGAGTGACAATGAACCAACAGGTGGTAACTCCACTGACAACTCTGACTACAGTGGAGATGAACATCAATACCAACGCCGCAACAGAGGTCAGAATAGACGACTAAATAGATGATGGCAGAACTCTTGGAGAACACCCCAATTTGGTGAACACCTACCACCATTATACCAACCATACTCACCAACCTTTCCAGGTTGGATGAACCCATATATACAAGGACCACCACCAATGGGACCACCACAAGGAAATTGGCCACCTTTTTTAGGGAGAGGCCCCAACAAAAGCTGCAGAAGAAGAAAAGGGGTAACCTGGACAGAACAAGATCGTCAGGTCCTCACCCACAGCATGTCGAAAGAGAGACCAGGACCGAGTACAACAACTCGCTAATAGTGAACCTAATGAACAGAACACTCACAGAAGATCCACCAAAAAGTCCTGAACAAAGGCCTAGGCTTTGTCCTCACACCACCTCTAGACCAATTCAAACTACAATGTGAACTGGCAGAATTCTGCAGGAAGATTAAGCTCAAAGCCTTCTTTAAGGATAAGGAAGACAACACCACCACAAGTGACACAAACCTACGCAACAAATCTACCTTCTGCCCACCGACCCATCTCGTACCCATAGAGGTACAAGCCTTCGAACAAGCATGAAGTGGAAAACATAAAAGAAACCACAAAGAAACCCTATATGAACTTAACAAAACGAGAACAACAAGCACTCGAGGAACTACAAAGGAAAGAGGGGCTTATTATAAAACCAGCAGACAAAGGTGGAGGCATTGTCCTACTAAACCAAGAAGACTACGACAGACAATGTACGGATCTCCTCTCAGACCAAAAATTCTACAAATCCCTGTCTGTGGATCCTACACCCAGACTATAACGGACAATCGAACTGATGGTAGAAGAAGCGGAACTCAACCAATGGATTTCCAAAAATGAGGCAGATTTCTTAAGAACCAAATCACCCAGAACCCCTTACTTCTACTCGCTACCCAAGACACACAAAAACAGGACTCCGCCACCAGGACGACCAATCGTCTCTGGAATAGGCTCGATCCTCGAACCTCTTTCCCAAATCGCTGTCCACTATCTAAGACCACTGGTCCAGAAAACTCCAACGTATCTAAAAGATACCCGGGACCTACTTAACCAGCTAAAAGGATTGACATTCCGTGAAGGATCAATGTGTCTTGTAGGACTCGACATAGAGAGTCTCTACACGAGCCTGCCACAACAAGCAACCCTACAGACCATAGAAGACATTTTGTTCGCAGAACAGTGGGAGCACAACACCCCAAGACATTTCGTATTAGAATGCTGCTGTCTAGCACTCACAGAGTACTTTTTCGAATATAATGGCACTATGTTCTTGCAGACCCACGGAACATCTATGGGCAGCACATTTGCCCCAAGTATTGCATGACTCTACGTAAGAGATTTTGAGAACAAAAACATCTTAAACCACACCAATCCTTACAAAACGAAGATACTCTTCTGGAAACGCTACATAGACGATGTCATAATGATCTGGGACGATATTCCAGGCAGCATACCTGATTTCCACAGTTGGCTCAATACCAGAGACGAATTCCTCAAGTTCACTTGCACAGCAGATAAGCAGAGACTTGACTTCCAGGACATCACAATTTACATTGAGAACAACGAGATCAACACCAAGACATTCTATAAACCAACCGCAAAGAACAGTCTCCTTTCTTTCAATAGCTTCCACCCTCACTCTCTCAGAGAAAACCTGCCATAAAGCCAGTTTTTGAGGGTCAGACGTAATTGCAATAAATTACAAGATTATAAAACACAAGCACAAGACCTGAGCCACAAACTACAAGCTAGGAAGTATCCGCATAACATAATACAAAAATGCCAGAAGAGAGCCAGAAATCAACACAGGGACAACCTTCTAGAGACCTCTGTAAAAGAACAAGATGAAAGCATAATCACATGCGTCACAACATACAACACCGCATCTAACGCAATCAAGAAAATTGTCAACAGAAACTGGCGGATCCTTACATCCGGAAACCTTAAGTGGCCAAAACCAAGATTCGCTAATAAGAGAACCAGGAATATCCGTGATTTACTTGTACACACCAGACCATCCCCAAACAAGCCAAGAATCGAATGAATAACCAACACATGGAACCTGGCATCTATAACTGGACACTACCCCTGCGGGTCCTGCTCTGTCTGTAAATTTACCAAAATCACTAAGACTCTAAAACTAAAAACAGACATGAAATGGACTTTGAAAAACCACACGAATTGCAACACAACCCATGTAATTTACATGATTACCTGTCCGTGCAACCTGAAATATATAGGTATGACCTGTCGGAAGGTAAAACAGAGAATCTGTGAACATTGTAGCAACATCAAGTGTAATAAAACAACCACAATGAGCACCCATTACATCAACTTCAAACACTCCATTGACGAAATCAGCTGGGTTGTCATAGAGACACTCAACACAAAAAATTAGAGCGCAGAACGCATTCTCTTTGAAAAAGAGCAAAGGTGGGTCCACCACCTAAAAACGTCCGAAGAGGGGCTGAATGACAACATACCGTGGCACTCAATGTTATGCTGATCCCGAACAGTCACTTGAATTCTCAAAAAATCCCCCTCCAATGCATAAAACCAACCAACAACTTTTTGGTTAATAATGAAATGCACAGACAGGCAAGCAAGACACACTACGTGAGACGTATTGTCCGCCAGGGGCACACATGAACACAAGGGCACAGCCAGACCCTCCGAGTGCCGTACGACTTAGTCTCCCTTCTATCCAGAATATAGAGTAAGACCTCACCCACAGCACAACCAGGATGGGTTTAATCACCACGATGTGCCGGCAACTGGAAGAAATATAAGGGTGTAACTTTATCTAACTGTATGTAGACATCCACTAAACTACGCACCCAACGTCAACAAAGTGCCAGTCACTCACGAGGCGTCAACCCATAATAATCTGGTTAGAATTCCTCCACACATGCCCATGTACAAATACTGGAATGAGGGCATACCCATCAGCGACCAATAACACAGACTACCACGTGGGAGAAACACAGGAATATAATGTGCTAATTCTGATGATACAAACTCCGTAGCATACAGTGCGGACAACATCACTGCACACGAACAACACGTGACCACCAGCACAAAACGCAACACAATGACCCACAGTCATCTGCTATAATAACCTACTCACCGTAGTAAAGCATTTTCCGATATACAATGCAATTTGAACATGCAGATTAGTAAAAAATTAAAGACTCCACAGTCAAGAGTCCTTGGAATCACACAGAAAGAATATGTTATAATCACGAAAACGGTAGTCTTTCAACTATGCTAACTAACAACTGCTTTACATAAAAGGCGTTTCTCCACTGGCCCCCGCCACCGGGGCACGGTAGACAGCGCCAGCACAAGTTGCTTTCAAGACTCACAAGGTATGTTACGCTGCGCGGCCTTGCACTGCTAGGCTACTGCGAAGAAACAGGCATTAACCTTTGGCATAATCTCCCCCCCTACAGAGAGTCCAAGTGCCCGTCCTCCGACGGAGGCCAGTTTCTCTCAGATTAAGGTAAACTAGATTTTCTCTACCTTTACTGGAACCCGATATAGCGGGTAAGCATCAACCGCTACCATAGGCCATCGGGGATCGAGCACGCGGCTATAAACTGGGCTCCACTAATAGCCGCCTCCGCATAACTTGCCGGTTAAGCATCCACTTAACGCAATACCTTCCAAGCCGATGACAGAGAATAAGGCGCTCACATTATACTGCACCATTGCGCTACCTGGAATAATCGCCGCTGCAACTCTATTGGTTAAGCAACCACATATATCGGCGCAACACATTCAGAGCCTACAACATAGGCATAAGACGCTCACGTTATATTGCATCAATGCGCTGCCTAGAGAATTCAATCAGGTGTTTAGCAAACTGTGAGCGGTAACAATACGATCACGTATTTTCATTATTGAAATCAACGCTCTCACACAATAACGCACCAATGCGCTGCAATGAGTATCGCTTAGTCTATAAGCATACTCACCGAGCTCACCATTTATTGCAATACCGTTTAAGCTAACGACATAGAATGAGACTCTCACGTTATACTAAACCAAACCGCTGCCCAGAGAAACCATAAAGTTGCTTAACGAACTATGACCGATAACGAGATTTTCGCACATTGATCAATGCACTCACATAATAACGCACCAACGCGCTACAATGAGTACCACCTTGTCCTTAAGCAGACTCTGCCCCGAGGCTTGCACCAATATGTCATCATGCACTCAGTTAATATACAGCTTTTCAGAAACATAATCACACCTTCATGCTGCACCAGCTCACAAACCATCTGTCCATCAGAACTGTAATTGATGTATGTTTTCACTTTATTATCCCATACATTCTTTTCCCAGTAACAATGAGCAAGCTCAAATCGAACCTCGAGCATCACCTTTGACAAGTAACTGCAAACAGAATAGCCCAACTGAGACTGTTATGTACGGCTATGATTTGTCTTTATGGTCTTTTTCTATTTCAGTTGTAGACACAGTCACATCTACAACTCGTAAGTGTCCGAATACACTCACTTAAGAAGAAGGGAAAATGCACTACTTTCCTTTGCACGTTACGACAAAACGACGTGTGTCCCATTGGTCCTGAAGAAAGTCCCCAGACCCTACTGGGCACACATGGGCTGAAAATTGTCGACCAGCTACAGACAGGTGCGATAGAACAGTAACCCTTCTAGCACCGCACCATCACTTTGTTTTTACCTTTTGCCCCATCTGCGACATAATAAAAATGAGATCGACAGATGGAGGTAATTTTAATGACACTGCACCTTCACATTCACGTTCTCTAATCACTACTGTAAATACCAGTTGGTCCTCCTCCAGGTGGAGGAAAGCAGAATCAGGACCCGATGATGATGCTTTTCACGTAACCACTTCTGCGGAGCACCAAGCTATACCTCACACACGGTTATTTTGTGAATGAGAGTTTTTTAAGACGATCAGAAACCCTGACCCTGGCAACACACAGGACAAGTGATTCATTCTCCTCTGATTATACCACTTATGGCCGGAAGCCGAATGAATCGTAGCTTCTCTCTCCCTCATTGTTGATTGCGAGATGTAAAATACGTCAGCAACTCAGCAACGCAGCACTACGATTCCGGCTGCGGCCCAAAAGTATTTCATTATGTGGAGATGACACGGCTCTGTATGTCTGCAACCCAGAAGACAATTTAATTCCCTTGATAAGGGAATACATCTGGTTCGAGAAATATTCTGGACTGAGCATAAACTGGTCCAAATCAGTGGTCATCCCATTGACACCCTGCACTAAACAGTTTCCGCTAGATTTCCCACTGCTCTGGCAGTCAGAACCGGTTAAATATCTGGGGATCTGGGTACACCGGGACCCAGAACAGGTGGTCCGAGAGAATTACGGGAGAGCTCCCTCCAAGTTAGAAAGTTAGGTGGCCCGTTGGATACACCTACCGTTATCCTTGGTGGATCGCATAGCAATTCAAAAAATGATAATTTGCCATGTTTCCTGTATTTATTTCTCCCCATTCCTATTCCCCTAACACAGCAATCGTTTCAAAACTTGTGAAAACAAATGAATACACTTACGTGGGCAGGTCGGCAATAAAGAACTAGCTGGAGGGAGTTAACGCACCCATATGTCCAAGGTGGCTTCGGTGCCCTGGACCTACAATTGTACTACCTTTGTGCTCAAGCACATTATGCGCATTATTGGCTACATCCACATAACTACCTCCCACACATTGCGATTGAAACCAACATAACACATCCAACCCAACCCGCCGCCCTCATTCCACAAACAAGAATCGAGGTTACTCGTTTGGAGATAAATCCGGTCCAAAGCACCAGAGCGGCCTGGCGAGCACTGGGGCAGTGAGCTCATAAGCTCCCACTCTTTGCCCCGGCCCTCCGATTGTCACATCATCCGGATATATCTGTAACACAGGAACAGAGGACATGGGCAATATTAGGCGAAATCGGATTATGTACCATGGAAGACCTGTTCCATGGAGAACAATTTATTAACCCCCCCAGACATCGCCCCAGACACAACGAACACTCCACTCACAATCTTTACATACCTACAGCTGCGGGTGGCAGTTAAAAACTTATACCCGACATTCCCTCGGGAACCTCCAACAATTTCTACTCTGCAGACACTATTGACAGCGCCCACACGTGCTCACCTCGTCACCAAACTCTATGCTGCAGCAAAGCAAGAACAGTACAAACATACCGAAAAGGCACTTGAAAAATGGAATATCATGCTAGGCATACCATTATCCATGGAGAACTGGGTCTTTTGTTGTACGCTAACTAAGATTCTCACACCAAACTGCTACTTGAGTATTATCCACTTTAAATTCTTGCAGCAAACATATTACACCCCAATGCAACTGCATAGATATGGTCTACGAGAGGGTGACAAGTGTATACATTGCACATCCACGCAAGCAGACTTCATACATGTTGCGTGGGCATGCCCCCCATTAAGACAGTACTGGGATGAGGTAATGAGAACACTGAGAACATTACTTGCAGAACCAATTGCCAATACCCCACAGCTATGTTTATTAGGACTGGTTAAAACCAAGAAACCGTCATCCCGCAGACTGCTAGCCATTGCCCTCTTATTAGCCAAACACTGTGTCGCTATGAAATGGGGTAGTAGGAAAGCCCAGAATGGTAAGGACTGGATAACGGACATTGTATATTGCAAAGAACTGCTAACAACATATGCGGAGGAGCTACCAGCCTTCTCACGTCCAAAGGATATCTGGGGTCCGTTGAGGCAATACTTACAAGCACAGTCTGTAGCCTAAGGGGGAAGGGAGGTATGGGGCCAATTGCATGTTGGACATCATAATGGGTGTGAATCTAAGTTGTGGGCAGGCTTTGTACAGGAAGCTACGGTCTCAAATGCTCACGATGCATTATAATGTATTGAGAATTTAGTAATGGTGCAAAATTTTATATATATATGTGAAGCAGGTCAATGATTCAAAAAATCACAACAAAAAAATTCATTATTGTCTGAGTTTCTCCGAGGGCTAGAAGTAGAGCTTGCCTCCTGTTGGAAGTCTCAGGAACATCGAAGACTTCAAGTTCAACTGCATAACAGTACTGGGAACTGTGTATTTTGTGCTGCAACAGAAGAAAAAACCCTATGACGCCGTCAAAGACGCCACTGCCGGCTCCGTGACCTCAAGGCACTGCAGAGAGCATCGCCCTGCTTCGCACCGCAACCCTGGTGTCCCGGACGTCGCCGCCTGATGCTGTCACCAAGCCGCTGCTTACACTGTGAACTGGGGCACTGCACTTCGAATCACCTCGCTTCACATCACCCCTTGCCACACCGACGATGACGCTCCACTCCGACATTGACACCGCTGCTTGCACCGTGGCTTGTGGACACCCCTCGTGAGATGCATGAAGCATTGCCCCTTCCCAAACCGCAGCCATGGTCCACTGGCGCCATTGACTCCAGCATCGTCAACCGATGCCCCTGCTTGCACCGCAACCTGTGGGCACCACATGAAGCATCGCCCGCTCCGCATCAAAACCTTGGTTCTATTGATGACACCACTTCAGCAACGACGATGCCACTGCCTGCACTGTAACCCGTGGACACCGCACATTGCATTGCCCCACTTCACAACACAGCCTTGGTCTCTCTGACGAGTACGGACACAGTCACCGAGCTGCTGCCTGCACCATGACCTGTGGGCACCGCACTCCGCAGCTTTGCATCGCAGACCCGACGCCATCGATGCCAGCGCTCCTGACTTCAACCTTACAGAGTTTGATCCACAGCATGTGTGACTTCAAGGGCCCGAAAACTCCTGCACCTACCTCTTGAACCGACGCCTGTCGATGCTCAGGATGCCGCCTCTTCGGAGCTCATGGACAGGTCCAAGACGCCCTGAATTTCCAAGGTACTGTTTGTGGGTCTTCCTGGGCACCATAGCTGGCCCGTGACCTTGTGGTCGGCCGGAACTGGTGGATTTATTTGTTCACGGCATCGTAATAGCCCCAGATGGAGCTATCGACTTCAAGGAACTGTATTTTACATCTATTCTTGAAATATTCATATCTTTATGACTGCATGTTGGATTTTTATCATTTTGGTATTGTTTTACGCAGATAAATATTGGCTATTTTTCTAAAACTGGTGTGGTGTCCTTTTGTAGTGCTTCTACTGTATTACTGTGTGTTATGTGCAAATGCTTTACATATTGCCTCTTAGATATGCCTGACTGCTCATGCCAAGCTACCAAGGGGGTGAGCAGGGGTTATTTTAGAAGTGTAATCCCCTTACCCTGACTAGAAGGAAGGGTCCCTACTTGGACAGGGTACAAAACTGCCAACCAGAGACCTCCATTTCTAGCATTGGTGGTCAGCGGTGAGGATAGGACTTGCGTTTGTACTTGCCCTACAGTGATTGGTGCACTCTACTACCATATCGCAGACCACTACGTACCACATATTGTGTTTGTCCTTTTTGGTCTATTTTTGGTCTTTCCATTTTTCTTGAACTGCATCATGTCTCAAGCTAGAAAGCCAGCGGAGGAGTTTTTATCCCATGGTAGAAGACTTTGTAAGTGAGTATGAAGACAGCCCAGAAGAGTGTGGGTTGAGTGACAGAAACAGTCAGACACTGTCTCACCAGTCTTGCGAGGGGGATGTGAGGTACTTTTCTGAGGCACAGAATGGTTGGGTGAAGAATTGTTGGATAACACATGTGAGGGGCTGCGTAATTTGGATGCTGGGGAGCATATGCTCTGTCCCTGTTTTCCAGAACTATGCCAACTCCCAGTGGACTGCGAGTTCTCTGACCCCAGGGAGCTTGCACTGGAGGCAGACCTTTTGAATGAGTCCAGAGGGTCTGAAGAAGCATCTGGGTGTGATCCTGCAGGGGAGGCTCAGGTTTTCCCCAACCCAGGGAGGTGGGGGAGATTCGCAATAGCCCAGATAGGTCCCAGGGAAGGGGCAGAGGGTCCCAAGTCCCTTCTCAGAACAAGAGAGTAGGGGTGGGCGGAGGCCCAGGTTTCCCAAAACCCAGTCCCAGAACCTGAGCGGTTCCCAGGGGAGCACCAGGAGGGGGGCCTAGTCTGTACCGGGAGGCCATCCTCTGAAGGGGACACCCTAGTGTCATGAGAGCTGGGGGGAATTGTCACCAGTGTCCCTCCAGTTCTGATGTCTGGCAGCCCCACTCCAGAGAGGAGGGTGCATAAGTCCAGAGAAAGGGGCGAAGGGGAGGCAGTCCCCATTGGGAGGACCAGTGGATCAGGGCTTGCTAGTTCTGAGGGCAGAGCACCCCAGGACTGACCCTGGTGAGGCCACTCCTGTCCTGGGGGGTCTTGATGCACTGTCAGATGGGCAGAGGGCTGGAGGCCTGCACCAGGCAAACTCTTACCCAACACTTCCAGGAAGTGTTTCCCTTGGGGTGGTGTGCTCTCCTGAAAGTCCTATATAACATATGACATGTCCAGAAAGGTTCTTTATGACACATTAATGAAACCGAGACCTTAGACATTCAATTCAAAGGCCTGAGTGTTTTATTTCACTCTTACTTCAGAATTTTTTAAGAACAAGATTAAACCATTATTTTCAAGTCATCTTGTCGGGCAACTCTTTTTTGAAATAACATTTTTATAATTACAAACAAATCATGCATAAACAATTTGTAATGCAGCACAATAGAATGCAAAACACTTTAAACATAACAGTGAGCAAATGAAATAATCAGAAATTGTGAAATAAATTCCAAATGACCAGTCCTTATTTGTAATATGCACTGGGCGGGACACTAAAAGTTTGTTGACAGAGGCTTTTGCCTCCTATCCTGCCTGTGTCTGATGCTTAAGGAATAGTCATTTTAAAGGGTGTTGTCCTTGAAGGGAAAAAGGATGGAAATTGTTCCCTCGTGGCACACCCAATAGATCTTATCACTTAAGCTGGATTCAACGCGTTTCGAACCCCATCATGCTGGGGGGTTCTCCTCAGGACCTGGACTTGGTCTTGAACACTGTGAAATTAAATAACAAACGTATATTTTAATTAGATCCTCCCTACTCAGCGTCTAGCGCTCAGCCTGACTGTTACCTTTATAATTCAAAGGACCTACTTGTTTATCGGAGTGCCAAGCAGTTGGTTTTCAATAGTAAAATATTCTTTTGGGCGTTGTCACTGAAAAAAATTTACATTGGACACACATTGTAATACTGGCAGGAACGTCTTTGTGTTAAAAGAGATAGGGCCTGATTCACAGAACTAACTTACGTCAAAAACGTAAAGTTAGTACTCTTTGGTATTCACAGAATACACTTACTCATTTTGGTATTCACAGAAGGCACTTACTCATTTCGGTATTCACAGAAGTTAGGACTCCTAACTTTAGGACTCCTAAATGCCTTCTGTGAGTACTGAAAGTCTTAAAGTTAGGATTTTCTCAGTTTAGGAGTAGTAAGTTAGGAGTCCTAACTTTACTACTCCTAAACTGAGAAAAATCCTAACTTTAAGACTTTCGGTATTCACAGAAGGCATTTAGAGTCCTAAAGTTAGGAGTCCTAACTTTACTACTCCTAAACTGAGAAAAATCCTAACTTTAAGACTTTCGGTATTCAAAGAAGGCATTTAGGAGTCCTAAAGTTAGGAGTCCTAACTTTACTACTCCTAAACTGAGAAAAATCCTAACTTTAAGACTTTCGGTATTCACAGAAGGCATTTAGGAGTCCTAAAGTTAGGAGTCCTAACTTTACTACTCCTAAACTGAGAAAAATCCTAACTTTAAGACTTTTGGTATTCAAAGAAGGCATTTAGGAGTCCTAAAGTTAGGAGTCCTAACTTTACTACTCCTAAACTGAGAAAAATCCTAACTTTAAGACTTTCGGTATTCACAGAAGGCATTTAGGAGTCCTAAAGTTAGGAGTCCTAACTGTACGACTCCTAAACTGAGAAAAATCCTAACTTTAAGACTTTCGGTATTCACAGAAGGTATTTAGGAGTCCTAAAGTTAGGAGTCCTAACTTTACGACTCCTAAACTGAGAAAAATCCTAACTTTAAGACTTTCGGTATTCACAGAAGGCATTTAGGAGTCCTAAAGTTAGGAGTCCTAACTTTACGACTCCTAAACTGAGAAAAATCCTAACTTTAAGACTTTCGGTATTCACAGAAGGCATTTAGGAGTCCTAAAGTTAGGAGTCCTAACTTTACGACTCCTAAACTGAGAAAAATCCTAACTTTAAGACTTTCGGTATTCACAGAAGGCATTTAGGAGTCCTAAAGTTAGGACTACTAACTTCTGTGAATACTGAAATGAGTAAGTGTATTCTGTGAATACCAAAAAGTACTAACTTTACGTTTTTGACGTAAGTTAGTTCTGTGAATCAGGCCCCATAGTGCATAAATGAGAGAAAACCCCATACCTCGGTGTGTTGCATGGTACCGGAATGTGATGGAGATTAACAAGTCTCTGTTATTATTTTCCTTCTGTAGGAAGAAAGAAAGGAACTGCTCTGAATCACTGTTTGATCAATTGTGTGTTTCCAGCGCGCGCCGTTTACAAAGAGCAACCGCTCCCAATGCCTTGTGGGTTTGATGTTATCTGATTCCTAAGTCATGAATACTCTCAGAAACCCTCTGCTAACTCGCTCTCTGCACAATGGACATTTGAATTCATACGTGTCAGCGCGATATGTGTCCTCGCTCTTGAAGCAGCATCGGATTGGTAACGCGTGCACTCGGGCAATGCCCGAGGGGCCGGTGTCCGAGTTCCAGCTGTGGGCTGCTTTTTTGGGCAGCCTGGGGGGACGATTTGGGCGGGGTCTCTGTTGTTCAGAAACAGCCAGCGGCCCAGTGGGTGTCTGAGTGGCCTTCCTGGAGGCAGATGGTCGCTCATTAACTCCCGTCTAGCAACAGGCTGAGGTGTCATTCCCTTTCTCTTGCTGAGCTGGCCCATTAATGTATGCATACTGAGCGGGGCAGGGGGCCTGAGCAGAAGTGGCCTCACTTGTTTTCAGGTGTGTTTCACCAGTGTAAACTAATCCGTGCATTTTTTTTACCCCCCCCCCTTTTTTTTAAATAAAATTTTGCCGAAGCAGTGTTTTGCAGAAAGGCAATATGCAAATGTGGGCCACTTTTTTTTAGCGTTCCCGGGACGATTTTTAATCCCAATCCAACCCTGTCTTGAAGTTAAAAGAACTTGCCTTCTGTTAGAAGCATTCCAACATGACACTGCTCGCTGGTCTCTGCTCCGGCTCGTCTGTTAGTGTCAGTCTCAATTGCGGTATCAAAATAGCCTTTTTCCAAGAACCGGAATGGATTTTACTGGATGGACAAACCACGTGCATTCTGGGAAATGGAGTGCAGATGAGTATTTTACCACCGATGCTTCACAATTTAGCAATTTCAGAAAGCTCATTAACCCCCCGTATGGCTGTGTCAAACTTCATAATAAGAAATGCTTCTTTTGAGTTAGAAGAACTTCGGATTTCCCTCATTAGATTTGATTTAATTGTGCATAGGACTGTCCATTTGAAGTCAGTTTCAGAATGATTCAATGTGTTAAAGTGGTTCACCATGGGTGCAGTTAGAATTTTATTCTTCAACCTAGAACGATGTTGTACAATCCTTTGTCTCGCTTCTTGACTTGTTTTGCCTATGTATATTTTCTGACAAGGACATACAATGGCATACACCACATTTTTGGTCTTACAGTTTGTAAAGTCATTATGGCACCAATATCTTTGGCCGTCAGTAAAGATGGATCCTTCTAAGGTGGAATTGCAAACCGAACAGTTGCCACATTTGTGGTGGCCTTGAATTGGTTTAAGATTCAACATAGTACGCAGGTTATCAGTTCTTTCTTGAAGAGGCGCGGTGGTCCGTACGACTTGTTGTCCAATATTGCGGTTCTTTTTGAGCGCAAATAGTGGAGAGCCAACATTTGGTATGAACTCCTGAAAGTCCTGGCATGCCAGGCACAGGTCCATCCTAAGGGTACCAACCCTGGGTTGGAAGGCCGGGTTCAGGATGTTCCTCCTGGCCTGGGGGAGGGGGCAACTGCTAGCAGTGTCCCCACGTTTTGTCTTCTGGAGGTACCCCTCTTGATGGGAGGGTACGGAGCCCCAGATAGAGAGGTAGAGTGAGGGAAGTCTCGCCCTAGGCCCAGCCGAGCCTGAGGGTACAGACCATGGGCTGGGGAACCAGTTGCAGGATAGCTCCCCTGAACTGGTGGGAGAATTGTGCAGGACGGCTACCATAGACGCCCTGACAATTCTAGATTCTTTGGGTACCCTTCCCACACTGAGAGTACCGTGCCTGGGAAGGAGGGCAGGGGGAGAAAGGCCTCGCCCCTGACTCCTGTCCAGCCTAAGGGTACAGACCCTGGGCTGCATGAGCAGTCTCAGGAGGCCATTCCTGAACTGGTGGGAGGGAGAGTGGAAGGAGGGTGCCAGGCATGTGGGGCTACTGCCCCCACTCTGAAATACCACCGAAGTTAGAGAGCCCTGAAAGGCATGACGCCTGTCCCTCGTCATGGACAGATATCAGTGGTCCTTGGCGTTTGCTGTTTGGATGGACAGCGGTGCCCCTGGGGGAGGGGACAGGAGTCACACCCTGGGGGTGGACTGGGCCACACCACTTAGTTGGCCATGGAGGTACTGTCTGCCCACTTGGATACAGTTGTGAGCATAGTAAGGTTAGATGCTGCACAGATGGGATCCACAGGTGAGGAGAAGGGTTTTTCATGGGTTAACCTAGTGGGCCCTGAGAGTATGGACTTAGGGATCCAACTGGGTTCTGAGAGGTGTAGAACTAGAATGTGTCCCCGCTGTTGTGGGCCAGGTCTATGTTCTATCGCCCCAAGCAGGGAAGTTCACCAAGGGATTGATTAGCCTACCCTGGCTTTAGTCTGGGAGGGGGTTGTTTTAGACCTGGCATTTTTGGCAGATTTACTCCCAGACTTTTTGGCCTCCAGTTTTCGACCCATACTTTGCTGGTTCTAGGACTCTGGGCACTTCACCACTGCTAATCAGTGATAAAGTGCATATGCTCTCTGTGTAAATTGTATTATTGACTTGTGTATCCATGATTGCCATATTTGATTTACTAATAAGTCCCTAGTAAAGTACACAGGTGTGCCCAGGGCCTGTAAATCAAATGCTTCTAATGGGCCTGCAGCACTAATAGCCTTTCAAAGGCGTCTCAGACCTGCCACTGGAGTGTCTGCACACGCAGCTTTAAACTGCCTTGTCAACCTGGCAAGTGCACCCACTTGCCAGGCCCTAACCTTCCCTTTTACCACATGTAAGGCACCCCTAAATTAGGCCCAAGGTACCCCCATAGGCATGGTGCAGTGTATGTGAAAGGTAGGACAGGTGATGGTGTGTTTTACATGTCCTAATAGTGAAATACTATGCATTTCATTTTTCACTATTGATAAGCTGTCTTTCCCATAGGTGATCATTGGAGCTGCCATGTAACATTTTACAAGTGTAACTTTCAATTGGGACAAGATATAGAAATGGAGTTTAGGTTCCCTGAGCTGAGAATTCAATAACACATCTTTCAGTAAAGGGGGTTTTTAAATTGTGCGTTTGGAAATGCCACTTTTAGAAAGAAGGCATTTTCTTGTTTGACCATCCTGTGCCTCTGCCTGCCTGTGGAATCAACGTATGGTTTTAGATTGACAGGGGCTGGTTTGTGCATTTACTCCAGACACTCACACAAAGGGAGCTGAGGTGTGCCCTGTATATGCTGATGAGTCATCTTGGGATAGAGTAGTGGGAGGAGTTGTCAGTCATTAGCACCTGAATAGGATGTGGCTGGCCTGCACAATGCTGTCTCCACCCCCTGTAATGTGGCTGTACCAGGGAGGACAGAACTGGTTTTAATGAGCAAGAGAGACTTTCAGAACAAAGACTTAAAAGGGAAAAAGGGGTATAAGTATTGGACCTAAAACCTCAGTACGTTAGAACACTTTTGGACTGAGGGACCTGCCAAGAAGAAGAGCTGCAAGGAGGAGTACTGCCCCTTTGCTGTGTGTTGCTTTGTTGGGTTAGCCTGCAGTTGCTGCTTCTGTCTTGGGCAGTGAAAGAACTGGAATGAACTTTCTGCAGCTTATTGCCTGAGTTTCTCCAAGGGCTTGAAGTAGAGCTTGCCTCCTGTTGGAAGTCTCAGGAACATCAAAGTCTTCAAGTTCATCTGCCAACAGCACTACTGGGAACTGTGTGTTTTGTGCTGAAATAGAAGAAAAACCACTATGATGCCGTCAACAACGCCACTGCCAGCTCTGTGACCTGAGGCCCAGCAGAGAGCATCGCTCCACTTCGCACACAACCCTGTTCTTCCCGACATTGCCGCCTGACGCCGTCATCAAGCCGCTGCTTGTATATGACCTTGGGGCACCGCACTTTGCATTGCCTCGCTTCACTTCACCGCCTGGCCTCACGGACGATGATACTCCACGCCGACATCAACGCCGCTGACTGCACAGTGGCCTGTGAACACCGCTTGTGAGGTACATGAAGCATCGCCCTGTCCCACACCAGCAGCCCTGGTCCACTGACTGTGGCCTGTGGGCACCGCATGAAGCATCGCCCCACTTGCATGGCAACCTTGGGTTTACCGACGACAGCGCTTTAGCAACTACGACGCCGCTGCCTGCACCGTGACCTGTGAACACTGCATGTCGCTTCACCGCACTTCACACCACAGCCCTGGTCTCACCGACGCCTCTGCCTATACCATGACCTGTGGGCACCACACTTCGCACCGTCCCGCTTCACATCGCAGCCCTGACGCCATCGACGTCAGCACTTCTGACTTCAACCTCACGGAGTTCGATCCACAATGTGTGTGACTTCAAGGGCCCGACGACTCCTGCACCGACCTCCAGAACCGACACTTGCCAATGCCGATGACTCCTCTTCTGAGCTCTTCACCAGGTCCACGATGCTGTGCATTTCCAAGGTACTGTTTGTGGCTCTTACCGACACCGTAGCTGGCAGGAGACCTTGCGGTCGGCCAGAACTGTTGGATTTGTTTGTTCACGATATCGTAATAGCTTCGGATGAAACTTTCGGCTTCAAGGACCTGTGTTTTAGGTGTATTTGTGCAATATTTGTATCTTTATTACTGCATGTTGGATTTTTATTGTTTTGGCCTTGTTTTACACAGATAAACATTGGCTACATTTCTAAAACTGGTGTGATGTCCTTTTGTAGTGCTTTCACTGTATTACTGTGTGGTATGTGCAAATGCTTTACACATTGCCTCTGAGATAAGCCTGACTGCTCGTGCCAAGCTACTAAGGGGGTGATCAGGGTTTATTTTAGAAGTGTATTCCCCATACCCTGACTAGAAGAAAGGGTCCCAACTTGGACAGGGTACAGACCTGCCAACCAGAGACGCCCATTTCTAACAATATGTATAATATACTGTCAGACAGCCTCCTTCATCCATTGGTTTGTTACTGTGACATTCATATTTTTCCACCCACTTCAGCATGATGCAGTGGGTCAGCCCACTTCAGCCAGTGGCTATCTTCACAGTGAATGACGGCATTCTGCCTTTTCACTTTCACAATGTAGTTCACTTAATTACCAGGGACTACTATGATAATGTGTGCTTTTTGAGATTAGAAATGCTCTCTTTTAGCCAGGTGTGTTTTTTTGTAGACTGATGAGGGCCTGACAGCTTGTCCAACAATAAAGTTTTGCAAAAAACTTTGATAAATCAAAGCAACGTTGACACAGCCAAAAGGCTGCCAGTCAGTGGCAGACTTTGCCAATGCTTATTTTTGTTTGGTGCACCCTCTCATACTGACCCTATACCTGCCAGCACAATTGGAGAATGCAATGCAGGTCCTCACTGGGACTGGTCAAACTTGCACATTTTTCTTCATATGTGTAATTTCTGTTCACATTGCATATATTACATGAAATATACTTCAGCAGTCAGTCATCCATGTGAGGCTGCCTGCGGTGCTCGCAGTGTGCCCACCTAAAAGGGCGGCCACCTTAGTGCTGCATTCGACACATCACCACGCACTAGTTGTGGGGACCCCAGGAGTCCCCCTGAGTCCAGCGCCGAGGCCACATCACTTCCGGTGCACAGAGGGTTGGGGTGAGGTATTTATACCTGCCCCTGCCCACTGGCCTCCCTCTGTGTCCCTCCTGGCCACGCAGTCTGGGTGTGTTGCATCGGGCCCGCAGTCGCTTCAGCATGGTGATGGTGAGTTTGGCCCTTTGCCCCCCTGGGATGCCGTGTCCCTAGTGGGACACCCTTTCAAACCACAACCCCCCCCGTACGCACTTCGGCCGGCTGCTCCGCCCAGGGTCCGCTTGGACCGGGCACCAATGGGCAGCACCGTTGCAGGGGGCCGGGGAAGGGACACAGGGAATGGCTTTCCTTAATCTTCTGGCACACAGTTTGTGGGGGCGGCCTTCTCCAGTCCCTGGTTGATCTCGACTCCCCCCTCAGCTGGAGGGTGGCACACCGGGCGGCCGCTAAGCTTTAAGCCACATTGTTTTAATAGGGTGGGCCTGCCTGTATTGCCTAGGGAGCCATGGGCTTGGCACGGTGGGGAGCCAAACTGGGCAGCCGCTCAGGTCCTGGGCTCCCGGCATTGCCTTGAGGGGGCTGCGTGCTTGCCCCAGCCTCCCAGCAGTGTCTGGGGCTCACTAGGCAGCCGTCCAAGTCCCCGGACCTACTGGCGTGACCCGTAGGGGGCGTGTTTCCATTGTCCAGAGGGGGCCATGTGCGTGATGACCTCAGCCCTCCAACAGGGTGGAGGAGAAGAGAGCTAGCGGAGAGAGCCTTTGACAGCCCAATGGCATAGTGACTTGTTGAGATGGGTGCGGCCGGGGCTGTGTTGTGTGGTTTCGCACACTTTGGGAATTTCTCTGGCTTCTGTATTTCCTGTATAGAGGGGGCCGTGCCCCTTGGGTGGACGGTGCTTCACTTGCCGCCTTCTTTTAATACAAATAACACCTGCTCTCATCTTCCCAGGCCTGGTTAGGACTTCGATGGGAGACTGCCTGGGGATACCAGGTGCGGTATGCTTCTCCTCCGTGTCCAGCCAAGGAAGAGGCCGCGTCCCTTGGGCAGACTGTGCTTGCTTGCCGCATTGTTCTTGTCCATACCGCTCAGAAGTTACCTGCTCTAGTCCTGATGTGGGTGGCCCGATGTGCGAATTGCGAGGTCAGCGTGTTCGAGCTTGGGGATGCATGGATATTCTGGGGAGTCAACAAACCCTCTCGATTGAGGGGTTTGCTGTCTCCTCATGGTGACCACATTGCCAGTGGGTGGGGTTTGTTTGATTTAGGAGTAAAGGGCTTACACCTGGCCTAGTGTTGAGAAGCACTGAGCTGCTTACAGCAAGATGCTGTGCGGTTGGTAACCGATGCAAGGGTCATCTGTTAGGCTGGAGCTGTACTCAGAGGCAATGCCTTCAGTGCTGGTCTTACCCGTCCCTCTAAGACCAGGGTTCAAGCCCCAGCAGTGGTGGCCGAGCGTACTGGTTGGTGTATCTCTGTTGGGGGGGTGGCGATGTGGGGCCGTGTCGCCAGTCACTGGGGCTAGATGCTTTGGAATGATTCGAGTGGTGGCTTTAGCGAATCTGGAGCTGGAGACTCGGTGTCAGCCCTCCATCCTGTGATTCTGGGCAGGTCACGTGGTCTAGTTGTAGCGCTGGAAGCAGTCGTTGTTAGTTTTTTGTACCTGTGACGGGCTGAAGGGTGTGACAATTTTATGGCATCGGCCCGATGGCGTGGGAAAGAGTCATTTGTTTGGTCAATGGTGCAGTGCTTAAACGGTTCAAGTACTGCAGGGGTCACATATGTAGTTGTACTTCTTTTTTAATCACATGTTGAATAACGTATAAGAAGCGGTCTCGTGGATGGGGCGTGAATCAGCTTGATTTCCCATCAGTGCATACTCATTAGTTGGTTTTAAATCATGCTGCATTGCAATTCTTATTGTGCGTCCCAGTTAATGCATGGAGCCCCTCGTATACTTCCATCTTATAAGGTGTTTAGGCCACTATGTGACACTGCTGCACTGTGGTTCCTCCCTTCGCCCGAGTTTTCATGTTTCCTATTCACTAACAGTGCTGCTATTATGGGCAAACCTTTGTTGGGATGTTTGTCACATTATTTTCACTTGGGTCCATGCAGCGTCTGTAAATCGAGCGGTACGTTAACTGGGGGAGGTGGCCTGAGAGTGATTTTGACATGGCATTGTCTGGATGGTGTGCCCTGTGGGACGACACTAGCTGGGTGGGCTTAGGCATACAGGTGTGTCTTAGAGCCGACGTACATTTAGTCCACAGGCAAACTGCAGCTGCCTCTCTTTAACTTGAATCAAAACTGGGGCAGACGAATGCTCGGGCACAAACTCTTCTTGCCGCATGCTACATGGGCATGCTGCTGGGAGAGGGGGAGTGCGGTCTAATTATTTGTTGACCGGATACTTCGCTGCTTGGCCAACTAATTGCTTGTGTCACCACGGGTGATCGAACTATGTCATCATTTACTTTATTGAAGGAATGCTGCCACTGTACAGATGGAGCAAAACGTTAATCTGCTGTGGGCAGGAGGGCCCAGCATGAAGGGATGTATCTTTCTCACAGTTGGTGTTATAACTTGTGATCAGGAGATGTGGAAGGACTGGTTTCAGACCCTTATTTTAATTTTAAGAAACATCACTGTTGAGCGATATTAAAGAGCGCTGTAGTTAAAAACTCCTTTTCTTGTCAGGCAAAAGGACTGTGGAGTTCTTATGTTGGTAAAAGTGGCGCTGACCCAATTGGTTTGTTAGTCAATTATGTTAAACCCAAGGGTGTATTACTAGGTGTGCGATACTGGTGCGTAGGAAACCCAAATGGAGCATGGGTAGATTAGTCATCAGTAGGTCCACAGCACTCCACCAGTCCGCACCCTAGCACTGGTATTAAATTGACCCCATTTTTATGATGTTGAAAATTCATATTGTCATTCCCAATATGGGTCAGCAAAGTCAAATCGCAAAAGTCCCTATAGACATAGTAGAGTGCACAATGGTCCCCTATTTGCTGCTCTTTCTAAGTTCCTAAAAAGGCACCATAATGACAGCAACGCATACAGATATACTTGCATCTACCAATCACAGCGCTGAGATGACTAAGCACGGTCTGAAGAACTAGGTAACAGCATCAGCGGCAAACACACCCTTGACTCACCAACATACAGAAGTACTTCCTATTAAGCGCATTACTGGCCTCTCTCAGAGGGCATCAAGCAAGTCAAAATGGAAAAGTAACGGAACAGATTTAGCTCACAAAATTAAAGCACAAGAAGCAACACATAGCCCTAAATGACAAAAGGTCACAGGTAGATTCGACAGCTTGTCTTTATACATATAGGTTGCATTCTGTGGACCCTTGTGGCACTTGAACATGGCACACTGTATATCAATGGGAGCCTTGTTATGGTATAGAAATGCGTCTCCTACCTTTAGCGGCAAGACGCGGCCAGCTGGACACTCAGGCACTAGGGCAGTGATACTCAGAGCATGGTCCGGGGTCTGCACGACCACACTGGGCTTCCAAGAGAACCAACATCCATAACATTGCTAAGTAAACGGGCAAGTATTATTTACACTAACTGAAATAAAAGAAGCTAGGTGCTCCGTACCAGATAATGGTAGGAACACATTCATTTTAAGACATCCCTCAGCAAATGTCCGAATATACAGTCTCTTCTTAAATAAAAAGTGTATTTCATAACCATGCGTTCCCCCCTGGTGAGTCAGTTAACACAAGGAAGCCTCTGGGTTGTTGGTTGTTATGATAGAGGGACAACATTATAGTTTAATAATTCAAGCACAAGAGAAATGGTATGTATGGCCTCTAAACTCCCAGCAGGCAGCGAGTGCACACCTGGGGGAATTGTGCCCAATTCTGTCCCCACAATAGGAGCATGGCCGGGCAAAGCCAACAGTTTTGGTATTTCGCATAGCTGCAGGGCCTCAAGTCATTACTAGATGTCCCCCTCAAGGCAGAAGTAATTGCAGAAAGCTATAAAAAGGTCCTGGCCATCCAAACGTTAGCAGATGGCCCCATAGAGTTGGGTGCAACAGATTTTATCCTCTCCTAGCTGCAGTGCGTCAAATTGTTGCTAGGTGTCTTTCTTGAGTGACATGCAAGTGCGTTAGTGAGAAGTATCTAGGTTACTCTCAGTGAGGCAGTGGGGTCCTTGCAGGCCCCTCAATAAGGGGGGCTGCATAAGAACATAAACTGGGAATCTTAGATTCTGACATTGATGTAATTGGCTACTTACATTGTTAATATTTATACAGCCTGGGGAGTACGAACAGATCTGTACAGCAATTTGCTGCATGTGGGGGGGGAGCAATTCCACCACAGCCAGGCAACATCTGGACAACCCACACACACTAAGCTTCTGTCTTAGCTCAATTGGGGTCACTTATTGTCCATACTTGGTTCTGTTTGATGCACGTGCACTGCTCACACAAATTGATCTAAGGTGACCAACTTAATTTGACGGACAAGTCCAAAATGTTTCACATTACAGTACGTGTGAAATTTTCAATTGCCTGTGCATGGTTTTATTCATATACACTGTATTGAATTATTTAAATAATTACCCTATTAACTAGTGCGACCAGCGGATGATCATGCACCAAGACATCTGCAGCGGTGTGTGTTGCTAAATAGGGATGCCAGGTCCCGCTGGGGTGTCAGCCAAATGGCCACTTGAAGGTTAAATGGTGAGCTCAAAAGAGCACAGGAGGGGTCATGGGAATGGCAAAGAAAACCTGGACCGATTTATCTGCTGGGTTCGACCTCATGGTCATAGGATCAAACCCCTTCCACCTTTCATCCCCCTGAGGTTGTTAGAATGAGTATCAGTGAGTGGGGTAACAAACATCTCTTATTCAGCGCCAACATGCCTATGGGAGCACGTGCGCTTCTCAATACACAATTATGTTATGCTCCTACAAGCACTATACACAGATAACTGGAAGAGAGGAAAGTAAGGCGGGCCAGATGTAACTCTTACTTCCACCTGCACTGGCACATTTTGTAAAGAGTTGCTGGGGCAAAAGTATTGCACCACTGCCAGGCAACATTGACAACCCATCCACACTAAGCTGATTGTTTAAGTTCTTCCAGGGCCGCCTATACACAGCCCTGCATAAGGCCCCTGTGGTTGTCAGCACCTTGAATTACCAAAATTACAACCGGATAGGAGCAGATGGGTTAGTCCAGCTAGCAGAGGTGTCACAAGAGGGAACTATGGGCACATATGGGTTTTCATGCAGCACGGCCCTCGCCGTTGACAACTCATGGATTTACTACAAATTACCACTGGGGGGGATGCAATTTAGGTATCCCAGCTAGCAGATCTAGTCAGGTATCCCAGCTGTAGAGGTCGAATGGGAGTACATGGCCAGACAAATACTGCGTTAAATTTCAATTAATTTTAACACTGGGACTGATGCTGCAAACTCCATTCATGGTACAGTCGAAGAAGGAAAAGAAAGTGTGTAGATACCGCAAGTTTTTAATATGGTTAAACTAAGCAAGGGACTGACTTGGTGATGCACAAAGGGCAAGTGCCCACTGGTACTGGATTATGACACAATATTGGTTCAATAGAGTTGTATCAATAAATCGGGCGAGGTGCAAACTTAGTGGCCAGTTAACAGGAATGTGCTCTCAGCAAAACCAGTGTGTACCACAGGACGCTTCACTTATTGTTAGAGACTGCCTGCCCTATGGCTGGTCCAGCCAGGTGGCGTAGGAGTGGTTGCCCTGTAAAGGGGGCAGGTTTCTCAAGGTGTGGGGAACACTTGTTTAGAGGACTCTGGCTGACAAAGTGTATTAAAGCAATTCACATTTCCTTGTCTGCATCCTGGCAATATCTGTATAAGAATTTGAGTGCTGGGCAATCCACGCCAGGGTGGGTGCATTAGTACGGCAACACAACATCCATCAAAAGTTCGCAATTAGACTGGGATTGGATTCTGTACATATTGTTCACCTCCCTTTCTCACCATCCAAAAGCTTTAGCATCCACTTGTCTGCATTCTGGAATACATTAGCAGAAATGTGGCACTGGGCTACTCACGCTAGGGGGGACATCAGCAGGGTGACTCAGGATCTAAAGATCGCAGTCAGATGGTGACTGGCTTGCAGGCAATGATGACATGAAGCAGAACACTATAAAGATGAGTGTGGGTAAAGGGTTCCTGCAATTAAGCTAATATACCCCGCAGCCCTTCAGCCAGGTGGGTTGCGTTAGTTGTCATTCCAATAAGTGTGCTGTGGCTTCAATAGTGTTGAGAAATTGGGTTTGGAGCAGATATGCCAACTATCACCAGAACACATCTTGCATTCTTTAGTTAAGAAGGTACATGGAAATTTTGTTCATATGTGGTTCTCACTCTCCAAAAGTATTAGCATATTTTCTGCACACTGGTATACCTTTAGCAAAAGTCTGGCTATGGGCTACATAAGCTAGGGTGGGGACACCAGCATGGCGACTCAGCATCTGCAGATCGCAGTTAGGCTGATGGGTTTTGAAGGCTATAAGCATGTGATATGTAGCAGAATATTAGGAGTACACTTGGGGGACCTCAGGCCTCACCCCCTGTTTTTAGATCCACCTTTGTCTTGTTTTAGGAGGGAGAGGATCACCAGGTGTCCTCGAAAGGACATGACACAGCTTAAATTTGATACATGTCTACATGTTCACTTGCTGGTGCGGCACATGGTCATCAGTCTGAACCCTCATATTTGGGACCCTCCAAGTAAGGGGGCAAACTAGGGCTGAGTCAACATCCAACTGAAAAAGCACAAATTTGCACACAGTGCACAATGGTTTGTATCACACAGAACTTTGGTTACAAAGAGAGCTGTTGTTTCAAATCCGCCGGGGCTGTACTCCCATACAAATGGAAGTCAGCGGATAAAGATAAGGGTATTGTGTTGGCCACAACAATAACTTATTTAAACAAATATACTCATGGCCTTGAAGGCGGACACCTCTATGCTACCAGCGAATCCTGAATTCGGGGCATGGGCTGTGAGGGGTAAATACAGGGCCCAGCCAACCCCTAATCAGAAGGCCATTAGCACAGAGGGCACCTGAGGGACATCATATCTTGGAACTGTGGTTAAAGAGGAGAAAAGTAGTTCCCAACTTCTGGGGAGACCTTCGAACTTTCCTACAGAAGGGTAATTAAAGCCAAGTACAAGCCCACCAAGCAGGAGGGCTTGGTTCAACTCAAATTCAAAATCAATAAAATAAGAGGGGCTTGGTAAATTGGCATGGCCTCTTCAGTGCAAACACCAAATGGTACCCCGATAGGTACTGGGCACACCTGCCAGAGGTAGATATGGAATTGGTTCAGCTAGATGGACTGGTATCTGCAGGTTGCAGGAAGTTATGGAGCATGCCATGGTGGGGGGGGGCCCGGATATGACGGTGGGCACATCCAGGGTGTTGGCGGAGTTACAGGGCGATCCAGAGACTGATTGGTACATAGGGGGTACTCTCTTCAGGAGCACAACAGGGGTGCCTTATGCCAAACCCCAGGAGTCTTTACGGCAGGACCCTGGATGAAAACATCGGCGCCCCACTAGTCCTTCGGGCGATTGTAAGCCTGAGCAATCGGGGGCTTGCCTTGCAATGCTCCGCCCCTAAAAAGCTGTGAGTAAGGCCATGGACTGGGGGCCCACGGTAATTATCAGGGCAAAATTCCCCAGGTAGATGGTAGCACTTATTGGATTGGCCAAGGTGCAGTTTGGCTCATCAGGTGGGCAGGGCAGCTCAGGTCAGTCACCGTTGCCTGCCCTTGGATTTCCCGAAGTTAACCCACCACGTTGGCATACTTCTTGCATGAAATAAACCTGCAGCAAACTGTTTTTCAACAAACCTGGTTTTGTGTGATTATTTATTGCAGTGCATGCGATGTTCATCATGCGTGGGGAGCAGTCGCGGCTCCTAGAGGGAGTTCCGCCGGGCGGTGACGTGGGGAGGGGGAGGGGCAGGGTGGGGTAGTAAAAACCGGAATCCGGCCGAACCGATGTAAGTTAGCAAATAATTAAATAAAACGAATTTCGTAGCGCGCGCTGCATCGCCAAATGCGATGCAGCGCGCGCACGAAATTCGTTTTATTTAATTATTTGCTAACTTACCTCGGTTCGGCCGGATTCCGGTTTTTACTACCCCCCACCCTGCCCCTCCCCCTCCCCCACCCCACGTCACCGCCCGGCGGAACTCCCTCTAGGAGCCGCGACTGGTGGGGAGGGTTGCCTATATTGGCACTATAGGGCTGCACAGGGCACACGCCGTGTGCCCACCTAAAAGGGCAGCCACCTTAGTGCCGCATTCGACACATCACCATGCACTAGTTGTGGGGACCCCGGGAGTCCCCCTGAGTCCGGCGCCAAGGCCGCATCACTTCTGGCGTGCAGAGGGTTGGGGCGAGGTGTTTATACCTGCCCCTGCCCACTGGCCTCCCTCTTTGTCCCTCCTGGCCACTCCATCTCACTCTCTACTGCATGCCCGGCGTTCTGGCTGGAGGGTGCGGCCAGGTGGGGGAATATGTTAATATGTTACTTTGTGTTGCAGGCGTAGTTACAGGGCGATCCGGAGGCTGATTGGTACATAGGGGTACCCTCTTCAAGAGCACAACAGGGGTGTCCTATGCCAAAACCCAGGAGTCTTTATGGCAGGTCCCTGGATGAAAACGTCTCTGCCACACTAGTCCTTCGGGTGGTCGTAAGCCTGAGCAACCGGGGGCATGCCTTGCCCCGCCCCTAAAAAGGCGTGAGTAAGGCCATGGACTGGGGGCCCACAGTAATTATCGGGGCAAAATCCCCCAGGTAGATGGTAGCACCTACTGGGTTGGCCAATCAATCATATCATTTGTAATGCGCACTACTCACCCGTGAGGGTCTCAAGGCGCTGGGGTAGGGAATGCTGCTACTGCTCGAAAAGCCAGGTCTTGAGGAGTTTTCTGAAGGTCAGCAGGTCTTGGGTCTGCCGTAGGTGGATGGGGAGGGTGTTCCAGGTCTTGGCGGCGAGGTGGGAGAATGATCTGCCACTGGAGGTCGCTCTTCGGAAGCGGGGGATAGTGGCGAGGGCAAGGTCAGCGGAGCGGAGCTGGCGCGTGGGGGTGTAGAAGCTGAGTCGTCTGTTGAGGTACGATGGTCCGGTGTTGTGGAGTGCCTTGTGTGCGTGGGTGAGGAGTTTGAAGGTTATCCTCTTGTTGACCGGGAGCCAGTGCAGGTCTCTCAGGTGGGGTGTGATGTGGCTGTGGCAAGGGATGTCGAGGATCAGGCGTGCAGAGGCGTTCTGGATGCGTTGGAGCCGTCTCAGGAGTTTGGCCGAGGCTCCTGCGTAGAGGGCGTTTCCATAGTCCAACCTGCTGCTGACGAGGGCCTGGGTGACCGTTCTTCTCATTTCAGTGGGGATCCACTTGTAGATCCTGCGGAGCATGCGGAGGGTGTTGAAGCAGGCGGAGGAGACGGCGTTGACCTGTTTAGTCATGGAGAGGGTGGAGTCGAGGATGACCCCTAGGTTGCGTGCGTGGTCGGTGGGTGTTGGGGCGGTTCCCAGTGCGGTCGGCCACCAGGAGTCTTCCCAGGCCGAAGGGGTGGATCCGAGGATGAGGACCTCCGTCTTGTCCGAGTTCAGCTTCAGTCGGCTGTTCCTCATCCATTCAGCGACGGCCTTCATTCCTTCGTGAAGGTTGGTTTTGGCAGTGTGGGGGTCCTTAGTGAGGGAGAGGATCAGCTGGGTGTCATCGGCGTAGGAGATGATGTTGAGGTCGTGCCGACGGGTGACGTGGGCGAGCGGTGCCATGTAGATGTTAAACAGAGTTGGGCTGACGGAAGAGCCCCTGGGTATGCCGCAGATGATCTCGGTGGCTTCGGAGCGGAAGGGGGGAAGGCGGACGCTCTGTGTTCTGCCGGAGAGGAAGGAGGTGGTCCAGTCCAGGGCCTTCTCTTGGATCCCGGCGTTGTGGAGGCGTGTTCGTAGTGTGTGGTGGCAGACCGTGTCGAAGGCGGCTGACGGTCCAGGAGGATGAGGGCCGCCGTTTCTCCGTTGTCCAGCAGGGACTTGATGTCATCGGTGGCGGCGATGAGGGCAGTCTCGGTGCTGTGGTTGCTGCGGAACCCGGACTGGGAAGGGTCCAGGATGTTGTTCTCCTCGAGGTAGCGGGTCAGTTGTTTGTTGACGGTCTTCTCGATGACCTTTGCCGGGAACGGGAGCAGGGAAGGTGCAGTTTGGCTCATCAAGCGGGCAGGGCAGCTCAGGTCAGTCACCGCTGCCTGCCCTTGGATCGCCCGTAAGTTAACCCACCACATTGGCATACTTCTTGTATGAAATAAACCCAGTAGCGGCCCGTGGTGGGAGTGCTGCCGGGTGGTGACGCAGGGCGGGGGAGGGGCAGGGTGGGGGGTAGTAAACTACAGAATACGGCCGCACAGAGGTAAGTAAACAAACAAATAAAACAAATTTTGTTGCGCGCGCTGCATCGCATTTGGCGATGCAGCGCGCGCAACGAAATTCGTTTTATTTATTTGTTTGTTTACTTACCTCTGTGCGGCCGTATTCCGTAGTTTACTACCCCCCACCCTGCCCCTCCCCCGCCACGCGTCACCGCCCGGCAGCACTCCCACCACGGGCCGCTACTGAATAAACCTGCAGCAAACTGTTTTCCAAAAAATCTGGTTTTGTGTGATCATTTATTGCAGTGCATGCGATGTTCATCATGCATGGAGATGTGTTGCCTATATCGGCACTATGAAAATTGCATGTGAGTTATGCCATGATGTACAAAATTCATGTGAGATAACTGATCAATGTATTTTTCACAATTTCCTAAATTACGTGCAGAACGTTGCATTTATAGCGCTCGCTGATTGCACCTGCCTTGTTTCACAGTTCCTGCAGTGCATTGCCGGCTCAAACCATCTCCCATGGATGAAAATTACATGAAATAGTTTAAGGGGGGCTAAACAAAAAATATGAAAAACATGCGAAACCTAATCATATGGATTTAAGTGAGATTATCCTTGCGTATGGTACTAAAACGTTTGACCCGACCAAGGTCTCACTAATGCCCCATTCTCAAACAGTAACTTTCCCTTGGGATGTAAACATGCCACTGGTACTGCCAGGCCAACAAAACTTACACTAAACCCATGGTTGTGCATCTTTTGCCAATCTCCCCTCCTTTCAAAGATCTGGAACATGGGGTCTCATCCCAAATTTAAAGTCATGCGGAGTAATACTTGTTTTCGCACAGCCATCAGTGGACATTCCATGCCTTGTGTGGCACTTAAACAACTGCACTTTCTCTCTGGAAATGTAATGTAGTTGGCAGCTGACGTCTTTCTGACATTTACAGCTCTCCACAGGTTTCAACAGTGCAAATCTCGCAGTGCTTCTCAGGGCCTTCGACAGTATGTCCCCTCCTCTCTCATCTGACTCCACCCCTTTCTTTTAGGTGACTCGTTTTATTATGGTCCTTCGATTCCAGGAGCACAGACATTCCCTGTGAGCTGCCTCCATAGGCCCTGCATAGTCCAGATTGGTGCCAATCAAATGTAATAATTGATGACGGCCTGCAAGGTTCCCAGCTGCTCCTCTGTCATGAGACATGCCAGTAACAGATATATTTGGCCTCTCCTTACATGATCTTGAGGTTGCCTTGACCAATCACATGCCTCCGAGGTAGGTAACTTCGTCACTTCTTTTCTCTTTGGGAGATCCCTGTCTCTAGAATCTTATCAAGGACCACTGTGATATATGTCTGAGATGAGATCCCCAATTGGTATGAATATGGCAAATGTATCTTGATTTACTGGACACATGTCTCCATCCCACTCAGGGCTTGATTCATGATGCTCTCAAATGTTCCAGATGCAATTTTGCATGTCAGATGATGTTTAAGAATTTCAAAGGACATTGATACTGTCTGGTGAATAGGTATAATCTACTAATGTCCCGTGGCCAAACTCATTTTTAGGTCTTGCCTACTAGTCAGTGCATGCACCCTCTGTTACAAGACATATTGTTAGTTTACAGTGGGCTTAGGGCCCACCCATTGCTTTCCGTTGGTTGTCTTCATTGTTAATCTCATTTGCTCGCTTCTCATTCTTCAGGTGTGTGGGCTTTCCTTCTTCTTCTTGTATTTATCCCACCACTGGAAAATGCATGTATTACTGTGTTCTTCCAGTGCTCACTTTTTCATATGCTACTTTTTTTTATTTATTTAAGCACTCTATGGGAGTACGTGTGTTTTCTTGCTGTCTCGCTCCTGTGTGCTTGTCTTTCTGCCTCTGCCATGCTTCGTGTTCTTCTTGCTCGCCGGTGTGCTTCTAGTCTAGTCCTCTCGCTTAGCCTTCTTGCCAGTGTGCTTTCTCAATACCTACTCCATGTTACTGTCTTTCGCCCATTTGATTCCCCCTCCCATGCCTCCTGTGTTGTTTCTCCCCCACTTGTGGCCCTGTTTTGCTGCAGGCTTACACCTATGCCCCCATGTTGCTTCTGCCCCAGTCCCCTGTGTTGCTTCCACCTCCACCCAGGCCCCCATGATACTTCCAACCACTTGTGTTGTTTATCCCTTACTGCTTTAAAAAGAAAACCCTTTTGTGTATTTTTTTCTTGTTTTGTTACCATTAACTCAGATTGGTAACTAAGTAAAAAGCAGCTGCATCATTTTATAGATGTGTGCTCATGTGGTGCGCAAGTCTAAAAAAAAATTGCGGCTGGCCAAATTAAAAGCATATTTTTTAATTCTTTAGCCGTGCAGCACAGCAGACTGGCTTACTCTTTTGTGGGTGTGTGCACGTCCTTTCCTAAACCCCTCCCTAACCCTCTCTAAATCCCTCCTTACTCCTCACAAACGCCCCCACCCTTTAATAGTAAGTTTACCCCTTCTTCCGTACACTTCCCCTGCTCCCACCCACATTTACTACTAAGTAGTAAACTTGCATGTGGTCGGATCTCCCCATACAGAAGATAGGAAAGTTGGAGATTTACACTCGTAAGTTAGTGAATTGCACTTTATAGTAATTAAGTAGTACTGCTAAAGCATTACTTTACGAACTACAAATTACAAGTTGGTGAATCAAACCCAAAGTTTTTAAACTACACAACTCGAACGTCTTTTTTTTTTGTTTCAGTGGGCATAAAGTCCCTGCAAGTAAAATGAAGTGTCTATGAAATGTGATCAAAAGCTGCATCTTTTCCCCTAATATTCCTAGACCCGACGAAGTCGTAGCGCCTACCCATGACTGAAATCAGAGACCATAGATTGCATACCACAGCAAGGAGTTTGTGTATGATATGCATGACACTATACCATTCCCAGGCAATAAAAAAACGTGACTTTTCCCTTAAATTCCTAAGCAAAACAGCATCTATCCTTCTACTTGTGTTCTGAGATTCGCCTGATACTGTTTGGGCCTTCGGGTTCTTCGAAACGTTTAATTATGACCAGAAAATGGAGTTGAAAGGTAGAATGCAACAGCCCTAGGGATCGACTCCTGCAATGAATCGCGCTAAACAGGAAACCCAAACAGATGGTCAAGTTCAGTAGAGAAAGGAAAAAAACACCCTTTTCCGATAGTTAATGAGCGTTGGCCATCAACTGCACAGGCTATAATACTAAGGCGGCACTCAAGGGTACATTAGGCCTTTGGTCGCAGTCAATAGATGATGTCAGAGCCTTTGCTTAAGGCAAACATTTGGCGTGTTTTATATCAGGCACAATTTAGCATATCTCAAAGAGCACTGAAAGAGGATGCAAAGTTGGACACTCGGGGTAATACATGCCTATTATCTAAAAATACAGTAAAAGCGAGACGTTCCTCCCCAAGGAACAACGAGTACCTCGCCCCATCACTTCTTTGTGTGTTTTGACAACTTATTTACTGCCGTTCGTCAATAAAGACCGTGTGAAAATCCTGTTACGGGAGATAATATGGCGCTAGAAAGTGGGCCAGCCCTCGACAAAAGTCTCACTGTAGAAACGCTATACTGATTATCGCTCATACAATTTCCCGTGGAAATATCAGTCAGCTTTTTAGTTTTTTGTGTGTTTTTTGGTATGGGGCTCTATTGCAAAAAGGACAGAAAGGTTGTTTTTTGTTACACCTGCCACCATGAAAGAGGATTACGTTTTTTTTTTGTTTTAATCAAAGTGTAAATGCTCCCATATGCGGGATGTCACCGAAAGAACTCTGTGTACCACGTACTCTTAAAGGAGCTTCGCTGGTGTCTTCATTTAGATTTCAACGAGGATGTTTTGCTTCGCAGGGTTTACTTTTGTCTGACTTGTGCCTCGTCCTGGATAAAGTTCAGCTGCAAGTTAGCCCCTTGCAAGCTAAAGAAGTGATTTGGTCGCGATATTCCCCGCATTAAACATTTAAAAATACGTCTCAAAAACGCCATTTTCTTTTTACTGACTTTTACAGCAATATTTTTTTTAAACATTTTTGAACGCCTATGTAGCACTCGGGCGCCACAAAAGATGATTTTGGTTTAGGACGTCCAAATGCCTAATCCTTGAGTCAGAATTTGTGCATTTTTTTATTCGGAAATTGCATTAACAACGTACATTTACAGTTAAGGTCACAAAATATGGCTTTATGTCGATTGTAGGGGCTGACCCTGAAAAATGCAGCGAACACCTATAAACTCATAAGATTGTGGTTATCTGCAAACATTTTGCATGTACTGTAAAATCCATGAAATGCATAGGAATATTTTCCTGTGAGAGAGCCCTTATAGTATCGTAAAACGGAGGAACATCATTATAATTAATGAGCTGTAGAGTGAAGGGATTTCTAGACAGAGCGAAAAATCCAGCATTAGGGAAAAATATACAAGTTGCATGTGCAAAGGCACATTTCCAGAACATTTTCCCATTGCAGATTTTCCACGGAGTGGAAACTCCACGGGTGCACCTTTGGGAAGCACAAGTATTACTAGAACTTTATAACCATCGTACGTTTCCAGGATTATTTCTGGGATCCTGATGAACGCCACAAAATCAGGAATCCATACTCCTAAACATAGAGGGCCTTATTTATGAAAAGTGACGCATCGCTGCGTGAAAACAGCGATGCGTCACTTTTCACTGCGCTCTCCCTGCGACACCAATGATGCGTCATATTTACAGTATGACGCATCATGTCGCAAGGAGTTACAGATACGTCAGAATTTCTGACGTATCTGTAGGCGCAAAAGTGACGCATTGCTGGAGTGTGTCACAAAAGTGACGCAACTCCAGCAATGTGTACTTTCACATGGGCAAGTCCCATGTTGTTAGAGCCTGCGTCAGTCTTACGCCTGCCATGAGGCAGGCATAAGATTTTGACGCATTAGCGTCCAAGAAATGGCGCAGTGAAATCTTATAGATTTCACTGCGTCACTTCTACGACTCTTTGTTGAGTCAAAACGCCCCCCTTGCATACATTATACCTGGCGCAGGTATAATGTTGTGCAGAGGGTTTACAAAGTGACGCATCTACCTAGATGCGTCACTTTGTAAATATGACGCAACCTGGCGCATTTTTTACGCCACTGGTGCGTCACAAAAAGTGACGCACCGGCAGTGCAAAGGTGACGCAAGGGCTCATAAATAAGCCCCAGAGTTACTTACAGGAGAAGAGTTTCTACTCTGCAGCCTTCCTCTGTGAACCTGTGGCTCTGAGCTTTGGAAAGAAGCACATGAGAATTGCAGAAAACGTTAAAGACCATATAAAACTGTCAGTTTCAGCAGTTCACATGGCACCTTCCCATAGTTACTCGCCATCTGGCAAATAGTTTTTGGCCCGGATTATCATCTCGGGCGTTCGAACAGATGCATAAGCGCGTTATTCAACTGGCTGCATTGTGCGGCCTGAGTTAGTGGCTTGGGTAAGTCAAGTCCATGATTGAAGTTGCCCGTGGGTTAAAGGCGGCTTATTTTGAGAAGGACATGCTAAATAAAGGAGATTCTCGAGAGCGCGCGGAGTGAAGAGAGCGATGTGCCGATACAAGGGGCATGAATTAGTCTACTGTGCTCGCCATAATGGCGACCGCCGGAATGTGAGGCCTTGCACTTCGAGTGCAGATTGGTCAAGGGTGGTTTGTTCCATACAACAACAAAGTATATATTATGGAGACCTTCTAGCTAAGTGGGCTTTTCCCACTTAAATTACATATTCTTTGTGCTGTATGGATAGAAAAAGCAGGCAGCAAACCAGTCACCCACACAAGGGCCCCGCCAAACCCTGTTCAGTGTGCGTGCCTGTTGTATCTGAGCACTGAAGCAGCGTATGCGCAGAAAAACACCATGCTCTTTTCTGACAGCGCCCTTCTTATCTACTATAAATTAGCATTTCTCTTTCCAATTTTCGCTCCTTCGCTCACGTAATTCTTATCTATCTCTCTCATACCCAGAATGATTCTGGAGAACCAATTTATGCGGTAGGGTTTACTAAATTATGCAGCAAGGAAAGCCGAATTATGTGGCATAATGTGTGATAGTATTACCTTATTATTTTTAAATTTTTACTAGCTAGCACTATCTGGGCAAAGGTTCACACTTTAGAACCAGTCAGACACCTACCTACAGCAATAAGTATCAGAATGATAACCAGTCAACTTTTTTGAAGGGCCTTCCACTGTGTAGCAACATATATGGCCATGTTTTTGTAACTTTTGATTCGTTTGAGCTAAACACAACATTTTTTTTTTGTTAAAATCTGCAGATTATGTAGCAGATGATGGTAATAGTAATGGTAATGGTAGGTTTATTGTTTAGTTAATTAAAACCATAACAATTTTCACATAAAACATCAAATAAAATTACAATATAAAATATTTCATAGTTCTAAAACATTTCCTATTTTGGGCTGGGCGCACTTGATCCTTGCGATCAGTGGAGATCATATGCATCAAAAATGTTCATGATTTTGTATCATAAAATCCAAGGGTCGTTCTTAACCCCTTCGCTGCTAGGCCTTTTCCCCTCCTGTGCTAAGCCTTTTTTTGGCTATTTGGGGTAGTTCGCGCTTAGGCCCCTGTAACTTTTTGACCACATAAGGTATCCACGCCAAATTTGCGTCCTTTTTTTCCAACATCATGGGGATTCTAAAGGTACCCAGGGTTTGTGGATTCCCCTGGAGGGTACCCAGAAATTAGCCAAAATACAGCTAAATTTTGTTTATTTTTAGAAAAATGCGAAAAAAGGGCTACAGATGAAAGCGTCTGGTTTTTTCCCTGCAAATGGTATCAAAAAAGAGGTTGTGGTGCTGAAATCACCATCTTTCCAGCTTTGAGGGACAAGCAGACTTTTGTCAGAAAACCAAAATTTTTTACACAGTTTTGGCATTTTTCTGGGACATAGCCTGTTTTTGCTATTTTTTGTGCTTTCAACATCCTTCCAGTTAATGGTAGAAATGGGTATGAAAGCAATAATGGATCCTGGAAAGCTATACATTTCTGAAACGTAGACAAAATTCTGAATTCAGCAAGGGGTCATTTGTGTAGATCCTTCAAGTTTTCTTTATAGAAACAAACAGTTAAATATAGGAAAAATTGAAAATTAGTTGAAAAAAACAGCCATTTGTGTCAACGTTTTCACCTGTAACTTCTTCTAATTATGACAGCTATTTGAAAGCAATATACCGTTACATCCGCTGGACCTTTCTGGTTGTGGAGATATATAGGACTTGTAGGTTCACCAAGAACCCGACGAACCCAGAGCCAATAACTGAGCAGCGTCTTGCAATGTTTTTTTATAATGTACTGGGTATATAGCAATTATTCTGGGAAAATTTATACATGGAAAAATCGGTATGAAAGACACCTATGTATTTCTGAAATGGGAACAAAATATGGAGTTTAGAAACAGTAGATATTTGCACATTTCCGAAATTGGGAGATACCCATACTAGCATGAGAATTATAGGTCATTTTTCAAAATGACTTCTTTTTTACACATTGCCTTTCATTTGGAAGGCAGAAATCCATCGAAAGTCAATAGGTAATAACAGTTGCTCTACAATTCTGTGTTACCCTAAGTCTCCCGATAAAAATGGTACCTCACTTGTGTGGGTTGGCCTAGTGCCCGCGACAGGAAACGGCTCAAAACGCAACGTGGACACACCACATTTTCACAGTGAAAAATGACCCTTTTTTTGCAAATTGCCTAGCTGTAGTTTTTGAACCCTAGCTCTGCCGGCACCTAGGGAAACCTAGCAAACCTATACATTTTTGAAAACTAGACACCCAGGGGAATCCAGGATGGGGTGACTTGACTGGCTCTCACCAGGTTCTGTTACCCAGAATCCCTTGCAAACCTAAAACATTGTCAAAAAACCCACATTTTCCTCACATTTCTGTGGTGGAAAGTTCTGGAATCTGCATGGATCCACAAAATTCCACCCACCCCGCGTTCCCCAAAGTCTTTTGAGAAAAACGGTACCTCACTTGTGTGGGTAGGCCTAGTGCCCGTGACAGGAAACGGCCCAATCGCAACGTGGACACACCACATTTTTACGGTGAAAAATGACCCTTTTTTTGCAAAGTGCCTAGCTGTAGTTTTTTAACCCTAGCTCTGCCGGCACCTTGGGAAACCTAGCAAACCTATACATTTTTGAAAACTAGACGCCCAGGGGAATCCAGGATGGGGTGACTTGACTGGCTCTCACCAGGTTCTGTTACCCAGAATCCCTTGCAAACATAAAAAATTGTAAAAAAAACCACATTTCCTCACATTTCTGTGGTGGAAAGTTCTGGAATCTGCGTGGATCCACAAATTTCCACCCACCCTGCGTTCCCCAAAGTCTTTCAAGAAAAACGGTACCTCACTTGTGTGGGTAGGCCTAGTCCCCGCGACAGGAAACAGCACAAAACGCAACGTGGACACACCACATGTTCACAGTGAAAAATGACCCTTTTTTTGCA
This sequence comes from Calotriton arnoldi, assembly GCA_963921515.1. Lineage (NCBI taxonomy): Eukaryota > Metazoa > Chordata > Amphibia > Caudata > Salamandridae > Calotriton > Calotriton arnoldi. Next base: position 588,344 of record CAWUFW010005859.1, on the reverse strand, counting down.
AAGTGCCTAGCTCTAGGTTTTGAACCCTAGCTCTGCCGACACCTAGGGAAACCTAGCAAACCTATACATTTTTGAAAACTAGACACCCAGGGAAATCCAGATAGGGGTGACTTGACTGGCTCTCACCAGGTTCTGTTACCCAGAATCCCTTGCAAACCTAAAAAATTGTCAAAAAAAACAAACTTTCCTCACATTTCTGTGGTGGAAAGTTCTGGAATCTGCGTGGATCCACAAAATTCTACCCACCCCGCGTTCCCCAAAGTCTTTCAAGAAAAAAGGTACCTCACTTGTGTGGGTAGGCCTAGTGCCCGCAACAGGAAACGGCACAAAACGCAATGTGGACACACCACATTTTCACAGTGAAAAATTACCCTTTTTTTGCAAAGTGCCTAGCTGTAGTTTTTTAACTCCAGCTCTGCCGGCAAATAGAGAAACCGAGCAAACCTATACATTTTTAAAAACTAGACATCCAGGGGAATCGAGGATGGGGTGACTTGACTGGCTCTCACCAGGTTCTGTTACCCAGAATCCCTTGCAAACCTAAAAGATTGTCCAAAAAACACATTTTCCTCACATTTCTGAGGTGGAAAATTCTGGAATCTGCGTGGATTCACAAAATTCCACCTACCCCGCGTTCCCCAAAGTCTTTCAAGAAAAACGGTACCTCACTTGTGTGGGTAGGCCTAGTCCCCGCCACAGGAAACAGCACAAAACGCAACGTGGACACACCACATGTTCACAGTGAAAAATGACTCTTTTTTTGCAAAGTGCCTAGCTGTAGTTTTTGAACCCTAGCTCTGCCGGCACCTAGGGAAACCTAGCAAACCTATACATTTTTGAAAACTAGACACCCAGGGGAATCCAGGATAGGGTGACTTGACAGGCTCTCACCAGGTTCTGTTACCCAGAATCCCTTGCAAACCTAAAACAATATTTTAAAAAACACGTTTTCCTCACATTTTTGTGGTGGAAAGTTCTGGAATCTGCGTGGATCCCCACATTTCCACCCACCCTACGTGCCCCAAAGTCCTTTGAGAAAAACGGTACCTCACTTGTGCGGGTAGGCCTAGTGCCCGCGACAGGAAATGGCCCAAAACGCAACGTGGACACACTACATTTTCACAGTGAAAAATGACCCTTTTTTTGCAAGGTGCCTAGCTGTAGTTTTTGAACCCTAGCTCTGCCGGCACCTAGGGAAACCTAGCAAGCCTATACATTTTTAAAAACTAGACATCCAGGGGAATCGAGGATGGGGTGACTTGACTGGCTCTCACCAGGTTCTGTTACCAAGAATCCCTTGCAAACCTAAACTTTTTTTAAAAAAAACACATTTTCCTCACATTTTTGTGGTGGAAAGTTCTGGAATCTGCGTGGATCCACAAATTTCCACCCACCCTGCGTTCCCCAAAGTCTTTCAAGAAAAACTCTACCTCACTTGTGTGGGTAGGCCTAGTCCCCTCGACAGGAAACAGCACAAAACGCAACGTGGACACATCACATGTTCACAGTGAAAAATGACCCTTTTTTTGCAAAGTGCCTAGCTGTAGTTTTTTAACCCTAGCTCTACCGGCACCTTGGGAAACCTAGCAAACCTATACATTTTTGAAAACTAGATACCCAGGGAAATCCAGGATGGGGTGACTTGACTGGCTCTCACCAGGTTCTGTTACCCAGAATCCCTTGCAAACCTAAAAAATTGTCAAAAAAACCACATTTTCCTAACATTTCTGTGTTGGAAAGTTCTGGAGTCTGCGTGGATCCACAAAATTCCACCCAGCCCGCATTCCACAAAGTCTTTCTAGAAAAACGGTGCCTTACTTGTGTGGGTTGGCCTAGTGCCTGCGACAGGAAACAGCAAAAAACGCAATGTGGACACACCACATATTCACAGTGAAAAATGACCCTTTTTTGGCAAAGTGCCTAGCTGTAGTTTTTTAACCCTAGCTCTGCCGGCATCTAGGGAAACCTAGCAAACCTATACATTTTTGAAAACTAGACACCCAGGGGAATATAGATAGGGGTGACTTGACTGGCTCTCACTAGGTTCTGTTACCCAGAATCCCTTGCAAACCTAACAAATTGTCAAAAAAACACATTTTCCTCACATTTCTGAGGTGGAAAATTCTGGAATCTGTGTGGATTCACAAAATTCCACCTACCCCGCTTTCCCCAAAGTCTTTCAAGAAAAACGGTACCTCACTTGTGTGGGTAGGCCTAGTCCCCGCCACAGGAAACAGCACAAAACGCAACGTGGACACACCACATGTTCACAGTGAAAAATGACCCTTTTTTTGCAAAGTGCCTTGCTGTAGTTTTTGAACCCTAGCTCTGCCGGCACCTAGGGAAACCTATCAAACCTATAAATTTTTGAAAACTAGACATCCAGGGGAATACAGATAGGGGTGACTTGACTGGCTCTCACTAGGTTCTGTTACCCAGAATCCCTTGCAATCCTAAAAAATTGTCAAAAAACACATTTTCCTCACATTTCTGAGGTGGAAAATTCTGGAATCTGTGTGGATTCACAAAATTCCACCTACCCCGCGTTCCCCAAAGTCTTTCAAGAAAACGGTACCTCACTTGTGTGGGTAGGCCTAGTCCCCGCCACAGGAAACAGCACAAAACGCAACGTGGACACACCACATGTTCACAGTGAAAAATGACCCTTTTTTTGCAAAGTGCCTTGCTGTAGTTTTTGAACCCTAGCTCTGCCGGCACCTAGGGAAACCTATCAAACCTATACATTTTTGAAAACTAGACATCCAGGGGAATACAGATAGGGGTGACTTGACTGGCTCTCACTAGGTTCTGTTACCCAGAATCCCTTGCAATCCTAAAAAATTGTCAAAAAAAGCACATTTTCCTCACATTTTTGAGGTGGAAAGTTCTGGAATCTGCGTGGATCCACAAATTTCCACCCACCATGCGTTCCCCAAAGTCTTTCAAGAAAAAAAGGTACGTCACTTGTGTGGGTAGGCCTAGTGCCCGCGACAGGAAACGGCCCAAAACGCAACGTGGACACACCACATTTTCACAGTGAAAAATGACCCTTTTTTTGCAAATTGTCTAGCTGTAGTTTTTTAACCCTAGCTCTGCCGGCACCTAGGGAAACCTAGCAAACCTATACATTTTTGAAAACTAGACACCCAGGGGAATCCAGGATAGGGTGACTTGACAGGCTCTCACCAGGTTCTGTTACCCAGAATCCTTTGCAAACCAAAAGAATTGTAAAAAAACCACATTTTACTCACATTTTTGTGGTGGAAAGTTCTGGAATCTGCGTGGATCCCCAAATTTCTACCCACCCTGCGTGCCCCAAAGTCCTTTGAGAAAAACGGTACCTCACTTGTGTGGGTAGGCCTAGTGCCCGCGACAGGAAACGGGCCAAAACGCAACGTGGACACACCACATTTTCACAATGAAAAATGACCCTTTTTTTGCAAAGTGCCTAGCTGTAGTTTTTGAACCCTAGCTCTGCCGGCACCTATGGAAACCTAGCAAACCTATACATTTTTGAAAACTAGACACCCAGGGAAATCCAGCATGGGGTGACTTGACTGGCTCTCACCAGGTTCTGTTACCCAGAATCCCTTGCAAACCTAACAAATTGTCCAAAAAAACACATTTTCCTCACATTTCTGTGGTGGAAAGTTCTGGAATCTGCGTGGATCCACAAAATTCCACCCACCCCGCGTTCCCCAAAGTCTTTCAAGAAAAACAGTACCTCACTTGTGTGGGTATGCCTAGTCCCCGCGACAGGAAACAGCACAAAACTCAATGTGGACACACAACATTTTCACAGTGAAAAATGACCCTTTTTTTGCAAAGTGCCTAGCTGTAGTTTTTGAACCCTAGCTCTGCCGGCATCGAGGGAAACCTAGCAAACCTATATATTTTTGAAAACTAGACACGCAGGGGAATCCTGATAGGTGTGACTTGACTGGCTCTCACTAGGTTCTGTTACCCAGAATCCCTTGCAAACCTAAAAAATTGTCCCAAAAACACATTTTCCTCACATTTCTGTGGTGGAAAGTTCTGGAATCTGCGTGGATCCACAACATTCTACGCACCCCGCGTTCCCCAAAGTCTTTCAAGAAAAACGGTACCTCACTTGTGTGGTTATGCCTAGTGCCCGCGACAGGAAACGGCGCCAAACGGAACGTGGGCACACTACATTTTCACAGTGAAAAATGACCCTTTTTTGAAAAGTGCCTAGCCGTAGTTTATGAACCCTAGCTCTGCCGGCACCTAGGGAAACCTAGCAAGCCTATACATTTTTGAAAACTAGACACCCAGGGGAATCCAGATAGGGGTGACTTGACTGGCTCTCACTAGGTTCTGTTACCCAGAATCCCTTGCAAACCAAAAAAATTGTCACAAAAAACACATTTTCCTCACATTTCTGTGGTGGAAAGTTCTGGAATCTGCGTGGATCCATAAAATTCCACCCACCCCGCATTCCCCAAAGTCTTTCAAGAAAAACAGTACCTCACTTGTGTGGGTAGGGCTAGTCCCCGCGACAGGAAGCAGCATAAAACGCAACGTGGACACACCATATTTTCACAGTGAAAAATGACCCTTTTTTTGCAAAGTGCCTAGCTGTAGTTTTTGAACCCTAGCTCTGCCGGCACCTTGGGAAACCTAGCAAACCTATACATTTTTGAAAACTAGACACCCAGGGGAATCCAGGATGGGGTGACTTGACTGGCTCTCACCAGCTTCTGTTACCCAGAATCCCTTGCAAACCTAAAAATTGTCCAAAAACACATTTTCCTCACATTTCTGTGGTGGAAAGTTCTGGAATCTGCGTGGATCCACAACATTCTACCCACCCCGCGTTCCCCAAAGTCTTTCAAGAAAAACGGTACCTCACTTGTGTGGTTATGCCTAGTGCCCGCGACAGGAAACGGCGCCAAACGGAACGTGGGCACACTACATTTTCACAGTGAAAAATGACCCTTTTTTTGAAAAGTGCCTAGCCGTAGTTTATGAACCCTAGCTCTGCCGGCACCTAAGGAAACCTAGCAAGCCTATACATTTTTGAAAACTAGACACCCAGGGGAATCCAGATAGGGGTGACTTGACTGGCTCTCACCATGTTCTGTTACCCAGAATCCCTTGCAAACCAAAAGAATTGTCAAAAAAAACACATTTTCCTCACATATCTGTGGTGGAAAGTTCTGGAATCTGCGTGGAACCACAAAATTCCACCCACCCCGCATTCCGCAAAGTCTTTTGAGAAAAACGGTGCCTCACTTGTGTGGGTAGGCCTAGTGACCGCGACAGGAAACAGCGCAAAACGCAACGTGGACACACCACATTTTAACAGTGAAAAATGACCCTTTTTTTGCAAAGTGCCTAGCTGTAGTTTTTTAACCCTAGCTCTGCCGGCACCTTGGGAAACCTAGCAAACCTATACATTTTTGAAAACTAGACGCCCAGGGGAATCCAGGATGGGGTGACTTGACTGGCTCTCACCAGGTTCTGTTACCCAGAATTCCTTGCAAACATAAAAAATTGTAAAAAAACCACATTTCCTCACATTTCTGTAGTGGAAAGTTCTGGAATCTGCGTGGATCCACAAATTTCCACCCACCCTGCGTTCCCCAAAGTCTTTCAAGAAAAACGGTACCTCACTTGTGTGGGTAGGCCTAGTCCCCGCGACAGGAAACAGCACAAAACGCAACGTGGACACACCACATGTTCACAGTGAAAAATGACCCTTTCTTTGCAAAGTGCCTAGCTCTAGGTTTTGAACCCTAGCTCTGCCGACACCTAGGGAAACCTAGCAAACCTATACATTTTTGAAAACTAGACACCCAGGGAAATCCAGATAGGGGTGACTTGACTGGCTCTCACCAGGTTCTGTTACCAGGAATCCCTTGCAAACCTAAAAAATTGTCAAAAAAAACAAACTTTCCTCACATTTCTGTGGTGGAAAGTTCTTGAATCTGCGTGGATCCACAAAATTCTACCCACCCCGCGTTCCCCAAAGTCTTTCAAGAAAAAAGGTACCTCACTTGTGTGGGTAGGCCTAGTGCCCGCGACAGGAAACGGCACAAAACGCAATGTGGACACACCACATTTTCACAGTGAAAAATTACCCTTTTTTTGCAAAGTGCCTAGCTGTAGTTTTTTAACTCTAGCTCTGCCGGCAAATAGAGAAACCTAGCAAACCTATACATTTTTAAAAACTAGACATCCAGGGGAATCGAGGATGGGGTGACTTGACTGGCTCTCACCAGGTTCTGTTACCCAGAATCCCTTGCAAACCTAAAAGATTGTCCAAAAAACACATTTTCCTCACATTTCTGAGGTGGAAAATTCTGGAATCTGCGTGAATTCACAAAATTCCACCTACCCCGCGTTCCCCAAAGTCTTTCAAGAAAAACGGTACCTCACTTGTGTGGGTAGGCCTAGTCCCCGCCACAGGAAACAGCACAAAACGCAACGTGGACACACCACATGTTCACAGTGAAAAATGACTCTTTTTTGCAAAGTGCCTAGCTGTAGTTTTTGAACCCTAGCTCTGCCGGCACCTAGGGAAACCTAGCAAACCTATACATTTTTGAAAACTAGACACCCAGGGAATCCAGGATAGGGTGACTTGACAGGCTCTCACCAGGTTCTGTTACCCAGAATCCCTTGCAAACCTAAAAAAATATTTTAAAAAACACGTTTTCCTCACATTTTTGTGGTGGAAAGTTCTGGAATCTGCGTGGATCCCCACATTTCCACCCACCCTACGTGCCCCAAAGTCCTTTGAGAAAAACGGTACCTCACTTGTGAGGGTAGGCCTAGTGCCCGCGACAGGAAATGGCCCAAAACGCAACGTGGACACACCACATTTTAACAGTGAAAAATGACCCTTTTTTTACAAGGTGCCTAGCTGTAGTTTTTTAACCCTAGCTCTGCCGGCACCTAGGGAAACCTAGCAAGCCTATACATTTTTAAAAACTAGACATCCAGGGGAATCGAGGATGGGGTGACTTGACTGGCTCTCACCAGGTTCTGTTACCCAGAATCCCTTGCAAACCTAAACTTTTTTTTAAAAAAACACATTTTCCTCACATTGTTGTGGTGGAAAGTTCTGGAATCTGCGTGGATCCACAAATTTCCACCCACCCTGCGTTCCCCAAAGTCTTTCAAGAAAAACTCTACCTCACTTGTGTGGGTAGGCCTAGTCCCCGCGACAGGAAACAGCACAAAACGCAACGTGGACACACCACATGTTCACAGTGAAAAATGACCCTTTTTTTGCAAAGTGCCTAGCTGTAGTTTTTTAACCCTAGCTCTGCCGGCACCTTGGGAAACCTAGCAAACCTATACATTTTTGAAAACTAGATACCCAGGGAAATCCAGGATGGGGTGACTTGACTGGCTCTCACCAGGTTCTGTTACCCAGAATCCCTTGCAAACCTAAAAATTGTCAAAAAAACCACATTTTCCTAACATTTCTGTGTTGGAAAGTTCTGGAGTCTGCGTGGATCCACAAAATTCCACCCAGCCCGCATTCCACAAAGTCTTTCTAGAAAAACGGTGCCTTACTTGTGTGGGTTGGCCTAGTGCCTGCGACAGGAAACAGCAAAAAACGCAATGTGGACACACCACATTTTCACAGTGAAAAATGACCCTTTTTTGGCAAAGTGCCTAGCTGTAGTTTTTGAACCCTAGCTCTGCCGGCATCTAGGGAAACCTAGCAAACCTATACATTTTTTAAAACTAGACACCCAGGGGAATATAGATAGGGGTGACTTGACTGGCTCTCACTAGGTTCTGTTACCCAGAATCCCTTGCAAACCTAACAAATTGTCAAAAAAACACATTTTCCTCACATTTCTGTGGTGGAAAATTCTGGAATCTGCGTGGATTCACAAAATTCCACCTACCCCGCGTTCCCCAAAGTCTTTCAAGAAAAACTGTACCACACTTGTGTGGGTAGGCCTAGTCCCCGCCACAGGAAACAGCACAAAACGCAACGTGGACACACCACATTTTCACAGTGAAAAATGACCCATTTTTTGCAAAGTGCCTAGCTGTAGTTTTTTAACCCTAGCTCTGCCGGCACCTTGGGAAACCTAGCAAACCTATACATTTTTGAAAACTAGACACCCAGGGGAATCCAGGATGGGGTGACTTGACTGGCTCTCACCATGTTCTGTTACCCAGAATCCCTTGCAAACCAAAAGAATTGTAAAAAAAACCACATTTTCCTCACATTTCTGTGGTGGAAAGTTCTGGAATCTGCGTGGAACCACAAAATTCCACCCACCCCGCATTCCGCAAAGTCTTTTGAGAAAAACGGTGCCTCACTTGTGTGGGTAGGCCTAGTGTCCGCGACAGGAAACAGCGCAAAACGCAACGTGGACACACCACATTTTAACAGTGAAAAATGACCCTTTTTTTGCAAAGTGCCTAGCTGTAGTTTTTTAACCCTAGCTCTGCCGGCACCTAGGGAAACCTAGAAAACCTATACATTTTTGAAAACTAGACACCCAGGGGAATCCAGGATGGGGTGACTTGACTGGCTCTCACCAGGTTCTGTTACCCAGAATCCCTTGCAAACCTAAAAGATTGTAAAAAAAACACGTTTTCCTCACATTTCTGTGGTGGAAAGTTCTGAAATCTGCGTGGATCCACAAAATTCCACCCACCCCGCGTTCCCCAAAGTCTTTCAAGAAAAACGGTACCTCACTTGTGTGGGTAGGCCTAGTGCCCGCGGCAGGAAACAGCGCAAAACGCAACGTGGACACACCAAATTTTCACAGTGAAAAATGACCCTTTTTTTGCAAAGTGCCTAGCTATAGTTTTTGAACCCTAGCTCTGCCGGCACCTAGGGAAACCTAGCAAACCTATACATTTTTGAAAACTAGACACCCAGGGAAATCCAGCATGGGGTGACTTGACTGGCTCTCACCAGGTTCTGTTACCCAGAATCCCTTGCAAACCTAACAAATTGTCCCAAAAAACACATTTTCCTCACATTTCTGTGGTGGAAAGTTCTGGAATCTGCGTGGATCCACAAAATTCCACCCACCCCGCGTTCCCCAAAGTCTTTCAAGAAAAACAGTACCTCACTTGTGTGGGTATGCCTAGTCCCCGCGACAGGAAACAGCACAAAACTCAATGTGGACACACAACATTTTCACAGTGAAAAATGACCCTTTTTTGCAAAGTGCCTAGCTGTAGTTTTTGAACCCTAGCTCTGCCGGCATCGATGGAAACCTAGCAAACCTATATATTTTTGAAAACTAGAGACGCAGGGGAATCCTGATAGGGGTGACTTGACTAGCTCTCACTAGGTTCTGTTACCCAGAATCCCTTGCAAACCTAAAAAATTGTCCAAAAAACACATTTTCCTCACATTTCTGTGGTGGAAAGTTCTGGAATCTGCGTGGATCCACAACATTCTACCCACCCCGCGTTCCCCAAAGTCTTTCAAGAAAAACGGTACCTCACTTGTGTGGTTATGCCTAGTGCCCGCGACAGGAAACGGCGCCAAACGGAACGTGGGCACACTACATTTTCACAGTGAAAAATGACCCTTTTTTTGAAAAGTGCCTAGCTGTAGTTTATGAACCCTAGCTCTGCCGGCACCTAGGGAAACCTAGCAAGCCTATACATTTTTGAAAACTAGACACCAAGGGGAATCCAGATAGGGGTGACTTGACTGGCTCTCATTGGGTTCTGTTACCCAGAATCCCTTGCAAACCAAAAAATTGTCACAAAAAACACATTTTCCTCACATTTCTGTGGTGGAAAGTTCTGGAATCTGCGTGGATCCATAAAATTCCACCCACCCCGCATTCCCCAAAGTCTTTCAAGAAAAACAGTACCTCACTTGTGTGGGTAGGCCTAGTCCCCGCGACAGGAAGCAGCACAAAACGCAACGTGGACACACCACATTTTCACAGTGAAAAATGACCCTTTTTTTGCAAAGTGCCTAGCTGTAGTTTTTGAACCCTAGCTCTGCCGGCACCTTGGGAAACCTAGCAAACCTATACATTTTTGAAAACTAGACACCCAGGGGAATCCAGGATGGGGTGACTTGACTAGCTCTCACCAGGTTCTGTTACCCAGAATCCCTTGCAAACCTAAAAAATTGTCCAAAAAACACATTTTCCTCACATTTCTGTGGTGGAAAGTTCTGGAATCTGCGTGGATCCACAACATTCTACCCACCCCGCGTTCCCCAAAGTCTTTCAAGAAAAACGGTACCTCACTTGTGTGGTTATGCCTAGTGCCCGCGACAGGAAACGGCGCCAAACGGAACGTGGGCACACTACATTTTCACAGTGAAAAATGACCCTTTTTTTTAAAAGTGCCTAGCCGTAGTTTATGAACCCTAGCTCTGCCGGCACCTAGGGAAACCTAGCAAGCCTATACATTTTTGAAAACTAGACACCCAGGGGAATCCAGATAGGGGTGACTTGACTGGCTCTCACTAGGTTCTGTTACCCAGAATCCCTTGCAAACCAAAAAAATTGTCACAAAAAACACATTTTCTTCACATTTCTGTGGTGGAAAGTTCTGGAATCTGCGTGGATCCATAAAATTCCACCCACCCCGCATTCCCCAAAGTCTTTCAAGAAAAACAGTACCTCACTTGTGTGGGTAGGCCTAGTCCCCGCGACAGGAAGCAGCACAAAACGCAACGTGGACACACCACATTTTCACAGTGAAAAATGACCCTTTTTTTGCAAAGTGCCTAGCTGTAGTTTTTGAACCCTAGCTCTGCCGGCACCTTGGGAAACCTAGCAAACCTATACATCTTTGAAAACTAGACACCCAGGGGAATCCAGGATGGGGTGACTTGACTGGCTCTCACCATGTTCTGTTACCCAGAATCCCTTGCAAACCAAAAGAATTGTCAAAAAAACACATTTTCCTCACATTTCTGTGGTGGAAAGTTCTGGAATCTGCGTGGAACCACAAAATTCCACCCACCCCGCATTCCGCAAAGTCTTTTGAGAAAAACGGTGCCTCACTTGTGTGGGTAGGCCTAGTGTCCGCGACAGGAAACAGCGCAAAACGCAACGTGGACACACCACATTTTAACAGTGAAAAATGACCCTTTTTTGCAAAGTGCCTAGCTGTAGTTTTTTAACCCTAGCTCTGCCGGCACCTAGGGAAAACTAGAAAACCTATACATTTTTGAAAACTAGACACCCAGGGGAATCCAGGAGTGGGTGACTTGACTGGCTCTCACCAGGTTCTGTTACCCAGAATCCCTTGCAAACCTAAAAGATTGTAAAAAAACACGTTTTCCTCACATTTCTGTGGTGGAAAGTTCTGGAATCTGCGTGGATCCACAAAATTCCACCCACCCCGCGTTCCCCAAAGTCTTTCAAGAAAAACGGTACCTCACTTGTGTAGGTAGGCCTAGTCCCCGCGACAGGAAACAGCGCAAAACGCAACGTGGACACACCAAATTTTCACAGTGAAAAATGACCCTTTTTTGCAAAGTGCCTAGCTATAGTTTTTGAACCCTAGCTCTGCCGGCACCTAGGGAAACCTAGCAAACCTATACATTTTTGAAAACTAGACACCCAGGGGAATCCAGGATGGGGTGACTTGACTGGCTCTCACCATGTTCTGTTACCCAGAATCCCTTGCAAACCTAACAAATTGTCCAAAAAACACATTTTCCTCACATTTCTGTGGTGGAAAGTTCTGGAATCTGCGTGGATCCACAAAATTCCACCCACCCCGCGTTCCCCAAAGTCTTTCAAGAAAAACAGTACCTCACTTGTGTGGGTATGCCTAGTCCCCGTGACAGGAAACAGCACAAAACTCAATGTGGACACACAACATTTTCACAGTGAAAAATGACACTTTTTTTGCAAAGTGCCTAGCTGTAGTTTTTGAACCCTAGCTCTGCCGGCATGAAGGGAAACCTAGCAAACCTATATATTTTTGAAAACTAGACACCCAGGGGAATCCTGATAGGGGTGACTTGACTGGCTCTCACTAGGTTCTGGTACCCAGAATCCCTTGCAAACCTTAAAAATTGTCCAAAAAACACATTTTCCTCACATTTCTGTGGTGGAAAGTTCTGGAATCTGCGTGGATCCACAACATTCTACCCACCCCGCGTTCCCCAAAGTCTTTCAAGAAAAACGGTACCTCACTTGTGTGGTTATGCCTAGTGCCCGCGACAGGAAACGGCGCCAAACGGAACGTGGGCACACTACATTTTCACAGTGAAAAATGACCCTTTTTTTGAAAAGTGCCTAGCCGTAGTTTATGAACCCTAGCTCTGCCGGCACCTAGGGAAACCTAGCAAGCCTATACATTTTTGAAAACTAGACACCCAGGGGAATCCAGATAGGGGTGACTTGACTGGCTCTCACTAGGTTCTGTTACCCAGAATCCCTTGCAAACCAAAATAATTGTCACAAAAAACAGATTTTTCTCACATTTCTGTGGTGGAAAGTTCTGGAATCTGCGTGGATCCATAAAATTCCACCCACCCCGCATTCCCCAAAGTCTTTCAAGAAAAACAGTACCTCACTTGTGTGGGTAGGCCTAGTCCCCGCGACAGGAAGCAGCACAAAACGCAACGTGGACACACCACATTTTCACAGTGAAAAATGACCCTTTTTTGCAAAGTGCCTAGCTGTAGTTTTTGAACCCTAGCTCTGCCGGCACCTTGGGAAACCTAGCAAACCTATACATTTTTGAAAACTAGACACCCAGGGGAATCCAGGATGGGGTGACTTGACTGGCTCTCACCAGGTTCTGTTACCCAGAATCCCTTGCAAACCTAACAAATTGTCCCAAAAAACACATTTTCCTCACATTTCTGTGGTGGAAAGTTCTGGAATCTGCGTGGATCCACAAAATTCCACCCACCCCGCGTTCCCCAAAGTCTTTCAAGAAAAACAGTACCTCACTTGTGTGGGTATGCCTAGTCCCCGTGACAGGAAACAGCACAAAACTCAATGTGGACACACAACATTTTCACAGTGAAAAATGACCCTTTTTTTGCAAAGTGCCTAGCTGTAGTTTTTGAACCCTAGCTCTGCCGGCATCGATGGAAACCTAGCAAACCTATATATTTTTGAAAACTAGAGACGCAGGGGAATCCTGATAGGGGTGACTTGACTAGCTCTCACTAGGTTCTGTTACCCAGAATCCCTTGCAAACCTAAAAAATTGTCCAAAAAACACATTTTCCTCACATTTCTGTGGTGGAAAGTTCTGGAATCTGCGTGGATCCACAACATTCTACCCACCCCGCGTTCCCCAAAGTCTTTCAAGAAAAACGGTACCTCACTTGTGTGGTTATGCCTAGTGCCCGCGACAGGAAACGGCGCCAAACGGAACGTGGGCACACTACATTTTCACAGTGAAAAATGACCCTTTTTTTGAAAAGTGCCTAGCTGTAGTTTATGAACCCTAGCTCTGCCGGCACCTAGGGAAACCTAGCAAGCCTATACATTTTTGAAAACTAGACACCAAGGGGAATCCAGATAGGGGTGACTTGACTGGCTCTCATTGGGTTCTGTTACCCAGAATCCCTTGCAAACCAAAAAAATTGTCACAAAAAACACATTTTCCTCACATTTCTGTGGTGGAAAGTTCTGGAATCTGCGTGGATCCATAAAATTCCACCCACCCCGCATTCCCCAAAGTCTTTCAAGAAAAACAGTACCTCACTTGTGTGGGTAGGCCTAGTCCCCGCGACAGGAAGCAGCACAAAACGCAACGTGGACACACCACATTTTCACAGTGAAAAATGACCCTTTTTTTGCAAAGTGCCTAGCTGTAGTTTTTGAACCCTAGCTCTGCCGGCACCTTGGGAAACCTAGCAAACCTATACATTTTTGAAAACTAGACACCCAGGGGAATCCAGGATGGGGTGACTTGACTAGCTCTCACCAGGTTCTGTTACCCAGAATCCCTTGCAAACCTAAAAAATTGTCCAAAAACACATTTTCCTCACATTTCTGTGGTGGAAAGTTCTGGAATCTGCGTGGATCCACAACATTCTACCCACCCCGCGTTCCCCAAAGTCTTTCAAGAAAAACGGTACCTCACTTGTGTGGTTATGCCTAGTGCCCGCGACAGGAAACGGCGCCAAACGGAACGTGGGCACACTACATTTTCACAGTGAAAAATGACCCTTTTTTTGCAAAGTGCCTAGCCGTAGTTTATGAACCCTAGCTCTGCCGGCACCTAGGGAAACCTAGCAAGCCTATACATTTTTGAAAACTAGACACCCAGGGGAATCCAGATAGGGGTGACTTGACTGGCTCTCACTAGGTTCTGTTACCCAGAATCCCTTGCAAACCAAAAAAATTGTCACAAAAAACACATTTTCTTCACATTTCTGTGGTGGAAAGTTCTGGAATCTGCGTGGATCCATAAAATTCCACCCACCCCGCATTCCCCAAAGTCTTTCAAGAAAAACAGTACCTCACTTGTGTGGGTAGGCCTAGTCCCCGCGACAGGAAGCAGCACAAAACGCAACGTGGACACACCACATTTTCACAGTGAAAAATGACCCTTTTTTTGCAAAGTGCCTAGCTGTAGTTTTTGAACCCTAGCTCTGCCGGCACCTTGGGAAACCTAGCAAACCTATACATCTTTGAAAACTAGACACCCAGGGGAATCCAGGATGGGGTGACTTGACTGGCTCTCACCATGTTCTGTTACCCAGAATCCCTTGCAAACCAAAAGAATTGTCAAAAAAAACACATTTTCCTCACATTTCTGTGGTGGAAAGTTCTGGAATCTGCGTGGAACCACAAAATTCCACCCACCCCGCATTCCGCAAAGTCTTTTGAGAAAAACGGTGCCTCACTTGTGTGGGTAGGCCTAGTGTCCGCGACAGGAAACAGCGCAAAACGCAACGTGGACACACCACATTTTAACAGTGAAAAATGACCCTTTTTTTGCAAAGTGCCTAGCTGTAGTTTTTTAACCCTAGCTCTGCCGGCACCTAGGGAAAACTAGAAAACCTATACATTTTTGAAAACTAGACACCCAGGGGAATCCAGGAGTGGGTGACTTGACTGGCTCTCACCAGGTTCTGTTACCCAGAATCCCTTGCAAACCTAAAAGATTGTAAAAAAAACACGTTTTCCTCACATTTCTGTGGTGGAAAGTTCTGGAATCTGCGTGGATCCACAAAATTCCACCCACCCCGCGTTCCCCAAAGTCTTTCAAGAAAAACGGTACCTCACTTGTGTAGGTAGGCCTAGTCCCCGCGACAGGAAACAGCGCAAAACGCAACGTGGACACACCAAATTTTCACAGTGAAAAATGACCCTTTTTTTGCAAAGTGCCTAGCTATAGTTTTTGAACCCTAGCTCTGCCGGCACCTAGGGAAACCTAGCAAACCTATACATTTTTGAAAACTAGACACCCAGGGGAATCCAGGATGGGGTGACTTGACTGGCTCTCACCATGTTCTGTTACCCAGAATCCCTTGCAAACCTAACAAATTGTCCAAAAAAACACATTTTCCTCACATTTCTGTGGTGGAAAGTTCTGGAATCTGCGTGGATCCACAAAATTCCACCCACCCCGCGTTCCCCAAAGTCTTTCAAGAAAAACAGTACCTCACTTGTGTGGGTATGCCTAGTCCCCGTGACAGGAAACAGCACAAAACTCAATGTGGACACACAACATTTTCACAGTGAAAAATGACACTTTTTTTGCAAAGTGCCTAGCTGTAGTTTTTGAACCCTAGCTCTGCCGGCATGAAGGGAAACCTAGCAAACCTATATATTTTTGAAAACTAGACACCCAGGGGAATCCTGATAGGGGTGACTTGACTGGCTCTCACTAGGTTCTGGTACCCAGAATCCCTTGCAAACCTTAAAAATTGTCCAAAAACACATTTTCCTCACATTTCTGTGGTGGAAAGTTCTGGAATCTGCGTGGATCCACAACATTCTACCCACCCCGCGTTCCCCAAAGTCTTTCAAGAAAAACGGTACCTCACTTGTGTGGTTATGCCTAGTGCCCGCGACAGGAAACGGCGCCAAACGGAACGTGGGCACACTACATTTTCACAGTGAAAAATGACCCTTTTTTGAAAAGTGCCTAGCCGTAGTTTATGAACCCTAGCTCTGCCGGCACCTAGGGAAACCTAGCAAGCCTATACATTTTTGAAAACTAGACACCCAGGGGAATCCAGATAGGGGTGACTTGACTGGCTCTCACTAGGTTCTGTTACCCAGAATCCCTTGCAAACCAAAATAATTGTCACAAAAAACAGATTTTTCTCACATTTCTGTGGTGGAAAGTTCTGGAATCTGCGTGGATCCATAAAATTCCACCCACCCCGCATTCCCCAAAGTCTTTCAAGAAAAACAGTACCTCACTTGTGTGGGTAGGCCTAGTCCCCGCGACAGGAAGCAGCACAAAACGCAACGTGGACACACCACATTTTCACAGTGAAAAATGACCCTTTTTTTGCAAAGTGCCTAGCTGTAGTTTTTGAACCCTAGCTCTGCCGGCACCTTGGGAAACCTAGCAAACCTATACATTTTTGAAAACTAGACACCCAGGGGAATCCAGGATGGGGTGACTTGACTGGCTCTCACCATGTTCTGTTACCCAGAATCCCTTGCAAACCTAAAAGATTGTAAAAAAAACACGTTTTCCTCACATTTCTGTGGTGGAAAGTTCTGGAATCTGCGTGGATCCACAAAATTCCACCCACCCCGCGTTCCCCAAAGTCTTTCAAGAAAAACGGTACCTCACTTGTGTGGGTAGGCCTAGTGCCCGCGACAGGAAACAGCGCAAAACGCAACGTGGACACACCACATTTTCACAGTGAAAAATGACCCTTTTTTTGCAAAGTGCCTAGCTATAGTTTTTGAACCCTAGCTCTGCCGGCACCTAGGGAAACCTAGCAAACCTATACATTTTTGAAAACTAGACACCCAGGGGAATCCAGGATGGGGTGACTTGACTGGCTCTCACCAGGTTCCGTTACCCAGAATCCTTTGCAAACCTAACAAATTGTCCAAAAAAACAAATTTTCCTCAAATTGCTGTGGTGGAAAGTTCTGGAATCTGCGTGGATCCACAAAATTCCACCCACCCCGCATTCCCCAAAGTCTTTCAAGAAAAACAGTACCTCACTTGTGTGGGTAGCCCTAGTCCCCGTGACAGGAAACAGCACAAAACGCAACGTGGACACACCACATTTTCACAGTGAAAAATGATCCTTTTTTTGCAAAGTGCCTAGCTGTAGTTTTTGAACTCTAGCTCTGCCGGCACCTAGGGAAACCTAGCAAACCTATACATTTTTAAAAACTAAATACCCAGGGGAATCTAGAATGGGGTGACTTGACTGGCTCTCACCAGGTTCTGTTACCCAGAATCCCTTGCAAACCTAAAAAATTGTTAAAAAAAACATATTTTCCTCCCATTTCTGTGGTGGAAAGTTCTGGAGTCTGCGTGGATCCACAAAATTCTACCCACCCCGCGTTCCCCAAAGGCTTTCAAGAAAAATGGTACCTCACTTGTGTGGGTAGGCTTAGTGCCCGCAACAGGAAACGGCACAAAACGCAACGTGGGCACACTACATTTTCACAGTGAAAAATGACCCTTTTTTTGCAAAGTGCCTAGCTGTAGTTTTTGAACCCTAGCTCTGAAGGCACCAAGGGAAACCTAGCAAACCTATTCATTTTTGAAAACTAGACACCCAGGGAAATCCAGGATGGGGTGACTTGACTGGCTCTCACCAGGTTCCGTTACCCAGAATCCCTTGCAAACCTAACAAATTGTCCAAAAAAACACATTTTCCTCACATTTCTGTGGTGGAAAGTTCTGGAATCTGCGTGGATCCACAAAATTCCACCCACCCCACGTTCCCCAAAGTCTTTCAAGAAAAACAGTACCTCACTTGTGTGGGTAGGCCTAGTCCCCGCGACAGGAAACAAAACTCAATGTGGACACACCACATTTTCACAGTGAAAAATGACCCTTTTTTTGCAAAGTGCCTAGCTGTAGTTTTTGAACCCTAGCTCTGACAACATCTAGGGAAACTTAGCAAACCTATACATTTTTGAAAACTAGACATCCAGGGGAATCCTGATAGGGGTGACTTGACTGGCTCTCACTAGGTTCTGTTACCCAGAATCCCTTGCAAACCTAAAAAATTGTCAAAAAAACACATTTTCCTCACATTTCTGTGATGGAAAGTTCTGGAATCTGTGTGGATTCACAACATTCTACCCACCCCGTGTTCCCCAAATTCTTTCAAGAAAAACGGTACCTCACTTGTGTGGTTATGCCTAGTGCCCGCGACAGGAAACGGCGCCAAACGCAACGTGGGCACACTACATTTTCACAATGAAAAATGACCCTTTTTTTGCAAAGTGCCTAGCTGTAGTTTATGAACCCTAGCTCTGCCGGCACCTAGGGAAACCTAGCAAACCTATACATTTTTAAAAACTAAATACCCAGGGGAATCTAGAATGGGGTGACTTGACTGGCTCTCACCAGGTTCTGTTACCCAGAATCCCTTGCAAACCAAAAAAATTGTCACAAAAAACACATTTTCCTCACATTTCTGTGGTGGAAACTTCTGGAATCTGAGTGGATCCATAAAATTCCACCCACACCGCATTCCCCAAAGTCTTTCGAGAAAAACAGTACCTCACTTGTGTGGGTAGGCCTAGTCCCCGCGACAGGAAGCAGCACAAAACGCAACGTGGACACACCACATTTTCACAGTGAAAAATGACCCTTTTTTTGCAAATTGCCTAGCTGTAGTTTTTTAACCCTAGCTCTACTGGCACCTAGGGAAACCTAGAAAACCTAGACATTTTTGAAAACTATACACCCAGGGAAATCCAGGATGGGGTGACTTGACTGGCTCTCACCAGGTTCTGTTACCCAGAATCCCTTGCAAACCTAAAAAATTGTCCAAAAAAACGCATTTTCCTCACATTTCTGTGGTGGAAAGTTCTGGAATCTGCGTGGATCCACAAAATTCCACCCACCCCGCGTTCCACAAAGTCTTTGAAGAAAAACAGTACCTCACTTGTGTGGGTAGGCCTAGTCCCCGCGACAGGAAACAGCACAAAACTCAATGTGGACACACAACATTTTCACAGTGAAAAATGACCCTTTTTTTGCAAAGTGCCTAGCTGTAGTTTTTGAACCCTAGCTCTGCCGGCATCGAGGGAAACCTAGCAAACCTATACATTTTTGAAAACTAGACACCCAGGGGAATCCTGATAGGGGTGACTTGACTGGCTCTCACTAGGTTCTGTTACCCAGAATCCCTTGCAAACCTAAAAAATTGTCAAAAAAACACATTTTCCTCACATTTCTGTGGTGGAAAGTTCTGGAATCTGTGTGGATCCACAACATTCTACCCACCCCGCGTTCCCCAAAGTCTTTCAAGAAAAACGGTACCTCACTTGTGTGGTTATGCCTAGTGCCCGCGACAGGAAACGGCGCCAAACGCAACGTGGGCACACTACATTTTCACAGTGAAAAATGACCCTTTTTTTGCAAAGTGCCTAGCCGTAGTTTATGAACCCTAGCTCTGCCGGCACCTAGGGAAACCTAGCAAACCTATACATTTTTGAAAACTAGACACCCAGGGGAATCCATAATGGGGTGACTTGACTGGCTCTCACCAGGTTCTGTTACCCAGAATCCCTTGCAAACCAAAAAAATTGTCACAAAAAACACATTTTCCTCACATTTCTGTGGTGGAAAGTTCTGGAATCTGCGTGGATCCATAAAATTCCACCCACCCCGCGTTCCCCAAAGGCTTTCAAGAAAAATGGTACCTCACTTGTGTGGGTAGGCTTAGTGCCCGCAACAGGAAACGGCACAAAACGCAACGTGGGCACACTACATTTTCACAGTGAAAAATGACCCTTTTTTTGCAAAGTGCCTAGCTGTAGTTTTTGAACCCTAGCTCTGAAGGCACCAAGGGAAACCTAGCAAACCTATTCATTTTTGAAAACTAGACACCCAGGGAAATCCAGGATGGGGTGACTTGACTGGCACTCACCAGGTTCCGTTACCCAGAATCCCTTGCAAACCTAACAAATTGTCCAAAAAAACAAATTTTCCTCACATTTCTGTGGTGGAAAGTTCTGGAATCTGCGTGGATCCACAAAATTCCACCCACCCCACGTTCCCCAAAGTCTTTCAAGAAAAACAGTACCTCACTTGTGTGGGTAGGCCTAGTCCCCGCGACAGGAAACAGCACAAAACTCAATGTGGACACACCACATTTTCACAGTGAAAAATGACCCTTTTTTTGCAAAGTGCCTAGCTGTAGTTTTTGAACCCTAGCTCTGACAACATCTAGGGAAACTTAGCAAACCTATAAATTTTTGAAAACTAGACATCCAGGGGAATCCTGATAGGGGTGACTTGACTGGCTCTCACTAGGTTCTGTTACCCAGAATCCCTTGCAAACCTAAAAAATTGTCAAAAAAACACATTTTCCTCACATTTCTGTGATGGAAAGTTCTGGAATCTGTGTGGATTCACAACATTCTACCCACCCCGCGTTCCCCAAATTCTTTCAAGAAAAACGGTACCTCACTTGTGTGGTTATGCCTAGTGCCCGCGACAGGAAACGGCGCCAAACGCAACGTGGGCACACTACATTTTCACAATGAAAAATGACCCTTTTTTTGCAAAGTGCCTAGCTGTAGTTTATGAACCCTAGCTCTGCCGGCACCTAGGGAAACCTAGCAAACCTATACATTTTTAAAAACTAAATACCCAGGGGAATCTAGAATGGGGTGACTTGACTGGCTCTCACCAGGTTCTGTTACCCAGAATCCCTTGCAAACCAAAAAATTGTCACAAAAACACATTTTCCTCACATTTCTGTGGTGGAAACTTCTGGAATCTGAGTGGATCCATAAAATTCCACCCACCCCGCATTCCCCAAAGTCTTTCGAGAAAAACAGTACCTCACTTGTGTGGGTAGGCCTAGTCCCCGCGACAGGAAGCAGCACAAAACGCAACGTGGACACACCACATTTTCACAGTGAAAAATGACCCTTTTTTTGCAAATTGCCTAGCTGTAGTTTTTTAACCCTAGCTCTGCTGGCACCTAGGGAAACCTAGAAAACCTATACATTTTTGAAAACTATACACCCAGGGAAATCCAGGATGGGGTGACTTGACTGGCTCTCACCAGGTTCTGTTACCCAGAATCCCTTGCAAACCTAAAAAATTGTCCAAAAAAACGCATTTTCCTCACATTTCTGTGGTGGAAAGTTCTGGAATCTGCGTGGATCCACAAAATTCCACCCACCCCGCGTTCCCCAAAGTCTTTGAAGAAAAACAGTACCTCACTTGTGTGGGTAGGCCTAGTCCCGCGACAGGAAACAGCACAAAACTCAATGTGGACACACAACATTTTCACAGTGAAAAATGACCCTTTTTTGCAAAGTGCCTAGCTGTAGTTTTTGAACCCTAGCTCTGCCGGCATCGAGGGAAACCTAGCAAACCTATACATTTTTGAAAACTAGACACCCAGGGGAATCCTGATAGGGGTGACTTGACTGGCTCTCACTAGGTTCTGTTACCCAGAATCCCTTGCAAACCTAAAAATTGTCAAAAAAACACATTTTCCTCACATTTCTGTGGTGGAAAGTTCTGGAATCTGTGTGGATCCACAACATTCTACCCACCCCGCGTTCCCCAAAGTCTTTCAAGAAAAACGGTACCTCACTTGTGTGGTTATGCCTAGTGCCCGCGACAGGAAACGGCGCCAAACGCAACGTGGGCACACTACATTTTCACAGTGAAAAATGACCTTTTTTGCAAAGTGCCTAGCCGTAGTTTATGAACCCTAGCTCTGCCGGCACCTAGGGAAACCTAGCAAACCTATACATTTTTGAAAACTAGACACCCAGGGGAATCCATAATGGGGTGACTTGACTGGCTCTCACCAGGTTCTGTTACCCAGAATCCCTTGCAAACCAAAAAAATTGTCACAAAAAACACATTTTCCTCACATTTCTGTGGTGGAAAGTTCTGGAATCTGCGTGGATCCACAAAATTCCACCCACCCCACGTTCCCCAAAGTCTTTCAAGAAAAACAGTACCTCACTTGTGTGGGTAGGCCTAGTCCCCGCGACAGGAAACAGCACAAAACTCAATGTGGACACACCACATTTTCACAGTGAAAAATGACCCTTTTTTTGCAAAGTGCCTAGCTGTAGTTTTTGAACCCTAGCTCTGACAACATCTAGGGAAACTTAGCAAACCTATACATTTTTGAAAACTAGACATCCAGGGGAATCCTGATAGGGGTGACTTGACTGGCTCTCACTAGGTTCTGTTACCCAGAATCCCTTGCAAACCTAAAAAATTGTCAAAAAACACATTTTCCTCACATTTCTGTGATGGAAAGTTCTGGAATCTGTGTGGATTCACAACATTCTACCCACCCCACGTTCCCCAAATTCTTTCAAGAAAAACGGTACCTCACTTGTGTGGTTATGCCTAGTGCCCGCGACAGGAAACGGCGCCAAACGCAACGTGGGCACACTACATTTTCACAATGAAAAATGACCCTTTTTTTGCAAAGTGCCTAGCTGTAGTTTATGAACCCTAGCTCTGCCGGCACCTAGGGAAACCTAGCAAACCTATACATTTTTAAAAACTAAATACCCAGGGGAATCTAGAATGGGGTGACTTGACTGGCTCTCACCAGGTTCTGTTACCCAGAATCCCTTGCAAACCAAAATAATTGTCACAAAAAACACATTTTCCTCACATTTCTGTGGTGGAAACTTCTGGAATCTGAGTGGATCCATAAAATTCCACCCACCCCGCATTCCCCAAAGTCTTTTGAGAAAAACAGTACCTCACTTGTGTGGGTAGGCCTAGTCCCCGCGACAGGAAGCAGCACAAAACGCAACGTGGACACACCACATTTTCACAGTGAAAAATGACCCTTTTTTTGCAAATTGCCTAGCTGTAGTTTTTTAACCCTAGCTTTGCTGGCACCTAGGGAAACCTAGAAAACCTATACATTTTTGAAAACTATACACCCAGGGAAATCCAGGATGGGGTGACTTGACTGGCTCTCACCAGGTTCTGTTACCCAGAATCCCTTGCAAACCTAAAAATTGTCCAAAAACGCATTTTCCTCACATTTCTGTGGTGGAAAGTTCTGGAATCTGCGTGGATCCACAAAATTCCACCCACCCCGCGTTCCCCAAAGTCTTTGAAGAAAAACAGTACCTCACTTGTGTGGGTAGGCCTAGTCCCCGCGACAGGAAACAGCACAAAACTCAATGTGGACACACAACATTTTCACAGTGAAAAATGACCCTTTTTTTGCAAAGTGCCTAGCTGTAGTTTTTGAACCCTAGCTCTGCCGGCATCGAGGGAAACCTAGCAAACCTATACATTTTTGAAAACTAGACACCCAGGGGAATCCTGATAGGGGTGACTTGACTGGCTCTCACTAGGTTCTGTTACCCAGAATCCCTTGCAAACCTAAAAAATTGTCAAAAAACACATTTTCCTCACATTTCTGTGGTGGAAAGTTCTGGAATCTGTGTGGATCCACAACATTCTACCCACCCCGCGTTCCCCAAAGTCTTTCAAGAAAAACGGTACCTCACTTGTGTGGTTATGCCTAGTGCCCGCGACAGGAAACGGCGCCAAACGCAACGTGGGCACACTACATTTTCACAGTGAAAAATGACCCTTTTTTTGCAAAGTGCCTAGCCGTAGTTTATGAACCCTAGCTCTGCCGGCACCTAGGGAAACCTAGCAAACCTATACATTTTTGAAAACTAGACACCCAGGGGAATCCATAATGGGGTGACTTGACTGGCTCTCATCAGGTTCTGTTACCCAGAATCCCTTGCAAACCAAAAACATTGTCACAAAAAACACATTTTCCTCACATTTCTGTGGTGGAAAGTTCTGGAATCTGCGTGGATCCATAAAATTCCACCCACCCCGCATTCCCCAAAGTCTTTTGAGAAAAACAGTACCTCACGTGTGTGGGTAGGCCTAGTCCCCGCGACAGGAAGCAGCACAAAACGCAACGTGGACACACCACATTTTCACAGTGAAAAATGACCCTTTTTTTGCAAAGTGCCTAGCTGTAGTTTTTGAACCCTAGCTCTGCCGGCACCTTGGGAAACCTAGGAAACCTATACATTTTTGAAAGCTAGACACCCAGGGGAATCCAGGATGGGGTGACTTGACTGGCTCTCACCATGTTCTGTTACCCAGAATCCCTTGCAAACCAAAAGAATTGTCAAAAAAACACATTTTCCTCACATTTCTGTGGTGGAAAGTTCTGGAATCTGCGTGGATCCACAAAATTCCACCCATCCCGCATTCCGCAAAGTCTTTTGAGAAAAACAGTGCCTCACTTGTGTGGGTAGGCCTAGTGTCCGCGACAGGAAACAGCGCAAAACGCAACGTGGACCCACCAAATTTTCACAGTGAAAAATGACCCTTTTTTTGCAACGTTCCTAGCTATAGTTTTTGAACCCTAGCTCTGCCGGCACCTAGGGAAACCTAGCAAACCTATACATTTTTGAAAACTAGACACCCAGGGGAATCCAGGATGGGGTGACTTGACTGGCTCTCACCAGGTTCCGTTACCCAGAATCCCTTGCAAACCTAACAAATTGTCCAAAAAAACACATTTTCCTCAAATTTCTGTGGTGGAAAGTTTTGGAATCTGCGTGGATCCACAAAATTCCACCCACCCCGCATTCCCCAAAGTCTTTCAAGAAAAACAGTACCTCACTTGTGTGGGTAGGCCTAGTCCCCGCGACAGGAAGCAGCACAAAACGCAACGTGGACACACCACATTTTCACAGTGAAAAATGACCCTTTTTTGCAAAGTGCCTAGCTGTAGTTTTTGAACCCTAGCTCTGACAACATCTAGGGAAACTTAGCAAACCTATACATTTTTGAAAACTAGACATCCAGGGGAATCCTGATAGGGGTGACTTGACTGGCTCTCACTAGGTTCTGTTACCCAGAATCCCTTGCAAACCTAAAAAATTGTCAAAAAAACACATTTTCCTCACATTTCTGTGATGGAAAGTTCTGGAATCTGTGTGGATTCACAACATTCTACCCACCCCACGTTCCCCAAATTCTTTCAAGAAAAACGGTACCTCACTTGTGTGGTTATGCCTAGTGCCCGCGACAGGAAACGGCGCCAAACGCAACGTGGGCACACTACATTTTCACAATGAAAAATGACCCTTTTTTTGCAAAGTGCCTAGCTGTAGTTTATGAACCCTAGCTCTGCCGGCACCTAGGGAAACCTAGCAAACCTATACATTTTTAAAAACTAAATACCCAGGGGAATCTAGAATGGGGTGACTTGACTGGCTCTCACCAGGTTCTGTTACCCAGAATCCCTTGCAAACCAAAAAAATTGTCACAAAAAACACATTTTCCTCACATTTCTGTGGTGGAAACTTCTGGAATCTGAGTGGATCCATAAAATTCCACCCACCCCGCATTCCCCAAAGTCTTTCGAGAAAAACAGTACCTCACTTGTGTGGGTAGGCCTAGTCCCCGCGACAGGAAGCAGCACAAAACGCAACGTGGACACACCACATTTTCACAGTGAAAAATGACCCTTTTTTTGCAAATTGCCTAGCTGTAGTTTTTTAACCCTAGCTCTGCTGGCACCTAGGGAAACCTAGAAAACCTATACATTTTTGAAAACTATACACCCAGGGAAATCCAGGATGGGGTGACTTGACTGGCTCTCACCAGGTTCTGTTACCCAGAATCCCTTGCAAACCTAAAAAATTGTCCAAAAAAACGCATTTTCCTCACATTTCTGTGGTGGAAAGTTCTGGAATCTGCGTGGATCCACAAAATTCCACCCACCCCGCGTTCCCCAAAGTCTTTGAAGAAAAACAGTACCTCACTTGTGTGGGTAGGCCTAGTCCCCGCGACAGGAAACAGCACAAAACTCAATGTGGACACACAACATTTTCACAGTGAAAAATGACCCTTTTTTTGCAAAGTGCCTAGCTGTAGTTTTTGAACCCTAGCTCTGCCGGCATCGAGGGAAACCTAGCAAACCTATACATTTTTGAAAACTAGACACCCAGGGGAATCCTGATAGGGGTGACTTGACTGGCTCTCACTAGGTTCTGTTACCCAGAATCCCTTGCAAACCTAAAAAATTGTCAAAAAACACATTTTCCTCACATTTCTGTGGTGGAAAGTTCTGGAATCTGTGTGGATCCACAACATTCTACCCACCCCGCGTCCCCCAAAGTCTTTCAAGAAAAACGGTACCTCACTTGTGTGGTTATGCCTAGTGCCCGCGACAGGAAACGGCGCCAAACGCAACGTGGGCACACTACATTTTCACAGTGAAAAATGACCTTTTTTTGCAAAGTGCCTAGCCGTAGTTTATGAACCCTAGCTCTGCCGGCACCTAGGGAAACCTAGCAAACCTATACATTTTTGAAAACTAGACACCCAGGGGAATCCATAATGGGGTGACTTGACTGGCTCTCATCAGGTTCTGTTACCCAGAATCCCTTGCAAACCAAAAACATTGTCACAAAAAACACATTTTCCTCACATTTCTGTGGTGGAAAGTTCTGGAATCTGCGTGGATCCATAAAATTCCACCCACCCCGCATTCCCCAAAGTCTTTTGAGAAAAACAGTACCTCACGTGTGTGGGTAGGCCTAGTCCCCGCGACAGGAAGCAGCACAAAACGCAACGTGGACACACCACATTTTCACAGTGAAAAATGACCCTTTTTTTGCAAAGTGCCTAGCTGTAGTTTTTGAACCCTAGCTCTGCCGGCACCTTGGGAAACCTAGGAAACCTATACATTTTTGAAAGCTAGACACCCAGGGGAATCCAGGATGGGGTGACTTGACTGGCTCTCACCATGTTCTGTTACCCAGAATCCCTTGCAAACCAAAAGAATTGTCAAAAAAACACATTTTCCTCACATTTCTGTGGTGGAAAGTTCTGGAATCTGCGTGGATCCACAAAATTCCACCCATCCCGCATTCCGCAAAGTCTTTTGAGAAAAACAGTGCCTCACTTGTGTGGGTAGGCCTAGTGTCCGCGACAGGAAACAGCGCAAAACGCAACGTGGACCCACCAAATTTTCACAGTGAAAAATGACCCTTTTTTGCAACGTTCCTAGCTATAGTTTTTGAACCCTAGCTCTGCCGGCACCTAGGGAAACCTAGCAAACCTATACATTTTTGAAAACTAGACACCCAGGGGAATCCAGGATGGGGTGACTTGACTGGCTCTCACCAGGTTCCGTTACCCAGAATCCCTTGCAAACCTAACAAATTGTCCAAAAAAACACATTTTCCTCAAATTTCTGTGGTGGAAAGTTTTGGAATCTGCGTGGATCCACAAAATTCCACCCACCCCGCATTCCCCAAAGTCTTTCAAGAAAAACAGTACCTCACTTGTGTGGGTAGACCTAGTCCCCGCGACAGGAAACAGCACAAAACGCAATGTGGACACACCACTTTTCACAGTGAAAAATGACCCTTTTTTTGCAAAGTGCCTAGCTGTAGTTTTTGAACCCTAGCTCTGCCAGCATCTAGGGAAACCTAGCAAACCTATACATTTTTGAAAACTAGACAACATGGGGAATCCAGATAGGGGTGACTTGACTGGCTCTCACTAGGTTCTGTTACCCAGAATCCCTTGCAAACCTAAAAAATTGTCAAAAAAACACATTTTCCTCACATTTCTGTGGTGGAAAGTTCTGGAATCTGCGTGGATCCACAAAATTCTACCCACCCCACATTCCCCAAAGTCTTTTGAGAAAAGCAGTACCTCACTTGTGTGGGTAGGCCTAGTCCCCGCGACAGGAAGCAGCACAAAACGCAACGTGGACACACCACATTTTCAAATTGAAAAATGACCCTTTTTTTGCAAAGTGCCTAGCTGTAGTTTTTTAACCCTAGCTCTGCCGGCACCTTGGGAAACCTAGCAAACCTATACATTTTTGAAAACTAGACACCCAGGGGAATCCAGGATGGGGTGACTTGACTGGCTCTCACCATGTTTTGTTACCCAGAATCCCTTGCAAACCAAAAGAATTGTCAAAAAAAACACATTTTCCTCACATTTCTGTGGTGTAAAGTTCTGGAATCTGCGTGGATCCACAAAATTCCACCCACCCCGCATTCCGCAAAGTCTTTTGAGAAAAACAGTGCCTCACTTGTGTGGGTAGGCCTAGTGTCCGCGACAGGAACCAGCGCAAAACACAACGTGGACACACCAAATTTTCACAGTGAAAAATGACCCTTTTTTTGCAAAGTGCCTAGCTGTAGTTTTTTAACCCTAGCTCTGCCGGCACCTGGGAAACCTAGCAAACCTATACATTTTTGAAAACTAGACACCCAGGGGAATCCAGGATGGGGTGACTTGACTGGCTCTCGCCAGGTTCCGTTACCCAGAATCCCTTGCAAACCTAACAAATTGCCCAAAAAAACACATTTTCCTCAAATTTCTGTGGTGGAAAGTTCTGGAATCTGCGTGGATCCACAAAATTCCACCCACCCCGCAGTCCCCAAAGTCTTTCAAGAAAAACAGTACCTCACTTGTGTGGGTAGGCCTAGTCCCCACGACAGGAAACAGCACAAAACGCAATGTGGACACACCACTTTTCACAGTGAAAAATGACCCTTTTTTTGCAAAGTGCCTAGCTGTAGTTTTTGAACCCTAGCTCTGCCGGCATCTAGGGAAACCTAGCAAACCTATACATTTTTGAAAGCTAGACAACATGGGGAATCCAGATAGGGGTGACTTGACTGGCTCTCACTAGGTTCTGTTACCCAGAATCCCTTGCAAACCTAAAAAATTGTCAAAAAAACACATTTTCCTCACATTTCAGTGGTGGAAAGTTCTGGAATCTGCGTGGATCCACAAAATTCTACCCACCCCGCATTCCCCAAAGTCTTTCGAGAAAAACGGTACCTCTCTTGTGTGGGTAGGCCTAGTCCCCGCGACAGGAAACAGCACAAAACGCAACGTGGACACACCACATTTTCACAGTGAAAAATGACCCTTTTTTTGCAAAGTGCCTAGCTCTAGTTTTTGAACTCTAGCTCTGCCGGCACCTAGGGAAACCTAGCAAACCTATACATTTTTAAAAACGAAATACCCAGGGGAATCTAGAATGGGGTGACTTGACTGGCTCTCACCAGGTTCTGTTACCCAGAATCCCTTGCAAACCTAAAAAATTGTTAAAAAAAACATATTTTCCTCCCATTTCTGTGGTGGAAAGTTCTGGAGTCTGCGTGGATCCACAAAATTCTACCCACCCCGCTGTTCCCCAAAGTCTTTCAAGAAAAAGGGTACCTCACTTGTGTGGGTAGGCCTAGTGCCCGCGACAGGAAACGGCACAAAACGCAACGTGGGCACACTACATTTTCACAGTGAAAAATGACCCTTTTTTTGCAAAGTGCCTAGCTGTAGTTTTTTAACCCTAGCTCTG
Organism: Calotriton arnoldi; assembly: GCA_963921515.1. Taxonomy (NCBI): domain Eukaryota; kingdom Metazoa; phylum Chordata; class Amphibia; order Caudata; family Salamandridae; genus Calotriton; species Calotriton arnoldi. The sequence goes on along the minus strand of CAWUFW010005859.1, from coordinate 558,891 downwards.
CCGGCGCCTAGGGAAACCTAGCAAACCTATTCATTTTTGAAAACTAGACACCCAGGGGAATACAGGATGGGGTGACTTGACTAGCTCTCACCAGGTTCTGTTACCCAGAATCCCTTGCAAACCTAAAAAATGATAAAAGAAAACAAATTTTCCTCACATTTCTGTGGTGGAAAGTTCTGGAATCTGTGTGGAAAAACAAAATTCCACCCACCCCGCATTCCACTAAGTCTTTCGAGAAAAACGGTACCTCACTTGTGTGGGTAGGCCTAAGGCCCGCCACAGTAAACAGCGCAAAACGCAACGTGGACACACCACATTTTCAAATTGAAAAATGACCCTTTTTTTGCAAGTGCCTAGCTGTAGTTTTTGAACCCTAGCTCTTCCGGCACCTAGGGAACCCTAGCAAACCTATATATTTTTGAAAACTAGACACCCAGGGAAATCCAGGATGGGGTGACTTGACTGGCTCTCACCAGGTTCTGTTACCCAGAATCCCTTGCACACCTAAAAATGTGTCCAAAAAAACACATTTTCCTCACATTTCTGTGGTGGAAAGTTCTGGAATCTGCGTGGATCCACAAAATTCCACCCCCCGCGTTCCCCAAAGTCTTTCAAGAAAAACAGTACCTCACTTATGTGGGTAGGCCTAGTCCCCGCGACAGGAAACAGCACAAAATGCAACGTGGACACAGCGTGGATTCACAAAAATCCACCCCCCGTTCCCCAAAATCTTTGGAGAAAAATGGTACCTTACTCGTGTGGGAGGCCCAAGTACCCACGACAGGCAAGGGCCCAAAACGTTTTGAGGAGACATCAAAATTACCTATCACAAAACGACCTGGTTTTGCAAGTGGGTCCCATGACGTTTTGGCCCGGGGCTCGGCGGCCACCTAGGGAAACCTACCAAACCCACACATTTATGAAAACTAGACAACCGGGGGATTCCAGGGAGGTATAGCTTGCGTGGATCCCCTAACGTTTTCTAACCTAGAATCCCCCGCAAACCTGAAATTTAGCTGAAATAATCACTTTTTCACACATTTTTGTGTTGGAAAGTTGTGGCATCACGGGCTGACACAAATTTCCTACCACCCAGTGTTCCCCCAGGTCTCCCGATAAAAGGGTGCCTCACTCGTAGTGGGAGGCCCAAGTACCCGCGACAGGCAAGGGCCCAAAACGTATTGAGGCGACATCAACATTGCCTATCACAAAACGACCTGGTTTTGCAAGGAGGTCCCATTACTTTTAGCCCGGGGCTCGCAGCCACCTAGGGAAACCTACCAAACCCACACATTTCTGAAAACTAGACAACCGGGGATTCCAGGAGGTATGGCTTGCGTGGATTCCCTAACGTTTTCTAACCTAGAATCTCTGCAAACCTGAAATTTAGCTGAAAAAATCACTTTTTCACACATTTTGTGTGGGAAAGTTGTGGCATCACCGGGCTGACACAAATTTCCTACCACCCAGCGTTCCCCCAGGTCTCCCGATAAAAATGGTGCCTCACTCGTGTGGGAGGGCCAAGTACCCACGACAGGCAAGGGCCCAAAACGTTTTGAGGCGACATCAAAATTGCCTATCACAAAACGACCTGGTTTTGCAAGTGGGTCCCATGACGTTTTGGCCCGGGGCTCGGCGGCCACCTAGGGAAACCTAGGAACGCTGGGTAGTAGGAAATTTGTGTCAGCCGGTGATGCCACAACTTTCCCACACAAAAATGTGTGAAAAAAGTAATGTTTTTATCTAAATTTCAGGTTTGCAGGGGATTCTGGGTAAGAAAACGTTGGGGGATCCATGCAAGCTATACCTCCCTGGAATCCCCCGGTTGTCTATATTTCAGAAATGTGTGGGTTTGGTAGGTTTCCCTAGGTGGCCGCCGAGCCCCGGGCCAAAAATTCATGGGACCCCCCTTGCAAAACCAGGTCGTTTTGTGATAGGCAATTTTGATGTCGCCTCAAAACGTTTTGGGCCCTTGCCTGTCGTGGGTACTTGGGCCTCCCACACGAGAGAGGCACCATTTTTATCGGGAGACATGGGGGAACGCTGGGTGGTAGGGAATTTGTGTCAGCCCCGTGATGCCACAACTTTCCCACACAAAAATGTGTGAAAAAAGTGATTTTTTCAGCTAAATTTCAGGTTTGCAGGGGATTCTGGGTAAGAAAACATTGGGGGATCCACGCAAGCCATACCTCCCTGGAATTCCCTGGGTGTCTATGTTTCAGAAATGTGTGGGTTTGGTAGGTTTCCCTAGGTGGCCGCCAACGCCGGGGCCAAAACCTCATGGGACCGCACTTGAAAACCAGGATAGTTTGTGATAGGTAATTTTGATGTTGCCTCACTAGGATTTGGGCCCTTACCTGTCGCGGGTCCTTGACCCACCCACGCGAGTGAGGTACCATTTCTATTGGGATAGTTGGAAAAAGGCGGGGGTAGGAAATTTGTTGTTTCTGTCTGCAGCGTGAAAATTTTGGCACAATAATGCAAGAAAAATGTGACAGACACAATTTGAGGTTTGCAGGACATTGTGGGTAAGATAACTTGTTGGGATCCACAAGAGAGACATCACCATGTACTCCCATGGGTGTTTAGTTTACGACAATATCTACAGTTGGTAGGTTATTGTTAGATGGAATGTACACCTTGGCAGAGAGACAAAAAGACAAAGATTACTGCACAGCCATCTATTCCTCAAGCACACACACATACTGGTTGGATTTGGCACGAGGGCGAGTGATGGTTCAGTATATAAAATTTTATTAACAAGAGATTTCACAAAAATGAAATGCTCTGTCAATAATTGAAAGGACAAAAAACTGAACCAGTGACTCGCAGCTCGTGAGCTGTAAAGCCACGTCAAGGCCCCAACCGCTTTACAGGCCATTCACACACCTTTCATACGTGATACACACAAGACCATTCACATTCACACCACCAGGCACGAAACCAACACATTACAACATTCACATAAAGGGACAAGGTACACCCGGCTTGAGAAAGACAGAAAAGACAAATATTTCTGCACAACCACCTATTCCTCAAGCACACAGACATACTGGTTGGATTTGGCACGAGGGTGAGTGATGGTTCAATATATACAGTTGTATTAACCAGAGATTTCACAAAAATGAAATGCACTGTTAATAATTGAAAGGACGAGAAACTGAACCATTGACTCACAGCTCGTGAGCTGTAAAGCCACGACAAGGCACCAACCTCTTTACAGGCCATTCATACACCTTTCATACGTGTGACACATACAAAACCATTCATGCCGCCAGCCGCGGGCCCAGCACATTACAACACTCACACCAGCAGACAGCGCCATTCAAGGGCCCATCACTTTCACATGCCCACATTCCTGACACAGCAACCACACCAGCTCACGGATTGCGTGGAGTGGCGTTTGGCTAGCAGTGTGTGTAGTGACCAGCAGCTAGTCACTACTCACACACCGCCAGCCAAGCGCCAGTCCACATACACCACCAGCCGAGCGCCAGTCCATGCACACCGCCAGCCAAGCGCCAGTCCACACACACTGCCAGACAAGCACCAGTCCACGCACACCACTAGCCAAGCACCAGTCCACGCACACCGCCAGCCAAGCACCAGTCCAGGCACACAGCCAGCCAAGCGCCGGTCCACGCACACAGCCAGCCAAGCGCCAGTCCACGCACACAGCCAGCCAAGCGCCACTCCACACACACCGCCAGCCAAGCGCCAGTCCACGCACAGAGCCAGCCAATCGCCAGTCCACGCACACAGCCAGCCAAGCGCCAGTCCACACACACCGCCAGCCAAGCGCCAGTCCAAACACAGCGCCAGCCAAGCGCTGGTCCACACACACTGCCAGCCAAGCGCCAGTCCAAACACACCGCCAGCCAAGCGCCAGTCCACGCACACCGCCAGCCAGGCGCCACTCCACGCACACCGCCATCACATTTAGGATTTTTTTATACAAAAAAGAAAACACAAACAAATTGCAAATAGACACAAATCTACTAACACAAAATCTGAAACTAAATACACTACACAAATGCCAACCTTGAAACTGAACAAAAAATATTAAACAATAGAGACCAGGCAGTTTACTTTACCACTCATGGATGCTCCCCAAAATTCTTTTGCATGTGGTACACTCTAAAACAAGCAGGCACACACAGTCCAGGGTTAGAAGGACACTCGGGGCTGTACATACGAGTCTCCTGCCGCGTACCTCTTCGCCAACAGACTCTACATCTCCTACTTTGAAAGTCTTTGGAGGGTGTGGGAGGAATGTGATCAGGAAAGTGGCGATCTTTCAATCTAGCCACATCCTCCACCACTCCAACTCTAGGATCACTTGCCTGTTCCACTACAACAAGGCTGCCTATTACAGACTCCTGAAACTTAGCAAAAGTCATCTTTGACTCAGGACAAGAATCCTTGAACACAATAAAAGCATTAAAGGTTGCCAAGTGGAAAAGATGGATAGCCAACTTCTTATACCAAATGTAAGCCTTACGAAGAGCAGTGTATGGTTCCAACCTCTGATCTACTCTATCAACACCACCCATGTGCCTATTATAGTCTAAAACGCACACAGGTTTGTGCGCTTCAGCAACCTGACCCCAAACAGTCACAGGTGAAGTGCTTTCATCATGGATGGTAGTCAGCATGTAGACATCTCTCCTGTCTGAAAACTTCAGAGCTAGAAGTTCCTCGCAACGCAACGCACTGCACTGTCCCCGCACAAGCTTTTGACAAACAAGTTCTTTTGGGAAACCTTTACGGTTAGAGCGGATTGTGCCACAAGCAACAGTGTTCACTTTGGCCAATTCCCTGAACAACTGCACACTAGTGTAGAAGTTATCTACATATAAATGGTGGCCTTTGTTAAAAAGTCCTCTACCAAGTTCCCACACAATTTTCTCAGTCACTCCAAAAGTGGACGGACAACCAGGGGGGTTAATCCTGGATTCCTTACCGGTGTACACCCTGAAATTAGAGACATATCCAGTCCTACTGTCACACAGCATATACAGCTTAATTCCATAGCGTGCCCTCTTACTAGAAATGTATTGCCTAAAAACCAAGCAGCCCTTGAACAAGACCAAAGACTCATCCACTGCTATTTCTTTCCCTGGAGCATAGATCTCAGAAAATCGATCAACAAAGTGATCAATGACGGGCCGAATCTTAAAAAGACGGTCACACTCAGGGTGATCTCGTGGCAACGCTAAACCATTATCGACAAAATGCAGCATCCGAAGCAGAAGCAAATACCTATCACGACTCATGACTGCCGGAAATATAGCCAATGCCATCAAGGGACTAGTAGACCAATATGAAGACATTGATGGCTTCCTTAGCAAGCCCATCAAAAAAGTTAAACCCAAGAACTTCTTCATCTCTTCCAGGTTTGTGGGAGTCCACCGGGTAGCTCTAGAGTGGGGCTTAAGGCTGGCACTGTTGTCCCTCCAAAACTGTTCGGCATACAAATTAGTCTGCTCAACAATCTCTGCCAAAAACACATCGTCCATAAACAACTGAAAAAAATGTATCGGCAAACATTTTTCTGTATTTACTCTACCCCCTGGAACACCAGTAAAGTCTGGCAATGCCGGCTGCACCATGCCTGGGGCAACCCAGAGGTCATCACTTCCAACTGGAAGCCTTGCAGCCCCAAGCTGCAGCCCAGATGCCTCTTGCTGCACTTTCGGCACATCAATGTCCTCCTCTAAAACAGGCACTTCATCCGCACTAAGAGTAGCTTCATCCGCACTGAGAGTAGCTTGATCATCCGATAACTCCATGTGGAGAGAAAACTCACTGCCTGAATCTTCCGCTCCCTCCTCTGCCTCAGATGCAGAGTCAGTCTCTGAACCATGGTCAGAGGAAGACTCAAAGAGCATACCAACAACCTGCTGAGCAGTAATCCTGCGGCTAGCCATTATCCTTACTAAGAAAGGAGACTGCACAAACAAGTCAACAACAACCAACACTGTGCAAAATAAGTAAGTAAAACAATGTGTGCCTTTATCACAAAGATCTATATACTCAAACTATACAATTTACTTGCAAGAGACAGCTACACTCACCAGCACCTACTCTGCAAAGAGACAGCAAAAACCAACGATATCCCACTAGAAAGAAAAAAACAAAACCAATTACTCACAAGACAACAAAATACATATCGAGCACAAATGCAAAAAGTTTTTGACACTCAAAAACAGAAGCCAAACATACTGCTATTATTACACCATTTGCAAAAACACATTCATGCAGAGAAATGAAACTCATTTACATTGTACAAAAAAAGTCTCTTACCAAACACAAGCAACTACACAAACAGCAGAACCAAAAGTAACGAAACCGCAACCTGGAACAGTCTAAAGAGCAAAAGCTTTCAACTAGAACAAAAAGGGAGAAATAAAACATTACAATTGCAATTCACAAGAAATAAAACAATTAACATTATAAGACGCTATATCACTACCCAAATGGTCAATCTGCCAGATGGGCCTTCAAATAGGGCTGTGAAAAATGGGGGGTGAACTTGCCCAAGGGATCGGGTGAGCTTGTCTGAGGGTGGGGCAGAAAACAGCAGACAGAAATGTGCCCCCTTGCAAAAGAAATAAATCCCTGGTGCCTAGTAGGGTTTTCTGCCTCCCCCTCCCGCCTAGGGCAAAAAGGCCAAAAAGGGGCAGATCTGTCCCCAGGAGGGGCAGAAAAACATTAACCACATTTTACCCCCTTGAAAGCAATCATGTCACTTCCATTACACACAAAACAAAATCCCTGGTGCCTAGTGGGTTTTCTGCTCCCCCCGGGAGCAGAAAGGCCAAAACAAGGGCCGATCTGCCCCCAGGGGGGGCAGAATACACATTAAAAAATGCCCCCCCCCTCGGCAGCGACCCTTGCCCAAGGGGTCGCTTCCATTTAAATTTTAAAGAACTCCCTGGTGTCTAGTGGGGTATTCTGCCCCCCCTGGGGGCAGAAAGGCCAAATACACGGGCCGATCTGCCCCCAGGGGGGGGCAGAATACACATTTTTTTTAAATGTGGCCCCTGGAAGCAACCCTTCCCCAAGGGGTCACTTCCGATTTGTTTTTTAAAGTATCCCTGGCTCTAGTGGGCTTTTCCGCCCTCCCTGGGGCCAGAAACACCAAAAAACCCAGGCAATCTGTCCCTGGGGGGGCAGAAAAGTTGTAAACAAATTGTGCCCCCTAAGGAAGCGACCCTTGCTCAAGGGGTTGCTTCCTTTACATAATTAAAGGACTCCCTGGTGTCTAGTGGGGTTGTCAGAAAGGCCAAATACACGGGCCGATCTGCCCCCAGGGGGGGCAGAATACACATTTTAAAAAAATGAGGCCCCTGGAAGCGACCCTTCCCCAAGGGGTCGCTTCCATTTTTTTAAAGAAAAGATCCCTGGCTCTAGTGGGCTTTTCTGCCCCCCCCCCCCCCCCTGGGGCCAGAAACACCCAAAAACCCAGGCGATCTGGCCCCGGGGGGGGGGCAGAAAAGTCTAACCAATAAGTGCCCCCTTAAGGAAGCGACCCTTGCCCAAGGGGTTGCTTCCTTTTACTAAAAAAAACCATCCCTGGTGCCTAGTGGGGGCATTCCTGCAGCACGATCGTGACGCTGTGCGCGATGGTGCTGCAGGAATGCCCTGTATTGAGACATCAGGGGAGAGGAAATACTCTTTCCTCTCCCCCAATGCCTCAATACATTACAAATTCCCCCCCCGCGCCACCGGAGCACACAAACTTACCGGCTCCTCCTGGATGCGCTTCCTGATGACGTCGGCGTGCGCTGACGTCATGGGATTGCGGGGGGGGTCGGGGGTGGCAGCGGAAACTCTTCCGCTGCCATCCCCCTTTGTGGGGGCTAGATGGGCTGCCCATGGGGGGTGCGCCAGCGCTTCCCCCATGGGTGGGTGCCATGACGGAGCGGTTCCGTCATGAGCACACGCCCACCATGGCTCATGACGGAACCGCTCCGTCATGAGCATAGAAGGGGTTAATCCAGGATGATTTAATCAACTAGTCAGTGTTTGTTGTGTTTATCGAGGAACTCTTTTCAATCCATTGAGCTCCACATGGACACGTAGATCGCGGTTACAATGTACAAGTCATGGCTACTGCCGATGGCTAGAGCTTTGGAATGCATACTCCTGCCATGACTTAAATTTAATAAGTTATTCGATTTGCAGAATGAATAATTCATTTAACTGACTTAGTTATTGAATTTACTTTATGTTATAAAATTTGTGACAAAATGGTTTATTGCGGAAGTTGAATGGGTTAGATGATCATTTGTTCCAATGTCAAAGACGTGACTCCACTTACTACAATGTCCTGTACTGTATATAATTTACATATACAAAATAAAATAAATACTCCTATTTTGCTGTGCGTTTCAAAGCCTGATCATCAAGTCTAAGACATTTTATCAGCTTGCAGTTCATTTGGGGATCCGACGGTTCTAGCCCTTGCAGTACAGCACCTCTACATGTCATTCCTCTGTCAATAAGGGCTTTTCTTAATAAAATGGCTTGTGCTGTATGAAGTTTAGGGCATATGCAGATTAGATGGCTGAGATCCTCTTTTTTGCTACCACAAAGTCGGCATGCTATAGGCCCTCTATATATCCAGGTTGGCTGGTCCGCTATTGACGGTAGCTTTCCAAAGAGGAATCCCATCAATTGTTTTTTTAGATGTACCGAATATGTGAGATTTAGGTAAGGTAAGGTTTTTTAATTATTAATCACCATCCAAGCGTGTGATCTATGGCTAAAGGTGTTTTTTTATCAATAAGCGAGGAATGAAGATTTGCATCTTTGTTTATGACTTGCTTGAAAGTTGTAAAGGGAAGATTTTTATTCCACAGCTCAGCACTGCATGTAGTTGTTAGCGCTTTATAAAGATATTGATTGTACACTAATTTTTTATCATTTTCAAGTTCTGTCCATAATACCTTGTAAAGTGAGGAGCACGCTGAATTTTGTTTCAGTCGGTACCACACCTTTATTGTGGTGTACATTCTCCCTATTTTTTCATTAATGAGCACAAATTCAAGTCGCACCTGCGCCTGTGAAGATGTCTGTGGCAGTTGAAAAACCATTTTGTAAGTGGTAGCTAGCAGCTTGTTCAAGAGAGGGGAATCTTTGCTGTGTAGCGCGATGCTGGCGCACGATATTGTCGGTAGCATTTTTGACACTATCACAGTAATCAATGGTTTGAAGGATGGGCCATCCAGTTTTTTGCCAGAGTCCTAAAAGCAAATGCAAATGCACTGGTTCTCTGTGCCATGTAATTTTTCTACTGTTGATGGATTAATCTATTGTTGATGTAAAACCCCAGGTATTTGTAGCTGGTTACTTCCTCCAGTGGTTTACCATCTAACCAGATATTCTGCTGGGTGCTAGGGCAATTGCTAATGCACATTGTTTTGGTTTTAGATGCATTGATTTCTGATTTGTTAGCTGTTATAAATTCCATCATTTCAGTAAGTGACTTTTGGAGGCCGACCTTAGTTAAGCTCATTAGAACCACATCATCTGCATATGAAAGATGTGATAAAGATAGCTTTGCCAGATGCTGTGGATGGGAATTGATCTTGTTAAGCCGTTGCGTCAAATCAGACATAAACAGATTGAAAAGGTGCGGCGCCAGCACACATCCTGGTTTCAAGCCCTTGTGTGTGTTAAGTTTTTTTGATACTCTGGAGACGTCACCCAGCTTTACTCTTAGCCAGGTTTGGTAGTAGAATAACATAATAGCTCTTAGTAGTCTTTTGGGTATATTACAGTTTTGTTAAATAACTTTATTCGGTTATTACAACCATCAAAGCATCAACCAACAGCCCAAACATAAAAATGACAATAACAATACACAGATATATATACAATAGTAGCAGCAAAAATGTCCATGTTTAAAGTGCACAATGCTTCAGAATTAGATTCAATAATAGCAGCAATATATGATATCTACTCTCAACGGTAAAAGACCCTGATGTAAAGTGCCGGATGGTTTAAAACTATATATAAAACTAGGCTACAAACAGTACCATAAAATCACACACCAAATAAAACAATACAAGATAAAACAGTTCGTTAATATAAGTAAACGATAAAATGCAATTCATGATCTTTACACTGGTCACATTTTTAAAATTGCATTGCGCTTGTACCAAACTGCCTCTAAAAATGTACTAACAGCTACAACAATTCTAGGGAGAGGTCAGTTTTAAAATCCTTAGTGCTATTTGGTATTGTGCAATCCCCAGTTCGCGACAAATTGGAATAATCCACCTCCTACGAGGGGAGGAATACTCCGGACAGAAAAATAGCAAATGTGATTACAGTTCTATATCTAAGTTTTTTCCACAGGTGCTGTCCGTCCACGCTGTCAAAGGCTGCTTTTAAATCTATGAAGCAGAGATGCAGTTTTTGTTTTTTCTGCTTGCATGTTTTTGCTATTAGGGAGAGAGTTAAAATATTTGTCATCATTCCGATTCCTTTTCTAAAGCCTTTCTGGTTACTGGGATATTAGTAGCAGATGATGGATCATGTAGTAATTCGGAAAAACATAATTATATCAAAACGCCACGGTCACAAAATTGCATAATTCCAGTGGCCGTGCTCATGCCTCCTTTTTCCTTCCACCCCATTTACCTTGTCTTTCTCTCTTACCTTTTCCGTCCTTCTTGTTCTCTCGCTATCCTTTTCTTCCTTTCTACTTCCTGCTCTTTCTCTGTCCCTCACTCTCTATTGTTCTCTGCCCGTCACTCTCTCTTTTTTGTCTCTGACTCTTACCTCCCCTCTCCTTTCACTCTTATTGACTTCTACTTTTACCTCAGACTCTGTTTCCATTTATCCACATATTTTTTCTTCCCTCTTCTCTTCTTCTCTCTTTCACATTCTTTCTCTCTCTCTTGAATCTGCCTTTCACTTTGTTTCTCTTAATTTCTCCTTGTCTCTGTTTCTCTTCCTCTTTCTTATCCCCTCTCTTCCATCCCACTCAGCGTCTGTATTTCGCACTCCACTCTCCCTCTCTTTTTATAGGCCCTGGCAGTCTTACTCTTTTTACTCCCTCTCTCATTGGGTTTCTCTCAATTTTTCTCTCCTCAATCTTTTTCTCTGCCTGTATTATTCCTCACTCCCCTTCAATAGCTCTTTTATTCTAACCTTCTCTTATCCCCTCATCCTTTCTCTTCCTCTCTTTCTATTTCCCTCGTTTTAATTCTTTATGTTACTTTTTACTTAACCCCTTCGCTGCTAGGCCTCCACCGTGCTAAGCCTTTTTTTGGCTTGGGGTAGTTCACGCTCAGGCCCTTTTTGTCCACATAAGGTATCCATGCCAAATTTGCGTCCTTTTTTCTAAAATCCTGGGGATTCTAAAGGTACCTAGGGTTTGTGGATTCCCCTGGAAGGCACCAAGAAACCAAAATACAGATTTTTTTTTTTTTGGGTTGGGGGGGGAAATGTGCTGCAGAAGAATCCATCTGTTTTTTTCCTGCAAACGGCATCAACAAAGGGTTTCTAGTGGTAAAATCTCCATCTACCCAGCTTTCAGGAACAGGCATACTTGAATCAGAAAACCAAATTTGTCAACACAGTTTTGGTATTTTACCGGGACATAGCCCATTTTTCATGTTTTTTGTGCCGTCAAGCTCTTTCCAGTTAGTGGTAGAAACAGGTATGAAACCAATGGTGGATCCTGGAAAGTTATATATTTCGAAAAAGTAGACAAAATTCTAAATTCAGCAAGGGGTCATTTGTGTAGATCCTTCAAGGTTTTTTTCTATAGACAGTAACAGTTGAAATAAAAAAATATTGAAATTGAGTTGAAAAAAACAGCCATTTATGTCTACATTTTCTTCTGCAACTTCTTCTAAGTATGGTAGATTTTCAAAAGCAATATACCCTTGCGTTTGCTGGAGCTTTCTGGTTGCAGGGATATATAGAGCTTGTAGGTTCTTCAAGAAGCCGAGGTTCCCAGAGCCAATACTGAGCTGCACTTTGTAATGGTTTTTCATTGTGTACCGGGTATACAGCAATTCAATGGGTAAAATCTAAGGAGTGAAAAATAGGTATCAAGGAAACCTATAAATTTCCAGAGTGGGCATAAGATATGGAGTTTAGGAGCAGTGGTTATTTGCACATCTTTGAAATGTGGGTACCCATACCAGCATGTGAATTACAGGGATTTCTCAAAATAACTACTTTCTTAAACACTGTCTTACATTTGGACGGTGTAAATTCAGAGAAAGACGATTGATAATAACACTTGTTCTACTATTCTGTATTTCACAAAGTCTCCCACTAAAAATAGTACCTCACTTGTGTGGGTAGGCATAGTGCCAGGGACAGGAATGTGCCCAAAACGCAACATGGATACATCAGAATTTTCCACTGAAAACTGACCCTTTTTTGCAATGTGCCTAGCTGTGAATTTTGGGTCTTACCTCAGTCGGAACCTAAGGAAACCTAGCCAGCCTGTACATTTTTGAAAACTAGACAATTAGGAAAATCTAAGAGTAGGTGATTTGTGTGGCTCTCACCAGGTTCTGTTACCCAGAATCTCTTGCAAACCTCAACATTTGTTTAAAAAACACATTTTCCTCAAAATTCTGTGATGGAAAGTTCTGGAATCTGACAGAAGCCACAAACTTTCACCCACCCAGCATTCCTCCAGGTCTCCCGATAAAAATGGTACCTCACTTGTGTGGGTTGGCCTAGCGCCTGTAACAGGAAATGCTCCAAAACAAAACATGGACGCATCACATTTTTCCACCGAAAACTGAGCCTTTTTTTCCAATGTGGGTAGCTCTACATTTTGGACCCTGGCTCAGCCGGCACCCTTGGAAAACTAGCCAAACTGTACATTTTTAAAAACTAGACACTTAGGGGTATCCAGGGTGGGCTGACTAAAAAATGGTGTACCATTTACGTGGATGTCAATCTCTAATGAAGCTTTTCAATGTGTAAAAGATTTAATTATCAATGCTCTTGTGTTGTCATCTTACACATCGGGGCAAAAATGTTTTCTCACTGTTGATGCTCGCCAGTATGTTTTGTTACCCATAATCCCTTGCAAACCTCAAACATTTTCCTCACATTTCTGTGATGGAAAATTCTGGAACACATCAATCTTGCTGTATTTCAGACCCATCAATATAGATAGGCTGAAGTTCACATGATTAGGCGTGCTTAATATTTTCGGGTGTTGTGTGTTCTTCTTCATTTAAATTGTTTCTGATACAGGATTGTTGGATCTATGCTTCTCCTCTATCTTGATTGACTTTGTTTTCACTTATATTATTACATATTTTGCCTTATTAATTTTGTCTGGGAATCATTCTCTCGTTGCTTTCTGGTATTATGCACACATTACAACTACTGTGTCGGTGTACTTTTTGTGTTGATTAGAATAAAGTTTTAAGTAACTCCATTGACTAAAGGTGCTTATAGGACACTCATTCCTTTCTTTTAGGTAACATATACTGAACTTTAACTGGGAAGAACTCTGCACACAATTCTAACCTATGGGTTTAGGACAAGTCTTACAATCTTGTGGTAAGCAATTTAGTATTTGAAAGATTAACCACCAGATATTGATATGAACACACAATCTATTAGGTGCAGTTTGGTGAAAGATGAGATTCCTTGATAGGGGAATAAAAACCCCACAGTTTACTCATAAGTCATTTCTTCTTTTGAACAAATAAGCATTTTTTCTATGTTTTACTGATACAGAGCTACTAGGATGTACCCAATAAACAAATTAGTGTAGTTGTACAGGGTTACTTACATTTGTTTAGATGTTTAACAAGTGTGGCTAATAATACTTTATTTCCCATGAATGAAGGTGTAGTATAATGCTGGAAACATGAGACTCCAATTTCCTATATAAATTGTATTTATCAGTCTGATTCTATAGCTTAAATCATCGCCATACTCAAGACACATTTTAAACACTTGTGTGTACTATTATCTGTGTTTGATGTGTTTTCACACAAACTATGGTCAATGTTGATATTACCTTATGTATTGTTTGCTCCATGTTGCTTTTAATTAGTCAATCGTTATGTTCCTTTTATGTGCACATAATGTTATGATTTATGGGTGCTATTTGTATATATTGTCTGCTTGCTTATAAAAAAAAGTTTAAAAAAAAGAAAAGGGGGCAGGGTAGGAATATCCTGACCCCACCTGGGGTAAAAATAATTTTCAAAAACTATTTTTGCTGCAGACCCACGGGTAGATCTTCGAATCTGCGGCAACAAAAAAAAAAAAGATGAAGCACGGGCTCCAGTGCTTCGTTTACTATACAATCATGAAGGGGGTCCGTTGCGGACCCCCGGCCTTGGGGACCACCACCACCCCGGGGCAAATTTCAACAAAGGAGAGGGGCCACTCGGCCCCCCTCCTGGAGCCCTAGATGGCCCTGGGAACCACCATCTCCCAGGGCCATCTCCTGCAATGTCCCGGGCTGCCCACCCCCGGGACATTGCAGTTTGCTATGGCATGGTGGGAGCAGTGCCATAGCAAACAGTGTGCTCCGCTTTGAGCAAATGAGAGCCTTTTGCTCTTGCTTGCTCAAAGCGAAGTACACTTTGCTTTTAAATACAGGAAGCTGCATGTCAGCAGTTCCGTGTGTAAAAGCAATGCCAGCTCCCGCACGAGACGGGGAGCCTGCCGAGACCAAGGGGGCCTTTAGGCTCCCCGTGTTCCCCACCAAAGTGGACTGGCCCCGGGATGGGGTCCCCAGGGCTGAAAATGGCCCAGGACTGGGGCCGTGCGACCCCCCTCTCTTTTTTTTAAATAAAAAAAGGGACAGGCCCTTGTGGATGGGGTACCCGGGGCCCAAAATGGTCCAGGGAAGGGGGGGAGCTTCATAAAAAATAGAAAAAAATGCAAATCGCCAGAGGCCCCATCCCCTATCTCCACCACTCTGCAAACACACCTGCTGGCTCACTGCTGGTTGGGGGATGAAGTCTCATTGGCTGCTCAGGGTCCTTAGAGGTCAACAAGACCTCCTGTAACCTCCAGTAAGCCCTACACAGTGGGATTGCTAGGAGGTGTTTGGAGGCCACACCCTCTTTCTCCACCGCTCTGCAAATGCACCTCTCAGTGCATTTGCAGAGCGCAGGTGGGGGGATGAGGGCCCCTTGCCTCCTGAGGGCCTATGGACAAAAGTGGTCTTCTTTCCCCAAGCAGCAGTGTGCCAGGAGACGCGTTTTCAGAGTGGTGGAGAAAGGGGGTGTGGCCTCTGACGATCTCTCAGCAATCCAGCTGTGTGGGTCTTACTGGAGGTAACAAGGTAACAGGAGTGCTAGTTGGCACCCAACGACCCTCAAGTGCCAAGGGAACTTCATCCCCCAACTAGAAGTGTGCTAGGGAGCACGTTTGCAGAGTGGTGGAGAAAGGGGGTTGGTCACCAAAAACCTCTCAGCAAACCCACTGTGTAGGATTTTCTGGAGGTAACAGGAGGGGTAGTTGGCCCCCAAGGATCCTCAACAGCCAAGGGGACTTCATCCTCCTACTAGTAGTGTGCCAGGATGCACGTTTGCAGAGTAGTGGAGAAAGGGGGAGTGGCCTCCTACCATGTCTCAGCAATCCTGCTGTATGGGACTTACTAAAGGTAACAGGAGGGGTAGTTGGCACCCAAGGACCTCTTTGGGGGCCAACTACCCCTCCTGTTATCTCCAATAAGTCCCACACAGCGGGATTGCCAAGAGGTCTTCGGAGGCCACACCGTCTTTCTCCACTACTCTGCAAACGTGGCTTGTGGTGCACTACTGGTTGGGGGATGAAGTGCTCTTTACTCCTGAGTGTCCTTGGGGGCCAAGACGCCCTCCTGTTACCAACTGTAAGTCCACCACAGCAGAATTCCTGAGACCTGGTCGAAGGCCCAGCCCCCTTTCTCCTCCACTCTGCAAACGCGACTACTAGTTAAAAAACCATACAAATTCACTGAAAAAAACAAAGGTTACAGGGACGTTATAGTTAGGAATTAGCATTTAAAAAACCTTAGAAATTCACTGAAAAAAACAAAGGTTACAGAGACGTTATAATTAGGCTCAGGTTTCACTCATACACAACAAATGAATTTCAGCAGTTATAGTTACCTGAGCTAACCAACTTTTGCCGCCTCAATGCACTGCTTATTACCTCACATATTATATCACTCATGACATGGTCAGTGACATCACTGAGGACATCACTCATGAGATCTCAAATGACATCACTGATGACACATCCACAGAATCTCTGACCACCCACTCACACCCCAAGATAACCTTTCATACACCCACTCCAACTTCCACACTACCATTCTCAAAACTAGGCCTGGGCAGAGTTCGCGGAGTTCTGCTACGTGGATCTCCGCGAACTGACGTAAAAATTCAGGGGAGTTCCGCAAACGGCAGAGTACGGCGTGAACTGCTCTTCATGCTGATCTTCCTGCCGCTCGGGTAGAAACTCTAACCGAGCTGCAGCTCGCATTTACCAACTTACCGTTGGAGAGCACGAGCGGGGAAAAAAGTCTGCTGTGCTACATGGAGCAGAGTTTTCTGCACTAACAGAGCTCCACGGAGTGCGGAGTGCAGAGTGCAGAAAACTCTGCAAACTCTGTGAATGGAGTGGAGTTCACTGCCCAGGCCTACTCAAAACCATTGACACTCCCATACCAGTACTTGCACACCCACTCACTGATTTATAGGTCTACACACACATCCACTCAGTCACCCATGCAGCTTCTCATACACCAACTCACGCACTAATACAGCCACTGATATATCCACTCATACACCCATACAGCCACTCACACACTGTCAGTCACCATTAGAGATACTCACACACCTACCCACTCACCCATAAAGTCAATCACACACCCACTTACTTACCTATATAGTTATACACACACCCACCCACTTATTTATACAGATACTAACACATACTTACTCACCTATACAGTCACTGACACAAGCACACACTCACCCATACAGCCACTCTCACAATCATTCACTCATATACTCCAACACTCACCTATACTGCCTTTCACATATGCAGTTACTCACCCATATACCACGGACACATCCATTTACTCACTGACACAGCCCTACACACACTCAGCCACCCATACAGCCCCTCACAGATACACTTACTAACCCCTACAGCCACTGACTCACCCACTCACTCATCCATGCAGGCAGTCACACACCCCCTCACCCACCCACAGACACTCATACTTCCAAACAGGTACTTAGACAACCAATCAATCAACCATACAGCCACTCATGTACCCACTCATGAACCCATACAGCCACTTAGACACCAACTGACAGACTGATACACACATTCACACAGCCTAATCACTCACCCATACATTCACTGAAACACCAAATCACTCACTTATACAGTAAGTCACGCACCCACTGAATCACCTATACAGGCACTCATAAACCTACTGATTCATCAATACACTTTGGTATACATATTTAACACTCATAAACTTTTTAAAAACACTCACAGTCACTGGATGATGTCATGAGTGATGTCATCTGAGATGTCATCAGTGATGTCACTGACCATGTCATAAGTGATGTAATATGAGAGGTCATAAGCAGTGCATTGTGGGGCGCGAGTTATAGTTAGCTCAGCTAAGTATAACTGCTGAGTTTCTCTGGTTTTATACAAGTGAATCCTGAGCCTAACTATAACGTCTCTGTAACCTTTGGTTTTTTCAGTGATTTTTTCCAAGGTTTTTTTATTCCATTTCCTAACTATAACGTCCCTGTAACCTTTGTTTTTTTCGGTGAATATATATATATTATCTTCAAGCAGTGGCGGTTTCTGAATGAGGGCGTCGGGGCTCCGCCCCCTTTACTTTAACCCCCCAGAGTCAGCAATTGCAAACGTGAAAACAAAGTATTTATCTGGTTAAAAAAAAATACTCGCACCTCTTGCTGGGGGCCAGGGCTTGTTGTTATGATGACTGTGATGAGTCACATGACACACTGATAGTGATGCCTCGGCATCACGCTGATGCATTGAATTCCCTATGGACTTGCCCAGAGCCAATAGCATTTGCTGGACTGACGAGCTCACAGTCCTGAGGTCTGTGAGGTCATCAGCTCAGCAAAGACATAGCCCCGAGGACCAGTCTCCACCCCTAATGACGTGAGAGTAAAGTTAGCCCTGTGCACTTCAGGCTGAAGCCCTATAGTGCCAGGGGCTTCAAGTCAGTCAGGGAGTGGAGAGAATGGTCACCCCACCCTTTCCCAACTTGTCACAGGGGATGGGTCTATCCCTGTGACGAGTTGGGAAAGGGTGGGGTTGAGGCTGCAGGCAGGCAGGAAGCTAAAAAATTGATTCTGCGCAGTTTGTCTTCAAGACTTTTGAAGACTCACTGCACAGACTTGAGGTGTGCTTCCCGCGCTGCTAGTTGCAGGCCTGTGTCGTGTGTGGATGCCATGATTTGCAGCTCCTGGTGTCTGCCAAGAGCTGAGGACGAAGCAGACAAGTGGGTGCACACCCTCAGGTGCGTGTCAGCATCAACAGACTCCCTGATTGGACTGTTCATCACCAAGATGACAAAGAGAACAGTGACAGAAAGAGATAGCACAGTCAAGTTAATGGAAAACAGTTCAGCGACTCAACAGGCAAGAAAAAGTGTGCATATCTTCTTTTGCCTCTAATTATTTTGCACTGTGTATGCACACCCTTGCTAGTGCATCCTCACTGCTGCACATGCTAGAAATTGGGGCTCAGAGTATGGCTATTTTGGGCTCTTTGCCTCTCTTCTTCCCCACCTAAAAATCTGGTGCACTGCGGTGAGATCAGCAAGCGCATTCACCTCTTTATTTTCTAAACCAGGGAGCTTAAAAGTAGGACTGGGCCCCTTGTTTCAAGTCACTGTAGAAAGTTAAAGACTTGAAGGGCCAGTCATCACATGTTATTAAAGCACTGAAATATGCAGGCTACACCAAATTCACACAAGCGTTAACTAAATGTGTGAAAATAATGCATTACAGGACTGAAAAATTAACACATTCGATTCTTGCTGCACCTTTTAAAATTATTTGAAACACTTCAGAAAAACCTGTATGATGCCAATGTGGGCATATTTTAGTGCCTGCAGACTTGATTTTCAGAGAGCTGCATGCTTATTGTCATTACGAACTTTTGCATGTCTTTGGGGTCAGGGTACACCGGGGTGCTTCATAATTTACTAATTGAACGCTAAAAAATAGGATCCATTTCAGTTTAATTTAAGACTAATAATATCATTTGGACTTGCAGAAATTTTATGACAAAGATAGATACGTGGCTTACCTGACCAAGCAAGGTCTAGAATGTCTGGAGAGATGTATTGTTCACATACTTCGTTTTCTTTCTATGTAGGTTGTAGCCTGACATCTGGCATCTAACATCTAGCCAAATTATGCTGCCTGTTCCATTGGAAATAGAGCATTGGCTATAACTCCATGTGCACCATGCTTCTAGAGCTGTGTACTTGTGTGTATCCTGCAGTCATTTCCATAGCTGTGCTTCTGGATGGCTTCCACACACCCATGGGGTGCTACTGGAGTTGTGCACATCAGTGCACCCCCGGCCTCCTAGAGCTCCTGACAGGCCTACATACTCCTGTGTAACTTTGCCATTCTAAGATTTGTACAACTTGGAACGATTTCCAGAGTTGTGCTCCACAGTTCCCTGGAGCCATTTCAATACATGTGCTTCTGTCCACTCGCAGGGCTACTGCTAGGCTGCACATTTCTCCGTCCTTTGAGACCATTTCCACTGTTCTCTCACTGAAGTGCTGCAGAGCTGCATATTGCTCTGTACATTGGAACCATTTTAAGGACTGGATTAACAGATAAATTGGGTGGACAGGAGAAGATCTGTTTATGCTCCTGTACAGCTGCTGAGGCAGCTCCAGGGCTGTGGGATTTTGTAGACTCCAAAGTCGCATCTATAGCAGTCTGCAGAATTGTTGCTGCACAAAGTTTAATTTTGTTTTTGCCTTTTAAATGTACTTGAAGCAGTTTCTTCCTTCATTGCTCCCACACCAAACCCATTCTCCTACAGCGCTGTATGTACTCAGAGGGCTAGGAAAGTCTGTAGAAGCAGCGATTCATACACAATTGCCTTTCATGGCTCAATTTTTTTGTTTTCATTACTTTATTTTTCTATCTTTTACATTTATAACCAAAGAATAACGTATGGATTGTAAATATGATATTACTTAATTTTTCACTCTGCGTTATCATTGGAAGGAGGGCCTGGCGGTGTAGCTCTTGTGAAGGGCATCTTATCAATGTCACTCTTAAAGGGATTTTATTTTCCACAGGTGCAAAGGGGATTTCAAAGGAAACCTCTAAACGGTTACCTTTCCTCAGCTATTTTCTCCTTCTTCCTCCAGGATCATCCTCCAAACAAGGGTTCACTGTTTGGCGCTCTTATCAATACTCCTTCCTCTTCCCATTACACTAAAGGTCTGTATGGCAGGACCAGTCCTGCTACTCTTTCAGAATGAGTCAGATCTGCAAATCAAGTGTGTTGACATCCAAGATTGGGTCTGATAGTGAGTCATTCCAGTATCAGCTTGAGATAACCTGTGGTCTTGTTTTTCTCCAAGAGATACCACCATAACATTGCATTAGAAAAACTAGCCTCCACCTGGATCTGTGTCCAGCAAATAGAAGCTCTTGTGACCTCTGAGGATGGGCCTACTTGAGCAATTAATTTTAGTAACTTGTGCCACTCGGAATTGGTGTGAGGTACCTTTACCCCATGACCTTCCAGGAAGAATCTCTCACTTGGTGGTCTTCACTTCATGGTGCCTCAGGATGGTCCTCATAGAAAACTTGTTTGGAAATATTCTGCAGTCTGTGGTGCCCAAGGTGGAGACGCTTGTTCCATTGAGTCACCAGGTGATCCCTTCACTCCTGTATTCCCAAAGGTGAAGCCCCTCCTAGAATCGGTGTTGAGGTGGATAATGCAATCTGTGGTGCCAAGTGTGTTTTGACGTGTGAACACCTTGTTAATGGAACCTTCTAGAAGATGTTTTAGGTTGTACACTACCTTCCATTTTATCTGAGAGTTTTCTTTAAAAATAATGCAGGCTTGATTCCTCTCTCTACCTTCCCTTTTAGAATATGTGGTACTTTAGAGTGCACACTTCATTTCGCGATGCTCCAATGTGAACTGCTCCCTCCATGTGAAGGAAGTGACCCGTTTAGGGCCACCCGGGTCACCACTGACCACCTCTCATCCTTCCATAACCAAATGAAAAGTCAGAGAGACAGTGGAGATTATACACCAATAGCTGTTTATTCGTATACACTCAGAGCGGAGCCCCATCTGTACAGTCTCTGGGAGTGCTACAGAGGGAACTGAAGATCAGCAAGCATAGAGATACATTATGTACATTTCATGATTGGTTAAAAATACGCCCACAGTGGAAATTTCCAGGCACGTGCAGCTAGACAGTAAAATACAAAAAAAACACTTCTGCTCTCGAAACCCAGCACACTCCAAAGCCGTTGCACCTTGAGCTGCGATAACACTACCAGACAGATGGGATAGGGCCTCTATCTAATGGGAAAGCTATGCGCTGGCATTCACAGTTATTCATTACAGAAACAAAACTCAGCAAAGGGCATTTCTCAGAAATAGCAAAGGATTAGTTTCGATCATCTTTCAAAATGGAGTCTGAACAGAAAATGGTGCAGCAAATGCTAACTTGTACAGGGCACTGCGTAAGCATTAACGGGCCTAATCTAACAGACCCTTCTTTTAGCATGAGCTAAAAACATTTTCTAATATGCAAAACAAAAATAAAGCAGTCAGCATCATCATTACGATATAAATACGTCAGCAATTGATCAGAATTTAAAAACATAATTGGGGTGACACTATAGGCACTCCTTACAATCAGCATTAGGAAGTGGAACAGCAAGGAGGGAGAAATCCTCAAATATGCCCTCATTAATATTCATAAGGACCTCAATGTCCGCCTGGAGCATCATGGCGGTATTAGTAACATGGGCTGATATCTTCTCTTTAGGCATGAAAACGTTTGCACAATAAGAACAGCAAGAAGGGAGACATTGTATGAGGACACAACAAAACACTAATATCACAATAAGGTAAATCAATTGTTGAAGTATCCAACCCCAACTGCCAAAAAGAGACCAATTCCAATTCCCACTTTTCATTCTTTGTACACTGTCAATGATTTCCACAATGTGTTGCGTTATATTCTTTTCTAAATTTTTTATACCGACCACGTACTGGTCGCTGACCACTGCGCATACACCACCACTCTTTGCCAAGATAAAATCCACTGCATAGCTCGTCTGTTCTGAATATACCCGTATGCTTTCTAACTGGGTAGTGATATTGAGTAAAGCTGCTACCGTAGTATTGGATAGGATTTGTAGCTTACATCCAAAATATTCCTTAGCTTTCTCACCACTGACCACCTCTCAGCCTTCCATACCAAATGAAGAGTCGGAGAATATACACCAATAGCTGTTTATTCGTATACACTCGGAGCGGAGCCCTGTCTGTACAGTCTCTGGGAGTGCTAAAGAGGGAACTGAAGATCAGCAAGCATAGAGATACATTATGTACATTTCATGGTTGGTTAAAAACACGCCCACAGTAGAAATTTCCAGGCACATGCAGCTGGACAGTAAAATACAAAAAAAAACTTCTGCTCTCAAAACCCAGCACAGTCCAAGGCCGTTGTACCCTGAGCTGCAATAACACTACCAGACAGGTGGGAGAGGGTCTCTACTAATGGGAAAGCTATGTGCTGGCATTCACAGTTCTTCATTACAGAAACGAAACTCAGCAAAGGGCATTTCTCAGAAATAGCAAAGGATTAGTTTCGATCATCTTTCAAAATGGAGTCTGAACAGAAAATGGTGCAGTGAATGCTAACTTATACAGGGCATTTGGTTTGTATAATTCACAAGTGACAAGGGGTACGTCGTCCAGAAACTAGTGACAGATCGGGTGGGATAACAAGCAGTCCCTTTCCCAAAGAACCTCCTATGGGTCTCCACAATCACGGGTAGCCCTTTTATTGCGTCTTGAGAAAATTGGTTTGCCCGTACTACATGTGGGTACACTGTATGCATCCTCCAAAAACCACGATACCCCACATAATATTATTATCAGCATTATCAGGAGAGCAACACATGCAAGTTTACTCCTCTTTGACCAAATAACACTATGTTGTACAGTGGCAATTGGCTGTTCCTCCTCGGTAACTTTCCTGCCAAAAGGATGCATAGTGAATTTAAAAGAAGGAAATGCAAAGAAAATATCAATGTTCCCAGTGTCCGTCAGAGCCTCACTGGCACAGGCTCCTATTGTCCATCAATTTGTTGGGGCTCTTGAGCACGGGCGGTGGAGCTTGCTCTGTCCTAAGCTCTTCCCCTTCAAATCTATCCCACGTCGATAAAGGTGGTATACTTTCAGAGTATACTTTTTCCCTAATTAATGTTCAAGCAACAAAAAGCAAAGCAAATGCAGAATTTCACTTGTTTACACCCCTCCTTGATACTGCTACTCAGTACTTGTCCTACCTTACACAGTCCATCCCTAATCTTTTTTCTCCTTGAGTTCTGTGGTCCTCATCCGAGGATGCAAATTGTACCTGCCAGCCCCAGGCACTGTGTGATCACTGAACAGAGGCTCCTGGATAGCTCGTATTTCTGGTGGGACAGGCCTCGTTCAGAACGTTGTCATTCTCCTTCTCTGTTTGTGTCCAAATTACCTGTGTGTCATGGGACAAATCTGGGCACTTGCTCACATTCAACGTCTCCGATTCCCTCATTGACCCACTGGTCATATGGCAGCTGCAAAGGTATTCTTTTACAGTGGGTCGCATGGACTCAGTTCTTTCGACCAGCAACCTTTACAGCCGTCTGTGTCATCACAGAACTTGCTCAGGACCTTTCCATCTTGGCTCCAGACTTTTCTTCCTCTGGAAATTGCAGACGAGGATATAGTCACCAGGCTGGATGTTATGGCCAGGTCCCTCTGGTTTAGGAGATAACGATTCCCGCACCTGTTGGTGAATAGAACTCAAACTTTCTGTCAATTGTCCAAGATAATCAAGCAATACAGGATATTCAATATCGGAAAACTTCTTGGTCCGAGGGACGCCCCAGACAATCGCTGGACGTCCAAACACTATCTCAAAGGGGGATAAACCGGTTCTAGAGTGTGCTGTAGTTCTAGTTCACAAAAGAGCTAATGGGAGAGCATCTGGCCATTTCAACCCTGTCGTCTCTTGGATTTTTGCCAATTTCAGTTTGAGCGTACCATTGTACTTCTCAACAAGACCCGCAGACTGTGGGTGATTGGCAGCATGAAATTTATGTTTGATGTGTAAACTTTCACACACTAGCCTAATCACTTTCCCATTAAAATGAGATCCGTTCTCACGCCAGATAATTCGGGGCATAATGAAATGAGGAAAATACTCCTTAAGGAGTACCTTCGCCGTTGTGGTGGCTGTATTGTCTTTAGTGAGGTAAGCCTCAACCCATTTACTAAACGTACATATAGCAACCAGGACATACTTGAGTTTATTACACCGTTCCAATTCAATAAAGTCCATTTGAAGGACTTCAAATGGGAATGTAGGTGGTGCAAAGTTGCCGGATGGTGTAGGGGTACCTTTTCCTGGATTGTGCCTCATACAAATCATACAGTATTTCACTAAATGTGCAGCTGTTCTAGAAAAACATTTTCATTACACCAAACCGGAGCCAATAGTTTACAAATGCCTTTTGCACTAATATGAGCTGGACCATGAGCTATAGTGACCACAGGGAACACATATGCATCAGGTAACATCCATTTCTGTTCTCCAGACTTATCAATCCATCACCCCTTTAATTGTGCTGTGCTTTCCTGCCATACCGCTAGTTCTTCCACCGTTGCCTCACTTTGTGTCTCTTTCACACTCTCAACCATATTTTCAAACATGACGTTCTCAGGAACCCATCTAGCTGGACCTGCAACAAACATTCTCTTCATCTTGCTTCGAGCAGTTTCCTTGGCTGTCCTACATCATCTGTCTACCTACATCATCTGTCACTTTTCTATGGGCGCTGCAGTTTATAATCGCCATTTTCTTAGGGAGTGTTAAAGCAGATAACAACCGCAGTATAGATGTCCATATTGTATCCTAGTGCCACGGGAAGTAAGGAACCTTCTCTCTGCCCACAATCGCCCAAAATTATGTGCAACCCCGAATGCATACTGGCTTTCTGTGTAGATATTGACAACCAAACCCTCGCTCAATTCACAAGCTTGTCTAAGAGCCACGAGCTCTGCCGCCTGGGCAGACTGATAAGGGACTTGTGATGTTTTCACCACCGTGCGCAAAGTAGTAATAGCATAAGCTGCAGTAGTAGTGCCAGCTGGTAATTTAAAACAAGAGCCATCGACATATAGTTCTCCTTGGGGATCAGATAAGGGAACATCAGTCAAGTCTACCCGTCCTTTCGTCTCTTCCTCCATTCGGAAAATACTGTTATGCTTATCAACTGCATTGCTTTCAAAAGGGAGTGGTAGTAACGTGGCTGGATTCAGAGTGGCACATCTTTTAATTGTAATATGCTTAGCAAACAATGTCAATTCATAACCAGTAAGTCGTGCACTGGTGAGGTGCTGTGTCCTCGTTTTATTCAAAAGTGTATCCACAGCATGGGGTACCATAACTGTGAGATCAGTATTGAGTACGGGGCCAGCCGATTGTCTGATTGAGGTGGCCACAGCCGCGACCGCTCGCAGACAGCTCGGGAGGGCTCTTGTGACAGGGTCAAGCACAGCAGAAAAATAAGCGCAAGGTCTCTGTCTGTTGCCAAATTTTTGGGTCAAGACAGAAAGGGCACAACCAGCCATCTCGTGAACGTAGAGCACAAAAGGTATTCTATAATTAGGTGTGCCTAGCAATGGAGCAGAGCAAAGCGCAGTTTTTAGTTGTTCAAAAGAATGCTGACACTCAGGCGTCCAAGGCAAAGGCTCATGCACTTCTTTCATTGTTTATGCAATCAAAGGTTTGATTAATAAAGATTAGTTCGGAATCCACTGGCGACAGTAGGAGGTAATGCCTATGAAAGCGAGCAAATCTTTTTGAGTTTGCGGAAGGGGCATTTTAACGATGGTACTAATGCGTTCTGGCAGTAGGTGACCTAAATAGGTGACCTCCTATCGACAATACTGAAACTTCGAAAGGGATACCTTGTGTCCATGGTGGGCCAACTTCACCGTACTATCCTTACAACCTTGTTCCATGTCAAAAGCAATTAATAAATCATCTACATACTGAACCAATACGTTACCTGGAGAAAGTGAAAGCGAATCCAACTTACCTTTCAATGCTTGGCTATAAATACTAGGACTTTCAGTATAGCTTTGAGGAGCGCGACAGAAGCGAAAGCTTTTGCCAGCTAGTGTAAACCCGAACAAATACCTGCTATCTGGGTGTATAGGAATGCTAAAGAATGCATTTTTCAAATCAATAACACAGAAAAATGTAGCAGTGGATGGAATCATTGTCAAAAGCGTAGAGATGTCAGGAACCACTGGGATTTGCGGGACTACTATTTTATTGACTTCTCGCAAATCAATCACAAAACGATATACCTCATCAGTTTTATCTGAAGAATCTGAAAGTGTCCGTTTGAGGAAAGGAAGAATAGGACTATTACATACATTACCTGTAGTCTCTTCGACAACTCCCTTGCGTATTAGATCCTGAACTATTTGAAGAATGGCTCGTTCTCCTGCCTGTGTTTTTTTATACTGAGGAACACAGGGCGATATGGCATTGTCCTTAAACTGTATAGAAACTGGAGGTATATGCAATAGACCTATATCGGTATCACCAGTGGCCCATAACGTAGGAGGTACTTGATCAAATTCAGGTGGAAGGGGGGCATCTTTAAGCTGTCTAGTACCTGCGTCCAAGCCCATTGTAATATAAACACCATCTGGTGAACAATAAATAGTAGCATGTAGTTTATTTAATAAGTCCAATCCCATCAAATTCTCACCACAATTGGATGTTAAAAGAAATGGAGAGTCCACAGTAAAAGGACCAATGGTAAAAGCAAGGGGGGCGTGAAATGGGGCTTACAACCGGTACTTCTGAAAAGCCCACTGAAACATTATTATGGCCAAACAGGGGCGCCCCAGGGACCAGGTGTCGAGCAATAGAGCTTTTCGTGGCACCCGTATCCACCAGGAACTCCTTAGGAGATCCTTGCAGATCAATCTTGACATAAGGGCCACGCTGGTCTACAGGTATCTGAACTGGTCCTGTACCATGTCCCTGGCTGTCCTAGCAGTAAGGCATCCCAGTCACATCATCAATATCATAGTCATCATTGTAGTACTGCCTGTCCCTAGTGTCATCAAATAATTGTCAGAAAGGTCTACAGGGGCAGAAGTATGTTGCTGCCTGTTGGTTCTGCGGCCCCTGTTCCTGAACCTCGTCCTCGAGTGGACAAAACGTTTTGTAAAAGCACGGAGCACTGACTGCACCAGTGACCTTCCTCCTTACAATACGCACACTGATTCTGCCCCCAAGGTGTAGCTGGGGGCTGTATAGTACAAGGGAAGCTGTTGTTGGGGTCCCCGTCCCCTGGTGTTACCTCGATATGCCTGTTGCAATAATACCTTGGTCTTCAAATCATTGTGCTTTTTATCATTTTTGTCTTTCTCTTCATTATCCCTATGCTCATAATATTGGGCCATGTTTAAGATCACAGAGGAAGAAGACGTAGACCAAGTGCTCTCAGACGCCTGGAGCCTTGATATTATTTTGGGGAGGAGATTAAAGACAAATCTATCAATAAATAAACGGACCTCTCCTTCTGTAGACATATCCTGGCCCCTGTATTCCAAGAACGTTTCTTCAAACCTAGTGAAGAAATCAGAAACACTTTCGTCTTTCTTCTGCCGACAGGCAGTCAATCTGTCCCAACTAACTTTCTTGGGCGGGATAAGAGTATGCATGTATGCTATTATATGGCCGGGCAAGGCAAGTAACTCAGCGCATGGTTTATCTCCTGGCTTCCTATCTCGGTCCCAACCCTTAATCACATCCCTTGTTCCACCTAATTCGGCGACATGATCTTGAGTATGTACTTACCACCGAATATCAACTGGAACTTGTAAACCAAAAAACATTTCAATGTCAGCAAGGGTCATCACAGTGGAGGAGGCAGCCTCCGTCAATTCTTTATAATAAGCAGTAGGATTTTTTCTAGGGTCCGGCAGCGTAGCCTTAAGGGCCAGAGCCTCACTTCTCCTCCATGGACTATAAACCCATTGTTCCTGAAAGCGGGCATGCATGGCCTGTCTGGTAACCACCCCATGCTGATCCATTATTGCTGGAATTTTTGGGTGGTAAATTGGATGAACTTCCCGCATTGGGAAATGAGTTATTTTGGTGGGGCACCTCTCATGCAATCTGTCTCTATAAGTCAACAGTGTGAAAATGTTTTACATTGCGGCCCGATTGGAAATGAACAACGCCGGAATGCACTCTCTCTGAAGTGCACAAGACAGGGTGGATAATCTCCATCAATATGTGCTAGTCTTATCTGAACCTGCACGCTCAACATCGACATATGGCTATTTTACCACGCGTTCCATTGACCTTTATTTTTTGGGCATTGGATTGCGCCAATCGACTTGTATAGTTTTGTTTGGATTATTACTTCGAAGTATCGAACAGATGCCAGGTAACGGCGTATGTTGAGGATAGTTCTCAGAATCAAGGTATAACCCAGCGATTTGGTTTGTTGCCTTATAATGAGAGTGCCCTGAAGAAGTCCTATGTTAAAAGGACAAAACGTGTTGGCTGATGGTATTTTATGAACAGAACAATAAAGAAGAAAATAATATACACTTCGTATTAGCAGCCATTCTCTTCATTGAATCATGATTTCTTAATGTTTGTGGATAATTTCATACAGACATTTTGTTTATCAGTGGTGCAGCCCCAATCTAGTTTTGCTGTTTCATATCCCCTTGGTAGGGGAGGTGCTTCTGGGCAGGGGGCACATTTGGAGATTTGCACATAAGATTGTTTTGCATTTAAAATGTATTGGTAATTTACGGTACAGGTGCTGCACTTGTTGTTTTTGGTCCACTGTCCACATCTCGAGTTTTTATCTAACAAGGCATCCATGAAAGTATCCCCATTCTCCTTAGCCACATAAGATTTATCAACATGTAACCGAAACCTCCTATCTTCACGTTCTATTCCCATCTCCTGTTTTTCTTTATCATAAGCTACAGCTTTTTGTGTAAGAGTTTGCATCTTTCCTTTTTTGGCATCTCTCTCCATTTTCAATCGTCGCTGCTTGGCCTCTTTCTGCCAAGTGCGAAGAGAGTCAAACATAGATTGTCTACTGCGTCTTTTAAACAACTGCTCCTGTAGAAACTCCATCTTAAGTTCATCAATAGAACCCGTCAAAGGCTATTGTAACTCTGCATTGTCCCTCGTATATTTGTGCCATAATGTACTAAACATGATAGGGCCAAGGCCATGTTTCATGTTTCACATACATATCATAATTAGGACTGCCCTCAGGAGGTGCAGGTTGGGATTCGGCCAACCGGGCAGCAGTAGAACAACAACCACAAAACAAACTCTGAATCTTACTAAAACCATGCATTGCAAAGGAATAAAGAAACAAATCGTTGTTTTACCTGGCAAAGTATTTGCAAACACTTTTTACCAAAATAATCCAAATACTGAAACAAAACCAAATCACAGGGGTACCACATCCACATAGAACCAAAACAGACTCACCTGATATCCGAAATACAAAGAAACCGGTTCTCCACTGCTGACTCTTCGGACTGAACAGTCAGATCAGGGTTCGCCGTTCAGGACCCCAGTCGGGATGGCCGCTGGGCGAGGCACCCTCTGGTGGGACAGAGGCAGAAGCTGCGAGTAACAGAGCTCTTCGTGCAGGGATCCCTGAGCCGTCAGTCCGACCTGATGATATCTTCGTCCTCCCCTCCGTATGTGGAAAGGGATGGGTCATAACCCAAAGGAGTCCCTGTTCGGGCGCGAATTGAAGGAAGTGACACGTTTTGGGCCACCCGGGTCACCACTGACCACCTCTCAGCCTTCCATACCAAATGAAGAGTTGGGGAGACAGTGGAGAATATACACCAATAGCTGTTTATTCGTATACACTCAGAGCAGAGCCCCATCTGTACTGTCTCTGGGAGTGCTATAGAGGGAACTGAAGCTCAGCAAGCATAGAGATACATTATGTACATTTCATGACTGGTTAAAAATACGCCCACAGTGGAAATTTCCAGGCACATGCAGCTGGACAGTAAAATACAAAAAAAAACTTCTGCTCTCGAAACCCAGCACAGTCCAAGTCCGTTGCACCTTGAGCTGCGATAACACTACCAGACAGGTGGGAGAGGGCCTCTATCTAATGGGAAAGCTATGCGCTGGCATTCACAGTTCTTCATTACAGAAACAAAACTCAGCAAAGGGCATTTCTCAGAAATAGCAAAGGATTAGTTTCGATCATCTTTCAAAATGGAGTCTGAACAGAAAATGGTGCAGTGAATGCTAACTTATACAGGGCACTGCTAAGCATTAAAGGGCCTAATCTAACACATGGTTCTCCAGAGTGGCCTCACAGAATAGGTATCTTGAGTGACGTTGCACTCTGAAGCATCCTCTTAGACCAGGTTTTGGGATAAACACTGAGCTCGGTTAGTTTCCGGGGTGAACACCATGCTCTGTGGGACTGTAGGGTCAGTCTCTTAATGTTGTAATTGCATTGTCACAGGTTGGACCCTTTACTCCATGGTGCCATGTGATGGAACTCCTGGAGTAGGTGTTGTGGTAGAAAACGCTGTCAGTAGTGTTTCTGAGTGAGTGCCTACCTGTGTGGTGCCCAAGGGTGGGATGGCACAGTGCTCAATGGAGTCTCTGCAAGTGTTTGCAGAATGGGTGGCTTGACAAACAGTATTTCAAGAGGGTTCAAAGGTGGCTAATGGGATGACAATCCTACCAGGAGCATCTTACTGATGTCAGCACAGAAACTGCTCTCCTTGTGATATCATGGGGCCTTCGTAGAATGGGCAATAGTGTGGAGCATATAATTCTTGCAGTCGCAGAGCAGGCTTACTAAAATAAGTGTCTGGGTGAACACTCATCTCCACTGTGTTCCAGGGTGACTACAGAGAACATGTCCCATAAATACCATCTTCCTTGGTGCAACATGAGTTGACTTTGACAGGTGAAAGTATTGGACACACCACAGCATCACTCATTGTCGGCCCCTTTTCTGCAGAGACAGTTTACAATTTCTTTATTAACTTTCTTGCTTTCTCAAATTTGCTTGAAAATGCACCATTTGCCCACTTGTTTTTCAATGGTTTTACTGGAGGAGAACCCCCAGGACACCCCTTATGACAGTGCGGCTCGCTCGCTCCCCAGAGGGCACTCATCCCAAACTTTTACACCTCACCACTTTCAAATGCCACCAGCCACCACGGTCTTCAAGGTACACAGATGTGGCGTTAAGAACAGTAAATCTATACTTACCTACATGCACTTACCTCCTCAGTATTTTGGTTTTTGATATTTTGGTCACAGAATTGTGGCCATTCAATCTTAAATATTAAGCACTACAAGTGGCCAGTCAAGTATAAATTAAACAGTAGAGTGGAAGTGTGGGGCCATTCAAGGTTGGAGTTTTCTCATAGGGCTTCCAATAGCTCAAGGCGTAGCCTAAACCAGGCTTCCTTCACTAGCACATCATTCATTTAAAACAAGGCATCCTCTAGCACCTCCCAGCTGTAAACAAATGTGATCCTATTTTACTTTTAGGCATATTCACCAAGTATGATGAAGTGAAACAGTTGGTTAAAGCACCTACACTGCTATGAAAGTCAGCCTGGGTGAGGTACTCCTTTTTGTCCTCTTCTTGTTTGTGCATATTTGATTTATATATTTGGAGTTCCGTTTAGATATTTGATATCAAATGATTGGCTTAAGGAATGTTTTACACCAGGGGGGAACATAGTTTACAATACATTGAGTTTCCAAGGGGTCAGCCTAAAACAATTAGACAACGGTACCTTTACACATGTGGATAGGAGAAACTAATATGTGAGTAAGAGTTTAACATTCATTTGCAAATCGTTTGTCCACTATGCATCAAAGTAGGCACCGCAGTAGCATGTTGAATATGTTGTACAGATGTTGGGTACTCCTCCAGGAGCACTCCATTCAGTGCTGTTGTGGTGCTACTTGCTCATTAGACCCACCAAAAGGAGGAAACACATATTTTCTCCAACTGATTCAGGTGTAAGAACTCTGAGAGGATTTTACTATGAAGAAGTTCACTTTTTCACAAAGTACTTCGAATTATTGAGCACTGCAACATCAAAAACAATTTCAGATTTTTAGACCATTCTTAAGTCAGGTTTTCAACATTTAAATATAGCCTGCAAAAAATCTAGATTCAAGCATGTGACACAAAAGCAACGCTTGAACCAGTGTCATCTTAGGGATTTGGGGGCCACAGATAAGAAATATTTTTGAGGCCTCATTTTATTGCTCAGTTTCTGATATTTCAAGCCCGTGATGCCAAACAATAATGAACTATATGTTAAAGGTTGAGGTAGAGAAGTAGGCAGAAGACAGAAAGTAATGTTCGCTTTCTCAGGTGAAGGTGGGGCACTGGGCCGTTGCCCAATTTGCCCATGCTTTATAACATCATTGGCTTGATCCAAAAATGAGCCCCAGACAAAATATGTATGGTACTGCATTGCACAGAAGAGAAAAACAGTAGGAGTGAGAGAATAATGGGAAAGGGGAAATGAAACCGAATATCATTTTGAAGGCAAGTGCTGCATATTAAAAGAGAAGGAGAACGGACACTACTGGCTACCTATGCGTGATGAGATTTCAAAAGTCACAAAATCACAACTGAGGCACTTAGAGAACAGTACAACAATAGTAATAAAGTTATAAAACAAAATGCTCTTGACTGAAACAGGGGGTTCTGTCTTTCTACAGTACTGATGGATAACGCTCAACCTGCGCATAAAAGCAGTGAATAAACAGTGCAACAAAAGCAACTATTCTGCAGCACAAGAGTCTAGAAACGGGCCGCATAAAAGTTGGAAAAAACAACAATTTTGTTCTGTCATATGTAAATATGTTCCTAGAGGAAGGAAGTGCGCACAATTTCAAACAGCTTTAAGGTTAGGGGCGACTGAGTAGGCACCAATCATAGGACCCCTTGTGTCAGACATATCATGTAGGATGACTAAGCTCACTGAAGTGTGGACATTGTAGACATTGGATTTAGCCTTTTTCGGTCATGTGTGGAATCATTATGAGTTGAGAACATTTGGCCCTTGTTTACATTCCCAACAGGGCATTTAGACAAAAATCGTTTAGATAGAGTCCAATACCAATTATGAAAAATCTTGTAATAGCTGAATTCGAGTGTAACCTCTCTTATGCCTTTATCATTTGTCATGAAAGTATATTCACAGGACAGTTTGTACTAATAGACCCAATGGTAGGGGTGCTGTCATCAATGTTACATCACTGAAGTCATAGGGATTGTGAAAAATCAAAAAGTCGCTGAAAGAATAAGTATAGCAAACCAGTCATGCCCATTCAGCAGGAGCGTGGTATGGGTCTGGTATGTAGCTGGAAGTGCATTTTGGAGCACACTGTTACAAATATACTACTAAAGCATAGTGTGTTAGCGCACCATCATTTAGACACCACATTTGCCATCGAAATGGCCACAAAATTCCCACCAACATGCAGTTTTACTGATCTCACTATATAGTGCACAGACAATAAAGTGCGCAAATCAGTTTCTAGCAAATGTTTACCATTTGTACATAACCAAATAGATTTGTTTTGCTCCTGTTAAAATCTTTGTTCCCATCGCACTTCAGAATTTCAAAACATTCCCTTCATTTGTGCTTTCCATTACTGCTGATGTTCTTTGAAATAGTTGTTCAATTATTTTTCAGGCATTTAAATGTTGTTGTGTGTTAGAAAATACTTGACATCCTACAGCCTTTCCTTTTTACATTGCCTGGACCTCCAGCAAGATTGTCAGATAGTTAACTTTACAAAATCCTCTAACTTTGCAGTCAGATAAAGAAAAGTAAACATCAATTTCCATGTTAAAATAATAAGCAGCAATTTGTCAGAAGACATAGACTGACATTTGACCTCTGTATTTGAATACACAGCAAATATGACATGATAAAAACAACATTTGAAAGGCATCTTTATTGCTCACTCTTCTTCTAAACTCCAGCAAGTTTATTTTGGGGGTGTTGTAGCACCACCAGCATCTCTACTTCCTGCGAATATTAAAAGAACCTCTGTGTGTCATTCTCTGTAGGCTTCAAGAACAGTTAAGAAATCAAGGTGTTGTATAAGGCTGAAAGTAGTGTCCTTGTCTTGACCTTACTTTGGACCATAGGACTGTATTGGTGAGATAGGTAAGGTGTAAAGTGCTGCTCACAGGAACATCTTAAGCAATGGACTCACCGGAGAAATCTCCAATGCTGGGATTGATGAAGCTGAAATTCGGCACACAGTTTGGCAAACACTGTGATAAGGCCACAAAATTATATTGGTGGACTCAGAAGACAGATTCTTCAAACACTTTTAGGTGGTTAGGCCATCCTCCCAAGGGAAATATACAACCACTCTCCCACACTACACACTACTCCACCTTGGTTCTAAGGATCCTCACCCCCGCCCTACCTGGCACCTCAATGTATGGCATCTTAAAGAAGACAACTGCTCTTGGGAACTTGAAGCATACTTCCAACTCAATCAAGGCACAGTAGACTTGGCTTGTACTTTATGGGTAGCATGCGAAGCCACCATCAGAGGATATGCTAAGGGCTTTGTCTCGAATAAAGAAAAAGATATACTCCAACGTGTGACTTTACTGGTAGCCCGGACAATGCGCTTAGAGGCGAACTTCCAGATGATCTGCAGGGCGAGACCTCCCACCAACTTGCTGTGGCCAGGGCTGAAATAAGGCAAATATAGTTGGAAGAGGTGGGCCTCTACAGCAGGATCTATGAGTATGGGGGTAAAAATGGCAAGCTGTTATACTGGCTGGCCACTAGACCTCTGGCATCCCTGAAATCCTGGATGATGATTGCACATGCCTCCACACAACTCCAGCCACACTACACACCCTTGCAGACTTCTACGTCGGGCTATACACGTTG
This sequence comes from Calotriton arnoldi, assembly GCA_963921515.1. Lineage (NCBI taxonomy): Eukaryota > Metazoa > Chordata > Amphibia > Caudata > Salamandridae > Calotriton > Calotriton arnoldi. Next base: position 523,590 of record CAWUFW010005859.1, on the reverse strand, counting down.
CTAGACAACATCTCTGTACCCAAGGTGTCCCCATATCTATGGGACATGCTGGATCAACTGATTACGCTTGCAGAGATAGTGTCAGCCATCTCTGACCTACTTACTGAAAAAACACCTGGCCCAGATGTTTACGTCACAGAGTTCCATGGCACATATAGATATAATCTTTCAAGATCTACTGCCGCTTTACTATGAAGCAGCTAAGTTAGGTCACTTTGGTGGTGATATGGCCACCATTGTGGTCATCCCCAAACTTGGCTCTGCACCTAACACCTGCGCAGCATACCCACCCATCTCTTTCATCAACGGGGGAAATTAAATTATTGCTACATATGGGGCAGAAATTTGGGGAATATCTGGTGTAACCTCACTTCAAGTTATTGAGTATAAATTTATTAAAAGGTTGCTGTCAGTCCCATCTTCTTGTAATAATTTTGTCACACATAAAGAAACAGGTATGCCATTCAGTACTGACGCCATCAAATTTGCACCTCTTTCCATTTGGCTCTCAGTATGGAAGAGGGGCACAGTGGGTCTAAATCAGAAAATCCTGAACGATATCCTGAACCTGGACCATGTTAACAAAATCCCTTGGCTAGCGTATATCAGGAAAAATGTAACACTTCTAGGACTTGCTTTTTTATACGATACACCAACCCCCTGTGAACACTTTCCTAAATCTAGACTAAAGGACATTTACCTAAAGAAAGCGATTTGGGATAGGTGAGATTGTCATAGAAAGAAACACTCGGTAAAATTTTACGATAACATACCGCAGATATTCAATCATTCTCTCTCTTACCTAGGGTTTGTTGAGAACAACCAGCATCATTTTATTTTGTCGAGATGCCGTCTGACTTTAATTCTGCTAATGCTGGGCCACCCTAATAACACTTTTTCTGTAAACAATTTACCGCCTTGTCTGTGTAACAACATGGCACCCCAATCAACTTTCACTTTTTATTCTTCTGCCCCCTGTTCGCTGTAGAGAGGAAGATTTTTATTATTCCACTTTTTCAAAGAAATTCTCACTGCGCACGTCAGGCTTAGCACTGGCCACATTTTATCAATTAGTAACGGCATTAGTTTGCTACGTTCTTGCATCCTTTTTTCTGACTGCCCTGAGAACTCGCAAGGGGCATAGCACAACATCTGTCACATCATAAATTTGCTGTTTTAGGTACCTGTTCAATTCCCAGATTGTTGTTATACTGTTGTCTTAATTTGATGTTTTAAACCCATTGGCCCTTGTACTGTATTCATTATTTTATTGGATCTTTTAATACGTATTTTAATCTTATCCTAAATGCAATTAAATGTTTTTTCTATTTATTGTATACTTTTATGCATTGTTTCAATGCAAAATAAAGTCGGTTGAAAGAAAGAAATTATTTGTCAAGATATTGGCCACCCAGTTGAAGGCTGCCCTGACCACTCTAATCCACCTGGATCAATGCGGTTTTATACCGACTAGAGGCACAAACCACTGCTTTAGATGAGCACATGTTGCCCCAGGTCACTAACAGTCTCTGACCCCCCCCAACGCTGTCCTGGTAATTGACTTTGAAAAAAGCCTTCAATATGGTGGACTGGCCATTCCTATTACAAGTCCTCTGTAGGTTGGGACTAGGTCCTTGCTTCTGTGGATTTGTCAAACTGTTTTACTATGAGCCCTCTATGTGAGTTCAAATTAATGTCATGGTCTATGAACCGAATCGTGTTTTTAGATGAACAAGCCAAGGGTGCCCCCTCTCCCCCCTTCTTATCACCCTCATCGTTGAGCCACTGGAGAGACTCATCTGCTGCGATGCACAAATACAGGGCTGGAAGTGGGAAACGGGTCATGAAGATCACATTGCCCTGTACACTGATGACGTTCTACTGTACCGTTCTAACCCATCGGTGACTGGCCCACGCTTCCTCCACATTCTTAAGCTCTATGAAGAGGTCTCAGGCTTGTGGGTTAACCACGCAAAGTCAGTACTGGTCCTGCTTCAGTTGTAAGCTGACTTGGGGAGGTGGGTGGCCCTTCCACTTAAAATATTATGGAGGATCGCACTATACAAAATAATGATCCTACCGAACTGCCTGTACCTTTTTGAAAACTTCCCACGAGCAGTTCCCCGTCAATGGTTCAAGGAGATGGACTCCACACTGAAAGCGTTCCTCTGACACACATCTAGACCAAAAATTGCCCTAACCAAGTTCTAGCTTGCTACGTATGACGAAGACCTAGGCGTCCCCAGCCTCTATCTGTATTACTTAGCAACCCTAACCCTTGTCATCCATAATTGGTATAGTGGAGGCTGGGCAGATCTGGCATATAAGGTTGAGCTGGATGTGATGGGCTTCAAAACAACACTTGGGATGCTCTACGGTGCTCCCATCCCCCCTACACTTCTCAAGGTAGCCGAAGTGGTCCTTCTCAGCTGGCATGCTGCTCTTAGATAAACAGGTTAGGATTCCAAACAGACACTGCAGACCTTCTTGTGCAATGGGACCTGGCTGTGTGAGATGGCGGCCAGGAGGGCTTTCGCCAAAGTGACTCGGTAGGCAACTCTCTCCTAGGGGACGTGTGGTTGAGTAGCCATTTACACTCCTTTCAAGAGCTGCAATCGACCTATGCTTTATCCTCAACACAGTTTCATAGATACCTTCAGTTGTGGCAGGCATTAAGAGTACACATCTCTCCAGGCACGGAACTCCCTGAGCATAGTCCCCTGGAGGATAAACATTTGATGTGCGTGCTGGTTAAAAAGGAGATCTCCCACTCCGTGGTCCTTAAGACCCCAGACAAATTTGCGCCACTGTAAACCCAATGGAGCAGACCCCAAGAAGAAAAAGATTGGCGAGATGCTAGGATAGCCCCTTACATCATAACCAGCTCACCTAAATTAAGATTAGTGCAAGTGTATTGTCTTCATTGTGCCTAGCTCACCCCACCCAACTACACTGTACCAGTCTACTTCCTACTCCCACCTATTTCGGATGCCCCCACACTCCTGCGCACTTCTATCACATGGTATGGACATGCCCCCTAATTGCTAGCTATTGCTGTGAAGTGGCTCAGACACTCTTGGAGGTGCTGGGCTGGGAAGTGGAATTATCCCCACAGATTGCCCTATTGGGGATTTTCGAGGGAATGGGATGTACGAGAGCCAACAAAGCGCTTATCGGGTGGCCAATGTTTTCATAATATTAGGAGGGCAACCTAACTTACTTGTTCACATTGAACTGTCCAATTCGAATTGCATGTATCTGTCATAACTCTAGAAAATGTAATATAAAAATAAGAACCAGAGTTGTTGATTTTAATAAGTGAAAAGTATTGATTATTGATTGTTGATGTTTTTTTTGTAAAAAATTATTTAGGCCCAGATGAAGTCCCTATAAGGGATGAAAAGCATTGTCTGAGTCTGTTTTAAGTGTGATGGAATTGTATACTTAATAAAAAGAACTTTAGGGAAAAATACACCAACATCTGGAAATTAATTGAAAAATGAGAAATGGAAAGAAACTGAAAACAAAAGAGTGATTACAGATACATGCAATTCGAATTGGAAAGTTCAATGTGAGCAAGGAAACTAGGTTGCCCTCCTAAGATTGTGAAAACATTTACCAAGGATTGAGTTTTGTGGGCAGTCAGAACTCCAGGAGTGGGCATAAGAGAACTATTAGATTGGGATATTTGACCGGTGCCATCCAGAAACACAACTGCTGGCTCTCTTTTGGAATTTGTTATCAGGGTGTCCACCATGGTTGCGAAACGGGACATTACATAGCGAAGGAAATTGCCCACACCACCCTCGCTGACTCAGTGGTGCCAGTTGTGGACTGGTGTGCACAGCAGGAGAAGCTGGTGTATGAGTTCCAAGGTTACCCAAAAAACACACCAAGATATGGAACAAGTGGTGGGACTACTTTGGGATGGGCACCCCACTGCAATGTTGATTATATTTCCCCACATGAGGGCTCTTACATTGCTACTATATGGTGACGGAATTAATATGAGACTATATAACTATTCTTGCTTAGGCGGCTGTGCATGAATACTTGTTGTTCTGATTTCATGTGCAAAAATCAATAAATTTAATTATTTTAAAATATGGCTAGCCTTCCGGGCCCTGGAGATAAGGTCTTTCTATCATGGAGTGTTCTGAGGAGTTGTTGATAAGGGCCCAAATAAATTAGTTGCAAGATTTGGTTATCCAGGTAATAAATGTCCATGTTGGGCATTTGTAGGCCACCAGATGTTGTAGTCACCATAAGTTCTGACACTTCAATACCTGGCTAATTACCTGCTCAAATAAAAGTCCAAATGTAATTACCAATGTCATGAAGGGGCTTCTGTGGGAAAGGTATTTACCCCAAATAGATAGATAAAGTTGGAAACATCTAGTGAAGTCATTATTAGTTTTGGCAATCGCTGGTTCCAAATTGTCAGATACCGTCTTCTCATATCTATTATTCAAGGCACCTAAATATTTTAAATCTAGCAATGATTTTAATCTATATCCCTCTACCATGGTACTACTACTTGGTCCGAAAGTGAAAAATACCTTCATCTTTGCCCAATCTGAAAATGTGGAAAAGCCATTCATTTGGGAATCAAGTGAAGGGGGGGGGGGTTGAGGCCTGTGGTTGGACAAGATGAGCAATATGCCCTCATCATGTAGCATTATCTTTAGATTTACCAGCAGATGATTCTGTTTTTTATATTTGTTGAAATGTGGCATATGGCTGCTGACTAGGTTTGAGTGTTCTAAGAAAAAGGAGCAGAACAGGGAATAACTCTGCCTAGTTCCTCTCCAACCTTCTAAAGTGCCAGTGAGAAAAGCCCTGCATTTCATCTGAGCTGAAGAATGAATATGATGTCCTTTCACCAATGAAATAAAGACCTCAGCCAGTACTGTTCTGTAAAGTGTTATAAATAAGTAACATCACTCAATGAAAGCAAAGTCCTTCTTTGCATCGACTGCTACAGGTTCTCCAGGGTTACCCCAGCCTTGCCACACAGATGTGAAAGACTAGTCAAATAATTTCTCAAAATCCTGCCTGACATATCAATATGTTTCCCTTAAACACCATAGAGGTGTTTTTTTTGCCAAGCAACACTCTAATAGGTGGGCTCATCCTCATAATGACCTCCAGAAAGGATTTAGAATACCTGGAGAAGTGGGAAAGCGGGGAGATACAGGGCTGTCTAGTACATATAATCACTCCAGAGAACAATGTGTATCTTTAGTATCTGTAGGGGGACATTGATGTTGAAGAATGTAGAGCTGGCTATCCCTACCAATGAATATAATGATGATGAGAGACAGCCAGGAAAGCAAATCAGTGCCAGTAGGGCAAAAGAGCAATTAGATTGTAAAACAGCCTAGATCAAATGGTGTTGTCGGAGTAGTAATGATTACTATAGGACTGGGCTATTGCAAATTGATCCTCATTTAGAGATTGGCAGATGGAGAACACAACCATAAATCAAAGGTGCTTCCTCCCCACCAAACTAGTGGTTCTCCTGCTCTATTTAGAGTCAGTGAAAGTGCCAAGTTTAGATCGGCTGAGCCTCTGCTAGCTTCACTGGTGTAAACCTCTGACCTGGAGGCCCATCCATTCAGGGGTTGCCAATTCACAAGGATGACTGTCTCGCCAAATTAAAGGTGGGTAAGCATCCCTTATTTTCTGTTCCCGTTTACACCATACAATTTGTGGCAGCCACTGGCTGAACAAATGCAGAATGGACCTCACATGCAGCAAGAAACTCACTACATGTTAATGCCATTTGTTCTTTTATAATAAAAAAAACAAACTCCTGGTTTGGAAGTTTATTTTCTCAATCCCAAAAAGCTTGCAGAGCAGGCACTTTAGACATGCTACTTGCTTAGAAAACCTCCAGTGCTGTGAAGGGAACCACTATGGTGTTGGCTCCCTTCACAGCAGAGATTCCCACCAGTCAGGTGGGAATCTCTAAACAGGACAGAAGGTACTCTGCAAGGAGGGTAGAGGCCATGACCTCTGCTCCCATGGTGGATCAGCTCTTCTTTCACCATGGTCTACATGAGGCCTATTGACTTTTAAAATAGCGGGACCAATTAAAATGAAGAAGAGATTTCACAGGGGGCGAGGGCTTGCAAGTAAGGATACAACCAGCACTGTTGCTGTGATGTGTTGAGCAGGAAAGTGGGATAAAGACGGCCAAGTGCATTAAAGACCCCAATATGAAGACCCAGTTCATTGGAAATAGTAATGACAAAAAATCTGAACAAGACTGGAGGAGACGTGAGGGTTGTTGCCACTTTGAGTATAAAAGCAGCACAAAAGTTGTGGAGAGAACATTATTCTGTGTGGGGCAAGACCCAGGTGAGGCGCTGTGAGTCAGAAATGAATTAAAGGGAGATACCCATCCCTAAACAAGTGAAACAAATTCTGTTCAATAATATTCTGCCAAGCAGAGACATGGATGGCGGAGTACTTGCTTGTCAGGGAGCAAGCAGTCCATCTGAAGCAGCATTACTGCATCCTCGGATTCTTTGAGCAGAGGAACAAAGCTGCAGATGGCAAGGCAGTTCACAATCCTGTTTGGTTCCAAGATTGCCATGGATTTCATTCATGAACACTGAAATACCGGGACAATCCCATCAGTTGTTGAGCATTGTGTCCCACATAGAGCTTGTGCGATCTCCAGGGAGGCCAGTAACAGAGTAGAATGAGGAAGAATATGAAGTAAATTGTGGAAAGGACACCATCAGAGGGACCCAATAAACAAGAGAGGAGCACTGTGAAGCTCTGTGCCGGTTTGGCTGAGTGGTGTGACTGACATGTTAGTAAGACGTTGAGGCAGGAATGTCAGTCATTACTCATAGAAACGAACAAGCTCTGTAGCAAGTCTCATGCAGCACCCACAATACCTGGATCACGGGTGATCAGAGGTCACCATGTCATCCTCATTCCTACACACACTTAACATATGTGCCACCATTGAAACAAGGAGGAGGCAGGGGTGATCCACTCAGATCAATGGCATTGCCATCAAGTAGAGCCACAAACAGCCAGGTAACATGGCACTGCAAACTCCATCAGATCCAACACCAGTGCTGAGGGACAGATGTGGCAGGAGTTACTCTTACGTATGGGGCAGTTCTCCAGGAGGAGCAGGAACCAGAGACCTTCGGTGGTAATCAGCCACCTAGCCTCCAGCCAAATCCCACCTCCCTCGATTCATATTCACCTAACTCCCAATATGCCCCAATAAATTTCAATATTTGTTTTTCTTCATCATTAAAATAACACATAATAGGTGGTTTAATTTTCATTAGCGAAGGACGAAGCATGTTCATGGCTATTACACAATCCAGAAAAACAATTTCAGATCAATTCACAACAATCTATTCCTGAAATGTAATCCATGTGATTGTCATTAGAAGAAAGAGAATGCTTTTCAAATCTTTAGAATGAGTGAAACATTGTCCAACATTAGCTGTTGTATCATGTTCTCTGGCATCCATTCTGCCAACTGATGAGCTCCTTCTGAATTGGTTGTAATTCCAGATCAACTCTGAACGAATTTTCCGACTGCTGCTTCTTTTGATAAAGTAAATAATAAGCTTGCTACTTTGATAATTCAGTAAACTGAAGGAAACTCTAATAAATTTAGTGGTCAAGTTCCATCATTGATACTACTTCATGAATGGTCGTTTTTTCAATGATCAGTTTCACAAACCGGCAAGAATGTGAAGTTGCTATTTATAGCAGGTGGCCTGTATCTGGTAGTACAGTTGGCTAACTTACTAAAGAGTACGTTCAGAAGATGTCTAATTGCTTGCTATGAAGATCCTCCAAAGATAGTTCTGGAAAATAAGAATTCAAATTGCCTGAAATTAAATTACCAATTTATCACATAAGCTAGACATTCTAACGAAGGCAACTATAATGAAATAGTTCAGAATATACAAACACATATTCAACACATAGCGGTAAAATGTGACAGTATTATCACCCTATGAGTTTTGTTTAAAAGCTTTTATTAGTTTCAATCAGTAAGAAGAAAGACAATAGAGAGTTCATCATAGTCATGTGTTCAATGGTTAAATCAAGAAAATTCGTAGTTTGATGAGAGGGAATAAAGGCAGTTATCTAAATATACACTTTGTTGATACAATGTAAATAGTCATTTTCGGTGGGAGTCCTCTGGGGCTACATAAGCAGTCAAGTGTCTACACATTTCCCGTCAGTTGTCTTGGTCATCATCAGTTTGGGGTCTGACTGGGTAGTGATCATTCTCATTTCCACAGCCAGTGTCCATTCTGCCATACCTTGACAACAAAGTTCATATACAGGGCCTCTAGCCTGCATTCAATTGCTTGTAATGTGTCTCTGTGTTAGCAAAAGGCCCTTTTCTATGAACAGGGGTACAGGCTAACTCACATTACTTAATGTTGAGATCAACAGTTTTATCCACTGCTTTTTGTAGGTGGATAATACAGCCATCCCAGAACAGTTGCACAAAACAACAGGTTGAGTTCATATGTGACACATCAGCAGCCTCTTCCTGATATCAGAGACAATTTGCCATGGCAGTGGGGTTGATTTTATATATAATAGCATGGGTAATATAAGATCTATGTTAGTGTTTAAAATGCATGACCCGCACCCTGGCGGTAATCAATACTTTTTGTCTGTTAGGGCCGTGAGTTTAATGGGTAATTCTTGAGAAGAGCAGTCTCAAACCAATGTTTTTTAAGTTCAAGAAAAAGTTTATTGACAAAAAGTCATCAAACAACGCTATTACAAACAATTAAATATTAGAACAATTCACCAATTATAAAGAACTGGTTCATATAATCTTTATGATAAAAATGTAACAAGAAGAAAAGAGAAAGGACAAAAAAATACTTTGAGTAAGCAATTGCATAAAACAACAGGAAAAAATATAGTAACAATGTGATATCAGCAATAAGGGAGTCAAGGAGGTTGAGCAACTTCTTGTATCAGAGGAGTAGGAGCAAAAGACCTTTTTGCACTTTTGTCAAAAAACTGTGTAATAGGAGACCATAATTGTAACAGTTTTTCAGCAAGAGATATAGGGAATACGAATGTTGTGTCCAGTCTATGATTATAGCAGACAGCATTCCACCACGCCAAATAAGACAACTTAGTCATATCTTTCCAATTTTTTGTTATCTGTTGAAAAGCCACAGCTAACAACAAGTCTATAATCTGTAATATCAAATGACTTTTAGGCCAGCAGACAGCCAGACTACCTAAGAAAATATTTTTGTATGAAAAAGGAACTGAGCAATGAAAAATAGTGTTAATCTGAGACCACACTTGTTCCCAAAATTTAAGCAAAAGAGGGACATGTAAATAATAGATGTTTTAGATCAGCATGCTCAAGAGAACATGACCAACAAGTATCAGGTGTTTCTGTGTGTATTTTGTGTAATGTTATAGGAGTCAATAAAAGTCTATTATAAACAAAGAAAAGAGTTTGTGTGGTATTTGCTGCCCGAGAGGACTTCCTGATTTTTGTCCAGATTTTGTTCCATAAAGTAATGGAGCAACTTATGTCTAAATCAGCTTCCCAAGAGAGTTCTACATTTGTTTTGTCTCTAATAGTAGAAGAAAGAGTCAAGTGGGAATATATATTAGAAGCTTTAGGATGTAAACGAAAACAATTAAGCCATGCAGTGTTATTCAACGGGGAAGAAGGACAAAAGGATTGAAACTGAATTCGTGCTTCCAGGATCGCAGAGCGTAGGACTGTAAACTTTAGTTGAAAGGAAAGTGGTAGACGGAAAAGAGAACTTGCTTGTGAGAATGTAAGAAAATTGTCAAGTACAATTAATTGATGTACCCATATAAGACCCTTATTTCTCCAGGTCCTCCAGCAAAAGGGTTTATTTTTAATTAGTATAAATTTGGTATGCCAGATGGTGGAGTTAAGAAAGGAGTCACGATAGTTCGGAATAGATTGGAGTATAGAATTTAATAATTTGCAAGAGTGCTTAAGAACTGGCGTAGATAATTTTTGAGGTGTGCATGTAAAAGATAAATATTCTTGAAATGTGAAAGGGGAGAGGAATGATCTCTCTAAGTCAAGCCAAAGTGGTGAGTCTAATGATGAGTTTGAGACCCACTGAGATAATTGTCTTAATTGAAATGCCTTATGATATTTAGGAAAATCAGGAAATTTACACCACCTTCCAGTTTTGGACGTGAAAATTTTAGTAATGACATTCTAGGTTTTTTCTTATTCCATAAGAAAGATATGAGAATGGAATTGATCTTATGAAATAACTTAACTGGTATATTTACAGGGATGTTGGAAATAATATAAAGAATAATGGGAGTCAACATCATCTTAATGGTGTCTAAACGACCCCACCAGGAGAGATAGTGTGGATGCTATTTTGAAGTGAGTGTGGATAATTTACTTATACATTTGTCTAAATTTAGAGTAATTGAAGATTTAATATTGGACGTGAACCATAAGCCAAGATATTTAATATGTTTAGTGCTCCACGTAAAGTTAGACATTGAGAAATCTTCTTTAAAAGTGTATTTGGTCAAAGGTAACATTTTGCATTTTGTATTGTTTAATTTATAACCGGATACTTTGTTATAACATATAACTTCTGACAGAAATGCTGGAAGAGCAGACTGTGGATGTGCTAAAAATAAAAGTACATCATCTGCATAGGTCGCTAGCTTAATGTGCTGAGTATCAGATGTAAAACCAGTGATGGAGTGATTTTGACGTATTTTGGATAAAAAAGGATCTAATGCTAAATTAAAGAGAAACTGAGATAATGGACAACCTTGACGCACCCCTCTCTGTAATTTAAAGTATGGGGAGGTGAGGCCATAAGCACAAATAGCAGCTTTGGGATCAGTATAAAGTAAGGAAATTACTGGCGTAGATAATTTTTGGAATAGATTAAAGAAACGAATTTTGGACCAAATCCAAACCATTTAAGTGTATGGAAGATAAAAGGCCAATAAACTCTATCAAAAGCCTTCTCCGCATCTAAGGCAATTGCTGCAAGTGGTTCTGAGAGATATGAAGACTTCGATAGAATATAAAAAAACAAGCGGGTGTTATCAGTGAGATAACGTCCTTTGACAAAGCCCGATTGTTCCTTACCAAGTAATCGAGGGAGAAATGATTCGAGGCAAAGTGCAAGAGCTTTGGAAAATATTTTATAATCAACATTGACTAAGGAGATAGGTCTATAGTTTTGGCAGTAACGTGCATCTTTTCCCTCTTTCGGGATAAGACAGATTAAGGCTTCTAACAAGGAACCAGAAGATTTATGTGACTCAACAAAAGAAGAAATGAGGATAAGCAACTTCGGGAGGAGAAAATGGGAAAAATGTAAATAAAATTCAATTGTAAAACCATCTTGACCAGGTGCTTTGTCCTTACGGAGACCCTTCAAAGCACTAAGCAACTCCATTTGTGTGATATCGGATTCTAGTAATTCGAAATTTAATGGGTCTACAGTTTTCTGAATAGTGGAAAGATAGTGAGAAATGTCCGAATCTAAAGGTGAGTTCTCTGGAGTATAAAGTGACTTATAAAACTGCACAAACTCATGTAATATTTCAGAGTCTTTGCATTTTGAAATATGGTTTTCATCAATAATGGATTAGATCTGGGATTTGTTATGTTTAAGTTTGAGGTAATTAGCTAGCAATTTACCTGCTTTATTTTGTCCACCGTAGAATTTTGCACTAGTCTTTAGTAAATATAGAGACGCATTTTCTGTGGATTCCTTATTGAACTGAATCTTTGTTTTAATAAGTTCCGATAGACAATCCTTAGATTTAGAAGTATAAAAGGAATGTTCCAATTTCTTTATTTTAGATAGGAGTTCCGCGTTGAGGATTTTTGATTTCTTCTTTTTGGTAGAGGTATATCCGATGATAAAACCCCGAGCGGTAGCCTTAAAGGCATCCCACAAAGTGTGAAAGGGGATATTGGATGTTTGATTATATCTGAAATAATCATGAAAAAACTTGACAAATAAGGAGTTAAAAGCAGGGTCTAGGGGGGATATTCACAAGAACGTGCGCTAAACATCTCCAAAAAATGTTAACGCAACTTTACACATCGCAGTCTATCTCGGGAAAATAACCCTGTGTTAACCTGGAATTCACAACACGGCGGTACCATGCGATAGGTTGCCGAAAATGCGGCCAATGTCCACGATACAACCACCGCGACGGAGATAAAAACACAAACCCCAACACCAAAAAACATGCGATGAGCCCATTCGCGAGGAGGAAAGCAGCAATAAGCAGCGCCAGGCCCGCGACACATATACGGCATGTGGGAATAAGCACAACAAAAGCAGGAAAAAGAAAGACAAACCAAACAGGAAACAGCGAAGCACAATGGAGGCAGTCGGAGTTAGTACACAACCCCACAAGCACCATTGGCAACAAAACATTGTACATGGCAGGCCATCGTGGACAAGGTGAATGCAGCCGGAGAGCGGAGGAGGACAATGGCAGAAAATCAGAACAGCTGGAATGATACGAAACGCACAAACAAGCAGAAACACGCCAACAACCAGAAGGCAGCAATGCACACCGGAGGTGGGAGTCCAGCGCCACACCAGGAGCTGGATGACATGGAGGAAATGGTGTCCACCACATCAGTCTGGAGATGGTGGCAGGAGTCGGGGACCGGAAACTGCTCAAAATCAACAGACACAACAGAAACAGGGAGAGGAACGACCAGGGACTGGGGGGACAGGGGAGATGGGCACAATGGCACACATGCACAATTAAGCACAGCACAACTGCAGACAAACCATGCCCAAGAGGAACAACACCAACCAAGAGCACAAGTCACACAAGTCGGCAATACCACACCACTGAACAAGCACAGAAGTGAAAACCACACTGCCTGAAAGGGAGAAGGGTGAGCCAAATCAGAGCTGAAGGGACATCTCACATACAATGCAGCACACACACATAGGAAGCAGAGCACCCCAACATCCAACACAATGTGGTACAAACACCAACATATGCACAACCCAACACAGGACACAAGTGCACCCGCTTGTGGCCTGTAAATGGCCATACCCATCTAGCAAAGCACGAAACAGGGACATGATAATGCACAAGTACCAACCCACAGCCCTGATGGGGTAGCAATGCATGTAAGGCAGGGACCCAGATAGGCCGTGACACACACATTGGCATACAAATAAACACTCAACACAGTTGGAGACAAGTGAACATGTGGAAACTTTATCAACAATTGCGTGTCAGTACGGCCAAGGGTAGTGCCACGACATGCAGACCAATGCTGAGCATGTCTGAATGAGGAACGTCGGAAAGCACCCATGTCCACCCCGGGGGAGTCCATCACCAACACAAGTCATTGCCAACCCGCGAATTTTGTCCGCGCGTGGATCAGGAGTCCAGGCCAATGCAGCCATGTCCACTGTCGTCTTGGGACATGTGACTAGATCCCCAACATGCAACCAGGCGTCGGGACATGTGCAATGGGTCACATGCAGTCCTGGCTGCAGGTACCTTGTCACTTGTCCATGAACGCGAGTGCAGCAGCGTAGGCCAACATTTCCAATGCAAGATCGTTGTCCACCACATCTGACATGTCAGCGACGTAACCCATCAGCTGTCCCGGACAGATGTGCTGACTCCAACCCCTGGCCCCAATATGCACGAAAGCCCAATCGGGGAGCGGCTCAATGTGGTCACTGCACACGACGACTCGTGCAATCTCCAAGGTCCAGTTGCCAGCATGCATGCCAAACATCCAGGCATGCCATAAACGGGCATCACGGTGACACTCCTGGTCGTGGGCCAACAGGGGGCGCACACACACGTCGAAATCCAGGTCAGCTACCGTAACGTTGGAGAGGCAGACATCCATGGACCACTCGAATATGCACGAGCGACAGTGCAACACAGGCTGAACGCAGGTGACGTTGGCAATGCGGAAGCTCAGCCTGTAACTGATCTGCAGCACTGCCAATGGCAGTGCCCCCAGTACATGCAGCATACGTGTACGGTACAGGTCGACGTGACTGGAGTTGAGCATGTGTCCGGGATGGTCTGACATTGCGTCAGTGGCACTGCTTAAAGCGGCACTGTGCTGACCTGCGCCAGTCCTGTGGATGAAATGCCACAGCTCGGAGCCATGAGCAGTGTCTGTGTGCAACGGGTGCAGTCCTGGGGTGTGGTGGGCAGTGCGTAGTGTGGGAGTCGCCAGCAACTGCTATTGGATCTGTCAGGGGGTGCTGGGCACATGCAAGTCCCATCTAGGAGCTGCAGATGTGCTACCGCCTGATAGTGCAGACAAAGGACATTTCATCCCTGCAGTAACTTCACCATCTGCATGCATACAGGAGATGTACAGCGGCCTATCGTGGGTGGGGTGGGATGTCTGCGACCCAGGGAATCATGGATGATATGCCTAGCACATGGCACATGAGCGGCCTCACTGTGAGTTGCGTTGCCTCACAGCTGCTCCTCCCTCCCACGAGCCCCCACACATGTGTGCGCTGCGTGGTTGTATCATGTGCACTCCTACGGCACACCATTGTCATGCCTGTCCGCGCATGTCCAGCGGCATGCCAAAAACACCTTTAAGCTGGCCGTTGAGGGTGTGCGGCCACGTGAGTGTAGGCCAATGGTCCGGACAGGGTGGACACAGGTGTACAGTCCATGGCTGGCTGTGATCGCGCTGTGATTGGGGCTAGACACCTGACTCATGCAGCCGCAGGACTGATACACATAACACTTGGCATGCATGTGCCAAGACGCTGAGCGGGCTTGCGCTCCTACATTTCCCCGTACATGCGGGCCTGCCCTCCGGGTGCATGCTACATTGCAACATCGACTACTGTGGCCCTGGTGGTGACAACACCCCAACACAAAGACACACTTACCTCACTTCCTGTTCAAGGCCAGACCAGAGCCACGCCCTGATCCCCTGCCGAATCAGCACACCCCTGCGCTGACCTGATGTATGCCAGACCAGTACACGCCGCTTGTGCATGCGGGGGGGCGGGCGAAGCTACATGTCCAAGGTCTCAGCCACTGCTGAGGTGACATGGTATCCTCCGCTGAAGACAGCACACTGTGATGTTGCAGGGCTCCGGCCCATCATGCTGACATAATGACCACATGGACACACTTGCTTAGATGGTGGGAATGGCTATGGGCACATGTGCCCGGCCACTTTTATTAGCAGGCTCACATGTTGAGTGACACCTGTGTTGGATGTGTGTGGGGTGTGTGTACACCAACCGTCATGGAGTGCCTGGTGCAGTCAAAAAACGACAACAGTGTACATCGTAAAGGACACAACCATTCAAGCATAAAGGCTCCATGACCTGAGCTGCACAGAGTTAGTGGCCCTGGATGCACAGCGTCCTGCACGGGCCTACCACCACGGGCCGCTGACTTGCGGTGCAGTGGGGCAGGGTCACGAGAGCAGAGCAGGTTCTCGTAGATGTCAAAGGGGGTTGTCGCGGAGTGTCTCAGTGGACAGTGGAAGGTGTACCCCCAGGGCATGATGCAGAGGGCAGAACCACGCAGAAACAGTCACTATGGTGGAGATGAATGGAACAGACACATGTCGGACACCAAGTCCGGCCCAGCCAGATGATGATGCAGACAACACCCAGGCCATGGACACAGATGCCACCGAAGTCCAACCAGACAGTGCCCATGACTCATTGCGCACAGAGTCAGTGGCACCAGTGCTGATAGGGGATGCCCCCTGCGATGAGGCGTGTCCAATGGTGTGGACTCCTCCATATCTTACCCAGGACACAGTTCCACATGTGTGGCCTACTGGACCGCAGTGTAGGCCTGAGGCAGCGGTCAGCAAGGGCCATTCACCGAGTGTCGCCGGCTTAGGTTGGATGGTCCCACCAGCCTGTGTAGTTCAGGTTCAGTGGCACCACGGGATGCGGACTTGCGGTGAACAGGGTTAGTGGCACCAGGTCAGTTGTTGCTAGTGTTCGGTCACCTCTGTAACGAGGATCCGGCTTTCATCTGGACTGAACCGCATATTCCTCTTACTCCTCTCCGTGCATTCACTGGTATGGACTCTGCCATTCATGAATCACGACTGAGTGCTGGATGTGGGGCCTACTGGACCGCAGTGTAGGCCGGGGGCAGCGGTCAGCACAGGCCCACAGACACGTGACGTGTGCTTGCGATGCATACCTTTGCTTCACTGATAGAAGGGAGTTCAGTGATATAAACTCTGAAATAAACATCTGGTCACTGCCATTCATGACTCAGGACACAGTTGCACATGTAGGACCCACTGGACCGCTGTGTAGGCCTGTGCCCTCATCCAAGTGGCGCCGGCTGGCATTGCACAGGGTTAGTGGCACCACGTGTCGCAGGCCTGGGATGCAGACTTTTGCTTCACTGATCGGAGGGAGTATAGTGATGTGGATGCCGCCACGGACTTGGGGTCACTGCCATTCATGACTCAGGACACAGTTCCACATGTAGGACCCACTGGACCGCTGTGTAGGCCTGTGCCCTCATCCAAGTGGCGCCGGCTGGCGTTGCACAGGGTTAGTGGCACCATGTGTCGCAGGCCTGGGATGCAGACTTTTCCTTCACTGATCGGAGGGAGTATAGTGATGTGGACGCTGCCACGGACTTGGGGTCACTGCCATTCAAGACTCAGGACACAGTTCCACATGTGGGACCTACAGGTGTGCAGTGTAGGCCTGAGCCCTCATCCAAGTGTCGCCGGCTTGCGTTGAACAGGGTTAGTGGCACCACGTGTCACCGGCTTGCGTTGAACAGGGTTAGTGGCACCATGTGTCGCCGGCTTGCGTTGAACAGGGTTAGTGGCACCACGTGTCGCCGGCTTGTGTTGAACAGGGTTAATGGCACCACGTGTCGCCGGCTTGCGTTGAACAGGGTTAGTGGCACCACGTGTCGCTGGCTTGCGTTGAACAGGGTTAGTGGCACCACGTGTTGCCGGCTTGCGTTGAACAGGGTTAGTGGCACCACGTGTCGCAGGCCTGGGATGCAGACTTTTGCTTCACTGATCGGAGGGAGTATAGTGATGTGGACGCTGCCACAGACCTTTGGTCACTGCCATTCAGTACTCACGACTCAGTTCAACTTGTGCCAACAGCTGGGCCGAAGAGTACGCCGGTGGAGTATGTCAATGAGAGAGGAGTATTGTGGGCCAGCACCTTGGAGGCCAGCGATGGTCTGCGGAGGCTGCAGAGGTCGCGGGACTGGGGCCTGGAGCTTGCACCGGCACGTGGTGGGCCCTCTTTGACACACGCCTGTGTCGGCAGGTGAGCGGAGCCTCCTTGGTGCACTGGGCCAGGCATGACGGGTCTGGGGACCAGCGGGCCGGGGTGCAGCAGGTGCACAGGGATGTAGGCCCCGCCGCGCACGGCGCCGGCCTCGTGGCAGGCTGGGAGGCACCATCCTGGCAGACGCGTTGGCCATTCCGAAAGAGGACCACGCCCAGTGCGATGGCCTTTTTATTCACACACCTATGCAGGCCTGGCGTACGCAGGGCCAACCCACTCCGCACGCGCATGCAGGGGGGACGTAACGTGCGACATTTCCACGTTCTGCCCCACTGCCTGTGGGGACCTAGTAGCGTCCACTGGCCACTACACTCCATGCACCAGCAGTTAATGTCCGCATGGCCATTTCTGTGGTTTGCACACTGGAGCCTGTCCGCCACCTCCACGCCACACCTGGCATTGGGTAGGTTCTCATTCATTGGTCACTTTTCGCTCTCGCACATGCCTAGTCCAAGCCTCTCCTCACATCCTGCTATTGTGTGGCTGTGGTGCCATGCCGTGGCTGGGTTGTGGGCATGGCAAGCCCAGGTTCCCAATGGAGTTGTGTTGTCGTGTGTGGTCGGCTGGCATGTTGTGTGGCATGTTGCAAGTAGTTGTGCTGCGTGCCCATTGCCAGTGTTGCGAGTTGCATGACTGTGGGGTGGAGGTGTGTGGTGTGTTCATTTGGGACTTACCAACGGGCACTGCATTTCCATAGGTGCCATCCTGGGAGCGCTGGTTGATGATGGACTGTCGGGAGATGTAGGAATCATGCACTCTGCCTGGGGAGTTGGCCACGACATTGTTGAGGAGTCCCGGGCGGTCCACTATTGCCTGCACATTCATGGGATGTGTGTGCTTTCTGTTGTGGTGGTTGTGTGCAGTGTCGGCAGGGGGCACAAGGGGTACATGTGTGCAGTTGATTTCCCCCGACACGTGAGGGAATCCAGCTATGGCGTGTGAGCCTTGCTTGGTCTCCAGCTGCTCCTGCGCAGTGTGGGTGGAGTGGGGGTGCTGGGGTACCAGGCTGATGATGGCATCCAGGACAGGTGTGATGAACTTGGATGGGGCTGGCTGTGAGACTCCTCCGACTCTGGCAGTTGTGGGTTGGAAGGTACCAGAGGCCAACATGTGCAGCACAGCCGGCAGCTTTGTCTGCGGAGTGATGTTCGTTGTGCGCTGTGTTGGTACCGTCAGCAGGTGGGCGAAGTGGTTCAGGATGCGGGGGATGGTTGTCCTTTTGGGCCTGTGGTGGGAACTGTCCTCCTCTGGCGTTCGGTCTGTGAGGCTGGTGCGTTTACGGTGGGTCCACTGTCTTTGTGTACGCTGCCTCTGTGGTGGTCCGGGGGGGCGGGACGGGTCCTGGGGGTGGTGGCGGGCCTGGGGGTGGTGGCTGTGGGGGTTGTGGCCCTCATGGGTCTCCGAGATGCATGTTCATTGTCTCCATGGCATCTGTGGGTCTTCAGATGTGGCTCTTGGCTGGGCTCCCTTTCATGCAGCAGGTAGTCGTCCTGCTTAACACCAGCAAAAGGCAGGTGTTAATTCCCTGCTGCTACCGCGGCTTATCGCCTGTTTTTGGTTCGCATCGCAGATCTGGCAGTTCGTTGTGAAAGTGGTGTAGTGGTGTTTTCGTGTGTTTTTGCACGGGAACGCCTACTCTGCATCTCATTAGGGTTAGTTGGTGGTGTCACCCGTGGAGGTAAATTTTGCGGCAGTTATCGCGGGAATACTTGCGTTGTCTGCAGTTTGCAACCGCTTGTGAATGGGGCGTTAAATCTATCTCCACTTTTGTTGCATTAAGGTGGCGATAGCTTGGAGATAAGTCCTTGTGAATATCCCCCTAGGAGTTATGAGTTATTGAAACGCCATCTTTTGGGATGAGTAGGCAGGGATATTATATCTAATTGGATCCAGACAGGGGCATGGTCAGAAAGAAGAATGGGTCCTATTTCTGCTGTGCGTAGGGATTGAGAGACATTATATGATATAAAAATGTGATCAATTCTGGATTGGGTTTCATGAGGTGGGGAGAAATAGGAGAATTCCTGTACTGAGGGATTACACAATCTCCAAGCATCTATTAATTTTTGTTGCTTTATGGACTGTAGGAAGGATTTATGGGCATTGTTTGAGGTGAAAAAAACTTTGGATTTGCGATCTAAAAAACGGTCTACCACCTGATTACAATCACCAGCAAGAATAAAGTTCTCAGCTGGGTGATTTACGAGAAACTGAGAGATTTGGGATCGAAAGGAAGTGTCACCATTTGTAGGTGCATATATATTAAACAGTGAAATTGGAGTCCCTCCTATCAGTAAATTAGTAAGTAACCATCTGCCTTCATGGTCTGATTCCTGAGAAACAAGCTTAACATTCAAAGCCTTATGGCAAAGTGTTATGACTCCATTTCTCTTGCCATCTCCAGAGGAATAGAAGACGTCCCCTACCCAGTTTTTTTTAGTTTTAGTGATTCAGGTTCCGTGAGGTGAGATTCTTATAACAAGGCTGTATTAACATCAAGTTTAGATAAATACGATAGAACTCGCTGTCTCTTGATAGGGGAATTTAAACCTCTGACATTCCACGTAACAATTTTCAAAGACATAGCATATTTACTTTAGAATGATATCGAAATGAACCAGCAATGACGTGAATGAACACAATTTTAGACCATAAAATAAGCATATACAGTATAAGAACAAATTTTAAAAAATTGAGATGAAAAGGAAGAGAAAGAAAGAAGAAGTAAGAACAGAACTGATAGAGAGGATAGTGAAGAAGACATCTGAAAGGAAAAAACAGATTAGAGAGTTCCAAAGAGACATTTGATGACAACCATAAAAACAGAACAAAAAACATACCTACAAATATTCCCAAAAACATAAGGGTGGGGGGATGATGCCACATGGACTAGATGACACATCGAGACTCCAGAAGGGAAGGCGGGAGACCCATCGAACAAACGACATGAGAAAGGGGAGGGTTTTATGACATGGAGACGAAACCTGTGGGAAAAGAGCAAGAACATTATCAACTGATAATTTTTACCAAATGTAAGCAGTTACGTTTTTTCTTTTTAGATATGAAACAACATTAAAATTCCTGTTACACTCGAAGGAAGACATTTATGCAAGCTAATTGGTACTTCCTGATGAAGTATCCATAGTGACTGTTGTACAAGAGTTAAGAAAACTTTTCAGTCTAATAGAATCTTCGTATGTAGTAGTCTTATTATTATAGGTTACTTTGAATAAACAGGGATGAAAAAGGCCAAAGCGTGCATTAATAGATCGAAGAGCTGGTCTCAAGGCAAGGAACTCTCTGCGTCTGTCAGCCGTACTCTTTGCATAATCCTGTGAGAAAAAAAGGGGGTTATCTGACCATAAAACTCGTCTGTTAGATCTAGCTGCCGACAAGACTTTGAGAAGATCAGAGTATTCCAAAAACTACATTATTACTCCTCTTGGTTTCTTTCCATTGGAAGCATTGGTTCATGGAGGACCCAACCTATGGGCGAGTTGAATATTAAGAAGAGTTCCTTCTGGCAAGTTAAGAACTTTTGGAAGGAAGGATTTGAAGAAGGTTATGGGATCCGAGCCCTCAGTTCCTTCAGGAAAACCATATAAACAGAGATTATTCCTTCTGTTTCTGTTTTTTAAATTCTCCATTTGCTTCTAAAAGAGATGCAACTTGGGGCTGAAGAGCGCTAATCCCAACAATGGATGAGTCTAGAGTATCGTTCCTTTGTTCAGCCGTAGCAAGCCTTTCCTCCATACGAGACCAGTTGTCTGTGAGGGCTTGTAATTTAGAATTGGTCTCCTCCACGAATGGATGTAGGGCACGAATCTCTTCTAGAAGGAGATCCATGGGGACTGTGGAAACCTGCTTTGGAGGAGACGGTGGGTCTTTCTTCAGACGTTTGGTGGATGCCTTATTTGAAACTGAAGCCATACTAATGTTGGATGAAGAGGTGCCCCTAGGCAGAGAGAGCGTTGACTCATCCATTAAAGCACCGTGAGTGAGGAAAGAAGCTCTAAATATGCGCTTATGAACAGATGACGTCTGCAGAGGTTTCAGTTTTTTCAATCTGCCCGTATGAGGAGACAATATGCAAGCAATAATATTGGTCTAAGCTAAGACCTGTGACCTGGACTATATTTGTATTCGAGTGAATTGAACAGCCAAAGAATATAGATAAAAGTTTAAGAATGTGGGTATCATGGCCAAAAGAAATCCAAGATGATTGTTGAAATTAAGGTGTGCATTTTACCAATCGCAACCTCCAATAAATTCAGTTAGCAAGGGCCCCAACACTCTCGAGGAAAATCACTAAACACACATATCTTCTTGTTATATGTGGAAGTTCCATGTCATACCTGAAGAGGGAGAACTCCTCTCAACATTCCCACAGCAGTTCCTGGGTAAATAGGAGTTATACACAGAAAGTCAAAGAAGGAAGCAAATAGGCAAAAAAAAAAGCCGAAACTTGTATTCAGAATAATTCTTTTACATTCTCCGGTATATTTAAATAAGCCTCCCCTCAAATGAGGTTAAACTTCCTCAGCCGCTCATTTCCAGTCAGGAAGCATTGCGCGTATGGAAAGAAATGGCGGGCGTCACCTCACAGGGAGGCGCCGTATCAACGAGAGCGAGTTAGCATGGTTACGGGTCACGGAGCTGAGAAAAACTTACAGCATCGGGTTCAGCAGCATTTCCTATGCATGCGACCCGATTTCGAGCGGACTTCAAGCCCAGCAGGAGGTGTTGTTGCCGGCGGGCTCCGCGTCATCCCGAGAGAGTTACTCGGACGCCGCCATCATCCTCGGGCGCTAGCCATGCCCCCCCTCAAACCAATGTTTTTAAAGGGCTGACAATGGGTGACCAACCTTGTATTATTTCCAGGAATTCCAAGAGAATTCTGGATTCTGGGTATATCGAGTAACCCCTGCTACACATTCATTTTTGCTCAGGGTTGTTGAAGCCCTTTTTATGGTCGGTTCCTATCTCACCGTTTATGACCCCTGAGACCAACAGCAATAAGGCTACTGCTTGATGCTGCCCCAAGCTATCCCTGGACCATTGGAGGGAGCACTGACACCAGTATGTTCACCGATCTGGACTTACTTACTCCTGAAGAAAGTGTGACTATAGAGGGTTCTCATGTACCCCCTCCATCGGGCTTGATTGCCCCGCCGTCGCAATAGGGCAAAATCATGAGCCATTAGTCTGAGATGAACTACAAATATTGTGTTTGTTTCTGTTGTATGCATGACTCTTGCACTTACATTTCATACCTAGCCCAATATACATAGATATATATCGTGATTGGGACGTAGACTAGTACAGAACAAGGATCCAGTTCCTGATGAAAGAAAGCCTTGGACCTCATATGAGGCTTCGAAAATACGGCTCCAACATGTTGATCCCAGGATTAAGGATCATTATCTATCCTCCATAGATTCCTTAGTATCCTTACCATAGGCATCCTGAATAAACTAATGAGAGTTTACGTATAGCTAATTTTAGGTATATTTGTTGTGCATTCCATTGTCTGTCTCAATTTCAATACACAAAAAATCTCCTTTAAGAGCTCTGAGGTGTTGCAGCCTGCCCAGATCATCAGCAATGGTATCCAGAAGAGGAGCAACCCAATGATGAAGCATGTCTCCTAGATGAGAGTCTATGTCCATTTTAATAAGGGTATGGAGACAGGTAAACTTTCTTCATCTCTTCCACACACAGTCTTTCAAATCTCCTTAAGGTTCAAGTTTTCAGAGTTTGTAGTGTCTTATTTATTAATATCCCTGGACTCTCCCTCTATTTGACATCCATTAGGCCCTGTTGCAATAAGGTATGTGCTCCCTGACGCTCCCTGATCTACAGGCAGTCTTGTCCTATGCAAACCAGGATATAACCATTTTTGTGCTTTACATGGCAATTAGATGTCATGTTTTCTGATGTGCGCATTCCTAGGTGCAAAATGCCCATGAGCTGGTGGTTATTTACATCCCTATGTCCTTAGAATGAGGATTTGGGTGAGGACTAGAAAGTAAGGGGTCTGTGGTTGCTATGCCAGACCTGCCAAATAACAAGACTATAATTTTCATGCATTGAGGCAGGCAGCATGGTGACCGGCAGGCAAATTAGCACTTCACTATGGAATACTATATTCACCCATTGAGTGGTTCTGTTAGCCTCAATAGAAAGGGGTCATGGAGTAAAACGTTTACCCACACTTGTGGGCTCGCTCAGACACCCTCCCAAGGGCAGGTCGACCCCTGAGTTTGCTGACAGAACAGCTGGTGAGACTACTGCACTTCCACAGTGGGCATGTGAGAGATCTGCCTGTGCAGCCACCTGTGCACTGCATATGAACAAACTGCTCCAGGGAAGATATC
Source organism: Calotriton arnoldi (assembly GCA_963921515.1). Classification (NCBI taxonomy): domain Eukaryota; kingdom Metazoa; phylum Chordata; class Amphibia; order Caudata; family Salamandridae; genus Calotriton; species Calotriton arnoldi. The sequence goes on along the minus strand of CAWUFW010005859.1, from coordinate 499,868 downwards.
GAAAGAACTGATTGTGTCTCACCACTGTGCAGTGGAATTCTAGTGCAATCACAAGTATTTCCAACTGGCCTTATTTTTCATTTCCATTTTGATATTTGCAATTTACCTTTGTCAGCATTAAATGCAGGGATACTAGTATCAGAAATAAATTGGACTTGGGAGGCACCCACTCCTGACATAGGAAAGCTTGAAGTTTCTGCTCTGGTTCACCTGGGTAACTTCACTGGGTGGCACCGAAAGTAATACAATCCATTTTAATTGCAAACTGTGAAAAATAGTTGGGGCATAAGCGGAACATTCCTTAACCTGCCTTCAACTTGCTTCAGGATCGATATTTTTCTTTAGGATAGAAAGTGGAATTATGATAAACACTCATGCTAAATAAGAAAATTAGTTTGGGTGCGTAAAATGGGTCTTCTTGCTAAACCTGGAAAACAGGTACAGCTGGAATAAAATGACAAAGTTCTTGAAAGGAATGCTAGAAAATCCAGGTAACTGCTATTCAACAGGAGCAGTGGGTACACCATCAGTAAATTAATGCCAGTAATCAAGGGATAGGATAATGGAAGTAATAGTAATAGAAGCGTGAGGTCACAGATAGAGCTGGAGGCACACGGCCCATTGGAGGAAATGCATAACATCATCCACCCTAGTTAGCATGGAGGGGTGATGTCTTTTTCTTTTGTCCCTCACTACCTGACAGAAAGAACAAATAGTGGACCTCATCCCTGAGTGTGAAGATCATTAGTAATTTGTTTATCAATAACAAGCTCCCACTTTGGAAAACTTTGGTCAATGGCCATGAAAACTGATGGCGGCCATCCACCAAACACTTTGTACCTTGACATGAACTGCCATGATGCGATTCCTATCAAGGTACAGATATCCCATCTGGGCCAGTCTGCACAAAAACAAATCGGTAGTGTGTGTGAGCGTCATACCTCAACCAAACTAGCATGAATAGAGTTTTAAAGATTTCTGCATTATGCACAGAAAATTATGCTTACCCACAGATAAAGTTTGTAAGCGTCAAAGCAGCCCAGAGTTAACTAGAATCTACCCAGACGACAGGGCTAGTCCTTCAACATCATGCATATTGAAAGAGGTCAAAAGGGCACAAGAATCTTGTTTTCAGGCAACCTCTCATCTCAAAGGTCCAACAAATGTCAACCATGGCAGACTTAACCCGAATAATTTGACTCTGTTTACCACATGGATTTGCAACTTGTCCTGGCAAATTAACTCTTGTGACTATATTGTAGGTCAGCATCTCCGCAACCTACGTCACCCCGGCCCTGGTCACTTCTCACGCTGAATGTGTCCTGCCAATGAAAAGGACAAAGAGCTGTGCACAAAAAGGCAAAGCCTGCTTGACAAGGCGGGTTAGGGAAGCAAATCAACAAATGCGCAAGGTGACAGCACTGAAACTTTCAATGGCGCGGTTCAGTTGGCGCTCAAAGAAACAGTCCATCATTGTGTCGAATCTGATGGTATTTTTGCTACTAGTCAGCTAGAAAAAGGGGATCCCTAAAATCCCATATAGGGCTCTATTCACAAAGAGCCAGGAAGAAAAGTCAGAAATATGCTGCTCAAGGATTACTCATACATTTCAAGCAGATTCCTGACTTTTTACACATTCACGAGGGATCCCAGGAACTCGTCAGGAAGTTTATATAGACTTGCTGGTTTACTATAACAACAACAACAACAGCTACACAAATAATAATAATAATCATCATCATCATAATCATACAAATAATAATTACAATTTATTGTGTTGTTAATTAAAACCATTAGAATATCAGTAAAATTAACATTTAAAATAAAAATAAAACTCATTCAGTCTCCTTAATTTCTAACTAAATTAAGTCGGAAAACTAAAACATAAGGTAAGATAATCAGTTAATGGTTAAAAGAGAGTCTCTACTTCTTGGCAATTAGTTTACTCTGCGGTATTTTTATGAATTTCGTTAGACAGTAAGCCAACTGCATGTCTTTAGTGTTAAATCATTCGTTTACCACAGAAGCACACATTCTAATCCCTAGACGACAGAAGGCTGCAAGCAGTAGGCCTTTTATTTCTATTTGCAGATTATGGCAGCAACAAAGGACATGAGGTCTATGTTTTCCTTAAATTTAGCACAGAATCTACAAGCATCTGATGATTTTCGATTTTTCCTATGTCAAAATGTCCAAAATGGAGTCTACCATAGCATTTTTTGAATTTCAAAGAACACAAAATAGGGTTGCACCATGTTTTTACAATAAGGAGATAACAATACACCATAGTGTTTCAGCAGACAACAGGATTTTTAGTCTTTTTGGAAGGAAAGGCTACACATTTGACTCTTTTAAGTGCTGCCACGAATAATTAGCTCCCCAAGCTCTCTGGATATTCAAATTATTTAGCACTAAATGAGACTGATTTTCCGGTTTTACATTTTTGCCAGGAGCAGAATTTGCGCGATTCTTGTACGAATTGCTGTCTAAGCAAACAGAACTCTAAGGGGCATATGTACAACGAGTTAACGCCGCGTTAGCTGCACTTTTCTGCCGCTAATGCGCCGATATTTCTATCGCCCTATTAACAAGCTGTCGCTAACAGCCGTTAGCGTCAGCTTTCTGGTGATACCTGCCGCTTTCAGCATCGCCACCCATGTTAGCAATAACTATCGCTAATGACATGCAAGATAGGCGTTCCCGTGCAAAAACGCAAGCTAACCCCACTTCGCGGTACTTACAACGATCGCCCGGACCCGCGATAAGTTAAAAAAAACAGCCGCTAAAACCCGTTAGCAGCTGGGACTTAAGACCAGAAAAAAGCTGGTCTTAAAAATGGAGATAACCCTTGGGGCCTCATTTCAGCAGGTTTTGTTGCTGGACCGTGCTGCAAGCAATGTTGCTGCGCTGCCCTGCGACAAAATTACATGGCAGGACTTGCCACCATCAATAAGATAGTGCACATTCCTGGGCCTCACTCATGAAAAGTGTTGCAGCGATGCGACAAGACAGCGTTGCAACACTTTTCACTACCCCCTTCTTGCGACACCACAGATGCTCTAAATTTACTGGACAGCGCTCCATGACGGAAGTAATGACAGATACGTCTGGAATCCTGACGTATCTGTCTGCTCTAAATTCACCCATTGCTGCAGTTGCATCACAACCATGACCCAACTCCAGCAATGCTTGGGGCCAGCCTATCCCTGTGGCACTCTGTCACCCTTACGCCTGCCATCATGCAGGCGTAAGGTACTGACACAGTGCCGTTATTGAGGGATGCCCGGGTGTCGGCGCAGTTGGAGATCCATTGGTGGCGGTTGCGCGCAGCGGTGTCATCGTCCGTAAGCGTTGGCGGAGTGGTGGCGCTGAGGGAGATGACAAGTCGTACTTCGGTGGCCTTGATCCAGCTGCAAGGGGGGCGATGATGGCGGTTGTGTACGGTGGGCATGGTGAAGCCGTGATGTATACAATGATGGTCGGTCCAGGAGAATCCGGTGGTGTGGCTGTAGTTGAAGGTCCAGATGGCGGAGGAGACGTGCTTGACCGTGTGTCCTGCTATGTGGCTTGCTGCAGTGACTAGCTGCTTGAGTCTGATGTTGGGGAGCTACCCCAGGAGGAGGAAGTGTTCTGGTCACTGGGGTTGTCCAGGTGGAATTTGAGTTCACCGAGTAGGATGTCGTCGGTGGATGGTAGAGCCTGGTGTGCAATGAGGTCTACAATGGTATCGGAGAATGGGTGTCTCTGGCCCGGGGGGCGTGCAGATGAGGGTGCCGCAGAGGATGGGGTTGGGGTTGGTCCGGATCTGGAAGTTGAGGTGTTCCATGGTCACCGTTGGGTCATTAGGGTGCGTGGTCAGTTGGAGTGTGCTTCTGTAGGTGATGGCAATGCCTCCTCCTGGACAGTCGGGGTGGTCCTTGCGGGTGATTCAGTAGCCGTCAGTGATGGCGTTGGTGATGTCCGGTCCAGAGCAGATGTTGGTCCTGGCAGGCGATGTGGCGTCCGGGGTTGATGGCGAGGTGGGTGCTGGCGCTGTAGGGGTGGAGTGTCCGAGAGGAAGGGTCCTTGGTGCTGAGCGCGGTCCAGGGGCAGACAGAGGCAGACGGGCTTGCCTATGGCTTGCCTTTGGCATGGGAGACGTCCTTTACAACGCAGGCATTACATCGTAATGCCTTTAGAACGCAAATCCAACAATGCAGGTGACTTTACATCGCATTCCATTACAACGCATTGTGAGGTCAGTAATGGGGCATTTTTAGTTTTTAGGGTGGGTATGGGTTTCGGGTGTCGGAGATTAAATGTGGGGTGTATTATGGTGTAAACTTTGAAATTTGGGGTGTGCATTTGGGTCAAATATGAAATTTGGGGTGTGCATTTTGGTCAAATATGAAATTTGGGGTGTGTTGTGGGTGCTCAAAGATAAATTTTAGGGTTCAGGGTTTGCTTTGGGGTGCAAGGGTCAGTTTTAGGGTTGCACCCACTGAAGTGGGAATAGTAATGTTTACATATCCACAATCTAACACCTTCCCTACTGTTGCAATATGCCTAGTATTAGTATGCATTGGAATGGAATGCATGGTATGGAATGCATCATAACTACGTATGTACCTTTGGCACACGAGTGGTACGCCCGCTGCGCATGGGCGCACAGCCTCCACCATTGAGAAGTGCAGGGGGGGGGCTGGACAGCTGGGAGGTGCTAAACGCCGCTAAGAGCACTGGATGGGGCGTGGACGCGGGGGTGTTGTGAATATTTTAATAAGGTAAGTCTTACCTCGAAGCCGGGTCCCGTGTCTTCGTTGCTCCTGCTCTCCTGCGTCTGCTTCCAGGAACAGGAAGTAGGCAGCTAGGCTCCCTCCCCTGTTCCAATCACAACGCTGCGATGCGGCGGTGGGATTGGTAATTGGCAACAGGACAAGGTATGCAGCCAGGGGCTGGAGGGGTGGGCATGTTCTCCATGCGCGCTGTAATGCAGCCTGCATTATGAACAGGGAAGTGCGCATGACTGCTTTGGGCGGCCTGAGTGGGCTGACCAAACAGTCATTGCACACTTGAGTGGGCATGCCAATCCGCCCATGCCCTGCTCCGTGCTTGGAGCAGTCCTACCCACCCTCCCACCCACAAAGGAAACATAACACAATTACATCAGTAAGTTATCATCATGTGATGATTGTTCCTCTTCTGCACTGCTTGAAAGCAGTGGGGCGACGCTCTTCTGCCATAGTGGATGAGCCGCCACTGGGGGTGCGTCATCTTTGTGTGCTAGGCCTGGGCGACTCGACCCCCAGACGTCCTGCGCTACGCGTCCCACCTTCTCCTTACCTGGACATTGACACCGTGACGCAATCCGCTGCACTCTCTCCAAATCTATGACTCAGCCAGCAGGAGCCTCAACCAGGTGGGATTTCACAAGCCTGGGTACAGCAGTCGCCGCCAAGTCCGCTGGTGAACCTCCCGATGCAGTTGATGCAGCAGGGCCCCCTTAGGCATGAAGTTGCAGCGCTCCCGCCCCACAAGTTCGGCGCAGCTCAGGGGCCTCACCCTCCACAGCGTCCGGCCAGCCCAACATCATCCGGCCTGTGATGCAGAGAGGCGGCACCCACCATTGGTAATCCACTCCGTGCACCCCGGTGTAGTGGTGGATCGTAGTATGCGATGCAGACCTCCCTACGTTGGGGCGCAGGAGCGCCTCTACTATTAACAGCTCCAAGGTGCGCAAGGTGGTCTTCACAACAGGTCAGCAACATGTCTCCATGCGACCTGCCAGACTTCACCACCAGGTACGGGCAATCGTCGCACCTCAATGTCTACCGCCACGGCTCATCGACTCCACAGCTCCTCCGCATCCCACTCCAGGCTCCAGACGCAGGTCCAGTGAGGCATCCAGGCTCCAGACGCAGGTCCAGCGGGGCACCCATGCTCCAGACGCAGGTCCAGCGAGGCATCCAGGCTCCAGACGCAGGCCCAGCGAGGCATCCAGGCTCCAGACGCAGGTCCAGCTAGGCGTCCTGGCTCTCATCCTGGTCATCCTGGATGTTGGGTGGCTTGCAGGGGTTGTTGATGTGTGCTGCACTTGGCCCTGGCTGCTCCATTCTGCATTTATTTGGTTTTTATGCCTATTTTCTATTGGATGTTGACTGATAGGTTATTTTTTTGCATTAGAGGCAAAAAAAACTCACGTTGGGCTGACTAACGTGAGTTTTTTGCCGCTAATGGGCCTATTGGTAGTTTTCGCCCGCTAACGCCGGAATTCCTATCGCCATCGCGCTAATGTTAGCGGCAGTTTTCACCGCGATCCCTGATACTATCGCCATGTAGCGACGGCTTGTTAATACGCCACTAACATGGCGATAGTTTTCGGCGGTAAGCGGAGATAAAAATACTGCTGTTAACTGTCGTTAGCGATAGTTATCGCCAGTGCTTGTACATATGCCCCTAAGTGTAACTGTGCTTAAGGTGTAGAAAGTGGGAGAGAGAAAATACGCCTACATAAATTACATTGGATTACATCAAGAAACAATATTTGTGGAGTTTGAAATATTTCCCAGCTGTAATTTAAACCAAGCATACATTTTGTTTTTAATGCCTCCAACAGAGGCTTTGAATGATGGGCCAGTCAAATTATTGGACAGCCTTAATTTAGCAAGCATTAATAACTAGACTTTTAATTTTTCATAGTGGCAAGTTAGGCAACCGCTATCTTGGAGCCAAATTCCAAGGTATTTGTAGAACTTGGCTCTCTTGATTTGCTTTCATTTAAGAGTCCAATATGATTTTGACGTATTCCCCATACTAAAAACTAGAACATCTGATTTTTCATGGTTAAAGCTCAGGCTGTTTTCATTGCACTAGATTCCAAGATGATTTAGATTATAATGGAGGCCCATTCTAGATCTATCTATGATAGCTGTACCATCCACGCTCAAGAGCAAGGGTATTGGTGTACTTCCTAATAATCTTATCATTGATTGCTTTTTTTTCTTTTCATTAGAGAGATGTACATAAACGTTCGCTATTATTATTCGATTGAGACAATAGGTTGAATTTCTTGTTGTAATAGTAATTGATGAATATGGTCCACATTTGTGTAGATTTCTTTAGTTACTACATCAAATTGTACTGAGCTGTATAATGCCAAGCCCCCACCATGCCTCCGCATGAGGGTACAGCTATAGTATGAACAAGCCAAAAGCCTAAGAATGAATAGGACCATGTTTCTTGCTGACAGAATATGTGGTGGGAGCTTATGGTGTTTTGAATTATGGTATCACCATCCAAGCTTATAAAACCTGCAACATTCTATGATCCCAAAAGGATAGAACCTGGATGATATATAGCTTGATGGAGAGAGGAGCACTGAATGTTCATTTTTATTTGCATCTGCATTGAGAGCAGTGTTTTCCTTTCAATTCTAAGGTTGGATTACCAGATTTATTGAGGACGAGTGGGGCCACTTCCAGTTTTCTTCAGTTTTCTTTTTCTGTAAGTAAGATCTATGACCTCCTTGGTGCAAGGTTATACATAGGCCTTTATTTAGTGTGCTCAAGTCACCATCAGCCCCCTTTGATGTTTTTAAGCAAGGCCCAACCGTGAATTCAATGTATACGGTGTTTGTGGTTGGCTTTGGCATTAATGGTGTAGGATAGGATTTCTGAATAAGTTTTGGTATGAGAATACCCCAATCCTTGAAGATCTTTCTGTGATTAAAAACAAGTCTGCAACTTTGTGATCAAACCAGGTAACAACAGTAACTTCGTCCTTTCCATCAGCTCGGCATGGGGCAAAACCTGGCCTATTTATTCAATCTGTATTCAGATGCCTAAGTTCAAGTGGAAAGAAAAGAAGCAAAGTAAAATTCTCCTGTTCAGGACATCGCAGTTCCCCATAGAATCACAATTAGCATAAAATGTAATGTGTGAGCATGATCTTTAACAAAATTATTAACTACATTTTCTACATATTTTGTGGCTAAATGCCCTGTAGTTGTGATCGCGGCTGGTGCTACTTCAGGGCTAGATTCAATAGATTTTAGATTTGAATTCAACAAATGATTGCTATTTTGATATTTGCTATCCTTTGATTTCTGCGTAGACCCATTGCCATTACAAGATTGATAATTGATAGAGTTCGGGATTGCATTACAGGGCTGGAATATGTTTACAATATGTTGTGGAAAAGATTCCAACTATTGTGATTTGCTTTATGTCTGAATTACTGGAATTTGATGACTCAGGTTGTCAGATGAATTAGATTAATCTTGAAGTCCATTTTGCAGAGAGAAAGCAGGGGCAGTTACACTTAATTTCTGAGGAATATGTTTTGCTGCAGATGTATTAGCCACTTCAGCATAGGACTTAGCTGGTTTGTTCTCTGTAATAGAGCTTTTCACTGTAGATGTTTTAATCTTGCATGGTGGGTCAGCCCCTATAGATGTTTCTGAGTGAGGGTTGTCAATGTGTTGAGTCTCCTTCAAAGGGCAGGTTGAAGCCATCACCGAATCCATATTTTTTAACTTGATTTTGTCATGGCACTGGTAAAATTTGTATTTTGTGACTGACTGCTTTTTTAGTTTATTTAAAATGTTCCTGTTTTCTTTAGATACAACTGGCTCGAATTTAGCTTGACTTGAAAGAATCAGATTTTACGGCTCGTTATTGCAAGTTGCTTGGTTTGGTCAGTGTGGATTAAAGTTGGTTGCTGTAATTGTATCATTGTTTTAACCACAGACTATGGTTTGGCCTCGTAGACTGATGGATTTTCAATATTACTTAAAACCAATTGTATGTGATGGCAATTAATGAGTCTTTATTTGAGTCAATTTGTCTTGATGCATCGGTCACAGTTTTAAATGCCACCTCCTGTTTTATAACATTTGGTTTTATTGGTGATTTTTCTGTATGCTTAACATTTGTAAGGTATTCCTCAATATCGCTATTTTGAATGACTGTGCAGTTGTTGAACTTTAAATATGAGGGTAGCCCAGAGGTTGTTGTCTGTGAACTGAGGAAGACAGGCCATCTTGTACTGGAGCTTTTGTTTTTGACTGCTTAGCTACTTTCTTTGGCTCTGCTAGACTTAATTTGCTTTCAGGGGTTACATGTCTTAAATCCTCAATTAGTGTTTGCATCACATTTGGTAATGCACTGAGGGGCAGATTTACAAGGCCCTTGTGCCACTTGTGCGTCATTTTTAACATGGGAAAAGTGACGCAAAAGTGGCGCAAGGGCCTTGTAAATCTGCCCCTGAGTTTGTCCAAAATAGTAAGAAAAGGAGCAGGCCTGAGACCGCTGCTCAAACATAATTTGCGAATTGCGTGTTTTCACTTCCAGTGCTTTCCAGTTAGAGTCCAGTTTTACCATGGCAGTAGTCCTTGTTTGTAATAGGTCAACTTGTACTTCCATTTTATGAGATTGCCGTGAAAGAGCCGCTATTATAATTTCCATTGACCTATTCATATCCTGACAATATGCAATTGGGTCGCTTCTTCGGGATGAGCTTTCTTTCTGATCCAAAGTTAAAGTGCAATCAGCCGAAGGAAACAACTCAAGGTGATCAACTGGTTTAACGTCTATGTTTCTGCTGCAAGTTAATGGTTCCCAATCATACACTCAATGTTCTTACATGTGGTGCCGATAATTGAGTTTTTATGGCTGTGGGTGTCATTCCCTGAACTGTGGTACAAAGGGTTATAGTTGGGAGACGGTCAGATTTGACTAGCTTGCCATTTTCAGGAGCATTGCTGTTGTCAGGTTGAAGATAATCGGTGAGATCCAGCAAGGTCCCAATTGGTCCATTAGATGTAGATAGAGCTTGGGTTTGTTCAACTGATTGTTTTGATCCAACTGCAGAGAAATAAATTCTGAATCTGAGGTTGCCAGAAGTAACATTCTCCACCTTGTAACCTGTCCATGCAGACCAGTGAGCTTCACCTTTTTATGTCATCTTCTTCATTCTGTTTGGTTTAGTAACAAGATAGCTATTGTTCCACGTCGTCCTTCCCAAGGATTTCACTGGTTCAACTCCTGGTAATTTAGAATGTAATCCCATAATTTTGGGGTGAAGAGGGATGTTTCTTCTGATGACTCTGATCTGAGTAATAATAATAATAAATGAGCTTGTAAAGCGCCTGGTTACACTAGCTAGTTAGGACTACTAACTTCTGTGAATACCGAAATGAGTAAGTTCATTCTGTGAATACCAAAATGAGTAAGTGTATTCTGTGAATACCAAAAAGTACTAACTTTACGTTTTTGACGTAAGTTAGTTCTGTGAATCAGGCCCGTCGTTTGATCGTTCTTGTCCACCTATAAAAAACATGCATCGAAAAAAAAGCTGTGCCACTTGGTTTCAGAGACTGGAATCTACAATTACCGAATTTACATGCGAAATTACTCTTTCAAATGTATTCTCCTTCCACATTTTAAACTTTGAGTATTCTTTCTATGTTTATATCAGTGCACTAAAGGGACGATGTGATGCAACTCTAATGACACAGCAAATACCTTAAACAAAACTCACACGGGCCAACTCATGGTGAATGTTTAATTTTCCTACTGGGGTGGGAAATGTGGAATATGCTGCAATGTATGCTAAGGAAACAGATAGACAGTGAAACCTTCAGTACTTTCAGTACTTATGACAAACCCGGTTTTCTGCTTATAACCTCACTCCTGATAATGCACACGACATCACAGATATCATATGTGAAGCATTTACTATATCACAGATATTTTCACCAAATATTTAACTGAATGTAGAAACCATTATATGTTTCACATCTGTTTACTTGACTTCGGAAATGCAGCCATCTTTCTACCAATATTGTCTTTGCGGCGGTTCAGATGCTGGCAGCAATATTGTATCCTAACAATTGTGTTTAATGTTTGTAAGAATATCTATAACTTGTGAGTGGAACTTTATCAGCAATACATTTCCTCATTGTATATTCAAGGACGACAAAAGTAGTTGCTGACATTGCTTCTAGTGCGTTACAGCTACATTTAACTCAAGCACATCTTTTGTAACAGCAACCTTTTTTCTTCCTTGTATATTCTCTGATAGGAAATCCAGCTGTTGAAGGGGCACTACTCAAAGCCATAGAGGCTTAAGTCACTTGATTTGGGAAAAGTAAATTGCAGTATTCTGGGCATCAGGTGCATCTTTTCCTTGCCAGCAACAAACAATCTTTAAAATGGCCCTCTGATTCTCATGATCCCCATATCATTACTCAGATATATGCTGGCTCAATTGAGCTGATGGCGAGAATGGAACCTGATGATGACAGTGTAGAGCGACATCTCAAACAGCATGGTGACCTATTTTTTTGTCAAGGATTGCAAAAGTCCACATAAAGGAAGAACCAAACATCCATGGTTTAATACGATCTGCTGAGACTGTCTTAATACAGTCCATTCAATCAAATAATAAGGGCTACATTTCACTGGCTAGGAGGGAGTACAAGAATTAGCTTAAGTATGCTAGATCCACATGGAAGACAGACGTGTGGAAAGACCTGGTTAAGGCAGTGAGACTAGGGGACTGCAAGTCCTTCTGGAATTTTGTAACCGATGGAAGTAAATCTACCGTCATGCGTGTGGATTGTTTTCTCCCGCCTCAAACTTGGGTTGAGCATTTTGAGGAGCTTTACTCTGATGTTGATACAATTTCTGGTGACGTCTCCCATTTAGATCTACTCAAGTTTAGTGAATTGTTATGCCCTCTTGAAATATCTCATCAAGAGTCCCTTGAGACCCTGACAGCCATTGACCCTGGAAAAGCCCCAGGCCCTGATGGTATACGGTGCAACTTATTTGCTGCAGAACATTTAATTTGGGGCCCTTATTTAAATCTACTTACTAAGTCAGTCTTGAGGGATGGGCCTCTACTGATATCATGGCACCATGCTGAGAAAGTTCCCGTATTTAAAAAGGGTAGCCAAGATGACTTATTAGTTTGATAGATGGGATGCAAAAACCTTTCTGTTGCCAAATACTGGGAAACCTTGCTGAGTGGGTCCGCAAGAACAATAAACTATCTGATCTACAAGCTGACTTCTGGCAGAAGATAAGCATCATGGACGACATCTCCCACTTGTGCACAGTTTATTGGAAAACAGTTTTAGTGGAGAAGGGTCATGTTTGAGTGGTCTTTGTGGACCTGAAATCGGCCTTTGACTCAATACCCAGACACAAGCTATGGGCCATTCTGGGTAACATGGGTGACGCTGATGAAATTCTCTCAGTTATGATAAGATTGCATGAGCTGAATTTTGCTCAGGCCAAGTGTGGTAGAAATAGTGAGCTGACTAACAGTTTTCAAATCCAGAAGGGAGTGTGCTAGGGTTGGTTGCTGGCTTCCTTCTCTTCTCATTATAGATAAATGACTTAGTAAATTACCTGTACTTTCCTGGAAACAATACACCAAAAAGCGGGGCACTCACATGCCTGACATTATTGTTTGAAAATGATCCACTGCTTATATCTAAAATCCCATCTGGCTTGCAGGCTTTAGTGGACCTCCTTTTGTTATTCTGTGCCAAAAGGGGTCTGGAATTGAATATTAAAAAGACAAAATGTATGTTCTTTAACCCCTATACATCCAGGAGGTGCAGTATCTGAGCACATAATGAACTGCTCAAACAAGTTAAAGATTTTGATTAACTGGGGGTTAGACTCGCTAATAAGCTAGCCTAGTCTTTGCAGTTAGAGAAGAGTGCACTTAAGCTTTAGTAGATGCATGTTTTCATGCCTCACAGGCATTCAGAACTGCTTGTGAAAAGTACAGTGATCATTGAGTACAAATTGGGAACAATTGCACTCATTGCTCCATAAAATGGTGCCATGAACCCCATATCCAAGTATCAGCTATGCACCACCTGTAATAAATTTTGTAAGCAATTCTTTCTTTGTTTATGAATAATTCTGCACACATCACAGCTGATATGCACAATTCACTGCAATGTCTGCACATCATATCGTTTTAGTGTTACACTGAGTTGGGAATACTGAAGGACAAGTCCAATAGTTTTATCAATATCCACAATGTTTGGAAATTGCATGTGCCGTGCCATTTTACATTCCTCTGGAAGTATTCGCTTTAGCCGTCGGTGCATATGGAGTATAACACATAATTATATTATGAACTTCTCAGGCAAACATCAGACTCATCCCTTAAAACTATTTGGAGCATGGCCCTAAAGTGCCTAATACATATATTTGTTCTGTTCATGATTGCTAGACCTGGCATCCTTGGCATGGTTTCCCTAACTTTTTACCTTCAGACGTACTATTTGGTGACTTCAATTATGCTGGTTTTAGGGTTTGCACTCTTTACCACCGCTAACCAGTGCTAAAGTGCTTGCGCTCTCCCCATAAAACATGGTGGGATTGGTTTATACCTAATTAGAATATTTAATTTAGTTGTAAGTCACTACTAAAGTGGCACTCTCCGTGCCCAGTGCCTGTAAACTAAATGCTACTAGTGGATCTGCAGCACTGAATGTGCCACCCACTTACGTAGCACTTTAAACATGTCTCAGGCCTGCCATTGCAGCCTGTGTGCTTAGTTTTAAACTGCCATTTTGACCTGGCAAAATAAACCTTTTCCCAGGCCCAAACCTTCTTTGTTAATGCATGTAAGAAAATGGGCATATTCCTTCCTTAGCCATTTGGTGCCTGCAGCCTGTCTCTGTCAAAGCACAACTGTAGTTGACAGTTGGGCTTTGTGTATTCCTCCTAGACAGCCACACGTAATAGGGAGGTTAGGTGTGCCTAGATGGGCCATCACTGGCAGGATGGAGGGAGGAGCTGAGCACAGCCCCATTTACACTTGAATAGGCTGTGTCCTGTCTCCATCCAAAGGGCTGCTTACCCCCTGAAAGCAGGGCACCTGTGAACGTCAAAGGTCTGCCTCTAGAAGCTTCTCCCCACTTCAAATGTCTAACTGGGTATAAATACTGACCCTCAGACACCAAAGTCTTCAGTACATTTCTGGTCCTGTGGATGCTCTGCCAGTAAGAAGGACTGCTGTGCTCCTGAAGGACTGCTAATCTGCTGGACTGCTGCTCTGAAGGACTGCTGTCCTGCTCTGCTGACCTGCTCTGTTGAACTGCTGCATGCTGTCTTCTTGCCTGGGTGAGAAGGACTGGACCTGCATCGATTGAACCGAGAACTCCAGAGGGACTACAAGGGCTAGTTTGGTGGCCACCTGATCTGAAGCCTCAGGGACATAACAGGCTTCCAACAACCCCGCACCAGCACCTGAACTCTGCCACCTGTGAGTCTACCCTGACAAGAGGTGCCACCCCAGTCCTGGCCTCTTGGATGTGGGCCTAAGGTGCTCTGCCAACCTCTATGGATCCAGCAGAACCGACGCATCTCCTCTGTGGCGCAACCCTGAGCAGAAGTGACACATCGCCACTGTTGCATGGATTGACCCATTGCGAAGACCCGCATCGTTGCCGCAGCCCGCAACGTCTTTGGAACCGCCATAGTGCAATGCATCCCCGGTGCAGGCCCTCACATCCCTCATCGATGGCAGCTTCAACGACGAAGCCTGATTCTGCATTGCAGCCCCACATCTCCTCAGAACCAACGTATCACCCTGACTGCACGACGCATCCTCGATGCCAGACTTTTCATCACAAGCCTTTATCTACGAAAATTTCGCTAATGGTGCAGGTCCTCGCATCCTAGCCTTGCTGTACCTCGGAACTAACACATCGCATCGGCTGTGCGACGCATCTTCGACTCAGATCCTTGAAACACTCTGTCCCGGTCCGGTGTGACCAGATATCCATAGTTGGGACTATGTGCCTTTTGGCCCTATTGTCACTAAAATCTTCAAAATTGCATATCTCCGGTTCTGCTAACTAGATTTTTGTTGTTTGGGTCTTGTTTAATTTGTTAAAATTAACTCTATATTTCTAACATGGTGTGGGATCCTTTTTGTGTGGTGTTTTTACTTTATTACTGTCTGAAGTGTTGCACAAATACTTCACACATTGCCTCTAAGTTAAGCCTGACTGCCCTCTAGCAATTTACTAGAGGGTTGATTACAGGTTAATATAGGGTTGGCTTGTACCTCATCCTGACAAGGATTGTGGTTGCTGCTTGATCAGGGCTCACACCCCAGTCAATGAACAACCCAATTTCATACAATTATGTTATAGTCATAACTGCACTACTTGAGGTGTACCTTGACCTCACGAGTTATGGGGCTCTCATTTTCCCTAATATCTCAGGGGAATTCAGTTGAGGGTCAGGAGAAGCTAGTAGAGGGTAGGGTTATTATCAGGACCACACTAGGAACCAAAAGCACTCTGGAAACTGTGATCAAACTAGTCCCCCTCCTTTGCTCCTCTCTCATTTCTTCTTCTCTTTTTCCTCTTCTCTTTCATTTTTCTTGCCTGCTCTTTTGGAGCTGGTGAAAGTGATGTAGGCACCATCAGCGGATATAGGCCTTAAAAACTGCTCTCCAGTGGCTCCAGCCCACCAGGGAAATGCCTGATGGAATACACTGGCAGTCCGGCTCAGATTATTATAACTGAGCTGATTTTTTTTCTGAGCTGAGTTCGACATGGCCACTTTTAGTTTCACTTTCAGGCAGCACTGAGTGAGTACTGCCTACCACATTTCTGATACCCCTCAGCTTGGAAGCCTTCATTTATTTTTTTATTTTTTCAGCCTAAAGACAATTTTTTTGATTTTGGCTGACTGAAATGTCAGCGTGCCTATTTCTTGGATGCTCCAGTTGTGCTCCTGAACACCAACTATTAAAACGCTAGGCCATACCAGGCCATACAGATATCCTGGATCGTGCACAATATTCAATGCAAATCATATTTGATCATTGATTCAATGATTATGTAGGCGTTGCCTGGCCCTACCTGAGACTTACCAGTGCCTGGTCCTCCGACCAGGCCAGGCTCCTGCAGAGCCCGCTGCTGTGTGGCTGAGGGTCCCAGCCTTGATCTCATGTTGCTTCCCTCTGCTGTTTCTCTGTCTCTCCCTCTCTCTATCTTGCTTTCTTTCTCTTCCTACATCTGTGCATCGTGCTCTATCACCCTTGCTTTCACACTCTCCTGTGCATCTAGCTGCCTTTTGTTGCTGTTTTTAATTTGCATCGTATTCCACTGCTTTTGAATTTTGCATCATGCTCTGTCACCCTCAACACAGTTGATCTTTGGTGATTTTTATACTCAATTCGCAATTGTAATGATCATTTCTGATTTGTGACCATTCTAAGATGGCCGTTCCCGATGATTTGGAAAGAGATTGTATTAACAATTGTGGCGTACATACTGATTTCAATTGTGATTTTCTGATAGTGTTATTTTACATCATTTAATCTACTCAAATTTAATAAATATCTGTATTGCCTTTCATTAGGTTGTACTATAGCTTGACGTAGTTAACTCTTGTAAGTTAGTATATTTGAGTGATATGTTACCCTCTAAGATGGCCTCTATAATTACTATTCGATGGATAGATAAACAATGACCCTCTACTCGGTGTAGTAGGATCTTATATTTTTTCCCCCCTCTCTTCCGCGATTATTATAATTTTGGCATAGAGGACAGATCTGATGATATGGGTAGACGACTCGTATTACTTTAGAATGATTATACCGTGATATTTAAGATTACTGCCACGTAAGTGTATTGCGTTTCCTTTAATACAATTATGACACATTTTGAAGCTTTAGAAATAGGTTGTTTGACTTATAAAATAATCTTGATTATTTTGATTACTTTTGCTTACAATATTCACCAACTTAGTATACCTGTACGATTTAAAGATGGCCGCCACACAATTATATTCATTATGCGTGTTGGGATTCAGATGTGTACAATTGATGACTGCAATATGACGTCGATGGTTCATGTCGACTTCATACTAAAAGTGGCAATTCTGACATTTCGAAACTGGGTTGTTTAACATATAAAATAATTATGATTGCTTGGGTTACGTTTGCCTACAACACATACCGACGAAGTATACGTGTACTATTTAAAGATGGCCGCTACACTAGGGAAATTATTACGTGTGCTGGGATCCGGATATGTATAAATACTGACTCTAATATGGCTCTGATGGTCCACGTCGATTTCACGCATTGCTCGAGTACTCTCCCTATCGTCTTCATTCTGATTTGCTTCTCCGTTAATACTTTGGGAATTGGAATTTAACTGGATTTAGGTATGTAAATTGTTTATTGGTGTAACATTTATATAAAATGCCATTGCGTAAGGTGGTTACTATGTTTGGGCTTAGTTGCTGCAATGTTATCAGTACGCCAATTAATTATATTGATTGGCCGGGATAGGATGAAGAGATTGGGTGTTCTTTTAACTGTTTCTTGGGCTTCACTCACATACGCTTTGGAGTTTAGGCATATGAGAATGGATAATTTGTATAACTTTAATGTATTCCTGCCTGGGCACCGGCCCCTCCACCCCCATTTTCATGGGTGCCAATACACATGGGACATGGTTGATGGGCACTCTCTTTCTCATGTCTAGTACAATAATATATTTTCCTTTCAACAAGTGAGGCTGAAGTAGTTTGGATGCTATTTTGGAGGCAATGCTAATTTTAATCCTCATATTCTTACTCTCATTTAGGTTTCTATTGATGCCTTGATACTGGTTGCTGTAGGCTGTTCGACACGGCTGATCAGCCCACCCTTTTTTTGTTTAATTTACTTTTTGCGAGTTCCTAGCAAGGTCAGGTATTTGTGATTATATCACTTTTGAGAATGTGAACTTATCACACGCTGGAATGTGGTGTGCTTTTAGTTCTCGTGCTCTTCTTCCTTTTCTTTTTTCTCTTTCCTCCTTTTTTCTTTCAGCACCATTTTTGGCTTCTCTGCTCATTACTACTCATTATTGCCTTTCAGTGTACATTGCATATGTATTCTCTTTTTAAGTTCTTGAGATTTAACACTCGATTTTGAATGTGGAACACCTTCAGTGGGTAAAAGCTTTACATTTCTTAATTCGTTCCTACTGAGTTCTGATTACAATTTATTAGTTGGTTTTCAGCCCTGATGAAGTCATGGTATTACTTACCTAATGACGAAACACCTGTTGGCTGATCTCTTTAAGATAAATTTGGCTGGTCTTTTAATATGAATTCATAACACCATTTATGTTGGTAACTTTCATGGACTGTATGGAAATCTCATCTGATGTGAAGAGCTGTTGGGAATATATACTTATTGATTACTACATGAATTAAAAGTGGACTTACTACCATCTACCGTGTTTGGACATTATGAATTTTGTACTTTTGGAGTGCTCAGACTATCCATTGTATATTGTATGCCCCTTTGTTGAGGAGCTGTATTGGGTTGTATGGTAACCAACATTTGTCCTTGAGCACCGTGTACGATACGCATCAACTTTCCCTATACTCATTGCAGAGCGCCTATTGTTGCAAACCGGTTATCATATCCTTATCAATTGATGAATTCATTGATGCACTTGAAGAGACTGATAACAAAAAGATTATTAAGTTTCTCGAAAATCTTGCTGGTGATGGTGTAAAAGAAGTCATAAAGAAAATACTGCGAACTGACGAAGAAGTAACCGTCAGATTAAAGAAGCTTTGAATTTGAAATTTAATCCAATGCCAAATGTTGATTACGAAAGATATATTTCAGTCAAGAATGACAGAAAACTGGTAAAACCATTGATGAATTTGTGGAGAGACTTGACACTCATCAAGCACTGTAATTTCACTGAATTTAATGATGAAGAAGCTATGCTTCAGATGACGAATGATGAGAGAAACTCTTTGGGGCTGATTCCAATCTCGTTCGGAAGGGCTCCAAATCAGATTTGGAATTGCCTAAACCGACCCGAAGCCCTTGTTCCTGACCGATTTGTTCCCAGTTCCGAACGACCAAGTGCGATGCCTGGAAAGCCTTAGCGCTGACCGAATCGGTTCCGAAAGGCATACGGAGAGATAGAGCCCTCCGGAGCTGAATCGTACAGCTCTATGGAGTAGGTTTTCCAAGCGAGCAAGTACGATGAACGATTTGGACAGCCTTTACTATTCGGTTTGCCCGGATTTAAAAGGCTGCTGGAATCGGTCTTTGGGGGCCTGTAGAAGGCCCCCCTTCACCCGGGGCCCTCCAAATCATGCCCGTGAGAGTACCCATGTGTCCCCCCTTTCCAACCATGCACAGTGTGGCAGGCACCAAGGGGTGCCCGCCACAGGGTGCACGATTATCCCCAACCACCCTTTTTGTCAATGGGAGCCTGTGTACACTTTCGGTACACAGGCTCCCACTGAAGTCAATGGGAGTCCGACCGAATCATATCCGGATGCATTCAAATGCATTGTACTTGTTCGGTCGGACTCCCCTGACATGAGTCGTACGGAAAGCATTCCGGACACAAGTCTTTCAGTTTGCTTTCCGCACGAGATCGGAATCGGCCCCTTAGTGTGAAGCGAGTGTTAATGGCTGCCAGAGCTGAAGAGCGTGCTGATAGACAAACTGACTGACATGGAAGCTGGAGATGCCCAGAATGAATCAGTCATGAGTGTGAAAAGTAAGCCAAAACAAAGACTTAAGGACACAAAATGATGTCTACATGCAAAAAGAAGTTGTGTTTTAGATGTGGATTTTCATTTCCACACGAAGGTAAATGTCCCGCCATTGGACAGATATGTAAAGGTTGTGGGAAGAAGAACCATTTTGTGGCAGTTTGCAAAGCGAAGGAAAAAGTAAGTGCATTACGGCGCAAAGACAAAATTACCGCCAGAACGTTTCAGAAGCAACATTCAACGCACACCCACATCTGTTAAGACAAATCAACACTGAACGAAGTTGATCATCATCTAAATCATCGTCAAATGTATCAGTATCAAGGGAAAGTGAAGAAGATGGTTGTGCCATGTTGATGTTTACCTCAGAAAAGTGTGCACATGTTGGACTGGCTGCAAGTAAAGAAAAATGTTAGTCAAAGAAAAGTCAACATGCCAAAGCACCAAAGTAATTCAAACATTATCTGAAAATTACTCGGAAAGTAAATGGTTGTTCAATACCTTTCATTATCGACAGTGGTGGTTCGATAAACATTATGCCTGAGGAGAGGTATAATAAATTGTCTTCATTACGGCAACTTACATATCGAAAAACAAAGTGTATACATGGACTGCATCGATGCCCTTAAAAAGTCACGGTACATTTGTAGTGATGAGGAAACACAAGAAAATGAAGGTGCAAGCACCCATTTATGTGCTTCGAGGTACCACGTAAAGTGCCTGTCTACTCAGTTTCAGCACAACTGCTGATATGGGACTGATTTCCATAAACTACAACATAAATGCTTGCTACAAAATGGTAAGTCAATTCCCTTAATTGTTTCATGGCTTAGGAAAGCTTAAGACTATGAAAGTAAAGTTGCACATTAATGAGGATGTCCTTCCTGTCTGTTGCTCAAAAACATAGACAAATTGTTCTTCATTTACAAGAAGCTGTTGAAACAGAACTTGAATTTTTACTTAGGTATGATATCACTCAGCGTTCTACTGGTCCAACGCCAAGGGTTTCTCTTATTGTGGTGGTGCCCAAAAAGGATAGTGAAGGAGCTATACGGATATATGTTGACATGCGTCAGGCAAACAAGGCAATTGAACATAAACGACATCCAGATCCACACATTGCTGACATGATAACATAATTAAGTGGTGCAAAGATCTTCTCTCGCCTTAATTTAAATAAAAGTTATCATCACTTGGAACTCGAAGAAAATTGCAGGTACATTACAACCTTTTCTACACATGTTGGTCTCTTTCAATACAAAAGACTAAGGGGCATATGTATGAAAGTTTGGTTTTGCGATTCTCAAATAGCGAATTTTTGAGAATCGCTATTTGAGAATCGCAAAACGAGATGTATGTAGGATTTGCAAAAAAATGTGTGAATCCAACATATTTCTTAATTGCGAATCGCAAAGTGCGATTCGCAATTAAGGAAACCCTCCCCATTTATTCCTATGGGCCTAGAGGCCCATAGGAATGAATGGGAAGACATTCTCAATTTGCGATTAGCAATTAGAGAATCGCAAATTGAGAATGCAATTTCAAGGTTGCAAGGGTGTCAAAAGGACACCCTGTTGCACCCCTGAAATAAGCATGGATGCACATGTGGCGCACATGTGCACCACATTGCACTTTGGAAAATGCAAAAAAGTGAATTTTTCAAAGAAATCGCAAATTACCACCAACTTGAAGTTGGTGGTAATTTGCGATTCCTTAAGGCCAAATTGCACTTTTTTGTGCTTCTTACATTGCATTTAAGGAATCGCAATTTGCAATTCCTTAAATGCAAGCGCAAAATAGGGAATCGCAAATTTTGTGATTCCTTATTTTGCGAGGCAGTTCTTCATTTATACATACCACTAAGCCCAATTGCAATCGCAAACGCCGAAATTCTGCGAATTTCAGCGTTTGCGATCGCAATTTGGAATGATACATATGGCCCTAAGTGTTGGTGCAGCTGCAGAAATGTTTCGAGACATCATTGGACGCATCATACAGCCTGCCATGAATGCGTTCAATTATAGCGATAACATATTAGTTTTCGGAACTGCACAAAAAGAGCACAATAAAGCTCTCACACAACTATGGGCCCAATTACGATGTTGTCCAGAAAGCAGTCCAACCGAATCGGTTCCGGAATGCTTTCTGAACGAATTGGGTTGTGCGAGTCCGAACGACCGATCACGATGTTGCCCAACATCATTCGGTCGGACTCGCATTGACTTCAATGGGAGCCTGTGTTCCGATTGAGAACACAGGATCCCATTGAAAAAAGGGGTGGTTGGGGAAAACCTTGCACCCTATGGCAGGCACCCCATGGTGCCTGGCACATTGTGCATGGCTGGGAAGAGGGATCCCTTGGGTATGTCCATGGGCCCCAATCTGATACCTCTGGGTGAAGGGGGGCCCGCAACCTGCCCCCAAAGACAGACTCCAACAGCTGTTTTGTGTCGGGCACATCGAATCGGAAAGGCTGTCCGAATCTGTCATCGTACTCGCTTGTTCAGAAACCGTGTCCATAGAGCTGTACGATTCGGTTCCAAAAGACTCGGGCTGTCAGAATGCCTTTCGGAACCGATTCGGACTGCACGAACGGTTTCCAGGCATCGTAATCAGTCGCTGGGAAATGTGTACAATTCGTTCGGAAACAAGGGATCCGAATCAGATTCTGCAATACCGAATCCCATCCGGAGCCCTTCATGACGACTTCGTAATCGACCCCTATGTCGTTTGCTTGCTGATGCAGGTTTGACTTTGAATGCACGTAAGTGTGAGTTCCATAAGACAAAGCTAAAAATATTTGGCCATATCTTTTCTGATGGGGGTATGACACCTGATCCTGCTAAAGTGCAAGTGATGTCAAATGCTGATCCGCCACAAAATGTTTCTATGGTGGGTTAATTTCTTGGCATGGCCAGTTACTGTTCCAGATATATACAAGACTTTGCCAATGCACGTGCTCCATTGAGATAACTGATGAAAAAGAATGTTTAATTTTACTGGTCATATGAATGTGAGAAACGTTTTAATAAAATCAAACAAGCCATTGAGAAAGCTACTGAAATGGCATACTTCAATCCAAAGCTTCATACAGAGGTTGTTGTTGATGCTAGCCCAGTCGGGTTAGGCGCTATCCTTGCACAGCACAGTGGACACCCAAGTGCTCAAGGAAATATTGTATTACAAGAAAACAATGGTACCTGTGGAATTAGTATGAAAATAAACCTAATATTTATAGTAATGATACAGATTCAGCACAATGGCAATAATTTAGGAGAAAATGTATGGATTTTCAAAAAAGCACATATGGAGCCCAGTAGATAAAATGCATTGTGATTTATATTAAGTTCAAAAAGTCCAAACAAAGGGGGTTCAAAGAACCGTGTTCGGTGTCCCAAGTGAAATGTGTATAATAGTTCGCTTTGCAATTGTGTAGGACTTTTCGGTTCATCCTAGTGGAGAGGTGTGGTGCAGCGGCCACGGCAGCTGACTTCGGAGCACAGGGCTCACGGTTCGATCCCCGGCTCCGGCGGCAGCTCAGCTCAGCACCATGTGACTCTGGGCAATAGCTCACTTAATTTCCACAACGGCCCCCAGCGCCTTGAGACCCGTAAGGGTGAGTAGTTCGCGCTTTACAAATACGGATTTGTCCAACCCAGACGTGTTACTTGGATACACCCTACCCTTATTGTCAGACTCCCCCATAATTACAGGGCGCCCGGCTGGGCCCTATGTAAGTACTACCTTCCTCATCACACTTCCTTTGGGTGTATGCACTACCTTCTGACAATACATCCAATTTAATCCATTGGTCCTGATGAGACCTCATATCTCTTGAGAGGTCGAAACGTCTTCGATGCAATTGCAAAGCGAGCTATTATACACAGCCTCCGTCATGGTCACAGGAGACTGTGAATGTTTACTGCAAATTGATTAAGTTTGGTCACTTTCTGCTTTTCTGTATTTTTTTGAAACCTTAATAAATGTTACTACTTGTCACTTTAGTTTATAGGTTTCACCTTTCACTTGGGACACCGAACAAGGTTCTTTGAACCCCCTTTGTATGGACTTTTTAACTTAATATAAATCACAATGCATTTTACCTACTGGGCTCTATATTTGAAAATCCATACATCTTCTCCTAAATGCCATTGTGCTGAATCTGTATCATTACTATAAATATTAGGTTTATTTTATACTATTTCCACAGGTACCATTGTTTTCTTGTAATATAATATGTACCCTGGTTCCGTGTGATTAGGGTAGTCCTTGTCTCCGTTGAACGCAAGGAAATATTGTGGCATCTGCAAATAGGAGATTGTCCCAAACAGAAGGTGTTTATTCACAACCTGAAATATAAAGTTTAGCTGTGATATTGGCTTGTTAATATTTCCATGTATTCCTGTATGAAAAGTCTTCTAGGCTGGTAACTGATCATCAGGTTTTACTGACTATATTTGGCAATCCAAAGGCCAAAATACCTCCTCGCATTGAACGATGGGGACTACGATTACAAGAGTACAATTATACCATTGTGCATCATCTTGGGAACGATCTAAACCCTGCTGACAAAGTTTTCATAGTGCATATACAAGGTCACAGTACTCCATCCAAGACGGCTGAAGCCTATACCAATTTCCTTGTAAAGTCAAACACACAATCCGCTATTTCGTTAGCCCAGATTATCACTGCTCTGAGCCATGATAGTGACCTATTGAAGTTGAAAAATATAATTACACATCAGTCATAAAACCAACACATTTGACTTCACACCAGTGATAGTGAACATCAAAAATTCAAAAATGTCAAAGATGAACTGTCCATAACTCAGATTTTGAGTTATACTGCATGGTTCAAGAATCCTGATTCCGGTGAATCTGCAACAGAAAATAATTGAAGTGGCCCACGAAGGACATCATGGTATCCTTGCCACAAAACGAGCTCTCCAAGACCAGGTCTGGTTTCTTTATCTCGATGAGAGTGTTGAACAGGATTTAAAGGCCTGTCATCTATGCAACTGGCTTTCTACAAAAGTTACTCAACACACCTTAAGCATGTCAGAACTCCTAAAGCATCCATGTAAGAGAGTAGACATTGACTTTTTCGGTCAACTTAATAATGGATATCGCCTGATGGCGATTGTGGGCGAATACTCAAGATTTCCATAAATTGAAGATCACTCATCTACCACTCAAAACTGAGTCATTGAGAGACTAGATGGCATCTTTGCAACATGGGGTGATCCGGTCATATTGAAATCTGACAATGTCCCACCTTTCAACAGTCGAGAGTTCAAACATTTCTAAGAGCATCTGAATATAAAAGCATCATAAG
Source organism: Calotriton arnoldi (assembly GCA_963921515.1). NCBI lineage: Eukaryota > Metazoa > Chordata > Amphibia > Caudata > Salamandridae > Calotriton > Calotriton arnoldi. Next base: position 474,981 of record CAWUFW010005859.1, on the reverse strand, counting down.
AGTGCACCTCTGTGGCCACAGGCCAATTTACTTGTTGAGAGCTTTATGAGTACGCTTGAGAAAGCAGTGCAGAGTGCTACTCTCGAGAAGCTCGATTTAAAAATGTGTTAAACTCTACGCTAAGAGCTCATCATTCAACACCTCACTCGACCCCAGGTGAAAGTCCTGCAACATTGATGTTCGGGAGAGGAATGACAACCAAGTTACCTCAATGGACCAATCAGAGAGAGAAAAACAAGAACGCAATTCGTGAGAAGGGCTTGGTTCATAAAAAAAGGATGAAAGCGTATGCTAACAAAAGACAACATGCAAAAACATCGTCTTTATGAAAGGAGATCGAGTGCCTGCACGTCAAATGTGGAACAGAAAATCTGATGCTCCATTTGATGCAGAACCTTTTCAAGTAGTGTCTGCCAAGGGACACATGGTGACTGCCCAGCACCCTGGGAAATCCATTACCAGAGACTCTTCGCATTTTGGACATTTAACTCATCGTTCCTCAGATCTGCATGTTAAAGGAGGGACTGGTTCTGAAGCATCACTGACTGCTATTGCCTCTATCCATCGACACAGATCCTGGACATTGATGGTGACAGTTCCCAGTTTCCTATGACAAGATCAGGTAGAACAAAATACCAAGAAGATTAATTGAAGAGATTTAATTGTACATATATATATTTTCTAAAACAAGTTGTATTTTTTTAATCAACAGAGGGGGAGATGTAGTGTCTTGAAAGTTAGCAATGACAAAACCCTTTTGGCTCCTGATGGACTGTGTAGCTGTGACATTAGTGTTAGAGTGGAAAGCAACGAAGGCTGGTTTAGGATGTTGAGTTGCCAGTTACATGCACACGAATAAAGATGTATAATCCTAAATTCCTTCTGTGCTGTAGTTACTGGAGGGTACCCAGGCTGTGGAGGAAGCTACATACACAATCTTGGCCCCACCTAAATGATCAGCTGCACCAGCTTCCACACGGCATCCAAAACCCCACTCGGCCAGTCTCCTGCTAGCTCACATGCTCCACATTCACAGAACTATAGCCTGCAGATGAGCTTTCTCTCACCTAGCTCCTAAAGTCTGGGAGGACCTACCCCTGCCCATCAAAGCTGCTAGCTCAGCCCTTACGGTTTGAAAGAAACTCAAAAGCTGGCTCTTTGACTTGGTCCCATTTAAGACCCTGCATCTGTACTGGCACCAGGATACCCCACCCCTGGTGATATGAGTACACTACAAGATAACATTTTCCAAAAGAAACAGTCCTAGAAGTAATACCACAAATACAGTCTATCTTTACTGCGTTGGTTTAGAAAATAATGGACTTATGAGCTTGGCACACCGGATTTCTGATGTTTATTGATTGTTTCTCTGATGCCTGCTGAAGCCTGTATGCTCACCCCACTCCAATATCTGCTTATGAACGGTTTCCCCTTTATACCGTCCTGAACATATGCTATGCCTTTCTAAGACTATGACATGCCACTTACGATCAGTTGTTAGGGTGTGTAAAATCGGGGAATTTCTTTTTTACCTGAAATCATACGAAATGTCAGGAAAATTATTTAAAACTGTATGTAAATTTCACAAAATCCACATTGGGGTATCTAGAGTAAAATCTGAATGTGTGGGCATACCTTTAATTCCAAAAATCACTGTAGATACCAACAAGGGGACTACTAGTATATGGAGACAATATCTCTTGCAACATATTTTCTGATCAAATCGTTCTTTTGCAAAACATTGTTTGCTAACCAGTCATATGCAAAAAGAAAGTGTAAACTTTCACAATGGTGTAATTTCTGGCATTTTGTTTAAGTTGCAAATTAAAAAATTATGTGAGTTTAACAGAAAATTTTGCACAAACCTAATCTGTGGGTTGGCACATTTCTGCATTTGTAGTCATCCCCTATTTTTATTAAGATATGTTTGGGCTGTTTCACCTTTCACCACTTTATTGGATCTTTGCTGAATTTGGCCAGACTGAGTAGAGCCTGATTTTTCATAATTATGTGATAACATAGAAAAAACTGTGATAAACTCTGGAGACACTGTGAATGCACTGTAGATCTGATGCTACTGATTGCTAGCTACTGTCCTTCCAGACTTGCCCATTTTTAGGTCTCGCCTAAAGACAGCTTTAGATGTCTTTTGCCAAATACATATAAACTCAAATACATAAAAACGATATAACTATTGTGTCAAATACATAAAAAATGTGCATCTAGTGGGCTTTGTGGTCTGGTCAGCCACTTGCTCTTCACTGAATGTTTCTCCTGAATTTCTCCTTCACCTGCATCCTATTCGATGACTTTATTCCCTATTCTTTGTTTGAGTGCATCTGGAGTATTTCTTGTATAGTGCATTCTGATTGGATAACTTGTGTCATTTCACTGCTTGCATTCAGGAAACTACTTTTTCATTTTTTTTTCTAGTACTTCGTGGAAGTTCATGTGTTTTCTTGCTCTCTCATACACGTGCAACTTCCAACCTCAAATCCACTCCCGCTCTCTGTCTTTCTTCTTACACTCCCACAGCAATTCCATTGCTCATTTTTTTAATGTTTACCAGAGGTGGCTGGTGATTTGTCAAAGTGGAGAGGCGTAAACGTTGGGGGCAACGTTGATTTAGAAAAAGAGACCGACTGACATAAGGGAGGTTCAGGCGGGGGTTCTCGTGTAGAGAAGAGTTTTAGAGAGATGGGTACATGGTGCATTTTAAAGTTTATTTTGTTAAAGAATCTATTGAAAAAACAATAAGAATCTAAGTAACTTATAGGGTGCACATGACAACTGACTTGCCTCTTAGTCCATTAATGGCATTGTTGTAAGGGGGAAACAATGTTTCTGGTAAGTTCATGTTCATTAAAAACTTTCTCTTTTAGTAAAAGGCACTTAATGCAGTGATATAATCATTCTCATGTACTGAGGTGAAATACCGCTACAGGTTTAAAAAATACACTTTTTTAATATTTGAAGAGGGTACATTACATGCGTTTGCATGATTTACATTATAATTCATTGTATTGAAATTGCACTTAGGCCCATGATGAGGTTTGAAGGGCTTTACGGCTTCACAGAAAATACACACACACTGTAGCATATGGGTCAGCGGTTTTCAATGGGCATATTTGTTTTAGAGCTATGGTGCTTAATGTGTTATTAATTTTACCCAAACATTGAGAAACTTAAGACAAAACATTGCATAGTGGATGCCTATGAAATTCGAGATAAGGGGATAACTTTTCATACATATTTAGTGGAGGTTGCACACTTCACAGCATATGTCCGATTGTGGGTGCCTACTCTGAAAGCAGACATAAACAGTCACTGTAGAGTGTAAATAGAAAAAATGGCAGCCCTATTGCAAAGTTCTTGATTATTTATTTAAATACAATATGTGTTAATATTCACCTATTCCTGGGATTCATCTTTCATGTGGCTCTACGAACAATTAGTTACACATGGTTAAAACAAATACAGACCAAGGAGTATAATAATAGCTGGAGCGTTAGAGATGCATTACTATGACCCATATACAGCACTAAACAAGTCGGCAGATATGGCTGGCTGCAGCACTCCATTACTCTGTCAACAACAGTGACACTGGGAGGTGTGAGAGATGCACAGTGCCCTTTTGAAAGTAGGCTCTGTGCAGTGAGAATGGAGTGAGTGTGTGTTTGCCATACAGATTAGAGTCACTGTGGAAAAGGAGGAAGTTTGCAGTGTGGAGGTGATGTACCCTTTGTCAGGGGAAGGTGGGGCTGGGCCCTCTTGAAAGGGGCCACCATCCTCTGCCTGCATGTGAAATCAACCCAGTGCTTTGAGTGAAGACTGCCTGTGTGCAGCTTGAACCCAATCTGTTCGCAGTCACTCAGTCAAGGAAAACTGTATGCCCTGCGCATCCTATAGGGTCTTGATGACAATGCTAATGATATTTTGTGTTTCTTACGATTTTTCTCATGGAGATGAGCAAGAAATTACCAGCACGTAGTTGGTCGGACAAAGGCGGCATAAAATAAATGAATCCCCAACCCCTCTGGTTTCAGGCTCCTGCTGCAGGAAGAATATATTCAACTCTTAAGCTTGAGTTGGGGGTGACTTCCCCAGGTATGTAGGGATTGTTCGGTTGGGACACAAAATGGCAGAGATGGAGCAGGAGTGATTGCTCTGCAGCAGATGTGGGCGGGGTGTGCTCCTGCTTGTAACCTTCTGTACACATCTGCAGAGAGCCACAACTACAATATCTTGCAGCCACAGAGGATTTAAAGCAGACCACTCCATCAGTGGGTACAACAGTAGTCAGAGTGTCCCTAGGTGTGCATTGAACCCACGTGGACCACTTTCTATCGTAACACAGCTCTGACCTCAGACTTGCCCTGAATGCTGAGCCCGAGCTCCAACTGATTCCTGGTAGCAGCTCTCATCCTCCACGGGAGCAGCGCTATCTTATCTGTGCCAGGTCACCAGCATTAGCTGCAGGGCACTTTAACAGCACCCTAAGAAGTCCGAGCACACACACTGGATGTGCACCTCCCTCCTCAGGACTTGAGGAATGTTCGTGAGACCCACCCTCCTACAGTGGTTTGCCTCTTACTATGGTGAGGAGGAGTGAGTTCTGACAAGCAATGGGCACAGGGGCAGCTCCTCTGAAATGGCGGAGGAGCGTCATCCCACTGGCTCGGAGCCAGCAGGTGAAAAATAAAACAATGTCCCATCATTGTTTTATTTTTCATTTCCCGGCTCTGGGCCAGTGTGCGCAGGGAGGGGCGTGGCTGGGGCATTGGAGGGAGGAGGAGGAGTGCTATGTGCACTTCTAAGTGTGCAATGTGTGTTTGGCCAGCCATCTCAGGCCGGCCAAACACACATGTGCACTTAGGTTTCTCCAACCTGGCTGTATTGTACAGCCGGGCTGGAGAAACTGCACAGACTTCCTCTCCTGAGCGGAGTGTCTTTTCAGCCCACTCAGGCCAATCCCCACACTGCTCTCATTTGCATTAGAGCAGCACAGGGATTGCACAAGGAGTCTGTCCCAGTGTATGCTGGGAGCTTGGGACCAGCAAGACACACGGAGGCGCGATGCGGGAGGTGGCCGGCAGCTTAAGGTAAGTCCCATTTTTTAAATGATTACAAACTCCCCCCCGCACTCCTTCTCCCACGCTCCTTCCACCGGCCCCACCACCCTTTGTCTGTGGTGGCTGCCACTGGAAGGGCAGGGCACTTTATTGCATGGGCCACTCTCCTTTGGGTCCTGCATGGCTATCCTAGGTCTCCTCACTCCTCTCTGGCCCCCTCTGCACTCTCCACTGGGAGCTTTCACTCGTCCCTGCCTGGATCCCTCTGCTCTTCTCCTTATCCCTATAGTGCTCTCGCTTGGTACCCCATGGGCTCTCTCTATGAGTTTCCTCACTATCCTCCTGATGTTGCTGCACTCACCCCTGGGACCCCCATTTTCACATGGACTCTTTTGCACTGCTCCCTAGGCCCTTCACTCTCACCTGGGTCCTGTTACATGCCCTTCAGCACTCTGCACATTGGCCTGCACTCTCCCTCTCACCCTGCTGCACTCTCTCCTGGGACCATCCCTCTCCCCCCTGACCTTGCTGCACTAACCCTGGGACTTTCAACACTCTCAACCGGAACCGTTTCTCTCAGCAGGGTATTGCTCCCGAAGCTCTCCAGGACATGGGCCTCGCTCTGCTTTGCATGGTTTCTAATTATCCAGAAATGAGGTTCAGGTTTTTGCGGCCAGAAATGCTTTGTGTTTCCTTACTGTCCGTCCTGTGCCCAAGAGAACACTAGTCAGAACACATACTGCTGCCATATAGCAAGGACCTGAAGATCCGGGGCTTTTTCAGCACATTGGCAAGTCTGTAGAGGTCGGAGTGCTTCCAGTTCCAGTTCAGGGACAGAGAGAATCGTGAGAAAGGAGAGTATGCATGTTATGGACTCAGAAAACAGCTACTCACGCGCAGGGCACAAGTCCTAAAAAAAGAAGTGGGGGACTCTCCAAGTTAGGTGGTGTCACAGGAAGTGACATCACGACAGGAAGTGACATCACGACAGAAAGTCACATCACGGCAGGAAGTGACATCACAACAGGAAGTGACATCACAACAGGAAGTGACATCACAACAGGAAGTGACATCACATGTGCAGCAAATCTATCATTTGCACGTGTTGCAAGATTTAACAATTGAAGCTGCTCAGTGCTTAAGCCTGTGACTTAAGGTCCCTGTTGGATGTTGGCGGCACAGCAGGTTGCCTTTAATGACTGCATTGAGACCTTTCAAAAGTGATCATTTTTAACCCTAAACTTAGAAACATCCATGCTTCCTTGCTCTAACGACAATTCCACTAAGGAACTAAGAGGAAAGTCAATTGGAAAGGTCATGCATGATGTGCGGAGGAGAATTGGTCAAGAGCAAAGCAAAAGATGCAGTTCCTCAAGCTATGTTACGCGCTTGTAAAGTGCAGCTGCACAAAATGGGTTAAAATGATTCCCATGCAAGGTAGGTATGGTGTATTTCAGTTAGGATGGTCTTCCCTGTCGCAAAGTGATGGGATAATAGTGCATAACTCGAATTAATACAAATAGCTGCCAAGTTTTCAGGATGCTTATGTGTAAGGCTCCCCGTTTTCCGATTTTACGGATTTTTACAGATAAATACAGACAGAAAACAATGTGTTTTCTGTCTGCATTTATTTTTAAAAGTGGATAAATACAGAAAATTGTCCTGACTCTCTGTGCTGTCTTTCATGAATTATAGGCCAGCAGCTGGACAGCATGGAAATTAAAAAACAGGATGACATTTCTTTAAATAATGGCGTATGTCAACATACATTTATGGTATAATGCTAGTATTTACAGTGGATGTATTGTTATGTAATATTTGCTAGCTTAAATAGCTAAAACACGACAGACAGCAAAGTATGAGTGCGCGTCTATCAGGTAAATAGATTTTGGAAATGTACAGTTTGACAACTTCATTTATACGCAAAGCACAAAATAAATATGGATAAATACAGATAAAATGGGCAAAAGATAAATTTGGATAAATACAGACGGAAATGTTAAAAAAATAAATACCCTAAAACCGGGAGCCCTACTTATGTGTGACATATCCATGGTTTCAGTGTGTATGTGTGACACTTAGAGTGACACTTTCCACTCAGAGAAAACCAAGCTACAAAGTGCAAAGCAATAGATATCAGTCATTGCACCCTATTCAGCAATGAGAAGCTCTACAATATTTTGAAACTGCTGCAAAACACCTGAAATAAAAAGTTGCGTTTCATACCATGTTCACACATTCAAATGCAATCTATAGTTGTGAGAAATTGGAGAGCAAATACTGATTAGCCTACACATGCTTCAAGCAAGGAAAATGTAACTTTCTAAAAGCCAGCCAATTAAAAGCGATGGTAAAGTACCTATGCTTCATGGGAGGGTTGAACAAGACTGGCAAGTCGAGACACAAGTACTGACCACACATCTTTACTCTTCATATTTGTGTTGCTTTCTCCATCATGCGCTTTCTTCACCTTCTGAACACCCCTGCACTCTGTGTTGCTCTCTCTCTCCTGTGTGCTTTCCCTTGCAAATCCCTGTCTTGCTCATTTCTCCCCTGCCCTATTACTGTATTTCTCTCCCTCTCATGTGCTTCTCTCCCCTTCAAACTTCCCTTGCCCCATGATTTCTGTTCCTCCCTATCCGTTCTGTGCTTCTCCCCCAGGAAGATGCTCCGTCTGCTCTGTGTTGCTCTCTTCCTCGTGTGCTTCCCCCTGCAAACTCCCTCCATGCTTTGTGTTACTCTCTCCCCCCTCTGTGTGCTTCTCTACCATGAAAACACCCCCTGCCCCGCACTCCTTGTCGCCCTCTTCCTTTTGTGGTCCCCAAAACCTGTTTTGCTCTCTGCCTCGTGTGCTTCCACTGCAATCACCCCTGTGACCCATGTTCTCCCCTCCTGGAAAACACCTCCCCTGCTCCGTGTTGGTCTGGTTATGAAGGCACATATTATCGCTAACACAACACCAGAGTCCCACAGATGTCTAAGCATTGTCACCTCAGCATGACATCCACATTGTTACCTGTAAACCCTCGCCCCACAACAAAAGGACACCTTGGACACATTCCCTGATGTCATCACGCACAAGACACCAAAGTCTAAGTGTTGGCACCTCCACAGCATGTTCTCTCAGCAACACTCATTAGAATCATTCTCAATAAGACTAGCAATGGATAACATTGTACCTCTGTAGAAGAAAACAAATGACAGGGTCTTCATTTATACTCAAAGGAGGCAGGCTAAATGAAGATGGACAAGGTGAGAGGAAGGGCTATGTGGATGGAGGGTGAGCGGGGAGGGGGCCTCTGCCCATCCCACAATTACATAACCCTATTCTTCCCTCAGAACGTCCTCTCCCTCATCGTTCCCTCCTCATCTCTTCCGCCCTCTCCACCCTTCTACTGTCGGCCTTCCCTCCTATCCTCTGCCAAAAAGCCTTCCTTACACTCTCCCCTCAGAACATGATCAATCAGAGAAACTATATAACCTCTTTCACAACGAGTATCTTTACAACTTCTGCCCACTCTGCCTATAAACAGATGTCACTGCAGGACCCTCTAATATCAAGGGAGAACTAAATAAGCACAATACCTTTATAAACACTCCCTTACTATCATAATACCACTATTGTTATTGCACAGTTGTATGGAATGGCAGACCACCATCCTGGTACGCCACTTAGGTTTTCTCTGTCTTCACCCTGAGCTGACCTGGTCACTTAACAGTACCCCAGTGACCCGCTGGGTCAAGGCAGATCTTAAGAAGTGTTAGTCTCTCCCATTGAATGTAATGGGCAGGGTAACCCTTTATAAAGTGATGGTCCTGCGGAGATTCCTCGACCTTTTCCAAAATATCCCACTGAAGATACCCCACCACTGGTTTCGCGAAAGAGAGAAAGACAAACTATTAAAATGGCAGAGAAAGAAAGAGGTCAATGGAGTGAGACAGCGCAAAGGAAAGCAAGTGAAATGCAAATAATGAACGAAGGAAAAAGGAAGCAGGCAGGAAAAAAGGTACAAATGAAGACAGGAAATAAGGAAAAAAGGTGTAAGAAAAGGAATGAAGAAATTAAAGAATGAAGGGTGGAAAGATCAAAGAGGGAAAAAAGAAAAAGAAAAGGAGGGAAAGAAGGAAAGCAGACAAATATAATGAAATAAAGAAGAAATGTGAGATGAAAGGATGGGTGATTGAAGAAAAGAAAGAAAGAATTAATGAATGTAAGGAATACAAAAAGAAGAGATATAAAGAAGGTGTGAAAGTATGCCAGGAGCAACATAAGAATAAACTGATATAAAGAAGGATAGAAAGCTAGAAAAAAGGACTGATGGAATGAGAGAAGAATAGACAAAAGGAACAAAAGAATGAAATACACACAAAAACAAAAGAAAGATGATGGAAAGAAGGAACGAAAGAGGCATCAAAAGAAAGAAATAAGATGGAAAGGATGAATGAAATACACACAAAAACAAAAGAAAGATGATGGACACAAGGAACGAAAGAAGCATGAAAAGAAAAAAGAAGATGGAAAGGATGAATGAAATAGTGAAGAAGAAATCTGTATTGTCTGATTAATACAAATCATTACAATTAAGGAATATATAAAATGCATTGGTTCTTAGAATAGATATAAAAGGTAATTATAATACCAGAGCTAATTAAAAAGATCCTCAAATTCAAGATAATTATATTACAAATATTGAGGAGTTTTAGGGATAATGTGCCGAACTGGATCATTGATATCGCATAAACACATCATTAAAATAACATTTCATTCTACTGTTTACATTTAGTGTTCTTAGAATTACATTTCCTTATTAAACTGAGCTTCTCTATAAATACATAAAGACTTTTCGTGCAGTCAGTTCATAGCTTCGCTTTTCTGTAGTTAATATATATATATTTATATATATATATATATATATATATATATATATATATTTGAACTTGATCTTTAAAGTGCCGTTGTGCTTTTTCTCCAGACTGAACTATATTTGTTAGAGCCATATTTCATGAGATATATAATATTCAGAGTTGAACTATAAAGTGCCTCCATGTTATTTCTAAACTGAACTATATTTGTTGGCGTCATATTTCATGAAGCATAAAGTGCAGAACAATGTTGCTGCAAAGATTGTAAAGATTTAGGAATCTAAAGAATGCTTCCGAGCTTTCTTATCCGAAAACTCAACTCTATTTCTAAAAGTCTCATTTCTTAAGTCTTTGGATACGGAGCCATTATGCTACAAGAATTGTGGTGCGTTCCGAGCCAAAGGCTAATAGGTGCTTCAGTACATGTTTCTCCAAGCTAAATTGCATTTGTTAATATCCCATTCGATAGGTCGGCGAACACTGTAAACTAACTCTGTACTTGATCGTGTTCTGCCCTGCTCTTGCACTATAGCCTCAGCTCCAACGCCAGGTAAAATGGCAGTTAGCCATTTGTGCCCTCCCAATCTTCGTGATGCCGGGCCATATTTTCCAGTATCTGGTGCCCTCTTGCGTACTCTCATCGTACCACAATTTATTTATTTATTTATTTATTTAAAGAGTTTTATATAGCGCTGGCTAGACCCGAAGGTATCAGAGCGCTTTACATTAGGTTCCACAATGTAACAGAAAATGATCACAATTACACATTACGTCAAAAATACATTGAGAGAGGAGAGAAAGGAGAGAAAAAAATAGTGGAGGGGGGAAAGGGGAGGTGAGAAGAGGGAGGATGAGGGAAGAGACGACAGGAGAGACGAAAGGAAGTCTGTCTAAATACCGACTGGGTAGGTGACATCCAAGGAGGGAATTCACGGCCCGTCTCCCCTTTAGCTAAACAAGGTAACTCCATCGGGCATCAGTCAAAATAGCTAGGTCTCAAGTGGCGAGGGAAAAGGTTCACAGATAAACAGGATGGGGACTAAGGGCAAGGACAGGTGAGGGCAAAGGTAAGTGGCAGGAAAGAGGAGAAGAGTAGAGCGGAGAGGGGTAGGGGCAAGGGGGAGGGGGGAGATAAGGTCAGGAGAGATGCAGGAGAGTTTGCCCAAAGTCCGGCTGGGTAGGTGATGGTCAAGGAGGGAAACCAAAGTCCATCTCCCCTTTAGCTCGCGAGGTAGCTCCACCGGGCATCAGTCAAAATTAGGTCTCAGCTGTCTAGGGAAGATCGCAGAGTAAAGGTCCTGGTGGGTGGGCAGGAATAGGGTCAGGTGAAGGCTGGTCGAGGTCCAGACGATGATCAATGATTATGGACCAGGGGAGGAAAGAGCATCGCATCTAGAAGTCAGGCAAGGGGGACGAGTCCTTGGAAGTTCGAATTCAGTTGGCCCCATGAATCTCTATAGCCCAGAAGGGAAGTGGGAGGGCGGCCATCTTGAGATCAGGTCTAAAACGCTGGGGCAGAGACATTTGAGCCACTCGTTAATTTAAAGGTCGTCATGGAGACAAAATCGGCCCTTCAATAAGACGCTCCTCTTAATCTGCGGGCACAGGTTCAGCAACGATTGTCCAAAACGCCTAGGTCTCTTCGTGCAGCACCCCAGGAGAAAAAAAGACGCTCTTCATAGTCCTTATTTAGCCACCATTTTAGGGTCAGGCACTATTTACGAGGAGATCGCCGTGGAGATGAAAACGGCCTCGCAATGAAGCGCTCCTCATAATTAACTGGCAGCATCAGCGCAATTGATAAAATCGCCCAGACTTAAACGTGCAGCACCACAGGAGACGGTAAGCTGCTCTCCGTAATTCTCATTAAACATGGTGAATAACGTGGTAGCGCGCCCCTTCTCACCGGCACCGAGGGAGTTCTCACCACTGTTGGACCCGGTGTTCACTCTAGGTGCCCCGCTCGTCCTGCAATGAGGCCGTAAAGTTAGAAGCACCCCTTGTTGAATAGGGTCGGACTCGAAACAAAGACACTAACTTAAAAATGGCCAAGAAAATAGCAAATCATCCCCGCTCCGTCCGGGCCTCCCTGTCACGGACGAGCCCAGGCGCCATCGGCTGCTCCCTTACCTTGTGATCGACTGTACAAAACCTTAGATGGACGGGTAAGTCAACAGCCACCATCTAAGAAAGTTAGGGGCGGCCGTGCGGGCAAGTAACGCCATCATAGAAAGTCCAGCTTTTGAGCAGGGGGGACGGCGTCCACCCGGTAAAATAAGTGGGGGGATGCCGTCCACCCGCGTGGTCCCCCGACTTGTGCCCTGCTCACGCGGGTCTAGGAGAACACACTCTGGGCTGTAGACGACCCGGAAAAAAAATCAGCGCTCTACAACCTCACGAAGGGAAGTGAATCGTGTGACTCGCAAGGAACAGAAGCATGACCAATCACTGTAAGGCTTAGAAATAAAGCCATACAGTGATTGGCTATGTTCGCTAGTATTCCACCTCGTGCTGCCTTCTGTGCATGGGTCAGTGAAGACAGACCAGCTATTACTAGTAATCTATGCATTGCTCTCATGCTGTTTTTACTATTAAACAGAAAGAGAGCAAATCAAGGATTGGTGTGAGCAGGTGAATCCAGCGTTCCAAAAGAGACTGGGGGATGTGTGCTGTGTTTTAGCAGCACAGGTTGAAGAAGCCTAATGTATGAATGTCTGGTTGGCCACAGTAACAGACCTGTCCAACCTGACATGAAGACTTGCTGACTGCCAATCAGTAGGATGACCCTGTCCTGCTCAGACACATGACCAACACAACGCTGCAGTAAATCTATGGCACTTTTGATTATTTCAATGCATGTGGAGGCTTGCGACAGATGTGGGGGTCCACACCTCCACGCCGCAATAAAGAAATTGCCCCTGATGTTTAACCCTCACAGCCCCATTCCTCCAGTGCTCCTTCGCATCGCGCTGTCATGTTCTTTCTTACATATGTTTTATCTTTCTTAACAGGCGCTTTAGCAAACATTTTGTTATTATTATTTTTTTTTTTTGCTATTTACTACTCCAAGATAGACATCTACCATCTTGGAGCATCTTGAGTTGAAACAAAAAGGCAGCCGCATTCTGCTCCAAACTTGCATTCATGTCATGCACTTCATGATGCTATGTTGCTGCAGCATCATGACCCATACACGTCCATGTGTGACAATGCATACACATGTACACATCACAGCTCTTTTTTGCTGATGCTTTTCAGCTTCAGCAAACAAGCATTATTTTCTTTTTGTTGATGCAGAATACCATCAGCAAACAGCATTAGCTAAGACAATAGGTTTGCATTGCTTTTAAAAGGCAAGAAAGATCAGTTTTCACTATGTTTATAAATACCTGAATGTCTGCTCATTAGTACAGTTGCTCTAAATAGCATATGTTATTGGGCCTTATTTTTTTCACTTCCACATCAGCTACTATACAGTGGAGATTGCAACTGTGTAGTTATAGTTAGGTCAAGGTTCATAAGAAGAGTATTTTTGTATCTTTCATACTTTGGCGTTTTATGACGAATCTGCACAAAACTTTCTCAAAAAAGTAAACCCACCTTGGCTCCTTCCTGGAAAGTTTTGCGTCGATCTGTCAAGTGAAGGCCAAGTGTGATTCCCTGTGTTAATCCAATAGAAAATGTTGTTTTCTGATACAGAAAAAAACAGTTAAACAGTTACACCAAATTTGATAAAAAGTTAGAACTGTACTTAAATAGCATGCTTTTTGTGACTTGTTGTAAACCCATTCAGGCGTTTTCAAGAAATTAGCATTTAAAGAGGGGCTTAGGCTGGGCATGAAGAGGGTTAATGCTCAGAAAAAGTTAGGTACACTGGACACTTGGTCCTGCAGGAGTCTCCAAAACATTTTAAAAATAGTCTATTCTAATTGGCCCAGGGAGCTTTTTCTCCCATTGGTCATTTCTGTATTGCAATATTGGTACTACTGTTTTGAATGACCTGGTTGGCTGGTCGCAACACTCAAGAAAATGTTGTGACTGCCATTACAAGACTGGTGGACTCGGTCCCAGAGTACTGAAAAAGAAATTCAAAGGACACATAAAGGGGCAGGATGGGCACACCCTGATCCCCACAGCCATGTGGGGGATCCAAAAGTAACTCTCCCTTAAGTCAATTAAAAAAAAGTATGGGCCTGATTCACAAAGGCAATGTGAGACAAAAGTCTAACTGTATGACTTTTGGTTTTCACAGAGATCATTTACGAGTCGTATCTTTACATCCGCAGTCGGTCCGGAATCACCGGCTTTGGACGTTCTCTCCGCATCCGGGCTGTACTCTCTGGCTCGGGCCGGATGAAGTGTAATCAATGGGCTGCAATGCAATTATTTCAAAAGGAACATTAGGAACATGTGATAAATGGTAGAGGAGGTCATTAAAATCAGTTTGGGCAGGGAAAAGGGTGTGGCCGGACACTACATCATATCCCAGAAAAGTTTGCTCCTTTGCATCATGGTACATGCAGTCCACAATTTGCGCTCCCCTTAGTGTCGTAGAATGACCAGCAGATCAATAAAAGAAGAAGAGAACAGATCCCTTGGGGTTTCTTATCTGAATTACCACCATAGACCCTTGCTGAACTTAACACTCCCATGTGAGGAGAAACCTATGGGTATTTGCTGTGTATAGAAAATTTGCCATAGAATATTTATACTACAAGATATCCTGTTGCTCCACCTCTTCCTGTCTTCTGTCCAGCCTCATGATGCTCTTATCCGTAGGCAGCCCTTCATCATTGTGCCTTAACTGCGCTTTCTTTTACATCTGAAACATCACCCTATTTCCCGCCACTTTCAGCTATGAGGTTAGATGTATGAATGGCTGGACTGCTTAGCAGATGCTGTTTTTGCAGTGTCTGGAATTTAACCTTCCCATTTATTAAGCTGTATTGGAAGTACTAATCTGTATTAAAAATAAATAAATAAATGGGACTGAACCTGTGCTTATCAAGGGAACCTGGGCAATATACCAGCAATTTCCATTGTTTTGCTTTAAATGTATAAGAGCCTGCTATATTGTGCACTTGTTCATCACGATCGAAGGCCTCAAATGCTGCTATTCATCTGCAATTGCTGATTAGTTTATTTGCATTTATGCACATCATTGTATAATAATGTGTGGTTTATGTGTTGAGTATTTTGATAGTCTCCTAGTTCATATAATTCATATATTTAGAAAGGCATAGTAGCTTTAAAAGTGAATATGTAAATTGATTCCCATGCTTTTCTTTCCAAATTAAATCATTCATCACAAGGCCAATATTCTCAGAATAATGGAAAGGGTATAAAATGAGCATTCAGAGTCTTCATGGTGACAGAGAGAAGCTTCAGATTCTAGAAGACCAGAGCAGTTCTCAATATAATACAAGACTGTTACTGATAACAGGTGCACCACCTAGACAAAATGTAACCTTGTCTTGCAGAAAGGATTTTCAACTGCAAAATATCAATGAAGTGCAGGTATGCAATGACAATCCTCTAGATTCTGAACCGTAATAGAATGGGAGACTTTTTCTGTTAAACTGTTTATTAGCTAGGACTCAATATGAAGGGAGTCTTCACAATGTGACATGATGCCTGCTTTTATAGTATTTACAGTTTGCTTATATTTAATCACTTTTGTTGTGTTCATATCTGCATTAATGATTTTCATAAACCCCGAGTTAAACTTGACTTTAGATATAGGGGTCGATTCCGATCTCGGCCGGAAGCGCACCGAATATGATTTGTTCGGAAAAAATACGAGCCGAACGCGTTTTTCCCGAACGACTCGAACAGTCGTCCGAGCGAGCAAGTACGATGCGCATTACTGCTAAAATTCGGAGCGAGCCGTACGTACCCATTCCAGCTCCAGTTCCCCGACCGAGCTGGATCCGGAAACGCCGAATCGAGTCGCACGGAAGTAAATACACAGCACCTTCCGGCCGGACAAGTACGATTCGCACTCCGTACGCGCCGAACTGGTCGCTACGTCCGGCACGTCAGAGCATCCGGGAGAGCCGCACATAAGCTCCGATTCACGCCACAAGACGATCCACGGCTATGAGATGTACAAGCCAGCTACGAGTACGAGTCGAAGCCACGAGAAACCCGAACGAGACGACCCAACCATGAAACCCATCGCGCAGGTCCTACCAATACTGTACATCTATTACCGGAACCGGTACGGACGCGTACGGCGCAGACGGTAAGTCAAACACCCACTACACAAACAAACGACACGTACCCGACATATGTCACACACACATAGGGATGCAGAAATGACGTACACTAGCAACAGCAGAACCATAGGGGCGGGATGGCTATCACCAATGCCATACACACCCATAGGGGCCTGATGGCTACCACTACCACCACCCCTACTCATGGGGGGATGGATGCCTAACACTACTACCATCCCCACTCATGGGGGGATGGATGCCTACCACTACCACCACCCCTACTCAGGGGGGGCTGGATGCCTAACACTACCACCACCCCTTCTCAGGGGGGGCTGGATGCCTGTCACTACCACCACCCCTACTCATGGGGGCCTGGATGCCTACCACTACCACCACCCCTATTCATGGGGGCCTGGATGCCTACCACTACCACCACCCCTACTCATGGGGGCCTGGATGCCTGTCACTACTACCATCCCCACTCATAGGGGAATTGATGCCTACCACTACCACCACCCCTACTCATGGGGGCCTGGATGCCTACCACTACCACCACCCCTACTCATGGGGGCCTGGATGCCTACCACTACCACCACCCCTACTCAGGGGGGGCTGGATGCCTGTCACTACCACCATCCCCACTCATGGGGGCTGGATGCCTACCACTACCACCACCCCTACTCATGGGGGCCTGGATGCCTACCACAACCACCACCCCTACTCATGGGGGCCTGGATGCCTACCACCACCACCACCCCAACTCATGGGGGCTGGATGCCTGTCACTACTACCATCCCCACACATAGGGGAATTGATGCCTACCACTACCACCACCCCTACTCATGGGGGCATGGATGCCTACCACCACCACCACCCCAACTCATGGGGGGCTGGATGCCTGTCACTACCACCATCCCCACTCATGGGGGGCTGGATGCCTACCACCCCTACTCATGGGGGGCTGGATGCCTGTCACTACTACCATCCCCACTCATAGGACGGGTAATGCATGACACAACCAGCATACTCCAACATAAGGAATGTCAGCAAAAGACATCCCCCCAACATCATGACAAGAGTGTGTAGTCTGTGTCAAATGCCTACAACACTGAACATGACATTGAACATACAATGTGACCCCCTATCACATGTGTCACACACAAATGTGTGTGCCCTTCACAATGCAAGCAGACCATGACCACTGTGGGAATGGGGTCTAAACCCCCATCATCACAGTGACCAAAAGGTAAGTGTGGGGTCCATAGCTGAAGCACATTTTGAACACTGTGGCAATGGGGTCTAAACCCCCATCATCACAGTGACCAAAAGGTAAGTGTGGGGTCCATAGCTGAAGCAACTTTTGAACATTGTGGCAATGGGGTCTAAACCCCCATCATCACAGTGACCAAAAGGTAAGTGTGGGGTCCATAGCTGAAGCACCTTTTGAACATTGTGGCAATGGGGTCTAAACCCCCATCATCACAGTGACCAAAAGGTAAGTGTGGGGTCCATAGCTGAAGCACATTTTGAACACTGTGGCAATGGGGTCTAAACCCCCATCATCACAGTGACCAAAAGGTAAGTGTGGGGTCCATAGCTGAAGCACCTTTTGAACACTGTGGCAATGGGGTCTAAACCCCCATCATCACAGTGACCAAGAGGTAAGTGTGGGGTCCATAGCTGAAGCACCTTTTGAACACTGTGGCAATGGGGTCTAAACCCCATCATCACAGTGACCAAAAGGTAAGTGTGGGGTCCATAGCTGAAGCACATTTTGAACATTGTGGCAATGGGGTCTAAACCCCCATCATCACAGTGACCAAAAGGTAAGTGTGGGGTCCATAGCTGAAGCACCTTTTGAACATTGTGGCAAGGGGTCTAAACCCCCATCATCACAGTGACCAAAAGGTAAGTGTGGGGTCCATAGCTGAAGCACATTTTGAACATTGTGGCAATGGGGTCCAAACCCCCATCATCACAGTGACCAAAAGGTAAGTGTGGGGTCCATAGCTGAAGCACATTTTGAACACTGTGGCAATGGGGTCTAAACCCCCATCATCACAGTGACCAAAAGGTAAGTGTGGGGTCCATAGCTGAAGCAACTTTTGAACACTGTGGCAATGGGGTCTAAACCCCCATCATCACAGTGACCAAAAGGTAAGTGTGGGGTCCATAGCTGAAGCACCTTTTGAACATTGTGGCAATGGGGTCTAAACCCCCATCATCACAGTGACCAAAAGGTAAGTGTGGGGTCCATAGCTGAAGCACATTTTGAACACTGTGGCAATGGGGTCTAAACCCCCATCATCACAGTGACCAAAAGGTAAGTGCGGGGTCCATAGCTGAAGCACCTTTTGAACACTGTGGCAATGGGGTCTAAACCCCCATCATCAAAGTGACCAAGAGGTAAGTGTGGGGTCCATAGCTGAAGCACCTTTTGAACACTGTGGCAATGGGGTCTAAACCCCCATCATCACAGTGACCAAAAGGTAAGTGTGGGGTCCATAGCTGAAGCACATTTTGAACATTGTGGCAATGGGGTCGAAACCCCCATCATCACAGTGACCAAAAGGTAAGTGTGGGGTCCATAGCTGAAGCACCTTTTGAACATTGTGGCAAGGGGTCTAAACCCCCATCATCACAGTGACCAAAAGGTAAGTGTGGGGTCCATAGCTGAAGCACATTTAGAACATTGTGGCAATGGGGTCCAAACCCCCATCATCACAGTGACCAAAAGGTAAGTGTTGTCATGGAAAAAGCTGCAACTGCCAAACAGCATGGATGATCCCTGGTCACAGAACAACAAACACATCAGTGGCAAAGTAGTGGTTGTGTCCCATAGCAACATATATTGGGTGAGGCAAACAGTGCAATGCAAATAAAACATACCTTTGGCCATGTGCAGACAAACATCATCCATGGGGACTGACATCGTCTCCATTTATCAATTACACAATGCCAGAAGTGACCATCATAATGCAGACCCACATATCTGCACTAATGGACACACAAATGTAGATATCCTGGGGAGACTGTAGATGTGAGGTGAACAAATACCATACCATGGCAGCAATGGGACAAACGAACCATGATTATTGTGCTGACTGATGACCTAGGAGTTCCAGGGACAGCATGGGAAATCCTCCAAACAACATACAGGCAATGGCACACCAAAGATATGCCAATGCAGTGGTGCAGATGCACAAACACAAACAGGCAGCCTCACACTGCATATCAAACACAGCAGGTGATGGGGGGGTGTGACAGTGTCCCCAGGCAACCACACAACACATGAGGAGGCCTGAATTCTGATTACACAGATGTGTATACAGTGCCATACAAAAGTAACTCATGGATCGGATTCCCCTATGTGGGCAATCAGGCATTGTTAGATGAGAGGGAGCCCAAATTACACATGTCACACAAGCTTGTAGGAACAGCAACTAATACAGCAAGAGA
Organism: Calotriton arnoldi; assembly: GCA_963921515.1. Classification (NCBI taxonomy): domain Eukaryota; kingdom Metazoa; phylum Chordata; class Amphibia; order Caudata; family Salamandridae; genus Calotriton; species Calotriton arnoldi. Next base: position 455,369 of record CAWUFW010005859.1, on the reverse strand, counting down.
CAGACCCACCACAGCACTACCCCCAGGGACCCCACATTGTGGTGACACTAGCCTGCATGATAATCCCACTGTGATGACAAAGCTAGATGTTATTCACACTGTGAACCACAGCCATGTGTCCTGAGCAACAAACTACCATCAAACCTACACAAGCACAAATCAATCAGCACGGCCTGTCAGCCAAGGCCAATATGGAGGTAGGGGTCTAGCCGTGCAACAACTCACATTTGCACACACTCAACACCACACACCTTGATCTCCACAAATGTGCAGCAGTGAAGCTCACATGGACAGGTGACATTGCACATGCACCCATGACAATCCCAGGGGTGGTTGTGGGAACTAAGGTGCAGAAACCCATCACACCTGGCCAGTCAACAAGACTCGTGAATGTCTGACACACTGCACAGTACGCCGTACATGGGCATGACAAGAAATCCACCCCAATCAATGGGATCCCGGCCACAGTCACACACCAATGAAGAAGCCAAGGTCACCCACAAAGAACACACGTAGACAACTTCCAACATTGCAGCTCTGACCCTGAGGAGTGGCAGCAGTCACACACACAACGTGTCACAATCACTGCAAGCTACCACAAACTGTAAATTACATGACTCGTGTAACCAACAAGTGCCAAGGGGAATCCTGACTGTGTCTCATCTGCGTTTGCCCACATCCCCAGCCCTGACAACAAAGACAACTAGGGATGACAACCTGATGAACATTAGTTTGCCATGCACCCACATCACGGAGAAACCAGGTACAAGATGCTGGATGAACACAGGACAACTCAGCAAGCATCACAAACAGGAACATCCGTAGGGGCACAGCCGGTGTAGGAAAAGGGAAGGGAACACACACAGACATGCTTACACAACACACAACACGGGCCCAGGCAATGTCACGGGATCACACACTGCCATGAGGGCACTCCACTCCTGTGGAAGGTCCGCTGTGCCAAACCTTGTCTGTGCACGACTCAAACATGTCATCAGAACACTCGGTCAGTGAGTCAACAATTACAACACACTGAAGGCTCTGCTCACATAAGCCTGGGTACGGGAGTGTCACTTCAGTCATCTGCATATACCAAAAACACGTGTCAAGCAAGTTGCACTGTATACACAGATGAGTCCTTCAACATTGATGTGCTAAACTGCATGTCCTGTGGAGATGGGCACACAGTCAGGGAAATAGAAACATTGAACAGTGGTAAGCCCACCAGATGTGCATCAGTGTAAGCCACAGATGGGAATTTACAAATGCAAAAAGTACATCCCTGTGTCAAATGCTGAACATTACACCCTCAGACTGCAGCAAAGGATGCTATGGATCCAGACTAGATTAGGACACATATCCCATGGACCACATGGAGTCCATCACAGCAACACTTCATTTTCCTGATCTGAACACTATTACAACAGCAAATGCATGATGATACTCATCTACATCATGTACATCAAAAGAAAAACCACTAGTTAACAAAAAGAGGCTTTATTCAGCAAATCTGAAATAAAAATTTGAAGTCCAAAAGAAACTAAGGCCAATGGCCATTCCACATACACAGTCCGAACAGGGTGATATGTGACAACTTGTCACCCATTGCTTGCCTGCACTGGTACGGACAGGGGACATCCCCCTCGGAGGGGCATACAAGGGGAAGGCCAGGCACCGCAGGGACAGGATCAGGGGATGCCAGAAGGAGGCAGTGAAGGGGTGGTGGGTGCAGGAGTGTCACCGGCAACTGCAGTGGAGGTGTCTGACTCAGTGGGGGCCGGCACCACTGTAGGGCACAAGTCAGATGTTGTGGGTGCTGGCACCACTGCAGTGGGCCGGTCAGATGGAGTAGACTGGGTCCCCACTGCAGTGCATGACTCCAAGGGAGTGGAAGGGGGACAGATGAGGTGGGCAGGACAGAGGGGGGGACCCGGTCTCCATACCAGTGGCACAAACAGGCCGAGCATCTGGGTTGGGGGTGGAAGAGCAAGTTGTAGGGCTGAAGGGCCTAAGCAGTTTGGGGATGCGGTATGGGTGTGTGGGGGAACCTGGGGCAGGGTGTGGCGGGGGAACCGGTGGAGTGGTGGCCTGGGGGATGGAGGAGAGAGACTGTGTGGTGGAGCTGCGTGGTGGTGGTGGTGGGGTCTTGCCCTTCCCGGCCCGGGGGGACTTCCGAATGGGGTCCTCGGTCTGCCTGTGCCTGGGGAGGGTGTCCGGGTGTGAGGGGCACTCCCCTCTGTGTGTGGTGGTCGCCTCTTCCGCCTGTGCGTTGGGTCAGATGGATCTGTGGGGAAGAGGCCAAGCTCACAGAGGAAGAGCTTGTGGGAGGGGGGGGGTTGCAGGTGAGGCAAGGGAAGGGGTTTTGGAGGGAGAGGTAACTGAGGACTGCGGAGTGCTCGTGGATGCGTGTGTGTGTGTCTGGGCCCCATCCCCTGTGAGTGAGGTATCAGACCCCTGACTGTGCGTGCGTGTGCGTCTGGATTTTGGTGTGTGTGTCTGTGTGCTGCTTGTGTCTGTGCTGGTGGGTGCCTGTGCCGGTTGTGTGTGCTTGGGACAGGTAGGGTGCTGGGGATTGTGGATGGGGCAGAGGTAGGAGGGGTGAGGGACTGTTGCAGGAGGGACACTGCTGCCGTCAGTGAGGAGATCATGGACTGATTGGTCCGATGTAGGGCAGACATGCCAGATGACAAGCCCTCCATGAATGACACCAGTTGTGTCAACAGACCCGTGTGTGCATGGAGGACACTCAGCACTGATGTCTGCCCTAAATGGATCTGTTTCAGCAAGTCCACAGACTCCACACTCAGGGCAGCAGGGGAGACAGAGGCAGGGGGTGCGGTGCCTGGCATGAAGGAGACATGCTCCCCTACACGGGAGCCTCCATGGACATGTGGGATGGGAGCAGATGGGAGGGTGGAGATGGTGGTGGTGGCGGGACAGACTTGCTTGATTTTGTCTGTGGTCTGCTGACACCCGCCTCCACAAGGGAGTCCTCACTGGAAGTGCTGTGGTCCTCAGCCGAGGTGGTCGCAGCTGAGGTCTCCTCAGTGTGGCTCCCCTCACCCTCCGTGCCACTGGGTCCCTCAGTCTCCCCTGCAGTGGACCCAGTCTGGCTCTGCCGCTCCTCTTGGTCTGTGGAGCTGTCTCCTCCTGTGGCCGTGGATGTATCTGCAAACAATCAGGATAAACAGAGCAACATTAGTCACCTGTACTGACCACACACACCACAGTAAGTACAGCACAGCACATCACAGAGCAAGCCCTGCCATCATTCGCTAGACATTGCAATAAGTGCTGACACTGATTTTAAGAAGCCCATTGTCTGCCTGACAGTCATTCATGCCACACATATCCTACCTGTCCATGCACCCATCTGTCTGGTGCCTGTTGTATGCGACTAATCATATGTGCACACATGCACCACATACACAGTTGTTGGACATCCAAGAGGACATATGGAAATGTGTCACTCCAAACACATGCCATCTCCTGCCACTGACTCAGTACATGTGTCAGGAAAAGTGATGGGCAGAGTCTTTGTCGATATGCGGGTTTTGCTTCCATCACCAGACACAATGATGTCCTCATGTCCTGATAGACAATGCGACAATGGTGTGCATGCAGGACATATCACACTACTGCTGGATCACCCTTTGCGAGTTGAATGTCATGGCACAGGCCTGTCTGGCAAGTCAGTCATAACTGTCTCCTGTCACAGGGGCAGTGCATACACACAACACCAGTCTACACTGTGTCACAATCATGGACGTTTTGGGAATGCAAGCCCTGTAGCTGACAGGTGCACATGTGCACCCCTGGCCACCCACATCATGAGGACTAAGATGATCCCACGTCAATCAAATGAGACATTTGAGTGACTGCAAACACAAATCCATACACATGAGCACTTCACCGTCTGATGAGAATGAACCAAAGCTGCCTGCACCTCAATGTTTCATACACCATTGTGCACAGTCAAGGGACCAGAGACCTATGCATTAACCAATGTGCAGATCCTATAGTCACAACTCAGATGGCTGGCCACCCCAAATTGTTAAACACTCCAGGAGTCCAAAAAGCAAGGCCACACCACGGTGACACAGAGGCAGACACCTGAGTGCACTCTTCACAATGCCCAATATGTATGCTGACACACGGGAGTGGGAGAACAGAGTGCCTTCGATGTACGGAGTAGGCATTACAGTCCTGGTCCATGTGCAACATGGTATTACCCTGAACACTAGGCAGGTGGCTATGCATGTGTCACACACATGATGTACATACCTCTGAGGCTCCCCCCTTGGTCTCTGCTGCAGCATGGGTGTGTGGCACATACCCCAGACATGTGGTGAGTCAGAGCAGCAATTGGAACACATATGAAAGCCATACCCAGAGTACATGTCAGATCATAGGCATTGTGTGAGCAATTGTACCACCCATGCAGCCCACAACAAAGTTCCTGTAACTGATGCTGTCCCCAACTTGAACCACAGGTAACTGCAAGTACACAGTACCCAAGTGACCTAAGTCACAGACTGTAAGGGCCACACCTGTGTATCAGATGAGGAGGGGGCATGACACAAGTGAGGGACATGAGTCCAGTACGACAAGACAGTTGTACTGTGGAAGTGAAACCAGGCTAAAGTAGTGCATAGAGCATGTTAGTCATAGTACACAGAAAAGGCTAGCACTTACCCCCTCCTTGCTGCTGTCTGGCCTTCAGCTGCCCATCCAGGTCAGGGAAGACCACCGCCAGATTCCGGAGCATGTGGGGTGTCAGGGTCCAGTGTCCGCCCCTCCTGCGAGGAGGCGACAGCTTCAGCTGGACCCTTGTGATCCTCCGGGTCCAACCACGAAGGTCCTGCCACCTCTTCTGGCAGTTGCGGATCCTGCGCCTGTAGACCCCCACAGATCTTACTGCCCGGACGATGGTCAGCCAGATCTCCTGCTTCTGGTGGGCATCAACCTGTGAGGATGACAAAGTGAAAAGGCCATTACTACACATGCAACATATCCGTGCATCACACAGTTGGATATACATGTCTCAATCACAGGGGCAAATGATGAACACAGGTAGTGCAACTATGGCTATGAACAGTTGTCCAGCAGTTACTAAATGGTATCATTGCCTGGGAAGTAAACCCTTGTTGGAATGCACTGTTACTGCACTATACCTGTTCAGTGCATGTAACTACACACTTTGGGGGCTGACAACTACTCAGTGAGCATGCTAGCCAATGTGTACACACTGTAAGTCTTGCTAGTCAGACAACATGCACAATTAGTAAGGCAGTGGACAGCACACTCACCTGCTCCCCTGGTTTCCCATACAGCTTGCTGTACTGTGGAAGGAGGCTGTCCAGCAGGGCCTGGTTCTCCTCAGTGCTGAAGGCTGGGGCTCTCTCCACAGTACGTGCCATTGCAGTAGCCAGAGGATGCAGAGACAGCAGCAGTGGTGGTGGCAGATGTCGTCCTGGAGCATGTAGTGCAGGCAAGTGAGCTCTCAAGGGAACAGCCAGCATTATATGTGTGCTGCAGAGGCAGATACTGTCCCATGTGTCCAAAGTGATAGGTCCAAGTCGTTTGCATCTTCTGAATCTGGCCAATCCATGGAATTGCATCACTTATACACGCCCACAGCATCCTTCAAAAGTTCAACTTCATGACACCCATGAATTTGCAACATTGTTGTGGGTGGCCAACTGAATTCACTGCCTCCGGCTCGTAAAAGCTTCGAAAACGCGTCCGTTACCATGTCAGTCCATAACCAATGCGTGCGCACCGATCGGTCCATTGCTGTACAACGCGTATTTCGAAACACAACACGCATCCGTCCACATCATATGCAATGGCCAATGCGTGCGCACCGATCGGTCCATTGCTGTACAACGCGTATTTCGGAGCACAACACGCATCCGTCCACATCATATGCAATGGCCAATGCGTGCGCACCGATCGGTCCATTGCTGTACAACGCGTATTTCGGAGCACAACACGCATCCGTCCACATCATATGCAATGGCCAATGCGTGCGCACCGATCGGTCCATTGCTGTACAACGCGTATTTCGGAGCACAACACGCATCCGTCCACATCATATGCAATGGCCAATGCGTGCGCACCGATCGGTCCATTGCTGTACAACGCGTATTTCAGAGACCAACACGCTTCCGTCCACATCATATGCAATGGCCAATGCGTGCGCACCGATCGGTCCATTGCTGTACAACGCGTATTTCGGAGCACTACATGCATCCGTCCACATCATATGCAATGGCCAATGCGTGCGCACTGATCGGTCCATTGCTGTACAACGCGTATTTCGGAGCACAACACGCATCCGTCCACATCACATGCAATGGCCAATGCGTGCGCACCGATCGGTCCATTGCTGTACAACGCGTATTTCGGAGCACAACACGCATCCGTCCACATCATATGCAATGGCCAATGCGTGCGCACCGATCGGTCCATTGCTGTACAACGCATATTTCGGAGCACTACACGCATCCATCCACATCATATGCAATGGCAAATGCGTGCGCACCGATCGGTCCATTGAAGTACAACGCGTATTTCGGAGCACAACAAGCATCCGTCCACATCATATGCAATGGCCAATGCGTGCACACGGATCGGTCCATTGCTGTACGACGCGTCCCTGTACAAGTCACTCGCATATGTCACCATGGTTGTCACTGGTGAACGTATGCCAGCCACAATTACTGGCCATGGACTCAGGGGCAAACCTACAACACCACAGCCTGTCCACACTGTATCCTAAGGCATGTAAGGCTGCATTACCTGTGTGTGTATGGGGGTCAACATGTGGTTTGTTGGGTGGCACTTGGGGGCAGCCACTCCCAGGCTCTGCACGTGTTCATGGGGACAGAATCCTTTGTGTGTTGTGCACATGACCACTGTGATGTGCAACTGTTCAGTTCAGAGCATGTGGCATGGTCACATTTCCAGGTTGTGTATGTGTATGTTATGTCACATACACCCTGAGTCCCATGTGGGATGGTATGTACGTCACAGGGTGACCCATTGCCACAATTGTGATGGCCCTCCACAGTCTGTGTGCATGTTGTGTTTCAGATGTCTCTGATTCCATGTGCACAATGGGAGACAGTCTCCACATCCACGTTGTTTGTGCATCGACTTTGATGTTGTGCGTGTGTGTGTCACAGACGTCCATGTCTGTCCTGCACAGGCAACAGGGGCCACTACCTGTGGGAGTCATGGTTGTTTTGCTGACGTGTACATGATACGCCATGTCATGCCAGTGTCCATGTGGCAATACAGGGTCCGTGGAAATCTACCTGTCAAAGAGCTGTGATGCCTGGGGCACATCTGTCCTCACTTGTCACTGTGGTGTGTGTTTTGAACGTGACAGCAGTACATGGGTACTGTGACACAGCCTAATGATTTCCCATAGCACAACCTGGAACTTGTTGTCAACACATGTTGAACTGAGATGTTAGATGTTGGCCATGTAGGTGCCATATATGTCCATACAGAACGGCACACACATCAAGTACTTGTGTCTCGTAATGATGTATCATGTGATATTGAGTATGGTCAATGCCACATATGTGGGGTGACTGACAATCTTTCTTTGTTCAGCTATGCACTGCAGGGCACCAGCTGTCCATAGACCACTCCCTGACCTTGCAACCATGGTTGAACGTGACTGCATCCGACGGTACCGCTTCAACAGGCCGCTTATTGAGGAATTGGCGGTGCGGTTGTCCCCACATTTGCAACCTGGCCGGCCATACCCTGCAGCGCTGACCCCCAAGGTGAAGGTGATGGCAGCCCTACACTTCTTTGCCACCGGTACCTTTCAACACACTGTGGTGTCTGCTGGTGGGATGTCACAGACCATGTTCAGCCGTGTGCTACGCAATGTTTTGGAGGCGATATTGAGATACTTGAACCAGTACATCTATTTCCCTAAACGTCAACAACTCACTGACGTCAAGAGTGACTTCTATGCCCTAGGGAGGATGCCACATGTAATCGGCTCCATTGATGGGACACATGTGGCTTTGGTACCACCACAGGCACATGAGCAGGCATACAGGAACAGGAAACATTACCATTCTATCAATGCCCTGGTGGTATGTCTTGCAGATATGAGCATCTCACATGTGTGTGCACGTTTTCCCGGTTCTGCACACGATGCCTACGTAATGAGGAGTAGTCGCATCCCGAGGATGATGTCACAGATGCAGAACCAGCGTGCCTGGCTTGTCGGTGTGTACTGACTTTGTACCATTGTGTGTGTTCTGCAATGTTGTATTCCACCCTCTTTTCCAACTCAGCTAATGTGCAATTGTCTGTACTTAGGTGACTCCGGATACCCCAACATGCCGTGGTTGCTGACACCCCTCAGGAACCCTGTGACACCAGCCCAGATGCGCTACAATGAGGCACATGGTCGGACCAGGAGAGTGATCGAGCAGACATTTGGTCTCCTGAAGAGCCGCTTTCGCTGCCTGGACAAGACAGGAGGGGCCCTCCCATATGCACCTGCAAAGGTGTGCAAGATTTTCATTGTCTGCTGCATGCTACACAACCTGGCAGTGCGGAAGGAGTTGCCTCTCATCCTGGATGACGATGACCAACATCCGCCACCTGTGGAGGATCCTGGCCTGGGCCACAATGCCAGTGATGATGATGATGATGAGGGTGATGTCCGCACACAGCTCATCACCAACTTCTTCAGCTGAATGTGAGTATACAGAGTTGGTATGTCAATGATTTGAGTTTGCATGATATGTGTTGGTGGTGCTCCGTTGCTGTTTGAGTGTGGCCATGTGCTACTTGACTGGATGCGTGCAGCGATGTGTCCTTACAGGTAGTCTGTACTCCCCAACAGTGTTGACATGCTAACTTGGTTTTGTGTAGGTATCTTGTGACATGTATTGGGCATGAGTATTGCAGTTCTGCCCTGTTCTTCTGTGCTTTTGACTGTGTGTCATGTCTGTCCTTCACAGGGTACTTTCAGAGTTGTTTGGTCAACTCGGATCCCCCGACACCATGATTCAACTTCCAGGGTGGAAGCAGTCGTTTCCCTACAGGTGATGTGCCACACACCCTGGACTTTATTTCTTCTACACTTGGTGACTGTGTGGCCACTGCCACGTGGGATTACCTTGCATCTGTAGTGGAAACAACATGTTGCAAATGTGTAATAAACCTGTGCTTCAGTTTGGGATGTGCGTTGTCTGTGGTCACACATCTGACTGACATTTGCTTACTGCACCTGTGGGCTAATTAACACATACTCTGAATAGGTGTGGTGTCTGTGCATTCCACTGTATTTCCTGGCAACATCAGTGTAGGCAATGAGTCAGATGGCCCTGGTGTGTATGTGTTGTGTAGCCCTAGTGGTGTGTCTCCCTCATATGTGTCACGTCGCCATGACTCACATGACGGTGTTGAACTTGCTGTAGCAGTTAGCATGCACAGTGTCATTTAGCAGATCATCATCTCCATGACAAAAACAACGTTGGAACACCAATTTCAAAAGCAACCGCCTGCCCTAACTAATACAAGCAAGGCCCTAAGGAAGGGTCCTAGAATGACTCTACTGTCTCTGGAGCAGATCAAGGAAAAAAATAGTCACATCAAATTTAATAAAAATACATAATAATTTTATTGATTACATAATCATTTCAACAATTAATAAATACAAAGAATATACTTGACACGGCATATGATAGTCAATAAAGAAAAAGAAAAAAATCAATCAAGAAGTTTAGGTCCCACACACCTACTACAGCCAAACCACTCAAACGTCATACATTCCCATAATTCATCAAAAACTCACACATCATTCACACAAATTCCAAAACAATCTAACATAAAATTGTACATAACAGCCACAAGATGGTCAATTAACAGAATGGAAAAAAGTCATCAGGGGGTAGGGGTGAAAGTAATCCAGCGACCCCACACGAAAACGCCAACGCGCGTTTCGGTGTGTTGCCCCAGCCGGGGCTACACCTTCATCAGGGTGGAGATGAACAATGAGGGGTGGGACAGAAACCCTATAAATATAAGAAGAAAAACATGTTTTTCAAGAAAACAAGTATTTTGTCATCCAAACAATATTTTTAATTAATTCAAAAATAGATCCTTGATAAGCTCCAGACAACCCATATATCATCTATATAATTAATAAAACAACTGGAATAGCGTGCTCACATCTAACAATTCAAAAACATAAGAGTGACATAACAGAGGCATATAATTTAAAATTCATAGAAAGAATCATCAAAGGCACCAAACCCATAAGATGAAAATAGAAAAACATAATAGAGAACAAGATGTGGATACCAGCGTGAAAAAACACCACCCTAGTGAATAACAAATAACAAACAAGTGGGTTAGAGAAAGAAACAACTCCCAAATGATGAAGAAAAGAAGCAATTATAGTGAAGGAAAGAAGAACGAAGAAATTTTTTGTATGTGCTCTCAAATGGCATACCAGTAGTATTGAAGAAAAGGGCGCCAAATGATTTCAGAAGATGGGGCGAAGGAAGACACCCAGCACAGGAGGCTTCTCAATAGGGTTCTAAAATAACCAAAACGTACAAAAATGTACAACCATTATATTAGAATTCCCCTTTATAGACGCCAACCGGGATACCTCCAGCCAGCACTAATCTTGCACATGTACCTACACCATATAATAAACAAAGGAAACCTACCCAATAAATAGAATAATAATAAATTCTCTTCCGCAGGATAAAAGAGAATCTTTTCTTACGGCCCAACTCGTGGTAATCTCGTAGCGGAGGCAAGTTCAGCACCTTTAGGCGATTCTCAAAGGTCATGAGGTTCAAAGGTTGATAGATAGATCACGGATCTAAAAGAACACACGAAGGGCATGAACATAATGTCCTTAGTAGAGTCCCCAAATATGAATAAGCAGTTCACATATTAGTTAAATGGAAGGGAATCCCAGAGCACATGTGGAAGGTAAAAACCCCACATAGATGTCAAGCCTGAATATATCGAAAGATACCCAGTTAGACAACAGGTGCGCACAACCTGCGATAGCCTATAAAAATAAACAAGCTCCCCCCGCAAGAAACCACACGGGCAAATACCAGAGTGCAATAAAGGGTAAACCTATACAATCCTTGCAACCAAAAAAAGATCGAGAAAACGAAGGGGAGCCGTTGTGACAATAATAGCGGCACACATTTAGAACAACGGGCATAGAGGGGAATACAACGGGGGGCAAAAAGACGTCCCTACAAGCTCCTACCGCCGAAATAGTGATATCAAGTTGGGGAACAACAAGCCAAAAGTGTATCACTCAACTAGAGCACAAAAGGGGAGGTAGTGCGTAGCTATCAATAAACAACCCCCGACCAAGGGCTTCAAAGATTTTATCCCCCAAAGAGATTCCACTTACCATTCAAGTCCGTCTAATCAACGGGAACACAGAGGGGGCTACGTGGCACACCTCCTCGATAGCCCGACGTGTCCGGAGAAGCGTGAAGAAGCCGGGAAATCCCGCCACTTATACCCGACATCTAATCAAAGTTATTGCAAACAGACGGAGTGAGAAAAGATAAACAGGAAAGCGGACTAGCCCGGGTCTCCAAGCAATAGTCAAAAGCTCGGCGGCCATCTTAGAAGTACCAAAGATAAACTCAGAGAACATCAAAAGGAAGCTGGATGTCTCCCAGTCTTACCAAATAATTAGGGCTAATGAAAAACCAATGTACAAAAAAATAAATCTAAATTTATAAAGATACAGGAAAAATATATAATGAAAAAATTATAATAAAAAAAAAAATAATAAAAAAATAATAAACAAATATACAAATGATACAGCAGCATAATGTACAAACGGGAGTTTTGGCCAAAGATATTCACAGGAGGAGACATGAACAAGAAGCGGCACAAGCCACTCCAAGTATTCTATCTCACAAGGCCAGACCCAGATAGTGGAGACTCCTCCCACTATTAGTACAGCAAGGAAAGCCATCCCGTCATTCTTATACTCAGCAAAAGGGGCCTATTTAGATAATGGCATTCTCCCAAGGGCAGTTCTCATTTAACCCCTTCTTCACCGCATTAAGGAGGTATATCCAAAAAACCTCTCTTTTCTTGTGAGATAGAATACTTGGAGTGGCTTGTGCCGCTTCTTGTTCATGTCTCCTCCTGTGAATATCTTTGGCCAAAACTCCCGTTTGTACATTATGCTGCTGTATCATTTGTATATTTGTTTATTATTTTTTTATTATTTTTTTTATTATTATAATTCTTCCATTATATATTTTTCCTGTATCTTTATAAATTTAGATTTATTTTTTTGTACATTGGTTTTTCATTAGCCCTAATTATTTGGTAAGACTGGGAGACATCCAGCTTCCTTTTTGATGTTCTCTGAGTTTATCTTTGGTACTTCTAAGATGGCCGCCGAGCTTTTGACTATTGCTTGGAGACCCGGGCTAGTCCGCTTTCCCTGTTTATCTTTTCTCACTCCGTCTGTTTGCAATAACTTTGATTAGATGTCGGGTATAAGTGGCGGGATTTCCCGGCTTCTTCACGCTTCTCCGGACACATCGGGCTATCGAGGAGGTGTGCCACGTAGCCCCCCTCTGTGTTCCCGTTGATTAGACGGACTTGAATGGTAAGTGGAATCTCTTTGGGGGATAAAATCTTTGAAGCCCTTGGTCGGGGGTTGTTTATTGATAGCTACGCACTACCTCCCCTTTTGTGCTCTAGTTGAGTGATACACTTTTGGCTTGTTGTTCCCCAACTTGATATCACTATTTCGGCGGTAGGAGCTCGTAGGGACGTCTTTTTGCCCCCCGTTGTATTCCCCTCTATGCCCGTTGTTCTAAATGTGTGCCGCTATTATTGTCACCCCGGCTCCCCTTCGTTTTCTCGATCTTTTTTTGGTTGCAAGGATTGTATAGGTTTACCCTTTATTGCACTCTGGTATTTGCCCGTGTGGTTTCTTGCGGGGGGAGCTTGTTTATTTTTATAGGCTATCGCAGGTTGTGTGCACCTGTTGTCTAAATGGGTATCTTTCGATATATTCAGGCTTGACATCTATGTGGGGTTTTACCTTCCACATGTGCTCTGGGATTCCCTTCCATTTAACTGTTATGTGAACTGCTTATTCATATTTGGGGACTCTACTAAGGACATTATGTTCGTGCCCTTCGTGTGTTCTTTTAGATCCGTGATCTATCTATCAACCTTTGAACCTCATGACCTTTGAGAATCGCCTAAAGGTGCTGAACTTGCCTCCGCTTACGAGATTACCACGAGTTGGGCCGTAAGAAAAAGATTCTCTTTTATCATGCGGAAGAGAATTTATTATTATTCTATTTATTGGGTAGGTTTCCCTTTGTTTATTATATGTTGTAGGTACATGTGCAAGATTAGTGCTGGCTGGAGGTATCCCCGGTTGGCGTCTATAAAGGGGAATTCTAATATAATGGTTGTACATTTTTGTACGTTTTGGTTATTTTAGAACCCTATTGAGAAGCCTCCTGTGCTGGGTGTCTTCCTTCGCCCCATCTTCTGAAATCATTTGGCGCCCTTTTCTTCAATACTACTGGTATGCCATTTGAGAGCACATACAAAAAAAATTCTTCGTTCTTCTTTCCTTCACTATAATTGCTTCTTTTCTTCATCATTTGGGAGTTGTTTCTTTCTCTAACCCACTTGTTTGTTATTTGTTATTCACTAGGGTGGTGTTTTTTCACGCTGGTATCCACATCTTGTTCTCTATTATGTTTTTCTATTTTCATCTTATGGGTTTGGTGCCTTTGATGATTCTTTCTATGAATTTTAAATTATATGCCTCTGTTATGTCACTCTTATGTTTTTGAATTGTTAGATGTGAGCACGCTATTCCAGTTGTTTTATTAATTATATAGATGATTTATGGGTTGTCTGGAGCTTATCAAGGATCTATTTTTGAATTAATTAAAAATATTGTTTGGATGACAAAATACTTGTTTTCTTGAAAAACATGTTTTTTCTTCTTATATTTATAGGGTTTTTGTCCCACCCCTCATTGTTCATCTCCGCCCTGATGAAGGTGTAGCCCCGGCTGGGGCAACACACCGAAACGCGCGTTGGCGTTTTTCGTGTGGGGGTCGCTGGATTATTTTCACCCCTACCCCCTGATGACTTTTTTCCATTCTGTTAATTGACCATCTTGTGGCTGTTATGTACAATTTTTATGTTAGATTGTTTTTGGAATTTGTGTGAATGATGTGTGAGTTTTTGATGAATTATGGGAATGTATGACGTTTGAGTGGTTTGGCTGTAGTAGGTGTGTGGGACCTAAACTTCTTGATTGATTTTTTTCTTTTTTCTTTATTGACTATCATATGCCGTGTCAAGTATATTCTTTGTATTTATTAATTGTTGAAATGATTATGTAATCAATAAAATTATTATGTATTTTTATTAAATTTGATGTGACTATTTTTTTCCTTGATCTGCTCCAGAGACAGTAGAGTAATTCTAGGACCCTTCCTTAGGGCCTTGCTTGTATTAGTTAGGGCAGGCAGTTGCTTTTGAAATTGGTGTTCCTTATTTCCCCTGTTTGCCTGCCTTCATTCTGTCAGGGGTCCCCCTTCTTTTCAGTAAAAACAACGTTGGAATCACAACAGAGGCAAGTATGGTGTATTAGTGAGTTTATGTACATACATGTGTGAGGATAGTGCACAGGATGGTGGGTGCTGTACATTGGGATTGGAATCCAAAGTTCCCAGATGAGTTGGAAGTGTTGGTAGCAGAAATGTCCTGAGTAAAGTCCACAGTCATCTGATACATTAGTCCAACTTAAACTCCCCATGTCACGTGGGAGAGTTGGGTTGCATTCGACAGGGTGAACAGTTTGCACACAAAGGTGAATTTCCAGAACAAGTGTGGGTTCCTGGGGGATGTACATGGCCATCGGCCTCTCAGATTTCCTTCTTCGGACGACCCCTCTTCTTTCTGGGGGGACCCTCACGTGCAGACCGCTGCGGTACAGAGGACTCTCCACCAGAGTCATCCTCCCTCCCTGTGGCAGTTGCAGTTGTTGCGGCACCAGATGTTGTGGGCAGACAGGGAGGTGTGGACATGTTGGTGCTAATCTGGCGGAGGCATGTCAATATGTCCCTCTGCACCGCTGTCATTTCTTCCAATGTGTCCCACTTGGACTCCATGCCAGACATGTGTGTCTCCACACGGGACATGTGTGAGTCCAAGCGGGCATGATGGGCAGCCTGCTGCTGTTGAATGTCCTTGAGGATCCCCACTACCTGGCTGACCTCTCCGGTGCTATTCTGGTACGCATCAGCAATGCGTACCAGTTGTGTGTCATCATGCAGTCCAGACCCCTCTGCAAACAGCGACCTCTGCCTACCACCCCTCCCACCACCCCTGGCCACACGTGCGGGACCTGCGGTGGCACGCACAGGTGAGCCTAGGCCCCCTTGGGGGTTGGTACTGGGGTTGTTGTCCGTTGCTTCACGGTGGGCTGGGGTCCCTGTGATGTTGTCATTCAGTGTCCTTGGTCTGTCCGTGTCGGCGGGGTGGTCTGTGTGTTGGCAGATGTTGGAGTAGTGGGTGCAGGGGGTGCACATGGTGGTCCTGCTGGTGCTGCATGATGACTCACACCAGAGGTGCCAGGTAGGTCTTCGCCATCCGAGGAGGGCAGAGGCTGTTCCACACCAGGGAGCTCAGGGGCCACCGGAGCCTGGGACAGGGACTCCTCATCATCTGCTGCTGTGTCCCCATCATCACCTGTTTTTGGAAGAGACACACAATGTATGTTATGTTTCTACAGGCATCAATGGTTCAAACACCTGACAGTTGTGACTGTACCTCTGGATGCGGGCCTGTACATTGCATTGTCCTAAGTTGTCACAGTCAGAGGTTGATATTGGTGTAGCACATTGTCCTGCCAACCTGAAGCATTTCAATGTGAATGTTGAGGTGTGTGCATGACCAGCATTGGTGGTATTTGGTTGACATCCGGACCTCCTTCTCCCCCAGCCCAGTTATCCCACCATGAAGTATGCCACCCTTGCAGTGGGTGCAGGTTAACTCTCAGGATGTCAGTCAGTGGTGTCCTGATGTTGGTTGGTGCCCAGTTCCCAGCAGGGCCTGGTACTCCCCACAACAGAGCACCATTGTCAGACATCTTGGAAGTGGCTTTTCACTCCCTGTGAGGTGTGCATGCTTCAGTGTGAGCTTGCCGGGCCATGCGGGTGGGGGATGTTGAGCTGTGACCACCACTCCCATCATGCTATTGCCTACACCCCCCTTCCCAGCATGCCCATACTTCCTTCCTTTTGAGTGGACTTCACTGTGTGTGAGTGTGACAGCAATGGCAAGATGGCTGACAGTGTGGTCTTGTTGTTTGTTGGTGCACAGTTCACAGCAGGGCCTTGTGCTCCCCACAACAGAGCACCATTGTCAGAAATCTTGGAAGTGACTTTTCACTCCCTGTGAGGTGTGCATGCTTCAGTGTGAGCTTGCCGGGCCATGCGGGTGGGGGATGTTGAGCTGTGACTACCACTCCCATCATGCTATTGCCTACACCCCCTTCCCAGCATGCCCATACTTCCTTCCTTTTGAGTGGACTTCACTGTGTGTGAGTGTGACAGCAATGGCAAGATGGCTGACAGTGTGGTCCTGCTGTTTGTTGGTGCACAGTTCACAGCAGAGCCTTGTGCTCCCCACAACAGAGCACCATTGTCAGACATCTTGGAAGTGGCTTTTCACTCCCTGTGAGGTGTGCATGCTTCAGTGTGAGCTTGCCGGGCCATGCGGGTGGGGGATGTTGAGCTGTGACTACCACTCCCATCATGCTATTGCCTACACCCCCCTTCCCAGCATGCCCATACTTCCTTCCTTTTGACTCTGCTTCCCTGTTGGGTAGTGTGCCTGTGCTGACAGGATGGCTGACAGTGTTGTCCTGGCATTTGTTTGGCTACAAGTCACAAAAGTGTCCCTGTGCTTCACACAGCATAACCCAGTGTGGTGGTTCTTTGTGGGATATTTAATTAGAGTGTGAGGCAATGCATTCTCCCAGGTGAGTTGTGTGGAGTTTGTCTTAAGGGGGTGTGTGAGAAAAGCTGCTGGTGACTATGGTCAGAGCTGTCAGTCCTCCTTCCCACCCAGCCAGATATCCCACCATGGAACGTGCTTCCATTGCAGGTAGTGCAAGTTGGCTTAGAGGATGTTAGGCAGTGGTGTCCTGCTGTTGGTTGGTGCCCAGTTCCCAGCAGGAACTGGTACTCCCCACAACAGAGCACCATTGTCAGACATCTTAGAAGTGTCTTTTCACTCCCTGTGAGGTGTGCATGCTTCAGTGTGAGCTTGCCGGGCCGTGTGGGTGGGGGATGTTGAGCTGTGACTACCACTCCCATCATGCTATTGCCTACACCCCTCTTCCCAGCATGCCCATACTTCCTTCCTTTTAAGTCGACTTCACTGTGTGTGAGTGTGACAGCAATGGCAAGATGGCTGACAGTGTGGTCCTGTTGTTTGTTGGTGCACAGTTCCCAGCAGGGCCTTGTGCTCCCCACAGCTGAGGCCAGTGTCAGACATCTTTGAAGTGGCTTTTCACTCCCTGTGAGGTGTGCATGCTTCAGTGTGAGCTTGCTGGGCCATGTGGGTGGGGGATGTTGAGTTGTGACTACCACTCCCATCATGCTATTGCCTACACCCCCCTTCCCAGCATGCCCATACTTCATTCCTTTTGACTCTGCTTCCCTGTGGGGTAGTGTGCCTGTGCTGACAGGATGGCTGACAGTGTTGTCCTGGCGTTTGTTTGGCTACAAGTCCCAAAAGTGTCCCTGTGCTTCACACAGCATAACCCAGTGTGGTGGTTCTTTGTGGGATATTTAATTAGTGTGTGAGGCAATGCATTCTCCCAGGTGAGTTGTGTGGAGTTTGTGTTAAGGGGGTGTGTGAGAAAAGCTGCTGGTAACTATGGTCAGAGCTGTCAGTCCTCCTTCCCACCCAGCCAGATATCCCACCATGGAACGTGCTTCCATTGCAGGGAGTACAAGTTGGCTGTCAGGATGTCAGTCAGTGGTGTCCTGCTGTTGGTTGGTGCACAGTTCCCAGCAGGGCCTTGTGCTCCCCACAGCAGTACCCAGTGTCAGCCATCTTGTCTGTTCTTTTCCACTCCCTGTGATGTGAGCATGGTTCAGGGTGGTGTTGATGGGCCAATTGTGAGGGTGACCAATATCTGTGACTACGTGCTATTGCTACACCCATCATGCTATTGGCTACACTCACTTCACCAGCATACACACAATTCCTTCCTTTCAGTGAGCTTCCTGTGAGGTGGTGTTCTAGTGGTGGCAAAATGTCTGACAGTGTTTGTTGGTTAGATTTATGCCACTGCCTTGCTCTATTTGTTGTTAGGTTTGTACATGTCATGACACAGTTACATATCACTATGAGATGGCAGGTATTGTGTTTGTCTGACTGACATACACATCTTGGGATGATTATGTTTTGGTTACTGTGGCTTTGCTAACGGTGCATGGTTTCACTATCCCCTTGACAGTGATGTGTGTGTATTATCACACAATATAGGGTATATTGGTTGTGTACTCACCAGGCTCTGGGATGTTTGATAGTCCATGTACGCTCTCTGGTGGTAGGATGGCCTGCACCTTCTCCTCCCAGGGCCTGAGGTATACTGGTTTGGCAGGAGGGCCACTGCCGGTGCGATGACTCAAGGCGTAATCCTTCTTGAGTAGGTCCTTGACCCTCCTGCGCACATCATACCACCTGTTCTGGATGTCTTCCTTTGTGCGCAAACATGGTGATTGTGCGTTCACCCTGTCGACGATCCTCTCCCACATCTTGGTTTTCTGCGACATGGGGGTCTGTTGGACCAATGTACCAAACAACTGTGGCTCTACCCTGAGGATTTCATCTACCAGGACTTCCAATTCACTGTCTAGGAACTTTGAATTCTTCTTTGGGGGCATGGTGATGGGTGGTTGTGGGGATTGATGTGTGAGTGAGTGTGCAAGTGAGGGTGGGTGAGTGTAGGTTTTGCTGGGTGTATGTGAGGGTGCTATTTGGGAGGTGCTAATGGTGTGTGGCTTGTGTGATGGATGAGTTGTGAGTGTGTCTGTGGTTGCTGTCTGATGGTGTTCTGTGCTGGCAGGTCAGTTGAATTTGCAAAGGATCATGGTAGGGATTTGTGGCCTTTATATGGGTGGAGTTGTGGGTGTGTCTTTGTTCCATGTTTTTCCCCCCCTGTATTTATTGACTTTGTCATTGCTTGTTTGGCCCTTTTTTTTGTATTTTTTCCTTTGTAGTTTTTAGGCATGTAGGAGACGTTCTTCTGACCGAGTAGGACGCTGCAGTTGTCTCGTGCGAGCTTCTCTGAGTCTTTCAAGCTGTGTTTCTGCTGGGTTTCATGTGCGGCGTACGCGTCGGATGCGGAGTATTGGGTTGCTTCGGCTCCCTGTTTTGTATGCGTGTCGGTCGTACGGCTTGAGCTCCGTGCGACTCGGTCTGGTTTTACACGCATTGCATCGTACTGCGCGGGTCGGAGTTCGCGGGTACGTTTCTGTCGGGTTCATTCCTGGTGCGTGTCAGTCGGTTCGATTCGCGTGGATTTCTGGCCGGATTGCTGATTTCCGTGCGGTTCGGTCGTTCGGCTTGTGTTCCGTACGAGTCGGTCGTAATTCACATGCATTGCATCGTACTACGCGGATCGGGCAGCGCCGGTACGTGTCGGTCGGACTACATTCCCGTACCGAGTCGGTCGGTATGTTTTCCGGCCAGAATCGGAATCGGCCCCATAGTCTCTTTAAAAACCCTGTGCATTTCTTATATGTGCTCACTTTGAGGAAAAGAGTAGTAAATCAATTACCTGTATTGTCACTGATAGGTTTGTTACACGCTGAACGCACATTCTCTCCATCTAAGTTTGAGAGAGATATGAAGGTCATAATTTGTCTGTTTCCTTACTCAAGGTGGTAAGTTGGACTACCCGTGCTTACATGAGGCCAAAGAAAATTTACTGGGTGATAAACAGGGAAGACCCACATAACATACCACAAGGAAAAAAGTCACTAGGGAAAACTAGGAATGTATATCATTTAAATTCCTTGTGCCAGGTAATTTAATTATCTACTACTGTGCTCCAACATTCATACAACAAATTAATAAGTATTGAAAAACTCAACTATAAAGAAAGCTGGTTTGCTTTAATATTTATGTTGGTACAATAAAGGGGTGTGGGAGGATCTTGTGCCTTTGTGTGTGTTTCTTCTAATATTTATTCACCATAACCATACACAAAAAAGAAATGCATGGGAGAGAAAATAGGAGAAGAATAAAGTCAGTAATGTTTACCATGATGGAGTGAGTGTGAATTCATACAGCACTAAATAATTTGAAATGGCTTTATGGCACTTGAAGTTGCAGACATAAATTCATAGTCCCATCTCTCAAGAAAATCTGGGGAAAGGCAGGACCAGCACTAAAGAAAAGCTTCACTGAAAATCCATTATTTTCGTTTTTTTAATGAAATATTGTTGCACGATTCATACTGATTCAGTAAGACGGTGCATTTGGGCAACATAAGCGTCAAAACTATGGGGAATGTGTTCGCTCATATCATCACAATATGTTGACCTCGGTCTTGGCTAGCTCACAGTGCACCATCTGGACCCCTAAACCTTACAGGGTACCAGATGGCGTCTGCAACTCCATCACATGACAACCCTAATTCTCCCTAGGAAATCATGGAAACAGACCTTCCCTTTCATTGTGAATTCAGGCATGCCTAAAGAGAGACACAAGAAATACACTAATTAGCAATTCAAAGTATTTTTTTAACCAATTGGATTCTTGTGTGAAAAAAGTGTGCTGCGATGATTAGTAGAAGAAAACAAAGCATAATAACCAGCATTACCAGAATGGTGAAGAAGATGAATAATTCAACCATTATAATTATTTCATTGATTATATGAATCCATTGAATTGTACTCCTACCCAGCACTACCCATCCTAGAGAGCAGAGAGTGGATGCAATTCTGCTAGCTACCTTAGAGTGGCCCAATTCCCCATTTACCTGCATGTGTCATCTGGTAGCCAGACTGGTGGAGAACAGGACGCCTTCACTCACAGGATAGTAATGAGATCCAGTTGGGCCAGAATTCAAACACGAGGGGACCGCGACAATCCATCAAATTGCTCCTCTGTCTAACAAAGGCTTGGTGCAGTTTATATAATACAACTGGGCCCATTCATAAAGTGCCTCAGCTCTGGTCCGGCTGTCATTGTTGATTCTACCCATCCAGATCCGTCTCCAAACATACAACAACAAACAAGGATAGTTTGTGCAGTGTACCCGGTCCTTGGACAGAATGTTCTAAGGTATGATAATGTACCTACGAAGAAATGTATTTACAACAGTAGCGGCCCGTGGTGGGAGTGCTGCCGGGCGGTGACGTGGGGCGGGGGGTAATAAACTACGGAATACGGCCGAATAGAGGTAAGTAATCATATAAATAAATAAAACGAATTCCGTTGCGCACGATGCATCGCATTTGGCGATGCAGCGCGCGCAACGAAATTCGTTTTATTTATTTATATGTTTACTTACCTCTATTCGGCCGTATTCTGTAGTTTATTACCCCCCACCCTGCCCCTCCCCCGCCCCACGTCACCGCCCGGCAGCACTCCCACCACGGGCCGCTACTGATTTACAAGCCACCCATTTCTGAATATACTATCTCATACAGGCGCACAAACAAATCTGTGCTAAAAGTCATCATCTAAAAAGATGCCAACTTTAAACATATACATGTAAAAATTGAAGAGTTTGTGCACAGTGCCTATTAACCTCATGACACCTACTCCTTGTCTGTAAGGTGACTAAAAAGCTTCAAATTAAACATAAGGACATATCCTGGAGCCAACCTTCTGATTTATATAAAAAGTCTAAAATATATATCACATTAATAATTAAGCATAAAAAAGCCAAGTTGCTAAAAGCCAATTTAAAAATATGCAATTAATATCTGCATAAAAATAAATCAACTTTCGTGCTAAGAAAGATGTCAAATCAAAAGGTTCTCGAAGCTGTCAGAATATTTTAAACGTTCCAAGAGTCATTAGTAACCATGGTGTTTCTCGCTTCCACAGACAATGTTTCCATTGGTGCCCCAAACAAATGTTCAAAAGAACAAACATGGTTGGAAAATCCAGGAGCTGAGGCATCCAGAAAGGCTCATTATATGCATTCTGCAGCAATGGCAATCACATAGGACATCCCTGCAAACAGATTCTTAATAGACCTATCAGCGTTTCCACATCTGTAGATTGTACCAGTTGTATTCCAAGGCTTGACTTGATAAACTTTAGTCGATCTGATTTAGAAACATAGATCATAAAAGTATACAGAAATACAGTAAATCATCTTTCTTGATACAATACAATTAATTAAAAATCATTGGGTAAAAACAGGTGCTACAAAGCCCGGTTTAGAGCAACTTCATGGTTAACAGAATAATAAAGTTCAATGTTTCACAAGGTCACTCTCAAGTACTTTGTGCAAAATACGCAATAAAGGGGCCAAGTAAGATGCAACACACACCCCATTAGTAAGTTGATTATAAGATAGCTAAAAATTAAATAAAAATAAAAAGCCTTCCCTCAGATCATATTACAAGTCATTAAAAAATGTATTAATACCTGTACAAATCCTATGTAATATCGTGCCTGATTCAGTTAAGCGATTTCTTAAGAGGATAAAAACTCAGTTGACGAGACACTTTAAGATTCATATAATTATTTGTTATATGAAATGTCTCCTGAGCTTACAGGCCCAAAGAAATGAGGCTACACCAAAGCAAACATAAGAGTCGCAAAGCTTCTTAAGAAAAAACAAGGCAATACGGCATTGGTTAAATTGATGGCGCCTTAGGAGAGGTAAAATGTATTTAGTTCTCTGTCCTTTGTAAAAATGACAAAAGAAAAAGAGATGAAGGTCAGACTGTACAGATAAATTATCACATGGGCATGGATGCAGGTCGTTAAGAGAATACCTTTTAGCGGGAAAGCCCAGCATCAAAGGTATTAGGTTGGCGCGGAACCTTAAAAGAATGAACCTATGCTGTAGGTTTCTAACACTGTCCAGATACAGATAATCTCCCTTCATTAGAGGAGGAATCAGATTGTATAATTTAAATGCTGTGCTGGAACGGTGGAGTTCCTTCCTCTCATAGGCAGCCTTTGTTAGAAAAAGATCTTTTAGCCTCTTTTTTGGAAAGGTAGAGCAGGAACTCGGGTTCGTAAATAACTCAGGTATGCCTAGGGAGTACAAAGTAGATTTAACGTGCTCTAACCAAGGAATTTTATGTGCGTTGTCTAGTGACAGGCAATTTTGAATGATGGACCGGTTGAGGTCCACTGTATCTCTCTTCCAAATTGACAGCCACAACATTATCAGGGCTAATCTCACCAAGTCAGAAACAAAGGGTATATCCAGCTCTAAATGGGTGACATAGTTGAAGAATGAGGGGGGGAGCGATGCAATCCTCTTAAAGAAGACATTCTCGATCTTCTGGAGTGGTTCTATTGGAGCTATACCCCACACCCCTGCCCCATATGTAGCGGCTGAGATTGCTTTGGCGCTATAAATCTTTTTTATAATCACTATTGGTGAGGATGCCAATTTCCTAGTGAAATTAGAGACTGCAGTCGAAGTGCGCTCCATAGATAGCGCCTTACTACTCACCATGTGTGACCAGGGTTGTTTGCTGTCAAAAACAACTCCTAGATAGGAGAAAGTCTCTACCAGTGCTAGTTTGTGTGACCCAATGTAAAATGATAGCAGCTTTTTTGATGGGCGGGAACCTGCCACTAAGATGAAGGTTTTTGATTCAGTCATATGTAGGTCCAGAGATGACATGAAATTTACGTAAGCGTCTATTAGATATTGAAGCGCTACACCCGTTCTGGCTATGAGGACGACATCGTCCGCATAGGCCAGGATCGGGAGTGTGACTAGGGGGAAGGAGGAGACGTCTGTTGTGGATCTTTTTAGGGCGACTTTCACCCCATTTGTGTACAATGAAATAAAAATCGGGCAAGGACGCAGCCTTGTCAGACTCTCCTCATAATCAGAAAGGGTTTAGTGCATTCCCCATCCCTTCCATACCGGATGCATGCCATCGCCTGAGAATACATTTGACGGATAAGAATGATTAACCTGGAGTCAATGCCCATCTCAGTCATAATTGCCCATAGCTTTTCATGGCCCACACAGCCGATAAGTCCATAAATGTCATGTAGGTTTTCCCACCTTTTGCCGTGGAATACTTGGTGATGGTCAGGCTAAGATTCAAGCATTGGTCGATCGTGCCTCAGCCCTTCTGGAAGCTGTACTGAGTTGGCATTAAGATGTTATTTTCCCTGGCCCAGTCCTCTAGTCTGTTCAATA
The DNA here is from genome assembly GCA_963921515.1 of Calotriton arnoldi. Lineage (NCBI taxonomy): Eukaryota > Metazoa > Chordata > Amphibia > Caudata > Salamandridae > Calotriton > Calotriton arnoldi. Next base: position 430,894 of record CAWUFW010005859.1, on the reverse strand, counting down.
GCACATGCCCCAGCAGTTTAGCTGTGGAATTTAAAAGGGAAATGGTGCGGTTATTCTGGGGTTTGGCTTTATCCCCTTTCTTGAATACTGGGACGATGATGCTTGTTCTCCATGAAGCAGGGGCACCCCTTTTAGAAATGTCATTGAATATGATGGTTAACACTGGGGCCCAGAGATCTTAATGTTCGAGAAAAAAATCAATAGGAACCCATCTGGGCTGGGAGCTTCAGCACGGCCACACTAGGCCAAGGCAAATCTCATTTTGTTCAGGGTAAAGGTCATGGGGGAGCCCGGAGGCTCTTGAGCGTTGGACTGGTGGACCCTCATTACGATCCCAGCCCCAAAAATCCTTTCAAAATGTGCGACCCAAGTGTCTTCGTCCACATGGTTGTCCAATGTTTTTTCTGTGTCCTTCTTAAAGAACGGTGCGTTTACTACCCTCCAAAATTCCCTGCTACTATTAAAGGTTGCGGCCTTTACCAGGTTATCCATGGCCTCTTCCTTTATCTTAGTTTCCCTATTTTTTTTGTACACCACCCGTAGATCCTTAATTAGGGGCTGGTTTCTAGGAGACATTTTTAGAGCCCTACGGAGGTCTCGGAGGGCCCTCAAGCAGGTATGTTCAAACCATCGGATATCTGGCCTCTCATTGTTAGTTATAGGCCGAGTCAAAGACAATTTAATCTCCTCAAGTATCTCTAGGAAGTTTGCAATTAGGGTGTCTGGATCATTGTCTAGATCTTAACAATTCCTGATCAAGTCCTGCTTATTAGGTACGACCTGTTGGATGATTCTCTTATTGTCTGTAATATACCATTTAAGTTGGTAGCCGTTTTGCCTGGCTAGGATTGGTTTTGATACCATCATAGAGTGGCGGGGAGAGAGAGTCCAACTCAGGACAGCTCAAGAGATAATAGGGCATGATTGCTAAAGTAGGATGGAGTGGTGTCAGTGTGGATAATATTTCCACGAACGTTCGAAGAGGCAACTATGAAATCTATAGTTGAGTGGGATTCGCCTCCAAAGAAGGTTGTTTCAAGACCTCCTCCAGCGGGTACCACTCTGTTATAGACCGCCAAGTTACTCAGGGTTAAGAATCTATTTAGGGTGTTCCCATAGTCGTGATGTGTGAAATGCACCATAGGTTCTCCTTCCATATCAATCAGACCACAAACAGTTCCCATAAAAAATGGACAATGTTGGACGTTAAAATCCCCCTAACCATAAGATGTTGAAGTCCTTAAATGATAGACCCCTGATAAAGATTTCCAATTCCTTCTCCAATAAATGTACAATCGATGCCATACTCCCAACGACGTTATTGTTATAGTAATTTATCACTATCCAAGCTTGCTGGCACACTCCCACCTATGCTAAGAAGTGGAAATAGGGAGAGGAATGCTCAAATTTAATAATCTTAATTGCTAGAGTGTTCGAAATTAAGGTTACCAAACCCCCTTTGGATCTGCCTGACAAGGAAGGAACCACGTATGTTTGAAAGGTTCGGTAGCCATTAAAAAATATTGGACCTGAAGCCCAGGTTTCCTGGAAGCATATTATATCCCTGCCCTGCCATAATGAGACCCACTCGGCATTAACCATCTTATTTGCAACGCCTACAACATCCCATGCAGCTACTCACACCTCTCGGTTTCGGTTACCCATCCGTTCCTCCGGGGCCGGAGCTCCTGGGTTACTTATTGGGGGGTTAATACTAGTTGGCTTAACAGTTTCTCCCCCCTCCTTTGGGTTCTGCTGGACCTCGATGCCTGGTACTACTGAGATATATGATGGCTCATTGAGAGAAGTTGGGGGCACTGGTTTCAGTCCCCTTGTTCAGTCAGACACAGGACTCTAGGTCAAATAAGGGGGCAAATTGCTTCTGTGACTCTAACCTCAACCTCAAACTGGAGAAACTAAAAGGATCTCGTGTTCCCAGTACGGGTGGGCATAAAGGAACATTTGGAGCTCGCAGGCCATGCCAATGAGAGCGTGGGGCGGGACTATAAATTTGGGCTAGAGGGTAGACCGTGATTTGTGTTTTGAGCCGGGGGCGAGTGTGTAGACCCTCAACAGATTTCTTACCACATGGGGATTATTAAAATTAACAAGAACGCAATTGCCTCTTGTTTCTTTGGCAAGGGGACCCACCCATCCCACCCTCCTGGCAATGATAATATGCATGTCCAAGCTGTTACCCCACAGGCCGTAACCCTTGACATGAGTATTTAACCAATGTAAAGCTTTTGCCATTAGCTGGTCCGTAGACTCCCTTTGTCCCATGGTCAATGGGGGTACGTTAACCAAGACCAGTACATATGGTTGGGCTGCTGGGGGGAGGTCAAATATATACAACTGTAGGTTGCCAGCTAGAGTGGGCTCTAAACTCGGACTGCCACGGTTGCCGATCTCTCACTTACTCCTGTTATTTGCGAGCTGGCCTGGGCTTCACAAGGGGGCACCACATTTCTCCTGCGAGATCTGCTGTTAACGCCATTCGGTGATGAAATCAAGGGGTTAAGGAGAGTGGGATAGGGAATGGTGAATGATGTCAAGGGGGTTGGGCAGATTGTACGAATCATCTTCGTTTGGTCCTTGTCCCACCTAGGAAAATCCCCCGAGGGCCCTGGGACTTGCCCCATGGCAGGAGGGTGAACAAAACTTGGGGGTTTACCACTTGCACCAATAGCGCCAGAGGTAAGGCCTCTATTTACGAGAAGGTCTAGTTTCTCTTCTATCCTCCCCAATCTGGAGGTTAGCGGGATAAGTAATTTGAGGACCAGCTGTTCCAGTTTACCTATTATGTCCTCACATGGCCCTACCACAGAGTCTTTTTCCGCAGAAAGCGGAGCCAGAACCATGGGTTTTGGACAGGTAATTTCGATCTTCGGCCCCTCAGAGTTTTTGGATTCTGCTTCTGCATCCCACCTGGTCTTTTCCTCTTGACCACGGGTTCAATTATGGACTCATTCGGCAAAGAGGATAGGGAGGAATCTGGGAGTGGAGGAGCAGTCGCACTCAGATGCAGGGATTGGGTAGGATTAGCAGTTGGTTCCAGCTCCTCGATCACTACTACCTGTGAGGGTTGAGTGGATTGTAGCAGAGGGTCGCTTCTCCTCCCTTCCTCCAAGGAGAGACGGCATTCTGTAAGCTCGATTTCTTGGGATAAAACATTAGCAGCTCTGGTCAGGAAGGAGTCAAGCGTGTTTACTATTTCCCCCCGCTATTTGCGCTGTAGCTTCCCGCTTGCCCATCTTTTGAGAATCGCTTGCCCAGATGGTCTCTCACCTCCAATTTGCAGTCTGTGAGATTAAAGTCCCAAATAGAGAAATCACCTAGCAGCAGAGCTTAGAGGGGACGCCCAGACGGGCGTGGACAGGCCCGTCCTTGTCCCGTGCCGTGGGTACCACACAACGCTTAAGAGCGAGAAGGGGGCGTGTCCGTACTCCGAGGCTTGTGGTCTTTGTGGTCCTCTCCTGGACCAAGGCAAACACTGTGTCCAGCACCTCGCGACTACCCCGCAGCTGGAACCACGCAGTGCTTAAGAGCGTGAAGGGGGAGTGGCCGTACTCCATGTCCTGCACCTCACGGCTACCATTCCAAGGCATATATCCAGGGCACTCTTGAAAGTGCACAGCAAACAATGGAACACAGGCTTTACACAATGTAGCCACACAGGTCGAAAAAACAAGGACCAGTTGTCTTTCAGTTCGTGAAGTAATAGGCGCTTCAAAATACTGTAAAATGCATCTGCAACACATTAGCACATGTAGCAGTGCCATACCCATTTGGCCGCGTGGAGGAACATCCATTGCAGAGCAGATAGAAAATAGAAATATGATCCAAACTATCAAAAATAGAATAAATGGAATACCTCCAAAGACACTGGAAACCAAGGAGTGTATGAATGATGATCACTCCGAAGACAGTCTGGAATGTAGTAACAAACCTAGACCCAATTGCTTTGAAAAAATGTACTACTCCTGGAGTACTAGATGCATTAAAAATGTTGTGAACAAGTTCTCTAAAATGTTCTGGAAGGTTAGTGCGTTGTAGCAATTGTATTTCAGAAGAAGACCTTGCAACTTGCAGATCAAACATCCCTATTGCAGATGTTAAAGAAAATTCCTTCTGAAACAATAAGGCTTCCAGTCTGCTCAGACTATCAAAGAATTGAAGGCCAAAGTGTCACTCCTCTAACGGTACGAGGGGGTGTAAAAAGCACATTTGTACAACAGGTCACGATCCTGTAAACCGTTACCACATAGGGTACTCCCGGTCTCATCCAACAGCAACCTTGACAATCAGATAACTTCCATTGGAAAGTAATAGGAATGCGGACGAATTACAGCAGCTGGAGAACCCTTCAGATAACAAGCTAAGTTTATCTTGGATGCAATACAGGCTCAGTAAAGTGTAACCTCCCTACAAACTAAAGAATGGCCAAAAGTAGTCTTACAATCTGTACACTAAGAAAAACCTCAGTGTCTCCATTCCTACACATGTAATCGAAAAGTAATATCCATGTTTCGTGTACAAATCTCTCCCCTAATGCTTCATATCTGCCTACCTGAAAGTGTTTGTTTGAAACTGGGTCTCTAGTTGGCAGAGGTTTGTACCCTGACCAAGTAGGGACAACAATCCTAGTCAGGGTAAGCCGATACACACTTTAAATTACCCTGTGCTCACCCTCTGGTAGCTTGGCACAGAGCAGGCAGGCTTAACTTAAGAGGCAATGTGTAAAGTATTTGGGCAACACACACTCAGTAACACAAAAAGACTCCACGCAACTACTGAAACATAGGGAATATTTATCTGAGTAAAACAAGACCAAAACAACAAAACTCCAATCAGTAGAAGTCGAGATATGAATTTTTAAAGAATAGACCAAATATTGTGCCTAGACATCACTAGCGGTCAAAAGGTTGCTTGAGGTCATGAGGGACCAGAACAAATCCAAAGTTCAGGCCAACGATGATGGAGGGCAGGCCGGTTACAGCACCCAGACAGGTCCTGCTGAAGAAATACCTTGGCTGGAGCCAGTTTTGATGTTGAGAGCCTACTGCGTTGTCATTGAGCAGCACAAACGGTGTCCAAGTCATCGTCGAGTTCCGTCGAAGTGAATGCAATGTATAGTCATCAAGCTACGCAGGCTATGGATCCACTGCCATCGAGCAGCCTCTGTGTCGGCATCAAAGGGCGATTCTGTGGCATTTCTCACACAGTTGAGGTGATGTGTCGGTTTTTGTATAAATCAGCTGCAAAAATCACTTCTGAGACCCAGGACTGGAGGGGGCACCTCAGTCAAGAATAGGACTCATAGATGGCAGCACCAACAAAGTGTAGCTGTCACTCAGCCCAGACGTATATTGGAAACAAGCTGCAGGCACACAGAGCAAAGTTTAGAGGAGAGAAATGTTCACTTTCTAAAAGTGGCATTTCTAAAATAGTAATGTCAAATCCAACTTTACCACTAAAGAGAATTTATCTTTACCATTCCAAAGATATGAAACATTAATTAGCTACTTCTTTCTAGTCAGGAATAACAGTTTAAAAGTGCTTTAAGGAATTCCCAATGCTAGCCTGGGAGAGGAGTAGGCCTCACAGTAGTGAAAAATGAAATAGGCTGTTTGTCACTACCAGGACCTGCAAAACCTAAATGTACATGTCCTACCTTTTACTTACACTGCACACTGCCCTTAGGGCTACTTAGGGTCTACTTTAGGGGTGACCTATGTTTAATGAAAGGGGAGTTTAAGTATTGGCAAGTGGACTTAAATGCCAAGTCGAAGCAGCAGTAAACTGCACACACAGGCCGTGTAATGGTAGACCTGAGACGGGTTTGAAAGGCTACTTGTGTGGGTGGCACAATCTGTGCTGCAGGCCCATTAGCAGCATCAAATTTACAGGCCCTGGGTATATGGTATACCACTTTACAAGGGGCTTACAAGTAAACTAAATATGCCAAATTGGTGTAAACCAATTATACCATGTTTAGAGAAGGGGGCACATGTACTAGAGGACTGGTTAGCAGTGATAAAGTGCTCAGAGTCCTAAAGCCAACCAAAAAGGGTCAGAAAAAGAGGACGAGGAAGTTAAAAAGTTTAGGGTAAACCTGCAAAAAGGGCCATTTCCAACAGTGTTTCAAACAAGAAGTGAAGTGGAATTTTAAAATTGGTAGAGAGATAAATCCATGAATTAACCAATGTGCCGACGGTATGTCTGCAACAGTAAATGGTAACTTCTCTAAATGTTCTATGTTTAGCATTCTGTATGTCGCGTCTTTCTTTGCCATTATTTTCTAATCATGTGTTAAATAGTAGGGCAAAAATAAATTTGTAGCATTTAAATGCTTCCAGGGCATGCGACCACTCTTCAGAGCCTGCAGTATTCAGCTTAACAGCATGATTGATCTAAGCTGACTTTGCACATGTTGTAAAAGAGGCATATCGCTCTGTATGATGTCAATAGCTGAGTACACAATGTTACTTAAAGAATAAATTCTACTTGATAAAGTAGTCACACCATTGTCAACTACTGCTAAGGCATTCTCTAATTTCACTCTATCAACTTCACATATCCGTTCAGCAGCTTCCTGCTGTGAAACTTTCCAAAGTTTGTTATATAGAGCATAAAAAAAGCATTCATGATGTGGCTTTTTAGGACCCAATAAACAAAATCCTGTTAATCCATCAGGAGCGTCCCATGCAGGTAAGAGCGGTGGGGCAGGGTGGGGGGGGTTCTGGAATCGACAAACGAGGAGAAGGGAAAAATATTTAAAAAAAAGAAAACCACTTTACTTGAGCTCACCGCATCGCCGAGTCGGCAATGCGGCGAGGCCAAGTAAAGTGGTTTTCTTTTTAAAAATTAAATTTTCCCTAATCCTCGTCTGTTGACTCCCCCCACCCCACCGCCCCAACACTCTTACCTGCGCGGGCCGCTCCTGAAATCCATGTCATCGGAAAGACTAGAAAAGTGTTTTTTCACCTCTTCCAAAATAGAATGTTGTAACCACTGAAAGCTTAACTTCCCCACGCTGTATGTTGTGACAATCCCCGAGTGTTGTGTCTGCACATAGGGTCTGGTCTGTTTATCCTGAAACCCTTCGTATTGGTTAAAAAATATGTTTGACAGTCATTAGTATCTAATGGCCACACTAGCCATCCCTCTGGATTGGAATGTTAAGAATTGCAAGTACCATTCTTTACCATAATATTGAACTGTTTCTCTGTGATATTTGTAAATTGCTGCCAATTTTCAAAACGTGCAAATGAGGGAATATTTGGTGTGTTTAAATCCTTTATCTTGGCCAAGCCTATGCAGCATGTTCGCTGAACAGTTTTGTTCAGAAAAATCATTTGTCTTGGTATGAGGCATGCTCTAAACAAAGCTTCAGTACCTTGCACTTGTCAATCTTTGGTTCCCCAAATAGATTTTAAATCAGCATTGGCTTTCAAAAGTCATACCCTTGTATTGACAACTATGAAATAAAGGAAGCCAAATAAATTAATTTTGTCTCTGTCAGCATATTTTTCTTAGCCAGGGAAGGGAGAAATTTAAAAAAATTAGACGCTAGGGGGTTGATTATGATGGCGGGTGGATCGCCACCGCCCGGCCGGCGGTGGCGATCGGCCCGCCATCACAACCACATTTACCCCCGCCATATTACCATGGCGGGGGGTACTGCGGCGGACAGAAAGTCAGTCCGCCGCTTTTACGCCGGTCGGCAATCGTCACGATTGCCGGCCGGGCGGGACTCGGCATAATATGGTGGCGGTGCCTGGAAGGCACTGCCATCCATATTATGATGCCTGGTGGTTCTGGCCTTTCCATGGAGGCGACGCCGCCATGGAAGGGCTGGTGGGAATTGCTTTGGGGGCCCGTTGCGGGCCCCGGGAGGGGGGTTGGGGGGTGGGGGGCTGCACTTGGGGGGTACCTATGGTACCCCCCTACATTGCCATGCTCAAGGGGGCACAAGGGGCCTGCACATTGTGCATGGCAATGCACAACATGCCTCTTTGGCATGGCGGCGGGTGCTGCTTACAGCAGCACCCGCCGCAATGTTAAAGGTGTTGGATGCGACCACCAGGGTGGCGGTCACATCCTAATTGGTGGTGCGGGACCGCCGCACCACTGGCAGCTGGTCCCAGCAGCGCTAGGGTAACGGGCGGACTGAAGTCCACCCGCCATCCTAATGGGGCCCTTAGTCTACTGGGTTATTGCTAGAAAAATATGCAAACTTTTGTTGGTGTGTTTTTGAGCTGCCCAAAGGTGGTGTCAGGCAATGTTCCCATTGTGTGTAATTAAATACTGCACGTGTAGTACTTGGTCTGTGAAAGAAATGGTGCGCATAATGGTAATAACGAAACATTTAATCATAATTAGATGTACCACTATACATATATTCACTCTCAAATACAGTATAACGTTCCAGCTCAGAGAGCATAGATCTTACAATGTTAATATCCCAATCATCAGAGATGCTGCCAGAGGTGATCACTTAATTAAGAGATAATTTAAATACAAAGGGTATTTGCAAAGTCTCTGTAGGACCAAAGATATCAAATGGCACTTTATCCCAAACAATGCTATCCGGGACTCCATAAATGTTCATGAGGGACAGGTCTCTTCGCATTCTGTTTGATGAAGAATGAGGCTTCAATCCCTCGGTTACCAGTTCAACAGCAGATAATTCTGGAAGATGATGTCCATTTAAAAGCAAAAAGAATACCATCATAAAACCAATCCAGATGAAAAGGGAAAACAACAAAATGGAAATGCAAACGTAAATCCAAGGTGGAACAAAGTATGTCTTTTTGAGCCAAATTATAAATGCAAGAGTTCCATGCTATGGTGGGTCTGACGAATCTGAGGAAAAGTTATCAGTGTCGGCAAAACAACCAGGGGCAGTCTATGCAAAAACAGGGACCACAAGTGGTGGTGTAGAACTGGTAGTTAACTCCAAGTGTGGTTCATAGTAAACAACTTAGTTTTTGGCATGTGTTGCCGTAGACTTGAATTTGCATACGGTGTTTGCATGGGTGTACAGTCAGAATATCGAGTAGGAAATGTCGACTTGCAGTAATATCGAGTTGGAAATATCGGGACACAGAAATATCGACAGCAAGAATATTGTGGTCAAGAATATCGAGTTTAAGGTAAGAAATATCGTTTTAAAAAATTTCGAAGTCATTAATATCGTTTGCAAAAATCTAGAGGGTCATTATGATGTCTGGCGGATCGCCGCCGCCCGTATGGCGGTGGCGATCCGCCCGCCATTCCCATCCTCCCGCACAACATTTCCCCCCCGCCATATTACGATGGCAGTGGGGACCCAGGCGGAAGGAAAGACTGTCCGTCGCTTTTCCGTCGGTCGACTCGTCGACCGGGCGAAAAAAGGCTCTAACATGGTGGCGGTGTCTGCAAGACACCGCCATCCATATTAGGATGCTGACGGAAAGCAGCCTTTCCATGGTGGTGGTGCCGCCATGGAAAGGCATGTGGTCTTTGCTTCTGGGGGCCTGTTGCGGTCCCCAGGATGTGGGCGGGGTGGGGGGTGCACATGGGGGTACCTATGGTACCCGCCTACATTTGAATGCACAAGGTGGCAGGCACCACGCAGTGCCTGTCACGTTGTGCATTCAAATGCACAACATGCGTTTTTCGCATTGCGACGGGTGCTGGTGACAGCATCGCCCGCCGCAATGCGAACAATACGGGATGCCACCGCCACCGTGGCGGTGGCATCCTAATACCCATGGTGGGACCGCCGCACCCCTTGCGGATGGTCCCGCATTCCGCTGCCCGCCCGCCCGCCATCGTAATGATGCCCATAGTTGTTAAAAATATAGTTTTTTTAGTTAGTGTTATGTATTTTAGTATGTATTTTAAATGTATGTGCTCTATTTTTTTGTATAAGTATTGCTTTTGTTTTTTAATATATGTGTTACATTTTAGTATTTATTTAATTTTATTTTAATTAAATTTTGCGTTTTATTAATATTTTTTTTAAATAATATTTTTTAATTAAATATTTTATATTGTTAATTGTGGGAATTAATTTATTCTTAATTATTTATCAATTGGTTGTTAATTATTATTAATTAATTGGTAAATATGTTAATTTTGTTATTTTTATAGAAGCGGGTTGTGGGTTAATAGGGGAATAGGGTGGGAAGTAATTTAATTATAATTAAATTATTATATATTTTTTTAATTAATATTTATTTATTTAATATTTTATACTGTTAATTGTGGGAATTAATGTATTATTAATTGGTTGTTAATTATTATTAATTAATTGGTAATTAAGTTAATTGTGTCATGTTTTTAGAAATGGGTGGTGGGGTTTATAGGGGAATAGGGTGGGAGGTAATGTATTTATAATTAATTAATTATTTGTTAATTAATGTTAATTAATTAATTAAAATTTAAATATGGCAATTGTGTAATTAATTTGATGTGTGAGTTGTGGGGTTTATAGTGGTAAATGGTGGGAAGTAATTTTTCTTTATTAATTAATGATTTGTGGTTAATTGATATTAATTTATTTACGTAAAACTAGTTATGGAAATTGTGTCATTATTTTTAGGTGTGTGTTGTGTTTATTGGGGTAGAGGGTGGAAAGTAATTTAGTTTAAATTAAATAATCATTACTTGATATTCATTTATTATTTGATAAATTCTTTTGGTAATTGTTTATTTTTAATTTAGTTGTGGATTTTGGTTCTATAGGGGTAACGTTTGGTTAGTATATTAATTTTTATCTGTTTTAAAGTGTTTTTTAATTAATAATATTTGTTTAATTGATAATTAATTGTGTTAATTAAGGAGGTACATGTTTTTTAAAATGTAGATGTGTGTTGTAAATTGTATTGTCTTATAGGTTCGGAAAAATAATATTACATTAATGTAATATTAATGTTTTTTATTATAAATAATTTCTATTACAAAAAAATTATTTGTTTGTAACTTTTTTTTTTTATAAATTAAGTTTTGTATGTAGTTTTTAGATTTTTTAACATTATAATGTTTCTATGTTTTGTAACTTTTTTTATATTTTTATATATGTTTTGTTTTTTTCGTTTTTTATAAATTTTTTGTATTGTTGATATTTTTTTTTTTTTTAATTTAATTTTTCTTTGGTGGGAATAGTAATTTTTACCTCTCCGCTATCCAACACTTTCCATACTGTTGCACTCGCTGGAGTGGGAATAGTAATTTTTTCCCCTCCGCTATCCAACACTTTCTCTACTGTTGCACTCACTGGAGTGGGAATAGTAATTTTACCCCCTCCGCTATCCAACACTTTCCCTACTGTTGCACTTGCTGGAGTGGAAATAGTAATTTTATCCCCTACGCTATCCAACACTTTCCCTACTGTTGCACTTGCTGGAGTGGGAATAGTAATTTTATCCCCTACGCTATCCAACACTTTCCCTACTGTTGCATTCGCTGGAGTGAGAATAGTAATTTTATCCCCTCCGCTATCCAACACTTTCCCTACTGTTGCACTCGCTGGAGTGGGAATAGTAATTTTTTCCCCTCTGCCATCCAACACTTTCCCTACTGTTGCACTCGCTGGAGTGGGAATAGTAATTTTATCTCCTACGCTATCCAACACTTTCCTTATTGTTGCACTCGCTGGAGTGGGAATAGTAATTTTATCCCCTCCGCTATCCAACACTTTCCCTACTGCTGCACTCGCTGGAGTGGGAATAGTAATTTTTTCCCCTCCGCTATCCAACACTTTCCCTACTGTTGCACTCGTTGGAGTGGGAATAGTAATTTTATCTCCTCCTACGCTATCCAACACTTTCCCTACTGTTGCACTAGCTGGAGTGGGAATAGTAATTTTTACTTCTCTGCTATCCAACATATTCCCTACTGTTGTACTTGTTGGAGTGGGAATAGTAATTTTTACCCCTTTGCTATCCAACACTTTCTCTACTGTTGCTGTCGCAGGAGTGGGAATAGTAATTTTTTCCCCTCCACTATCCAACACTTTCCCAACTGTTGCACTCGCTGGAGTGGGAATAGTAATTTTATTCCCTCCGCCATCCAACATTTTTCCTACTGTTGCACTCGTTGGATTGGGAATAGTAAATTATTCCCCTCCGCTATCCAATACTTTCCCTACTATTGCATTCGCTGGAGTGGGAATACTAATTTTTACCTCTCCGCTATCAAAAACTTTCTCTACTGTTTCACTCACTGGAGTTGGATTAGTAAATTTTAACCCTTCGCTATCCACCACTTTCCCTACTGTTGCACTCGCTGGAGTGGGAATAGTCATTTTTACCTATCCGCTATCCAACACTTTCCCTACTGTTGCATTTCCTGGAGTGGGAATAGTATTTTTTACCTATCCGCTATCCAACACTTTCCCTACTGTTGCTTTTGTTGGAGTGGGAATAGTAATTTTTACTTGTCCACTATCCAACACTTTCCCTACTGTTGCATTTGCTGGAGTGGGAATAGTAATTTTTACCCCTCCGCTCTCCAATACTTTCTTTACTGTTGCACTCAATGTAGTGCAAAATGTAAGTTTAAAAAAATATTAAAGAGTTTAATATTTTAAATTATAATATATATTTTTTATTTATTAATTTTTATGTTACAGGTGTATGTATATATATATATATTTATTTATAATTTTTAATATATATATAACATTTTAAAATTAATTAAAATGATTATTTATTAATAGTTTTTAAGTAAATTTATATGTATTACATATTATATATGTATGTTTTTTTTTAAATTAAATTTATTTATTATAATTGTTAAAATTTACAAATAAATCTAAATATTTTTTTTTAAGTTAAATTTATTATTTCATTTATTTTACATTTTTTATACATATAAAATAAACGATTTTTTTATATCGATATTTTTAACGATATTTTTCCCCGATATTTTTGTACTTACCATTATGAAGATAGGAAGTCGATATTATTGACAACGATATTTATGTCCCGATATTTGTGTAACACGATATTGTTGTTGTCGATATTCTGTCAGTGATCCGTTTGGATGGTGTTGGTAGATGTAACTGGAAGTAGCAGAACTTCAGTGTCAGATGTCCCCCGCAGGGGGAACAGAAACCTCTCTATTGGTTAATGCTTGTAAAGATATTTCCTGTTTGGTAGTAAGAGGAGGCAGGTAACTACCAAGGAGACATCGAGGCCTACTTTGCAGGATTGGCCACATGGTGTGGCTTGATCAGGTCAATCTACAAAAACATTTGTTTTTATAATCAGAAAGGGGCAGTTAAAGTGCAGCTCTGGTACCTTCACCTGCCAGGACCAGCGCTGGCGCTCTGTAAGATGGATCAAACTTCTTCTTGGCCACAATCTTCACCCGGACCAGATCCCTATCTTTGGAATCCAGCCAGGAGTTGCTGGTTGCACCTTCACTTCTCCAGTGGCAGGACGTTTCTCGAGTTTGTTCGATTGCTCGTCCTGGAAGTCTTTCAGTTTGTGTAAGAAAGCCAAATGCTCATTGATAACAAAGGGCATTCCACCACCATTGTGCTTGGATTGTCAAGGTCCAGAACCCACATCTGGACCCCAAACAGGCCTTCATAGGGAGTCCAACCATCCAAGGATCTTTTAGGCAGATTTTTGTAAAGCTCTCTGGACCCGATACATCAGATGCATCCAACAACGATCTGAACCTAATACTCTAGCTATTAAAGACTGCTTTAAGTCACGGTGTTTCCTCTCCACTATCGAATTTCCCACAGGAGGGTAGGGGGAGGAATAGTGCACAGCCACTCCAAAGGTACCCATAGTAAGCCTTAGAAGCAAACTCTAATGGAATGCACTACTGCATATGTCCCGATAAAGACTTGCAAATCTTTTATAACAGTTCGAGCATCAGCCAATTGCTGTGGCCATACCCATAGGAATCGGGAACATGAATCCACTGCTAACAGAATGTATTTAAAGGAGCCACCACTGTTTAATGGTCCACAATGGTCCTGATATGCACAGGCTAGAGCCTTGTTAAAAATCAAGAGCGGTGTCTGTAGTGGGCATGCTGCTGTGGAAACTTTCAATTGTTGGCAAATGTCACAACTGAGGACATATTGTTTAGTTTGTTTCTAAAGATATTGGCCACAAATAGCATTTCTGTAGTAATTAAACTGTTGCTGCCACACCAGCATGGGCAGACACGGTGGTATGACTGAACCACTCCTGCCTTTACCATGCATGCCTTTACAATGCAGGCATTACAACGAACGTGTCATTACCACACATTCCTTTAGCACGCAAGTTGTTGCAATGACTTGCCTTAGGGAAGCGCTGGACTTTGGAATAGTATAATTTACTATTCCAACTCCAGTCTGTGGAACATTAGGAAAGGTGTTGGACTTAAAATCCAACACCAGTCCAACAACGCGTTCCCTAAAGTATGTTGTTGCTTGCGTGATAAAGGAACGCATGGCAATGATGCATTTGTTGTAATGCCGCATTATAAAGGCACTGCGTGGTTTAGACTGCGTGGTAAAGGCACATACGCCAGCCCCTCATGTGCTGTCATGATTAATACTGGTCTGCGATCTGAATTTGGAATTACTCTATCCCCCACTCCAGGAATACGAGCAAATGGAATGTTTTGCATACTCAATAGATAGGAGTATTTTGCTGGATATGACATTGGTAATGGAGTGCTACTGCACAGAGCTAGTGCAGCCACCATGATGTGTACATCTATTCGCATATGGGAACGAGTTATTGCAGCTGCAACAGAAGTTTACACTGCTGCCTGTGCAATTTCATCAGCCTGTGAATTCCCTGCAACGTGTATTCCTACATGTTGGTGGCTCAGTGTGTGGAGAACATGAACCCACAGCAAACTTGCTTTAAGATTTGCTACTTTCCCCTAAAACAACTTGTGTTTCTTAGTATACCCTTCAAAGTCTCTGAATCCGTTCTGGCTCGAATAGTGTAAATACTCATTGTAAGACTGGACACAATAATACGAATCACACACTATAAGCGTGGGGAATTCTGGATCTGGATCCTCTAATGCCAGAATTAGAGCTTTCAGTACAGCCAGCTGTGCAGTGTAATCACCTAGTGACTGCCAAAATGCTTTGAGAGGCTGGAAGATTCCATCCTTCATTTTACCTCTTAAAGTTGCTCAAGCGATGGAGTATCAATGTTTTGTTACAACTGGGGACTGTGCAGAAAAATCAGTGTAGACTATGAAGTCATATTGATCTAGAGACATAACTTCACTGGGCACAGGGTATTCTTGTTCATATTGTAGGTAAGCTTGTGTTTGTAATGTTGAGTCGAAGACATAGTCGACTTCAGTAGCTGTTAGTGAGGTAGCCCACTGTATCCATTTTGGGTGCAAGGCTTTCACATTTGGAATGCTGTTCTTTGTGACAGCCACTAAGGCTGGGATGGGAGTCATGATAATTAAGCATTTCCCCTGAGCCAGTGATCTTTCCTTCACAACAGCTGTCTGTACTGCAGTCAGTATTTTTTCTGTCGGTGCAAATCACATCTTTGCATTGGAATATAAATTATATATATATGTGTTTGGTACGTGTCACCATCATTGAAAGTGACATATCTGTAGCCTGTGGTTCCCACAATTATGCGGATCTCCAAGTTTGTGGTGTTAACACAGGTGTGTAAGTGTTTTGATGCTAACATGTCAGTTTGTACTGAACGCAAGATCTGTGTATGTTCTGGTTTCCAATATATGCTTGAGAAGTCTGGATGGATTTTTTCATAAAACAGTTTTAGCCATTTCGCATATTCTGGTATGCATGTGCTACCATAATTTAGGAAGGCCTAAAAGTAATTGTAACTTTTTTATTGTGTTTGGTCGTTGTAAGGGTGCACATTTCTCTAGGAAATGCGGTGCTAAGCTTTTGCCTTCGTTTGATTGTTTGTATCCTAATAACAGGACACTGAAAAAGACAATTTTTGATTTCTAGAAATTTAATTTGTAGCCTATTTCAGCAAATCCCACAACATTGCGATCTACTCTGGCTAAGTGTGTTTCTAAGTCATTATCCATGAGATATATGTCATCAACATATGACAATGCTTCTTGATCAAAATTTTGTAACAATCCTGTTACACAGACAGAGAACAAACCTGGGCTGTTTTTATACCCTTGTGGCAAATGGCAAAATTGTTTTTGTGAACCTAGGACAGTAAATGCTGTCAGAAACTGGCTTTCAGGCCTCTGTTTTGGCAGAAAAAGCCATTTGAAATGTCTAATGCTGTTTTGTATCTTTTGCTCACTATGTTGTTCATTAGTGCTTTGCTGTGTGCGTTTTGTACTGCAAATGTGCAAGCGTGACTATTTAACTGTCTATAGTCTAAGACTAAGCGGTATGAATGGTCTGGTTTCAATACCGGCAACAAAGGATTGTTCATTGGGGAGGTGCAAGACTCAATTACACCTTGATATTCAAGTTGTGTTAGAATTTATCTAACTGCACATTTTGCTTCATATTTGGTGGGGTATTGTGGTTTTTATTTGCGGGCTGGACCTTATGGGTATTATATGGAATGTAAATCTTCATCCCAGCCCATGTGGTTGTGACATAAATCTGTAGTTTGTGCAAGGACCCACTCCATGGCATACGTATGTTTAACTGCTTCTAGAACAAGTTTGGAGAATGATGGTAGTATCACACTTCTGACCTGTTGGAACTTTTCGTACAATCTCAGGCAGTCAATATTTCTCAGCCAAGAGAATGTCATAATCAAATGTTAGGTTCTCTCAAAAGAGAACTTTAATGGTACGAGGTATATTACCCTTAATCTGGAGTTGTAAATTCTACAATATTCCTGGAGAACTACCTCTCTCTAATCTGGTGTTTCCACCGGAACAAACTCATTAGTTGCTCTCGCCACCAAATACTCTTGAATATTCTGGTGAACTATCATGACCTCTGCCACGCTCTCTAGCAAAGTAAGAGCCCACTCCTTCTTCAGAAGCAGAATCCTCAGTATTTGTGGCATATTTAAGCAAGATCCCAGCCACTTTCTTTTTTTGTTGTGGAAGTTTATCCTCCTTTTTTATAATGATGTCTGAAGAGTACTGTGAGTCCTTCATCGGCTTGTCGTAATCCTCTGACCTGTGCTTTGATCGTCCTCCTCTCTCTTAGCGTTTTTCAGATGACTCCTGAAAGAAACAAGAAAGACTTGTATCATTATACTTATACCAATCAGGCTGTTTAATTGTTTCATGGTTGTGCAGATTATAGCACTTTTCAGAGGACTCCTGTGGAGGAGAACCACCCCCTGGTTAAATTTTTCTTATTATCCCAGCGTGTTTTAGAAGATTCTGGTGCCTGTTTTGAGTTATCCTTTTCTGAATTACTCCTAACTTGTGGTTTATTACGTCTGGCCCCCAAATTATCTCGACCTATTGATGTATAGGTTTCAGCAATAATGTTTGGTAGTTCCAACTCCTGATCTGCTAATGGAATTGGTGCTAGACGTTTGTGTACTGTAAAGCTCATGCTTACCCTTTAATATTTATTAAAATAATTGAGGATACCATGGCATAATTGCCAAAAAGTTTCATCTCCAGGTCCAGGGCAGGGGCTGCCCCATATTCATTTTAGATCTGTTTAAGGACGTCAGGCAAAACAGCTTTTGGTGGTGTACCATGTGGGGAGACATCCATTACCACCCGGGCATTGCATCGCAATGCCTTTACATCGCGGGTATTACAACGCAAGTCGTTACAACGACTTGTGCTGGATGGCGCTCTAACCTAAGGAATAGTATGATTTACTATTCCAACCCCTTCCCTACTGTACGTAGACTGGTGTTGGAATAGTAAATCATACTATTCCTAAGTCCAGCGTCCTCCAGCGCAAGTCGTTGTAACGACTTGTGTTGTAAAAACTGCGATGTAACGTACCGCTATCATTTTGATCGCGTTATAACGTCACATATTCGTACCATGTGTGATGGAATAGATTGCAGCAAATACCATGCCCCATGTGGCACATGCTTCTACTGGGGGAACCATCCCAAAAGGTAGGCACATTGTGAGAATTCTATGTTTATCTTTAGGTCCTGTATGGGGAAACACAGCTTCAAGCTGATTTGTTTTTTGTGCAATACAGAACGGAATCTCCTCCTGGCTGGTGGGAACCTTTTCCATAATTGAACTAATGGTGACTGGACTAATCACTGGCATTGCTAGATGTGGCTGCACAGCTTGAGCAGTCCTAACTGGGTTTGTAGTTATTGTTTGCATAAGGAACTGTGTCATACATCTGTATGATCTAACTAGACCTATATAAAAAGTATGTGCAGGTCTGCTGCTGTAAGTGCTGCTGTTTGTGGATATGGTGTGTAGCCGGGTAAGGCTGGCCATGTTTTCCCCGTCATTGCTGACAAGACCCAGTCTGGCGGTTGCTCTTGGATGTGGTAGGGCACCTTGGAACCAGTTTATGTTTCCTGAAAATATAGTGCAATTTCTAAATCTTCATAAACTCTATAATTGTCAGGAGTTGCTGCTTGAGTGTATATGTGAAAAGTTCCAGTGACTGTGTCTGCGACCGGAAATATTACCCATGAATAGAATACCTCTGGTTTATATGCTTTGTGGGCCTCTACCACGAAAGTAACACCTCCTCCTGTAAGAACGAGCCCATGGTGTTGTAACATCTGTGTTATTACATTTCTGCAGTTTAGTGGTATGACCACTGGTACTGAATTAGCCATTTGGATATATGGAATTCAGAGAAGGTAAACTGTAGTGGGGTGATCCTTTAAAAGGTTCAAGCTTGAACAACCTACAGACAGAAATAGTGTTCCCTATTTAGCAGAGGTGGATTTTTCCCTATCACCCGGATGTCTCCGTTTAAAGGTGAGCAGGGCCTTTAGGCACACGTAAGAAAACTACCCAGGAGACCCATGAAATAAGTACCTGTAATGTTGGTGGCTCCATGGCGTACGTTTCATGCTAATTCAGTAAGACTGAGTTTGGACAACATAAGCTTTAAAACTATGGGGGACTGTGCCCACTCATACCATTAGAATATGTTGACCTAGTTCCTGACTAGCTCACAGTTCGCCATCTGAACCCCTAAACCTTACAGGGGACCAGATGGTGTCTGCAACCTCAGAACCTCAGAACATGACAGCCCTAATTCCCCCAAGGAAATTGTGGAAACAGACCTACCCTTTCATTGTGAAAGGGAGACACAAGAAATACACTAATTAGCAATTCAAAGTATGTGCAATTGGATTCTTGTGTAAAATGTGTGCTGCAATGATTAGTAGAAGAAAACAAAACAAAGCATAGTAACCAGCATTACGAGAATGGTGAAGAAGATGAATAATTGAACCATTTTAATTGTTACATTGACTACATGAATACATAGAATTGTACTTCCTATCCTAGAGAGCATAGGATGGATGCAATTCTGCCAGATACCTTGGAGTGGTCCAACTCCCCATTTACCTGCGTGTGTCATCTGGCAGCCAGTCTGGTGCAGAACAGGTCGCCGTTCCTCTCAGGATAGTGATGAGATTCAGCTGGGCTAGAATTCAGGCACCGCGACAATCCAGCAAAATACTCCTCTGTCTAACAAAGTCTTTGTGCACTTTATATAATAAAACTGGACCCATTCGTACTGTGTCTCAGCTCTGCTCTGACTGTCATTGTTGATTCTTCCCACCTAGAGGCGTCGCGAAACAGACAACAACAAGGATAGTTTGCGCAGTGTACCTGGTCCTTGGACAGAATGTTCTAAGATATGATAATGTGCCTGAGAAGAAATGTATTTGTAAGCCAACCTTTTCTAAGTGCACTATTTCATACAGGCACGCAAGCAAATATGTGCTAAAAGTCATTGTCTAAAAAGATGTCAACTTTACAAGTAAACATGTTAAAATTTAAGCATTTGTGCACAGTGCCTATTAACCTCATGACAATATAGAGTAGCATACTTATGAAGGGAAGGCCATGGGGTGCAACCTCTAAACTCACAGCCAATGTCTCATGAAATACTAAGGGGCCCATTATGATAACGGGCGGATCGCCACCGCCCGTATGGCGGTGGCGATCCGCCCGCTATTACTCACCGCCCGCCACCCATTTCCCCCCACCATATTATTATGGCGGGGGGTACCGCGGCGGACGGGAAGACCGTCCGCCGCTTTTCCGCCCGGTCCACAAGTCGACCGGGCGGAAAAGGTTTTAATATGGTGGCGGTGTCTGCTAGACACCGCCATCCATATTAGCATGGGTGCGGGAAGCAGCCTTTCCGTGGCGGCAATGCCGCCACGGAAAGGCATGCAGAGTTTGCTGTTGGGGGCCCGTTGCGGGCCCCCAGGGTATTGGGGGGGTGGGGGGTGCACATGGGGGTACCTATGGTGCCTCTCTACATTGTCATGGACAAGGTGGCAGGCACCGCGCGGTGCCTGCCACCTTGTGCATGACAATGCACACAGTGCATTCCCAGCATTGTGGCGGGCGGTGCTGAGCACCGCCCGCCACAATGCTGGGAATGGAGGATGCCACCGCCACGGTGGCGGTGGCATCCTAATCGCCAGTGCGGGACCGCCGCATCACTGGCGGCCGGTCCCAGCACCGCTAGGGTGGCGGGCGGACGAAAGTCCTCCCGCCATCCTAATAGGCCCCTAAGTGAGAAAACAGTGGTGCTGGACATCAATGGGTCACAGGTGGAAAGTAATTTTCTTGTAGGGGTATGAACACATGAAAAATTTATTTTGTAAAAAAAAAGGGCTATGGTTAATTGAAATGTGCAGCATCAAGTGGAGGGATAAACCACTAATACCATAGCAAAATCCAACTCATTGCAAATATTCAGAAAGAAATTTAGCAGTAAGAAGCAGAGGTGTGACTCTGGAGGATGGAGTTGGGTTAAAAGTGCTCTTGGCAGCAGGGTCGTTGGCAGGATTTGGGTGCAAACTTGCAAAATTTATTGCATCTGTAAGCACATTTTTCCATTACATAGGTCAAACGTGGTATGATTTAAGGGCCCAATTGAATGAGATCCCATTCGCAAAAAAGTGGTAGCAAATTGAGCAACTGCATTTTACAAATGGAATCTGATTTTCCTAACTGACCTATGTACAATTAGGTTGATTCTCAAAAACACCAATCTCAGAATGACCTGTCTAAGTAACATTTGTTAGGGTGGTCAGAATTTGAAAGCCCCTGTGATTGCCTGTAAACACAGCGATGTTGGCTTGCCCGGCAGAGCAGCCCACAATCACTGTGTTTGTATTCCCAAGTAGGAGTTTTTTCCTAAAGCAGCCCAAGTTTCTTAACGTTATTAACTTTGTTTAAAAAAAAAAAAAATAATCTGTTTGGGCAAACTTTAGAAGAAGTCTACCAGCCCAATTTCCAAGCAAGAAGGATTCCAAAGGGGGCGCTCTACCCTTTGCAAATTTCTTGCTATGTCCTTTGAAGAAATTGGTAATTGGTCAATGTTTTGTGATCAGCCGACAAACTTTTGATCTATTCGTTACCAAATAGCAATTTGGGAAAAAACGCCCTTTTCACACTTCTTTCATGCGGTATGGGCCTCAAACCAATGTTCCCTCTAATTTTTTTCCTCTGTGTGCGGCAGTGTAAGGTCTCTGTGCGCTGCAGCCAAGGTTATGTGCGCCAGGAACCAGACCGCGTGTGTGGGTGCAGCGTCTACAGAAAGGGGCGCGGCCAACATTAAAGTGAAAGTGCCTATGGGGCGGTTTTACACAAAGTGTAATAAAAAGAAAGAAAGAAAAAAAGCTTTTGTAGCGCAGCCACTAAAGTGAAAGCGGTCGCGCTGTAAATTAAATAAATAAATAAGCGCAGCTGCTCAAGTGAAAGTGTACCGCGCCGTAAATTAAATAAATAAGCGCGGCCACGGTAGTTAAAGCGGACTGCACTGGAAATGAAAAAGTACATGAGTAAATGACATGATATAAAAGGTGGCGGCGTGCTGCGACGTCGAGGGTGGAATAGGGAAGATCATTAAAGAAAACAGTACTCACCCACTAGATAAAGCAGCCTGTGTAACAACACAAGTAAAAAGTCCAGTCGTTATGAGAGGATATAAATGCAGACAAGGCGGTACCAAGGAGGGACTACTAATCCTATTCACAAATGAAAAGCAACGATTTCTGAAAGGACAGTAACAGGAGCCAATTAAAAAGATGGGTGGGAAATGGGCAGAGCTTCTATGACATACCTCAATATAGCATGCCTCGCAGAGCAACACATGCGCTGCCCAGGCTCGAACTAAAAACAAACAGGCGCTTGGCCTAAAATGATACGGCGCTGTGTGAAGAAAATGTGCAAAAGCGCCTGTTGGGCCCCCAGGGCACTGTATCTAATATGACCCCCGGGCGGTTCCTTTTAAAGGGCGGAGGAGCGTCGCCCCACCTGCGCTGACTCTCCCCCACCCTCTAGACCATACCATTGTTACTACTTTATAATTATCACAGGCAGTCAGGCATGTCCGCGCTGTTCTAGTGGCGAGTGGCGGAGTTTCAGGGCGGTCAGACATGCAGCAGCAGGATCAGGGTGATTTTTGAAGCTGGCTGCCCAGTGCGCATGTCGGATTGGCCGGCCGTCTTCCGATGGCCAGCTAGACATGCGAACTTCACACTGCACAACGCACAGCTGGTGTTAACCTGACGGGTATTGCAGGCACAGGGACCTAAGCTCAAAAGGAGCGCCAGGTTAGCCTGCTCAAACCAATCCTGGAGCTTCTCTCATGCTGAGAGCAGCTCCAGGATTGGTTAGGTTCACGTTGGCACAAAGTCAACATGAACCACTTTCTGTTTCTTTCCTACCCTGAGCGTGTGCACTATACACCACCTGGGCCTTCGAGGAGAGCAGAGGAGCTGGGGTGAGGAGGAGAAGAAGGGATGGAGCCAGGATCTGAAATGGCGACTGCGGGCAGTGAGCGAGGCTGGGAGCAGTTGAGGAGCCAGAAATCGCTGCACTCACAATGCTGCCAGTCTGACTCTGGCCTCCTTATTGTTGGCGTCCTCGGTCTCCCAGACTAAGCTGGAACTTCAAGACAAGTAAGCGCTAATAAAGAAATAGCTGTGTGCTTGCTTTTATTCTGCTTTGAACTGACCCGAGGTAGGGAGGTGTTGCACTGGGGGCTGTTGATGTCAATGCTCCAAGGTGCATGATCACTGTGTCTTGTCGCATTAAGCAGTCAACTTGCCCCCTGGCACGTCCTCACTGAACAGCAGTTAACAAATAAATACGTTTTCCTATTAATGAACTTCAATGTTTGCCCTGCCACTCCCGGTGACGCGAACACTCTCCATAGCTGCCAAGAATTCAGATTGCTTATGTGTGACATTTTCCCAATTTCAGTGTAATTATGAGTGAAATTCAACTACTATGAGTGACACTTGCTCGCGAGCAAAAATCAAGCAATGAAGACACTTGAAACATATAAATATCAGAAATTACACTCATTGAGCAACAAGAACTCTAAGAACTTGCACAACCTACTCACATCCTACATGATTTTACACCTCTTTTGACCACTGCAGCTAAGCTGGCTCAGAAGGTCTAAGCACACGAAGGATAAGTCTGGAGCTCAGTGGATAATCAGGCGGGCAAGCAGCTTAGTTCCTACCATCACCAGCTACCCTTGGATTGCTGGCAAGATAACACATTACTTGTGCCTAAGTTTAAATACAATTATGCCAATGTTTCTCCAACAACAAGGTGTTGTCTCTATTTGTGCTCTTGTGTTCTTTTATATGGGTTTGTGTATACATCTGACTGGGACTACAAGTGTGGCCCTGGCTATGGGATAACAGCTCTATGATGGCAGAGCAGGAGTCTTCACTGGCAGATGTCTGCATTTGGAGTGTCGGCATGTGAGAGGAGAGAGAATCTGTTACATTATTTACAGATTCTTGCTGTTCCCTCTTAAGTCATGTATTAACATAATAAAATCTCAAATAACATAAGTCACTGGGACAGCTCAGCTTCTTTTACATTTGCAAAGTGACCATCCAAGCTATAGGGTTCTCTAGCACTCTGGCTCCTACCAGAGTAAACATCTATATATTGTTTCCTCGCCCCTTACCTGCTCTTATATTTCATGTAACCCCATAAAATATCTCCACATCTGGCTGTCCCCATATTTGACAGTGAAAGCCCTTCCTGAATGTCCTCGCCCCCTCTGACTGCCGTTCCTGACACACAAACCAGTCTGAGCCACTGGACTCCATGTGTTTTTGACATTTTCCATCAGATGTTTGCTTAAAAGTTCTTACGCCAATATCTCAAGGTTCAGCAGTTTTAAGAGAAAACCTCCAATCACAGCCCAGTGCTGCCCATTTAGATAGGCGTTGAAATTATCTCCGACCCCTTCCCAAGAGGCCACCCATGGCACGTTCTGAAATGTACCGTGAAAAAGACGTGCAGAGTAGAAGGAGGGGAACGGGACGAAACGAGAAATGGAGGGATAGAATGAACAAAAAAAATGAAGAAAAGCAGTAAAAATGAAAGGAAAAAAGCCAGAAAGAGCACGAAAGAGAGCAATAAAGAACGGTTGAATGAATTAAGTTCTGGCTGAGGAGCGCGAGAGTCAGAGATAAGACAGGCAGAAAGGGGAAAGCCAGGCCGAGAGAAGAAGTTGTTTGAAAAGTACAGTCAGGGAGTTGCAGTTTTGCTATTAAGGTTGCATGTGTGGGTTCAGTCAGTGGTTTCAAAGCGCGGTTAGGTTACTTAAAAGCCAGTACTGGCTAGGGAGTCCACATGACATGATCCCAGTCAGTAGCTGTGCTCACTTGCTGTTGTGTGCTTCTCTGCAGCGCGAGTACACTGCTTTACACTGTAATGTGCCAGGCAGAGGCGCAACTAGAGCCAAATTTCGGGGAGAGGGGGTTGATTAAAATTTCGGGGGGGAGCTAATTCTTCCAGCAATATGCAGAGTGGAGATGTAGGGGCTCTAAAAAGGGGTGAGACAAAGCCTCGTTAACAAGTGAATGGTCTTTTAAAGACCTGTGAAGTACTCGGGTGCGGCTGGCAGCTGAAAAACTGTCTGTGTGTGCCCAGGAAGCTGTCTCAGACCGGGCTGACACACACGACGGGGGAGGTGGGTGGGGGCTGTAGCCCTTTGAGCCCTAAGGCCGTTGCGCGCCTGGACCGCCAGGCGACCCTGCTTCTTAAGGCCTACTTGGCGCATGGGCGCACAGACATCTGTATTTGAGGGGGCACTGAAAGGCTGAATGTGCGCGCGTTTGCACGCCCCATGAACAAACCTGTCTGGAGTGCCCTGGTGCCTTCTATCAAGATATCAAACGGTCATCTTCAGGTGAACACCAGATGGTCCGGATGGAGCCCTCCCACGGGTGAGTTATATTGTATGGTCAGCGCAGATTCAGACATTTCTGCGGGGGCGGCAGAGGGGGCAGTCTCCGTTCTGAAAGGTCGCAATGGTGGATGTGCTACGCTTAGGAGATGGACAGCTGAGTGGGTGGTCTTTGCGGGGGTGACTGAGGTGAACGACGTTAGGCCATCATATTAGGCTGGTTAATTGACTGTCACGTCGGTGCTAGTGAATTTGAATGGGCCACGCCGGGATGTCGCAGAGTGAATGTTACGTTTGTTGACAGCCCAGATCGAGCTGAGTGAATCAGCCCCCTGCTGCAAGCTGCTCGAAGGATCTGCTATGTGCGCGCTTCACATAGGACAATGCGCGCTCGGGGTGAAAGAGGTGCGTGCGCGCGCACGCGCGCAGGTTCGAGGGAACACTGCCTCAAACCCCATTTTACATGTTGTAGAAAATTCCCCATCTTGTAAAATAGGTTTTGTGCATAACAACCATGGACTTTGGAGGCATAAACCCAGTATTTTGCAAATCACAGAGTTTGCTATTGGAAAACATTTAGTACATCTTGCTTAATGTTCTTTACAGGAGAGGGCTGGAGAAGTTTACACCAAGACGTTGGTCAGATTAAGTGACATATAACTGTAAGTGCAGTCGTCCAATAAAATTGATCAGTTATTAGGAAGATGTAAGAAATGCTCCACTAGAGTGTTTTTTGTCTCGACTCAAAGGATCTTTGGGTAATATATTGGCAAATTATGTATTTGTAATCACACTAAGGCGTTAACCTTGGACACAACAAGTTAATATGTAAAGACTAGCAAAAATAAAGTTTAGAAGTTTCTCCTAACTAGAACTTAGTGGCAAATAGTTATTTCACAAGTCCTTTACCCAGAAGCACTGGGCAAGTTGAGAGGTTATTCGTCAAGCAAGTTGAGGGTCATTGAGTGGCACATGGCGCACTGTACACACTTTAGGCTAGAATGTTAAAGACAAAGGGGCTAGGAGTCTCCCAAAGGATGTGAGGAACAGGATTAGAAACCTAGAGGTTATATTGATGAAACATTAATAAACCAAGTAAAAGTTAACAAAAATGTACTGTGTTGCACTTAAACCACCACCTCAAAAAACTACAAACTAATGAGTAATTTTTCAGTGTGTTTTTCAGATCGACAAGGCAGATCCTGCAAATGCAGTCCAGGTACTGTGTTAGCAGGCATCCACATGTTAACTCAAGAAAGAAACAAGCACTTGTTAACATGCCCATAGGTATTGTCTGACATTGATCATAGCACCAATGAGAATCTTGTGGCTCTGCAGATCATTCAGTGCTTTATATATGGGCCAAAAATGGAGCAAAACCGTTTCAAAATATATCTTGACTGGTAAAAAAGGACAAAAGAAGGGCAATTCTTAAAGGAACAGCTCTACACTGACATGACACCACCCTCTCTGAGTTGGAAATAAACACACCTGAATTAAGCAATTAGCATTGCCCTTCTTGGACAAATACTCCTATTGGTCTGCTGCAGGCCAGGCACATGGAGCAACTTCTGACTCATATTGTTTTGATATTCATTAGGAGAAAAAGGCATGTAGCAAACGAAATGGCGGTGTGACAGCCATGTATGCCACACAATTATCTAAGCTATCTCCTACCATTGTCCCAGCCAAAAATTACAGCAGCGCAGAAATTCTACCTGCCCAAGATACACAAAGTGGTATTTCTCTGCACCAATCATAGTTCCAAGATACTCACGCAGATCTGCAGATGAGGCAATACAGAATGAATGTGGTCCAAATTGACACCATACCAGGACCAGTACTCCTTAGACATTACTGACAAAGGGCACACAACAGATTCCCGAAGCATGCTGTGTGTCCCACCAGACCACCATTACCTTCTGGACACCTTGCCCTCAACCATCTTTGCTCTTCCTCAGCTTTGTGCGGGAACAAATCATGCTGCTCTTCTCAGTCCTGGATAGATGGGTGGCTGAGTGATATTCAACCCAGACCAAGACAAATTGATTTTTAGTTTAACCTAAGGTTGCTGACAGTTGGGTGGCCTGGCTGCAGCTCACTATTTATGAGATCTCCATTGTGACTGGCTGTGGCCTACTTAGTCTTTGAAAGGTAGCCAAGTCCAAGATCTTCTGAAAGGACCATGCCCCTTATCTTTGCCTCATTTCGGTGATGAAGTGTCTGTGGCTAGGATGTTGATGCAGTACTGGGTCTGGTGGAATCAGGGGGAATGCTGGGACCTAGGCTTTAGAGAAAACACTAGAACAATTGCCTGATTCCACTAGTGACAGTAGCAACATTTCCTTCCATGGTCCTGGTAAAGGCACCTGATCCTCCTGGGGCCTATTTATCTGTCAGAAAGATTTTGCAAACTCCTTAGCAGCAACATGTACACTCTGTTAAGGACAGAGAAGGTCCAGCATGCATTGCCTCCAGGCAGGTCTGAATATGTACTGGTCTCATACATGGCAACACTTGGAGCGCAGAAAGAGAGAGATTTACAAAATAATTATTGGGAGGATTATTTTTCTCCTTTCTCTTGCATTAAAAAGAGGACAATGTGAGGTGGGTGAAAGCTGAATTAAAGCCATTTTTGACTTTTAAAAATGGAAGCATCATGCTTGAATCGAGACTGTTGGCATGTATGAGGTCTCTTGTTATTGTGGAGGCTACCTCTCCCCTTGATTTCTCCCACCACAGTTACACAAGTGGAGGTTCACGGCTCACGCATATGTCCCTGTGCATCTCAGTACTGGTCTAAGATGCAGGAACAAAAAGTTTGCAATGTCAATATTACTATGTTTTTTAAAAAGAATATTTATTTAAAAAAATGCACAGCAGAATTGGATGTGCCAGGGACATGGGCTTCCCAAACTATCAAAGTCAGGAGCTTTGCTATTGGCACAAAAATAATCTATCTATCTATCTATCTATCTATCTATCTATCTATCTATCTAGCTATCTATCTATCTATCTATCTTTCTATCTATCTATCTATCTATCTATCTATCTATCTATCTAATCACACAGAAGGGATTGCCACTGTGTAGTTAAAGTTAGGTCAGAGTTTCCTTAGGAAGAGCATTTTTTGCTAATATTTGTGGCACAGTTTGAAGAAACTTCATGAAACTTTCTTAAACAAAACGTTATCCTACCGCATCTGCCTTCCTGGTGATCCTGTAAGCAGGGCAGACAAAAAGGGATGCAGGTGTCCCAAAGGTTAAAGTGAAGTTATAGTTAGGTAAGATACTAAGGGGTCGATTCCGATCCCGGCCGGAAGCGCACCTAACAGTATTCGTCCGGAAAAAAAACCAGCCGATTGCGTGTTTCCCGACCGATTCGAACATTCGTCCGGACGAACAAGTACGATGCGTATAACAACCCAGTTTCCGAGCGAGCCGTACTTACCCAATTCAGCTCCTGTTCCCCGCCCGAGCCGGATCCGTAAACGCCGAATCGAGTCGTACGGAAGCAAATACACAGCATCTTCCGGCCGGACGAGTACGATGCGCACTCCGTACGCGCCGAACCCGTCGCTACGTCCGGGACGTTTGAGCATCCAGGCGAGCCGTACATAAGCTCCGTTTCGCGCCACAAGACGATCCACGGCTACGAGACGAACAAGCCTGCTACGAGTACGACTCGAAGACACGAGAAACCCGAACGAGACGATCCAAGCATGAATCCCATTGCGCAGGTCCTACCTATACCCTACATCTATTACCGGGACCGGCACGGATGCGTACGGCGCAGACGGTAAGTCAAACACCAACAATACAAACAAACAACACGTACCCGAAATATGTCACACACACATAGGGATGCACAAATGACGTACACTAGCAACAGCAGAACCATAGGGGTGGGATGGCCATCACCAATGCCATACACACCCATAGGGGGATGGATGCCTACCACCAACACCACCCTACCACCACCCCTACTCAGGGGGCTGGATGCCTACCACTACCCCCACCCCTACTCCGGGGGGCCTGGATGCCTACCACTACCACCACCCCTACTCAGGGGGGCTGGATGCCTGCCACCACCACCACCCCTACTCAGGGGGGCCTGGATGCCTACCACTACCACCACCCCTAATCAGGGGGCCTGGATGCCTGCCACTACCACCACCCCTACTCAGGGGGGGCTGGATGCCCATCACTACTACCATCCCCACCCTTAGGGGGCTGGATGCCTGCCACTACCACCACCCCACTCAGGGGTGGCTGGATGCCTGTCACTACTACCATCCCCACCCTTAGGGGGATGGATGGCCACCACTACCACCACCCCTACTCTGGGGGGCTGGATGCCTACCACTACCACCACCCCTACTCAGGGGTGCCTGGATGCCTGTCACTACTACCATCCCCACCCTCAGGGGGCTGGATGCCTACCACTACCACCACCCCTACTCAGGGGGGCCTGGATGCCTGTCACTACTACCATCCCCACCCTCAGGGGGCTGGATGCCTACCACTACCACCACCCCTACTCAGGGGGGGCTGGATGCCTGCCACTACCACCACCCCACTCAGGGGGGGCTCGATGCCTGTCACTACTACCATCCCCACCCTTAGGGGGATGGATGCCTACCACTACCACCACCCCTACTCAAGGGGGCCTGGATGCCTACCACTACCACCACCCCTACTCAGGGGGGGCTGGATTCCTGCCACTACCACCACCCCTACTCAGGGGGGGCTGGATGCCCGTCACTACTACCATCCCCACCCTTAGGGGGCTGGATGCCTGCCACTACCACCACCGCTACTCAGGGGGGGGCTGGATGCCTGTCACTACTACCATCCCCACCCTTAGGGGGATGGATGCCCATCACTACTACCATCCCCACTCATAGGGGGCTGGATGCCTGCCACTACCACCACCCCACTCAGGGGGGGCTGGATGCCTGTCACTACTACCATCCCCCCCTTAGGGGTCTGGATGCCTGCCACTACCACCACCACACTCAGGGGTGGCTGGATGCCTGTCAGTACTACCATCCCCACCCTTAGGGGGATGGATGGCCACCACTACCACCACCCCTACTCAGGGGGGGCTGGATGCCTACCACTACCACCACCCCTACTCAGGGGTGCCTGGATGCCTGTCACTACTACCATCCCCACCCTCAGGGGTTGGATGCCTGTCACCACTACCATCCCCACCCTTAGGGGGATGGATGGCCACCACTACCACCACCCCTACTCAGGGGGGGCTGGATGCCTACCACTACCACCACCCCTACTCAGGGGTGCCTGGATGCCTGTCACTACTACCATCCCCACCCTCAGGGGGCTGGATGCCTGTCACCACTACCATCCCCACCCTCAGGGGGCTGGATGCCTACCACTACCACCACCCCTACTCAGGGGGGGCTGGATGCCTGTCACCACTACCATCCCCACCCTCAGGGGGCTGGATGCCTACCACTACCTCCACCCCTACTCATAGGACGGGTAATGCATGACACAACCAGCATACTCCCACATAAGGAATGTCTGAAAATGACATCCCCCCCAACACCATGATAATCGTGTGTAGTCTGTGACAAATGCCTACAACACTGAACATGACATTGAACATACAATGTGACCCCCTAGCACATGTGTCACACATAAATGTGTGTGGCCTCCACAATGCAAGCCGACCATGGCCACTGTGGCAATGGGGTTGAACACCCCATCACCACAGCGACCAAAAGGTAGGTGTGGGGTCCATAGCTGATGCACCTTTTGAACAGTGTGGCAATGGGGCCCAAAGCCCCATCACCACAGTGATCAGAAGGGAAGTGTGGGGTCCATAGCTGATGCACCTTTTGAACAGTGTGGCAATGGGGCCCAAAGCCCCATCACCACAGTGACCAGAAGGGAAGTGTGGGGTTCATAGCTGATGCACCTTTTAAACAGTGTGGCAATGGGGCCCAAAGCCCCATCACCACAGTGACCAGAAGGGAAGTGTGGGGTCCATAGCTGATGCACCTTTTGAACAGTGTGGCAATGGGGCCCAAAGCCCCATCACCACAGTGATCAAAAGGGAAGTGTAGTCTGGGTAAAAGCTGCCAAAGCCAAACTGCATGGATGATTCCTGGTCACACAACAACAAACACATCAGTGGCATAGTAGTGCTTGTGTCCCATAGCAACATAGATTGGGTGAGGCAAACAGTGCAGTGCAAATAAAACATACCTTTGGCCATGTGCAGACAAACATCACCCATGGGGGCTCACATTGTCAACATTCACAAATAACACAATGACAGAAGTGACCATCATAATGCAGACCCACATATCTGCACCAATGGACACACAAATGTAGATATCCTAGGGAGACTGTAGATGTCAGGTGAACAAATACCATACCATGGCAGCAATGGGACATACAAACCATGATTATTGTGCTGACTGATGACCTAGGAGTCCCAGGGACAGCAGGGGAAAGCCACCAAACAACATACAGCCAATGGCACACTCAAGATATGCCAATGCAGTGGTGCAAATGCACAAACAGGCAGACCCACACTGCATATCAAACACAACAGGTGATGGGGGTGTGTGCCAGTGTCCCCAGGCAACCACACAACACATGAGGAGGCCTGAATTCCAATTACACAGATGTGTATACAGTGCCATACAAAAGTAACTCATGGATCGGATTCCCCTATGTGGGCAAAGAGGCATTGTTAGATGAGAGGGAGCCCAAATTACACATGTCACACAAGCTAGTAGGAACAGCAACTAATACAGCAAGATACAGACCCACCACAGCACAACCCCCAGGGACCCCACATTGTGGTGACACTACCCTGCATGATAATCCCACTGTGATGACAAAGGTAGATGTCATTCACACTGTGAACCACAGCCATGTGTCCTAAGCAACAAACTACCATCACACCTACACAAGCACAAATCAAACAGCACGGCCTGCCAGCCATGGCCAATATGGAGGTAGGGGTCTAGCCGTGCAACAACTCACATTTGCACACACTCAACACCACACACCTTGATCTGTGCAGCAGTGAAGCTCACATGGACTGGTGACATTGCACATGCACCCATGACAATCCCAGGGGTGGTGGGGGGAACGAAGGTGCAGAAACCCATCACACATGGCCAGTCAACAAGACTCGTGAATGTCTGACACACTGCACACTACGCGGTACATGGGCATGACGTGAAATCCACCACAATCCATGGGATCCTGGCCATAGTCACACACCAATGAAGAAGACAAGGTGACACACAAAGAACACACGTACACAACTTCCAACATTGCAGCTCTGACCCTGAGGAGTGGCAGCAGTCACACACACAACGTGTCACAATCACTGAAAGCTACCATAGACTGTAAATTACATGACATGTGTAACCAACAAGTGCCAAGGGGAATCCTGAATGTGTCCCATCTGCGGTTGCCCACATCCCCAGCCCTGACAACAAAGACAACCTGGGATGACAACCTGATGAACCTTAGTTAGCCATGCACCCACATCCCGGAGTAACCAGGTCCAAGATGCTTGATGAACACAGAACAACTCAGCAAGCATCAGAAACAGGAACATCCGTAGGGACACAGCCTGTGTAGGAAAAGGGAAGGGTACACGCACAGACATGCTTACACAACACAAAACACGGGCCCAGGCAATGTCACGGGATTACACACTGCCATGAGGGCACTCCACTGCTGTGGAAGGTCCGCTGTGCCAAGCCTTGTCTGTGCACGACTCAAACATGTCGGCAGAACACTCGGTCAGTGAGTCAACAACTACAACACACTGAAGGCTCTGCTCACATCAGCCTGGGTACGGGAGTGTCACGTCAGTCATCTGCATACACCCAAAACACGTGTCAAGCAAGGTGCACTGTATACACTGATGAGTCCTTCAACATTGGTGTGCTAAACTGCATGTCCAGTGGAGATGGGCACACAGTCAGGGAAATAGGAACATTGAACAGTGGTAAGCCCACCAGATGTGCATCACTGTAAGACAAAGATGTTAATTTACAAATGCAAAACGTACATCCCTGTGTCATATGCTGAACATCACACCCTCAGACTGCAGCAGAGGATGCCATAGATCCAGACTACAACAGGACACACATCCCATGGACCACATGGAGTCCATCACTGCAACACTTCATTTCCCTGATCTGAACACTATTACAACTGCAAATGCATGATGATAACCATGTACATCATGTACATCAAAAGAAAAACCACAAGTAAACAAAAATAGGCTTTATTCAGCAAATGTCAATAAAAAATCAGAAGTCCAAATTAAACTAAGGCCAATGGCCAGTCCAAATACACAGTCCCAACAGGGTGATATGTGACAACTTGTCACCCATTGCTTGCCTGCACTGGTAGGGACAGGGGACATCCCCCTTGGAGGGGCATACAAGGGGCAGGCCAGGCACCGCAGGGACAGGATCAGGGGATGCCAGAGTGAGGCAGTGAAGGGGTGGTGGGTGCAGGAGTGTCACCAGCAACTGCAGTGGAGGTGTCTGACTCAGGGGGGCCGGCACCACTGCAGTGCCCGAGTCAGACGGGGTGGTTGTGGACTCCACTGCAGTGCATGCCTCCAAGGGAGTGGAAGGGGGGCAGATGAGGTGGGCAGGACAGAGGGGGGACCCGGTCTCCACACCAGTGGCACAAACAGGCTGAGCGTCTGGGTTGGGGGTGGAAGAGCAAGTGGCAGGGGGAGGGCCTAAGCAGTTTGGGGATGCGGTATCGGTGTGTGGGGGAACCTGGGGCAGGGTGTGGCGGTGGAACCTGTGGAGTGGTGGCCTGGGGGATGGAGGAGAGAGACTGGGTGGTGGAGCTGCGTGGTGGTGGTGGTGGGTCTTGCCCTTCCTGGTCCGGGGGGACTTCCGAATGGGGTCCTCAGTCTGTCTGCGCCTGGGGAGGGTGTCCGGGGGCGAGGGGCACTCCCCTCTGTGTGGGTGGACTTCCTCTTCCCCCGGTATGCCGGATCTGCAGGATCGGAGGGGAAGAGGCCGAGGTCACACAGGAAGACCTGCTGTGTAGGTGGGGTTGCAGGTGAGGCAAGGGAAGGGGTCTTGGAGGGAGAGGATTTGGAGGACTGTGGAGTGACTGTGGATGCCTGTGTGTGTGTCTGTTCCCCATCCCCTGTGTGTGTGGTATCTGTCCCCTGAGGATGCTTGTGTGCACGTCTTGCCTTTCTTTTGGGTGTGTCTGTGCTGCTCGTGTCTGTGTGCTTGGGTGAATGTGCAGGTGTGCATGTGCTTTGGACAGGTAGGGTGCCAGGAAGTGTGGATGGGGCAGAGGTAGGAGGTGGGAGGGACTGCTGGAGGAGGGACACTGCTGCCGTCAGGGAGGAGTCCATGGACTTATTGCTCCTCTGTAGGGCAGACATACCCGTCGAGATGCCCTCCATGAACGACACCAGCTGTGTCAACAGAGTGGTGTGTGCATGGAGGACACTCAGCATTGCTGTCTGCCCTACATGGAGCTGCCGAAGTAGGTACACAGACTCCTCACTCAGGGCAGCAGGGGACACAGGGGCAGGGGGTGCGGTGCCTGGCACGAAGGAGACACGCTCCCGAACACGGGAGCCTCCACGGACGTCTGGAATTGGAGCCAATGGGAGGGCGGTGCTGGTGGTGGTGGTGGCGGGGCCAGACAGACTAGCGGGGGTGTGGTGGCTGCTGACACCCGCCTCCACAAGGGAGTCATCTTCCGAGCTGCTGTGGTCCTCAGCTGAGGTGGATGGTGCTGAGGACTCCTCGGTGTGGCTCCCCTCGCCCTCCGTGCCACTGGGTCCCTCTGACCACTCGTCGGATGCTGACCCAGTCTGGCTCCGCTGCTCCTCCTGGTCCGTGGAGCTGTCCCCTCCTGTGGCCGTGGATGTATCTGCAAACAATTAGGGAAACAGACAAACATCAGTCACCTGCACTGACCGCACACACCACAGTAAGTACAGCACTTACAGAGCCAGCCCTGGCATCCTTAGTAGAACATTGCCAAAACTCCTCACACAGATTTGGAGAAGCCAATTGTCAGTCTGATGGTCAACCATGGGACTCACACCCCTCCTGCCCTTGCACCCATCTGTCTGGTGCCTGTCTGATGGTAAGACCCCAGTGTGGACACATGCACCACCTACACAGTTGTTGGACATTGCAGGGAACACAGTGAAGTATGTGAACATGCACACATCACATCTCTTGCCACTGAGTCAGTGCAGGTGTCCGGAGAAAGGGATGGCCAGAGTCTAAATAGAAATGCATGTGATGCATACCAGCACCAGACACCATGATGCACCCATGTCCGGATAGTCCATGCCACAATGGGGTGCATGTTGCACATGTCACTCCCCTGCAGGATCACTCTTAGGAAGTTTAATGCCATGACACAGGCATGCCTGCAAAGTCATACATCACTGTCTCCAGTCACATGGCCATGGCAGCCTGCCAACAACAGTCTGCACTGTGTCACAATCCTAGGACATGGGGAATGCAAGTTATGTAACTGACAAGTGCACATGTCCATCCCCCACACACCACATCATCTGAACTAGTATTTGTCCACGTCATGCCAATTGGACATATGGGGGACATGAAACACAACTCCCAGAACCTGAGCACCTCACAGTGTGCTGTGAATGAATAACAGCTGCCTGAAAGTCACAGTCGCATACACCTGTGTGCACAGTCAAGTGATCAAACATCTATAAGTCACAGAAGTATCGTCTCACATGGTCACATCTCAGATGGCATGCTGAACCCTAACCGACAAACATACCAGTAGTCCTGACAACGAAGCCACAGCACACTGACACAGAGGCAGACACCTGAGGGAACATGTCACTGATCACAACATGTCAGATGATCCACGGGAGTGGGAGTACAGAGTCTATTGTATGCCCTGGAGTAGGCATGACTGTCCAGCTCCACCTGTAAGAGGGATGAGTCCTGGACAGTAGGCAGGTGTCTAAGCATGTGTGACACACTTGATATACATACTCCTGAGGCCCAAACATTGTTCCCACCCACAGCATGGGGGTGTGCCAAATACCCCAGGGACATGTGGTGAATCAGATCAGCAAGTGGACCACATATCAAAGTTACACCCAGATTACATGTCAGGACTTGGGCATTGTGTGAGCAATTGACCCACCCATGAATCCCACAACATAGTCACCGGAACAAATGCTGTCCCCCACCTTGAGCAAAGCAAAATGCAATGACACAGTCCCCAAGTGACACAATTTCCTGACTGTAAGGGCCACACATATGCGTATCAGATGAGGAGTGGGCATGTCACAATAGAGGGACATGGGTCCTGGACCACAAGACTGATGTACTGTGGAAGTTTAACCAGGCCAGAGGAGGGCACATAGCATGTCAGACAAAGTGCACAGTGCTGTCATGGACTCACCCCCTCCTTGCTGCTGTCTGGCCTTCAGCTGCCCATCCAGGTCAGGGAAGACCACCGCCAGGATCCTGAGCATGTGGGGGGTCAGGGTCCGGTGTCCGCCCCTCCTGCGAGGAGGCGACAGCTTCAGCTGGACCCTTGCGATCCTCCGGGTCCAGCCTCG
Source organism: Calotriton arnoldi (assembly GCA_963921515.1). Lineage (NCBI taxonomy): Eukaryota > Metazoa > Chordata > Amphibia > Caudata > Salamandridae > Calotriton > Calotriton arnoldi. Next base: position 393,978 of record CAWUFW010005859.1, on the reverse strand, counting down.
AAGGTCCTGCCACCTCTTCTGGCAGTTGCGGATCCGGCGCTTGTAGTCCCCCACGGATCTTACTGCCCGGGCGATGGTCAGCCAGATTTTCTGCTTCTGGTGGGCATCAACCTGTGAGGATGACAAAGTGAAAATGCCATTACTACACATGCAACATATCCGTGCATCACACAGTTGGATATACATGTCTCAATCACTGGGGCACATGATGTACACAGGCAGTGCAACGATGGCTATGAACAGTTTGCCAGCAGTTACTACATGGTATCATTGCATGGAAAGTAAACCTTGTTGGAATGCACTGTTACTGCACTGTACCTGTTCAGTGCATGTAACTACACACTTTGGGGGCTCAGAACTACTCAGTGAGCATGCTAGCCAGTGGTGTGCACACTGTAAGTCCTGCTAGTCAGACAACATGCAAAATTAGTAAGGCAGTGGACAGCACACTCACCTGCTCCCCTGGTGTCCCATACAGCTTGCTGTACTGTGGAAGGAGGCTGTCCAGCAGGGCCTGGTTCTCCTCAAGGCTGAAGGCTGGGGCTCTCTCCACAGTACGTGCCATTGCAGTAGCCAGAGGATGCAGAGACAGCAGCAGTGTTGGTGGCAGATGTCGTCCTGGAGCATGTAGTGCAGGCAAGTGAGCTCTCAGGGGAACAGCCAGCATTATATGTGTGCTGCAGAGGCAGATACTGTCCCATGTGTCCAAAGTGATAGGTCCAAGTCGTTTGCATCTTCTGAATCTGACCAATCCATGGAATAGCAGCACTAATACACGCCCACAGCATCCTTCAAAAATCCAAGTTCATGACACCCATGATTTTGCAACATTGTTGTGGCTGGCTAACTGAATTCACTGCATCAGACTCGTTGAAGCTTCGAATACGCGTCCGTTGCCATGCCAGGCCCCAGCCAACGCGTGCGCACCGTTCGATCCATTGCTGTATAACGCGTATTTCGGGATACAACGCGTACCCGCTCACAACAGATGCAATGGGCCGGCCGGGCACACCGATCGGTCCATTGCTGTACAACGCGTACCCGCTCACAACAGATGCAATGGGCCGGCCGGGCACACCGATCGGTCCATTGCTGTACAACGCGTATTTCAGGATACAACGCGTACCCGCTCACAACAGATGCAATGGGCCGGCCGGGCACACCGATCGGTCCATTGCTGTACAACGCGTATTACGGGATACAACGCGTACCCGCTCACAACAGATGCAATGGGCCGGCCGGGCACACCGATCGGTCCATTGCTGTACAACGCGTATTTCGGGATACAACGCGTACCCGCTCACAACAGATGCAATGGGCCGGCCGGGCACACCGATCGGTCCATTGCTGTACAACGCGTACCCGCTCACAACAGATGCAATGGGCCGGCCGGGCACACCGATCGGTCCATTGCTGTACAACGCGTATTTCGGGATACAACGCGTACCCGCTCACAACAGATGCAATGGGCCGGCCGGGCACACCGATCGGTCCATTGCTGTACAACGCGTATTACGGGATACAACGCGTACCCGCTCACAACAGATGCAATGGGCCGGCCGGGCACACCGATCGGTCCATTGCTGTACAACGCGTACCCGCTCACAACAGATGCAATGAGCCGGCCGGGCACACCGATCGGTCCATTGCTGTACAGCGCATATTACGGGATACAACGCGTACCCGCTCACAACAGATGCAATGGGCCGGCCGGGCACACCGATCGGTCCATTGCTGTACAACGCGTATTACGGGATACAACGCGTACCCGCTCACAACAGATGCAATGGGCCGGCCGGGCACACCGATCGGTCCATTGCTGTACAACGCGTACCCGCTCACAACAGATGCAATGGGCCGGCCGGGCACACCGATCGGGCCATTGCTGTACAACGCGTACCTGTACAGGTCAGTCGCATATGTCACCATGCTTGTCACTGGTGAACGTATGCCAGCCACATATACCTGCCAGAGACCCAGGGGCACACCTACAACACCACACCCAGTCCACACTGTTTCCTAAGGCATGTAAGGCTGCATTACCTTTTCTGTGTATGGGGGTTAACATGTGGTTTCTGTGGTGGCACTTGTGGGCAGCCACACCCAGGCTGTGCATGTGTTAATGGGGACAGGGTCCTTTGTGTGTTGTGCACATGACCACTGTGATGTGCAACAGTTCATTTCGGAGCATGTGGCATGGTCACATTTCCAGGTTGTGTATGTGTGTGACATGTCACATACCCCCTGGGTCCCATGGGGGAAGGCATGTACGTCACAGGGTGACCCATTGCCACAATAGTGATGTCCCTCCACAGTCTGTTGGCATGTTGTGTTTCCGATGTCTCTGATTCCATGTGCACGATGGGAGACAGTCTCCACATCAACGTTGTTTGTGCATGGACTTTGATGTTGTGCGTCACTGGCGTCCATGTCTGTCCTGCGTAGGCGACAGCGGCCACTACCTGTGGGAGTCATGTTTGTTTTTCTGACGTGTACATGATACGCCATGTAATGCCAGTGTCCATGTGACAAGACAGGGTCACTGGGAATCTACCTGTCAATGAGCTGTGATGCCTGTGGCGCATCTGTCCAGACATGTCACTGTGGTGTGTGTGTGGAACGTGACAGCAGTAAATGGGTACTGTGACACAGCCTAATGGTTTCCCATAGCACAACCTGGAACCTGTTGTCCACACATGTTGTACTGAGAAGTTAGATGATGGCCATGTAGGTGCGAGTTATGTCCGAACAGAACGGCACACACATCAAGTACTTGTGTCTCGTAATGATGTATCATGTGAAATTGAGTATGGTGAATGGCACATATGTGGGGTGACTGACAATCTTTCTTTCCTCAACCTATGCACTGCAGGGCTCCAGCTGTCCATAGACCATTCCCTGACCTGGCAACGATGGTGGAACGTGACAGCATAAGATGGTACCGCTTCACCAGGCAGCTGATTAAGAATTTGGCAGTGCGCCTGGCACCACATTTGCAACCTGGCCGGCCGTACCCTACGGCGCTGACCCCCAAGGTGAAGGTAATGGCAGCCCTACACTTCTTTGCCACCGGTACCTTTCGACACACTGTGGCGACTGCCGGTGGGATGTCACAGACTATGTTCAGCCGTGTGCTACGCGATGTTTTGGAGGCAATGTTGAGATGCCTGAACCAGTACATCTATTTCCCTACACGTCAACAACTCACTGACGTCAAGCGTGACTTCTATGCCCTGGGGAGGATGCCACATGTCATTGGCTCCATTGATGGGACACATGTGGCTTTGGTACCACCACAGGCACATGAGCAGGCATACCGGAACCGGAAACATTACCATTCGATCAATGCTCTGGTGGTATGTCTTACAGATATGACCATCACACATGTGTGTGCACATTTCCCTGGTTCAGCACACGATGCCTACGTGATGAGAAGTAGTCGCATCCCAAGGATGATGGCACAGATGCAGAACCAGCGTGCCTGGCTTGTCGGTGTGTACTGACTTTGTACCATTGTGTGTGTTCTGCTCTGTAGTATACCGCCCACTTTTCCAACTCAGCTAATGTGCACTTGTCTGTCCGTAGGTGACTCCGGATACCCCAACATGCCGTGGTTGCTGACACCCCTCAGGAACCCTGTGACACCAGCCCAGATGCGCTACAATGAGGCACATGGTCGGACCAGGAGAGTGATTGAGCGGACCTTTGGTCTCCTGAAGAGCCGCTTCCGCTGCCTGGACAAGACAGGAGGGGCCCTCCCATATGCCCCAGCAAAGGTGTGCAAGATTGTCATCGTCTGCTGAATGCTACACAACCTGGCAGTGCGGAAGGAGTTGCCTCTCATCCAGGATGACGATGACCAACGTCCGCCACCTGTGGAGGATCCTGGCCTGGACCACGATTCCAGTGATGATGATGATGATGATGGTGATGTCCGCACACAGCTCATCACCAACTTCTTCAGCTGAATGTGAGTATCCAGGGAGATGTAATGTGAATGATGTGAGTTTGCATGATATGTGTGGGTGGTGCTCTGGTGCTGTTTGAGTGTGGCCATGTGCTACTTGACTGGATGCATGCAGCAATGTGTCCTTACAGGTAGTATGTACTCCCCAACAGTTTTGACATGCTAACTTGGTTTTGTGTACTTGTCTTGTGACATGTATTGGGCATGGGTATTGCAGTTCTGTCCTGTTCTTCAGTGGTTTTAACTGTGTGTCATGTCTGTCCTTCACAGGGTGCTTACTGAGTACTTTGGTCAACTTGGATCCCCCGACACCATGATTCAGCTTTCAGGGTGGCAGCAGTAGTTTCCCTACAGGTGATGTGCCACACACCCCTGGACTTCATAGCTTCTGCACTTGTTGACTGTGTGGCCACTGCCACGTGGGATTACCTTGCATTTGTAGTGGAAACAACATGTTGCAAATGTGTAATAAACCTGTGCTTCATTTTGGGATGTGTGTTGTCTGTGGTCACACATCTGACTGACATTAGCTTACTGCACCTGTGGGCTAGTTGACACAGACTCTGAATAGGTGTGGTGTCTGTGCATTCCACAGTATTTCCTGGCAACATCACTGTAGGCGATGAGTCCGATGGCCCTGGTGTCTCTGTGTTGTGTAGCCCTAGTGGTGTGTCTCCCTCATATGTGTCACGTCACCATGACTCACATGACGGTGTTGTACTTGCTGTAGCAGTTAGCATACACAGTGTAATTTAGCAGATCATCATCACCATAACAGTATCCACATTTGAATAACAACAGAGGCAAGTATGGTGTACTAGTGATTTTATTTACAGAAATGTGTGTGTGTATAGTGCACAGGATGGTGGGTGCTGTACATTGGGATTGGGATCCAAAGTTCCCAGATGAGTTGGAAGTCGTGGTAGCAGAAATGTCCTGAGTGTAGTCCACAGTCATATGATACATTAGTCCAACTTGAACTCCCCATGTCATGTGGGAGAGTTGTGTTGCATTCGACAGGGTGAAAAGTTTGCACACAAAGGAGAATTTCTGGAACAGGTGTTGGCTTCCTGGGGGATGTACGTGGCCATCAACCTCTCAGTTTTCCTTCCTCGGACGACCCCTCTTCTTTTGGGGGGGACCCTCACGTGCAGGCTGCTGCGGTGCAGGGGAGTCTCCGCCAGAGTCCTCCTCCCTCCCTGTGGCGGTGTCAGTTGTTGCAGCACCAGATGTTGTGGGCACACAGGGAGGTGTGGCCATGTTGGTGCTAATCTGGCCGAGGCATGTCAATATGTCCCTATGCACCGCTGTGAGTTCTTGCAATGTGTCCCACTTGGACTCCATGCGAGACATGTGTGTCTCCACACGGGACATGTGTGTGTCCAAGCGGGCATGATGGGCAGCCTGCTGCTGTTGTATGTCCTTGAGGATCCCCACTACCTGTCTGACCTCTCCGGTGCTATCCTGGTACGCATCAGCGATGCGTGCCAGTTGTGGGTCATCATGCAGTCCAGACTCCTCTGCAAGCAGCGACCTATGTCTACCACCCCTCCCACCACCCCTGGCGACACGTGCAGGACCTGCGGTGGCACGCACAGGTGACCCAAGGCCCCCTTGGGGGTTGTTAGTGGTGTTGTTGTCCGTTGCTCCACGGTGGGCCTGGGGCCCTGTGCAGTTATCACCGGTGGTCCTTAGTCTGTCCGTGTCGGCGGGGGTGGTCTGTGTGTTGGCAGTTGTTGGAGGGGTGGGTGCAGGGGGTGCAGATGTTGGTCCTGCTGGTGCTGCATGATGACTCACACCGGAGGTGCCAGGTAGGTCTTCGCCATCCGAGGAGGGCAGAAGCTGTTCCACACCAGTGAGCTCAGTGTCCCCCGGAGCCTGGGACAGGGACTCCTCGCCTGCTGCTGTGCCCCATCATCATCACCTGTATTTGGATGAGACACACATTGTATGTTATGTTTCTACAGGCATCAATGGTTCACACACCTGACAGTTGTGACTGTACCTCTGGATGCGGGCATGTACATTGCATTGTACTAAGTTGTCACAGTAAGCGGTTGATATTGGTGTAGCACATTGTCCTGCAAACCTGGGGCATTTCAATGTGAATGTTGAGGTGTGTGCATGGCCAGCATTGGTTGTATTTGGTGGACATCCGGCCATCCTTCTCCACCTAGCCCAGTTATCCCACCATGAAGCATGCCACCCTTGCAGTGGGTTCAGGTTGACTCTCGGGATGTCATTCAGTGGTGTTCTGCTGTTTGTTGGTGCACAGTTCCCAGCAGGGCCTTGTGCTCCCCACAGCAGTACCCAGTGTCAGCCATCTTGTCAGTCCTTATCCACTCCCTGTGATGTGAGCATGGTTCAGAGTGGTGTTGATGGGCCAATTGTGTGGGTGAGCATTATCTGTGACTACAACTCCCATCATGCTATTGTCTACACCCCCTTCCCAGCATGCCCATACTTCCTTCCTTTTGAGTGGACTTCACTGTGTGTGAGTGTGACAGCAATGGCAAGATGGCTGACAGTTTGGTCCTGTTGTTTGTTGGTGCACAGTTCCCAGCTGGGCCTTGTGCTCCCCACAGCAGTACCCAGTGTCAGCCATCTTGTCAGTCCTTATCCACTCCCTGTGATGTGAGCATGGTTCAGAGTGGTGTTGATGGGCCAATTGTGAGGGTGAGCAATATCTGTGACTACAACTCCCATCATGCTATTGCCTACACCCCCTTCCCAGCATGCCCGTACTTCCTTCCTTTTGACTCTGCTTCCCTGTGGGGTAGTGTGCCTGTGCTGACAGGAAGGCTGACAGTGTTGTCCTTGCGTTTGTTTGGCTACAAGTCCCAAGAGTGTCCCTGTGCTTCACACAGCATTACCCAGGGTGGTGGTTCTTTGTGGGATCTTCATTTGGTGTGTGAGGCATTGCATTCTCCCAGGTAGATTATGTGGAGTTTGTGTTGAGGGGGTGTGTGAGGAGAGCTGCTTGTAACTATGGTCAGTGCTGTCAGTCCTCCTTCCCACCCAGCCAGATATCCCACCATGCAACGTGCTTGCATTGCAGGGAGTGCAAGTTGGCTTTCAGGATGTCAGGCAGTGGTGTTCTGCTGTTTGTTGGTGCACAGTTCCCAGCAGGGCCTTGTGCTCCCCACAGCAGTACCCAGTGTCAGCCATCTTGTCAGTCCTTATCCACTCCCTGTGATGTGAGCATGGTTCAGAGTGGTGTTGATGGGCCAATTGTGTGGGTGAGCATTATCTGTGACTACAACTCCCATCATGCTATTGCCTACACCCCCCTTCCCAGCATGCCCATACTTCCTTCCTTTTGAGTGGACTTCACTGTGTGTGAGTGTGACAGCAATGGCAAGATGGCTGACAGTGTGGTCCTGTTGTTTGTTGGTGCACAGTTCCCAGCAGGGCCTTGTGCTCCCCACAGCAGTACCCAGTGTCAGCCATCTTGTCAGTCCTTATCCACTCCCTGTGATGTGAGCATGGTTCAGAGTGGTGTTGATGGGCCAATTGTGTGGGTGAGCATTATCTGTGACTACAACTCCCATCATGCTATTGTCTACACCCCCTTCCCAGCATGCCCATACTTCCTTCCTTTTGAGTGGACTTCACTGTGTGTGAGTGTGACAGCAATGGCAAGATGGCTGACAGTTTGGTCCTGTTGTTTGTTGGTGCACAGTTCCCAGCTGGGCCTTGTGCTCCCCACAGCAGTACCCAGTGTCAGCCATCTTGTCAGTCCTTATCCACTCCCTGTGATGTGAGCATGGTTCAGAGTGGTGTTGATGGGCCAATTGTGAGGGTGAGCAATATCTGTGACTACAACTCCCATCATGCTATTGCCTACACCCCCTTCCCAGCATGCCCGTACTTCCTTCCTTTTGACTCTGCTTCCCTGTGGGGTAGTGTGCCTGTGCTGACAGGAAGGCTGACAGTGTTGTCCTTGCGTTTGTTTGGCTACAAGTCCCAAGAGTGTCCCTGTGCTTCACACAGCATTACCCAGGGTGGTGGTTCTTTGTGGGATCTTCATTTGGTGTGTGAGGCATTGCATTCTCCCAGGTAGATTATGTGGAGTTTGTGTTGAGGGGTGTGTGAGGAGAGCTGCTTGTAACTATGGTCAGTGCTGTCAGTCCTCCTTCCCACCCAGCCAGATATCCCACCATGCAACGTGCTTGCATTGCAGGGAGTGCAAGTTGGCTTTCAGGATGTCAGGCAGTAGTGTTCTGCTGTTTGTTGGTGCACAGTTCCCAGCAGGGCCTTGTGCTCCCCACAGCAGTACCCAGTGTCAGCCATCTTGTCAGTCCTTATCCACTCCCTGTGATGTGAGCATGGTTCAGAGTGGTGTTGATGGGCCAATTGTGTGGGTGAGCATTATCTGTGACTACAACTCCCATCATGCTATTGCCTACACCCCCTTCCCAGCATGCCCATACTTCCTTCCTTTTGAGTGGACTTCACTGTGTGTGAGTGTGACAGCAATGGCAAGATGGCTGACAGTGTGGTCCTGTTGTTTGTTGGTGCACAGTTCCCAGCAGGGCCTTGTGCTCCCCACAGCAGTACCCAGTGTCAGCCATCTTGTCAGTCCTTATCCACTCCCTGTGATGTGAGCATGGTTCAGAGTGGTGTTGATGGGCCAATTGTGAGGGTGAGCAATATCTGTGACTACAACTCCCATCATGCAATTACCTACACCGCCCTTCCCCAGCATACCCGTACTTCCTTCCTTTTGACTCTGCTTCCCTGTGGGGTAGTGTGCCTGTGCTGACAGGAAGGCTGACAGTGTTGTCCTTGCGTTTGTTTGGCTACAAGTCCCAAGAGTGTCCCTGTGCTTCACACAGCATTACCCAGGGTGGTGGTTCTTTGTGGGATCTTCATTTGGTGTGTGAGGCATTGCATTCTCCCAGGTAGATTATGTGGAGTTTGTGTTGAGGGGGTGTGTGAGGAGAGCTGCTTGTAACTATGGTCAGTGCTGTCAGTCCTCCTTCCCAACCAGCCAGATATCCCACCATGCAACGTGCTTGCATTGCAGGGAGTGCAAGTTGGCTTTCAGGATGTCAGGCAGTGGTGTTCTGCTGTTTGTTGGTGCACAGTTCCCAGCAGGGCCTTGTGCGCCCCACAGCAGTACCCAGTGTCAGCCATCTTGTCAGTCCTTATCCACTCCCTGTGATGTGAGCATGGTTCAGAGTGGTGTTGATGGGCCAATTGTGAGGGTGAGCAATATTTGTGACTACAACTCCCATCATGCTATTGCCTACACCCCCCTTCCCAGCATGCCCGTACTTCCTTCCTTTTGACTCTGCTTCCCTGTGGGATAGTGTGCCTTTGCTGACAGGAAGGCTGACAGTGTTGTCCTTGCGTTTGTTTGGCTACAAGTCCCAAGAGTGTCCCTGTGCTTCACACAGCATTACCCAGGGTGGTGGTTCTTTGTGGGATCTTCATTTGGTGTGTGAGGCATTGCATTCTCCCAGGTGGGTTATATGGAGTTTGTGTTGAGGGGGTGTGTGAGAAGAGCTGCTTGTAACTATGGTCAGTGCTGTCAGTCCTCCTTCCCACCCAGCCAGATATCCCACCATGCAATGTGCTTGCATTGCAGGGAGTGCAAGTTGGCTTTCAGGATGTCAGGCAGTGGTGTTCTGCTGTTTGTTGGTGCACAGTTCCCAGCAGGGCCTTGTGCTCCCCACAGCAGTACCCAGTGTCAGCCATCTTGTCAGTCCTTATCCACTCCCTGTGATGTGAGCATGGTTCAGAGTGGTGTTGATGGGCCAATTGTGTGGGTGAGCATTATCTGTGACTACAACTCCCATCATGCTATTGCCTACACCCCCCTACCCAGCATGCCCATACTTCCTTCCTTTTGAGTGGACTTCACTGTGTGTGAGTGTGACAGCAATGGCAAGATGGCTGACAGTGTGGTCCTGTTGTTTGTTGGTGCCCAGTTCCCACCAGGGCCTTGTGCTCCCCACAGCAGTACCCAGTGTCAGCCATATTGTCAGTCCTTTTCCACTCCCTGTGTTGTGAGCATGGTTCAGAGTGGTGTTGATGGTCCAAATGTGAGGCTGCCCATTATCTGTTACTACGAGTCCCATCATGCTCTTGGCTACACTGACTTCACCAGCATACACAGGATTCCTTCCTTTCTGTGAGCTTCCCTGTGAGGTGGTGTTCTAGTGGTGGCTAAATATCTGACAGTGTTTGTTAGTTAGATTTGTGCCACTGCCTAGCTCTATTTGGTATTGAGTTTGTACATGTCATGACATAGTTACATATCACTATGAGATGGCATGTATTGTGTTTATCTGACTAACATACACTTCTTGGGATGATTATCTTTTGGTTGCTTTTGATTTGCTAGGGGTGCATGGTTTGACTATCCCCTTGACAGTGATGTGTGTGTATTGGCACACAATATTGTGTATATTAGTTGTGTACTCACAAGGCTCTGGGATGTTTGTTAGTCCATATACGCTCACTGGTGGTAGGATGGCCCGCACCTTCTCCTCCCAGGGCCTGAGGTATACTGGTTTGGCAGGAGGGCCACTGCCGGTGTGCTGGCTCAGGAGGTAATCCTTCTTCAGTAGGTCCCTGACCCTCCTGCGCACATCATACCACCTGTTCTGGATGTCTTCCTTTGTGCGCAAACATGGTGATTGTGCGTTCACCCTGTCGACGATCCTCGCCCACATCTTGTTTTTCTGTGCCATGGGGGTCTGTTGGACAATGTGCCAAACAACTGTGGCTCTACCCTCAGGATCTCGTCTACCATGACTTCCAATTCACTATCTTGGAACTTTGGATTCTTCTTTAGGGGCATGGTGATGGGTGGTGGTGGTGATTGATGTGTGTGTGTGTGCAGGTGAGGGTGTGGGTGTGTAGGTTTTGCTGTGTGTGTGTGAGGGTGCTATTTGTTGAGGTGCTAATGGTGTGTGGCTTTTGTGTTGGATGAGCTGTGTGTGTGTCTGCTGTCTGCTGGTGTTCTGTGCTGGCAGGTCAGTGGAATTTGCAAAGGATCATGGTAGGGATTTGTGGCCTTTATGTAGGTGGAGTTGGGGGTGTGTTCTTGTTCCATTTTTTTCACCCCCTGTATTTATTGGCTTTGTCATTGCTTGTTTGGCCCTCTTTTTTTGTATTTTTTCATTTGTTATTATTGTGCATGTAGGAGTCGTTCTTCTGACCGAGTAGGACGTTGCAGTTATCTCGTGCGCGCCTCTCCGAGTCGTTCCCGCTGTGTTTCAGCTCAGTTTCATATGCGGCGTACGCGTCGGTCGCAGAGAATTGTGTTTGTTCGGCTGGGTTTTGTATGCGTGTCGGTCGTACGGCTTGGGCTCCGTGCGAATCGGTCTGATTTTGCACCCATTGCATCGTACTGCGCGGGTCGGAGTTCGCGGGTACTTTTCGTTCGGGTTGATTCCTGGTGCGTGTCGGTCGGTTCGATTTGCGTGGTTTCCCGGCCGGATAGCTTGTTTCCGTCCGGGTCGGTCGTTCGCCTTGAGTTCCGTACGAGTCGGTCGTGATTCACATGCATTTCATCGTACTTCCCAGGTCGGGCAACGCCGGTACGTGTCGGTCGGACTATGATCCCGTACCGAGTCGGTCGGTATTTTTCCCGGCCCGAATCGGATTCGGCCCCTTAGAGTTTAGCTTATGTGAAAAAAAACAAAATTCACTTTAAAAAACTAAGGTTAAAGTGACATCCGTTAGGTCTTAAAATAATATATAAACTAACATATATAAACAAAAAACACTGAAATTCAGCAGTTACAGGTTACTGAGCTACCTATAACTTGTGCCCTCGCCATGCACTGCTTATGACCTCACAAATTATATAATTCACAACATGTTAAATGACATCATTTAAAATGTTATGGGAACGTAATTTACCATGCAATTTCCATAGTTATTTTTGAACAGTGCTGCAGCCGAAATGGCAGAACGTAATTACACCAAATTTAGCCAAAAGCTAATTGTTAACCCAGAAAGTGTGCTTTTTGTGATTTGGTCTCATTCTGGTCAGCAATGTTTGAGAAATGATGGTTCACAATGTATAGATATCTGTACGGGAGTCCCACAGGCAACTTCGAATAATAGAGAGATCTTTTTGCTCGAGTTGGCTTTTTTCCCATCTGCCGTTCCACTGAATCCTGTGGAAGCTCATCCTCTGATTGGCTGGCCGCAACATAAAGAGAAATGTTACAGCCACTGTTACAGGACTCGGGGACTCAATCCCGTTGTCCTGAAAATTAAAAACCAATAATATATAAGTGGCAGGGTAGGAGTACCCTTACCCTAAGGGCCTTGAACATTTATTTAAAAAAATATTTTCGGTTGCCACAATCCCTAAAGTGTCTTGCATTGGCCAGCGCAACCCCATACTCCTGTGAGAGTCCTGTAGGATTGATAAACAATTTGTGGGTGTTCAGGGTGTTCCTTGGGCCAGGCCAGTCCCTCAGCCAACCCCATGCCTCACACTGCTGAAGTTCGAGCCTGTATGATGGTCGGCCATATATAATACAATGCAAGCCCCTTCTGTTTCTTGTTAGTGGGCTAGCATGGCTGTTAAAAACAAAACAAAGTTGGTGTTGTTTATGCATCAACAGTACAGAAAGTTCCACACCAGCGCTGGTGGCAGTAAATTATCTTTTGTTCATTTACATTGGACGCTGCAAGGCAGCAATTTCCCTTAATTCAAAAATTACACCTAATTACAACTGTACAGTACCTCCCTTGTTCAACAACAGAATACACACATTGAAAAAACAAAGAACCACTTTTAGGAAAATAAGTGGTTGAAAAAACGAACAACCCAAAAAAATTATTCCCATGCTCTGTCATCCCTAAAGATGCATACATACAGAGGTACGTTTTCCATCAATGGTCGCATGGAAAGGACTGGTAGTGAGGCCCTCCTTTGTGCCTTGTACAGAGCTTCTGTTGTCCATTGGGAGTCAGAGGGGCAATATTGACCTTAGGGATATGTGTTGAGGTAGTGATGGGTAGTAGTTTTGGTTCTTAACTAAGATTAACTAATTAGACTGAAAAACAAATAGCATGCAGTTTACTGTTCTTTTGAAAAGTCTTGTGTCACTAACGACAACCAGTCCTTAACAGAATGCTTAACCAGAGTGTTATAATGTGTTTAACACTAGTACAGCTCTGCTCATGCTGTCATGCTCGTGCAAACCCAAGCACAATCTGGTTAGTGCCATTGTCGATGTCAAAGTGCCTGATGACAGGGACAAATTAAAATCTTTCATGGGAATGGTTGAGTGCTATGCCAAATTTGTTTAAGATTTCGCACACAAGGTGGAACCCTTAAGAGAGTTATTGAAGAAAGGCAGGACATTTACATGGGGTGAAGAGCAACATAAGGCTTTTAATCTTATAAAGGAGAACATTGCACAGGCTGATATCTTAGTACCTTTCACTCCTGGGTTACACACAATTTTGACTGTTGACGCCAGTGCTGTGGGCATTGGTGCAGTTTTGACGCGGATACACGCAGAGCATGAGAAAATCGCTGCCTTTGCTTCGTGGTCATTGACTGATGCTGAGAGGAATTATTCAGTCATTGAACATGAAGCACTGGCAGCTGCTTGAGCCAGTAAACATTTTAGAGTGTTCTTATGGGGTGTGGTTTTCACTTTACGAACCGACCATAAGCCCCTTAACTAGGTTTTGGGTCCTGATGGCACAAAAAAATGTTCTGGCAGACTAGCACGCCTTGCTGTGAGGATACAAGATTTCACATGTAAGGTAGAACATGTACATGGATGGCGAAACAGTGTAGCTGATTACCTGTCAAGGCTATCTGACACCAAGGCTACATGTCTTGAATTGGTATCTAAAGAGGTGGTAGCTAGTCTTGATGATATCACTGAGGGTTTGGGCAAGGCCATCACCAGAGAGGATTGGGTAGAAGGTATGCACAAGGATAATACCCTTGCAGGTGTCATGAAGATGGTGTAGGAAGGCGTTTCAAGGGAAAGTACTGTGTCAGCAGGTCTCAGACCATTTGCCCAGTTGCAAGATGAACTATCCACACAGGGCGACTTGGTATTGTTGAGGGGTGAGAGGTTTGTACCACCTGAATCCATTAGGGATAGAGTGATTGGTTTGGCTCATGAGGGGCAACTGGGACAAACTTTAACTGGCAGTTGAGTGAAAGAAAGGTTTTGGTGGCCAGGTATGGATAGGCAGGTGAAGGATTGGGTGGAGAATTGCAGTAGTTGTAAAGAGTCACAAAAAAGATTGGGTGTTGGATTGGATAGACCTGTTCTATTTCAGCATGTCATTGGAGTTGAAGGTGCTTGGCAGAAAGTCTGTATAGATTGTATTGGTCCGTTCAGTGACTTGCAAGAAAACAAAAAGTTTGCAGCAGTCTTGGTAGACTCTGGGTCAAGGTGGGTGGAGGTGGTATTCGTGAGAAACATTACTACAGAATTCACTATCAATGTTTTGAGTGAGGTTTTTAGGAGGGAAGGCATCCGGCTATTCTTCTTACGGACAATGGAACACAACTCACCTCAAAAGAAATGGAAGAGTTTTTTGACAAAATTGGTTTGAGACATACGTGTACATCACTTTATAACCCACAGGGAAATGGTCTGTGTGAGAGAATAAATAAGTTGGGGAAAGGCACAATACAATTAGCAGTAGCTTCAAACATACCTGTTCAGCCTGCAATTAGGGAGATGTTATGGGCGTATCGCACTACGGTACATCAAGGTATGGACAAGACTCCGTTTGAGTTAATGAGGGGAAGGCAGGCTGGTACCAAAATGGTTCCTACGTGGTTGCACAGGAATTTCACCAATCTTTCTTCTTGTGAGCTCAACAAAACTTTGGTTGGTGGTAACAGAAACATACAGCAAGGTGACTGGATAAATGTCAAACCAGGTGGTGCAATTAAGGGCTTCAGCAAATTCAGAGGGTCCTTTTCAGTTGAGGTGTGTAGGGGGAAGTTGGGTGAAATTACAAAATGGTCAAACATGGAATCTCAGAATTGTGGCTTTGTACCAAAAACAGGGAAAGTGTGTGCAAAATCCCAGGGAGATTGATGAAGGGATGTCGGGTTGGACACCCATAATACATGATACCCTTGAGAGCAGCAAAGTAATTGATCTTTCCGCTTCTCCAGAGATATCTTTACCTGAACCAAGGGAGGACAGACAGAGGGAAAATGGTTCTCAGGGAATGAAGGATGCTGGAATATTTGAAGCACTGTGTTTGTGACTAGGTCAGCCTTTATTCATCAAGGGAAGGAGTGGGTACATGAGTGGTGTTTTCTAGGTTCATATACACACACTTACAAGTGTCATGCTTGGGGTCACATTTCACCCCTTGCTTACTCTGGTGCTATATTTTTGTTTCTTTCTTGTTTTGCTTTCATTTGGCTTTCTTTTATGTCTGTTGGTTTCTTTATCTCAAAACCTTTTATTTTCCTCTATGTTATTTCAACCTAATAGAGGTTATGTCAGTTATTTAGTATTCTGTTGAAAGTAATGTTAATTTTAAAGTGTCTCTTTGGAAGGTAAGGAGATGTGTTATAATGTGTTTAACACTAGTGCAGCTCTGCTCGTGCTGCCATGACATGTCTAGTGTTCTGTGAGGTCGTTGTTAATATTCTATTGTGTGGCGGTTGGCAGTTGATTTCTTGCCTGGCCGTGCAGGTTGGGTGACTGTGTTGTCTCCTAAGAATATAGCTTCCACTCGATTCAAGAGGACTCTGCGTCAGTTTAATTACCACACAGAGCTCTTAATTTAACAAGCCAAAATACTTTAACCTACAGCTATATAATACTACACAAAGGCATTCCATGGGATGCAAGAGTTGTAAAGCTACAGTAATTCTGATAACTATGGAAGTAATCTAAGCAGGAAATCTAGACATATGCTGGCTCCCTGAGCTGTAGAGATCAACTTCTTTTCTGGTCAGAGACCCAGAGGTCAATCTTTGAGTGTTTTTGTGGTCGTACCAGCCCCTGAATTTGTATAGTTCAGTAGTTCAAGGTCAATGGCTCCCCATTGTCAGAACGCATTAACCATAAACTTTGAATCGAATAGGAATGATGCACTCTTCCATCTCTCACCACAACCACTTCTGACTAATGCAATATGGCATGTGAGGCAAATATTTAAACAGGGAAAGAGTAATACATTGAGAGAGAGAATAGAGACACTGGAACTCACCCTCTGCTTCATCCCGCTCCTCTGGCACCGGCTGCTGCATGTTCAGAATGAATATCTAATGGTAAACTGAAAGCTATAAGTAATCTGTCCTAAACATGCAGCATCTAACTTAAAGTGTGAAAGGACATACCTTCAGAACAACTCTGTGTAACCACACAAATTTGTAACCTACAGTGAGCTTTTCTAGAAGACTCACACAACGAGGATTAAGTAATCAATAAGTTGCCTATTTGACTCCCCTCCCCAATAGCAAGATAAATACTGCAGATAGATACATAAACGCCTTCTGGAACATTTGGCTCTTCTCCGAGAACATCTTTATAAGACTGCAAATAAATTAGACATTCATTAATACCTTATAACCCTTCACCTAGTGTTATACTCGTTACTTGTCAGAGCATCTCTATATCGAGTGCACAGATATATACATGTCAATGTCAACAATGACCTAAAGAGAATTCTTCTGTTTCTTCACAAAGGACTCAAGCTCATAAAGACACTATGCTGTCCGTAAGTCTTTAACTCATTGAGTCTTTAACAGACAGTTCAAAGTTCCTTTCCCATTTAGTTCAGTGTTCTTATCATCACAAAATATTTTGGCTCCTAGAATACTTATCGTATGCAGAATTCCAGTTATACTCACACAGGATGAAAAATGAATGTGAGATTTATCAGGGCATGAAGTAAATACCAATAAGGCCTACTCGTATTAGAGGTCTCAGTCGCTCATGGGGCACATGCTTTAAATCATACGCCATTTTGAGGGACAAGTGCTGAACTTTATCCAAATGTCTTTATTCTTTGAGACGCGTGCCCTACATAACTTCATATTTAAGGTCTCTTCAGTGATATGTGTGGTGAGATGACCCCGTTGTTGAGCTACCTATGTCCACTTACATACCCCAAAGTCCATTTTGGGCTCCTACCTTGCTTTACACATGGTTTAGGCACATTGAGATACAAAGAGAAGACAGAGTTATTTATCTGTCCTACTTGAATGACTGCCCTGCTTCAGTGACTATATAACACCACATCCTTGTCTGCTTTGGTGTGTGAGCGTTGTACTGAATGAATGGACTGCCTTTTGGCACCTCTGTGTTTTAATTGTGCTAAGGTCCACTGTAATCTACTTTAATAGAAGGTACATGAATCCTGACAAAAAGGGGTAGAGACTCACTCTCATAACAAAGGCGATAGCATTACACTAAAAACGTATGTCCTACTGGACAAAAACCTACACCAAGCAGTTAACTCTATTTATCTTATTTCACATTTTTAATATGGAAAGATGGGTTAAAGCGAAACACTATTTCTATTTTTTGTCTAAATATATCTTTTGTTTTGAAAAGGTGTCTGGCACTGTGAGTGGGGTGCGTAGATACATTTCAAAAAAGCTACCTCTCCTACCACTCATTGACTTTATGCTTGTCTTTGACCCTTCATAGCATTCCTCTGCCTTTTGGTTGCCCTATAGGAGTACTCTATATGTACATTGAATCAGGGTCGGTACTGGGGTACAGACACTGCCAGTGTTCAGCTGGAGCATCTACTCCTGGCTATATTTTCTGAAGCCCTAACATGTGAGGTAATTTGACTATGGGAGGTTGAAGATGTTACTGATCACAACAGCAGGACCTGGAAGGTCTAACGAGACCGTTCCATGAATGTAATCACTGGCTTCATTCCAATCGACTTTCACTAAAGTATGTAACACTCAAGATACCTAAGAAAAATAAGATTTGCTACTGAACATTGGATATGCATAGTACTGTTTATATACTTGTCACCTTTAAAAAAATAACTTGGAGGACATTTTAATGTTGTTAGGAAAAATGCCAAAGCTACCTCTGAAAAGCAGTGGCTGTGAGTAAGCAGCAACGTGCTTTCATTATTCCACCCTTCATAGCTGACCCTTGGTAACTAAGGACAGGTGGCAATCTTACTTAAAACTAATCACAGCCTGTTACCAGTACTTCTTCATGGGGTTCTGTTGATGCTCAGCGTGAGAGGAAATGTATTTAATGTGCAAAAAAAATAACTAGAATGAAACTATTCATGATTTGAGAAACAGCGCCTAAAATCTTTGGAGCACTGTTCGATTTTCACAAAACTCTCCTAATGTCTACAGTGGTCAGCTGTCATGACATGACAACAGTCACACATTTTTGGTGAACAAGTGGGTAGCTCAAAGAACACAGAACCATCTCACTCCACAATCGGGAATTTAGGAGCATATTTTCAAGGAGAATGCGCCACTGGAATGTCACTTTTTCCAACGTTCTGGTGGCGCAGTGCCCTGCTCAATATTTACAAAGCGGCTTTAAGCCACTTTGCATGGCTTAAGGTTGCTTTGTAAATATTGTCCCCTTTCACGCGGGTATCTGCGCGAAAGGGTGTGCAATGGGTGTTGCTGTGGGCGTTCCATTGCAACACTGATTGCTTTTTGACGCTGCCCCAGATATAAAAGGATGTATAAATCTGAGGTAGTGCCAAAAACCAACACCACTGAATTGCAGGCATTAGATTGGTGCAACGAGGAGAAATACTTTTATTTCTCCTCGTTTTTGCTCTTTCTATGTGTGCTGCATTCTGCAGCACACATAGAAAGAGCAAATCACCTTTAAAGATTGTTTATGTGCAGGAAAGTGTCCCTTCCTGCACATAAACATTAATTCCCTGCAACACAGACACCCTTGCACTATAGTTCAAGGGTGCCTGTGTTGCAGGGAATCAGCCCTGCAACTCAGGCACCCTTGCACAAGAGTGCAAGGGTACCTGCGTTGCAGGGAATCATCCCAGCAATGCAGGCAGCCTTGCCCTATGGCGCAAGGATGTGTGTGTTGGCGCTAGGCAGCTTATTTTAGCACCAGCACAAGGGAAAACACAGGGGTTGACCATATTCTTGTAAATATAGCTTATCCCTGCATTTTTTAAATGACGCAGCGCAGCACTGCTAAATTGCGTGCAGCACGGTGCTGTGCATTTCATTGTAAATCTCCGCCTCAGTCACCAGGCCACTTGGAGTCTGCATGAGCTTCGCTCCGTACATACTTCTACCCTTTGAATTCACACACTTGCCTACCCTGCTGCTTGAAGTATGCGTTACGGGGGACCCCTCCCCAGTTGGAGTCACCCCCCTCAAAGACTGGGTCCTGCATGCACACTTCTGTGTAGAGAGCCTGCAACTCTGTTGCAAATTAAGGCAAAAAGGTGATATGGTCCAGAGGCCCTTGCTATAGTAGATAAGGTCACGTTATTAGGACTGGTCTTTAAAAGCTAACACAACAGCCTGTCCTACTGTAGCAAAACAAATGCAGACTGTACCCAAAAAAGTAACCAGTCTGTGCCCCAAATACATCCTTATTCTGAATCCAAAAATGGGTTATTGGTGGGCGCTAAAAAGGCAAGAGCCCTCCTCCATTTGCTAAATTAACCCTTTGGTGCCCCTCCCCTCTCTAATCTATCTAACCTATACCCATGCCCTGTCCTGCAGCCGGCACCAACCACCCAGTGAGCCTATGTGGGAGACACTGGTATGCCTCTGCTCCCTCTGGGCGACCAGCGGGCGACAAGGTGCTATCGACCACAGGCCCTTGCTATAGTAGAAAAGGGAACTTTATTAAGACAGGTAGCTGCAATAAATATAAACAATACAAATAATAAACCCCACCTCCCTAATACTTATTATAAGCCTAACAGCCCCCGATCCTTAAACATTCCCAGTTTCCCCAACATTCTTCCCCTTACACTATTCATCTTATCGATCACACTTCTTCAGTCATTATCCATTCATCCTTTTATACTGATAGACTCACACTACTCATACTTTTGTATCCTTTGCACCCATGTTTCCCCCTGCTGATCTGTCTAGGCCTGCACTATGTCTAACCACCCAGGGCCACACAGGAAAACCAAACTGGTATTCCCTGCCTTACCATGGGATCCTAGATAAAACTCCTTCACAACAACATAACTTTTCCCCTAAAATGTTTGCCACTTTCTCCCTCACCACTAACAGACAATACTCATTGCCTAAAATTGACAAATGTACACCATCTGATCGAAAAAGCAAAAACTCCTCCTCCACAGTGCTGGAATGCAGTACCAACAAACCCAAGGGCCCCACAAAAAGTCTTCATTTACCTGTTCAACTTTCATCTTGCTCGGTCCACCACTCCTTTCCATACTCGCCGGGGCACAAACTCCTTCCAAAATATGTATGTGCTCTAGCACATTTGTTTTAAACTTAGTAAATGCACTTAGAACATTTTCATAGGTATCACATGCCGACAACTGAACTAACTTATTTTCTCCTGTATGTATAATCAAAACATTGGGGCTTCCTCTTCCTACAAAGAGTTCAACTAACACTGTCAAATATTGGCCCCAGAGCTTGCCGTTACAGCCCACGAAGCGACAGAATTCTGGCTGCTGTTCTATCCCAAAACTCTTCCGAATGGTTATGAGTTTGTCTGTTTTGCAGCCCATTTTACGAAGGAATGCCCAACAATCAAAGTTAATGTCTTGGCTTATAGAGGACCTTGAATATAACCTATAAGAAAACAAACAACAGTAAAACAAGCCAACTAGTTATCTCCAATCAACCTGTCTGCCTTATCCCCTCCCTTGCAAAACCTATTCTATCAGCCTTTGTCACAGAACCATTCCTAAATGAATGGATACTCAAATGTTCTGCCTAAAAAGCCCATCATCCTCAAACGCACGTTCCTAAACACACTAGGACATTAGATGGGGTCAGCCACCTACCATCAACAAGACAGAAAACGTCCTCAGATGGTACTCTAATGCTGCGCAAAAACTTCTTCCAGCTCTCCAAAGGAGAAAGGTCACATCCTAACACACCTCTCAACATTACCCAAAGTCCTTTTCCTACCTGGTCCATTTTTGGCATGAGCAGCCAAATTGCTAAAACATCACCTCCTACCACAACATCTTGTCTCAAAGCACCCTCTTTAGCCCTCTCTCCTAGCAATGATGAAATCCAGAAAGCACTGAAAAGGAGACAGATCACCCATATTTTCATCATATTTGCCACAGAATCTGAATGGCAACACGCAGGTAAATTCCACACTTTCTCAACCAGCAACCCATACAACACATGCTTTCTACCCTGACCCACCCTCCTTTTCTCCCCAGATGAACCAGCCAATATCCGTTTTTCCAACTCAGTGAAACATGAGTCATAACTCCAAAACATCTTCCAAAATATAAAGCACTAGCAACTTCCCTGGGACAGTCACTTCAGACAAATCGCTCTCTGTTAAAATCAAAATAAATATAACCATCCCTCTTGCCACCATCCCTTCTTCATTAACGGCCCATCTGCGGTAGCGTTTAAACATTACGAGTGATATAGCTTCATTCCCTCCCTTTTCCAAAGCATGATGAGTGTTTTTCAGGCTGAGCAAAGGTCTTGACAGACACTCACCATGTCTGGGTATTGTATTGTATTGTAATTGCATTTATATAGCGCGTACTACCCCTGATGAGTCGTCAAAGCACTTTTTGGTGAGTAGCACACTGCTCCGGAACCCAAAAAGGATTAGTGATGCATTAGTATAGTTAAATTTGAGTTAATTTGAGCAGTGAACATGTGAGTCTGTTAGTTGGATTGAAAAGGATAATGGGGGGTTAGAAGAGGGAAGAGTCAAGAAAGTGCTTACTGGGAGATCATAGTAGTAAGATGAGGTGTGGGGTGAGTATAATGAGAGATGGAGGAGGGAAGAATCTCTAGAAATGGATTAGGGAGATCAGAGGTGTGTAAAATGAGTTTAGGGATGAGTCAAAGGAGGGATAGGTGAGGGAAGAATTTAAATGAGTTGCTTGGGAGATCATAGTATTAAAATGAGCTTTAGGGTGATCCAAGGAGGGATAGAGAAGGGAAGAGTCTAGAAAGGGTTATTTTGGAGATCATAATAGTAGAATGAGGTTTGCGATGAGTCAGAGAGTGGAGGTAGAGGATATTTTGAGAGAGGTATAGGGTGAAAAATAGGGTAGTGCATTGGAGACAACATGGCTAAAACACATTCACAAAGACAATATTTCTTGCAAAGGCAAGACATATTGGCTGCGCCAATGCTTATTTTAATTTAACTTTATATATACCATTGAATTATACAAGGTGACTATCCAGCTCAGCTTCTATCATTTTCTTAAGAACAGCCAGCAGTGGGTTATTCACTGCCCACTTGTCTACTTTCATTAGTGGAAAGGTCTTTCAAATGAGGTGAGAAAGAAGACTGATAATCAGTAATGGGTCAGGCAGCTGGGTGCTTTACATGTGCTAATGAGCAGGCACCGGGCAACCTGAGCCAAGCTTTGCTAGGCTGATGATTTCACACCCCTGAGGGCATTGACCTCATAAGCATGGAACGCCTTGTAAGATCCTTCTCTTCATGACGAGGGGGAGCTTCACAGATAGAGTCAGCCCTGTGCGCTTCAGGTTTGTCTTGAAATGGCCAGGGCTGACTGTCAGTTGTATGATGGAACCACGCAAGCCATTACCACGCATGGCTTTACAGTGCAGTCATCACAACGATCACTACACTACAATGCATGCCATTAACACGCAAGTCTTTACCACTCATATGCCATTACCACGCATGCCTTTACAACAAATTTTTGTTGTAAAGGCATGCATTTTGTAAAGGCATGTATGGTAAAGGCAGATGCTTGGTACAAATTTAACAGGTAAGTATAACCCCAAAATAAATATATATAAATACACACACACACATATATGTATATATATATATATACATACATACACACACAAATATATACACATATGTACACAGATATATATTCACTGAAAAAACCAAAGGTTACAGGAACGTTATAGTTAGGCTCCGATTTCACTCGCAAAAAACCAGTGAAATTTGGCAGTGGTGTCATTTGAGATGTCATCAGTGATGTCATCAGTGATGTCACAGACCATGTCATCAGTGATGTAATATGTGAGGTCATAAGCAATGCATTGCGGAGGTGTAAGTTAAGGTTAGCTCAGGTAAATATAACTGTCAAATTTCTCTGGTTTTGTATGAGTGAAATCTGAGCATAACTATAACATTCCTGTAACCTTTGTATTTTTCAGTGAATTTCTCAGTTTTTTTTAAATTCTATTTCCTAACTATAAAGACCCTGTAACCTTTGGTTTTTAAAGTGAATATCTAAGGTTTTTCAAAATCTATTTTCTAACTATAATGTCCCTGTAACCTTTGGTTTTTTTGAGAGAAGACTTGAATGTCTGAATGGGTATACGAGTGGGTACATGAGTCTCTGAGTGGGTATGTAAGTGGGCACATGAGTCTCTGAGTGGGTCTCTGACTGGGTGTATGAGTCTTTGAGTGGGTATATGAGTTGGCACTTGAGTCTCTTACTGAGTCTGTGAGAGGGTGCAACAGTGTCTGAGTGGGTATGTGAGAGGGTGTATGAGTGTCTGAGTTGGCATGTGAGTGCGTGTATGAGTCTTTAAGTAGGTACATGAGTGGGAACATGAGTTTTTGAGTGGGTCTGTGAGTGGGTGTATGAGTCTTTGAGGGGGTATGTGATTAGGTACATGAATGAATCAACAATTATTTATTAAGCTCAAACTTATGCCCGGAGGCACCTTGGTGCTGAACAAAGGGACAAGGAGGGTAGTACTGGGTTCCTAGTTCTGTACAAAAAGCCAGGTTTTCAGGGATTTTCTAAAAATGGGAAGGGAAGGAGCAGTTTTAAATTCAGAGGGCAAACCATTCCAGAGTAGAGCTGTGGACCTGAAGAAGCTTCTACCACCCCAGGTGGTCCTTCTAAAAGGAGGGACCACCATGTTCTTGGTGAGACTTGAACGGAGGGTCCTGCTGGGAGTGTGCCACCTCAGGTTGTTCTTGAAATATGAATGTCAGTGCCCTTAAAGTATCCTATAGGCCACGTATAGAGCCTTAAAGGCAATACGATGCCTAACCAGTAGGCAGTGAAGTGTTCTGATGGCTCCTCTCACAGATTCAAATTTGGGCACTTTTAAAAGAAAGCGTGCCGCTGCGTTTTGTAGGGTCTCAAGCTTCTTTAATAGACCAACCGAAAGTTTGAGATAGAGACTATCACAGTAGTCAAGTCTTGTTAATACAAGAGAAATGACCACTGTTTTCAAGAGTTCAAATGGCAAATATTTTTGATTTTCTTGACCAGTCTCAAGGAGCAGAAAGAGGAAGAGGTACCCTTCTTTACTTGTTCTTTAAGCTTCAGCTCATTGTCAAGCATTATACCCAGATTTTTTACTTTTGCCACTGGATTAGGGAGTGAACCTAATTCAGATGGCCACCAGGCCGGTGTCCAGAAGGATGAGTTGCTTCTGAATAGGATGACCTCCATGTTTGATGAGTTCAACTTTAAATAGTTGCTATCCATCCATTTACTTACTTCGCTCATACATTCTCTGAAAGAGTCACTGGAATTGACCGCATCTTTAGCCAATGACATGACAATTTGTGTGTCATCTGCGTAGGATGCCAGGGGTAGGGAGAATGATTTTATGAGCTTGGCCAGAAGCCTGATGTATAGGTTGAACATGGTAGGGCTCAAAGACGATCCCTGTGGGACTTCGCATGGCAAGGTATAAGGTTTAGAGGAGAACTTTCCCACTGCTACCACTTGCTGCCTATTAGTCAGGTATAATTTTAGGAGACTGATTGCGGGGCCTCAAATTCCCAGGCTCTGCATAGGGTCAACCAAGACAGCATGGTTGACCATATCAAAGGTTGCGGAGAGGTCTAGAAGGACCAGAGCAACATTCCCTCCTCTATCCAGGATTGCTCTGATTTCCTCCGTTGCTACCACCAGCGTGGACTCGGTACTCTGAATTTTTCTAAAGCCAAACTGGGTGTCATCAAAAAGATGGTTGTTATCGATGAATGTTGCCAGCTGCTCGTTCAACACTTTCTCCACTAGCTTTGCAGGACATGGGAGCGTAGAGATGAGTCAATAATTATTCAGATCCTTGGCGTTAAGGTTGGCATTCCTTAAGAGTGGAAGGACTGACACTGATTTCCAGTGACATGGGAAGATTCCCTCTTTGAACATTTCTGCAAAGATGTCAGCTAGATGAAGTGCTAATGGCTCTGTTGCCATATGCACTATCTTTAGTCGGCATGGATATTGAGGGGAGCTGGATTTGATGGTTGGAATACGTTTCCTAAGTTGCTCTGCTGATGGAGCGTCAAAGTCATTGAGCCTGATGCTGTTTAGATCTAAATTAAGATGCTGTGTTGAAGTTTGAGTAGTCAAGTTACTAATGGTAAACTGGTTAAAAATATTTGCCACCCTCTCTTGAAAAAAGCGTGCTTACAGCGTTATTTGTTGCGGACACAGTCAATTTTTTTATGACTTGAAAGAGAGTTTTGTTAGCATCACAGGCCGATTTAATTTGCTCTGCATAGTAGGCAGATTTTGCAGCTATAACAGGCTTTTTATGCTCAGCTAATTTTGATCTATAGTTAGTCTTCTCTTCATGCTCATAGTTTTTGCACAACTTCTGTGCTAGTCTATGACACTCTTGTCTAGATGTCTTAAGAGTCTCACCATACAATGGTTGTGATTTTTTTTAATTATAGGTTTTCATTTAATAGGGCCATAGTGTCCAAGGTGCCACATGAGTTTCTCAGTGGGTCTGTGAGTGTGTGCAAGAGTCTCTGAGTGAGTATCTGAGTGGGTGTATAAGTGTCTGAGTTGGTATATGAATGGGTGTATGAGTGTCTGAGTGGGTATGTGAGTGGA
The DNA here is from genome assembly GCA_963921515.1 of Calotriton arnoldi. Classification (NCBI taxonomy): domain Eukaryota; kingdom Metazoa; phylum Chordata; class Amphibia; order Caudata; family Salamandridae; genus Calotriton; species Calotriton arnoldi. Next base: position 368,051 of record CAWUFW010005859.1, on the reverse strand, counting down.
TATCTGAGTTTGTGACTGAATCTATGAGTGTGTGCATACGTTTTTGAGTGGGTCTGTGAGTGGGTATATGAGTTTCTGAGTGGGTCTATGACAGGATGCATAAGTCTCTGAGTGAGTATGTGAGTGGGCCCATGAGTCTCTGAGTGGGTCTGTGAGTGGGTGTATGAGTCTCTGAGTGGGTATGTGAGTAGGTAAGTGAGTCTCTGATTGAGTTCGTGAGTGGCTGCATGAGTGACTGAATGGGTTTGTGAGTGGGTGTGTGAGTGTCTGTGTGGGTATGTGAGTGGGCACATGAGTGTCTGAGTGGGTATGTGAGTAGATACATGAGTCTGTGACTGTGACCATCGAGTGTATGTATATATATTTTATATTTTCACCAATATTTGCAAATTTGCCCTGGGGCCGCTTTCCTGCCTTTCTGCCAACCTTTTCATGTCATAGAATGTGAAGTAATGTTGGTTCTGTTGGGTACAAAATTGCTTTAACACTTAATCAATAATAAACATAAGGGAGAGAGATTCAATTACTCCAACACTTAATCAATAAAGAATTCAATAAAGAAGAGAAGACCACACCAATTTTGAATAAATCAAAAAAATAATGTATTGACAGCTTAATCACTTTTTTTCTTTTTACATTTTTTGTGGTGTAGTAATGACACAGTACGGTTGTCACAAGCAATCAATAGAACTTTTTGAAAAATGACGCAAGGGTGATTAAGTGATAAAAGTGCAAAAAAGTGCTGGACGTGAGTGAAATATATGCAGTGCTGTACAATTTGTTTATAAAAATGCTCATTCAAAAGACATCCGTCCCTAAGTACATGAATCTCCAGTCCGACTGGGACTTAGTTTGCCTTTCACGTGGAGTGGAGAGAATAGGGTATGGATTTGGACAAGCACGTCGACGTTTCGACCCAGAAGAGTGCATGATTGGAATTGTAGTCATGGCGGGTCTTCTTCAGGACAAGAGGGACACGGGGACAGCCAGAGGGAAGGTAATGGATACCAAAGGAAGTCTTCAAGGATTGATCCATCATAGGTTGGATTCAGGTTAGTGATCAGAATGAATCACATCAGGGTACGGTGAAGGCACTGTTTGGTTGCTCTCTCGGTGCAGCTCTCAGAATGAAAGGCCTGCGTGGGACCGCCAAACTCGTAATAAGGCTCATAGCCTAAATATCAGACTGATTTATGCTGTCACAATTGTGTGGGAGAATATTTTGAAAAAGTGTATTGTTCATTGGTGTGGTCCTAAATGAAAGCAATGCCATTCAATGCCTAACTAACTACATATTCTTAGGTGACAGGACCTACAAAGCACCTTGCTAGGAAAACCATACATTTTGTGACTATTTTAGAAATTGATAGCTAAAGAAAACTCTCTTTTAATGGTAAACACACTGAAAAGACATCAGTTATTAAGATACATAAGAATAAAATACAGTTCACTCTGAAATGGATAAAGCTGTGGTGAGAAATACATTTTAAGCATTTAGAAGGGAATGCAGGTATGGGAGAACGTGTACTTCACTCGAATTTGAAATAATCTTAGATGGGATCTAGAATTATCTTCATTCGGGAACTCAGCACAGGAGCTGGATCAAACCAGAAGGATCAGATGTCCACCTAGCACTGTGGATACCATCCCATCTATGAGCGTAATGGGCTTGGAACCTGTAGAGGGGGCAAAAAAATTATGTTTCTCTGAGAGGACTCTAAAAGATTGAAAGGTGCACAGCTTACTTACTCGTGTGTGCATCCTTGAAAGACAACAGCCTAAATCCCTGTGTACTCTCCACGTAGAACAGAGAACATGAACATGACAGAACATTGTGGTATTGTCTGACAATCAAGCAATACTACACAGGCTATGTATGGTGGTGGAGGATTATTTGTCTTATGCCTCTTAGACGTGTAGTAGATGCAGTCCAACACTCTCAGTAATTTTCTATCCATTCACTTTAAAACTGTGCAAGGATAATCGGTAGAGAATTCAACCAGGGGAGGACTGACAAATGCAGAGCACTGTCGAACATTAAAGGTGAATTTGTTAATCACATTAATCTGATGAAGGGATACCCTATCCAGTGATAGCTAGCTGAAGGAGACCGAAATGGTGAAGACCTATTTGAACGAATTAGAATTCAATTAAATCTGTATGTATTTTGGCCCAGTATACGTTGCACCAAACCGCTTTGTTAGATGTCTAATATTTATCTTGAAAATGGGCAATGGTTGGGATTGCTTGAACCCCTTTCCATGTACGCTTTGCCACAGTTCAGCTCATCTGAAAAAATAATCTGTATTTTATGAATAGACCCATTAGCAATTAACAACACTGCAAATGTTATAATTTGAAACAAAACTTCCTCATTGTTGAAAGTTGGCCTTTTTATCACGACTGCAACCCGTGTTGCACTACACAAGCATTCCCTTCTGCCAAGAAATACATGGGTCTTGCATATTTTGTCTCACATAAACTTTGCAGAAATCACAAACTTTTCTGCTGTCATTTTGGCATTTGTAAGGTATTAAAATTGTCATTGAGAACCATAAGGCTAGTTATGGGAAGATTTTTCTGTGAAAGTTGTTGATTCATTAGCTTTTATACAAAAGAGGTGATGAATTGTAATTGAAACAAACATTGGAAAAGTCATTATGTGCTGCACTAGTTGCCGGTCTTTTGGCTGTGTCAATGCTTATTTTGTTTTGTCATGATTTTGCAAAACGTTTTTGTTGTGGAAGCTGCAGCTTCCTTCTCAATAAAAAAAAAAAAATTGTTAAATTCAAAAATATTTCTTTGTCTCATAAAGCACACAATGCCATAGTAGTTCCTGCCACTGAAGGCTACACGTGTTGTGGGGAGATGTTAGCCAATGACTGAAATTGGCTACATTGCTCCAGGTTGTGTGTTGTAGTGACTGGAAGAAAAATGTGAATGACACATGAAAAGACCAATGGAAGATGATGGCTGGCGGAAAGCCAGTATAAGTTTATCAAACAAATAATTTTAGACCTAAAAATGACTATCCTGCATTTGTTATTAAATATAAAATCTATTTTGCTCGTGAAAAATAACTGAAACAGTTGGCGGTAGAACTGATAGTTTTTAAGCTGCAGTACAATATGGTCAAGTTCCCCATATGGACCAGTCTTGCTTGGTCCTATCCGCCACACACAAAAATAGGGATGAATGTCTTGGTTCTGGTCATTTTGTGAATCCCCATAATTTTGTTACTCTCCTCCAAAATTAATTCTGTGAATGTGAAAATTGTGTTTTCCTGTGAAATATAATTTTCTGCGTTGGAATGTGACTTTGAGAGGTTACTCGAATGAGGTTTGGAAAGAGAGTTTGTGAAACCACAAGGCAGAGGACATTCTTGACTTTGGTGGAACCCAATCTGTGTATCGTAAGAATAAAGGGCCTCATTTATGAGACTCCTTGCGCCTCCGGGACGTCACTTTTTTTGACGTTCCTTGGCGCAGAAGCCTGCGTGATATTTATCAGGTAGCACTAAGCCACTATTTTTGGCTTAATGGTGCCTGATAAATATCAGTCCCTTTAACGCAGTGTTCTGCGTTAAAGGGGTAACGCAGTGTTCTGCGTTAAAGGGGCGTGCAATGGGTGTTGCTGGGGGCGTTCCCAGCAACATCCATGGCCTTTTGACACTGCCCCAGATTTACGAGAAATTATAAATCTGAGGCAGCGAGTAAGGGAGGCACAACGAGGAGAAATATCTTTATTTCTCCTCGTTTTTCCTTTTTCTATGCGTGCTGCATTCAGCAGGTGTTGTCATCAATTCCAAGGTACCCTTGCACGACCAATGCATCAGAAATACTGTTTAATCTCGAGGTTGTTCAGTCTCAAATCTGGAGAAGCAAGCCGGTTTTGTTTGACGTCCTAATCTGTCATGTGCATTTGAGCTGGAAGTTGTGTGTGTTCCTATCTCAATTACTCCATTTTGAATTAACAGGGCTTTAGATCTCCATCGTGGCCAGCTCTGTTTTGAATTTAACAGTGATTTAAGTTTCTCCTACATACTATCCTTTCAAGGTACAGTATTTTACACCACATTTCAGGGACCTTGTTTTTAATGTATTTTTTTTTTTTTTCAGTCAGACTCCTTGGCTCCATCAATATTTTTCTGCAGTGATGTTGCGGTGTTTACTTGGGTTCAAAGCTTCAATTAAATAGACATTCTGGCACCATCGGTTCACATGACGTCGCGTCACTTTTCTTTTTGTGTGCGGCTGTTCTTTTTGGACTGGTTCTCTCGTTCGGGATAGTAAGTACTCTGTCTCCTTGTATAATTAGACACAGTCAGTGAGTCAGTCAAAATACTTTATTCGACAACTTAATGTCATAAAAGAAAAACATATCATGCAACCATACGTTTCTTTACAACATTTTAAAACACCAAAAAATGTTTAAAATATCAGCCTGATAACCAAAGCTTAAAATGCATACACAACAATAACAATTTATAAAATACATAGTGCAAATGAGCAAACATTATTAAATACAAAATAGACTACTCTTGTGTTATTCCTGCAATAACCAGGAATTCTAAGCCAAGGATGCATACAGTACAAAAACATTTTATAAAGTGCAAAGTGCAAAAAAGCAAACTCAAAATAGAATGTTCCGCATTTGTGACACTCCTATTGTCAGTCAGGGAATCAAGACCGGCAAGATTTACAATACCGGGCTTTCTGTAAAGTGCAAAGTACAATAAAGCGGACTCAGTCAAATCGAATAATTCTCATTTTTAGTGGGCCTCTAGATTAAAACATATAAAAGATATAATAACAGTTTAAAAGACCAAATTTTTCCTGCGCCTAATGGCTCCCGTTAAAAAACTTGCAACCCCAAAACAGACCATGGGGGAAGCTAACATCTGAAGATATAATAGGACTGGCCTAACTTGTGCAAAGTGACAATCTCTGAGAAGTGGTAATATAAATTTCTTGCGTAAAGAAACATAATAGTCACAGAAAAAAATAAAATGAAGAGTATCCTGTTCAGAGAAATTATCACAAGGGCACGGTTCTAAAGTGCCGGGTTTAAAAAGCCCTGAGGAACTGACAAAAACCAGGGAGCCATTTGCAGACGAAATCTTATTAAAACAAAACGATGAAAGGGGTTACCAACAATTGATAAATAAAGTTGAACTTGGTTTTGCATCGATAAAGAAGCATGACGTCTTACCGTTGGTTTTAGCAACTCCTTTTCTTCCCTTAAACCCTGGCGCTTTGCCAAAAACTGATTTTTAATATTTCTAATTTTAATTTTATCCATGATTTTGGGGCTTATAAATAAATCAGGGCAGCCTAACCAGCTTGTCAATTCCCTTAAATACTTTAACCAGGGGATATGTTCGGCTCTATCTAGCGCTACACAATCAGTTATAATTGTTTGGTTTAAATTTGTAATGGGACTTGCCCAAACTCTGAGCCAGCGCATTAATGGAGCCACAGCAATATAATCTGATATATAACCCATCCCTAGTTCCTCATGTATTATATATGCAGGGGTGGATTGCGGAACTGCCAGAATCTTACGTAGGAACTTGTCTTCCTCAAGCTGAATATCCTTTCCTTCTTTGTATCCCCAAAGGTCACTACCATAGGTTGCCATGGGGATGCATTTTCCTTATATATCTTCAGTAAGGCCGGGATGGGTTTTGACCCCAATCTTTTTGCAAAATTTAATGTTGCCCCTGTAGCTCTGGCAAGAATATTCTTTTTTTGCGAAAGTTGTGGACACCATGAGGCACGCTCATCAAAGATTACCCCCAAATAAGGGAAAGTTGGAACCTTCGTTAATTCTGTCCCTTTACAATAAAATTTAAACTTTTTTTGGGACTTACCAGGGCCAATAGACATCGTATGCGATTTCTTAAAATTTGTCGAAAGATCTAAAGAGTCCATAAAAACTATAAAAGCATCTAGAAGTGATTGGAGTCCCACCGCTGTTCTAGCTAATATGACTGTGTCGTCCGCATATAAAAGTGCGGGGATCATCTTGTTACCAAATCTCGGGATGTCTTTACAACTTTCTATTAAAGCATCTCCCAGGTTATTTATATATAGTGTAAATAAGAGGGGAGCCAGGATGCAACCTTGGCGTACCCCTCTTTTGACATCCCAGGCAGTTGTTAGATCCCCGTTACTATTATATCTGACGGCCGCTGTGTTATTCTCATGGATAGCATGTAAAAAATCTACAAGTACTGGTTCGAGACCCATATCGCTTAAAATGGACCATAATTTTGATCTGTTTACACAGTCGAAGGCTTGTGTCAGGTCCATAAATGGCAGATGTATTATACCCTTTTTAGCGATGGTATACTTCCCAACTGCTAGGTGTAAATTTAAGCATTGGTCCAGTGTCCCTTTTCCTGACCTAAAACCGTATTGCAAATCGGAAATAACATTTCGATCATATAACCACTTAGTTAGTCGATTTAGCACAGTTTTTCCCATAATTTTTGCTGCAGAATCTAAAAGTGAGATCGGTCTATAACATATAGGTTCATCCCTTGCGCCCTTTTTAAATATTGGAACAATAACTGCCTTCCCCCAAGATGTTGGTTGTCCATATGAACATGCAGCATTAAAAACATTTGTCAATATACCAGCCCATACAGTGGGGTCTGCTTTGTACAAATCAGCCGGTACCCCATCTGGGCCTGGGGCCTTCCCACTGGATGTAGACACAATTGCTTCATAGACCTCCTCTACACTAAAGTGGATTAATGTGCTGGTTCGGTCCCCTTCCCTATATATCTTTTGTTCTCCCAAATTTACATCACTAAAGATGTTTCCAAAGTGCGATACCCATTTATCTGCTGCAATTAAACAGTCAGAATTAGTGTTAGTGGTTTCAGAGAGAAAGGGACTATTGACTACCGCCCAGAAATTCGAGCTGTCTTTCATTACACTGGCCTGTTGTAGGGCTACCCATGCCTGTTCCCTTAGCTCCTTTTTCCTATGACAGACTGCTGTCTTATAGGCCTTTCTTTTCTCCCTAATTTCGATTTTGTCCCTAGGGGTATTTTTTAGTGCCTGTATAAGCTCTCTATGGGTTATTGAGCAAGCTCCATTAAACCATCTTACAGCCTTCTGGCGTCTGGTCCCACCAAAAATTGTGAGGTCAGATTCAATTTGTGTCGTTAATTTCCCGAAGGCTGTTAAAATAGAACTGTCCTGTATAATGGGATCTAAACAGGTCTCAATTTCATGAGCGCAAACTGTATACAAGTTATTAAAAAGTTGTCTGAGACTATTGTTTCCCACTTTAGCCTGCGTCCCTGGTCTTTAGTACTAATATTTGTGTTTATTGGACAACTGGCCAGATCGCCAGTTTTAAATACAGAGGATAATATGGCAACACTAAGTGGATTGTGGTCGCTAAGACCTAACCAAGTAACCAATAAGTCCTCAGTAAACGAAACTAACGGAGCAGACAATAAAATGTAATCAATAATACTAGCTTTTCCATTTCCTACATAAGTTGGTACCGGAGCTACATTATCCATTTGTTGAAGGCAGCATAAATTTTGATTCGAAAGAATAAATTCCAACAGAATGCCTGAAGGTGTGTGCTCAAAATGGTTACGTGAAAGAGTAAATTTCCCCTGCTCCTGGCTTATAACACAGTTTAAATAACATTGATGAATGTTAAAATCCCCTAAAATTATTACATCATAATAACCTTGTTTGGTCTCTTCATAACAGTCCAGAAACTCCTTTAAAACTTGTAAATGTTCCAACTCATGCCCTCTAGAGAAAGAATTATAAAAATGTATCACTAACACCGTGGCACGATTCTTAAAAGACAGTTCTACAGCCAAAACATTCTCAGATTTGCAGTCAACCAAACATGTCTTACAAGAAAGCTTTAGTGAAAACATTAGCAACAAACCACCTCTAGCTCTACCCATGTTCGATGAAATTGCACATTTATGAAACGAAATAAAACCATCTAAATAAAAACAATCATTTGCTTCCCAGGTTTCCTGGAGGGCAATAATATGATGCATTGAAAGAAAATTTTCCCAGATTAGGTTTCCTCTTTTAGACCTTAATCCCGCTATGTTCCATGAAAGGACCTTTTCGTATTTAGCCACAGTGGGAGTTAGGGTAGGGGAAGATTCTGGGATATTTATAGCTATCTCAACAAGATCCGGAACTGGTGGAAGTTGTGCAATTTGGGTCATATTACTTGGGGGTATACCCTGACAGATTTTATCTTCTGGACCTAGTCAGTCATTTTCATCCAGATTTTGAAGGCTTTCTAGGGGTTGGAATCTGTTACTCAATGGTAAGTTATTTTCTGTATTTGTTTTCACAACAGGACCCCCTGATTTCCGAACTGTTTGCCATTGCCATTGCATAGGGCGTCTGCACTGGCTTGGGGGGTAAAAATATTGTAATGGGACTACCCTGATTTGAGAATTGGAACTGCTCTGGTATGCACAGCGTGTTAACATTTCTTTTTTATCTGGATCCTTAAAGTTAACAACTATACAGTCACCTGCGCCATGCTTTTTTGTTTGGTAGCCTATCCACCCCGCTCTTCTAGCCATAATAATATCAGATGATATGTTCTGGCCGTTTATTACATTTTTAGAGCACCAATGGGTCACTTTATATATTAGGTCCTGAGTGGTTTCCCTACATCTTGTGAAAGAAAAGGGACTTCCATTAAAACTGCTACTAACGGGGCAGAAGCAGGGGGCAAGTCAAGTGTGCTCTGATTCGCAACTTTAAAAGTACCATGGTTAGGCTGATTACGTATAGGTAACGGTGCCCTCTCAGGGTTCAGGAGTCTTCTAGCCTGGACTACCACAGGGCTTTTGACTACCCGTCTTGTCACCTCCGATGTTATTGACTGCCCGAGTCTACTAACTGCATCATTTGTTCCTACAATATTTAAGCACTGGCCCGGTAGATCGGGTTGGGATTGGTTCTTACTTTGAAATGGGATTTCTACCCCTGTCCCCATAGTTTTTTGCACAAAACTGTAAAATAATTCCTCAACATTTTCTATTTTTTGTATTATTGGCGCCAACAGTTTTTTTGTCATTAGTTCAAGTTTTGTAAATAAAGAATCTAATAAATGCTCATTGTTCAAAGCTTGATCCAGAGATGGTTGCGTCCGAATTTGTTGCCGGAGTGATTTTCTTGGAGATTTAATTTGTGCAGATCGTTTTCTCTTGGGCGGTGGTGGTAAGTCTGGGGCCGCTTCGTTTCCCTCAGCTGGGATATTAGAAGACCTGTTAACTTCATCAGGGGTGGATATTTGGCTTGGGGGTGCAAAGGCTACTGGAGCTGCTGGATATTCTGAATGGGCCGTAACAGCTGTAAAAATTCCTTGTTCTCCCTCCTCCCTTGTAGTAGGAGATTGAAGACATTTTCCAGCCTCTATAGATAGCCTTCGCTCAGTCAGGGCTATCTCCTGAGTAATTGCATGGGCGGCTTTGGTCAAAAATGAATCAATTTTGCCCACCATGCAGACCCCCGACGTACCCCCCTGTGCAGCAAGTATTTTCCTTTTGCCCATAATAGACCCTAAGCCCCTAAAACCCCCTTAACTCTATATAAAGGCACTTTAAAAAAAACTAGGGCAATTTGGTTTAAAATAGTTAACAGTACCTTCAAATATTTGTTTATGATCCATCCAATACTTCAATTTCCTTTTCAAAATAACTTTCAAACTTAAATGCTGGAACAGCCCAGAGAGTTGGCCCAGCCCGGCCTCCTCCGGTCGCTGACGGGCGCGGACGGGCCCGCCCTTGGCCCGGGCTTCGCCCGGGCGCGCCAGCGAGCGTCCCGCGCTTCGGGAGCCTCGGTGTTGCTTTTAAGCGCCTCCGGGCGCTACAGGTTGCAGACAGAGGTGCAATAGAGCGGAGGAGCCTGGAAGATGGAGTCCGTCGGACCCGCTGTGAGTGGCTCTCTTCCCCCGTGTAACTGCTGGGTTCAAGCGCGTCCCGCGCTGCGGGAGCCTCGGTGTTGCTTTTAAGCGCCTCCGGGCGCTATAGGTTGCAGACAGAGGTGCAATAGAGCGGAGGAGCCTGGAAGATGGAGTCCGTCGGACCCGCTGTGAGTGGCTCTCTTCCCCCGTGTAACTGCTGGGTTCAAGCGCGTCCCGCGCTGCGGGAGCCTCGGTGTTGCTTTTAAGCGCCTCCGGGCGCTACAGGTTGCAGACAGAGGTGCAATAGAGCGGAGGAGCCTGGAAGATGGAGTCCGTCGGACCCGCTGTGAGTGGCTCTCTTCCCCCGTGTAACTGCTGGGTTCAAGCGCGTCCCGCGCTGCGGGAGCCTCGGTGTTGCTTTTAAGCGCCTCCGGGCGCTACAGGTTGCAGACAGAGGTGCAATAGAGCGGAGGAGCCTGGAAGATGGAGTCCATCGGACCCGCTGTGAGTGGCTCTCTTCCCCCGTGTAACTGCTGGGTTCAAGCGCGTCCCGCGCTGCAGGAGCCTCGGTGTTGCTTTTAAGCGCCTCCGGGCGCTACAGGTTGCAGACAGAGGTGCAATAGAGCGGAGGAGCCTGGAAGATGGAGTCCGTCGGACCCGCTGTGAGTGGCTCTCTTCCCCCGTGTAACTGCTGGGTTCAAGCGCGTCCCGCGCTGCAGGAGCTTCGGTGTTGCTTGTAAGCGCCTCCGGGCGCTACAGGTTGCAGACAGAGGTGCAATAGAGCGGAGGAGCCTGGAAGATGGAGTCCGTAGGACCCGCTGTGAGTGGCTCTTTTCCCCCGTGTAACTGCTGGGTTCAAGCGCGTCCCGCGCTGCGGGAGCCTCGGTGTTGCTTTTAAGCGCCTCCGGGCGCTACAGGTTGCAGACAGAGGTGCAATAGAGCGGAGGAGCCTGGAAGATGGAGTCGGTCGGACCCGCTGTGAGTGGCTCTCTTCCCCCATGTAACTGCTGGGTTCAAGACACATCAAGGTAAGTTTCTGGAGTCAAATATACCAAGTGCTCTTTCACCTTTGTTTTAGTTAGTTGAAGTTTACAAGAAATGTTCTGAAATAGTCCAGAGTGATTTCTTGTGTCTGTGCAAGTGGAGGTGGGGTACACAACTAGGTGTCAGAGTTCTTGATTTCAGACATCAGTATTTTGGGGTGTATTTCTAAATTGTTTGTAACTTGGTTAAGTTGTACAATTGATAAAAAAATGATGTAAGCCACCTCTGAAGAAACCAAGGGGCATATTTACAAGGAAATGACAGAGCGCGGAGCTGCTGCAAATTTTGCAGCGCCACACTTCGCCATTTCTAAAACGCAGAGATGTACTGTATTTACTACATTACGGTGCACCCCTGTGTTTTCCCTACCACTGTTGCTAAAAATAGCTGCCTAGTGCCAAGGCAGACACCCTTGCGCCGTAGTGCAAGGGTGCCTGCGTTGCAGAGAATGATTGTTTATGTGCAGGAAGGGACAGCTTTCTGCACAGAAACAATCATTAATGGCATTTTGCTCTTTCCAAGTGTTCTGCAGAATGCACCGCACATAGAAAAAGCAACAACGAGGAGAAATAAAAGTATTTCTCACTGTTGCGCCATTCTAATGCCTGCTACCTTAGATTTACACCTCCTTGTAAATCTGGAGCAGCATCAAAAAGCAATGGGTGCTGCGGTGGAACTTCCACAGCAACACCCATTGCACCCCCCTTTCACGCAGATACCTGCGTGAAAGGGTGCCATATTTTCAAAGCAGAGTTAAGCCACAAAAAGTGGCTTAATGCCACTTTGTGAATAGGGTGCAGGGCATTGCGCCACGGGAAGGTAAAAAAAGCGACATCTGGTGGTGCAATCCCCTTGTAAATATGCCACCAGGTCTTGACAATAAAAATTCAGCATATTATAGACTTAAAGGGCAATAACGAAAAGATGATTCCTTTCCAGGCTGTGAGAAAAACAGAACACCAAGATGCTGGCAGTTATTGAAAGAAAATAGCACGCTTTCAAATAAGCAGGCTGGCTTTCCTCATGACAGATGGACCAAATCCATTCTGTCATGCTATATATAGAGTTACCCTGACAAGTGGCAGTTGATATTTTGCACTCAATATGATTGCAGGTCAATATTTTATCACTCGTTATTGTGAAATAACACCCCCTTATCTGGCCTGGAATGGGGATCCACAAATACTGGTGTCCCTGTGTTTTTCCCCATTCTGGGCCCTACAACTTATGATGCTGTCAAAAATCAAATGGCCCTTTAGGGATAAATGCTGCCTATTTCTTTGTCGACAATAATCTCTCAGGCCTTCATTGCGATGTCGGGTGGACCACAACCGACCAACCACCGGTTGCAGTCCGCCCAACATCTGCCCCTGTGGTCCGCCTGCCACATTACTATGCAGCGGGCAAAGGCATCGGGCAGCGGGACCGTCCTCAGAAAGATCACAATCCCATAATGATGGTGGAGCCAGCCTCAGTTCTGCCATCGGATTATGATGTCATTTTCAGATAGCCTTTCCATTTCGGCTGTAACGACATGGAACGGCTGCCAGAAAATAACTTTGGGGGCCCATAGCCAGGCCCCCGTTCCTCCACGGCCTCCGCTATGTAAACATCCCAGCACCCTACAACAGGCACCGCATGGTGCCTGCCACACGGTGCAGGGATGTTTACAAACATCAATTTTTCAATGGCAGCTTGTGCTGCAGGCCCTTTCCACCTGCTGCACAAGCTGCCATTGAAAAATTGATGTTTCCAACCACCCAGAGTGCGGTTGTATCCATATTGTGTGGTTGGATAGGTCGGCAGTTCCAATCCACAACGGTGTCCGCCCGACATCGTAATGAGGCCCTTAGTTACTATTGGACTTCACTTGCTTGCTTTAGCTAGTGTTTTTAATACTTGTTTCAAAGGACTACCCAAAATAGCTGTAAATCAGTTCTTTATTTTTCATTTTTATATTTCAAAATAATGTCATTTGATTTTTGTTGGTATTGATTTGCCTAAGGCCTAGAGGGTTATTTGCCCCCCCCCCCTACCTCCGTTATATACAACTACGACTTATGATGGCCAGGGTTTGGGTGGGATATGAAAAAAGAAATCCAGCAAGCTCCAGCTTCTCACAGTGAGGCGCTAAGTAAGGATATTTTCACTGATATACCTTCCTTTTAGGATTTATGTTGAAGATGCACAGCAAACAAATGAATGCAAATACCAGTAGTAGTGAGAAGTCAGAACAGTGAATTAAAAACCATGTTTAGAAGCCCTGCTTCTGTTAAATTAATGAGTTTTCATAGTTTACTTAATATTTTTTCATTTATTTCCTTCTTAAGTTGTATTCTGTTTATAAATGCCAACTCGTAATATTTAGGATAATATACTTTTAGAACAAGTACATTGATTTACTGACGAGTCTAGCACAAAGAAGTGATGAATGCATCTTTTTACACTTTTTAATAGGTGAATGAAGCAGACGTTTCGAATGATCTACATACTTTCAGGTCAACGTTCAATAATTATCTTTATAAAGCGGTGGCAGTGGGTACAGTATCCCAACAAAGTGAGTTATAGAATGTAAAATGTAAGCAATTAGCAAAGGCATAGAATTTAGAATGTAAATTATTACTAGGGTTACTTAGCATTTGGAAGGGACATAATTGGTAGAGGTCATAGAATTTGGAAAGTATAGAATTAGCATGGGCCTTAGAATTTTGAATGTTTACTGTTTTTGTTTTGGGACATTGGGGAAATGCTTGGGAATGGCCCATCCTCGGCCTATATATTAGTAATGGAAAAGTTGTTTTCTTTATACACCATAAGAATTATAGGCAAAAGGTTTCATTACGTAGACTTAATGGAGTCGATTCACAAACTGCATTTTGTAGCATGTTTAGTGGCATTAAAGTACTACAAAATGCTATTCACAAACCTACGAGTGTAATCCTCCACCTCTCCCATCTTTTCTATGGGGAGATCCTCACAAGTGTAAGTTTACAACTTAGGGCCCGATTGCGATGTTGGACGGACCGGAGTCCGTCCGACATCGCTCTGGAAATGGAACTGAACGACCTCCTGTTGTCGGTTCCAGCCCAGCTATTAGGAGCCGACCCTGTTCGGTCGCAATCTTATACTTTGCTATGGGAGCATGCATTCCGCAAAGAGCAGAGGTGCAGTTCATCCCTGCACCTGGTGGCAGGCACCTCAAGGTGCCTGCCACCGGGTGCAGGGATCAACAGAGGGGCTCCATAGCTGTCCTCTAGGCCGCCTGCCGGGGGCCCCCAAAGACAGTTTCCCAATGCCTTTCTGTGTTGGAAAGGCCGGCACAGAAAGGCAGTGGAAAACTGCCATCGTAATCCCTCGGCTGGAAAGAGCCGGCTGAGGGATTACTGCAGGCCTTCCGAATGGTGACGGGATCTCCGAGCCCATCGTCAGCCATTCGGAACTCCTGTTTGTAATAATTTCTGACCGACTCCATCAAAATGGGTCAGTCGAAAATTATTACAAACAGGAGATTACGATATGATAAAGATGGCTCAGACAGAGGGTCGGAGCCATTCCTTACTGCATCCTAATCGGGCCCTTAGTAGTAAATGTGGACGGGACAAGGGGAAGTGGCTGGAAAAGGAGCATACTTGCTACTAAATGGGAGGTGTTTAGGGAGTGGTAATCAGGGCCTTAAGGAGGTTTAGATGAGAGTTTATGGAGGGACATGCACCCCTCCACAAAAGAGTAAGCCAATTGCTATTCACAAACTGCATTTCTAAAGTTACTACAGCCAAAAAGGGACACAAAACAGTAGTAAATTACTCCAGCTCAGTGCTGGAGTAATTCAAGCACCACTCATGGACAGCTACTGGTACTGCAACACCTTACCATAGAAAATAATAGAGGTAATGACTTAAAATAAATCCCCAAAGGAAATAATGTTAAATTAAATTAAATTATTTAAAATACATTAATGAATAAATAATTCATCAAATATAATTTATTGTTGGATAAAATCTAAAAATAAAACATTTATTATTTAACTTCAAGTTTCTGTTTATTACAATTTGCATGATTAATTAAAATCATAGCAAGCACTACAAGAAATAGAGCACCCAGAATTAAAAACAGTATCATACAGATTACAATAGATACTAATGACAAATAAAACTTATACACCATTGCATGATTAATAAAGTAAAAACAAGCAGCAAAAACACCCCGTTCGTAATAGCAGCACCGAGAGGTCATCTATCATGCAGTTTGTAATAGATAGCACTAATTGGAAAAAATGCACATTATCACATAATTAACAATATAACAGCCAAAAAACCCTTTCATAATAGCAGCTACAGGAGATGGCAGAAAAGCTTAAACAAATGCACAATAAAAGTGCAAGTGCTAAACAAAGCCTACAATAGAACCCTTTGCCTATATATACTAGAATCAAAGTGCAAGACATACAGGTTCTATCTAACAATAAGCTTGCCCGGACCATCCAAAGCGAAACATGCCGAGCATAGTATTATTGGTTTTGCTCTCAAGATGTAACATTTTTGAGCATTGACGAGGCAGTTGTCATAAACGTAATGAATTTTGCCATCAATTGACACAAGTCACATTTCAGGCATTCATTTACAGATGTTTTGCAGATCCTTGTGTTCAACTGCCTGAAAACTGGAAGAAGATAATATCGTCTGGTTGAGTTAAAAAAAAGTGCACAACCATAAAACGTGTAAATTTCTCTCTTGCTTATAACCACAGCCCCTACATAAGACGTCCTAGGTGCCAGTCAAATGACCATACTTGTACTCTTTGAGTGGTATTAAGCCAAACCTCGGGCACATTAGTTTGGATTTTATTGTGTAGTTAATAGGAAGTGACAGGTACTCCTGAAGAGATAAAGGTTGATACAGAGGAATCTTCAAAACAGCGTGCTTCTTGATGTTAATGATGATGATGATAAATCCTCATGAACTGAGAAGAGCCTCACTTGCTTCATTATTTGCTTTATTATTTAACTATACAATATTTTAACAGCCCTTAAGGATTTTGTAATTTAGTGTAACATTGATTTTTATTAAAAATACAATTAAATTACTTGTACTTAATTATAATATATTAATGTTAATAATTATCAATTCATAATAAATATTAGTTTATTCAACTTTATAATAAATTAGTAACAATATATTTCCATTAATAATAATGTAAAATAATTTCAAATTTATTTGAAATCTTGCATCACTATTAACTAAATGTTGGAATAAATCTTCAATTTGAATATATATGCTACTTAATCGAAATTAATTTTTTGAAGTTTAACTTTAAAAATATTTTCCCACCTAAAGGAAAAAAAAGGTTTATCAAATTAATAAAAGTGATCTATAATATTAATTTAAAAATAATGTAGGTGCATTTTATTAAAATGTTACATTAATTTTTAGATAAAAAAGTTGTCAAAATATTTTATAATTAAATAAAACATATACTTTATTTATAGATGCATTTCAATATTACATTACATTTGTTTACCTTTTGAACCTTTTTAAATAATGTAATTGAATTTAACAATATTTCCTAGAGGATTATATTTTAAGTCCCTATCTCTATAATTTTCTATGAAAGTGTGTTGAAGCATCAGTGGATGGCCATGCAAGGTGCTGTTCTCACTACAATTTTTTTGTGACAGAAGTAACGTACATTCATAAATGTGGCTCCACCCCCTTTTTCAGGGGTTGAAGACATGTATAGAGAAACATGTTTGAGTAGCTTTACTCTCACATTTTGTGAATAGCCAAAAGAAGTAAAGTTACTCAAAAGTGAAAGTGTAAATTACAAGTATAAATTATTCACAAGCATAAGTTACCTTTGTGAATAGCCCCAAATGTATAAAATGCCACAACATTTTCACAACATTCTAAAATGTCTATTTTGAGATGTGTATTCATGATACAGTTGAGTTAAATAGGTGGTAGAGCCTTCAGTGTCTAGAGAATATCTTTTTGCACAAATGGTTCTTTCTTCATAGTGTTATTTAGTCTAATTGTTTGGGAATTACACAACAATCCTTGATCTTGGTTGATGCTCTAGACTGTTGATGTGCTCACAAACAATGCTATTTTTAGCTGTCTATTTTCGTCTGACAAATGCTTTAATCATGTTGTTTAGTTTCTCATATTGAATGAGTTAGATCGGCGCTTCCAAACCTTTTAGAGCCAGAAGGCAATTATTAGAGAGACAAACTCTTGGGAACCACCTAGCTTTAATGGACATGAGGGGGAATGATTTTTTAGTGTAAAGAAAGAAATGTGCTGCCTGTAGTAAGGACCCCCTGCTGGCTGGCGCACAGGGCAGCTATGTGCATTGCCAAGGAGTTGCGCTATGGCACGATCATGAGTAGTCTTGTAGACCATAATTAATCAGATTTTTCATTTCCAGGAACTGTGTTACAGACAATAAAATACCCATGACCCCTGGTGAAGATGGGGGAGATGTGAAGACATGGAAATATTGCAGTGGTTAATCTATTGTAAAATGATTTAAATAAGACAGTACTGAGAACACACATCACTGGGAACACAAGCACGTCTTTTCACTGCTGTATTGTTGCATTTCATTTTAAAAAGTGTATTTTGACCATTAGGACTGGGGATGAATCAGTTACAAGTTACGCACAAGTTTTAAATGTGACTTACTTTGACTCAGCCCTACTGGCCTGCAAGTAAATAAATTGCATTTTATATGACGCTTACTACCCCTGACGAGGTGCTGTTAAATTGGCTATGCAGCCTAGTCCCTCTCTGGTCCTAACTAAAGTCACATGCGGCTGACAAGACCAAGATGCTGCAGGATGTAGTCCCAAACGCAAGCCAATCTTATTGATCTGCAAAAACAACAAAAAAGCAGATGCTGCAAATTTGGTAACGTCAGGAATACTAGTGTTCCATCTCTCAAATGAACTCAATTTCAGCTTCTGTGCACAAAGGGGTCGGAAAAGGGGCACGGCCACTTAGGCAACTAAGATGGCCGCCTAGCTTGGAGGTCCGTCTAGCAGGGACTATCCTCAGCAGTGGGGAGTTAAAATATGCGGCTAAAACTCCATTGCTGAATGGAGAAGATGATCCGAGCTCTTCAGACCTGGGGACTGCACTGAGCCATGGCGTGGTGTTCAGCCATGACTGCAACTTATCTGAGAGTTCTGGCCTCGGAGGCCATGCAACAACAAGTGCTGCTGGTGAGCCTGAGGCATGCCTTGCTTTGTCCTACTAAGTGCCATCTCTGACCTGATATGGCTCTGGTGTGCTAGGACCTTAAGAAGTGGTGGCCAGGGACGATCGGGTGGCCTGCTTGGAGGTGGTGGTGCGTATCGCAAGGGCCCTCGGCGACATTAGGTAACTGCCTGAACTGGTCTTCTCTTTCACCAAACTGTTTCATGCTCCTTGCCCTGTCCTCTATTTTGCCTATCAACTGTGGTCCCCATGGTGGGCCCCTACCTGATCTGCAACGCTGAGTCTACCACCTCCTGGACGTCTTGTGGCTCCTGAGGGTTTTTCATGCAGCTATATCACTTTCAGCTGAAACCTCTGCAGAGGTTTGCATTCACCTTGGCTCACAGTGTACCTAGTCTAGCATTGTTACAGTGAACAGTCTCGGCTGGCTCCATACAGCACCATCCCCGGCATCTGCTATTTATATTTCGGCCTCTTTGAGACATAGGCATTGCTTCTACACTGGGTCTACTCTATACTGCCCTCATTCATGATGGGTATGTGTGAGCCAAAGCAGGAGATGCTCCCTTTGACACCAAGAAAACACTTTTCCACACTGAATTGCTTTCTGGTGACACAGATGGCTCAGTGGGTGCCAATGGTGAGGGACCTTCGGATTCCACTGCAGCTACTGTTCTAGAAATTAAAACCAATCTTCAGTTTGTTGATGCCAAAATTGACTTGAGGGCCACACTCCTTGACCATCTGATGGAGGGAATAGCATGTCGTAAAGTGGAGTGGTGTGTCATACAGTATCATGTCGTAGAGTGTCTTACAGTGGAAGGGCGCAGAGTGGAGTAACATACAGTGAAGTGACATGTCCAAGAGGGGAGTGGAGTGTTTTAGAGTGGAGTGGAATGCAGAGGAGTATCATAGAGAGAAGTGACATGTCATAGAGTATGGTCACGTATGATAGAGAGGAGTTGCGTGTTGTAGAGTGGAGTAGCATACAGTGGAGGGGGCATAGAGTGGAGTGTTGTACAGTGGAGAGGCGTAGAATGGAGTGCTGTGTCATCTAGTAGAGTTGAGGGCATATCATAGACTCTTTGAGTAGAGTTTTATAGATCAGAGTGGCGTAGAGTGGAATGGCATGTTGTACAGTAGAGTGGAGTGATGTGTCATACATTGGCTTGTTGTAGAGTGTCTTACACCGGAGGCGTGTGGAGTGACATAGAGTGGAGTGACATGTAGTAGAGTGGAGTGGAATGTCATAGAGTGTAGTGGTGTGTCATACAGTACAGTGGAGTAACATGAAGTATTGTAGAGTAGAGTGGAGTGGCGTGTCATAGAGTGGCTTAGAGTGGAGGAGTTAGAGTGGAGTGGTGTCAAGAGGAGTAGCATGTTGTAGAGTGGAGTGAACTGTAGTAGAGTTGGTTGGCAAGTCGCAGAGTGGAGAGGGTGGAGTTTTGCACAGTGGAGTGGCATGACATAGAGAAGAGTGATGTGATGTGTCATAGAGTGGTTTGTAGTAAAGAGTCTTAGAATGGAGGGGCTTAGAGTGGAGTGGCATAGAGAGGAGTGGCATATCGTAGACTGCAGTGACATGTTGTCCAGTGGAGTGGCGTGTCATGGAGTTGAGTGACATGTGGTACAGTGGAGTGTTGTGTCATAGAGTGGAGTGGGGTGTCGTACAGTGGGGTGGAGTGTCATAGCCTGGAGTTTCTTCTCATAAACTGGAGTGGAGTGTTATAGAGTGGTGTAGAGTGTTGTAGAGTGGAGTAAGGTGTCATGGAGTAGAGTGGAGGTGGAGAGTAGAGTGGGTCCTTGTATAGTGGAGTGTCGTAGAATGGAGTGTCATAGATTAGAGTGTGGTAGAGTGGAATGTCGTAGAGTAGAGTATAGTTGAGAGGCATAAGGTGAAGTAGAGTGTTGTAGAGTGGAGTGGCATGTCATAGAGTGGTGTGTCGTACAGTGTCTTAGAGTGATGGGGAGTAGAATGGAGTGTCGTACAGTGAAGTGGCATGTCGTAAATAAGCCTGGGCAGAGATCGTGGACTTCTGTGCAAAAAAAACTTTGCTGCGCTACGTGGAGCTCCACAAGCGGTAGAGTGCGTTAGCAAAATGTAGTTCACTGTAATTTTCAACACCAGGTGTTTGTCTGCGCTGTGAAATTATCGTAAACAGCACCATGCACAGTGCAAGTGGGCGCTGCTTCCTTTTTGCCGCTCGAGTAGATTTTCTACTCGAGTGGCAGCTTTCTCAACGCGAACGGACGGTTTCTCAATGCAAGCGGTCGCAAGCATACGCGACCACTCGCATTGAGAAATCCGCCCACCCGCATTGAGAAATCTCGCCGAGAGGTTGATTTCCCTCGCTCACACTCGCCAACTTGACGTTGACGAGCGCGAATGAGGAAAAATCTCGAATGAGGTGGATTTTCCTCCCTTGCGTTCGCCAACTTGATGTTGATGAGCACGAGCGGGGAAAAAACTCAGCTCCGCTTCACGGAGTGGAGTTTTTCAGAACTCTGCAAGCTCCGCGTAACATGGAGTGCGGAAAACTCTGCAAACTCCGCGATTGGAGTGACATAGAGTGGTGTGGCATGTAGTATGGTGGAGTGGAATGTCATAGAGTGTAGTGGTGTGTCATACAGTACAGTGGAGTGACATGGAGTGTTGTAGAGTTGAGTGGAGTGGCGTGTCATAGAGTGGCTTAGAGTGGAGGAGTTAGAGTGGAGTGGTGTCAAGAGGAGTAGCAGGACGTAGAGTGGAGTGAACTGTCATAGAGTTGGATGGCAAGTCGCTGAGTGGAGTGGATGGAGTTTTGCACAGTGGAGTGGCATGTCATAGAGAAGAGTGATGTGATGTGTCATAGAGTGGTTTGTAGTAAAAAGTCTTAGAGTGGAGGAGATTTGAGTGGAGTGGCATAGAGAGGAGTGGCATATCGTAGACTGCAGTGACATGTCGTCCAATGGAGTGGCATATCATGGAGTTGAATGACATGTGGTACAGTGGAGTGTTGTGTCATAGAGTGGAGTGGGGTGTTGTACAGTGGGGTGGAGTTTCCTGGAGTTTCATGTTGTAAACTGGAGTGGAGTGGAGTGTTATAGAGTGGTGTAGAGTGGTGTAGAGTGGAGTAGGGTGTCATGGAGTAGAGTGGAGTGGAGTGTCATATAGAGTGGTGTGTCATAGAGTGTCTTAGATTGGAGGGGCGCAGAGAAGAGTGGGTCCTTGTATAGTGGAGTGTCGTAGAATGGAGTATCATAGATTAGAGTGTGGTAGAGTGGAATGTCGTAGAGTAGAGTATAGTGGAGAGGCATAAGGTGAAGTAGAGTGTTGTAGAGTGGAGTGGCATGTCATAGAGTGGTGTGTCGTACAGTGTCTTAGAGTGATGGGGTGTAGAATGGAGTGTCGTACAGTGAAGTGGCATGTCGTAAATAAGCCTGGGCGGAGTTCGCGGAGTTCTGTGCAAAAAAATCTTTGCCACGCTACGCGGAGTTCCACAAGCGGTAGAGTGCGTTAGAAAAATGCAGTTCACTGTAATTTTCAACATCAGGTGTTTGTCTGCGCTGTGAAATTATCGTGAACGGCACCATGCACAGTGCAAACGGGCGCTGCTTCCTTTTTGCCGCTCGAGTAGAATTTCTACTCGAGTGGCAGCTTTCTCAACGCGAACGGACGGTTTCTCAACGCAAGCGGTCTCGAGCATAAGCAACCACTCGCATTGAGAAATCCGCCCGCCCGCATTGTGAAATCTCGCCGAGAGGTTGATTTCCTTCGCTCGCACTCGCCAACTTGACATTGACGAGCGCGAATGACGAAAAATCTCGAATAAGGTGGATTTTCCTACCTTGCGTTCGCCAACTTGATGTTGATGAGCATGAGCAAGGAATAAAACTCCGCTCTGCTTCACGGAGTGGAGTTTTTCAGAACTCCGCGAGCTCCGCGTAACATGGAGTGCGGAAAACTCTGCAAACTCCGTGAGTGGAGTGGAGTTCACCGCCCAGGCTTAGTCGTACAGTGGATTGACATGGAATGTCATAGAGTGTAGTGTTGTAGAGTGGAGTGGCACGTAGTAGAATAGAGTGGAGTGGCAATGTGGAGTGGTGTGTCATAGAGTAGAGTGGAGTATAATAGAGTGGCATGCCATGAGTATCCTACAGTTGAGGGGCATAGAGTGGAGTGCCATAGAGTGGAGTAGCCTGTTGTCGAGTGGCGTGTTGTAGAGTGGAGTGGAATGGAATGGCGTCTCATAGAGTGGAGAAGGGTGGCATAGAGTGAAGGGCCTTAGAGTAGAGTAGAGTTTGTAGAGTTGCATGTCGTAGAGTGCAGTGGCATATCATAGAGTGGATTGGTGTGTTGTAGGGTGGAGGGAAGTGGCATGTTGTAGAGTGTGGTTTGTCATATTTTTTATTTTATTTCAGTAGATACAGAGGTACTTTTCTGAAGGTACCGCTGTACCCTGTAAACATTTAAAAAAATATATATAAATCAATAAAAATACTTTTTCTACCCCTACAGACTTTACTAAACTGCCTTATTACTTCCTATGCATTTCACACACAGTACTAATCTATATTTTATGTAAAAACACAGAACAAATCCAAAATGTGGCCTAAACAATAAGGCTGCCTTTCCACTTTGCAAGGGCTTTTATTGACCAACCATATTGTGTTTAGTAATTGCCAGCTAACATGGAATACAGCAAAGGTACTGCAGTATATTGTGGCCCAATCTATCACTAAGCCTTTTTTCCATATTACTTAAAAACTACTCAACCAATTTAGATCAAATAACAAAAAGGTTCCTTTCATCATCATAATCTATATCTCTTCCAAATTAAAGAAAATCCCCTTAGTCATTTTACCACCACATCTGTCTAAACAGTCTATGAAAAATGCATTGGTAAAAAAAGGATTTTTGGGACCCCTGTTTTTTCTTTTCACCCCCTGAACTAGTCATCATGAAACTATGCATCATCAGTCAATGTAGAAAAAGGAATAGGTCTGCAAAGTTTTGTGGAGGTTCGTCAAATGGGGGCAAAATTAGTACTAATCAAACATTCAAGGAATTCCTATCTCTTGAAATCCTAGCTATAACCACGGAGTGGCTTCAGCCAATCTGAGGTATATTTATACTTGAGAAGTGTATGAGAGTGATTCCTGCCTGCAGTAAAAGGGGGCCTAGACCGGGAGGGCCCAGGGTAATTGCTCACTTTGCCCATGCCTAAAAACATCTCTGGGCATGTGCCTGCTCCTAGCAGTGGGGACTTAGGATATCAATGGTGTTGGCAGGGCTGTTACAGCATCAGCACAACCTTCTCCTTGGATTTTGTGCTAGCACATGCTTACAAGAGCCACACACCCCAGTTTCAGGCTGGGCTACGCACCCCAGTTTCAGGCTGACGGACACAGGTTGTGCACCTGTGCTTGACTTCTTAAAGGTAAAGTGCATGATTGGAATACCATTTCTTTTTAAAGAGTTTTATATAGCGCGAACTAGACCCGAGAAATCGAGTATCAGAATGCTTTACATGAGCACCAGTTTCGTTACAGATGGACACATTTATTTTTGTTAGGCACAGGGAGATTAAGTGGACGGGATGGACGATTCAAGGCTCTAATACGGGATCCTGGTGGAATGGATCGACAAGTGCGATCTTTTGAGTGGAACGCGACCCTGTGGCGCATGGTTCCGAATGAGAGGTGGTTGTAGGTACGCCGGACACGAGCAACCATATGATTGGGTGTGAAAAGGACTGACGTGAGGACTGGTGCCCCAGCAGCCCTGATGAAGTTGCCTTGACGGGTTTGGCAACGAAACATGTTGGCTTGTGACAAAAAATAATGGCCAAATGTTTGCCTTGTTTTTAAATTGAGGACACTCACAACAGTGAATAAAGAAGTGTTGGATGTGAGTGCTATCTCGTTTTTAGTATATTGGGAACTCCAATTTATTGTGCACGCTTGGGGTAAATTTAAACACTGAGCGAACTTTATAGCCTCAGTGGTAGGGGTCACATAAACTTGTTATTTTGACCTTCCACCTCAGTGGATTGTTTACACACACCTTTTTCTTTCTTTCTTTAATTTTTTTGGGCAAGGAAGCAACCGATGATGATAACGTGGGCCTACTGGCGAGTACCATCCAGGAGCCCGTTGGGTTTGCGCACGTGAGGTGCTTTCTTACCCTCCTCACATTTTTTATGTGGTTGGGTATGATTTATTTGTTTTTTTAGTTCACTCTGAGCATTGAAGTGAACACGATTTTCTGGTGGTTATTGACGGTTGATTTTTAAATGAGAACAGTCAGGACAATCCAGATCATTGACGACTAGGAATAGATCTAGGTGGGGAAGGGGCGTCAATAAAGAGATAGAACCCCCTAAGAGTCCTTAGAGTATTGATGGACTGTTCATAGAGGTCAGACCTTGTTGTGATTATAATTGATTGAGTGGGGGGCGGTCTGATCCTCTTTTCTCTCCCCCTTATGCTCTGTTTGTTGGTAGATTAAGTGATTTGCCCAGAATCACAGGATGCTGAGCGTCGTTGCCGAGACTCGAACCCGGTTCCCCAGCTTCGAGGTCGACCGCTCTAGCCGTAAGGCTACATCCTCTCCCTAGTACCATTGGTACTGCATCCAATAACAGAATCCAAGGCAGCTACATTACAATCTAGAAACAATCATATTGGTGTTAGCTAAAACCCTAGAGCAGCAACAGGATTGTGCATCTTGCAAGTCACAGAAGAAGAATTTATTTTACCCCACAGTGATTGATTGATCACAATATCCCTGTCGGAGTAGTATAAAGTCACTATCGGCTGACTCCCCCACACAGTGTTCCATTTACACTTGTGCATCATTTGGGCATCTGTATTCTTGTCTATAGTATTTTGCATTATGTAGTAATTAAGGTACTTTGTTCCAAGGAAAAGCACTGGCTGGACAATTAATTATTATTATTTATGAGTCTCTATCTCACTTCCCCCTCCCTAGTAAGCCTTGAACTGCTCTGCCTAGCTATTCTAAGGATCAGGTGCTAAAGGGATAGTTCAATAATAAGGTAAGCCCTGGACACGAGAATTAAAAAGTTTTTATTATTACAGTCTGAATCCAATAATCCTTGATTTCCTTGGGAGTCCTGAAAAAGTCCCCAATTCTTTCAAACAACTTCTGATGTGCTTCAAGATCCTTACTGTGGTGACTCAGCACTCTCCTCCCACTCCTTAGTTTTAAGGGACCCATGTCTGCTGAGGAGGATGATTAATCAGTTAAAAACACGCTGTGAGTGTGCCCCAACAAACCAGCATGAATATCTTCCATTTGTGTTTATTTACTTAAATAGCTCTTTCTCTTTTTCTGGTCTTCCATTGTATTGCAGACTTTGTGGAGAGGTGTTTTTCACTCCAACTGTTACATCACAATTGCATCCAATACGTGGTTTGGTAGCCCAAATTCCCAAGTTCTAGTGCATTATGGTTGTTGCAGATATTATTGTGATAATACATTTTCTCACATGCTGCTTCAGTGCAAATGTTTGCGTTGCCACTGTAACAATTCATATGATAATGCATTTTGTTTCATTGCAACTCCTGGTACACATTTCCATCTGTTTAGAGCTCCACAGAGAAGTGAGTACCAGTTTTAAATCAGAAGTATTTTCAGATCATCAGACTCAGTACCTATTCAGTTATAATTTTTTCTGCTAGGAAAACACACACAAGCCAACGAGTTAAGTCCAAACCACTTTTATTGGTGAATGAATCTGTGGCCTGTATGAAGAAGATTCCCAGGATGTCTCTCTCAAAGTGGAAACATCTTGCGATGGATGGTTGTGCACTCACAAAGGATAGACCTGGTCCTGTGGTTCTGGCCTCACTGTTGGGTGTTTAATCCTAGTAGACTGGTGGGTGAAATGGCTGGGAATGAAACATACTATAAAGACAATCATTATCTGAACTTTTGAGCAAGTGCCTGAGTATTATGAGTCACTCGTTTAAACTTTATTTCGGTCAAATGACCATAAAAGTACAACATGCAAATAAAATACTTCATAAAAATATAATAGACTAAATACATAATAGAATTACACATATTACTTAACACAGAAGCAAAACACAGAAGCAATTGTCACAAATTTAAATAACAATAAGTGAGAGCCCACATTATTAAATCGTCTTCCCGATTATTCGGATAGTACCATTAGCAGCAAAAGCCTCTAAAAAGGCCTAAAAAGGGGCTGAGGAGGGCCCATTGTGTTGTCTATGTAGTCCAAACCAGCAGGTGATTGAGGGAGCCCTGATGTCTTATATGTATCGCTATGAACCCCATATCCCAAGATGTTCGTTTCACAGACAAGCCCATAAAATATATAACAAAAACAAAAGCGTTTATTATGAAAAATATTAATATCAGAATTCATCATTAAGATACAAAAAATAAGCAGGATAGGAATAATAAAAAGATCCATGTCGAGCAAATTTACGAATTAAAAAGCAGTAGATAAAAAACATACCAAGGAATATTATTTGGGCCAGGAGTGCAAACCAACACAAGAGGACAGATTATGTTATTCAGTTCATACGCTCTGTAAGTCACGCTTCACACTTTGTTCACTCAAATCAACAGGCAACTATGTACAGTATTTACATTACACAATCATTAAAACAATCATTTGCACTGGTGCAATACTTGATTATCGGGAAAAAAATCGGGTATTAAAATATGCATTCAATATTACAATTTCAAGCCCATTTTGCCACGTGTAAATCCTACTGCCAATAAACATTTACACAGGCTAAAAGTTATATATTGCGTTGTGTCATTTTTCATTATTCTTAGGGTTTCCCCATACCTCCTAAAACCCAACCTCTTCAAAGTGGGGAATCCATTTTTTCTTCAACTTATCATGTGCTGTGCAAAAAAACCAAATGTGTGCAATGTCTTTGATTTGACCTAACGCACAGAGGGGGATATTCTCAAGAACGTGCGATAAACATCGCCAAAATAGGTTAACGCAAGTTCTCATATCGCCGTCTATCACGGGAAAATAACTCCGTGTTAACGTCGTATTATCAACACGGCGGTAACATGCGATAATCTCCCGATAACGCGTCAAATGTCCGCGATAACATTACCGGGACGGCGATGAAAATCCAAACCCGAACGCGGAAAAAGTTGCGATGGGCCCAACCGCGATAAGACAATCAGCGAAAAGCAGCGACAGGCCTGCAAATCCCACGTCAGGCGGGAAAAATCACTACAAAAGCAGAGAAAAAAAACACAAACAAAAACCAAACTACAGCGAAGCACAATGGAGGCAGCCGGAGCAGGTACAGAGGACGGCCAGAACCCCACAAGCCCCACGGAGGAGCAGCCTGGGACCTCGGGGACAGGGAAGGGCAAGGACAAGAAGAAGAGGAAGACGCGGTTCAGTCCGCAGGAAAACAGGATCCTGATCACGGAGGTGACAGAACACCATCATCAACTGTTCGTCACCTCCACTGTGTCATTGGCAACAAAAAATGCAACATGGCAGTCCATCCTGGACAAGGTGAATGCAGTCGGAGTGCTGAGGAGGACAATGGAAGAGCTCAAGAGGTGCTGGAATGATGTGAAGCACAAGACCAAGCAGAAACTTGGCAACAACCAGAAGGCAGCAATGCAGACTGGAGGTGGGAGTCTAGCGCCACAGGAGGAGCTGGATGAGATGGAGGAAATGGTGTCCACAGTCATCAGTGTGGAGACGGTGGCAGGAGTTGGGGCACCGGACACTGCTCAACATGACCTGACACAACAGCAACAGGGTGAGTAATGACCAGGGTCCTGGGGGGACTGGGGGAGATGGGCACAATGTCACACATGCTCAATTAAGTATAGCACAGTGCACACCCACAATGACTCTGGATCATGTCCCTGATCCCCTTGGCACACTGCAGCACACCTAGAAACAGCAAGTAGGTCCCCGTCGACTAAGTGCCCAGAGGGGACCCTTCCCACACATCACCAATCCCACAACCAACCCATGCACATGTGCCAAACCCAGCAAAGCGGCGTGTCTGTGAGCCACACTGACAATGCAAGTGACACTACATGACGAATAGCATGGCTGCAGTCAATACATCATGACATGTTGCACGCCACGACACTGAGGTGGTTGAGTGTGGACCACATCCGCAAAGGAGCAGGTCACACTCTGACACATCCACATGCACAAACAACCCCTGACGTCAACAACACATCTGCGGAGAAACCATGCCCCAGAGTCCCAACTCCCACCAAGAGCCCAATTTACCTAAGAATGCAACATCAAAGCACTGTATAAGCACAGAAGTCAAAAGGCACACTGCCTGAAAGGGAGAAGGGCCAGCCAAATCAGAGCTGCAGGGGTGACTCTCCCAAAATGCAGCACACACACATAACATTCAGAGCACATCAACATTGACAACAATGTGGTATAAACTGCAACACGTTCACAACAGAACAGAGGACACAACTGGTGCCGCTTGTGTGTAGAAACTGGTCAATCACATTTTGCATAGCAGGGAAATGTGAGATGATAATGTACAAATACAAACACACATCCGTGAGGTTGTCGAAATGTCCACTGTCCTGCATCAAATAGGCAGCTCCTCCCAAACAGTCACAATGTATATTGTCATGCAGTTTGTATGTAAACTTGAACAATGCGTCAACATACATGTGAATACAATGTTAAACTGCATCTCCCCTTCACATTGTAGAGGGAGAACCAACACCTCCTGCAGAGCAGACCCAACAGCTCTTCACTGATGATGAAGAGGACCTCCACACCTTCGACACCGACGCCCTCCAAGAGTTCATGGACAGCTACGGCACCTCACCTCCAGGAGCAGGGCAGCCCAGCTGCATCGAGGAGACCTCAGCCCCTGCACAGACTACACAGCATGAAGCACCCACCACCATGGCTGACTCCCAGGACCCCCACGAACAACACATGGCCTTCCAACGCTGTGTGTTAGAGGTCCAGGAGAAGATGGCTGATCAGGTGCAGATGGGGTTCGACCTCATGGCAGCCAAACTTGATGCCATACATGGGTGTCTGATTCCCATCAGGGACCACTTACAGTCCCTAACGGACACCCACAGTCCGCTCCATGCCCTCCAACGATCCATGGCTGACATCGCTGGAGTCATGATACTGAGACAAGAACAACTGTCCAGTCAGAGTGGCTCCAGCGATGTCAGCCGGGAGTTGGGACAGATGTGGGGGCTCATCGAGAACATGGAGCGGATGACGGCGGAAAGAATGGCTGCCACGGCTGCACACCAGCGAGATGTGGCTGGGACCTTCCATGCCCTGCAGCACATCGTCATGGCGTTGCTGCCTCAAGGCCTTGTGCAGATGAATGCTGCTGCTGCTTCTACATCCACATCTCCGCCCCCTGATGTGTCAGTGCCTCACAGTGCGGCAGGCAATCCACCACCACCCACGTGTGAGGCTTATGTGACTTCAGAGGATGAAGATGCGGGTGAATCAACCTTACTGGTAAGGAGGAGGCAGTAGCATTCATCTCCGCCATATGTCCTGTTTCTGCTTGGTTCTGCCCTTTGCATCATCACCTTCCACTGTCCCCCGATACACTCTACGACACTCACCTTGGACCTCGACATGGACTGCCATTTTCTGTTTGGTTACCAATGACACAGCGATCAGACTGCGGACTGAACTCTTCCTCTTCCGATGTACTTGTCATTCCCTGAAGGACTCTGGCTGGCCCTCCACGGGCCAATAATGTGAAGTGGGGTTTGCATGGCCCTGTACTGCTCCACCTGCAACACTCCACTGGATGTGAATTAAACATTCAGAATCGCACAGATGTGTCATGCCTTTGATCATTCAAGTATGAGAGTATGGATGAATGTAGGGTCAGTGATTCCCCCTTACGTCCATGTTGCTCATGTCGTGGAACTTGAGTCACAGGGTGCTACATTGCCGATTGCGGTCCCGGTGGCGTAGACACTACAACAGAGACACAAGCATCAGTTACTTCCATGTCCAGCCCAGAACTGAAGCACGCCCAGAGCCCCGGGCTCATTGTTCCCACCCCTACGCTGGCCTGCCATACGCCAGGCCAGTCCACTCCGCTTACGCTCAGAGGGGGGGACGACAAAGCTACATGTCCCAGGTTTTCCCTGTAGTGATCTGCTGATCACTGGTCTAGTTGTCAGCATGCCACAGCCACTCCCTGAGGGCTGGTTCACACCCACACCACACCCATCCAGCACAGGCGTCACAGGACATGTGACCCTGCCAATAAAAGGGGCCTAGCATGTCACATTCCCCACTGCCAGAGATGACATGATGGCGTCCGCACCACGCGACCCAATCATGAAGGGTCCATGACTTGTGGCGCACTGAGTTGGTGGCACCCGCTGCACTGCGGCCGGCACGGGCCTACCGCCACGGGACGATGACTTGCGGTGCACTGAGTTGGTGGCACCCGCTGCACTGAGGCCCGCACGGGCCTACCGCCACGTGTCGATGACTTGCGTTGCACAGGGTCAGTGGCACCCACTGCACTGCAGCTGGCAGGGGCCTACCGCCACGTGACGATGACTTGCGTTGCACAGGGTCAGTGGCACCCGCTGCACTGCGGCTGGCAGGGGCCTACCGCCACGTGATGATGGCTTGCGTTGCACAGGGTTAGTGGCACCTGAAGAGCTGAGCGGGTGTGCAGCCTGCGATGATGCGCTGGCCTCGATACGGCGTCCAGCGAATCAAGACTCAAATTGAACAGTGTGCCCTGCTGGACTGCAGTGTACGCGCAGGCAGCAGTCAGCACACACATGACTCCACGGTGCGGTGCCGCAGGGTGTGCTGGGGGCCTGTGGCGCGGAATCCAGCGATCGGCTGAGGAGGATGCACCGGCACGTGGTGGGCCCTCTTGGAGACACGTCGGTGGCGGCAGGTGAGCATTAAAGCCTGTGTGCGCAGGGGCGGCCAGTCATCACTGGGCGGATGACCCGTCTGGGGACCAGGGCTGGGGTGCATCAGACGCACAGGATCGCGCAGGCACCAACGGTCAGGGCGGCGGACTTGTGGCTGGGTGGGGGTACCGCCCTGGCTGACACGACCCTGCATGCGATGATTGTGATGTGCACGGGTTGGTGTGGGACGTAGCCACCTCGTCTCCAGTGTGAATGTGCCCGTTGAAGGTGGTCGGCCACGTGTGTGTAGGCCTATGGGCAGATTGTGGCAGAGACTCACACACACGAAGTAGTCACTTTGGTGGTGGATTGGTGACGTATGCATTCCCACAGTTGTGAGTTGGGGGATTGTGGAGTTGAGGTGTGTGGTGTGTTCAGTTGGTACTTGCCGATGGGCAGTGCATTTCCATGGGGGCCATCCTCAAAGCGCTGGTTGGTGGCGGACTTGCAGACATGTGGGTATCATGCACACTGCCTGGGGAGTTTGCGACGACATTGGTGGACAGGCCACGGTGTTCCACTTTTGTTTGCACAGTGATGGCATGCGTGTGGTTGCTGTTGTGGTGATTGTGTGTCAGTGTCGGCAGGGGGCACAAGTCATACACGTGTGCTGTAAATTGCCCCCGACACGTGCGTGATGCCAGCTATGGCGTAATTCCCTTACGTGGTCTCAAGATGTTGCTGCACAGTGTGGGGGGAGTGAGGGGCAGGGGTATCGAGCTGACACACACCGTGATGCTTTCAGGTATGATGAGTCCTGCATGATGTGACCGTAACAGCAGTTTGTGTGGTTGTTACCTTCCTCTTCATTCCTATGATGGTTACGGCCACACGTACTTCTGTTACGGTCTTCTCATGCATGGTTTATCAGGCCTGTGAGCATTCTGGTTTGTCCAAGTGCAGTACACTGTACCAGATTAGGCATGTGACTATACGGAAGTTTGACCATTGTCACCTTTTCTCCCACAGGTTTCTGAAGACACGTTGCCCTGTTGAAGTTCCCCATTGGGAATGGAACGCGTTGGCTGAGCTTTTCGTTTTGTTGATTTATGTATTTGTAATAAAGTTCTGTTTTTACACTACTGTTGACTACTGGACTTCATGACCTGGCGCACCCACATTTCGGTTACTACGATCTTAGGTCTGGAGCACGGAGGCATCTGGCATGGCTGGCGTTGGGGTTGGTTGCGCAGGTACAATACGAATTGGAACTATTGTGTGGTGCGGATACAGGGGCCCGCCGTTGCTTTTGTGGACATGCATCCATGATATGTGTGAGGGAGTTTGATGGGGCTGTCTGTGTGACTCCTCCGACTCGGGCAGTTGTTGGTTGGAAGGTACCAGGGGCCAACAGGTGCAGCACATCCAGCAGCTTTGTCTGCAGGGGATGTAGGTTGTCCGCTGTGTTGGTACCGTCAGCCTGTGGGCAATGTGGGTCAGGATGCGGAGGATGGTTGTCCTTTTGAGCCTGTGTTGGCCAATGGCTTCCTCTGGCATTGAGTCTCTGGGGCTGGTGCGTTTTAGGGTCGTCCGCTGTCCTGCACTGCCTAGGTGGTAATCGGGGAGGTGGGGGGCCTGGGTGTGGTGGCGGTGGGTGTTGTGGCCCCCTTGGGTCTCTGAGCTGCATGATCAGTGTCTCCATGGCATCTGTTGGTCTTCAGATGTGGCTCTGGGCTGGGCTCCCTTTCTACTGCTATTGGTCGTCCTGCTTAACACCAGTAAAAGGCAGGTGTTAAATTCCTGCTGTAACGCGCCTTATCTCCTGTTCTTGGTTCGCATCGCAGATCTGACTGGTCATTGAGAATCTCGCGAAGTGGTGTTTTTGACGGGAACGCCTACTCTGCATATCATTAGCGTTAGTTGTCGCACTCATCAGTGGCGATGTTTTTTGCGGCAGCTATCACTGGTAAACTGGCGATATCGGCAATTTGCACCAGCTTAGGAATAGGGTGATAATTCTATCGCCACTTTTGCGGCGCTAATGTGCCGATAAATCGGCGATGAGTCCTTGAGAATATGCCCCAAAGAGTACAAATTGCATCTATTTCATGTACAGAATTCTAGCCACGTGAGGTTGGATGGTATCAAGAAACTCTTCGAAGCATGGTATTTGTTTGACAATGAGGAATTGTGTTGTCAGCCTACTTAAGTTAGAATTGCTAAGGAGAGCATTCAAGACATACTCTCAGTATGTTCATTTCAAGTGCTTTTGAACTTTGCATCAATGTGTTCAGCTCTGTCCAGTAGAAACAAAAGGCTGAGTGCATTGAGCTACTTTTGGACATGTCGGAACCAGGAAAATGTTAAAGACCTGTCAAGTTCCAGTATTTCCTTGATGCTCTCTCTATAGTCTAGCTCAGTGTCCGTCCATAATCTAGTTGAATAAAGTATTGGACGCAATATTGCAAGTGCTCTATCCATTTAATGTTTAAATCATGAAACATGGGAACTAGGGGTGTTGCCACTGGTAAACCTAATATCCTTCTCATGAATTTATTCTCACCGGATGCAAGTTGTTTGACATTACTGATGCCCCACAACTCAGACCCATATAAAGCAGCCGCTTGCGCTTTGTGTTTATAAATCTCTAGGGCTGGTGTAATCATTTTAGTCATGTTGGCATTATATTTACTTAATACAACCCTAGACACTTGGGTGAGGACCATTCCGGAGTGACTTATTTGCAGTGTCCATGACAACCTTCAATCAAGCATTATGCCCAAAAAGACAAAATTAGATACTTGCTCTAGATTTTGCTCACCAACATTGATATTCCTCCCAAGGTTCTTGTTTATGGCCATGCATTTAGTTTTCCCGATATTTATTTCTAAGCCCTTTTTACTGCAGTATGTATTATAATCATCCAGTAAGGTTTGAAGATCCTTCGGACTCTGTGACATCAAGATGGTATCATCTGCGAATAATAGCGCAGGAATAGGGATTCCACGGAGTTTCGGTGAGTCATGCTTGGCTTTGTTAAGATGATCAACTACATCATTAATATAGAGTGAGAACAGGGTGGGTGCAAGCACTCATCTCTGCCTCACTCCCCTGTTAATGGAAATTGAGTCTGTAAGTTCACCATTCATAACCCAGCGAACTCTCGAGAAATTGCCTTGATGTAACCTTACTAGCTGGTTCAAAATATCTTCAGGTACACCTTGGTTCTTTAGCAAGACCCACAAGGGTCCTCTGGGTACGAGATCAAATGCCATCTTTAAATCTATGAACGTGATATAAATGTGGCCTCCCTTTATTTAATATACGTCCACAAGATACCAAAAGTCTAAAGACTTGCTTGGTAAGATGTTAAGATACTGCTGTCATCTATCCATTCATTTAATCTATTCAACACCTGTCTGGCATAGATTTTCTGCAAAACATTTATTAGACTAATGGGCCTGAAATTCCTCGGTTCTTGCCTACTACCTTTTTTAGGTCTTGCCTACGCAGCGCGCATGCGCTGCTTAGGAAAAAGACCTTTTGAATCGATTCACTTTTCGCCCTAAAAACGTGCACGCGTTGCATTGCTTTCAATGGCAACGCGTGCACGTTTGGCGATTCCCTTGCGGGAGCGAGCTTTGACACCATATGTTTGTAATTAACTTGCAAACACATGGTGCCCCTGGCTCGCTCCCGCAAGTGAAACGCTTTGTTGATTCTCGGTCGCACTCCCCTCAACCCTCCCACTTTGTAAACCCACTGCAGTTCTTTTTTTTTTACAGCATGCGCGACACTGCAATTGTGTTCCCCGTCTTTTCTCCTGCTTTCCCCGTGCTTATTTTTTTTTACCCACTCTGTGCCCACTCCTCCCTAATCCCTCCCTCTTCAGTGCTGCTTGCTTCACTGGCCCTTTCCGCTCCCACTCACTCCCCCTCCCCATTCCGTTGTTGCCCGCCCCACCCTCCCTCTTTCTGTTGTAGCATGCATCCATCCTTTTGTTGTTGTTGCCCATTGCAACTCTCACAACTAACGCAATGTAAGTTACACGTGAGGAGATTTATTTTTGTAAAGGCTTTAGTAAAGAACCGTGATGTCCAATTAACAAAGTGTTTCAGCGCACTTCATGCCTTTTTAATGATGCGCTTGGTCCACACCAAAGGGTGTGGCGTAACATCCAGAGCTGCTGACTTTCCAGCTGGTGAACCAGACTCGAGTCTCATCGTTGCCTCCACATCCTGTGATTGTCAGCAAATCACTTATTCTCCCCGTGCCTACAAAAAATGAATGTGTGCCTGTGTAGTGCAACTGGCATTCACGTAAAGCAAACCAATACCTTTCGTTCAAGTTCGCGTTATATTAACCTGCAAAAAAATATATACATATATTAATTGAAAAAAACTTGTGGGATCTGGATTCAGGGAGGGTCTTGAACCAATCTGTGTACTCCATACACTTTCCAGTTGTACTCTGAAGGCATGGTTTTTAAACTTGCGCTTGTTATGGGCACATCTTTTGTTGTTTGTGCTCAGCTAAATCATTGGTCGCTGGGTAGCAGACCGTTTTGTTTTCAGCACTAAGGGTATGGAATGAAAAATCCAATTTTTGTAGCATGCAAATATTAAGGACTGGCCAGAAGTGTCGCCCATAATCTAAGGCCCTTAGGCAGCTGTGCACCAGCAACCAACCACTATTTGGTTCTGCTGCCATCTCTGTGCTCCCGTTGCCCCTCCCTCACAGCAGGGACGCCTTTTCCTGTTAAACACTCAGCTGTTGGGAGCGTGGGAGATGGGAGGTTGAACAACAGTATGTTAGTATCTGTTATGTGGCTTGTTCCTGAGCCCTGCTGATTTATAAAAACCTCATGACAGCTGTCTCAACCTGTCTCATTCTATTGCTTTCAGACAGATGACAGGCTAATGTAGCGAGATACAGAGCTACGTCATTGTACACAGATCTCCACAGCAGAGGCATGGACCAGCTAAGCTGTCTAGTCAGCTAGAATAGCTTGGAAACTCTTTCCCTTTTCTTTTGAATAAGAAATGATGAGCTCAAGAGTAACGATAAGCTGAGATGCGGATTGGGCGAGGGGGTGACTGGCAGTGCATTTCACAGAGCTCTCGTTGATGTGAGACCTCAGAAGCTTACTTTCCTCCTTTCTCCCCTCCCACCTCCTCCACCAACGGATCAGCATCAAATCCTCCCCTGGGCTGATCGTGCGATGTGAGCACCCAGGAGCGCCTGCTTGTAAACAAAACTGACTTGTGCTTTCCAACAATAATAACATCAGGGATGTCTCAGCGCTGGCATAACAAGTAATAATGACCAAACTCAAGTGTACTCATTTCATCGACCTCTGAAGGATGAAAGGCAGAGTTTGTTTTGCAGCATTCAGGTTACAAATAGCTATTGTGAGTGCAGTGCTCTTAAGCCATTGCATTAATAGTTGGAAATTGAGGGGCTGGCTATCTAGTTTTAGTGTGTCTCGTTTACTTGAGAAACAGCTCTGTTGTTCATTGTCTTTGTCTCGACTACTTGTGACACTCCCTAAAGTGGGGCATGGAGGGTAAGCATGCCCTGTCACTGTTTCTATTCCCCCTCCCACCTTTGTCTCTATTTCTTCTCCCCCTCCCAACACACAGAGGGGAAAATAGTTCTATGACGTGACACATGCTGGCTGCTTCATAATGCTTTTTATACCTTCCTGTTTTCCACCCCCATCTGCCCTCCTGTTATCCATCTCCACCCACCTTTGCGTTTCCCACCCCACCCGATTGCCAAAGCAAATAGTTCGCCCAAAGGTGAGAGCGATTGGCTTTGCCAATGCTTCTTTGTAGTGGAAAGGCTTTGACAAATTGCACCAAAGCTCTACAAAGCTACCAGTTTGCCACACTGCAAACCATTGAGGGATTTTGGCCAGATGCTAATTTGCACATTCAAGATTAGCTTCATAGTAGCCATGACCCAAATAAATTTGGGGTTTGCATCATTATAATGTTTGTCACTTCATACGTTTTTTAATTAAAAAAATAATTCTTTACTATCCAAAATTCTTTCGTTGTCGCCATAAGAAATATATATTTTTTAAATGAAAGCCGTTGTTGTCACAAACAAAGCAATTTTTTAAACATAAACCCATTATTTTTGAAGCATAATGGTCTAGATCACAGACACAACACCTTAACCCAACAAGCATTGGCATAGCCAATAGGTCTCGCCTTTGGGACCTTATAAGTGTTTAGCCATGCAACAGTTGATGTTGTTGCACCAAGGATATTGTGCTGCATAACTAAATACTTATAAGGTCCCAAAGGCGAGACCTATTGGCTATGCCAATGCTTGTTATGAATAGAGATCATTTTGCCCCCCTTCCATGTAGCGGGAATTGGCGCTCCTGAAGTTATCGCATTGGTCACCAAATTAACAAAGAGGACCCACGCCTATTTTTCATGCTTAGACAAGTCCCCTGGTAATTTATCTAAGCCAGGAGTTTTTCCTTGTTTGATAGTGCCAATCACCTGCGTTGTTTCTTCCAGGCTAAAGTAATTGTGTATCCCATAACATTCTCAGGGAATTGGGGTTCACAAAAAAACAAGTTAGTGTCTGAGTAAAGGTTGACAAAATGTTCAGTCCATGTCACAGGGTCCAAATAATGTTCTGTGAAAGCAACTCTGTTCTTCCGTTATCCACTATTCTCCAAAATGTAGTCATATCTTTGGACTTTGCTGCCTCAAGAAGGTCACTTCAATTCATCTCCTCCATCCTCCCAGTATTAGGAGTCATTGGGGATGCTGTCTATGTTGTAATTGAGCCCTCAGAGGAACTGAACTTTGTTTGGATGTAGAAGTTCTGTACTCTCATCTACACTTTTTAACGTGTACGTAAGACGATTAACCAAGTTTCTTAAAAACACCAAAATCTCATTCCACCTCTTGGCTGATGATACTCAGCTTTGCACAGTGCTTAATGTATTTTTTTATAAAGGTGCCGGGGTACAAAGTATTGGTTAGTAGAAGCCTGCAGCTGGCACTAATGATATAGGGTGGTGCCGAACACCAAGGCTGCATAGTCTTTATTTCTCCTCATGCCTCTTTCTTCCACCACCAGACTGCCCTTGCCTATTTATCTGAATCTGATTTTTGCAGGATTTTCATCCCTGCTTCCTCTCTTTGTCATTGTTTTTCCATCTTTCTCTTCCCCTCTCTTTCCCCCTTTTTAGGTCGAGCCTAGACAGCGCATGCGCTGTCGCAAGACCTGTAGTAAACAGAATATGGAGGGTAATTTCTCTTGCTGCTTGCCATTGGTTAACTCTGGCATTGCTCTTCTTATCTGGCTTATTGTTGGCTGGCGATCCGATACCTCACTTCCGTTCCGGAAGCAGCACTGACCAACTACAGTTTA
Organism: Calotriton arnoldi; assembly: GCA_963921515.1. NCBI lineage: Eukaryota > Metazoa > Chordata > Amphibia > Caudata > Salamandridae > Calotriton > Calotriton arnoldi. Next base: position 329,585 of record CAWUFW010005859.1, on the reverse strand, counting down.
GTTACGCTGCTGGCTGTTATCTTTTCATTTAGGGACTACTTGTTTTCTTTGCTGCTCGCATTCCGCTGGCACATCTGCCAGCTTCCTGCCCTCACCCGACGCCTTGCTCCACCGCTCTCTACCCGGGACTGATGCTTCGCCACTCCCCGCGCTACTCCCGGACAGCCGCCGCTGCCTCATAGCCCCACCAGCGTCGCAGCTGCTGGCCATGGCGTGCCGTGCTAACTAGACCCGCCATACTCCCAGCGCCGGCTCCGGCATCCTGGGCGCCACTAACCGACCATCTGACACTCAGAGCTCTCGCAGAAGCTGCACAAGCTGCATGCTTACTCAAGCACCAACATCGGCGCCGGAACTTTGGGCAAGAAGCTTACATGCCCTGCGAGCCGGAGCCCGAGTGCTACACACAGTACAGCAAACCCCTGGCCGAGCAGTAGCCGCGCCTGCCTGCCACCCCTGCAGTCCATGCATGGCGGGCTCAGCTTTGTTGACAGCTGTTTTGACCTTGTGTGGCGTAACGGATAGGGCGGCCGACTTTCACGCTAAGGAACCGGGTTCAAGTCTGGCGGGAGGCTCAAACATGCTGTAATTCTGGGACTGCAAATTCAGTTTATTAATGCACTTGTTCGTCCACTGGGAGCTGTGTATGTTGAGCCTCCCACCGAAACTCAAACCCGGTTCCCCAGCCTCAAAGAGGACTACTCCAACTGTTACGCCACATCCTTTAACTTTGTCCACACACTCCATACGAGTGCGTGCGTTTAAACTCTGTCTCCTCTTTTTTAGGTCTCGCCCTGAAAGCCAGCGCTTCAGCGCTGGCTCTGGGCGAGACATTTTGTAGTGGGCTTGCAGAAATGCGACCACAACTTTTGGCTGGCCTAGAGCATGCGAGTACGCGCACAGTAACGCGCGCATTCCTCGCATCGCTCCAGGCGCCATGTGGCTTTCACCTCACTTGCTCGAGGCGCCATCTGGCTTTCATCAAAGAATTCTACGGCTGAACAAGCAGGAGGGGCCGGACAAGGACACATTGGCTTTTTTTGTTTAATTTAAAGTTTATTCAATTCTACGGCTGAGCAAGCAGGATGTGCCGGACAAGGACACATTGGCTTTTTTGTTTAATTTAAAGTTTATTCAATTCTACGGCTGAGCAAGCAGGAGGGGCCGGACAAGGACACATTGGCTTTTTTGTTTAATTTAAAGTTTATTCAATTCTACGGCTGAGCAAGCAGGAGGGGCCAAACAAGGACACATTGGCTTTTTTTGTTTAATTTAAAGTTTATTCTTACTCATTCTTTGACTTTTTTTTTTTTAAAGTTCATTCTCTGTGAAGGCAACATTGGCTATTTTTTTTGGCATTTAGTTCTTCAGTCTCTCTTGATCCCCCCACTTTTTTACACACTTTCTCTGTCTTTCACTATTTCCACACTCTCTCATTCTCTCTCTTCACCACAGCATCTCACAGCACCACTCAGCACCACCACACCACCACTCAGCACCACCACAGCACCACTCAGCACCACCACAGCACCACTCAGCACCACCACACCACCACTCAGCACCACCACAGCATCACTCAGCACCACCACAGCATCACTCAGCAACACCACAGCATCAGTCAGCACCACCACAGCACCACCCCGCACCACAACAGCATCACTCAGCATCTACACAGCATCACTCAGCACCACCACAGCACCACCCCAGTGTTGTAGTGAGCCTCAGCAAGGCCTACCAGTGCTTAGGGGTTCTCCCTTCTCTGCACAGAGTCCTCAGACACTTAGGAAGAAGTTGGCACAGAAACTGGAAATAGAAAAGACAGAGTTTATTAAACCTCATGAGGTGGAGCTACATTCACACACATCACCCTTCAGTAATGCATGAAGTAGCACACTGAATGGAAGGATCCTGGTCCTTTTATACCCACACAGGGGCTCAAATGAAGGCGGTACTAACACAAATGCTGGTTTTAGGTACATATAAGGTCATATAGAGAATGCACAGTCGACAAGTGGGTGGAGCTAACAATTTCTACTTTTAGTAGACACATCCTGACATTTATAAACTCGGAACAGCTGCAAGCTCAACTGAGCATGTGCAAAGCAAGAGGAACTAAATATAACTTGTCTCTAGGCAGATTTCAAGAGCAGTTGACAGGAAGGTAGGACAGAGCACATGGCGAGCACATGGTAGCACATGGCAGCCAAAATGGCTGACAGAAATACAAAATGGATTCCACAAAGCGGACAATTTAGCCTCTAAATACAGGCTGTCTTCAGCTAATGCTTAACTTAAATGCTGCCAAATTACAACAGACGACCCTTTCAGCATTGGCTGAAGACATTCGTTTATCTGGGGTAATCTAGATATTCATCCCGTATATCTATTAACATTATTTCGGCCACCTCTTTATTCAACATTTGTTGGGCCTTTGTTTCAGCAATGTTCCCTCTGGCAGGTATACAAGCAGAAATGCAAATGGAGCAAAGCATTGGACCACATTGGATACATACACAGCATGTAAAAAATATTACAATTATTACACACAGGATAGTCAGTAGCTTCCAGCCCCAAGCAGAAACAAGAGTCCAAAACCATCCAGCAAAAGTCCAAGTTCCAGTCTCTGGATGAATTTCTGCAGCAATCTTATGCAATTTTGATATTGCGTCATATACTGAAGGTGAGTGATCTGGTATGAATACACAACAGCTGCTACCGATGATGCGACATGCACCACCTCGATCAGCCAAAATTACGTCTAGCACCATCCTATTCTGGAGTGCTACAATCCTTGCAATCTGTAGTTCCTCTGTAATGTTCCCAAGTGCCATAGCTGTCTGATTGGTAACAGCTTCCACGACACGAGTTAGTCGTCGGATTTTCCTGCTGTTTAATGCAGCACCCACAAAGAAAAATAAGCCCAAGTTGAAATCACCATATTGTTGTAGGGTAGTGTCGGTTTGGTCAACTTCATCCATACTTATTGTCCTCTTATTTCTGTTTTTGGAAATGTCATTGTACAGTTTAAAATCACGGTGATACAATGCAGGTGCCAGAAACACAGGGGGCAACAGAAAAGATACATAGCAGATTCCTGACCACCCAACAGGTAATTGATAATATCCGTTATTTCCACACACAAAATACGTGTTATGCGAGGCTGTGAAAGTGCTCTTATTGGCACCTTCAATGGTCAGGATTACAGTACACTCGCTCCTCCCCACTGGAATTCTTCCAACACTACAAATACACAAATCTGCTTTAGCTTTTGTCACAGAAATCACAAAGGTCCAATGTTCTTTATTATTCTCACATTTGTGAAAACATATGGTGTTGAAATATTGTCCGGTTGATACTCTTCCCATTCCCATTTACTCCCTTTGGCTTGTGGATAACCTTCTTTATTTTGATAACATACTTTATTAAGTTGAAAAATAATCCCACCTACTGAAGGCTTTCCATATGCAAACAAAAGCGCATACCAAGCTTGACAAGAACCATTGTGAGAAAATGGAAGAGGAATAAAAGGTGTTCCTCCTTTCTTTTGATGTGCAGGTATCATCCCACACACCCAACAGTTGGTAGTATTTGTAGCATTGTGAGTATGGTGCAACATCTGGATAAAAGTATTGTTCAGGTAAGATTGTCGATGCTTTTGCTCATGGTAAGGAAGAGTAAAGTAGTGGTGTTCCACGGGTACTGGCGTAGTGGCAACAAAAAGCTGTCGAACAGGAGCCACCTTCTCGATGTACCACGTAATTGCTGCCATAGCCACCATAGCAACAACAAACCCTACAGCACAAATGATTTGTTTTTTTCATTTTAGCAGCAGTAATGATTGATCTTTCTGAAAACTTGTTGAAAACAGTAGTTGGAGCTTTTCTCCCTGGGCAGCCGCTGATTTCTTCACCATGGGCCAAAGCGGGTGTCACTACACTAATACAGGGCTGATCCCCTCCCCTTGCCACAATGGCTCTCCGTTTCACTAACCCAGGGCGGTAGCTCAACCAGTCTTTTTCAAAACTGCAGATCCTTTCCTCGGTCTCAATTGATATCTGGATACTCCAGTGATCGTGTGGTCCGGGAAGACTTCCGCAGATTCGTCAGGTGAGATAGCTTGGCCTTTCTCCGTCTCCAGAATCTCTCGATGGTCGGTCAACACAGCAGGTTCCACCAAGGCAGGCGACACGCGTTTGCAGTGTGTGCTGTGGATCCAATTCTTTCTGTTTGTCACTCGAACTGCTGTCCTTGTCGCAAGGAGCACCTGCTCTGGTCCTCGCCACCTTGGCTCCAAGCTGTTCGATCTGTCGAAGACCTTGACCATTACATGGTCACCAGGACGGAGTTCGTGGGCCTCACCTGTAGATCTGTCAGGAAGAGCTTCTCGAACCTGTTGATGAATAGAAATCAAACTGTCAGTTAACTGTGCCAAATAATCATTCATCAGAACACAAGGAACATCATGTATGGGGCGTGGCTTAGGAATTCCCCAAATGTTCATTGGTCTTCCAAACACCACCTCATAGGGGGTAAGACCTGATCGTGAATGTGGCACCGATCTTATGGACAACAATGCCAAAGGTAGGGCATCTGGCCACTTTAGAGACGTGGAAGCCAGTATTTTCGCCAACTTTGATTTTAGAGTAGCGTTATACCTTTCCACCAATCCTGCTGATTGCGGGTGGAAAACTGTATGGAATTTCTGTTTGATCCCTAATCCTTTCAGGACATGCTCAACAACTTGCCCAATAAAATGAGGTCCATTGTCACTCCACAATAGTTTACAAACACCGTATCTAGGAAAAACTCCTTTAGAAGCACCTTTGCTGTGGTGAGAGCAGTATTATCCTTCGTAGGGTATGCCTCTATCCATTTGCTAAAGGCACATACCACCACTAGGACATATTTCAGATTATTGCAGCGTTCGAGTTGGATGTAATCCATCTGCAAAACTTCAAAAGGTGCGGTTGGTGTAGCAAACCCTCCTGTAGGAGTTCGTGTCCCTTTTCCAGGATTATACTGCCAACAGATCAAACAGGACTGTACTACCCTTTTGGCTGTGCTAGCAATTTCAGGATGCTCCCAAACTTGTGTAAGCAATGTAGTTATTGCTAGAGCTCCAACATGTGCCAGCCCATGTGCCATTTGAACCATAGGTTGTAAATAGGCCGCAGGCATTTTCCACTTATTCATTTCTTTGTTACGCCAACAACCCTCATCATCTAATATTCCTTCTTTAGACCATTGCTCAAGCTCTTCCACAGAAGCAGATCTCTGTATATCCAATACTTCCTCTCTAGCATCATGCCAACGCTCAGCTTGTGATTTCACTACGTACATGGGTGTAGTGCTTCGCTGCATCGCAGTCTCACGGGCTACGCGGTCTGCAAAGGCATTGCCTTGTCCTATTTTGTCAGTCACTTTCTTGTGTGCGCTACACTTCATAATAGCAACTTTCTTTGGGTATGTAAGTGCAGTCAAGAGATTATGCACTAACTCTCCGTGCATTATCTGCATCCCATGGGATGTAAGAAAGCCTCTTTCCTTCCAGAGTAGGCCAAAATCATGAACCACTCCAAAAGCATAGCGGCTATCCGTGTAAATGTTCACACACAAGTCAGTGCTAAGCTCACATGCTTGTGTCAAAGCTATTAGTTCAGCTGCTTGAGCCGACTTCTGAGGTATGCGAGCTGTTTCCACTACTGTCTCAAGCGTGGTAATTGCATAAGCAGCTGAAGTCGTGCCATCTGGTAACTTCAAACAGGACCCATCAACCCACAGTTCCCCATCTACATCTGGAAGGGGCGTATCTTGCAAATCGATGCAACCCTTTGTCTGTTCCTCAGTAAGGAATATACAATCGTGATGCACCTTTGACTGAGACTGAGTCGCAGGATATGGCAACAAAGTGGCGGGGTTCAGTGTCGCACATCTCTTCAAGGTAATATGAGGTGCTAGCAGTGTCAATTCGTATCCTGTCAAACGAGCACTAGTTAAGTGCTGAGTCTTAGTCTGATTCAAAAGGGCATCTACTGCATGGGGTACTAGCACCAACAGTTTGTGTGACAAAACTATCCCTTCACTCTGACGTATGGACACAGCCGTCGCTGCAACTGAACGGAAGCACCCAGGTAATGCACGAGCAACAGGGTCAAGAACTGCAGAAAGGTATGCGCAAGGACGCTGTTTGTCCCCGTGTGTCTGTACTAAAACTGACAATGCACATCCTTCTTTCTCATGTACATAGAGTGTAAAAGCCTTCGTGTAATCTGGTGTGCCTAACACTGGTGCAGAGCAAAGAGCTTGTCTCAACTGACAAAAAGCATTTTGACATTCATCTGTCCATGGAAGGGGGATCGGAGTGTTTTTAGTCAAAAGTGCTAGCAAGGGCTTAACAATGTGTGAAAAACCCAATATCCATTGCCTGCAAAACGAAGTCAGACCAATGAATGCACGGACATCTTTCTGCGTGGAAGGTACTGGGGTGTCTAAAATTGCTTGAATGCGATCTGGTGTCAGTGCACGGCCCTCCTTAGACAGAAGGTGTCCTAAATAGGTCACCTTCGGTCTACAATATTGCAATTTCTTTCGTGATACTTTATGGTGGTGTGTAGCAAGAAAAGAAAGCAAAGACAAAGTGCATTTCTCACACTGCTCAGGTGTATCGGCTGCCAACAAGATGTCATCGACATATTGTATGAGAGCCACTCCTTTAGACAAGGTAAAGGAATCAAGCTGTCTCTTCAATGCTTGACTGTAAATACTAGGACTCTCAGTATAGCCTTGAGGAACTCTACAAAATCTGTATGATCTATTATTCAAAGTGAAACCGAACAAATATCGGCTATCAGGATGAATAGGAATCGAGAAGAAAGCGTTCTTCAGATCAATTACAGAAAATGTAGTTGCTGTTGGAGGGACCAGGGTAAGCAATGTCGTTATGTCAGAGACTACAGGGTACTGTGGTACTACAATCTTGTTGACTTCTCTCAAATCGATAATAAATCTATAAATCCTAGTGTCAGTATCTTTTTTCAAAATGGGAAGAATCGGACTATTGCAAATATTGTAAGGAACTTCTTCCACAACCCCCACCTTAATTAAATCATGTACAATACGTGTGAGTGCTTCTTCTCCTTCTCGAGAAATTTTATACTGAGGCAGTCTTGGCAATAAAGCGCCCTCCTTGACACTAATATGTACTGGTAGAATAACCATTTGCCCTACATCAGTGTCCGAAGTAGCCCACAAAGTACTAGGGAGTGAGGCTAGTGCAATGTCCTCTTTAACAGTACAAGATCTCTCAATCATAGGGTAGTTGTCATTCAAAATAACCCGTACTCCTTCCGGAGAACACCGTATCGTAGCCCTAAAATATTTAAGCATATCAAGACCCACAATATTGTCTGGTGTGTTTGGAGAAAGCAAAACGGACATGGAGCAGTAAACTTATCAATATCAAATGCAAGTGGTTGTGACAATGGGCTAAGGAAGGTGTTCCATCGAAACCTATCGATGTAATGGTTAAGCCAGACAGGGGAGCCCTTGGAACCAATTGTTTAGACAAGGCGCTACGAGTAGCTCCTGTATCAACCAGAAACTGATCAGTAGAACCCAAAACATGTGCTGTAACATAGGGACCCCTCTGATCTACTGGAACTTCAACTGATTCCTTACCCCATCCTAGGCAATCCTATGCATAAGCAGAATCTTGAAAATCAGAGGGCACATAGTCAGACATTTGATATTGGTTCCTTCTATCAAAAGTGTTAAACCCATTCTGCCCACGTGTATTAGCATCAAACCGAGCACGATCATTCGCGCTTCCTCTAGGCCCTTGATATCCTGAACGATTTCTCATTTGTCCCCGACCACGTAGATTCTGCTGAGCACGCAGCACTGGACAATCAGAAAGCCAATGTCCAAATTTTTTGCAGTACGCACACTGATCAACAGACAAATTCGAACGGGCAGAGGAAGGAAAGGACGAACCATAAGATCCACGTCCACCTCTATCATTATCTCTAGAAGGCGGACCATAAGCTTGAGCCAACATAACCTTTGTTTTCAACTCTTTAGACTTTTTGTCCTCATTACCTTTGGCTTCTAATTCTTGCCGCTCATAATACTGGGCCATAGTTAAAAGAGAAACCGGAGAAGATGTAGTCCATGAACTCTCACTGGCCTTTAAGCGACTAGCTATTCCTGGCAAAAGGTTTGCGACATATTTATCGACAAACAGATGCCTACCTGTGTCATCTGTCAATGACTGGCCACTAAAATCGTGAAATGCTTCTTCAAAACGTGTGAAGAAGTCGGAAACTGATTCATCTACCTTTTGCTTGCAAGACGCTAGCACTGTCCAATCTATCTTCTTAGGGGAATGATCGTCTTTAACTTAACTAATATAGCTGCCGGAAGATTTAAAATTAACTGACACGGTTTCTGTGCAGGTTCTCTATCTTCATCTAACCGCTCTAAATCTTTCCACAATGCTCCAAATGTCGCATTATCATCTATTCTACGCACAGTTCTCCACATATCAGGCGGTAATATTAATCCAAAAAACAAATCAATATCAGACAGAGTCATAGTACAAGAGCTGATTGCACCCTCAACTTCCTCATAAAAGGCTGCTGGATTCTTTCGCGGGTCAGGCAATGCATTTTTAAGGGCCATAACATCTGCTCTATTCCAAGGAGTGTAAACCCAATTATAAATAAAGTACCCTTTCGCATTAAGAGAAGTCTTATCATCCTCTGTACCCGTTCCTTTAGGAGGAACATATAAAGGCGTGGCTTCCCGCATGGGTTTCACATGAATTACAACATTCTTATCTGTTTCAGGAGTAGGAGTTCGTGCCATGCTGATCTGAGATGCTAGTGCAGCTGTTTCTGCTGCCTTTTTCTCCTCTCGCAAACGGGCTGCTTCAACACGCAGTTTAACCAAGCGTCTGATCGTGTCAGCCACCTGGGAGAAGACAAAAAGACCGTCACGTAATTGTTTACAATCAGTTGCTACATCATCGGGCTCCATTTCTACCGAATACTTCCTAAATTGTTCAATAACCTCTGCAGCAAATGTATCGGTAAAATATATTTGCTCCCTTTCCTGCCATCCTTTTATACTATCTAAAAGTTCAGAGGCAGTGGTAGTACTACGAACGGCTTTACGCGCAGTAGATCTAATGTCAGATGCACGCTCAGCAGATAGCATGGAGCGAGTTTCTCGAGCTTTGTCCTGGTCTGAAAAAGAGTCCTCATCTGACTCATGAGGAGCGGAAGAAAAAATATACGGAGGTGGAGAACGATCTAATAACAAGAAATCATCTTGTGGTTTATTAAGGATAGGATAAAGGGGCTGCCTAACAGCGTATTGGCCAGTTACCTGTAAATGGCGTTCCCTATCTTCCCTCTCTTTAATTTCTTTCATCTCCTTGTTTTTTAACTCTAATGCTTTCGCATAAATGGTCTTTCGCTGTTCTTTGTCAATCAAGGCTTGCTCACGCTTCATTCGCTCACGCACTTCTTTCTCCCACATTCGCACACAATCAAACATATCTTGCCTAGTCTTGTGTTTAAACATACATTGTTCCACATACTGAATCTTTCGCAAATCAAATGACCCATATATAGGCCAACGCAACTCAGGGTCTTTACTAGTATATTTATTCCATAACGTGCAGTACATTATAATAGAAATACCATACTTAATATACATATCCCTATTAGGCGTCCCCTCCGGGAGGCTGGTTGTGCTTCGTCAAGTCTCAAATTGGTACCACTACAAAAGCAACACATCCTACGAATTGTGCTGAAAACAGGCATGCCAAAAAATAGTGCAAAATATGCAGTATTATAATCAAAGTAGCGCTTAAGGTACACTTCGTACGTTGCGCTGTTCAAACAATTTTAAACAGAGAAAATTCTCCTCATTACCTGCCTATATGTATTGCAATACATATATAATTACAAAACAGATTCCAAAATTGGCCAATCATACAAACAAAGCCACAGTAAGTGTTACTAAAACTACCTTACCAATCAAAGGCATCAAACCAACAGCAAGTGCCGCAAAACGGCTCTTACCAATCAAATGGTGTCCAGGTTCCAACTGCCAAGTTCTCAAATCGACCAAATGGTCACTGCACGGCGAATCAACAGAAGAGATCTCAGTCAAGGACCGGCGCCGCCGGGATGGTCAGATCAGAAAGAAAGGAAAAACACCGTGGGTGCCAAGACTCAGGTCTCCTCAGGCAGCGATCGCGTCCAAAAGCGAGATTCCAATCCTTCGTCGCGACCAGTCCTTCGGGCATCCGAGTCGCTGATGAGTCCCACGTTGGAAGCGCAAATTTGTTGTAGTGAGCCTCAGCAAGGCCTACCAGTGCTTAGGGGTTCTCCCTTCTCTGCACAGAGTCCTCAGACACTTAGGAAGAAGTTGGCACAGAAACTGGAAATAGAAAAGACAGAGTTTATTAAACCTCATGAGGTGGAGCTACATTCACACACATCACCCTTCAGTAATGCATGAAGTAGCACACTGAATGGAAGGATCCTGGTCCTTTTATACCCACACAGGGGCTCAAATGAAGGCGGTACTAACACAAATGCTGGTTTTAGGTACATATAAGGTCATACAGAGAATGCACAGTCGACAAGTGGGTGGAGCTAACAGTTTCTACTTTTAGTAGACACATCCTGACATTTATAAACTCGGAACAGCTGCAAGCTCAACTGAGCATGTGCAAAGCAAGAGGAACTAAATATAACTTGTCTCTAGGCAGATTTCAAGAGCAGTTGACAGGAAGGTAGGACAGAGCACATGGCAAGCACATGGTAGCACATGGCAGCCAAAATGGCTGACAGAAATACAAAATGGATTCCACAAAGCGGACAATTTAGCCTCTAAATACAGGTTGTCTTCAGCTAATGCTTAACTTAAATGCTGCCAAATTACAACACCAGCATCACTCAGCACCAGCACAGCACCACCACAACACCACTCAGCACCACCACACCACCACTCAGCACCACCACAGCATCACTCAGCATCTCCACAGCAGCACTTAGCACCACCACAGTACCACCACAGCATCACTCAGCACCACTCAGCACCACCACAGCATTACTCAGCACCACCACACCACCACTCAGCACCACCACAGCACAACAACAGCATCACTCAGCACCACCACAGCATCACTCGGCACCACCACAGTGTCACTCAACACCACCACTGCATCACTCAGCACCACCACAGCACCACCCCAGCATCACTCAGCACAGTACCACCATAGCATCACTCAGCACCACCACAGCATCACTCTGCACCACCACAGCATCACTCAGCACCACCACAGCACCACTCAGCACCACCATAGCAACACCCCAGCACCACCACAGCATCACTCAGCACCACCACAGCACCACCCCAGCATCACTCAGCACCAACACAGCACCACCCCAGCATCACTCAGCACCAACACAGCAGCACCACAGCATCACTCAGCACCACCACAGCACCACTCAGCACCACCACAGCACCACTCAGCAGCACCACAGCACCACCACAGCAACACCTCAGCACCACCCCAGCATCACTCAGCACCACCACAGCACCACCCCAGCATCACTCAGCACTAACACAGTACCACAACAGCATCACTCAGCACCACCACAGCATCACTCAGCACCACAACAGCACCACCCCAGGATCACTCAGCACCAACACAGCACCACCACAGCATCACTCAGCAACACAACAGCATCACTCAGCACCACCACAGCACCACCACAGCATCACTCAGCACCATCACAGCATCAGTAAGCACAACAACAGCATCACTAAGCACCACCACAACACCACTCAGCACCACCACAGCATCACTCAGCACCAACACAGCACCACCACAGCATCACTCAGCAACACCACAGCATCAGTCAGCACCACCACAGCACCACTCCGCACCACCACAGCATCACTCAGCATCAACACAGCATCACTCAGCACCACCACAGCACCACCCCAGCATCACTCAGCACCAACACAGCACCACCACAGCATCACTCAGCAATACAACAGCATCAGTCAGCACCACCACAGCACCACTCCGCACCACCACAGCATCACTCAGCATCTCCACAGCACCACTCAGCACCACCACACCACCACTCAGCACCACACAGCATCACTCAGCAACACCACAGCATCGGTCAGCACCACCACAGCACCACTCCACACCACCACAGCATCACTCAGCATCTCCACAGCATCACTCAGCACCACCATAGTGCCACCACATCATCACTCAGCACCAGCACAGCACCACCACAGCACCACTCAGCACCACCACATCAACACCCCAGCACCACTCAGCACCACCACAGCACCATCCCAGCATCACTCAGCACCAACACAGTACCACCACAGCATCACTCAGCACCACCACAGCACCACTCAGCACCACCACAGCATCACTCAGCACCAACACAGCACCACCACAGCATCACTCAGCAACACCACAGCATCACTCAGCACCACCACAGCATCACTCAGCACCACCACAACATCACTGAGCATCACTCAGCACCACCACACCACCACTCAGCACCACCACACCACCACTCTGCACCACCACAGCACCACTCAGCACCACCACAGCAACACTCAGCACCACCACAGCATCACTCAGCACCACCACACCACCACTCACCACCACCACAGCACCACTCAGCACCACCACAGCAACACTCAGCACCACCACAGCACCACCACAGCATCACTCAGCACCACCACAGCATCACTCAGCACCACCACACCATCACTCAGCACCACCACAGTATCACTCAGCACCACCACAGCACCACCACAGCATCACTCAGCACCACCAGAGCACCACCACAGCATCACTCAGCACCACCACAGCATCACTCAGCACCACCACAGCATCACTCAGCACCACCACACCACCACTCAGCATCACCACACCACCACCACAGCATCACTCAGCACCACCACCACAGCATCACTCAGCACCACCACAGCATCACTCAGCACCACCACACCACCACTCAGCACCACCACACCACCACTCAGCACTCAGCACCACCAAAGCATCACTCAGCACCACCGCAGCATCACTCAGCACCACCACAGCACCACTCAGCACCACCACAGCATCACTCAGCACCACCACAGCATCACTCAGCACAACCACAACAGTATCACTCAGCATCGCCTTTGCACTAGTACACCACCACATCATCATCACTCAGTAAGACCTAAGTATCATTCTGCATCACCTCAGCATCGTCTCAGCACCAGTCACCACCACCACCACCACCACCATTACCACTACCACCTCAACATCACTCAACACCACCTCAGCCTGCTCTCGGAATCTGCCATCTGTTGATTCTCCCCTAGCGTCTGGCTGCTGCTAGTGTTATAATACAGGTACTAGTTCACAACCTTCAACCTCCAATTGTTTATGCCCCCTCAAAAAAAAACTTTAACAAACAACCATTGGAATAGGCAAAAACATTTTTTATTGTACATACATTTTTTAATATGGTCGTTCTGTTGGACATAATGCCTTTTTGGTCAGATATAAGGTAACAAAAATGCTTCTGGCACTTTTTTATTACAACTTTTCAGCATGCTGCACAGCAGCCACACTTCTCTACAGCACAGCTTAAACACATTGGCAAAGTCAATAGCTCTGCCTAAACACTTATAATGCCCCAAAGGCGAGACCTATTGGCTATGCCAATGCTTGTTTATGTTTTATTTTGCACTTTAATATAGCGCGAACTCGACCTGAAGGTTTCGGAGTGCTTTACATGAGGAGCCAGTTGCATTACAGATGGGCACATTCATTTTTAGGTACGGAGAAAATAAGTGATTTGCCCTGAATCAAAGGATGTTGTCCCGCCAAGACTCGAAACCGGTTTGAAGAATAGTGTTTGTGTGTGTGCCGGGGGCGGGAGGAAGGGGCTCCCGCATTGTTTATTTTGTAAGCAGAAGCTGCTTCAGTCATGGCCAAAATACCATCTTTTGCAAAAACATTTTTGCGCTCTACAGTTTGTTTGCCCCTAGCTTGAATTTAGCGCAAATGTAAATTGGTTGATGGCTGCGCAAACTCGCTCGTAGTGGCAATTACTACTTGCGTCTTCACTTCAAAACATCATGACGTCCCTCTAATCAAGGTTGTTTTATAAATATCCACTTTCTTATGCTTTGACACGGAACATGTTAACCTTGTTCTGGTAACATGTTGCTGTTTGAAAACCTGCTGTGAAAATGCAATTACTAGGTTTTTTCTCCAAGCGTGTCTTCACATACTGGTAAATATAAAATGCCATGCATGCTGTAAATTGAACCCGCAACCCCTAAGGAGGTCTCCCTCAGAATGGCGGCGTGAACGGGTCTTTCTAACACCAACCAGGAACATCATGGCGAGTAGCTATCGATTTTCACAACAGCAAGACTCTGAGGGCTCCCAAGGGGCGGGATCACACACACCTTAACATTTCAGTTAATTACCGTGACACTGGGAAAACATTCAAGTCTAGAAAGATAGCTATGGCAAATCACAGCGGACTCACTATAGCTTGAAGAATGCAAGCACTGACAAAGCCAATAGTTTTCACTTTAGTATGCTTGTATTGTGAGGGGCTAGCATGCCACCATTTTAGAAAGGAAACTCCTGCTGTCTCTGATAACTCATGCACTATTGCAGGAAAATGACGACATTTAGAGGCTCTTGCTGCTCAGGTTGGAAGAAGCTGGACACTGAGCTAAATAGAATGCTAACATTATTAGCAGCTGTTTTATTTATTTTCGGCATATATTGCTTTTAAAAGCAAGCATCTGGAGATTTAGTTATGCACGTACGTTTTTGTCCTTATTTAAAGATCCCCAAATAATTAGTTGTTTGTATTAACATGCCCTGCAACATTCCAGCCCCATTCCGAGTAAAGGCAGCAATGTAACAATTGCCTTTTGTAGTGTCTGAAATAATTACCACACAAAATATAGGCTTAAGAGCTTACCTAAAACTTATTGATGTAACTAGCCAATTATGTTGAGAACACATTCTTAAAAAGAATTGCCATTTTTCTTTAATTTTTCTCTGGTTTGCATAAGCGCTGTAGCACATTCATTCATTCATAATGAGTGAGGGATACCAATAATGCAGATTGGATTTGTCTTAGTGGGTTACATCAGAGAAGCGTTCACATTTGGTCTTCGAGGATCCCCAGCTGCAGACTGGCAATCTTAAACTGAAAGACCTCTTCCCCTCCCCGCTCAGCCCTCACTCCCAGCGCCCGAAACAGCTGCTTTCAGCTCAGCAGCAGTAGGCGCTGCTCCAGTTAGTACAATGGTATAGCATTGTCATGAGAGAATGCCTTTTGTTGTCTCGGACTGTGTTACAATGACAACAAGCATTTGCAATGCAATAGGTCTCGCATTTGCAAGAGTTTAAGCTATTAGTATTGTAATTGACAATGCCTTTTATTTATGTTTTAAAACCCAAAACATAAATAAAAGGCATTGTCCTTTACAATGCTAATAGCTTGAACTCGCGTGAATGGGAGACCTATTGCATTGCAAATGCTTGTTTGTTTTTCTCTCCCTCTTGCCCTGGGTAAAAGTCTGATGAGGAAAAAAAAAGTGCTGGCCCCCAAAACTGAGTGCTGTGAGCCTCACCAGCAACCACCAGCTCAAATTAAGCACTGGCTCAAACCTGGATGACATACCACCACTTTAAATTAAACCCTATCAAAAGAGACATCCTTATCATCTTGCTCCCAAACTGCTACATATCGATTCAACAATGGCTCATCAATGTGTCCTCTATCGACCACAACCTAGAGATTGTACACTGAGCAAAACCACTTAGCTTTTTACCAGACAGAACATTTGACCTCCAGGCATACAAAAATACTCTTGCTAAAGGAGCACAATACCAATTGAAACTTCCAACATGATTTCTTTAAGCGGTTTTTCTATTTGCATATCATCATACATGCATTTTTCCAAAAATTGCAGTGAGATCATTGTTTCCAATCTTTCTCATGACATAAATAAAGTTGTACACAGATCATCGTGAGTTCCATGCTGGGTTTCATCCTATAACATGCAACAACAGTCGTTTTGTCGTGTAGTTCCTATAGTACCCATGCAGGACCTGCATGTTTGTGTAGCATAAGCTGTGGGCTTGGTGGCAGACTGACTCTGTGCACCCTCACCGCGTATGTTAGATTGTTTTGCATTAGCTAGCTCACAGTGCCACTAAAATCTCCTCTTATCGGGGAGAGATTAGTTTCTGGCAACCTTAGATCATGACAACCCAAATTCCTCAGAATCGTGGAAACAATATACTACTTTTCGCTCAGTCACTCATGCTTACTTATTCGGTTTGTCTCAGAGAGTTACACAGAATAAACAGTCTGGGCGTTTCAATAAGTATTTATTGAACAGTTGTTATTCTAATGTAAAATATATGTGCTGCGGCAACCAGCAGACAATAGCAGAGATATATTATCAGCAGTACAATAAAAGCAAAGGGAAAGAACAGTTCTACCATATTGCAATAATCATGGATACATACATGAATATAAAAAGCATTATGAAAAGTGCGCATACACCTACGATGCCTAACTAGATGTACCTGAGTGTACCTAGCATATGTGTAGGTCTAAAAGCCTAAGAGCCAAGAATCCTTCTAGAATTTAGTCGAACCCCCATACCTGAATAGAGAGAGTGTGGGACTCCGTCCTGGTCTCGAGTTGAACACCCCGCAAGGGCTGTGTCAGACCAAGGTCAGCTGGAGCGACTGCATGCAGGAGCCTCAGCGTCTCTGGTCAGTGTGTCAGCATGGAAGTCTCGGTTCCCTGTGTCTTACCGGGGCAAGATGTGGTGTATTTATACCCTAAAGAGTCTCGGTCCTCAGTATGGATTGTATTGGTTTGTCGTTAGACTTGAGGAAGACGTCAGGGGTGAACTTTGTACATACATATTATGCAGGTGGTGTATTCCTAGAGAGCCATGCATAATTGATGAGTACAGTGTGGGCCTGTGTTTGGGAAAAACCCTTCTGTATTCAAAACCACAGGATAGATAACGTTCAGCCCTCAGAGCACGTTGTGTACTAGTGAGGACCATTGTAGGTGAAAGATCATGCCTATATAAGGAATCATGACTATAATAGGACATGTACAGTTATGACCGTAATAGGGCATATGCAGCTTTGACCATAATAGGGCAAGTACGAATATGACCGTATTAGGGCAAATATGAATACGTCCATTTTAGGGCATGTATGAACGGGTCTACATTAGGGCCTCCATACGGGGCATAACACCCACTCCTCTTCCGAACAGGATGACAATGACCATACTTAAAATCTGGACAATTTAAAAACATTTTAAAAGCAAGTAAAAACATGGTTTTAAAATTGTTAAAAAAAAAAAAACTTCAAAAAATGTTACAATTCAGCTATTTCCAATTGCCACTAAAAAAGAAATGTCTATTTTGTTTCTCTATATAAGGTGCTTCACTCAAAGCGGAAGAAGGCCATGCTTTTCTCAAGCGAAAGTGTCAATTTAGGAAATGTTCCAATTTTGCTTGTTTGTTTTGAAACGAGTGAAGAAACCGAATTCTTTCCCAGGACACGATGAGCCAATTCAAGATTAAGCGTCCTAGCTGGGAAGCACAATATTATCGGTGTTAGCTGCTGCAGACGACAATTCCAATGCCTCACAGAGAACGTCAGTCGCACATAGATGAAATGTAGTTCTGCCAACAGTCGGTGCTGCGGCAGCTTGTGCGGCAGTTGTGACCTGGGTACCTGTGGAGGAGTCACCTAACCCAGCAGGAGCAAACGGCACCTGTGGATTCTCCAGGAATGCATTCATCAGAATCGGAAGACGCTGGGGACAAGGCAGAGCATGGGCCTTTATGGGGTCCAGCATTGCATCCGTGTCCGGAGGCGCATCTGATGGAAATGTTAGCCAAAGATCCAACGTGCATTCTTCTCCGCAAAACAGGCATCGAAGAACAGGTAAGATGCAGTCTACCCAGACTGGTCGAAAGGATAGAAACCAGGAGGCATTGAGTTCTCGCAGGCAAGAAATGCCCAGAAGTTGTACCATGCATTCACGGTATTTCTGCTCCTGGTGCATGTTCGCCATTCCCTCGGGAATTGGGCTGTCCATTGCGTAGCAGCAGTATTATGAATAGGACCCCTGCAACCAGCAATAGGATAAGCGGGAATCCTCCAAATACGCTTCCCAATACGGAGTGTATACAATTTGGGATTACTCCGAGGACTGTCTGAAAGGTGCTTAACAGTCCTGACCCTATGGTCTTAAATAGGTGTACAATACCGCTCGTATCAGACATATTGAAGATACGTCCCACCATTTCTACGAAATGAAACGGGCAGTTTGTACGTATAAGCGCCTGTATCTCAGTGGAGGTCCTTGCAACTTGAAGTTCATAGGTTTCTCGAGCGGAGGTTAAGGGCACGGGTTGCTGTAAAAGCATGGCTTGCAGTCTGCTCAGAGTATCAAATTGTATGAAAGAAACGTTCAGCGAAGGCCATAACGGCACCTCCCTGACTGTGTTCAGTGGTGGAAACAATACTTGCACACAGCAAGTAACCCTGGAGTTAACAGTGACCAGATAGGCGACGCCCGGAAGCATCCCACAGCAACCTTGATCATTTAACAGTAAGTAACTCCCATTCGAGAGCTGCTGGAAAACCGGCGTGATCTTGGCCGCTGGGGTCCCAGTCATGTGACACGATAGGTTCGCTACTGAACCGTTACAGGCTCCGTGTAGTGAAATATCCTGACACATGAGAGAACTGCTTAAAGCGTTCTTGCAGCTTGTACCACTCAGATACACTTCTCGATCCCCATTCCGGCATCAATATCTATATGGTAACTCCCAAGTTTCCTTAATGTAACCCTTACCCATATTTTCATATTTGCCTGCCTGCCTGCCTTTGCTCAAGGCAATATTGAAACTGAAACGTAGTGACCGGCAGAGTTATTTGGCTATGAATTAGCCATTCTGTTGATGGTGATTCGGCTACAGTGAATGGTAACCTTTCCAGTTTCTCAATATGCAGCATTGTATATTTGGCTCCCCTTTGTGCCATTTCTGTCTGTTTATCAGTTAGATTGTATTCTGAAAACAGAGACATGGTGTTTATAAAACGCCAGGGCACATAGCCTGCAGTCAAAGATTGTAGCGTCCAGCTTAGCATCATAATAGAACGTAGCTGAAATTGCCCGTGTTGTAACAAGGCTGGATCTTGTTCTAATATGTCGATTGCCGAAGACACAATGTTGCCTAAGGAGTAAATCCTGGAGGTCAAAGTTGTTAACCGATTATCCATTACAGCTAATGCCTTTTCTAAGTTAATACGGTCTATTTCCCGTATTCTTTCTGCAGCCTCTTGTTGGGATATTTTCCAGTTTTAATTATAATAGGCATAAAGGCCAGCATATATGAAACGTTTCTGACGTGTTTTCCTTGGACCTAGTAGGAAATCCCTAAGGTCTACATCAGGTGTGAGTAAGGTCAAGTGATGTTTTACTTCTGTGAGTGTTGAGGTCTCTAGCCAATCAAGGCACAACTTCCCAACACTATAGGATGTCACTACCCCTGGGTGTTGTCTTTGTACATAGCATGTATCTGGCCTATGGATACTAAACCCTTCGGTTGTATTCATAAATCTCTGTTGACAGGTGTTTGTGTCAATGGGCCAAATCAGCCATTTCGTCCAATCAGGATCTGATCTGTTGTACTGGAGAATGTCATCTAATCCTACCCCTTGTGTATTTGAATTCTGCCCCCCACCCATCTGTGATGGTGTAGGAAACCCGGGTGAGTTCAGTTCCTTGTTCTTGGCTAGTCCAAGACAGGATGTCTGTTGCACAGTTTCATTCAGAAATATGATCTGCTGTGGAATGAGGCATTCTCTAAAAAGCGCTTCTGTTCCCTGGACTTGCCAGTCCCTAGAACCCCAGATTGATTTTAAATCTATAGTGTCCTTCCATAGGTCGAAACCCTGTGTAGACAATCTGAGCTATAAAGGAAGCAGAGTAAATATGTTTGGTGTTTGTTAACATAATTTTCTGAGATGAAATTTTCGCTACTTTATAATAAAATGACTTCGGGTCGGATGTGTTAAACCCTGAGAAGTATGTGAATTCCTGTGCAATGCCTGTGAACTACCTTTCGGTGGTGTTGGGCAGTGTTCCCACTGGTGATACTCAAATACATTTCTAGGTGTTATAGATTTGTGCAAGAAATGATGACCATATTGCTGGTAACAGTACAATGTATCATAATCTGAAGTACCTTCTAACATTTCATTGTTCGGAAATGCGGCAGTTTTTTCTAAATCAGACATCATAGCATTTACAGTTTGTGTCCCAATCATCAGAAAATGTACTGGAGGTAATGATATCACTTAAAGAAATTTTAAATACATGTTTTAGCTTTAAAAGTTCAGTCGGACCGAATACATCATAATCAATCTTGTCCCATACTATACCGTCCGGAATAGGAACTGCTGTAATGTTCACTGAAGACAAGTCTCTTGGTTCACGATGTGAGGACTGGTGTGGTTTTAAAATCAAATTGACTCTTTGGGCTGTAGAGCTCTGCTGGAGGTATCGTCCATTAATAAGGATACTAAAAGTTATTATTAAGCCTACCCAGAAAATAAAAAATAAAATCCCAGTGATATACCATAGTTCAATCCAAGGTGACACCAGGTAAGTCTTTCTAAAAAAAGTTCAAAAAGTCAGTGAGTTTCTGTTTGAGTGATTTTTTGGCTGGCGTCGTTTCCGGCTCGCTTGGATCCAGTGAAAATGTATCAAAGTTCATGAAATAGCCAGAAGCAGTTCGTTCTGTATGCGTTGTTCGTAGCGCTAGGACGCCTGAGGGTAACTATCGCGCTCAATAAATGGTCTTTTCATTTCATTTCATTCATTCATTTCATTTCAATTGTTGGAATTGCATCGGGATTTGTTGAAATTGGATTTTGCTCTTGATGAGGCATGTTGACGTAGATGTCTGTAGTCGGTCTTATTGCAACTTGGTTGTTAAGTTGATTTTCATTTTGAAGATGAATTTCTTGTTGAAGTAGAACGAGTTCCATAGCATTGTTGCTTAGTCCTTCATTCTGTACAGGTGGCTCTTCAAACGTGATGAGTCTTTCTGTTTGGACTTCTTGGATTGTAGCGAGAGGAGGGCGTCTGCTACTGTGGAGTCCACGAGGCCTACTGTTTAGTATCGGCTACATAGTGTGGTTTGATTAAGTCGATTGAGACAAATCTTTTCTCCTTTTTCCCGGCAAGAGGTGGCAGAAGTACAGTTCTTGTGCCTTGGATTGCTAGGACCGGTACAGGCTTTCTGTAGGATGGCCCAAATTCTTTCTTGTCAGCAATCTTCTCTCTGACAAGATCCCCGACTTTTGGGATCCAGACAGGTCTTGCTGTTACTGCCTTGACTTCCTCAGTAGCAGTCTGTTTTTGGAGCATGTTACTTTGTTGTGTTCTGGATTCATTTAGATCCTGTAAAACAGCCAAACGATCATGGATATCAAATGGTTTTTTATCCGCCACTGTGCCTTCACAATCAAGATCAGGTACCCACATTCTTGTCCCAAATAGGACCTCGTAAGGAGTGACACCCCCTAGAGAGCTTCTTGGCTGGTTATTGAATGCTCGCTGTACGCCATAAAGGTGATCGACCCATCTACCGCCCTTGCCTAATACCCTAGCTGTGATTGCTTTAAGTCCCAGTTTTTCCTCTCCACAACAGAATTTCCCTCGGGATGGTACGGAGAGGAGTACCGCAATGCTACGCCCATTCCTTCCATGGCCTCTTTGTAAGCCCGAGAGCTAAACGCCGGACCACGGTCAGAATGTAACGTGGAAACTGCGTATGTGCCGATAAAGACTCGCAAATCTTTTATAACAGTTCGAGCGTCAGCCGAGCGCTGAGGCCAAACTTTGAGGAAACTTGAGCTGGACGTATACGAACGAACAACCTAATGCTGTCTAACAATGGTATCTGTACTGGACGTGTTGCGGTGGACCCTTCCATCTGCTTGCAGATGTCGCAGTTCCAGACATAGGGGTCCATTACGATGACTGGCGGATGCACCTCCGCGATGCTGGCGGTGGGAGAAAACGCTGTTTTCCGCCCGGAGCAGCGGTGCACCCGCACGCCATATTACAATGGCCAAACCCAGCTCATTGTCCATCCGCCGCGGTGCGACGTGGACTGCCATCAAAACGTGCCCGCCACCGCGGCGGAGACAACCAATTGAGAGCCCCCGCCGTGCAGAATGACGTGCCTCCCGCTGTACAAATTAGGATGCGCAAAACAGCCAGGCACACCACAGCGGAGAAACCGGCCAATCTGAGCATACGGAAGCACCACAGCGGAGCGCAAATTCGAATCCCGGAGCCAACCGCCATGGACCCGGCACTACACGTCTTCCCGGCGCTGTACATGATACACCTCCAGCAAGCCATGGACCGTGGCGGACGCCGCCGCAGGTACGCCACCACACAACTCCGCACACAAACACAACCCACAACTCCATGGCTGATGTAAGGTCCCTGCCCCCACCAGACACCCTGGTGGGGACAGGAACACAACCACAGGTGTAGCCACACATGTCCTACCTGCCACTAGTCCACCCCTCCACACCCAGGCCACCATGTCCGCGATTCTGAAATAATGTCCAGTTCACGTGACCGCAGAGGTGAATCCGTGTTAAAAAAAGCACACAGTGTAGTAGGCTGGGCCAGCGCAAGGCATGGGCAGTGCACAAAGTACACAGGGTAACACCTCCACACTCCACACACTAGGCTCACCCATACCATGAAGGGACATGCCACGTGATCTTCCTGTGCTCCCACATGCCCAAAAGCCAGCCAGGTGAACACACACACTGCACCACACAACAAACAACTAGGGAGACAGCCTTATCAGGTGTGGCTGCAGAGTAACACACAGCGTAGAAGCACTGGGCCAGGGGAACCCACACACCACAACAACATCACACTCATGGCAAGTAAACTGAATCCAAGCACAAAATAAACACACACAGACAATGAACAAACACTCCAATGGACACACAGCCTGCCAAGTCACACTGACATACCCCACACTGACACACAGCAACAAACACAGACCACATGCCAACAGCAATGGAGGACAACAAATAGGAAACCCAAAGTGAGGTGCACACAAATGGAATGGCAAGGAGCTGAACACCAACAATGTGTACATCACATGCAAGGGAAGGAACACATAACATCAACCCCAGCCCAAAAATCCACACATGGCAGTCACAGTGAGTGAAGTCAAACCACAGTCACCTCACTGCAACAACTCAGGGAGACAGCAAGGCAACCCATGTATAGGCACAGGGATGAAAGGAAGGGTATGAAGTCTAACACTGATCAGCCACACATCTGTATCCAAATACATCACAGGAGTATGTCAGCAGCACAACACACAGGGCCCATTGCAACACTCCATGACTGTCAAACACAAGTATGAACCTTCACACAACCCCCACACCCATCACACCTGCAGCACACAACACCAGTGACAAACACACAGAAGCTTGCCAATAATATCCAGTCAAGACACTGACAAGCAAACACACCCCCTGGGTGGTATCCACAAACATCACACACACACACAGGTATGGCAGTACCACTGTACGCACAAAAACAACAGTCAAACACAGAACACAATCAAAACACACACACAGAACTACTACATTAACAGACAAGACCTGTGCAGCTAAACAGTGCAAAATCAATGGGAGCACAGACACAACAGGAGTACACAACCACATCAGTCATGATAAATGCACAGACAACATACCACAACACATATAAGAAGTGCATCCACTAAAAACAATAATGGAGAACAAAAGGCAGAAATGGGCCTACAATGACACCTAGACAGACATACCACACCACCCATCAACTCAAAATGGTGTCATAGTGTACCACATGTCTGCACATGCACAACAATGACAAGAGACACATCAAATATGAGAGGAGAAAACACCAAGGATGCACATAAAACAAGCACGGGAACCACAACAGACCTCAGTCCATGTGACAGACACACAAGTAAGGCACACCACAATGGCAACACACATCTGAATCAAACACAACAACAACACACACACTGACAGGCAAATAGAACACCACACACAGAGCATCTGTCAACTGCATGACACAACACAACACAAACACTGCACACAGCCACATCAGACACAACACATGCACAGGCAAAGATATCAGCATGCTACAACAGCTAAACATCAGGGGGTGCACAACAGGCAAAAACAAGGCAACATATACTCACAGCACTGCATGCACACCAAGCAGTGTGTGCACAACACACATACCAGTTACAAACAGAGATGAGTGACACACCATGAACACACACAACAACAATCTAAACATCACACACACAACAACACACCCAGGAAGTCAATCAGTCCACAGCAAACACACCTACTTCCAAGCCAACACACACAGATGCACAAGTCTGGGACACAAAAGTTGAAACAACATGATCAGAGGAAACAAGACATTGGCAATGTTGAAGTGGCAAATAGAGCATGTGTCACAGTAAACCAAACCCACACAGTAACCCTTTATTTAGCAAGGACGCTGACAAGGCAGACAACAGGAGTACATTTCTTTTTATTAACATTTCACACAGTTATGCAGCCAAATTTAGACAAGAGCAAGGCCAGTGGCCAGGACACAGTGCAGGTGAGGTACATGAGAAGCTGCACAGGCAAGGGGCAAACAGCAGTGAACAACAAGGCCAGTGGCCAGTCCAAAGTGCAGGTGAGGCACATGAGAAGCTTTTCAGGCAAGGGGCACACAGCAGTGAACAGCAAGGCCAGTGGCCAGGACACAGTGCAGGTGAGGTACATGAGAAGCTGCACAGGCAAGGGGCACACAGCAGTGAACAGCAAGGCCAGTGGCCAGGACACAGTGCAGGTGAGGTACATGAGAAGCTGCACAGGCAAGGGGCACACGGCAGTGAACAGCAAGGCCAGTGGCCAGTCCAAAGTGCAGGTGAGGCACATGAGAAGCTGCACAGGCAAGGGGCAAACAGCAGTGAACAACAAGGCCAGTGGCCAGTCCAGAGTGCAGGTGAGGCACATGAGAAGCTGCACAGGCAAGGGGCACACAGCAGTGAACAGCAAGGCCAGTGGCCAGTCCAGAGTGCAGGTGAGGTACATGAGAAGCTGCACAGGCAAGGGGCACACAGCAGTGAACAGCAAGGCCAGTGGCCAGTCCAAAGTGCAGGTGAGGCACATGAGAAGCTGCACAGGCAAGGGGCAAACAGCAGTGAACAGCAAGGCCAGTGGCCAGTCCAAAGTGCAGGTGAGGTACATGAGAAGCTGCACAGGCAAGGGGCACACAGCAGTGAACAGCAAGGCCAGTGGCCAGGACACAGTGCAGGTGAGGTACATGAGAAGCTGCACAGGCAAGGGGCAAACAGCAGTGAACAACAAGGCCAAGGGCCAGTGAAAAGTGCAGAGTGAGTACATGACATCCAGCACTGTGAATGTGTGGTACAGTACTCTGCCATGGTCAGCAACACACTCAGGGTGTGAAAAATGGGCAGTCCATGGCACCACTGTGGGAGAGACATGTGTGTGAGGGGGACTAACACTCAGACTTGGCTGGCAGTATGACTGGGAGGTGGCTGTCTGTCAGGGCCAGTTGCGGTACTGGCTCGGGGAGAGAAAGGCCCAGCTGGGGTCGAGCCATCAGTGTTCTGGGAAGCCTGAGGGCTGCTAGGTCCAGGTGTGGCAGAGCCAGCAGTGGTTTGGGAAGCCTGAGGGCTGCTAGGTCCAGGTGTGATAGAGCCAGCAGTGTTTTGGGAAGCCTGAGGGCTGCTAGGTCCAGGTGTGGCAGAGCCAGCAGTGGTTTGTGAAGCCTGAGGGCTGCTAGGTCCAGGTGGGGTGGTGGCACGTGGAGGTGGACTCATGCTTGCACGAGACCCAGTGTGTGTGGGTGAATTTTGAGGGGTGCCCTTCCGCGTCTTGGGAATTTGATATGGCTTCCCTGTCCTGGGATTCATGCCAAGTGGGGTGTATACAACAGGCACACTCGTCACAAAAGCTGGATCATGTGCAGATGCTGGTCCCCCCTCTGGGGACGTGCTGGATTCTTTGGGACGCTTGGCCCCGGATTGCCTCTGCCCCTGCATCACCTGTTTACCAGGTGTCCCCCCCTACAGTGGCCTCCTTTCCCTACTTCACAGGGCTCTGGATGGGAGTAGATGTTGTGTGTGAACTTGCCTTGGAGCTCTTCTTACGGGTACCCTTAGCAGGCACCTGTTTGTCACTGGGCACGGAAACTGTGTGCTTGTCTCTGTGAGACACTTTTGGGACAGGTGAGTCCTTGGCTGGGGATGCCCCTGAGGCATGTGAGCCTGAGGCCTGCTTCTTGCCATCCTTGCCCTGGCTGTGGCCTGAAGGGCTTTTGCCTCTGCGCTCTGGTGTGGGTTTACCTTTCTGTGGGGATGGTGTCTGCGCCCTGGACTGCTTGGGCTGCTGCTGCTGTGTGCTGCATGTGACGTATCTTTCCCTTGATGTCTGGGGTGTGTGCTCACTATCATCAGATGCGTCCACTGGCAGGGTGGTGGGCCTAGGGACTGGAGCTGGACCATGGGATTGGGCAAGTTAAATGGCTGCTGTCACTGCAGATGACAGAGACTGTACAGTCCAGTGTAGCCCACCCACGTCGGAATGAACGCCCTCCATGAAAGCCACCACCTGTGCCAATTTTTTGTCATGGTCCAGGAAGGCATTGAGGAGAGCTGTCTGACCCACACACAGCTGGCGCAAAAGGTCCACAGACTCAGCACTGATGGCAGCAGGGGGGACAGGGGCAGGGGCAGCGGTGCCTGGGATGAAGGACACTCTTCCCTTTTTCGTGGTGCGAACACGGGCAGCAACAGTGGGAGTAGCAGGGAGGGTGGGCACTGAACACTGTGTGGTGGACGAGGAGGCAGAGTCCCTGTTTCCTTCTGATGAAAACATAGATGCATCACTGCCGTCGTTAGATGACGTAGAGGTCTGCGTTTCTGGCTGTGACTCCTCTAGAAGACTACGGTCCCCCTCTGATGCGCTGGAGATATCCGTGTCACTATGCAGGTGAGCAGCACTTGTGCCTGACGCCTCACCACTGGTGTCCGTCCCGTGTCCTTCCGTACCCATGTGAGATGCTGCATGAGAGAGAGAGAGAGAGAGGATCAGCACATTTGCATCAAGTTTACAAATATCTACAAGGGAAGCATCAGTAATGATGGACAATCATCCATGTTGTACAACACCATGGGCAATAACATTGTGCAACCTCAATTCAAACATCAAAATTACCGTGGCATGATGCAAACTTGACATAATACACCCATGTGATGGACACACAGCCAATTAGCCTGTTGGTGGCTTCGTCTAACCAGACACACATATCCCTCTGTGCACACCTAGGGCCCTGAAGGGGTCAAAGATTCTACTCACAACATGTTGCCACTGTCACATCTTGAGCCAGCAGAAGTGTCCAACACAGAGACAGAATCCAACATATCCACACACAATGTCCATGGGCACATGCCATCCACCATGTCGTATCTTGGGACACAACTACAGTTGCACATTGGTGTAAGATGTGTAGCCAGCACAAATCTGACGTCAGCCAATGCACACATTGATGATGGCACACTCAGACCATGCACTCTGCTGGACCCTGACATGGGATGTCCGTGACGACACCAATGAAGATGATACCAGAAGGCCACAACTACAAATGTGAAGTCAAGGGCCATTACACCAATGACATGGGAAGGTACATGTAGGGGGAATGCATGACAACTGCACCCAACACCGCGGCCACTTACATGCCATTGTATCACACTAGCAACATCACAGCCCTGCACTGGCCCAGGCTTGGAGCACATGCTGCCAAACTACAACCAAAGTCACACTCACAGAATACTCACCACAAGCTTGCTGCTGATGCACCTTCAGACGTGCATTCAGTTCAGGCAGCGTCACAGCTAAAATGCGTGCCATCAGTGGTGTCATGCTGCGCCGCGCCAACCTGCTGGCCCGAGGGATCAGCCCCAGTGTCATCTCGGTCACGTTCCTGTTCAGCCGGGCGATGTCATCCCACCTCTTGTGACAGTGGGAGCGCCGTCTGTTTGAGACACACAGTGCACGCACCTTGCATGCAATGGCCCTCCACACGGCCTTGCACTGGTTGACTTTGAGCTGCAGACATGGGAGACAAGAGGAGGCAACAATCAGTGTAACCGACCACCATTTCCCAGTGCAGGACCATGATACTAACTCATACCAAATTCAGCCATTACTTTAGCAGAGACAATAAATCTGCAAAATTCAAACATCATCATGTGGGAAACACACATTAATGCATGCAGGTATGAGGGTGGACACAGTACATGCCCATCTTATGGCCATGCAGGACGCCAGCCGAGAGCTAAATGTGTATGCTGACCACATCTAATGTAATATTCTGGGAATACCAAGACATGCAGGACATCGCTACATATGTCACTGTGAATACTCACTGTGCCCAACACTGCGCAGCCCTCAAAGCACTTGCCCTTCAAATGCCACACTGTGTCATGGAGGTCACATTGAGGGACATGACCTCACAAACGCAAACCCTCATCACAAGGCCTGTTGTGTGCAATCTACATCTCTGTAATGGCTCATTGATGGAGACTCAAGAGGAAAAGCACAGATTTTACACTCTGTACATTCAGTGTTGTGTCACTGTCAGATTGGGCAGTGAATGTGCAGGCCATTTTGGGTCACACAGAGGTCCAACGTGGGGCATCTCATCTTTTACATGGAGGGACTATTTGGAAACACAAACAGTGCCAACACATGCGAGTATGTGCACATGCTGGTGGTGATGGAAGGGTCCGGGCACAATAATGTTGGAATGTACTGTGTCGTAGGTGAATGACCAACAAGAGTGTCACCCTGGGGGATTGAGGTCCTGAGTATAGTGCAGAACTAGAGATGAGGCACATATTGAGTCAGAAACAATGCCCTCACTACCCTCTGTACAACAACACTAGCTAAGGCCACAGATGGGCCTGTGAAGGACATCAGGGACACACACAGACATTCAGACTGGCAATCACTGTCCTGACTCGTGAAATGAAAGGGTGCAGCCTCACTGTATGTCTGACAAGACATTATACTTCCCTCACATCTGGATTTGCAGGCAGGGAAACGTGTTGAATAGGCTAAACACACCTTCCCCTGGAAACAGCATGCTAGGCAGTGCATGACCCAACCCCACACTCCCACGCACATACTGCAGCAGATCAACTTCATGTGTGCCCCCTGCACTCTCACTCACACTCTGAGATACTCACCGCGACATTTGGCGCACCAAAGAGCCTTGGATACTGGTTGAGCACCTCGTCCACCAGGACATCCAGTTCCTTGGTGGTGAAGGGAGTGGAACGGATCTTATCAGTCCTCGCCATCACTGTGGGCAGGAGACAGCAGCAGCAGCAGTTGGTGTTGAGGGGTCTCAGGCAGCAGTCCCTGAAGGCAGCAGCAGGTGAGGGGTCTCAGGCAGCAGTCCCTGAAGGCAGCAGCAGGTGAGGGGTCTCAGGCAGCAGTCCCTGAAGGCAGCAGCAGGTGAGGGGTCTCAGGCAGCAGTCCCTGAAGGCAGCAGCAGGTGAGGGGTCTCAGGCAGCAGGCTCAGTGAGCTGTGGCAATGTGTGGCTCTCTCGCACACATATATAGCCCCAAGGGCTCGTTTCTGTTGTTCTAAGCTGCTGCAATTGGTGTTCCAGGTCTGCCTCATTCAAATACATCCAATGACCGGCCCCGCGGTGGCGTAGCACGTCTACCGCGATTTTCAAACTTGCATCAGGCTACCGCGATAGCGCTTCCCATTGGCTGGAAGGGCATGCTCCATGGCGGTGACACACCGAAGGGGACAGGTGTGCTGTACCGCGGTGGTGCATCTTTCAAGTGCATCCAATGACTGGCCCCGCGTTGGTAGAGCACGCCTACCGCGATTTTCTAACTTGCATCAGGCTACCACGATTGCGCTTCCCATTGGCTGGAAGGGCATGCTTCATGGCGGTGACACACCGCTGGTGCCAGGCGGTAGCTACCGCGATTCCGGGCCCATGCATTGCTATGAGTGACCAGGATCTGGGTGTCGGAGCATGCCATCCGCCATTAGCCATGTGTATATGCCTATCAATCCCGCTATGGTGTCTTTGGCCATGGCGGTGACACACCGCTGGTGCCAGGCGGCAGCTACGGTGAGGGTGCAGCATGACATTGTTGACTATGGGCGTGATAGTGTTGTTTGAGCACGTTTAAGGCAGCAATGGACACATCGTGCTGTGTCAATGTCATGGGTCATTTCTGTACTTTGAACAGTGGTCACTTCCAAAATATCATGGCACTTGATGTAACTTAAATGGGCTATAGTTAGTAATGACATCCTAAACTTCATATCTTACACCAAATGCAACACTGAAAGGACTAATGGGGCACATTACTCCTACACAATTTCATATCTGACCCCCAAATTTTGCCCCAATTTCATGTCTCTCACCCCATTTTGGCCCCAATTTCATATCTGACACC
Organism: Calotriton arnoldi; assembly: GCA_963921515.1. Taxonomy (NCBI): domain Eukaryota; kingdom Metazoa; phylum Chordata; class Amphibia; order Caudata; family Salamandridae; genus Calotriton; species Calotriton arnoldi. Next base: position 298,837 of record CAWUFW010005859.1, on the reverse strand, counting down.
AAATAAGTACCCCCAATTTCATATCTGATCCAAATATTTACACACATATTCATATCTCACACAATATGTCACTATACAGTACATGATTGTACAAACATTTCAGCATTATCTTCATTACTCACCACATATGTCACACTGTTGTCTGTTTGGTATCACCAATTACAGCCTTCATGTAAGGTTATTGTTCGCAGTAGCAAATCCAACAGTATATGTCCACATGGACATGTGTGTGCTCTACACACTCAAGGATGTTAATTACATCACCGGCACACTTGGCATTATGTACCTCCTTATTTCTTTGACTTGTATCTATGCCTTTGGGTATGTTTTGTCTCCATATCTGCCAAATGTTATCACCATTACTTGTGTCTTTGTGTTTCGGGTATGTGCTCATGTTGTTCTGCCTGTCATATGTGATTTTGTTACATGTATTTTCCACAGCTGTGAGTATGTTGATAGTGGATTTGATGTGTGTGGTGTGTTACGTTGGTACTCACCAAGGACAGGTGCATTGACCTTGTTCACATGAAGATTGTTGGCTTGGTGATGGACTGTAGCCAAAAGTGGTGATGGTGCTCACTGACTGGGAACTTTGATATGGCATCTGTGACCAGTACAAGGTGACCCACAATTGGCTGGACATTGATGTGATGCGTGTGCTTTCATTTGCAGTAATTGTGTGCAGTTTTTGCAGGGTGCACAATTAGGACACGTGTGCAGTGATATTAAACAAACACGAGTGGATAAGCCTGCTATGGCGTAGTAGCCTTTCTGGGGCATAAGCGGTTCCTGCGCAGTGTGGGTGAACTGATGGTGCTGTTAAATCAAGCTAATGATGACATCCAAGACAGGTGAGATATACCTTGATAGGGCTGGCTGTGACACCCATCAAACTCTGACTTTTGTTGTATTGAAGGTACCAGAGGCCAACAAGTGATGCACAGCCAGCATCTTTGTCTGCGGAGGAATGTTGAGAGTCCGCTGTGTTGTTCCTGACAGGCTGTGTGGAATGTGGGTCAGGATGCTTTTGATAGTAGTCCTTTAGTACCTGTGTTGTGCGATGACATCCGCTGTTGTTATGTGTATGGGGCTGTTGTGTTTTTGTTATGTACTCAGTATGTTCATGCGCTGACTTGTAGGTATACTGGTGTGGCTTTGTCCTGGTGGTGTTGTAGGTTGTTTTTGTGGCACTGTTGTGTCTCCAAGCAGCTGGAGTATTAGCTCCATGGCAACTGTTGTACTTTAGTTGTGTGTCTGGGCAGTGCTACCTTCATACTGCATGTCATAGTGCAACTTAAGTGCAGATTGACGTTTGTCTACAGTCCTTTTGGATCACGTACCTTATCCACTTTTTGTGTGCCACATTGACAATCTGTGTGCTTGTTGATGATGTTGTGCAGTTGTGTCATTGTGTCTTGATCCACGGCGACACTGACTATGCAGATGCTTTTCATTATTAGCCATTGACTGTCTTTGAATTGTGATTACCAGCATGTATGGCATGTGTACTGATGACAGTGGATATTAGCACAGGCTTGTGAATATGTATGTGAGTGTCTATAAACGTGTGTGGATTTGCATTGGCTCACTTTCCATGATGAGTCCTTCAGAACTGGACAAATTGTGTAGTTCATCTGTCCCCTGTCATGATTGCACAAGAATGTGTGGCAGGTACAGCAGCCACTTTGAAGCCAGCAGTGTTTCTGTTTCACACATGTCCTGTATCATTTACTGCCAGGGCTGTTTGCACCAGATTTTGAAATGTGACTATTAGCATTCACAGAAACAGTTTCCATGTTTGTTGTTCTCACTGTGCGAATACTGAAGAAGTGTAATACAATGTTTTCTCAAGGTGTCACGACTTTTGACTTGCACTGTATGGTGCATTGTGATGCCAGTCAATGTTTGCGCTTTGTCAATCAAAAGCTACAGATTTGTGCACATCTCATGTTCTGTTGCAATGACGTGTCCCCTTTCATCTCTCCTAGGAGGCGACCTAATGTGTATCGTCCAGTCACCCTGCTGGCTAACATTGAGGATGATGACGTGATACGCAGATTCCGTCTGGACCGCACAAACATCCAAGACCTGTGTGCCATGTTGGATCCACACCTGCGGGCTGGCAGGACATACCCAACAGCATTAACTACTGAATCGAAGGTGATGGCGGCACTGCATTTCCTGGCTAGTGGGTCATTCCAGGAGACAGTGGGCATTGCAGGGGGGATGGCTCAGCCCACCTTCAGCATGGTGCTACGGGATTTCAAGTCGGCCATAATGCAATACAAAGACCAATACATAAGTTTTCCAAGGAGGGCGGCTTTGGCGGCTGTGAAGGCAAATTTTTATGCCCTTGGTCACATCCCTAATGTTGTAGGTGCTATTGACTGCACACATGTTGGCCTGGTTCCACCACAGGCACGGGAACACATATATAGGAATCGTAAACATTCACATTCCATCAATGTGCAGGTGGTGTGCCAGGCCGATATGATCATATCGCATGTCTGTGCCAAGTTTCCCGGCTCTGCACATGATTCCTACATCCTGTACAACAGCATTGTGCCCCAGCTGATGGCCAATCTACTTCCGGAGCGGGCATGGATTGTGGGTGAGTGGGCAGAGTGAAGTTGTGTGCTGTGTGTGCCATGCTGTCCTCTGCCACAGTTGTATTACTTAATCGGTATGTTTTTTTAACACCTAGGTGACTCTGCATATCCCAACAGACCGTGGTTGCTGAGCCCACTACGCAATCCTAAGACACCGTCTGAAGTCCGCTACAACAATGCCCATGGTAGAACACGTCGGGTGGTGGAGCGAACCTTTGGTCTCCTAAAATCGAGATTTCGCTGCCTGGACCGGACCGGAGGGGCACTCATGTACTCACCCAAGAAGGTGTGTCAGATAGTGGTAGCATGCTGCATGCTGCACAACCTGGCCTTACGGAAAGGAATCCCCATGATCCTGGACGATGATGACCAGCCGAGGCCACCACCTGCGATACCACAAATGTCCAGTGACGAGGATAGTGGAGAGGAGGAAGGTGTCGACCAGCGTCAGCAGCTCATCAACCGCTACTTCACTTGAAGGTGAGTGACAATGTGCAACTGGTCCATTGTCTGTTGATGTAGTTGTTTGGGTGAAGGTGTATGTGATCTTTGTGAGTGCATCCTGTTGTTGACTCAGTGCTGGCTGCCTATGTGTTGGATGCCGGGTAGTTTGGAACAGCTACAGGATGTCTATGTTGGTACTGTTGCACATTGTAATGTGTGCATATTGTTGTACAGTGAGGACATGTGTTGTGTGATGGCTGTGATGCCACCACCTGACTAGTGACTTTTGTTCTGTTGTCTTTTGCTAGGTCCCTTCTGCCCCTCCTTGCCTACAGAGAATCCATGCTCCTGTGACATTGTAACAATGGTAAACATTGCACATACTGTGATAAACATGGAGCAGACTCAAATACATTTGTGCGTTATTGTTGTTTATTTCCAATGGGTATATGTGAGAGGGAAGTGGATATTTGCATAAGTGTGAATGGTGAATCAATGAGTTGGCAGTCATGGTAGAGGAGACAATCGGGTAGGCACCACATTGATGTGGTGACACAGTCCAACAGACGGATGCCATTACCATGGCAGTGTGGGTAAGGACAGTGTACAGAGTCAATGGTTGGGTGAAGAGTGTTGCCATCATGGCTGGCTCTTTGACTGGCGTTTGCCAGGTGCTTTGCCACGGGTGAGTCCCAAGTTTTTCTTTGGACGGCCCCTTCTTCTTTTGGCAGGGGGGCATCGTCTGCTGGGCCAGTGGGGTCTGAGGAGTCACCCCTCTCCGTGCCCGCAGGTGTGGATGATGAACTGTCATCCTACGTGGCAACGGGGAGAGGTGGAGGTGTGGTCTGTGGCACTGGCCTGTCCCTCTGTACCGCCACTAACTGGCCCATGAGGTCCACGATTTATCCCATACAGTTGTCCAAGGACCTCAGCAGACGTTGGAGCTCCAGGGCATCTTCGTGGGCCTGGCCCATTTGTGCCTGTGTGCGTTAATAGGCACCCACAACTCTGGTGATGTTAGCCAGGGCTTCGGTCACAGTGTCCGGTGGTGTTGGAGTCCCACTTGTCCTCCCACCTGCCCTATCACTGACCTGTTGCCTCACCACTCTAGCCACACGCCTGCCCTCCACAGTTGATGGTGTGGGCTGGGCATCCTCTGGGGCAGGGCGAGTGTTGCAGGCAACGGTGGTAGTGGTGGTGGTGGTGGCGGCACAGGTCGTTCCAGCAGGGGTCAGCGTTGATGTTGTTGCTGATGGGGGGGGACAGTGGGGTCATGCGACCGGTTGTGCCCTGGCCCACCAGATGGGCTGGCTAGGAGCTCCTCATCCAAAGAATCCAGGGACTCCGCATCAGAGTGTCCATGTTCCGGGGGAGGAGACTGGCTCTGCAGGTTGAGGTTGTTGTCCTCTGCAGTCAGTTGTTGGTCACCTGTGGAACAGAGGGTACATAGTCATTGACTTACACCCATCTTGCTTGCTGTGTTTGATGTCTCTTATTTACATGTTATGCAACACACAGTTACGTATTTCATAAGTTGAATGTCTGCACAGTGATGTTCGTCATGACATGATGTGGAGGTACATACATCTTTTTCCATGGTGTGACAAGTCATTGGATACCATGCCCCACGTGAAGCTCTTTGTATTGAACTGACAGGTTGTCATCTGACAACTGGCTGCTATGCGACTTGATGTAATGCATCTTTGCCGATTACTCTTCCTGACAAATGTTACATATGCACATGCACTAGACATTGTACCATTGTTATCTCATGCATACCTTTGTAATGTTCTGTGCTTGTATTTCATTGCTCAACAGACCATGCCTTTTTATTGTTACTATGGTCCTTCATGCTCAGCACCCATGGACCTTACAGATAGCATTCGGTGCAGTGCATATATGGTCCCTGATTTGCTTACACATGGGTTTAGTTGAGTCACAGTTCTGTTTCTGTCACAGTTACATACGCATCGCTGTCTGCATTCTATCAAATGGAATGTAATTGGGGTGTATTTTATTGTGATGTGTGGCCTTGTGTTGGCATTAGCTCAATGCTTTCCTTGAGGAATGGTGGGGTGCATGCACTGTCTGCTTACCTGTCCAGTTGTCATCTTTTCGGTGGACTTTCTACCACATGGTTCTGGATGGGGGGAGTAGACAATCCTGCTCAGCTGTGGGACAAGGGGGCCTGGTGGGAGTTGTAGTGCAGGCCTCCCTATTCCAAACACACCTCCCTGGGAAGATGGCTACCTACCTGTTAGGTGAGGGTGTAGCACACAATGACTGCCACATGGTTCTGGGTGGGGGGAGTAGTTCATCCTGCTGAGGGATGGGGCAGGGTGTGCCTGGTGGGAGTTGTAGTGCAGGCCTCCCTATTCCATACACACCTCCCTGGAAAGATGGCTACCTACCTGTTAGGTGAGGGTGTATCACACAATGGGCCTGATTCACAGAACTAACTTACGTCAAAATCCTAAACTTGCAACAATTTTGGTATTCACAGAATGAACTTACACATTTGGGTATTCACAGAATGAACTTACACATTTGGGTATTCACAGAATGAACTTACAACAATTTTGGTATTCACAGAATGAACTTACACATTTGGGTATTCACAGAATGAACTTACAACAATTTTGGTATTCATAGAATGAACTTACACATTTGGGTATTCACAGAATGAACTTACAACAATTTTAGTATTCACAGAATTAACTTACTCATTTTGGTATTCACAGAAGGCAATTACTCATCAATGAGTAAGTGCCTTCTGTGAATACCAAAATGTGTAAGTTACACAAAATGTGTAAGTTACACAAAATGTGTAAGTTACACAAAATGAGTAAGTTACACAAAATGTGTAAGTTACACAAAATGTGTAAGTGTCTTCTGTGAATACCAAAATGAGTAAGTTTATTCTGTGAATACTAAAATGAGTAAGTTCATTCTGTGAATACCAAAATGGTAGTAAGTTTAGGATTTTGTCGTAAGTTAGTTCTGTGAATTGGGCCCAATGACTGCCACATGGTTCTGGGTGGGGGGAGTAGTCAATCCTGCTCAGCTGTGGGACAAGGGGGCCTGGTGGGAGTTGTAGTGCAGGCCTCCCTATTCCAAACACACCTCCCTGGGAAGATGGCTACCTACCTGTTAGGTGAGTGTGTAGCACACAATGACTGCCACATGGTTCTGGGTGGGGGGAGTAGTCCATCCTGCTGAGGGATGGGGCAGGGTGTGCCTGGTGAGAGTTGTAGTGCAGGCCTCCCTATTCCATACATACCTCCCTGGAAAGATGTCTACCTACCTGTTAGGTGAGGGTGTAGCACACAATGACTGCCACATGGTTCTGGGTGGGGGGAGTAGTCCATCCTGCTCAGCTGTGGGACAAGGGGGCCTGGTGGGAGTTGTAGTGCAGGCCTCCCTATTCCAAACAGACCTCCCTGGAAAGATGGCTACCTACCTGTTAGGTGAGGGTGAAGAACACAATGGCTGAGACATGCTTCTGGGTGGGAGGGAGTGCTCCATCCTGCTGAGGGATGGGGCAGGGTGTACCTGGTGGGAGTTGTAGTGCAGGCCTCCCTATTCCATACACACCTCCCTGGAAAGATGGCTACCTACCTGTTAGGTGAGGGTGTAGCACACAATGACTGCCACATGGTTCTGGGTGGGGGGAGTAGTCTATCCTGCTCAGCTGTGGGACAAGGGGGCCTGGTGGGAGTTGTAGTACAGGCATCCCTATTCCAAAGACACCTTCCTGGAAAGATGGCTACCTACCTGTTAGGTGAGGGTGAAGAACACAATGGCTGAGACATGCTTCTGGGTGGGCGGGAGTGCTCCATCCTGCTGAGGGATGGGGCAGGGTGTGCCTGGTGGGAGTTGTAGTGCAGGCCTCCCTATTCCATACACACCTCCCTGGAAAGATGGATACCTACCTGTTAGGTGAGGGTGTAGCACACAATGACTGCCACATGGTTCTGGGTGGAGGGAGTAGTCCATCCTGCTCAGCTGTGGGACAAGGGGGTCTGGTGGGAGTTGTAGTGCAGGCCTCCCTATTCCATACACACCTCACTGGAAAGATGGCTACCTACCTGTTAGGTGAGGGTGTAGCACACAATGACTGCCACATGGTTCTGGGTGGGGGGAGTAGTGCATCCTGCTCAGCTGTGGGACAAGTGGGTCTGGTGGGAGTTGTAGTGCAGGCCTCCCTATTCCATACACACCTCCCTGGAAAGATGGCTACCTACCTGTTAGGTGAGGGTGTAGCACACAATGACTGCCACATGGTTCTGGGTGGGGGGAGTAGTCCATCCTGCTCAGCTGTGGGACAAGTGGGCCTGGTGGGAGTTGTAGTGCAGGCCTCCCTATTCCATACACACCTCCCTGGAAAGATGGCTACCTACCTGTTAGGTGAGGGTGTAGCACATAATGACTGCCATATGGTTCTGGGTGGGGGAGTAGTCCATCCTGCTCAGCTGTGGGACAAGGGGGCCTGGTGGGAGTTGTAGTGCAGGCCTCCCTATTCCAAACACACCTCCCTGGAAAGATGGCTACCTACCTGTTAGGTGAGGGTGAAGAATGCAATGGCTGAGACATGCTTCTGGGTGGGAGGGAGTGCTCCATCCTGCTGAGGGATGGGGCAGGGTGTGCCTGGTGGGAGTTGTGGTGCAGGCCTCCCTATTCCAAACACACCTCCCTGGAAAGATGGCTACCTACCTACCTGTTAGGTGAGGGTGAAGAACACAATGGCTGAGACATGCTTCTTGGTGGGAGGGAGTGCTCCATCCTGCTGAGGGATGGGGCAGGGTGTGCCTGGTGGGAGTTGGAGTGCTGTTTGTCTGGACACATACAACACAGTTGATGTTGTCTACCTTTGTGATGTTTGAGGTGGGGTGGATGTTAAATCAATGTGACCTGTGTGTGTTTTTGGGGTGCAGATGAGTGTACTTGTGCCTCAGGGATGTAGCTTTGTAGTTGTGCAAGACAGTACATGGCAGTTTCATGGTATACATTAGTAGGTACTTACCAGCCTCCACTCCCCCGGGTATTCCTTCCAGACTCTCTGGATGCAGTATGGCAAGCACCTTCTCCTCCCATGCAGAGAATGGTTTTGGTGGAATGGGAGGGCCTCCACCAGTCGCATCAGCCAGCTCACGGTTCTTGGCCCTCTTCTTCTTGACAACACTCTTCAGGTCATGCCACCACCTCATGATTTCATGCTTGTTGCGGGGCACATTCCCTACTGCATTGACCTTGTCCACTATCCTTACCCACATGTTTGTTCTTGTGGCTAATGGTGTCTGTTGGACCATGCTACCAAAGAGTTGTGGTTCTACTCTGACTATCTCATCTACCATTACTGTCAACTCAGTGTCAGTGAATTTTGGCATTTTCTGTGGTGCCATGGTGTGTGCTGTGCTGATGTTTTGGGGTGCAGTTGTGAGGGTGGTGTGGGTGGTGTAGGTGGTGTGTGTGTTGTTGTGCTGGTGAGATGTGTGGTGTTTTGCGTATCCTATGTGCTGCAGGGTTTGGTTCCTTCAGGGCTGGAGTAGCGCAAAGGATTGTGGTCAGGGAAGGGGCTGGTTTTATGCTCAGCTATGTGGGTGTGTCAAGATGGTGTAATGCTGTCAGGTGTGCTGTGTGGGTTGTCCTGTGATTTGTATATTTGAATTTGCCATGGGGGTGTGTCATTGGGATGTTTCAGGTTATTTCGGGGGCAGGGCTAGTTGCCTGTGTGCATTTGATGGCCTTATTGTGTGTTTTTTTCCTTGGCCGCCATTTTGTTGACGGAGCATCCGCAGCGATGGCTATGCTGCAGGCCTTCCGCCGTATCTCACATTCATTACTGTTAGCGACCGCGGCGGACGGAAACAGTGGAACATACAGCTGTGACATCGGGGATATCATAATATCATTGGCGGTCACTCCGCGTGTCTGGCGGCGGGTTTATGTGTTTCCGCTATGTTACCGAGTGTCGCGGTTGGATTTTCACCTTCTCCGCTGTCTACGGGCGGTTTTTCAATGCCTCCTACCGCCGCGGTTGGAATATTTTGGCGGTTGATCATAATAGGGTCGGCGGTGTTTCCGCGGTACCTGCGGATGGTAATTTTCCGCTACCATGGCGGTTGGATTCTTTTCCGTCCGCCATCGTAATGACCCTCGTAGTCTCTAATCTGCCTTCTCATCACGGGCCACCAGTAGCGTTGTTTCAACAAAGAAACAGTCTCCCTAAGTCCCTTATGTACAGAACCTTCCCCTTCGTGTGCCACCACAATTAAGCCTTGCCTACGATCCATATTTGGTATTACTCTATCCCCCACTCCAGGAATCTGAGCAAATGGAATGTTTTGTGCATCTAACTTGTAGGAGTACTTGAGTGGGAATTTTTTAGGTACTGCTGTGCTGCCTTTGCGTAAAGCATTGACAGCTACCATTATCTCGCCGTCTACCCTCGTCTTTGAACGAGTAACTGCAGCTACGGTGGCTGTGCGAACAGCTCCCTTTGCGGCTTCATCAGCCAATGAATTCCCTTCAACGTGAACGCCATCACGCTGATGACTCAGTGTATGTATCACGTGAGCCCTTGGTAGTTCGTTTCTCAACTCCACTACCTGTTCCCATAGCATTTTATGCTTAATTGTGCCACCTTTTGCATCTTTGAACCCGTTTTGTTCCCAATGATGTAGATATTCATTGTACGACTGTACACAGTAAAAGGAATCACACACAATAAGTGTGGGGAATTCGTGATCCGTATTTATAAGTGCCAGTATAAGTGCTTTGAGTTCTGCCAACTGAGCCGTGCAGTCTCCTAGAGATTGCGTTTCAGTGCAACTCGGATGGAACTTTCCATCGTGCATGCGACCTTTAACAATCGCACACGCCACGCTGTAAGCTTGCTTACTCCCTATGGCTGGTTGAGCAGAACCGTCAGTGTAAATAATGTATTCATACTGATCTAGAGGCAAAATTTCATTTGGTAGAGGATATTCTTGTTCGTATTGCAGAAATGCTTGTGTTTTTAAACTTGGATCAAATCTGTAATCAACATCCGTTGCAGTAAGAGAATTAGCCCATTGTTTCCATCTGGGATGTAAGGCTTTCGCATTTGGAATGCTAGCTTTTGTAACAGCTTCTAAAGCTGGTACTGGGGTCACGACAATTATGCGTTTACCCTGAGCCAGAGCGCTTTCTCTTGCTACAGTGGTCTGCACTGCTGTCAGAATTTTTTCTGTTGAAGTGAAACGCATCTCTGCGTTTGTGTACAGGTGTCATTTGTATGCGATTGGTACTGTTTCGCCTTCATTAAAAGTTAAATAAGTGTACCCGCATTGACCCGCTATTACTCGGATCACTAAGTTCTGTGCGTTTACGCGTGTCTGTAAATGTTTAGAAGCTATCATGTCTTCCTGTAGGGAACGCATGATATTTGTGTGTTCCTGTGTCCATTGTCTGACTGAAAAAATCAGGTTTTATTAAGTTGTAGAAAGGTTTTACTCTTTCTGCGTAATTCAAAATGTATGTTCGACCAAAATTCATGAATCCCAGAATTGATTGTAAATTTTTTAATGATTTTGGAGGTTGGAGCAGCGCCCACATTTCTAAAAAGTTTGCTGCTATGCTTTTTCCCTCACTTGACAGCTTGTATCCTAAAAACAGGACACTGAGGTGGGCAATATTTGATTTTTTTAAATTAAATTTGTAGCCCTCAGAGGCGAATCCCATAATAATGGTGCTCACCCTGGTCAAGTGCCTCTTTAAGTCATCGTCCGTCAGATAAATATCATCCACATAGGACAATGCTTCTTCATCCAAATTTTGGAGTAACTCTGTTACTCGTGCTGAAAATACCCCCGGGCTGTTTTTATACCCTTGGGCTAGTCGACAAAATTGTTGCTGGGACCCTAACGCACTGAAGGCGGTCAGATACCTGCTTTCAGGCGCTATATTTTGGCAGAAAAATCCATTTGAGCTATTGAGCGTTGTTTTGTATTTTTTGCGCACAATGTTATTCATTAATGCGGCACTGTGTGCATTTTGAACTGCAAATGTCTTTGTGCAAGTGTTTAAATGTCTGTAATCCAAAACTAAACGATATGTGATGTCAGGTTTCATTACGGGAAACAAAGGATTGTTCATAGGTGAAGTGCAATTTTCTATCACCCCCTGGTATTCTAGTTGGTCTAGAATCTCCCTGACTTGTTTTTTAGCTTCCTGCTTTATAGGGTATTGCCTTTGAGCATTTGGGGAAACTTTTAACGGGATCACGTGGTGGGTTGAATCCTCATCCCAACCAACATGATTTTTGTACAATGCTGGAGCTAGGGCAACTGCCCACTACTGCGCATATGCCTGTTTTAGGTGAATGGGAACGAGGTCAGAAAAGGCTGGAAAAATTACAGTTTCTCCCCTAGGGCACTCCATGACTAATGCTGGCGGCCAGTCTTGTTCTGCTAATAGAATGTCATAACCAGATGACAGATTTTTCCAAAAGAGACCTTTAACTTTTCTGGGCTTGTCCCCCTCCATCCGGAGTGTTATCTCATGTAACTTATGTGGGACACTTACCCGAGTATCAGGTGTTTCCACCGTGATATACTCACTCAACTCCGCTGTCACCAGAAATTCCTTCAGGTTCTGGCGAGCTATTGTTACTTCTGCCGCGCTGTCTAGCATCGTCAGAGCCCACTCCCCGTTCAGAAGCTGTGTCCTCAGAATTCTGGGCATGTTTTATCTTGAGACCTGCTACCTTCTTCTTTTTGAACTGAGGTTTTGATTTTTGTTTATCTTCTTTTTTAGGTGCGTAGTCCGCAGCGCGTTGCGTGTCTCTGGACTTTGTACACTCCTCTGACCATCCTTCCCTCTCGGAGTTTTTTGATGAACCCTGAAAGGAACGAGAGGAACGAGTATCAGTATCCTGATACCTGTCAGGTTTTTTAAATATTATTCCTATTCCTGAGGTTATACCTCCTTTCAGAGGGCTCCTGTTGAGGAGACCTACCTCTGGATTGAGATCTGCTGTCTTTAGACTTTTGTTGTTTTTTTTTTCCCACTTCTTTTTAGAAGAAGTAGGCGTCTGCTTTGTAGTGTCCTTTTCAGGACCGCCCACTAGTTGTGGTTTTAAAGCTTTCCCACCTAGACTGTCTCTGCCTAATTCTGCATATGCAGTTTCAATTATTTTGGGTAGTTCGTGTTGATGATCCTCTGGACTGAACTCCCTTAGGCGTTGGCGGATCGCCACTGAAGCTGCTTCCCCCTTAATGTTAGCTAGTATTATGGCTGATACCTGGTCAAAGTTATTTAGTAACTTCATCCCTAAGTTAAGGGCAGGCTCTGCTCCGTACTCATTTTGTATCTGTCTCAATACGTCAGGTACTACTGCTAAGGACGGGATAACATGTGTTCTGGTATATATGGCAGCAAAGACTGAACCCCAAGAGGTGCAGTCCTCTACTTGTGGTGTGATCCCCATGGGCAAGCAGATTGTTAGAATTCTGGGTTTTCTCATAGGTGGTAGTATTCGGGAATACTGCCTCAAGCTGAGTTATTTTCTGAGCTATCCAGAATGGTATTTGTTCGTGTTTTGCAGGCATTTTGCCCATTACCGCGTGTAATGTTTGTGGAGTAATTTTATTTCCTGTACCCTGAACTGGAGTACTGTTTGCTGTACCTGCTGGTGCAGGTTGGATTGTTAAAGTCCTCATGACAAATTGTGTCAGGTTTCTGTAGATTTTAATTAAATCTTTGTGTTGTACGAGTAAGTCGGGCTGTGGCATTGTGCTAATGCCAGGATGCGGTGTGTAAGCCGCTAGTATTGGCCATGTGGCCCCGTCTCCTCCGAGCGGGCCTAATCTTACTCTTTGTTGTACGTTGGGTAGGGCGCCTTTAAACCAGTAAAAATGTTCCTGGTAAGTGAGTGGAATTTCTATGTCCTCAAACGGAGCATATTCCGCTGGTGCTATTTAGTAGTGAAATGTCTTTGTTATGGCATTCGCTGCTGGGAATGTAACCCATGAATAGAATACCTCTGTTTTGTTTGATTCGTGTGCCTCAATCACGAAAACTACTATGCCACCCGTGGCTGGTAAACCATTTTCTAATAGTCTTATGGTGACTGTGCTTCTGAATTTTGGTGCAATCTGTATTGCATCCTCAGGATCTTCTTCTTCTGTTAAGAGATTCAGATCAACTCTTTGGTCCCCTGTTTCGATGTCAGACATTATTAGAGGAAGAAGTGTTCAAAGGGAACTAAGATGAGGTGTTATGCACAATTTAGGAACTAAATGTCCTTCAAGCTTGATTAACCAACAGCCAATAAATAGTATTTTCGTACTACTCAGCTGCGGCGGAGTTTGTGCCCACCCACTCCAGACGTCTCTGGGGTTTTGTGAGTAGGTTCTCTGAGAATAGCACGACTGAACTACTCAGATACTACTGTTAAATAAGTACCAAACCACCGTTGGGCGCCATGTCGTGTAGTTCCTATAGTACCCATGCAGGACCTGCGGGTTTGTGTAACATAAGCTGTGGGCTTGGTGGCACTCTGACTCTGTGCACCCTCACTGCGTATGTTAGATTGTTTTGCATTAGCTAGCTCACAGTGCCACTAAAATCTCCTCTTATTGGGGAAAGATTAGTTTCTGGCAACCTTAGATCATGACAACCCAAATTCCTCAGAATCGTGGAAACAATATACTAGTTTTCGCTCAGTCACTCGTGCTTACTTATTCGGTTTGTCTCAGAGAGTTACACAGAATAAACAGTCTGGGCGTTTCAATAAGTATTTATTGAACAGTTGTTATTCAAGTGTAAAATATATGTGCTGCGGCAACCAGCAGACAATAGCAGAGATATATTATCAGCAGTACGATAAAAGCAAAGGGATATAACAGTTCTACCATATTGCAATAATCATGGATACATATATGAATATAAAAAGCATTATGAAAAGTGCGCGTACTCCTACGATGCCTAACTAGATGTACCTGAGTGTACCTAGCATATGTGTAGGTCTAAAAGCCTAAGAGCCAAGAATCGTTCTAGGATTTAGTCGAACCCCCATACCTGAATAGAGAGAGTGTGGGACCCCGTCCTGGTCTCGAGTTGGACACCCCGCAAGGGCTGTGTCAGACCGCTGTCAGCTGGAGCGACTGCATGCAGGAGCCTCAGCGTCTCTGGTCAGTGTGTCATCATGGAAGTCTCGGTTCCCTGTGTCTTACCGGGGCAAGATGTGGTGTATTTATACCCTAAAGAGTCTCGGTCCTCAGTATGGATTGTATTGGTCCGTCGTTAGACTTGAGGAAGACGTCAGGGGTGAACTTTGTACATACATATTATGCAGGTGGTGTATTCCTAGAGAGCCATGCATAATTGATAAGTACAGTGTGGGCCTGTGTTTGGGAAAAACCCTGCTGTATTCAAAACCACAGGATAGATAACGTTCAGCCCACAGAGCATGTTGTGTACTAGTGAGGACCAATGTAGGTGAAAGATCATGCCTATATAAGGAATCATGACTATAAAAGGACATGTACAGTTATGACCGTAATAGGGCATATGCGGCTTTGACCATAATAGGGCAAGTACGAATATGACGGTATTAGGGCAAATATGAATAAGTCCATTTTAGGGCATGTATGAACGGGTCTACATTAGGGTCTCTATACGGGACATAACAGTTTGTACAGTGCAAAATTTCGTTTTCCCTAATATGAATTTAATACCTCATTCCAGAAGAAGTCTTCATACTCGTATCCAAGGTTCTTGTGCTTTCTAGACTGGACGATGGCATTTCCATTTTAAGTGGATTGCCAAAATCTACCTACTGCCTCTTAAGGCTACTGTCTATGGACTGGCCAAGCTAATTACTCGGGCAGAAAAATTCTGCCCTTCAATAAAGAAAAGACTCAAAAACAATCCTTCTATGGAAATACTCCCAGGATTTGGAGCTCCATCCCTGCTACAATCAGAATTTTACCCAGCTACTATTCCTTCAAGAAGCATGCCAACAATCTAATGTCTTTGCCATGATATGTATTTTATTTTATGTTGTAATTCATTTTACAACAGTTCAACAATTATTATACAGTGCCATGACACTGAGCAGGTCTAATCCATGCTATATAAATCTAATAAATGAATAAATGTTAGTGCATGGCAGGACAGGTCCTGTGCTCATGAAGCAGAGTGATATTTCTACTCAGTCTCTGCAACCAGATAGCCCAACAAGACGGGATGAATGTTTTCATCCAGTACCTGCATCCGAGTGTCTGACTCACATAGATGGGACACCAGGCTGCAGGAATTTTTTTCATGGGTAGCATGCTCCTTGTCCGTTCCCATATTCCTAAAGTCCTGCAATAGAACTTATCAGATGGGGAAAGGAGGTGGCAGGGTTGAGCAAGTAACATTGTGTTTTCACACTGCCACTAAAGAGATGAGTAAGCAAAATGGCAGCCAGTAAGCTACATCATCTCCTTTCCTCAATACTGGAAGTCCCTTCCTAGAACTTCTGGGATCATCAAATGCAGAACTAGTGCAAAACCGCTAGAACAAAGTTAAGCGGCTACCATTTAATCTTACAATACTATTAGCTTTGCTGTCAATGAATTTCTTTCACTTTTAAAAAAAACTGTGCCATTTTTTTCACATTTCTTTTGTTACACCATGGTTATTGAAACCAGCAAACATAGTTCCATAGATTTTTAAATCCAGAGTCTAGAAGGAATGGCCACACTGGTCAATGTTGTGTGGATGTGTCTGGGTTCAACGCTTAACATCTGAGACCAGACAATGCCTGGAGTTATCCTATCTCTTCTCACTCCATATAGTGGATGTTGTCCACCTCTGGCAGGCTCAGTAATGGGAGATTGGAGGGGGATGGTTCAATGGCAGTCGAAGCGTGAAGAATGACAGTGTGAACCACAGTGCTATAGAATTGCAAAGACAGCTTATGAATTCAACATGGACTGAGCATGATCAAGCTGATATTCATCTAAATGCTGCTGATGGTTAGACAGGACCTCTGTGACTGTTACTAATGATGAAACTTGCCTCAAAAAATATATTAAGCAGAAGAGGTTTCAATATAGTTTGTCATATTCGATCCTTGAAGATTGGATAATCGCACATAAATGTGATGTCTGTATTGACTATTCAATAGTTTGTTGTAACCATGGACGTTATTTAGAGGTCTCCGGGGTCGCAGCTGCACCCCTAGATTTCCCCTCGCAACCCCTGGCACTGACCTTGTGATCTCTGGACTGAGACTTGGCAAAATCAGTGCCAAGAACACAGGGCTCACTTCTTATAATCGTCAGTGCTCCGTTCTTCTTGCTCTCTGCCCATTTTGTTTATCACACTATTCGTGAATAATAAACAATTATTCATTATGAGTATAATAAAAAAAAAGGAGCAGCAGGAGCTGGAATGCCACCATCCCTAGCAGCTGAGATAGATAAAAAATGCTATCAAATGAATGTTGTGTGTGCATGTAAGTGACAGTGTGCTTTTGTGGGAGAGACAGTGTGCAGATGCGTGAATGTGTGTCTGAATGTGTGAAGATGTATGAGTGGGAGTCAGTGACTGGTAGTGATTGTTTGTGTCAGTAAGGCAGCATGAGTGAGTGAGAGCAAGAGTGACTGGAAGTGAGAAAGAGTGGGTGAGTGGGAATGAGTAAGAATGAGTTTGAGGGAGTGTTAGAGTGAGTGAATGAGACTGAGAGTGAGTGACAATGAGTGTAACTTTGAGTGTAAATTAGTGAGTCTGAATGAGTGAGAGTGGGTGCAAGTGAGTGTGAGTGAGAGTAAGAGTGAGTGTGAGTCACTGTGAATGAATGAGTGAGAATGAATGAGTTAGAGTAAGTGTAAGTGAGTTTGAGTGAGAACACATGAGTGAGTGAGAGTACATTTGAGTGAGAGTAAGTGTAAATGAGCAGGAATGAGTAAGAGTGAGTGCAAGAGAGGAGTGAGACTGAATGAGTGCTAGTGAGCATGAATGAATGAATGGGTTTGAGTGAGTGAGAATGAGTATAAGTGAGTGAATGTAAGTGAGTATGAGTAAGAATGTGGTGGTCTGCTTGTGAATGTGCAGTTGGTCCTGGAATAATGAAAGTGATTGTTGGCTTATAGAGGCACCAATGGCAAAATCCTGTGCCTCATACTGAAGGCAGTACTTATCATGACAGGCACCTGTGACAAAATACTGGCACAGGTTTACCAGAGTTAATTCTTGGCACATTCAGCACCTGTAGAAAAATACTGGTACTAATATACAAGTAGTGATTCTTGGTAAATGAGACACATGTGGAAAAATTCTGGTGTTGGCATTCTTAAGAAAACATTTGGCATAGAGGGTACCTGTGGCAATCTGTTAGTAGCATATCTAAGGTCATTCTCATCAAGAGGAAGAATAACCATGACATATGGGAGGAGGCAACCAAGAACAAATGCTCGGCCTGCCATTCCAGAGGTAATTTTGACATAAACGCCACCCATGGTATATGGAGAGCATTAACAGCAACATTTTGGCATACTGTATGTAATTTGTGACATAAGCAGTACCTACGGAATATGAGGGACTCACATGGCAAAATGCTGGCCATAGCACAATGGAGGTCATTTTTAATATATGGGGCACCCATAACACATTCTTTTTAAAATGGCTTCAGCTTCTGGGCTTCACTCACCATGAAATATTAAATGTTTACTGAGTACCCTGTCAGAGCCTATGGCTTTTCAGAAAACTGCGCATTAAAATATACTATGAGCACATTTTTATCAAAATGTTCTCTTGGAAGAATTCCTGCCACAACAACCCCATAGAAGAGGTCTGACTCACTTGCTTCACTCGTTTGCTACAATTCAGGCCAAGTATTACATGAGACCACTTTAAGAAATCATATCAGCACCGTAATCTAGGTGGTATCTAAACAGACATTTGTTTATTCTGGGTCATTATATTAATAATGCAGTTATTATAGCACTTCATCAATGGCAATTATTGTGATGCCATCAGGGTTAAGGCCATGTGGCACCAATTCCCAAGAATGTTTGGGGTCATATGATGTCACTTTCTATGATGTAATTAAAGTCACAGGGTGTGTGATGACACTTTCCACTACCCAAGGCATTTTGCTGAATCAACGTCCAAGGTAGTAACTATATTTTTCACAGTATTACTCACCATTAAAGTAAAGAAATGCTCATGCAATGCCCTAGTCAGGCCCTTAAGAACTGCATATTCACTCCTTATCTGCATATCTAGGAATGGCAGATCACACTCCGGGGGAATGACCATTCAGGTACCAATGCACTTTCTTCTGGAAGACATCAATATGTTATATCAAAATTGTAAACAACTTACATTTTTATCAACATGCATTTTTGCAAGGGCAAAAATATGTTAGTAGTGTTGAGTGTCCTTGAGGAAGACTTATTATTTTTTTGTGCAACGCAGCAACCCAGATTGCTGTGCTGTGAGGCACAAAGAAGAAGAAGTGGTGCAGAGCCATATTTATTAAAAATGGCCTTCCTGCTCACTATTCCTGAGTTGCTGCAGAAACAGGCTGCCTAGTGCCATGCAGACCATTTGCACCATGGGACAGAGGTATGAGCATGCTGTCTAACACTGGTTTATTACTGGAAGCATACTTTTCTAGAATAAATCCTATGCCTAGACACATTTTTAAACAGCCACACATTGTATGTGTGGTGTGCAGTACAGTGCACTTGCAATGTGTTGAATGTATATAAAATCTTTAAAAAAATTCTCAAAGAGAGATTATTTTTTTATACAAAGCCCAGTTTGGTTACCTTATAGATCGAGCTTTGGACAAAACCTGAGGGCCTTATTTATGAAGGCCTGTGTCACTTTTGCGCCCCCGTTGCGTCACTTTTAGTGATGCAGAGGCGGCGCAAATAATGCGCCATGTTGCGCCATATTTACGAAGTGACGCATCTAGGCAGATGTGTCACTTCGTAAACCCCTGCACTACATTATACCTGCGTCAGGTATAATTTATGCAGGGTGGGCTTTCCCCCGCAAGAAAGGGTCGTAGGAGTGGCACAGTGAAATCTTTGAGATTTCGCTGCGACACTTCTAGGACGCCAATGCGCAAAACCTTATGCCTGCCTCATGGCAGGCGTAAGGGTGACGCAGGCCCTTTCACATAGGGCTTGCCCCATGCGAAAGGACACATTGCTGTAGTTGCGTCACGCTTCCGACACAACTCTAGCAATGCGCCACTTTTGCGCCGACAGATACGTCAGTAATACTGACGTATCTGTCATTCCTTGCAACATGATGCGTCAAACTGTAAATATGATGCATCATTGGTGTCGCAAGGAGGGCGCACTGAGAACTGTTGCATCGCTCCTTTCACACAGCAATGCCCCACTTCTCATGAATGAGGCCCTAAGAGTACTTGTACTGATCTACCCAAGTTCCGCCCAAGTAACACCCCTGTAACACAAAGCAATGCAAAGCAATGCAAATCGTTGTTTGTGCTGAGAGAAGTGTCACGTCCTGAGCAAAATACGTGTTTCACTGGAAAGTAAATACCCTTGCAAGAGTTTGTGCTGCTTTGTGTAACTTTGTGTGACTTTGTTCCGGTTCAAAGCCATAGTAAATCTGGACAATTCATTGATTGGCTGAATACCTGGTTGCCAGTGAAACCAAACGTGGGTTAAGGATCATATTTGGAAATCAAGTGCATCACTAAATTGCAAGTGCCCCCCGGGGTATGTCAGTAAAATATATGCAAATTTAAAAGTTAATAATTGAAAAGATCTCAGTAGTATTAGCTTTTCTACAGCTGAACACCAGTGAAAAACAATATTAATGTAAATCACTTGCTATGCCACAAAACTAGAATAGGACAGAAAGGCTTTCAAGTGCTCACAGCTGACTGCTGTAAAATAAGGCACGCAGTTAAATTCTATTCTTGATTACTGTTCGAGTACCCACTGAGCAGTACAGAAGACACTTCTGCGTTGGTCGCGGCTCACTAATTATATCTGCAAAACAAGCTGCGTCGTGTAGTGTCAGTCGATCGCAGGGAAGCCTTTTCTGGAAAGCTGCCCCCTCAGATGGCTCTTTTACTACCTGCCATCTGTCGAGGGTCGACGTGCCAGCACTGTTGGAAGGTGACGCTGCGGGAGTGGAGGCTGCCTGCGAATTCCTCTGCAGCACACTCTAAACCAGCTCCTTCGAGGGGGTTGGGGAAGAGGGCCTACAGACTTTCTTGAGGTGGGCCCTGTTGTGTGATGAGGGAGTGAAAACCATGTGATTTAGTGGGTGGTGTATATACAATTTAAAATTTCTAGATGAAAAACAGCGAATAACGGGGATATTTTTCACCGATGGGTTCTGAGTGACATCAAATAGACAACGAAAGTAATCCATATTTGTAAAGGGCGAACATATCACCCCTTAAGGTTTCAAGGCGCTGGGGACCGTGGGGGAAAGCGATGCTTGAGCTGTCTTTTATGTCATTTAGAACCCCAAAAGGGTTCACTTCTACTTAATACTTTAACAAGATGGATCACATTTATGGTATGTAAAATAACTTTCACATTTTCTTTTCACATTTCGATTTGTGTATCTCAAATCTTTGATATCCCTGCAGAAAAATCTGCACTAATGTGCCATGGCAGACTTTCTGTAAATACAACAAAATATGCATTTGACATTAAACCTCACTGAAATTAACATGACGAGTTCCAATTACAAAGTTTAACAAGAGCTCATAGCTTCTTAAAGCAACAGTCAGCAGTTCATGTTTTATTGCTTTGCAGGTGCAAATCGCTGTTTTTAATGTAAGGACATATATTGCCTCAAACATTCACTGCTTTCCAGTGACAGGTAAATAGATAAGAGGGTGTAGGCTATATAAAAAAACATAAGTTTACATTATATATTAACACTCAGTCAGTCTGTCATAAAACTTTATTCGATTAATAAAAATCATGAAGGCACGCAGCACAATACAAGGTTTCATACATCATACAAAAGATACATCAATAGAACAACAATTTCATCATCATCCCAAGAACAACATTTATCCATAACTCTTCCTGAAAGAAAGAGCCACTCTTCTAAGGCTCACAATAGCTTGACAAGTTTCCAAAAATTGAAGAGAGTATGGAAGCCTAGTGCCTTTTAACATGAGCTAGGGCAATGCACTCTAATATGGGAAGCCGTTCATGTCAAAATTACAGATCCCCATATAGGACACCTTCTGAAATCCATAGCCTGCTGCTAAATGAATATGACACACACCAGAATGAATGTAATATGTGTCAAAATTAATATGATACCTGGCAGAGTGAATCTGACTTCAATTGAACATAAATATGAAACCTGGCAGATTGAATATGCTACTTAGTGATTAATATGAATGAAACACACTCCAAACTGAATAAGGACAGTGCTGAAATATATATCAATCATACTGAAATAAATATGGCCCTCCCTGTAAATAATATAGCTATCACTGAAGCGAATACAATATGCATCAGACAGAATGGGACATTTCTTGAAATGACTAACATATGCCAAGAGGTAAACGGCATGCATTGAAATGAATATGACAGATTGAAATGAATGTAACTTTCTGAAATGAATATATCATATCCTGAAAAGAATATAATGCACATTGAAAATAAAATAACATAAACTGAAATAAGCATTACACATGTTGCAATGAATATGAATTGTGGTGAAATGAATGTTACCCAGATTGCAATAAATATGAGATATACAGAAATAAATAGAATATGATTTAAAATGAATATGGCTTGTGTTAAAATGATTATAAGCCCCATTGAATTGAAGTTGACATGCCTTAAAATGAGAATGACAAACGCTGAAATTCTCATGGCATATGTCACAATGAATATGGCATGCATAGAAATGAATATGACACATATTCAAGTGAATATATGTGCTAAAATGGAAAAGTTGCATCTTAAAATTAATATGACAAGCGTTAATATGAATATGGCATCCATTGAAATAAATATACCATTGATTGAAAGGAATATAACACATGTTAAAATGAATACGAAATGTGTTGAAATAAATATGAGCTTCATTGAAATTAATTTGACATGTTTTAAAATTAATACAAGTAACGTTAAAATGAACATGATATGTATCAAAATGAATATGGGTTACATTGAAAGTAATATGATACACATTAACATGATTATGATACGTGTTGAAATGGATATGTTTTATGTTAGAATTAATATAAGATGTGTTAATATGAATGAGACATCCATTGAAAGGAGTATGACACGTGCTAAGATGACTATGACATGCACTGAAATTAATATGAGCCCCATTGAAATATATTCAACATGTCTTAAAATGAGTATGACCAATGCTGAAATTAAATTGAAACTTGTCAAAATGAATATATTATGCTTTGAAATTAATCTGAAACTCATCAAAATAAATATTGCATGTACTAAAATGAATATGACCTATGTTGAAATGGATATGACCCATGTTAAAATTATTATGGCGAGTGTTAAGGTGAATATCACATCCATTGAAATAAATATGACATTCATTGAAAGGAATAGGACACATGTTAAGATGAATATGAACCACTTTGAAATGAATATGCCACCTGGTGAAATTAATATTGCCTATATCAAAATTAACATGACATTTCTTAAAATTAATATGACACGTTTTGAAATAAATATGAAACTATGTGAGATAAATGTAGCATGCTTTGAAATGAATAAACCACATATCGAAATGAACACAAGCCATGTTTAAATGAATATGACCCCTGTTTAAATGAATATGGCTTGCATTGAACTTATGTTGATCAGCTTTAAAATTAATATTACATGTTGAAATTAATATTACATATTCTGAAAGGATATGATAAGGACTAAAACGAAGTAACTAAAATTAATATAATACACAGGAACCAGCCTTTACCACGCATCCATTACATGCATCCATTTGCCACACAGTTAAGTATTTCTACATTTGTCACACAATACTTTATCAGGCAGGTAAGTATTTTTGTAAATAAGATAATTTTTTATGTGCGCATAGAGATAAAGGGAGGTAAGGATGATTTTAAGGTTTAAAGGTGGTTAGAGGTAAAGGGAGGTGAGGATAATTTTTGTTTGTAGTAAGTGGGTAGAGGTAAAGGGAGGTAAGGAATTAAAAAAGGGGGTTCTCCATTAAAAAATAAACACACACACACATATATATTTATATATATATGCATAGATATATACATATATGTCCTGCGCGCCTACGTGCAGACAAAAAGGATTTCCCAGGTATTTTTGCACGGCAGTGTGAAAGGGAGTACAAGAGGTGTTACGTCTCCTCCTGCCAACTTGGACTCTCTGGCATTGTGTTCAAAGATATGGTGATACCATGGGCAGCACATCATGAGGACTTTAAACATGGAAGGTAAACTCTACACAATTTATATGTGACATTTCATTTTTTGAATATTACAGTGCACTCAGACTTTTAAACTGTGATTTGGGATGCTATCCAGCAAGATCTACATCACGTCACAGTCTAAGCACTGGGCAATGATTTTAATCAGACTTTGGCATCAAGACGCTATACAGCATTATTGTACATCTACGACAGTTTGCAACAACACCCCGGTTGCATTTTGGGAATTGTAGGATTGCACCGGGTCACGTGATCATTGTGATTTAAATAGTGCGAGTTTATTCAATGAGACTTTCCTCACCTGTGAGCAAGGCCATGACCAATGGCCGAAACGCGTAAGGATTGATGCTCTGCCACCCTTGAGACACAATAAAGCCAGTGATTTATCAAGTTGGGCTTCACTTCTCTTTTTCTTTGGTGTGCCAAATCACGGGATGCTCCATACCCGTTTCTGTGAAGCCGCCCTGCAGGGATGGGGGCTCCTTTGTGTGTATATATATATATATATTCATATACATCTGTGTGTGCACACAAATATGTATATATCTTTATCGTTTCAGGATTACAGTGCCGCATAAATTATGCATAAAAGGAAGCAGGGAACTCTGGGTAGTTCCCAAGTTTACGTGGAGAGCAGTTCCTTTCTATGGAGCACTCTACAACACCACCGACCACCGAATCTGCTCACCTCAAATCTACATTTTTCTAGGAAAGTTTTTAAGCATAGGATTTGTTCAGTTCCATCCACACCAAGCTAGAAAGTTACTAAGGGCCTCATTACAATGCCGGTTGGACGAGTGTCCGACCGGCATCATGTCGGAAACAGGCCCGCCCGAGAAGGAGTCGGCGGTCCTGCTTTCCTAATTCGGATGCGACCGCCTTCACGGCAGTCAGAAAGTGCATATTTCCTATTGTGGCTTGTCCTGCGGGCTGCAGCACAAGCCGCAATAGGAGAATTACACTTTTTAAACATCCATACACCATGTGGCAGGCACCATGCGGTGCCTGCCACACGATGCATTTATGTTTGAGGGGGCACCAGGCCTCATTGCGAAGGGTGCGGAAGGACGGGGGCCCTGCCAGGGGCCCCCAAAGTCCATTTCCGACAGCCTTTCTATGGCAGCCGGACCGCCATAGGAAGACTGCCGGAAATGTGCATCGTAATCCCCACAGTGGTGCCTGAGCAGGCACCTCCTCCATTTTGGGGATTACGATCCACCATCAGTCCCAACGGGCTCCTTGAGCCTGTCGGAGGCAGATCGGATTCCCGCCGCAGGCATCAGTCGGACTGCCTGTATCCTAATACGGCGGTTGGACTGATGCCTTAGATGTCGAGCAGAACGCTCCTGACAAGCTGCCGGATGGCCTTCCGCCTGACATCGTAATGGGTCACTAAGTGTTTTCCCAATTTTAAAGTAAAGTCTTTAAACATAGGATTAGCTACTGCCATCCTTGCTGAGCTAAATAAATATCAGAAATGGCACCCGTTTGAGCAACGAGAAACTCTAAGATCTTAAAAGTTCTGCAAAGCACCAGAAATGGAAGGGCATTGAGGAAGTAAAGAGGTGGCAAGGGACATGCTGAGTGGCAAAGAAGCATTCGACCTCCCTGGTGGAAAGATGAGCAGCATGGCAATGCACATGACCTAGAGTGCTTGCTTGTAAGCACTACCATCAGACACAAAAGAAACACCAGAGTGTGGAAGGGGGACAGCAGAGTTATAGAAATTATGACAGCGCTGTGATCAGTTGAGCCAGCAGAAACTTGAGCTCTCTGCAGCCCATCCATGGCATAGAGAGGGAAATAAAGAGTGTGGCTGTGGTGGGGAAGCTTTGCTTCCTGGAAGTATGAAGCGACCCTGGGCTGTTTGCAGAGTTGAACAGTGATTTTTGCTGACCACCTGCCATTCAAGTGCTGCGAGCATTAAATGAAATGGGGCCATGAATGCGTTTAACTGTTTGCCAACCAAGAGCCTTCAGAACTCAATATTTAGCACTTTAATATGGAGACATTTTTTGTTGGAAAATACCAATAGTTAAATTTTTAAACCGTACATTCCTGTAAGAAGATGTAAAAGCAAAACATTATTTGTGGCTTGAGCGGGAGCCAGTTTACCTTGTGGTGAAAGGGCACTCACACTTTCAGTGTGAACTCCCAATCGTCCATAATGCAAGTTAGAGGTGCCCGGGCTGTGTCGACCACTTGCAACTGGATAATTCAACCGCCAGGACTGACAAGTCCCATGCAGAGTCATCTAAAACTTATTTGCTATTTGGTGACCAGTCCTGCATCACAGCCACTCTCACAATGAGGGCAGGAACCGGTCTCTCAGAATGTTTGTGCTAGAACTGGAGAGAAATGCACGTGACTGGCTGAGTGCTAGAATGTTGAATCCCGTCGTTACAAGGAGGGGAGGGACAAGTCGCTCCAGTGAAACATAGAATAATGGCCGCCCATCAACTCAAACTGGCTGTACATATAAGCCTTAAGCTCTTTCTAAACAGAGGAAGAGAGAGGACTGTGTACTGCGGGAAGGCACTTCGGAACATGGTTCCACGCAAACCTTAATCTGAACAGCTGTGCAAGCTCTGCGAGGAGTAACACTTTTGGGTGACAAACTCAGCCATTGCGATAATGCGGGGACATTACTGAAAATGTGTTATTCTAATGCGAGATGTGTGGCACTTGGCAAGGCTGATCAATAGCATCGAAACTGATAAAAAATTTGGCCAAACTTGGAAAATGGAAGAGGAATGGAGGCTTGATGGGAATGTCTATACACACTTATTGCTGGACAAAAGCTCTAAATGTAATAGTACCCAAAGTGCCATCTCGGCCACATTTCATCTTTGATTAATGCCACTGTGCTTTGGAGGTCCTGGGGTGTGAAAAAGATGTTGTGGGAAAAAAGGGTTACTGCTGGACTAGTAATGTATTAAATGATATACAGCTTGATGTGTTAAGGTGCTGTCATTTACTGCAGGCAAGTGTACTGTTTTGCAAACAAATTAAAAAAATTACCATTACAGATTGGTTTAAATATGACTAATTTTGAAATTGATATGAATAATAGTGACGCAAATAATTCTGCTGTCAAAATGAATATGGGCATCACTGAAATTGGAAACGAATCACATTGGGTTGCATAGCATACTTCATGAACTGGATAAGAGTGTGAGTGAATTGGATATGGTGAATTGTGTGTATAACATGCACTGAAAAGCACATGACACTAACAGCCAATTACAGAGGAGTTCAAGGCAAGATCCGCAAGAGGAGGGGTTGTGGACAGGAGCACACTGAAAAACACGTGCAGAAACAATGAGAACACAGTCCAGTCACACCCTTTTCTGCTGTGCTATTTGGATCACAGGGCTGTCAATCTCCTAGAGGCGAAGCCCTACCAATGAGGCCCCTGCATGTGGTCCTGCCCCCACGCTCCAACCCATAATTCTATTCAGGCCTTCTTCGTTTTTTGGCAGTACGCACGAGCTCCCTTGCTGAAGCTTCCAGCCGTAGGCCTCAGCTAAGAGGTGCAGAAGCCTTTGGTGGCAGTGGCACTGATCAACTGCCTGCCAGTGCCCAACAGCCGCACCCAACCCCAGCCTAGCTGAGCCCTGCAGCCCCGGTGCTGTGTCGCAGCAGCAAGGACAGAAATTAGGACTGGAAGCAACGGTACGTAGACGGGTTGCAGCCCTTTCCCAGAGGCCACAGTGTTAAGTGTGTGAGGGAGGAGGGGTTACACATGGCAGGGTGGTGTGGGCTCCGACAATCATATCTCGTCGGAGAGCCCAGAGGCTTCTCCCCGTCACAGGGAGCGCCGTTGTATCATTCTGGGGGCAACAGCTCAGTGGGCCAGGCCTGCGGAAAGGATGGACAAGCCACTCTGATCTGCCTGAAACTAGGACGGCAGAATTTGCGAAGGCCTTTAGATAAGGCTCGGCCTTTCGGGATGGGCGGGTGCGCAGAGAATGAAAACAACTCTCTTTCCCTTCTTTCCCAGAGAAGAAAAGGACAGTGTCCACTTCTAGCAGCTGCCACCAGCGTTTCTCTTTCTTTTTCTTATTCTCTCCATGTCTCGCTCCTCCTCATTTGCTGAAGACCGTGACTACAAGAAACGGTTATCACCCTTTCTTTTCTCTCCTTTATTTGTTCGCTTGAGAAAAGAATCTGAAAAGAAGAAACGCTTTTGCTGCAAATTTAGTATTTTTCCAACGTTTTTCTGTACCAAATGGCAGCCTCGGGACGGAGAGAAGATAAAGGTTTAACGTACGGAAAAAAAATGAAATAAAGCTAGATAGAGTGGTTTCAAAGTCGACAGCTTCGTTTTAAACACACCCAAACACCTTAGCGCCACTTGACAGAGTTTGCCAGTGAAGCGCTACTTTCATTTTCTCCTCTTTCTTTGAACAGCATTTTTTCCCTGGATGTGGAAGTGCACTGTTACCGGAGGTACTGCAATATCTGGTTGATGCATGGAGTGGAAAGCTAAACGTTTAATGTGATCCTTATCAGCTATTTTTCTTATTTTGGTTTATGAAATGTGTAAGGCAGCTGTGTGTTCAGGGATGTGGTCTTTTTAAACTATACTGCTTCCATTTTGTAAGTATATAAGCAATGAACATTGAAACTTGTCCCTTTCCAGGCCCTGTAGTCATGTCCTTAACTTTTCAGGCAAAAACATTAATTGATTTCTAGATGAGTTTAAAAGTGTTGTTCCTGCTTACATTTCACATGCTTTACTTAATCTTGCATTCCCTATAAGTGTTTGCTTTTTCCAGGATGTTATTACTTGTTTGTTTCAGGCAGCATATTACTCATGTCTAGTGCATAATTTGAATTGAGTCACATCCGGGTGTTTATAGCGGGTCACAATTGGGTTGTAGCTGAAGGCAGTGCGAGTTTCTCTCAGTGGAGCAGCATGGTGTTCAGTGGGGGACAGATGTGGCACTGTGGCCAGAGCTGCAAAATTTGGAACTGGGGAACAGGTTCAGCCTTTATGACCAGTCCACCAGACCACTCTCCTGAGGGAGCACATTCCAATGCAAGACCTTAGAAGGCCCGCTAGACCTTAAAAGCCCTGTTTTCTTGGCCCTAGTAGTGGCAAGTGTGAGTTAACCTTGAAGGCCTGTCCACCACAATCCATACTTGAGTTCACCTCCAGTCTTGCGGGCAGGCCTATGAAGCAACTCACCCTAGAGCAACAGCGACTCTTGTCAATGAGGTCTCAGGACCTTTTAGACCAGTATGCCTCACCCATTGGTATCTCTATTGGCCTTGTTTCAGCAGTAGTGGTGCAACTCACCATGGATCGGCCATGCAGGATTTGCACGCACACCAAACTAAGGGGCATATTTACAAGCCCCTATCGCCACCAGAAGTCCTTTTTTTACATTCTGGTGGCGATACAGGCTTTGCCTTCTTTGCAAGGCAGTGTTCGTGGCTTAACGCTGCCTTGTAAATAAGGCACCCTTTTACACTATACTTAGTGTGCAAGGGGTGGGCAATGGGTGTTGCGGTAGGCATTCCGCCGCAGCACCATTAATTTTGACGCTGCCCCGTAAATATGGGGCAGTGCCAAAATTAAGACTAGGGAAAACCTGGTCTTAACAGGGCGCAATGAGCAGAAATACTTTACTTCTCCTCGTTTTTGCTGTTTTTATGTGTACTGCATTGTGCAGCACAGATAAAAACAGCAAACCACCATTGTGTATGTGCAGGAATGTGTCCCTTCCTGCACATAAATTTATAATTTTTATAATGATGAGTTTCAACTTCTATCTGTACTGTACAAAGCAGCACACATAGAAGTTACATATCGCCATTTAATATTGTTTATGTGCAGGAAGGCACACCTTTACTGCACATAAACAATCATTCCCCACAACGCAGGCACCCTTGCACTATATGGTGCAAGGGTGCCTGCGTTAGCACTAGGCAGCTAAATTTAGCACCAGCGCAGAGGAAACGCAGGGCTGCACCTTATTGTTGTAAATACGGTGCGTTTCAGAAGTGGCGGAGTGCGGTGTTAAGCCAAGAAGGCTAACACCACGCTCCGTTACTCCTTTGTAAATATGCCTCTAAGTTTGCAAACTTTACAGTCTCTCTGCTTCATGCACAAGCACTTTTAACATGTGCTGCATGTTTTGGGGCCACTGGAATTATGCAGCAATAGAGGACAAAACTATGTTGCAGTGTTGACTAAATTATACACCAAAAAAAGGCACCAGCGTAATGCAGTACATTTTCTGATACTTTATTATTTTGAACTTTTTACACATACTAACATAACAGTCTCTGCAAAGATTTTGCCTCATTAGAACCAGTGTAACGTACAAATGCAGCAGTGAGAAAGGTGACCAGTCAACCTTTGCAAAGGGCCTTCCTCTTTGCAGCAACATAAATCACATTTTTAGTATCTTTTGATCTGTTCGAACCACAAAAAGCTTTTTGTTAAAATCGTCAGATTATGCAGCAGATGATGTATTATGTGGCAGGTATGGCAGAGCCATAATTATGTGGAAAACATTTGCCAACTGGGATATTTTGCCAGTCATGTTTGAACTGCTCTTGTTGAAAAAGGGAGGAGAAGTGCTGATGACAGAAACTGCATGGCTCGGAGACAAATGGCTTGTGATTCCACTTTTAAGCATATTTGGGACATTCTGTGATTGGTAAGGTATCCCACTTTGTGAATGTATTTTAATGTCAATAACTCATATTAAACATTAAACGTGTGTCCATTGGTTGAATTAAATAACATAATAAGCTGTAACTGGTCAGTGAAATGCCAAACAAATACTAAAACTTTGGATGTGCTTCTGGGCAGACCTCTGACACTCCACCCACTGCCCTAATCCTCAGGTTATTCCCACTATCTGATTCTCCTCCCACAGTTCCCCTACTTTTTTCCCCCACTTCGACAACTGCTTATTGCTCTCAGAATGTTGGCAAGAGTGAGCGTGGATGCACGAGAAGCCTGTGTCTAGGTTGCATTGTGTATGAATGAGAGGCTGTGGTCTAGGCATCAGCGTGAGTTAAACAGAGGGTGTCGTCTGGGCATCAGTGTGTCAATCAGAGGCTGTGGACTGGGCATCAGTGCTCACCTTTGGAACGGGGCCAGACAGTGTGTATTAATGAGAACCTGTTGAGTGGACATCAGTGTGTATGAATGAGAGACTGTTGAGTGGACATCAGTGTGTATGAATGAGAGACTGTAGAGTGGACATCAGTGTGTATGAATGAGAGACTGTAGAGTGGACATCAGTGTGTATGAATGAGAGACTGTAGAGTGGACATCAGTGTGTATGAATGAGACACTGTAGAGTGGGCATCAGTGTGCATGAATGAGATGGTGTGACAGGGCTGCAGTGTGCATGAATGAGAAACTGTGGACTCGGCAGCATTGTGCATGAATGCACATTTCAACTCACCTTCACTGACGGGTTCCACCCCTTTTGACTCGTATTCAGCCTCCTCATGTTCATCGACTAAGGGGGAGGTCATTGTCCTTTCAAACATATTTCTCCCTCCCAGAACTGTATATTTTCCATTCACTGTAATGGGTTCAAACTGTTAAACATCGGACTTCACCCTCATTAATATTGTTGTCAGGTCGAGCCTAGTACACAGCGCATGCACTGTCTGTTGCAAGGCATGTTGTGACTTAACAAGTACATAAAGGGCTTGGAGCCTCACTTGATAATCATCAGGTTGGCTGGTATGTGGATGAGAAGCTGTGCACTGGGCGGTAGGGTACATCAATGAGAGGCGGTAGAATGTGCAGCAGTGTACATGATTGAGAAACTATGGGCTTGGAGACAGTGTTTCAATGAGAAGGTGTGACTGGGCTGCAGTGTGCATGAATGAGAGGCTACTGACTGGGTAACAGCGTGCATGAATGAGAGGCTATAGTCTGAGCAGCATGTGCATGCTGGGCTGCAGTGTGCATCACTGACAAGGCGTGCATTAAGTGGCAGTGTGTGGGAAAGAGAAGCTGTGATCGGGCGCCAGTGGCCAGTCTGCGTGAAAGAGAGGCTGCAGTCTGGGTGCCAGTGTGCATGAGTGAGAGGCTATGTAATGAAAGTGAAATACTGTATTTGCTGCTAGGGAGATCATTTTACTGTCCAGCAATATTTACCTTGTGCCTGATTTGTTTATGTTTTCCTTCCTCAGTTGTCTCCTTCTTCCTGCTGGTGGTGACTATCCATCTGACCGTCTCCTGATCACACACTTAACACCTCTTCCAACAGTGACGGGCTAGGGTGTCCAGGTTAAGGGTAAATGTTTTAAGGCGCCTTCCTGTGGCATCTATCCGGTTTAGGCCTGGAAAGGCCAGTTATGGTCTAGGGCCGGAATTTCGGTCCTTACTGCCTGACGACCTGACCACAGTCCTTTTACCATTTCTCCGTCCTCTCACCTTCCGTCCATTTTTACTTAACCTAACACCTTTTCCTACAGGTGCCCTTGACCCAGCCACTGTTTTGGTATGCTTGCTGTTAAGGCAGTCATTAGTCGGTTATACGCAAAGGATTACTCAGTGGTCTGTACTTAAAGCCCTTTGGAGGTTTACAGAGGTTGGGCGTATTCCACACCAGGGTGGATTCTGTACAATACTTACATTGCTTTAGATTGCCTCCAGAGATTGGACACCTGTCACTCCTGGGTGGACTCTGAAGTACTTACTGCTGGCTTGATGGTGCTTCAAGATGCTGGGCTTATATCTGACATGGGTGCATTCCATATAGTATGTAGTGGTGACCACTTTAACGGTGACATCAGTGGTTGGGTTTATCTCACTTCCAGATGCCTCCACACCATAATCTCCTCTGGTGAAGCTCTTCCTCTTTCATGACATGCAAGGCCTGGAGCACACTTCCAAAGAGATTAAGGATCAGCAAGATCCATTTAAAAATCATGAAAAACTCTTATGTGCCACTGCACCAAGTCTAAAGCACATCTACTCACAGCTGACACCTCAACCAACATCCTTCTCTGACCATGTGAAACAAATAGAGTTGCCACATACTGGACCATTCTGAAAGTGCTTTGGCACTTCATCAAGGTTATAGAAATCCTACACTACAATACGATACTTGGCAGCAGTGTGCATGAATGTGAGGCTATGAGCTCACAGCATTGTGCATAAACGCGGGCCAATGGACTAACTATTTTTTGAAAGTCTGTGGATTGGGCTGCAGTGTCTATGTGTATGAATGACAGTCTGTGGATTGGTAGCTTGTGCATAAAGGAGAGGTTGTGGACTGGGCGTCAGTGTGTATAAATGAAAGGCTGTGTAGATTGCAGCTCATGCATAAGTGAGAGGATGTGGACTGGGCTTCCCCTGCAAAATGTAATGAGTGTGCCTCAACAATGGCAATTAAAAAGGTAATCGTACAGATATAGAAAAAGTTGTGCTGAGCATGGGTCCCTTTTGTGATGGGATTCCCAGCACTGCTAGGGTTGTAGGTGCCACTGTTATGGTCCCTGATTTACCTCCAGGAAGACTCTCCCTTACCCGGACCTGGGGAGAGGCTGATCCACATCCTCACGGCAGACGGCTTGTCTACCTCCATGGTCCTGAGTTCTGGAACAAACAATATCTTTCGTAAATTGAAGGTACGCAGAGGACACCCAATACAAGGTAACAAAGCCACGAGTATTCCTGCTTCCTTCTTGCCAGTGGGAACATTCAGCTTATATGCCACGCAGTATGGTATGCTTGGTGCAAATACTGAAACTGTACGAACTTAAGCCTGGGATTCCACAATACTCTTTCACATATTGCATACCTCATCCCTTGCAAGTAAGTACTGGCAAAGGAGCTGAGTACAGCGTTACCGGGTATTGCAGGTAAGGGGATTCTACTAGTCGGCTATGCTATGCTTTGTCAAGTTAAGCTGTGATTTGTTATGCTACAGTAAGAGAGGCTCTGCAGTGAACAATATGTTCTTGATGTAACTAATTTTTCTTGTAGGGTTTTATATCACAAGTTTCCATTTGTAAGCAGTGAAATGTTGTGGTACCGTAGAGGTCTGGACCCTTCTTTATGAAATGGAGCCATCTAGTGGATGATCTTGATCGCGGTACGGTTATAGAAGGGCAGACTGGACTATATGAATGTTCTTTTATGCTGACTGCCTACATTACACAATTACATTGTGCTCAGGTTCTCAATACCTGAGAAGGCCAAAAAGTGGAATTGGCCTTTCCAGGTTTTAAACATGTGGCCCACAGTATTCATAAAGATGCCAGCAATGAGCATGTTACTTACTATTTTCCCGGCATATATCAGGCACATGCATTTCTTCAAAGTGGTTACCCTGCAGATTTGAATTTATCTTGTTAGGGACCTGTTTTCAAGAAAGGTGAAACAACAATTGTCCACAGTGAAGATACATTAGCACAAGTCAGTAACTTACAGATGCCATTGCGGCTAGACCTGAACACTGGTGCCAGTTCTAATACAGTCGATCATTGGGAATTTTAAAGGGGGGCACAAAATGATGATGAATGATGAAGAACAAACAGGTGGTGTAAGGGGACATGGTGTTTATGGTATCTGACCCGCACGGATGACCAGATAATTATGCACAGATTTCCATGCTAGACGCTCAAGGCACTAGGCTATTGAGTCAGCTTATTTTGTACAGCTATGTAGAAAGGTTTGAAGCAAGGTCACAGCATGCCTAGCTCATTGTAGCCTGGTTTTAGAGCAGGAGTTTCAAATTCCCATCTTGGCGCTCCAGCTCTTGTCTTGGTCAGCGCTCTCTCGCCACCTCAGCTCTCTCGCCACCTCAATTCAAGCCTGTGACACACCACTCCCCCACTAAGACATCTATATAGCTCTGAAAGTTCACCTCTATCTTGGCATGGCATGCACTGCTATGGAAATGTTGATATCCATACTGACCTGCACTCCGAATCGGAGTCACATCACTAAGTCATTCACACAGCTCTCATGATGACCCTCTGTCAAAGAGCTTTGACAATGCCATCTGTCCTCACTTGTACTGTACTCTGGTTTCACAGTAATTAAATGTTTACAGCATTATCAAGAATGAGATTTTGTCAATGACTTAGAATGGAAACGTGAAGCACAGCTCACTTTAAATAGCTCAGAGGTCAATGTACCTGCTGCTGCCATCTAGTCCAAACCCTGAATGGGCTGATGCTTACTTTCCTTCTTCTATGTGAGTAATATGAGCACCCATGAGTTAGAAAACAACACCACCACTTTTTACCACCTCAACGTAGATTAGTAAAAATAGTGAGGTTGGAACATGGAGTGCATCTGGAGGGTTTGACCCGGTGGTGGGAAGGGGTGAGTGTGGGGTGGAAGGGAGTGCTTTCATTCAAAGGTTGTGTCTCAGCTGATCAGGGAGTCAAGCAGTGGCGACGTGCAGATTTGAGGTTTCTCACAGCTGAAATGCACCTGGTGCAAAAACAAGTGCATAGTATTTAAATCTTGTCTCGCTTCGGTTTTGGGCAGTCAGTGCCAGCTCAGTGTCGACAGTGGATAGTTCACAAAGTCCGAAGAGCAGTTACTGAAGAGATAAGATCTCTAAACAACAGGAGCTGTAGCTGCCATGGTTAATGATAGGCAAGCCAACAGCTCACGCGCGAGCAAGATCTGTTAATGTTTGCAATGTAAATCATACAACACACATATCACGTAAAATATGATAACGTTTCTATAAATCTTTAAAAAAAGTGTATTCCTTTAACGTATGAAAAATTTGATATTAATACGTCACATGATAACACAGCACTGAAAAGTACTTATTAAAGGTGATAGTTTCAAACATGAACCATTAGTGACCTAAGAGGCAAAATAGTTGTCATATAGACCTTTACTGGCTGGGATTATTATAGCCTTTACAGACTAATGGGGTAACCCAATCAACGTCCAAGGACCTGGGTAAAGTGTAATAAGAATAACAACTGGATCCTGACAGCCGTCGACAGGATAGGAGCGTTTTTCCCCATGACTCAACTGCAGTTTAAAGATCTACAAGAGTGATTGCTTTCCCTTTTAAAGGATGTTAGAATCAATCCTTTTTCCCTTTTAACGGATACATTCACGTTGGATGGTATTTGGTTTTTAGATTACCAAACTGGCATCCTTATTGATTTGTATTGCTCATTTGCTGCTACACTCTGCATTTCTATGCGGACTACCCAGCGTTGGGAGCTGTGACCTGGTCCGCCACTACCGGGCGCCAGATAATGGTTGCCTTTTACACAGCCCCCTGTCCTGAAGAAAACCCGCAAGCGGAGGTTGTAAGTTACCCTCTACGCCTTAAGCCGTGTCGAAAAGCCGACATATACCACCAATCCTGGGCCTGTACTACATTATATCTCCCCGTCCCATCAACAGATGAAGCATTTCTGTGCTCAATAAAAAATAGATAAAAAATGATGACCAAAGAATTGCTTTGTAGACAGGCACAACCACATTGGTGTACCTTCCATTAACAGCCAGTGTTCGTTATAATTTGTTGAAACTACCTTCTTTAAATTGCCCTTACTTTGATGCCTGTTTTCCTCATTTACTCCACACACGAGCACCTATTCTTTGCACCCTTCCTCTTGAGCAACCTCCGATTCTGATGTATTGCTATATATGGTAATGTCTTTACCGGTTTGTTAACAAGAGAGTATATAAAATGTACCTCTTTACTGAAAACAATGTGGTTGTTTTTTCTGTCTCCCTGGTGCATACCTAAGAGTATTTATTTTTCTCATGTATTTACCCTGTGCTGAGCATTTAAGCTACCAAGCATATTTAATTAGAGAAGTTTAAAAAAATCGCCTTGGCTTGTCCGGGGAAAACGTTTAGGACCACTTGTTATTCTTATTGGGATTATTATAGATCAACATTATAGTCTATTAAATCAGATCAAACAAAAATAGGTTATGTACAACTAGTGTTATCAACTCACATATTTGAAAGTGCTCTCAAACGCAATTATGAAGAAAAAAAGAGTTTTATTGAAATAAAATATTTGCCTAAGATCACACAGTTTAAGCGGGAAGCCGCGATTTGTCCAGGTTTTCTGGATTGACTTTGTGCAAATGAGCCAGGAAATGGATATCTATTTGTCTTTCGGTATTTTAAAGCTTTGTGTTTACCGCAGTGCATTTTCATCATTTTTTATATAGCGCAAAGTTAGAGCTCTATTCATTAGCACCAGTAACAGTGCACACTTTTTATAGGCAAAGGGATGACTAAGTGATTTACCCAGAATCATAGCATTTTGCACAGAAGCAGAGAGTTGACCATTGCTCCCCAGTTTCAAACTCAGGATCACTTTTAACTCCCAGCTGATCCCTGTGGGACCCCCACTATATCTGAGAGCTCAGGGTATTCCTACCATGCCCCTTTTTCATTATTTTTTACTTTTTTTGTGGGACTCAGCTTCAAGCCAGTCCCAAGATGCCTGCAATCAAATTTTAGTAGGCTCCGTGAGTCCACTGCAAGGACTCGTGTCCCCGATATCTATATGTTTTAAACTTAAATGTCTCTGAAACTACTGAACATATTTACACCAAATCAGAAAAAGCATGCTTTCTGGACCAACATCTAGCTTTCTGCCAAATTTGGTTTAATTCTGTTCAGCGGTTTGGGCTGTAGTCGTGTTCAAAAAATGAAAAATCTCTATAGCTAGAACATGGGGAAATGCATTTTGAGACCCCACCTTTTTTATCGGCCCCTGCTTGACGGATCACCCCAAAACATTCAACACGCCAGCTGTACCAAAAAGGTGATGTTTTTGAAACATTTCGTGAAGATTACTCAAGTGGCGACAAAGTTATTGGTAAAACAAAAACGTTTTTCCTATGGAAAGTTTGGTCCTAACTATAAATAATCTACTGGCTATCGCCAGTAGATTATTTATATGTATATGTGTGTGTGTGTGTATTATATGCAAAAATGAGAAGCAAGGAACTCTGGGTAATTCCAAATTTTACCTGGAGAGCAGCTCCTATATAGAACACCTGACAATACCAGCGACACTCTGAATCTGATGACCTGAAATTTCAGTTTTTCTATCAAATTTTTAAGGCATATGATTAGCACAGTACCACACACGCCGAGCTAGAAAGTGACTAAGTCTTTTGCAATTTTTACAGCAAAGTCTTTAAGCATAGGTTTAGCTTTTGCCACCCGAGATCAAAAATGACCAAAGCCTTTTACCACTCCAGGTACAGCACTACAGCTTTGGATTGGTAAAATACTTCCCAAGCCAATCTGGAACTAATTAAAGCAACCCCTGAACACGTGTTTTGCTCTTGCTATGAGCTCTTCATAGAGGTATAGCTGTGTCCAGACACAGGGGAACACCCAGTATAAGGCAAAAAATAGCCTTTAAGGCTTAGAGTGAAAGATAATTTATTGAAAAAAGAGAAGCAAGGAACTCTGGGTAGTTCCCAAGCAACCCCACTCTAGGCCTCTATGGAATAGGTGCTAACCTGATATGTTACTTTGTCATTATGTAAGCACATTTAAATCTGTGTAGATTGCATTTTAGATCAAATGCCAAATGTAAAAAAAACATTACCAAAGGCAATGCTTTCTTTCTGCCAGGGCCAAACCAATAAAAAAAGCTGATGACAGTTAAAGAATATGGTGGAGAGGGTAAATAGCCTCTATTTCTGAACCATGACACTTATGACACAGCCAATTGAAAAGCCAGCAGTTACAATTCTTCACATTGTAATCCCTCTTTCTTATTTTTCAAAGCAATTGATTGTCTACTACCTACAGTTCCAGTAATACGCAGTGCATCTAAGTCACAATAATATAACAGAAAAAAATAAATGGAAGCAACTGCTTATTTAGACTTTTTTCAAATAACATCAAAAGTTGTTTGGTAATTTAAAATGTGCAGTACAGCATAGTTCTCTACAGAGTATTATTAGCAGACATCAGAGGTTCAATATGTATTTCAGGTTTATTTACAGCCATTTGGAATTGCTTTGCTAGGAAACAAGATGTGAACAAAAGGGAGTCCTTAAAGGTGCCCCTACCGTATATTTTGACAGATAGAGGCCACATTTTAATTCTTGTATTAAATGTATACATTTCGACTACACATGGAATTCTGGAGAATGTAGTGTTTTATGAAGGGTGCAATATAACTGCATCTTTCTAAGTCCCGCACCTCTGAATGGTGAATCAAGGAGGGCAATACCATTTGTTTTCCCACATTACTTGTTCAAACCTCAGAATATTTGTACTTTTCTCTTACACAAATTTATTATACTTGGCAAAAATCTTGGAGGGAAAATCCTTTTGGGTTGGGTAATTTCCATACCTTATCTAGCTTGCTATTTGTCAGATGATATGAGTTTTTTACAGTGTTATTACATACTGATATGTTCTTTTTTCCAGATCTCACTAAAAAGATGGCTGCAGAGTCAAAGGTAGTGTGTGACCTTGTTGATAGCCTTTTAGCTCAGCCATCAATTTTGGAGGCAATAAGCCAAACTCTAGATGTACCATAGAATCCTCAGACCCATGTTCAGTCCAATCAAACCTTTTCGGGAAGTAGTAATGCCAATACTAACAGTCTAAGCATTTCGAGATCAAACTACAATACACGATACAGAAACAGAGGACAAGAGGTGGACGAAGAAGTAAGACACGTTTTTCGAGAGGAAGGTGTTCTTCAAACCCAATGGAATCTGCTAAGTCAGCCCAAGAACAGTCAGAAACACGTGCGCAAAGCTCTATGACACAATCGCCAATATTTCACTTTACACGCAACTTTGGAAGACAGAATGGTGAAAGGATGCAACAGCCAAAATATACTCGGAGGTTAGATTACATATGATATACTATTTCATTGCCTTCATTGTCTCCCAAATAATTTTGTTCAAATAAATTTCACTATGAGTTTCACTTTAAATTGGGTGTGTTGCCTAACAAACCACTGGGGTGGTGGATGCTCTCCTTCCTCAGACCCAGAATGTCTCACTTGCCAAATGTAGAGTTTCTTGTTGTGTCAGTGATGATTTACCAAAAGAGCTTACTGGAGAGGAGCACATTTGGCAAAAATGCAATGGGGTGCTATGCAATAGTTACCTTACAGCATTTTTTGTTTTACTTGAAATAAACACTTGAATTTGTGGTTTCTTATTTAAATGTTTTTTTAATATATATATATATATATATATATATATATATATATATATATATATATATATATATATATATATATATATATATATACACGTACACACATATAGTGTGTATATATATATATATTCACTGAAAAAACCATAGGTTTTAGGGACAGTTATAGTTAGTTGGACATTTCACTCGTACAAAACCCGTAGAAATTCCCCCGTTATAGTTAGTTCAGCTAACTATAACTCGCGCCCCGCAATGCACTGCTGATGACGTCACATGTTACATCACTCATGACATGGTCAGTGACATCACTGATGACATCTCAAATGACATCACTGATGACATCATGCAGTGACTGTGTGTTTCTGTAAAGTTTAAATATGTTTAATATATATAGGGAAAGGCGTATTGAAGAATGAGTGGGTGTATAAGTGTCTGTATGGATGATTTAGTAGGTGCGTGACTGACTCTATAAGTGAGTGATTTAACGTATCTTACTGAATGCATGGGTTAGTGACTAAACTGTGTGAATGTCTGTATCCGTCTGTCTGTTGCTGTGTAAGTGGCTGCATGTGTTTGTGAATAGCTACATGAGTGTCTATATGAGTTATTGAATGGTTGTCTGAGTATCTGTATGGGTGCCTAAGTGTTTGTGTGGGAGGGGTGTGTGCGACTCTGTGCATAGATGTGTGAGTGGGTGATTCACTGGGTGGATGGTTTCAAGAGTGCATCTGTGATAGACTGCTATGGGTGGGTAAGTGTGTGTAAGAGTGTGTTAGTGAGTGAATGTATGTCCCAGTGGTACATGTGTGAGTAACTACATATGTGAAAGGCAGTATATATGTGTGTTGGAGTATATAAATAGCTATAAGTGAGAGTGAGTGATTGTGATAGTGGCTGTATGGATGAGTGTGTGCTTGTATCAGTGATTGTATAAGAGCGTAACAATGTGCTAGTATTTGTATGATTAAGTGAGCTGGTGTGTGTATAAGTGTATAGGTGAGTAAATGGCAGTGTGTGATTAATTATTTGCATGACTGACTAGGTGTGTGAGTACCTCTATGGATGAGTGGCGGTGTTTGAGTGTCTATATAGGAGTAAGAGTGCATATGATAGTCCTGTACTGAGTGACCATAAGTATGAGTGACTGTACGGGTGAGTGAGTGGATGTGTGTGTGTAGACCTAGGAATCAGTGAGTGGGTATGTAGTTATTGGTGTTGGAGTGTCTATGGTTTTGCGAATGGCAGTCTGTAATTTAGAGTGGGTGTATCAAAGGTTATATTAGGGTGTGAGGAGGTGCATCAGATTATCACGTGGATGATGTCATCAGTGATGTCATTTGAGATGTCATCAGTGATGTCACTGACCATGTCATGAGTGATGTAATATGTGACGTCATCAGCAGTGCATTGCGGGGCGCGAGTTATAGTTAGCTGAACTAACTATAACGGGGGAATTTCTACGGGTTTTGTACGAGTGAAATGTCCAACTAACTATAACTGTCCCTAAAACCTATGGTTTTTTCAGTGAATTTCAAAGGTTTTTTAAATGCTAATTTCTAACTATAACGTGTCTGAAACCTATGGTTTTTTCAGTGAATTTCAAAGGTTTTTTAAATGCTAATTTCTAACTATAACGTGCCTGAAACCTATGGTTTTTTCAGTGAATTTCAAAGGTTTTTTAAATTCTAATTTCTAACTATAACGTGCCTGAAACCTATTGTTTTTTCATTGAATTTCAAAGGTTTTTTAAATGCTAATTTCTAACTATAACGCCCCTAAAACCTATGGTTTTTTCAGTGAATTTCAAAGGTTTTGTAAATGACATTTTTTAAATGTATTAATTGTTATATTTATTTTTTTGACACTGATGTACTACATTTTTAAAACTATTTATTTTTAGATATTTTATTTATTAAATTACATTGTAATTACATTATACATTACATTACAAAATATACTTTCTCAGAATGAATTACTTTAGTTTAAATAGTTTGCAAATAGACAATAGAGTTTTAAGTACAGTAGTTACAGTTGTTGCAATGGGCAACACAATTTCAAACACAATGCAACATTGAGCTCAATGTGAATTTCTAGTTAAATGCAATTAGTTACTTTATGGATTACTTTTCTAACCACAGGACTGAATCCTAGATTCAGTCCTGGGACATCTCCTGTAAACAGTTGAGTAAAAGCGTTTTGGTTACAGTAGTGATTTTTAAGGAATATTATTGTATTTTAAAAGTTGACCCTTAGAAACTTTTTCACATAGAATCACCAATGTTATCCTATGGGAGGAAATTCACTTAGCAGGTAAGTAGTGTTATCGTTACTTTTTCTTACTCAGTGTTGGATCCTGGATCCAGCACTGGTGCATCTCCTGTAAACAGTTGAAAGAATGCGTTTAAGTCATACAGGCGATTTTTAAGGAATATTTGTAGTTTGTGAAAATTGACACTTTGAAACTTTTCGGCTGAAAACCAGACAATGGATTCCTATGGAAGGAAATATGTTACTGGTAAGTACGGTTAGAATTACTTTTCAGGGTCAGTGCTGGGCTAAAAGATGCAGCACTGGGTTCTCTCCTGATAACAGGTGAGTAAATCGGAATTCGTAGTTCTGCTGATTTTAGAGGAATATTATAAAGTTCCAAAACTCCACACTTAGAAGAATTTCCAAGTGAAACCAGTCAATGTTAGCCTATGGAAGGAAATTCAAGTTGCTGGTAAGTACAGTTAAAATTACTTTTCAGGATCAGTACTGGGCTGAAAGATGCAGCACTGAGGTCTCTCCCGATAACAGGTGAGTAAATCGGAATTCGTATTTCGGCTGATTTTAGAGGAATATTTGTATGTTTCAAAAATCGACACTTAGAAACTTTTCAGCAAAAAGCAGGCAATGATATCCTATGGAAGGAAATTCAAGTTACTTGTAAGTACGGTTAAAATTACTTTTCAGGATCAGTACTGGGCTGAAAGATGCAGTACTGAGGTCTCTCCTGATAACAGGTGAGTAAATCGGAATTCGTATTTCGGCTGATTTTAGAGGAATATTTGTATGTTTCAAAAATCGACACTTAGAAACTTTTTCAGCAAAAAGCAGGCAATGATATCCTATGGAAGGAAATTCAAGTTACTTGTAAGTACGGTTAAAATTACTTTTCAGGATCAGTACTGGGCTGAAAGTTGCAGCACTGAGGTCTCTCCTGATAACAGGTGAGTAAATCGGAATTCGTAGTTCGGCTGATTTTAGAGGAATATTATAAAGTTTCAAAACTCCACACTTAGAAGAATTTCCAAGTGAAACCAGTCAATGATATCCTATGGAAGGAAATTCAAGTTACTGGTAAGTACGGTTAATATTACTTTTCAGGATCAGTACTGGGGTGAAAGATGCAGCACTGAGGTCTCTCCTGATAACAGGTGAGTAAATCGGAATTCGT
This sequence comes from Calotriton arnoldi, assembly GCA_963921515.1. Classification (NCBI taxonomy): domain Eukaryota; kingdom Metazoa; phylum Chordata; class Amphibia; order Caudata; family Salamandridae; genus Calotriton; species Calotriton arnoldi. The sequence goes on along the minus strand of CAWUFW010005859.1, from coordinate 255,765 downwards.
AGTTCGGCTGATTTTAGAGGAATATTTGCACAATGGTGAAGGAAGGGGGTGGGGCCTAAGGTGACATGTCTGCAAACACGCCCTGTGGCGCGTTTTAAGTTGGACAATTAATTCTTCCTCAATCCCGAGGGTCCCTAGGGGCCAACTAGCCCACCAGGTACCTCCAGTATGCGCCAGGGGGCTGCGTTGCAGAGAGGTGTTCAGAGGCCACTCCCCTTTTTACAACACTCTGCAACGCAGCTCCGTGGCGCTTACTGGAGGTACCTGGTGGGCTAGTTGGCCCCTAGGACCCTCAGGATTGAAAAGGAATTTATTCCCCATCTTAAAACGCGCCACGGGGCCTGTTTGCACACATGTCACCTGAAGCCCCGCCCCCTCCCTTCACCACTGTGCAAACGCGCCCCGTGGCGCGTTTTAAGTTGGGGGATTAAGTCCCCTTTAATCCTGAGGGTCCCTGGAGTCCAACTAGCCCACCATATACCTCCAAAAAGTGCCACAGAGCTGCGTTGCAGAGAGGTGTAAAAGGGGCGTGGCCTCTGTACACGTCTCTGCAACGCAGCCCCTGGCGCATACTGGAGGTTCCTGGTGGGCTAGTTGGCTCCCAGAGACCCCCAGTATTCAAGGGGAATTCGTTCCTCCTCTGCAAACGCGCCAGGGCGCGTTTGCAGAGTACTGCAGGGAGGGGGCGGGGCCTCCGGCACGATGCCGGTCGTTTTTTTTTTTTTCGTTTTTTTTTTTTATGGGAGGGGGGCTGCGTGGCCCCCCTTCCCTTGCCCACTTTAGGCCCCGGGAACCCCATCCCCCGGGGCCTGAGCATTTTATTTATTTTTTTAAATTAAAAAAAAAAAAAACGGGAAGGGGCCGCGTGGCCCCCCTTCCCTGGGCCTGTATTGGCCCTGGGGACCCCATCCCCCGGGGCATGGCCTCGATTTTTAAATTTTTTTATTTGGAGGGTGGCTGCGTGGCCCCCCTCCTCAGGCCATTTAATGCCCCGGGGACCCCATCCCCCGGGGCCGGCCTTGCACTTTTTTTTCTTTTTTAATTTTTTTTTAAAATTTGGGGAGGGGGGCTGCGTGGCCTCCCTCCCTGGCCACTTATGGCCCCGGGGACCCCATCCCCCGGGGTCTGGCCTCTGGTTGGGGACTGTGGGGGGTCCCCAATTCCCCCACAGTCCCAGCCGGCTCCCCGCCTCCTGCGGAGCCGGCATTGCTTTTCCACATGGGGAGCAGCTAACATGCTGCTCCCCATGTGGAAAGCAGTCAGCTTTGGATATTAGAGCGAGAGCAGGTTTCCTGCTCTCTCTTCCAATATCCAAAGTAAGTTTGCAATGACAGGACGGGAGCAGCGAGGCTCCCGTCCTGTCATTGCAAACAGCAGTGTCCCGGGGGTAGGCACCCCGAAACACTGCAGGAGCCGGCCCTGGGGGTGGCGGTCCCCAGGGCCATCACTGGCTCCAGGAGGGGCCGCGCGGCCCCCTCCCCACATTTTCAAAGCCCCGGGGAGGTGGTGGTCCCCGGGGCTTCGGGGTCCAAAACGGACCCCCATTTTAATTCTTTAGTGCCCCGGGGAGGTGGCGGTCCCCGGGGCGTGTGGGGGGGCTGGAGCCCCCCCACACAGGTTAAATAATGTTAAAAAAGAAGCCCCGGGGAGGTGGTGGTCCCCAGGGCAGCGGAAGGGCAAAGAGCCCTCCCGCACCATTATTTTTTTTAAGCCCCGGGGGGTGACGGTCCCCGGGGCTTGGGGGGGCCTTAGAGGCCCCCCCACATATTTAAGCAAAACCCCTGCATGCCCCCGGGACTTGGCCCACCCAGGGGCCAATTAACAACGAAGCCGGGAGACCGGCTTCGTTTTTTTTTTTTCTCGGCGGGATCCGCGCACCCTGAGCGCATCCCGACGATTTTTTTTTTTTAAAAGATGCTTTTTTCTGCCCAGGGGCTCCTTGTGGGACCCCCTGAGCAGACCTAGGGGGTCAGGGTGTTTGTACCCTGACCCCTTTGTGCGTTTTGCGCCCTTTTTTTTGTTTGTTTTTTTTTCTAATCGGCAGGATCCGCGCACCCTGAGCGCATCCTGCCGATTTAAAAAGCAAAAAAATGCTTTTTCTGCCTAGGGGTCCTTGTGGGACCCCTGAGCAGACCTAGGGAGTCAGGGTGTTTCTACCCTGCCCCCTTTTGCGCTTTGCGCACTTGTTTCTGTCCCTCGGTTCTACCGAGGGATAAAATGGCTGCCAACACTTCCTGATTTGGAGTGTTGACAGCCAATTAGCATGCAGCTCGTGGTCGGGAGGGTACGCGGACCCTACTCGGCCATAGATATATATGTGATTTTAATTTTGATTTTCTCAGGAACTACTGAACGGATTTACACCATTTAACAAAAAGGGTTCTTTCTGAACCAAGAACTACCTCTTTGCCAAATTTGGTGTAATTCCGTTCAGCAGTTCGGGCTGTAACCGTGTCTAAAGTTTCCTATGGGAAAATGAATGGGGAAAACACGTTTTGGGACCCCCCTTTTTTCTCGGCCCCCGCTTGACGAATCACCCCGAAACTTTCAGGGTAGGAGCGGACCAGAGCGGGCCATAAAGTTTGAAAATTTCGCGAAGATTCGTCAACCGACGCAAGAGTTATTTCAAATAGAATGTCGCGGATTTCCTATGGAAAATAGGTCCTAACTATAACTATCTACTGGCGACCGCCAGTAGATAATCTATATATATATATATATATATATATATATATATATATATATATATAGTGTATATATCTATATATATATTCACTGGAAAAAACATAGGTTTTAGGGACAGTTATAGTTAGTTGGACATTTCACTCGTACAAAACCATAGAAATTCCCCCGTTATAGTTAGTTCAGCTAACTATAAGTCGCGCCCCCGCAATGCACTGCTGATGACGTCACATATTACATCACTCATGACATGGTCAGTGACATCACTCATGACATCACTCATGACATCTCAAATGACATCACTGATGACATTATCCAGTGACTGTGTTTCTGTAAAGTTTAAATATGTTTAATATATATAGGGAAAGGCGTATTGAAGAATGAGTGGGTGTATAAGTGTCTGAATGGATGATTTAGTACGTGAGTGACTGACTCTACAAGTGAGTGATTAAACGTATCTTACTGAATGCATGGGTTAGTGACTAAACTGTGTGAATGTCTGTATCCGTCTGTTTGTTGGTGTGTAAGTGGATGCATGGATTTGCGAATAGCTACATGAGTGTCTATATGGGTTATTGATTGGTTCTCTGAGTATCTGTATGGCTGCCTGAGTGTTTGTGTGGGTGGGGTGTGTGTGACTCTGTACATAGATGTGTGAGTGGGTGATTCACTGGGTGCATGATTTCAAGAGTGCATCTGTGATGGACTGCTTTGGTGGGTGAGTGTGTGTATGGGTGTGTTAGTGAGTGAATGTATATCTCAGTGGTACATGTGCGAGTAACTACATATGTAAAAGGCAGTATATATGTGTGTTGTTGGAGGGAGCGTTTTAGGGGGTTTGGGGGGGGGTTAGGGGGCACCCTTGCCAGCTGTTCGAGGGGGTGGTTTAGGGACAAAAGGGCAGCTTAACTTGAGGCAGGGTGCGCAGGAACGCTCATACTAAAATGAAGGAAACAGATGTGTGAGCCATGGAAACCAAGCCAAAAGGTTTAACAGATTTATTTAGAAGGTGCAACTTCAAGAAAAAGGCATTTAAAATACAGAATACAAAATATAGTGACCTTGCATTCATAGAGAGTCTTACCAAACAGAAGGCATTATTACATAATTCTCAATAGGACTCAGAAGGCATTGAAATCGTTTGAAGAGAGACACTTCAGAAAACCTCAAAGACACATTAATAAATGCATTATGAAAAACATAATTTTAATCAAGGAAAATGTTCTCAGAATGCACAACACATTTGATCTAAAATGCAGAGAGTACTCACGTTTAAACCTAAAAGAAAGCAGCCTTGCAAATGTAATATAAGCATTAAATTCTCAATAAGAAAACACCAATTTAGAGACAAAATAGAACATACAGCAATTATATTGGCAAGTCAAATTGTATCTTAATAAAACAAAAACAAGAGCTCTTGGGGAAAACCCACACCCGCCTGCCATCCTACCAACAGACGGGTGGGGTAGTCCGACGAGAACTCTGTGGACTCGTCTTTTATACCTTTTAGTGCTGGGAACTGAAGCAGAAGTGCTTATTGCAGCATCAGTCCCACCTACGTCACGGCAGAAAATATGTAATGTAAGGAATAAAATATATAGCAATATCCTGGTTGCCACATTCATCACCCCGGTCTGACGTTCGTGTGCTGGGAACTGATTCGTTCTCATGTTCAGACCCAGGATGTGGTGTGCTATTTGTCGACAGGACAGAGGAAGAGACAGTGAACTTTGAGACACACGGGTAGGGTGGGGGCTATCCAGCCTGGAGCAGAAGAGCCTCGCAGAGAGAAGCTGGCTGAGATTTTTAGTCAGACAGGCTTAGAGCCTGCTGTTCAGAAAAATGGCAGAACTCTGGTCAATTTAACAAAAGGCCTGCAGAAAGACCGCAGGGCCTACCTAGGGGTTCATACTGACTGAGTGACTAGGATGGCCCAGGGCATTTGTTATATGGTAAAACCGGACCCTCTCTCATTTGGTCAATTTAGCAAAAGGCCTACAGATTGAGGCGCGCAGGGCCTGTGTAAGGGTCTTATACCTTAGGTGTGGGCAGAGCGCGCCTGGGGGGGTCTTATATGATAAAAACGGACCCTGCCTCAGTGTTAGAGTATTTAAATGGCTATAAGTGAGAGTGTGATAGTGAGAGTGGCTGTATGGATGCGTGTGTGCTTGTATCAGTTATTGTATAAGAGCGTAAGAATGTGCTAGTATTTGTATGAGTAAGTGAGCTGGTGTGTGTATAACTGTATAGGTGAGTAAATGGGTGTGTGATTAATTTTTTGCATGACTGACTAGGTGTGTGAGTACCTCTATGGATGAGTGGCGGTGTGTGAGTGTTTATATAGGTGTATGAGTGCATATGATAGTCCTGTACTGAGTGACTGTAAGTATGAGTGACTGTACGGGTGAGTGAGTGGATGTGTGTGTAGACCTAAGAATCAGTGAGTGGGTATGTAGTTTTTGGTGTTGGAGTGTCTATGGTTTTGAGAATGGCAGTCTGTAATTTAGAGTGGGTGTATCAAAAGTTATATTAGGGTGTGAGAAGATGCATGAAATTATCACATGGATGATGTCATCAGTGATGTCATTTGAGATGTCATCAGTGATGTCATCAGTGATGTAATATGTGACGTCATCAGCAGTGCATTGCGGGGGCGCGAGTTATAGTTAGCTGAACTAACTATAACGGGGGAATTTCTATGGTTTTGTACGAGCGAAATGTCCAACTAACTATAACTGTCCCTAAAACCTATGGTTTTTTCAGTGAATTTCAAAGGTTATTTAAATGCTAATTTCTAACTATAACGTGTCTGAAACCTATGGTTTTTTCAGTGAATTTCAAAGGTTTTTAAATGCTAATTTCTAACTATAATGTGCCTGAAACCTATGATTTTTTAAGTGAATTTCAAAGGTTTTTTAAATGCTAGTTTCTAACTATGCCTACAGAGGTAGGACATGTGAAGAAAGAAGAAAAAACGCACAGAAAGAAGCAAAAGATGTGCAGAAAGAACCAATAGAGGAGCAGAAAGGCCTTGTTGCAAAATCATCCTGTGCCCACAACTTTTTCAGACGGGTACTGGTGGTAACTGACTCTGACTAACCAGAGCCAGTGCTATGCTAAAAGACACTTAGAATACAGTGAATACACCTACATACACTAGGGAACACTATGCGTTGGGGTACCCCTGTGATTAGCATGACCTCCTCTGCAAGTCCCTAGTACATAATAGGGCAGGGGATTAAAACTACCTCTTAAAACGCGCTACAGGGCGCGTTTGCACAGTGGTGAAGGGAGGGGGGGCCTGAGGTGACATGTGTGCAAACGCGCCCCGTGGTGCGTTTTAAGTTGTGGGATTAAGTCCCCTTGAATCCTGAGTGTCCCTGGGGCCCAACTAGCCCCCCAGGTACCTACAGTGAGGACCACAGAGCTGAGTTGCAGAGAGGCGTTCCGAGGCCACGCACCTTTTTCACGTCTCTGCAACGCAACTCTGTTGTGCTTACTGAAGGTACCTGGTGGGCTAGTTGGCCCCAGGGTCCCTCACGATTCAAAGGGAATTAATTCCCCAACTTAAAACGCACCACAGGGCGTGTTTGCGCACATGTCACCTGAGGCCCCGCCCCCTCCCTTCACCACTGTGCAAACGCGCCCCGTGGAGCGTTTTAAGTTGGGGGATCAGGTCACCTTGAATTCCGAGGGTCCCTGGGGCCCAACTAGCCCACCAGGTACTTCCATCAAGCACCACAGGCCTGCGTTGCAACGCCTGTAACAAATTGTGCAGTTGTGTTTAGGTAGTGAAGAGGGTCGTGCTGGGGGTAGTGTTTTAGGGTTTAGGGTAGTGCAGTGGTGTTTGTGTAGTGTAGGGGGTCATGCTGGGGGGAGTGTTTTAGGGTTTACGGCAGTGCAGTGGTGTTCGGGTAGTGTAGGGGGTCGTGCTGGGGGAGTGTTTTAGGGTTTAGGGCAGTGCAGTGGTGTTCGGGTAGTGTAGGGGGTCGTGCTGGGGGAGTGTTTGAGGGTTTAGGGCAGTGCAGTCGTGTTCGGGTAGTGTAGGGGGTCGTGCTGGGGGAGTATTTTAGGGTTTAGGGTAGTGCAGTGGTGTTCGGGTCGTGCTGGGGGGAGGATTTTAGGGTTTAGGGTAGTGCAGTGGTGTTCGGGTAGTGTAGGGGGTCGTGCTGGGGGTAGTGTTCTAGGGTTTAGGGCAGTGCAGTGGTGTTCGGGCAGTGTAGGGGGTCGTGCTGGGGTGGTGTTTCAGGGTTTAGGGCAGTGCAGTGGTGTTCGGGCAGTGTAGGGGGTCGTGCTGGGGGTAGTGGTTTAGGGTAGTGCAGTGGTGCTTGTGTAGTGTAGGGGGTCGTGCTGGGGTAGTGTTTTAGGGTTTAGGGTAGTGCAGTGGTGTTGGTGTAGTGTAGGGGGTCATGTTTTAGGGTAGTGCAGTGGTGTTTGGGTAGTGTAGGGGGTCGTGCTGGGGTAGTGTTTTAGGGTTTAGGGTAGTGCAGTGGTGTTTGTGTAGTGTAGGGGGTCATGTTTTAGGGTAGTGCAGTGGTGTTTGGGTAGTGTAGGGGGTCGTGCTGGGGGTAGTGTTTTAGGGTTTAGGGTAGTGCAGTGGTGTTTGTGTAGTGTAGGGGTCATGTTTTAGGGTAGTGCAGTGGTGTTTGGGTAGTGTAGGGGTCGTGCTGGGGGTAGTGATTTAGGATTTAGGTTAGTGCAGTGGTGTTTGGGTAGTGTAGGGGGTCGTGCTGGGGTAGTGTTTTAGGGTTTAGGGTAGTGCAGTGATTTTTGTGTAGTGTAGGGGGTCATGCTGGGGGAAGTGTTTTAGGGTTTAGGATAGTGCAGTGGTGCTTGTGTAGTGTAGGGGGTCGTGCTGGGGGTAGTGTTTTAGGGTTTAGGGTAGTGCAGTGGTGTTTTTGTAGTGTATGGGGGTCATGTTTTAAGATGCAACGCTCCAATACCTGACCAGTCTGCACTACATAAAACTGCAAAAAAACTAAAAATAAAAAGTGTTTTGCACACTTTTGTCATTGGGCTATATGTGGGCTACATCTGGGTAATATTTGTGCTACATTTGGGCTCTTTTTTCACTGGTGGCCATCTTGGAAGACTTCTTTGTTATGAAGTTTCCTAATTTCCTCATTTACTGTAGTCTCCTCAGTAGGAAATGCTTTCAGTTTTTTACTTTGATTCCATCAAGAAGGCATTCAGATGTGTCTCACATTTGCCATAAATTCAGAATGTTAGCACTCTAGATGCTCATTAGATCATTGTAGTAAAGCTACTGCTCACCAGGGAGTAAACTGGAAGTCTGCTGCTGGTATTGAAAGTGATTGTTTCAGTCTGCATGTCAGAATTTTCTAATGAAATAGAAGAGGATTTGAGATCTCACTTAAAAGATGCCCTAATTTTTCTTTCTGCAGCACTAACCATAATTTCTATTTCAAAAAGAACCCCCTCATTTTGTTCCTTTTTAAATTAAATGTTTTAAGTGTTACCGGTTTATTCCAATCAAGATGGCTTCAGGTGTGCCATACTTTTGTCATAAGTAAGGCTGTTAGCGCTCTAGTTGTTCTTTAGAACACTCTGGGAAGCTGCAGTAGAACACAAAGGCATCAACTGGCAGGCTGCTCCTGTTGAAATATAACAGGAAGATATTTGAGATCACACTTGAAACATGTCCTAATTTTTCTTTCTACAGCACTAACCATAATTTCTATGACAAAATGAACCTCATCATTTTGTTCCTTTTAAATTAAATGTTTTAAGTGTTACCAGTTTATTCCAATCAAGATGGCTTCAGGTGTGCCATACTTTTGTCATAAGTAAGGCTGTTAGCACTGTAGTTGTTCTTTAGAACACTCTGGGAAGCTGCAGTAGAACACAAAGGAATCAACTGACAGTCTCTGCCCTTGTTGGATGTACATGTTTTACTGAGAATGTCAGACTTCATTCTCACATGACTGAGAAAGATAATGTGAATTTACAGAAAATATGCTCTCATTTTAGCTTCTGGAGCACCTTCCAAAACTCTATGGGACAAGTATGTGAAAATAGTTTTCTCTCAAACATGATTCATGATATCCCAGCAAAAGGTTTTTCACAGAGTAAAATCACCTTAGAACACACCACAATTCCTGAAATTAGTATGGTACCATCAACAAATGAATTCTAATGTAACTAAAGTCTGTTATCACCCTTTATAGTTCTCCTTTTGGTAACCCTCTAAATCTTTGATTCACTACAATGCATTTCAATGGGGTACTATCATGTATATTGGTCCCAAGATGGCTGCCAGCAATTCCAGGATGAAGTGCTGACAGCCAATCAGATCTCACGATGACATGTGTGGTTAGGCTCCGCCCAGATATATATGTGATTTTACTTTTGATTTTCTCAGGAACTACTGAACGGATTTACACCATTTAACCAAAAGGCACGACTCTGAACCAAGGGCTACCTTTTTGCCAAATTTGGTGTAATTCCGTTCAGCAGTTCGGGCTGTAGCTGCGACTAAAGGTTCCTATGGAAAAATGAATGGGGAAAACACGTTTTGGGACCCCCCTTTTTTCTTGGCCCCCGCTTGATGAATCACCCCGAGACTTTCAGGATAGGAGCAGACCGGAGCGCCCCAACAAGTTGGAAACTTTCGCGAATATTCGTCAACCGACGCCAACGTTATTTCAAATAGAATGTTGCGGATTTCCTATGGAAAATAGGTCCTAACTATAACTATCTACTGGCGACCGCCAGTAGATAATATATACATACAGAGAGGTTGTTGGTCAAGGTAAAACTAATGATTAAGCAAAAAGACTCCTGCTTTGCCAGGAAATTGTAGGAGCCGACATATATATATATATATATATATATATATATATATATATATATATATATGTAATGTAAAAGTCAGGAGAGCGCGCTCTCAGGATGTAGCACAATGGTTCATTGTGCTACATTCCTGAGACGCGCTACCTGACTTTTGCATTGGATTACAAGCCGGTATGCTCTGCCAGCATGCACGCCACTTCCCATGGGTCCCACCGTTCCAGAAGGGGCAATGAGAATTATATATATATATATATATATATATATATATATATATATATATATATATATATATATATATATATATATATATATATATCTATATATCTATCTATCTATATATATATATATATATATATATCTATCTATATATATATATCTATATATATATATATATATATATATATATATATATATATATAGATATATATATAGATATATATATAGATAGATAGATAGATAGATAGATAGAAATGATGAGCACAGTCCAAGAACTCCCCAAAAATAGTTTACTCAATAAACACGCACCCTGATTAGGCTAGAGGTGGTGCAACAGTTCTAAAAATAAGATCTTAAACTTGTTATTTTATGCTTTTATGAACTCTTTGCTCTTTCAGGACCATTGTGCCAATCAAATGTTCTTTTTTCTGATCTAATGAGAGTTTTTTCTTGGTACTTCACAGCAACTGGTTCTTGAATTGTGACATAGTACAAAGTGTAGAATTATATTCAATTTCTAAATATATAATTGACATCTGGACATGACTTTGCATTTCAGGCATTTTCGTGGGCCTCCTTCATTCACTAAGGAAGTAATTCTTTTATCTGGTCCTCACGATGAGATTGTTGTGAAGCAAGGAACAAAGCAATTTCTTTATGAGAGTGGACATATCATCACAACATTTGAGTTTAACAAATTATGGACTAACCATGAGGTGCAGGACCAACTCCATGTGGCTTTTGGCCCCAAAATTGACAATATTGAGTAAGACAATTTTCATTTCGCATATTTTTATGCAGTACTATTTTAAAAATATCAGCAAGTTGTATATGGAATTGTTATCTATTTCCACTTAATTAGGTAACAGTCTTGCATTTAATCTATTTTGTAAATCAAAGCCATATACTTTCAATGTATTAAGAGATTTTTGGTTATGTGTATGGAAAATAACTTCTGAATACATAGAAATTTAAGAAATTATGAGTGTCAATGGTCAGATAGACGGGGCAAGGAAACTAACTGCAGGTATCAATTAATAAAAAAACCTTTTTTACACGTATCACAATAGTTAATGGAGTGATATTCTTAAAAGGAGGAGTACAAATAATTCAATAATTGTGCTAGTGGTCTAACATATAGATGTGTATCTTCACTACATTCAGATCCGGAGGAATCGGGACCACTGACGTGAATGAAAAGCATAGCACATTGTACAATCAATATAGTGTCAATTAGAATGCTGTAAGATAAGCAGTTCATCTGTTCAATTCTTATCCACAGCGCTACCTCCCATCCACTATATAGATGGTGTTTGAAACCGGGGGGCATCTTTTTAAAGATTTGGATTTGGGCAGTGCCGCAAGTCATTTTGCTGCACTGCCCTACGCCAATTCGAAAGGACAGGAAATGCCCCGTATTTACAAGAAACAGTGCATTTCCTGTCCTTTCAGCCCACGCCGGCACACAATTTACAGCCATGCACCAACGCAGGCACCCTCGCATCATGGTGCAAGGGTGTCTGCATTGTTGCCATGATTGTTTTTGTGCAGAAAGGGGCACTTTCCTGTATAAAAACAATCATTAGAGGCATTTTCCTTGTTTTATGTTTGCTGTAGAATGCAGCAGACATGCAAAGTGGAAAAAATGAGAAGTGTAAACATTTCTCCTCATTACGCATGCTCTAGAGAATGGACTACCTCTTTGACACAGAGTAAGGCAAGGCAGCAACTTGCGCTTCTTTGCTTTACTCCATATCTACGAAGCCATGAAAAGCCATGTAAAGTGGCTTCTAATGGCCTCGTAGATCTAGATCTGCACATGGCGCCTCTGGATGGTCACAAAAGTGATGCTCCGGCAGCGCAGTTGTGCCGCAAGGGACTTGTAAATAAGACCCTGGGTTTCTGGTTGGCAAAGGCATGCACACTGTCTAAGCAGGAACCACAATCCTATTAAGGGTATCTCAGATACACACTAAAAGATTACCTGTGCTCAACCTCTGGTAGCTTGGCACAGAGCAGTCAGGCGAATCAAAATAGTCAATGTGTACAGTATTTGTGCTACACAACACACAATAACACTATGAAAACACAACAAAAATACTCCACACTGGTTTAGAAAAACAGGCAATAATATTATAAATTAATCTAGAACAAACCAACATAAATCGAAAGAGTAGAAGTGGAGTTATGAATTTATAAAGAATAAAAAGAGGACTAGCCTTTAGAAGCAATATGCACCAATTGGGGTTATCTGGTCACGCTGGACTGGGGCAAAGTCAACAGTTCAGGCCGACCGTGATAGATCGGAGACCGGGGACAAGAGCCACGCAGGTCCGGTGAACATAGTACATTGATCCTAGGCGCAACAGCAAGATGCGGGGCACAGGAGAGCGGCATGTCGATCCCCCATGGGTGGCGATGCGTCGGTTCCGAAGATGAAGTGCCGAAAACGAGATGTGTTGGTTTTGAGTGCGATGTTCCGAACATCAGTTTGCACAGGCGTTTCATTGGTTCTGATGCAATGTGCCGATTCTACTCCTGTCACAGGTACGATGCATCAGGTTCTGCTTCATACAAGCAAAGGATGCATCGTTTCTCTGGAGCAAGTATCTGGGTCCACTTCCAATGGACCAGGCACAGGAGCAAGGTTATAGACTTTGATATTGCTGAGTCGCAAGCAACAGGAGGCAATCAAATAAGCCCATGGAGAACACTTTGGTCGCAAGGCAGAGTCCAGCTGTCACTCAGCAGGGCCAGTGAGCAGCAGGCAGAAGGGCAGCACAGCAGAAAAGCAGGTTTTCAAGATCAGCAGTCCAGAACTGTGACAGTCCTTGAAGCCTCACAGCAGTCCTTCTGACAGAGTTTTGTTACAGGTCTATGGGCTACCTAGGGCCTATCTTAGGGGTGACATATTTGTAATAAAAGGGAAATTTAAGGCTTGACAAACGATTTTAAATGCCAAGTCGGAGTGGCAGTAAACTGCAATCACAAGCCCTGATGTGGCAGGCCTAAGACAGGTCTGATAGGCTACTTGAGTGGGTTGCACAATCAGTGCTATAGGCCCACTAGTAGCATTTAATTTACAGGCCCTGGGTATATGGAATACCATTTTACAATGCACCTACAAGTAAATTAAATATACCAATTGTGGATAAACCAGGTTTAAGGCAGAAGCACAGGCACACTTTAGCACTGGTCAGCAGTGGTCAGAGTCCTAAGTCCAACAAAAATAATCATTAAAAAGTGGATGTAAATAAGCAAAAAGTCTGGGGGGAGGTCACTCTAAGGCTGACAGGTATAACAGATTGTCAGCATTGCTAAAAGTTGGTCAGCTTATTGACAAACAGGTTTACTTCTCCCTTCATGGATGATATTCTGAGTGATACAGATTTAGCATTTCTGATATTTTGAGATATGTTTAAATGTATATTTGTAAAGTTCATGTGTAGTTAAACTAACACTCCACTTTTTGTTTTTATAGCATAAAACTTCTGATGCCATGCCATAACAAATTAGTGCAGCCATTGCTAATGGACAAACAGAGTCTGTCAGGTCTTATAATCTCAAAACTCTTCAAACAGAAATCAGTCTATTTACAACCATCAAGGCAAATTCTTCAACTTCCTGATTCACAGGTGCCTGTAAGCAATACTTGCATAAAGTATGCTCTGTGTTTTCCTTTGAAAAGTATAGGAAAAATGTCTATTAATAAATATGCATGCATTTCCATATTCCCATAATATTTTTTATATTGCATGTTCTTTCTAGTGCAGATAGATAGAAAAATCTTTTTATAGCATAGCAATATTTATCTAAAGCAGGAAGTATAATACTGTACTATGTTGTTACCAAAAATAAAAAGGAGGAACATTACTTAATATTTAGATCGGAATATACAATTTTACTTTATAACATAATTCAATATGATCCACTTTGTTTTAATTTGGGCATTAAACAGTACAGTCCAATATTTAACTATATTCATATAGCTATGTATCACCAGCCTATGCGGTTCTCTCTTACCGTATATGGAGAGACTGCCAACAAATGTGAACAAATGATTGCTTATACGGAGTGTGTGAGTGAGTTAATGTCTGTGTGTGTATAAGATGCAGAGGTGAATTTGACCAAAGTGATGGAGTTGGGGATGAATGAAATACAACTCCGCATTGACACAAGTATGGTTATTTAGTAAAATACAGAAATCTACAAAAGGTTTAGGTTGGTAGCCTGTGTGGCAAGAGCTTTGGAATAGTGGGTGATGACCAGAGAAGTATTCTTACCATCTTGTGCTGATTCTGAAGTTGCTCTTACAGGGAGGTCAGAAAAGAATAGTAAGAAATACATTTATCTGTGTTCATGCCTAATGTCTTTTGAGTGGGTCAGATTCTTCTTGGAATGCAGGTGTGCTGGGTCTACTTTAAGGAAAGGATGGCATCTGTTTCAGAATAGTCTGGTTATTATTGCCTTCCTCAATTACATTTGACTATGTTTCATATATTATGTGTGAAGAAAAGAAGGGGTCCCTTTTTTTCAAGTCTCCATTAAGTACAAGATGGTCAGTAAATGGTAAGTGCCTTGAGCTGAGAGTTCTATTACACATGTAATGTCGGTATTTACATTTGAAAAATACCGAGTTGTGCTATGGATGATCTGGTAGGCAGTTTAAACCATCTTATAGGAGTAGGATTTGTGTATGGTCAGCTGCCAGTGAACACTGGAAATGCTTGTGTGATGCTGTCCTGAAGGAGTAGTTCTTGCCTGGCTACTACACACTGGCTATTTGTAAATTGTGTGATTACCAACATTTCTTGTATATCTTCATCAAGATTCATGTGATGTGCCATTGATGTTTTTATAGGATAAAGGCATAGATGAAAAAACGGACATGGTGATGTGGCTGGAAAGTGAAGAACCTTTCAGTAATAATTCTGCTGAAACAGAATACCTGAGTAGTTCAGATCCATTGAAAGTCGACAACATTACAGCAAATCCAATTTCTGCTAACACGACAGAAGAACATACATTCCAGATATCGCCCTCTCACACTGTCATTAGCGAAGGATTTGATGACCATTATCGGTACTGCTTTTCTCAACCCAGATTCTCAATTTGAGATTTGCTTGTTTTTTAAATATTGTCATATCATTTCAAAAGTATTTGGCTTTCATAAAAAAAGCTATTCTCTTGCAAGTTTTGTCATGACCAGCCCAGTCATGCAGGACCATGAAGAACTGTTTTCCCAGCTCTTTCCCGTGATGTAAGGCTATTGGATCATATAGTTAATGTACAATGCATCTGAAGTGGTCAAATACTTTAAAGAAAAAATAGTCAGTATATCAAGGCAGGTAATGGTATGTACAGCAGTCACTTAAATGATGCAGGAATGCAACAATGTAAAACGTACAATCCCAAGCAGTAGTTGTGTGGCATAATGTAGTGTGGTGGCCATGGCATCTTAGCATGCAGACAGAATTATTTATTTACAACATTCTGAATTTAAAAGATGTAAAACCAAATGTCTAGGGGCCTAGTAGTCAATATGGAGTACCACAGGTATGTACTTCCGAACTATAACATCTTCTCTCTATTAAAATGCATCGATGGTAAAATTGTAATCTGCACTACTATGCTAAATAAATATGTAGGGCAAAGACAAGACTGGCAATTTCTACAAGTCTAAAGTAATTGGCTTACACAATTAAGCATAATTAATCATTAAACATACTCAGGTTGGTTACATGATCAACCTTGTGTGCACAAATTAGATAATGAGTTCTCTAGTGATGATTGTTGCTTAATTTGGTAAAACGTTAGTAATCCAAACCTAGGAACATGTACATGTAGTCGCAAATGTCCCTATTCACAGAATCGGGCCGTTTGCGTCCATAAAACGCTTTTATGGAATCGCAATTTGGGTTCTGTGATTCTGTATTAGGAAGGGGCATGAGGAGGGCATCCCTTCCTAATACCAAATTGGAATGGTATGTACAAATGTTTTGCGACTAAAATACGCTGGCAAAAACATTAGCAATTTACCACCAATTGGTAACCCATTCACAAATGGGAAGAGGTCCCCAAGAGACCCCTTCACCTCTGAGAATGGTTGAAAAAATATTCAAGGGACCACTGGCCTGCTCTTAAAAACTGAAACTTCCAATTTTCATTTATTTCTTTTTTAAACTCATCCTGTTTTCCTTTAAGGAAAATGGGCTGTGTTTAGAAAAAAACAATAGTTTCTTTATTTAAATGCAATCACAGACATGGTTGTCTGCTGACCCCAGCAGGCCACCATCCCTGTGATGGCTACGATTCCTAATGGGTTGCAAATTGCGACCTACCTCAACCCACTACAAATCAGTAATTAAACTCAAAAGACGTCCATACATTAGGAATAGCGATTTCCTAATTGTGATTCACAGGGAATCGCAATTAGGAAATGGCTATTTCTAACTTTCATACATGTAGCCCTATAACTCGTGTATAAAGTTGACTTGTAACAGGAAGCTATAGGATGATACTTTGATTGGTTGTTTATTTTAACATAGTAATAGTTGACAATATTCTTACTGTTTTAGATGTTACACTGAACTGTTGGTTGATAATGAGCACATTCCTGACGATGAAGAGTTTGATAACTCAAATATCAATATTGCTGAACAAAATGAGGCGCGCGAAAGGTAATTTTATAAGTTTTAATTCTGATTTATACGTTTAATTTTGAATTAATAAATTTGATAAATTAGCTTTATTTCCTGTATTTCAGTGAGAGCGATGATATAACTTTGAAGGATCTACTATCAAACCTTGCTTTACAAATTGACTCTGAAAAGACATCCAAGTTCAACATAAATCGGCGAAACATTTGGGATGGAGCACGTCGTGCCTTCCTTCGCAAAACCTATAAAGCAACCAACCGTATATCTGTTATGTTTACTGATTCCTCTGGTAACTCTGAAGGAGCTGTTGATTTTGGCGGTCCAACACGGGAATTTTTGCGATTGTTAATGCATCATTTACAACACAGCAAGCTCTTTGAGGGACCCGAAAACAGGAAGACACTCAGGGGTCAATTCCGATTCGGGCCGGAAATCTCTCCGACCGAGCCGGACCCGGAGAGATTTCCGACCGAATCGGACCCGTGCAGTCCGACCGAACGAGTACGATGCGTCCGTATGTTATCGGACACGAGTCGGTCGGACTCCCATTGAAGTCAATGGGAGCCGGTCGTACAACGCGTACGCGGGCTCCCATTGCCTCAATGGGTGCGAGGCGGACAAGGGCGCCCCTACAGCGAGTACGCCGCGAGCGCTCGCGGCGTACACGCACAGGTAGGGGGACCCTTGGGTCCCCCTGTGTGCGACTCGCGCGGGTACGCGTACAGGGGGTCCGACACGGACCCCCAAAGTACGGCTCCGACAGCGAGTTCGAGTCGGACGGCGCGAGTCGGTCGGAGCGGTCGAGGTGCGCATCGTACTTACCCGGCCGGAAAACGTCTCCATTGCGCGGTGCGAATCGGGTCCGAGCGAGTCGGTCGGAGCGGTTCGAGTCCGAGCGAGTCGGTCGGAGTTGTCGGGACGCCCGGACGAGTCGGTCGGCGAATTCGCATCGTACTCGCTCGGCCGGACCCGCGTACGGTTCGGTCGGGAAACAGGCTTTCGCATGGCTTTTTTCCCGACCGAATGGTATTGGGTCCGCCTCCGACCGAGATCGGAATCGGCCCCTCAGTTGTGATGCCCAAGGTACCTTACATTTATTATGTTCCAACCTTCCTAAACTGCTCAAATTCTAGAGTAGGGAAAGAATAATTATTTAAAGTGTAAATAATGTTTATATTATATTACTTACTGACTTCTTCAAAGTTTGTTTGATACCACTGATCAGGCATCCTCAAAGAATTTTAACTAAAAGGGGAATAGTGAAGGGAATACTGCACTATACTATTCATTTATGCAGCAAGATCAGACTGAGTTCAATTCCACCCACTGAATATATCCCTTGCAGCCTGTAAAACAAACTTGCTAGCATGTTCTCCATTATATATTTTATGTTTGCTTTGCATTAAATGAGGGGCTAAGGTTTTCCTGCAGGAGTTAGTGTTATCAATTTAGAGAAAATTCCTCTGACAAGTACTTCAAATATTGGCTAACTTTAGAGATTCTGCATTAGGTAATCTTAGTTGATGCTCTGGTGCAGCAGTGTGTATGAAATAATCACCCAAACTGTACAGATGCATCCTGCATATTTGGAAACATAGGCCCGAATATCAAAGGCAATAACCCACTGCGTGGGTTAGTTTGATACATGAGACTTGAGACACTGGTCGGGTCATAAAGGTAGGAGTTCTAGTTGTGCGTAGAAATTAAAGTCTTCCAGTCCATTGTAGATGCAGATCTTAAAAAACAAGTTCTTAGGATAGACTCTTTCCTCCACTGGAGCCCATCAAGACATCTTCTAGGAGTGTTGAGAAAGCAGAACTTTTTGGGTACAGCACCTTACTTATGGTAAAGTTCGGAATATGTTACAGCTTAAAGAAAGAAATATCTGGAAGGTCCAAAAATTGTATGTAATCTATTCCTGGTTAAAAACCCTGTTGTGAATCTCTTTGGGCAGGAATGAGTTGTACCTTTTAATCAGGTACTACATATGTAAGCACGAGGTGGAGACATTTAATCTGGGTTATTAAGACATGTCCCCAACAATTATCATCCAAGGAATATAACTTTGCCAGCTTTCATCCCTTATTGGAAGTTGTGCCTGGTGATGTCGGGTTCCTTGGTGAGGGAGAGGATGGTTTGGGTGTCATCGGCGTAGGAGACGATGTTGAACCCATGGTTTCTGATGATGCTTGCGAGGGGGCCATGTAGACGTTGAAGAGGGTGGGGCTGAGGCAGGATCCTTGGGGTACTCCGCATCTGGTCTCTGTCGGTTCTGAAAGGAAAGGAAGAAGTCTTATTCTCTGTGTTCTGCCCGTGAGGAATGAGCGTATCCAGTCTAAGGCCTTTCCTTGGATGCCGGCGTCGTGGAGTCTGGTGGTTAGTGTGCAGTGGGAGACAGTGTCGAAGGCTGCTGATAGGTCCAGGAGGATGAGGGCTGCCGTTTGGCCTTGGTCAAGGAGTGCGCGGATGTCATCTGTGGCGGCGAGGAGGGTGGTCTCGGTGCTGTGGTTGGTGCGGAATCCGGATTGGGAGATGTCTAGGATGTTGTTGGCTTCAATGAAGTATGTTAGCTGGGTGTTGACGGCCTTTCCGATGACCTTGGCTGCGAAAGGAAGCAGCAAGATGGGCCTGAAGTTCTTGCGGTCCGTCTGGTCTGTGGATGATTTCTTTAGGAGGGGGTTGACTTAGGTGCGCTTCCAGTTGTCGGGGAATGTGGCAGTCACGATGGAGCAGTTGATGGTTCAACGTAGCTCGGGTGCGATGGCTGTGGCAGCCCTGTGTAAGATGTGTGGCAGGCATGGGTCTGAAGGTGCTCCGGAGTGGATGTTCTTCATGGTCTTTAGGGTGTCCTCTGTCGTGAGTGGGGTTCAAGTAAGTAGGGTCTGTTGGGTGGCATTGCTGGGGGTGGGGGTTGAGGCGGTGCAGAGGTCTTGGTCGTCCAAGTTGTAGTAGAGCGTCTTGATCTTGAGGTGAAAGAAGGAGCTGAGTCTGTTGCAGAGGTCTTGGGAGTGAGGGGCGTCTGTTGTTTCGCTGTTGGGTTTGGCAAATTCCTGTATGATGGAGAAGAGGTCCTTGGAGTTGTGGGTGTTGGAGAGGATTCTGTCTTGGAGGAAATTCTTCTTTGTGGACTTGATGAGTTGGTGGTGTGCCGTGGTGGCTGTTTTGTAGGGGGTGCGTGTTTCCGGAGTTTTGCTATTTCTTCATGTCTTTTCCAGTCATCGGCAGGAGTGCTTGGATTCTTGGAGTGCTGTGGTGAACCAGTTTGCTTTCTTATTGTGTCGTCTTGTAGTCTTCTGGAGGGGAGCGAGTGTGTTGGTGCAGTTGGCGATTCATTGGTGGAGGTTGCTTGCCGCAGTGTTGGCATCTGTCGTTGTTAGGGATGGAGTGCAGGTGAAGGCGGAGGTGATGTGTTCTTCGGAGACTTTGTTCCAGATTCTGCATGGGAGGCGACGCGTGTGCTTGTGTGTGGTGGGTTTTCTAAAGGAGAAGTAGATGCAATGGTGGTCAGCCCAGAGCAGTTCCGTGGTGTGACAGAAGAAGATGCTATTTCCTCCTGCGAAGACGGGGTCAAGTGTGTGTCCTGCTGCGTGAGTGGGGGCAGAGACAAGTTGCTTCAGTCCTATGTTGGTGAGGTTCTCTAGCAGGGCGGTGGTGTTCGGGTCGTGGTGGTTATCCAGGTGGAAATTTAGTTCTCCAAGTAGTATGTAGTCTGTGGAGGCAAGTGCGTGGTATGTGATGAGGTCAGCAATGACGTTGGTGAATGGAGCATGGGGCCAGGCAGTCTGTAGGCGAGGGTTCCGCGGAGCGTTGTTCTGGGGTTGCTCTGGAAGTGCATGTGTTCCATGGGGGCGAGGCGTCGTTCGAGTCGGTGGTTGTCATGCGGAGGGAGCTTTTGTGGATGCTGGCGAGTGGGGCGGTCTTTTTTCAGGATCTTGCATTTGATCATTATTGGATGTAAAAAAAAACTCAACCTTTGTCAAATTTTGGCAGGCGAAACCTGTCAAAAGATAATGGGAGAGAAAAACAGGGTATTTACTGTATCATGCAGATTTTGGTGCTTTAAACACCAAAATCTGCATGCTATTCTCCACAAACTATTAATAAGTGTTATTTATCACAACCAATATTTAATGTACCCTGTGGTAAAATTATTTATCAGGTGCTTAAAGTAACAGGTAAACTCGTAATCAGGCCATCCGTCTAAAAATCTTAGTCTCTCAAAAATATATTGGGGTCCTGATTCATAAAGGTACTGTTAAGAGTGCAGAGTCTTGTACTCGGGCGGAATTTCCGCACTGTGAACTGCAGTGTGGAGATTCTGCACCGAGTACGGAGACTCTGTCCCAAGTACAGTGATTAAGCCCCGAGTGTGAAGGCTCTGCCACGAATGCCGAGACTCTGCACGCTTGACTTTACTGCACGTAAGTACCTTCGTGAATCGGGCCGTGGATTCTTGGATAATATGTTTTCTAGATTTTATGCAATAAATTTAGTTTCAGAGATATATAATAAATGTTTTATAGCCAAGCAGAACACATTACGTTTCATTTCTTTTTTCTTGTTTAAGGTATGCGAAATGATGACTATTACCTTGCTGGCCAAGCCCTGGCCGTTTCCCTAGTTCACGGGGGGCCTGCTCCAAATTTTGTGTCTCCTGTTTTGTATCAATGTTTAGTTTCTGATGCAAAAAATGTGAATTGCAGTTTGGTAGATGTGGTAGATCCGGATACACGAGACATGTTGCAAGAGGTAAGCAATAGATACTAAACATTTGTGCTGATGAATCTTTATCAATTTTTATTATTTTGTTTTCATTTAGTTGAGGGTCTATTAGACAAAAACATGCAAATCATTTGCGTTTAATTTTGTGGTTAATAGTTATTTATGTATCTTGGATTTATGTATAATTGCCATATGTACCATAAACGAATATGGAAAGAAATGACACTCATCTATTTGATATGGAATTGGGTCAATTCTGAATGTCTATTCCCGGGCATCCACACTTTTTTAAAGTTTCCAGAGCAACCTCTACGTATTTGCCACTCTCTCAACTGCCATACACAAATACACATTCTTGCATCAGTGATCAATCAAGAACGTCCTACTGTTAACCCGATTTTGATCTATATTTCTTGGTGATACCACCAAATCAAAAGTATGTGATATGTTCTTGATATGTCCGAGTCTTCATATTACAAGAAGACAAAGTTTCAGGCACATAACTAGAGTCATACCGACTACCACTTGCAGTTGCCCCATGAGACTTCCCTAGAATTGCTACAGTTTTCAACACTGACTAATAACATAATAGAAGGGGCCTTCCTGACCATGTTTCTGCAAACAATGTGATATACTAGAGGACCTAAATATCTGTATTCTGGATTAATACACTCAGTGTGGAATTTTGCAATTGAACTAACAGAAAAACCTACTGCCAAACACTTTCAGGTACATTAGGCCATTTTGCTAGTCATCTTTGTCGAATTCTCTCGCACTCTTTCCCAGTTGATGTTCCATTCAGCGAGAGAGTGTAGCTAGTGTAAAACTACAGTGGCAATAACTACAGTAGCAGTTGATACTGTTTTAGTCCATTGACTGTTAAACTTTTATAAACATTAAACTTACTGAACAAATATGTTTATGTAGCAGATGGCCAAGACAAATTATTCTGCATCAGTGTGGTTTAGTTACTGTTTTTTTTGTTACAGTGAAAATGTTTTTTGTTTCTCTTTAATCAAAATATCACAATCTTACATTTTCCATAGATTGAGGATGCTTCGTCTCTTGAAACTCTTCAAGGATTGATTCAAAAACACAGCACAATTCTAAGTGTAGCGGGTTGCTTCCGTCCATTAAAATCTCTGAATGACAAAAAAGAACTATTGGAAGATATCATCAATTGGTACATTGTGGGGAGGACTGTTCCTTCACTAGTTAGGTACAGTGATATTTATGTGCATATGCATTATAAAACAATATCATTTTTACACATGTATGTCCATTTTTAAAAAGTAATTACTGTAAATCACTGTCCATCTTAATGGCATCATACATATTCACACTGTCAGAAATGTCCCAATGACAGAATGTGAAATCAAGCACATCATGGTTCTCAAATATATTTTACATTTACTTTGTTTCAGTTTTTTATTGGCATTTTACAATACAACTTGTGCAGTCCTTCCTCCAGGGGGCATAAATAGAAGGCTAACATAAATTACAGGAATCCCAACAATCCCATAGGTTCAGCCCACGCAACACAAATCAAAATAGAGAAAACAAACAGGAAGAATTAAAAAAAAAAAAGGCCTTCCCACCCCCCCAACTTCCCCAAATAGAAATTGCACTAAAAACTATGCAACAACTACCTTCCCTTCATAGTCACAATGGGCATCAGCATAAACAGCGGAGCATCAGAGGTATTGGACTTCTCATATTCGTGGCTTGGCAGCCCAAAAGGAGTTCTAAAAATGTAACAGATTCAGGGCTTCCATGTGTGTGGGATAGAAAAGTAATGGCAGCCCCGTGAATAAAAACTTGATCAGCAGGCCACACATTTCCTCAACGTTTTTAAATGTATCCACCAGGACATTGAACAGTCTCATGGTTGTCCGAATAGTCTGAGATGTCACATTGACACTGGTGGAGGGTCCACTTCATTCTGATCCGCCGCCAGTGTTGTTTTATCTGTCCCCAAACAATTCCACATATTCAAATGATCAGCAATTGTTTGATATTTTAACAAGTTACAGCATAGTCCCAACAAAGCAAAACCTGGTCAATCCAAGTATCACTTTAAATTCTGTAATGATTTCCAGAAAGGGGGACATGAGGACTTTCCCACCATATGTGTTTAAAGCCTCATAATAATCCACAAACTCCCCACAAAGAGTGTTGCCCTATTTTTCAAACTTAGTAGGATATAGATCTCAATCAAATATCACCTTATAATGAGCTTCCCTTCCTGCTAGCGTGTGCAAGATTGTTTGTGAATTGCGCCATTGGGTAGACCGGTGCAGTACCATCTAACTAAGGCCCTCGATGTTATCTTAAAATGCTTGCAGAGGCAGAGTATGAGTTGGGACCGACGTAAGTAGCATATTATTTAGAAAGGTGATCCTAACCCTAGGCCCTCCTGCACAAACATCTCAACTGGAAGGAGATCTTTAAATCTCTGGAAGCTGCTTATTTGTTCAGGGTTGGAGAGACCAATTAGATCATTGAGTGTATCTAAAAAGTTCTTATACATTTACAAGAAATTTACTATTGCAGGCGCCAACAGTAAGAGTATCTCTTTCCCCTGAAACATAACAGATAGTATGGCAGCCCCTCCCTCCAACCGGTTATTAAAGGGATGTGGGGCATATTAGCAAGACTGGTGATAAAATTATCGCCGTTTTAGCGGCAGGAAACTGCCGCTAAAACGGCGATAATGGGCTTGCTAATATGCGTTATGGAATTCCAATAGAAGCCCAGGTTAGATGTCCTGCACATCTAACCTCGGCTTCTATTGGAATTCTATAACGCATATTAGCAAGCCAATTATCGCCGTTTTAGCGGCAGTTTCCTGCCGCTAAAACGGCGATAATTTTATCGCCAGTCTTGCTAATATGCCCCCTGGTTCTATTGCAGGTTTAAATGATGTATTAAAATCAATGGCGTGTATGGAGAGGGGAATGTTGTCAATGCAGATTTCTTAATAACCATGTCTAGACTGTGAAAGTTGTCTTTGTGGTGGTGCTTAAGTATGCATTATGGGGTTGATCAGATTTTGACTTCCATAGCAGGTCCCAAATGTAGCATCCTATCACCACCCTTTCCATATGTGGCCAATGCTTCTCTGTTTCTCAGAGCAACCTGTCTACTATCGCCCTCATTTGGGCTACCCTGTAGTATAAGGGCAAGTTGCCCCCCATGGTTCGGTAGTCACGTATGTTTATCGGAGAGTGTAGCCCTTTCTGCCTGCCCAATAAAACAACTGTTCAACTGATTAAGGGAGGCCAACAGTTTCCTGCAGACCATTATAGCAAGTGCCTGGAAAAGATAGAGAACTAGAGGAACTAAGTTTATCTTAATGGAATTGAGCCTCCACAATGAAGGTAGGTAAAGAGAGGACCACCTCCGACAGTCCTCTCATATAACCTGAAGAAGCGGTGGAAAGTTAGCTTTGTAAAGGTCCTCAATCTTAGGAGTTAATATAACACCCAGGTATGTGCCTGCCTTATTTGTCCATTGGTACTGGGTGTTTAGTACTAGTTCCTCAACCTTGCCCCAAGATAGTGTAAGCCTGAAAATTCTTGACTTTGCTGTGTTTACATTGAAGCCTGATACTCCCTCAAAGCGAGTAAGAAGGTGTTGAATTCAAGGGAAAAATCTTGAGGGATCAGTAAATGATTAGAGGACATCATCAGCGAACAAGAATGCTTTATGAATCTCCTGCCCAAAGGTTATGCTTCCAACCTCCTTGTCGGCTCTAATGTGCTTCACAGGGTTCTATGCTAAGAGCATAAAGAAGCAGTGAGAGTGGGTAGCCCTTCCTTGTCTCTCTACCCATTGGAACCCTCTCTTTCTTCTGCAATTCACTAGGATGTGGGACACAGGATTATTGTAATTCAGCCAAACCAATGCTATAAATCTGGGACCAAACCTCTCTATAGTCCTCATGAGGAAGACCCAGTCCACCCAGTCGAAAGCTTTCTTGTGTCTAAGGCCACTATATGACCAGGATCTTATTTATGTTGACCTTTTCCACCAGCTGTGATCATATATCTGTCTTAATTAGACAAATCCTGACTGGGCTGTTAAACAGAGTTATTCAGCTTTACTGCTGGAATTCCAGAGCAAAATTTAACATCAAGACTTAACAAGGGTATCGGTCTGTAGGAAGCAGAGCTGGTGAGATTTCTTTGGTTTAGGTGTTACTGTAATTAGGGCTTCACTCATTGTTTTTGAAAGTTTGCTATTTTGCGGGATACTATTAAATAAGGTTGTGAAGTCTGGTACCAACACCGCTGAGTATGTCTTAAAGAAATCACTTGTAATGCCGTTGACACCAGGGGCCTTGTGCATTTTAAGCTCCTTAATTGCCTTATTAGGTGGCAAGAGGTTCTATATTCGAATACAGGTGTGTTAACTCTCCACTGATTAGCTATCCCCTGTCGGTCCGGCAATCTCAGGGAGTTCAGTGTACAAAACGGACCCCAGTCTCCGCTTGTGTTTAAGGGTAAGCCCTTGCTCCAGCACCAGATGCGGATGTCCTCATTAAAATGTGTACGTTCTGTTTACAGGGGAGCATCAGGCAGGCACGAATTTGTAGATTTAATTCAGGGCAATCACTGCGCCATGCTGTCTTGCCTCATCACAATATCTTTGCTCAGCCAATTCGGGTCACTGCTGATCCCAGCCATGCTAAATATCTGTCCCCTCAATCCACCAAGCGTCTCTAATGAGCAACAGGCTCTCCCCTGCAGACTGCCTCAGAGAGCCCTCTGCATTACTCAGCCACAGGGCGCCATCTTACCAGGGTCGGACATAGGCAGCCTGCAGCTGAGGTATTTTCTACTTGTCCCCCCTTCCAGCAGTAGACAGGGTGACTAACTATCACTTGTCAGCAGAACGAAGGCCAGGGATTAAGGTGCTGACCATGCTCTGGCTGCATTATAATGTTGCTTAGTGAGGCACTCACACTGTGGCGGCCGCCATTTTTAATGCGATATGGTGTGTCCTGCTCCGGTTCTTCACTATCAATGTGTTGTCGTTGCTCGATCCAGATACATTCACAAACCCTTTGATTTTGCCAATCATTGATGGAGTCAGTTCAAACGCTGGTTGTCTTAGTCGCTTCCCAAAAACATACAGATGAGTTTAGGCCCACAGAGGCTCATGTTCATTTGGCTAAAATGCCAAACCCCATCCCTTCGAATTTACTTTGATTTAATTTCAGTTATACTGTTAAAATACTATAAAATCAGTGTTGATTATTTTCAATGCTTCTCTACTAACCAAAAGTAAGATGTACTTTTTTTATGATCACAAACTGTCCGAGTGACTGTTTTTAATATCATAAAACAGTCTGTAAAAGTTCCTAAAATGGGTTTGTGACTCCATACAAATTTGATATTTTAAAGGAGTGTATTGTAGGTGTCACTTCAAAAATACTGAATCAATATGAGATGATTCAACATTTTACGACTAAAATCCTGTTTAAAGCATTGAGACATTATTGGCTCCCAAATTGAGGTACCATTTCATTCACAAAAGGGAATACTCCAATCCCTTTGTGAAGGTTAAAAAATAGGTTTGCTTTAGAGTAGGCTGTGGGCCGAAGATCCACTGCTAAATCTCGAAGAGACTTTGGAAAAACTAACCCTTTTTATAACTTACTTGTTCCTTTAGTGAAAATGGCCTGCTATTTTTTTTAAAGTTTATTTTAGTTAAAGGTGATCAGAGACATGGTTTGACAGCTACATATTGTAATAAGTTGCAGTTTTCAATTTACCTCCTTAATAGTCATGATGTAGGTCGAATTAAGACCCACTCCAAAGTGGAATTTTAAAAACCAACATATAGGTCGGAAAATCATAAATGTAATGATCACAAATTGTGACTAGTGTTTTGCTGCCAATGATTTGTGCATTTGGCCTACTAAGTGTTTATTGAGGCCATTCTCTAATGTTCAAAAACAGAATTTGCTATCGGTATCGCAATGCTTGTTTGCCACAAACATTTGCCTAGCAAACTCTGTAAGGTGTTCTATCAATCTAATGAGTATTTTTTTTATCCAACTGCAACAATATCAATAAATAGATGTTGTCTAGGTAATTCGATGCATAGCTAAAAATAGTAAATTTGTGCTTCCCTGTATATGGTTACCTTGCCTATATTTTAGATTTCAACATTCTATATAATATTTTTACAGTTTGTTAAAAAAATTAATTTGGAACTACAACCCTTTCTACTCCTCATAAAGTAGATGGCTTATGGAGTACAGATTCACCCAGAATTAAGAGTCGAAATCTATTCTTTGACATCTACTGCCACCTCCAGCCCCCTACCTTCCAGTGAACTCTCACGGTTGATGTGAGCGTGAAACCTGCAGACATCAACAGCTACAAATCACCTTGCCCAGGTGGTCTTTTCATCTAATGCATAAAATAACAATTTATTATGCAGGGTTGGCCATGCCTTGCTAAAAGTCCAAGCACAGTCTCTAAGGTCCCATTCACACACTCCACTGGGTACACAGTTTGAAGTCGAAAATTGGCAGCCAAAAAGCTTAGAAAATCCACAGTTTGCCCTCTAATAATGTGCATGCTGGGTTTGGTTACGTTTTTTTAAGAAAAGCTGCAGGTCGTGTGCTACCTTGCTGCTAGGAAATCATCACAAGACCACAGGAGAAAGAGAATTTGCCTTTGTCAGTGGTCTCCAACAGCTAGCTTCAGATGTTTCTATTTAGACTGAACTTTTTACGAACAGCTTGAACATAGGGCACTGAAGGACCTTTAGATGTGTCATAGACATATATTAATTTTATAATAACTTTTACATTATAATTTGACCAATAGTTTGACTAATTATGATTAGGTATTCTTTATTCTTTATTGCAGATTAAAGGAGGGGTTAAAAACTCTGGGAGTACTTCAGGCCATGGAAATTCATAAACAACTTTTTGAAGAGGCATTCATTTGGATGGAACAAGAAATCACCACTGATATCATTAATGGAATGTTTAACATTAAATTCAGTTCATCAGGCAGTAACTACCGGTTACAGGAAGAACACATCATTGGCTACTGGAGAGATTACCTCCAAGATTGCGAAGGCAAGTGAAATTGATTCATTATGTTATAGCTCAACTATTGATGAGACACATCTGTTGAAACTATAATTTTAACCAGCCTATTATGGCAAACATGGTGTCAAAGACTTCCGAAAGATATTGTAGAGAAAGAGAGTTAAGGAGGGACATACCAACACGTTTTATTTGCACAGAGTAAAATCTATAATAAGAACAAAAGGATAAATGCATCCATAATTGTAAAGTCTGTGCCTGCTTTATTTCAATCCTCATTTTGCACGATATGTCTATTATTAATGTTGTTCAAGCTTAATTGTAGTGTCATGGCTGTAAAATGGTAGCTACCCCATTGTAATGATGCTTCATGTACTGCATCAAGGAAAAGTAATACAAATCGATATAGAGCATGATTGAGTCTGCTGTGTGGGTCTCTGACAGAGTAAAGCCTTTGCACAGTGGAGATGGCAGCTACCTCCAGCCCCAAGTCTTTGAGATAAGATTATTGGATTGTCGGCATTGTTTGTATAAAAAGTGGTGTTTTTGTGAAGACTCAGAGAGAGTGTCAGATGCAGGTCTAGCAGCATGGAATACCTATGCTTACTCCATGTTGAACAATGGGAAGACTTCTATTAAAGGGAGAGTAAGGCGAGCAGGATTGTGGAAATGGTAACATACTCTCACACCAGATCTCGAAGTGTTATCTGTTGTTAACAACAGATAATCTCGATTTGATGAGTTTTTGGTGAAATGAAGCACAGCAAATCATCAGGGGTTTTATTATTCACATATCAACCATTACTGAAGTATTCATTTAGCAGATGAAATAAAAAATAATCACATATGTTGCAGTAATCGCAATTTTACTAGTTTGACTCATATATTTTTTTTCTTTTAGAGCTTGCATGTGAAGCCAAATTAAAGGACATTCTGTGTTTTGTGACTGGCGCTAACACAGTTCCACCACTTGGCTTTAATCCTCAACCATCAATAGATTTTCTGCATGCATGCGATGGCCAAGTAGAAATGTCTATGTTTCCAGAGGCAAACACCTGTGGAAATGTGTTGCGCCTCCCCCTTTCAATATCCTATGAAGAATTTAAAACAAACATGGACTTTGGGATACTGAATTCTCCAGGATTTGGACGAGCCTAATGATCATATTGAAATGATGGGTATAATGCATACATATATGACAAAGTAGTTATACATAGGTTTGATCATGCTGTTGTCGCGGAAGGTGCGAGTCTTGTGGCAGCTTACGAAATGCAAGGGCATTAGGCTTCTGTAAAATCACCTGATAGCCACAGGGCAGGTCTCTGTGCCTTGAGAATAGCACATTTCTTTCCCTCCTCTTTATCATGGCATATTAGAAAATTCTATTGAAAAAAATCTTTTTCCTGAAACTTTGTCAATGTTTGTTGTTGCAATGATGAATAAAGTTTTTTCCTAAAATATCTTTACCAATACATCTACATTGGTTGTCAATAAATAGAAGTTCTTCGGATTGACAGAGTTCTTCGTTTCATCTTTTTAGTGTGTCTTGTGTCAGACCCTACTTGGGTGGCCACTGGGCAAACATGGGCTACTGGGCCTGAGGCCTGTGGTAATTTACCTCTGATGTAAAGGGGTACAGTGAACCTTTGGCTGTGCAAACTGGGCTACGTACAATCTCTTTAACACTTCACTCGCAGTTGTAGCAATGGCAAGCAGTTGCAGGCTTCTCAGTGAGGTAGCGTGAGGGTATGTAAACTAAGAAGTCATCTATTGGCCTGCAAAGCAGTAACTGATCGTCTAACCCATAGCTTTACTTTGCTAATGAAAAATAACTTTATACAAATGTAAAACTTAATGCTTCACAGAATAGCTATAGCTACAATTACTTTACTGAGCTACTGTGCCTTGTGTCCTAGTCCTCCTCTCCCAGGTGTTCCCATCCTTCTGGGTTCGAGCTCTCTTGTGTCAGTAACAAGGGTCAGGTGCTGATTATCATTTTGAATGGTCTCAAGCAGACCCGTGTGACAGTTCCCACCCGAGTGAAATTGGTTCAGCCCACCAGGAGTGGTCAGATGCAAAAGAACAATTGATGGACAGAATGCAGAACAATGTCATACATTCACCCCAGTATAGAGATCTGGGCCTAAATCAATCGTTTTTTTGCTCACCATGCCATTCCAGTTTGGACCCAGCCATATGCAAATCAGTCTTGACCCTGCGCCCAATAGGAACAGTCCAGCCCGAACTGCCAGGCCAGGTCCTCCCTGGACTGGAAACAAGCATCCTAGGACTGGTTTCGGGCTTTCAGCCAGGATAGCTTGACTCCAGTGGCATGGAGAGCACGGGACCCACGTAACCCCGAAACCGGTCCTAGGATGCTTGTTTCCG
Organism: Calotriton arnoldi; assembly: GCA_963921515.1. Lineage (NCBI taxonomy): Eukaryota > Metazoa > Chordata > Amphibia > Caudata > Salamandridae > Calotriton > Calotriton arnoldi. The sequence goes on along the minus strand of CAWUFW010005859.1, from coordinate 225,213 downwards.
GTCCGGGGAGGACCTGGCTTGGCAGTTCGGGCTGGACTGTTCCCATGAGGCACAGGGTCAAGACTGATTTGCATATGGCCAGGTCTAAACTGGGGTGGCATGGTGAGCAAAAGAATGATGGATTTAACCCAGATCTCCTGACTGGGGGTGAAAGTTTTGATTTGTTCTGCATTCCGTCCATCAATTGTGTGTCTTTTGCACCACAAGTGGTCAGCAGGGACCTACTGCACTGTGTTGTGAACCCCAAAATTGCAGGGCACATCCACAAAGATTCACATAACTCCAAGGGGAACTTGGTTCATACACTACCTTCAGAGAATAGGAAAAAAGACAGGCGTATCTCACACTTCTCTGCAATGAGTAATGCTCATTTTGATCCTGACTTTTATGAGTCAGAGAGTCCTTCCAGAGAAGCTCTTATCTGAAAGGAGTCTTTGTAGATGCGTGGAGCCTCAACCTGGAACCTGAAAGCAGTCGACATCACAACTATTGGTGTTTTTTAATAATAGAATAGGCAATATGGACAATCTGCACATAAAAACCTTGTGTATCAGAATATGGCAAAATATATAATAATAATTCCAGCACTCATACTAACAAATAAAAAGAACATTAGAAAAACCAAAAACATATTTTTTATTGCACTTCCCTGCTATTGGTAATTAATTAGCTTAAACCATACCTACAGCCTATATTGAAAATATTAGCAGCTTTACAGTTATTATATTGGTGTGTGAGTAGTATTGTCCCTAATTATTTTACGCCAATTCATATCGTACCACTGAATACATTTGAAGCTTGCAGTTGGACACTAGCATTTCCCCCAAGCAATCAGTCCTCTTGTCTTCCCCTCCCAAATTTGTAGTTCTCTTTCTCATCAATAATTCTCTTTGGAAATGTGTATGGAAGTGGTTGTTAAGTCTGACGTATCTGTATCACAGAACAAACAATGCCTCAGTTAGAAGCATGTATGAACGGTAAGCAAATGTATCAAAAAATGCCTCTAAAGTAGCTCTTTCCTGGGTTGAATGACCTTGTAATGCTGCTTCTAACACATAGCTCTTTGAACAGCTGAATGGAAGTTTCATATGCTGCATTGCTGTTATTTTTGTTGGTGTAAGTAAAGCCTAACTGCTTGAAAAATAATATAACCATCTTGCACGCTCTGTTAAGTATTATCACCATTCAAAGCATTAGTTTTCTAGACCCTAAGCCTAGCAGGTACACACTCTACTGAGTAACATGCATGCGTCATCAGAAAAGAAAGCCCTGCCACACGTCAGTTCCCATGACATGCTGCTCCCTCTTCCGAGAGCTAACATGCTGACAGGGGTTCTTCCAACATTTGGACTGAGGACACAGCAGGTAGCAGCCGAGGCCTCCGCCGCTGTACTTGGAGGAGTACGGACTCCAGTGAAGACACAGGCCTTCGGCTTTCTATGAACCTGCTTCTGGACTTGAATGATCGGACCCCCGATCAGGCTGCCTCATTGAGAGAATCTTCTGTTGCAGCAACGGGAGGGTCCTACACTCGAACCTGCACACCCTTCACCTTTAGGTTTGAAGATTGAGCGGTAACAGCTGACAGTTTTCAAACTTCATCAAAAAGTGTGTGATGTTATTCTGGCAGCCAGGCGTACCTCCACCAAGTGGGTATACGCCAGCCCGCTGGGATAAATTTGTTGCATGGTGTTTATCTAGGAACATTAGTCCTCTAACTGCTCCCCTTTCTCAGGTTCTCCTGTTTGGTCTATTCTTGGCCCTGCCGGGCCCTGCTCTCGGCAAAGTTACTTTCAGGCCATTTCAGCCATTTTGTGGTTGCCAGACAATCTTCTTTGTTCAAGGCACCTTTTGTGGCTAGGTTCCTCAAAGGTTTGCAACATACATTTCCTCCCAGGCCATTCAGCATGCTTCATTGTGTCATATTGTGTGCACACTTTGAGCCTTTGCATAATTGCTCCGGCCATTGATTAACCATCAAGACTGCTTTTTTAGTGCCCATTACATCGGCCAGAATGGTCAGCGAATTGCAGCCACTCTATGTAAACCCTCCCTACACCATCTTCTATCCGGACAATCTCGTACTCCGGACACATGCCTCCTTACTCCCTAAGGTTGTGACTTCTTTCCATGTAGGCCAGAGCATCTCATTGCCTAACCTTTTTTCTCCACCTCACACTTCAAAGGAGGAGGAGAGACTCCATTGTCTGGACCCAAAAAGAGTTGTTGTTTCTAACTTGATCACACAAAAGAGTTCCGGGTGTACGATCAAGTCTTTGTGGGGTACAAAGGGGCTAAGAAAGGGAAGGCTGTGCAGAAATGGACCATCTCAAGACGGATAGTGCTCAGCATAAATAACTGATACGTATTGGGCAAGAAGCAACCTCCTGAGGGCTTGCTTGCTCATCCACCAGAGCCAAGGCTACGACCATTGCGTTAGCGTAAGGAGTCCCTGTCCTGGTCATCTGTTAGGCAGCAAAATGGGCATCTCTGCAGATGTTTACCAAACACTACTGCCTGAACAGTTAGGTCCGTCATGACGGGCACTTGGTCCACTCAGTCTTGTAGGACTTCCTGGTTTAAATCAGCTTTGCATACCCACCTCCTGGGAGGCATTGCTTGGGTTTTGTATTCTAAGATAAGGAATATGCAGCTAGAAATCTCTATCAGATGAACAAGTTACTTACCTTTGGTAATGCCTTATCTGGTACAGTACCTATGTAGACGCAGATTGCTTACTGGTCATTCCATCCTCCATGCTCGCAGAACTGATTACAGTGTAAGGGTCACCATTCTAAGGGCCTTAGAATTTCAGTTCAGTTGTCAGTCTTCATCATGGCTCTGCGTGCTTGGCATGGAAAGTCGCAAAAGGAACTAACAGCGCTCCAGGGTGGCGTTTATTTAGGCACCACACATTGCATTGCCGGCGTAGACACCACCAACACAGAGCCTGACGAGGCCATCTCAAGCGAGCTGCTTGAAAACTTCTGGATCTAGTCTGACTCCTGGGGAATATTCTATGGTTAGGAATCTGCACCTAGATAGAGTCTCTACCAGATAAGGCATTACCGAATGTAAGAAACTTCTTGTGAGAAACAGACTGCAATGGTTAGAGGGACCAGGTAGGCAATGGCACAAGAAGATGGGTGTGGCAGGGGAGAGATAGATATGGAGGTAAGATCTCATTGGGACCAAGTGATGAAAATTGCATTATTGTGCAAAAGGAAGCTAGGAAGCATGAATGTGTCTAGGAGTCCTGTCACAAAAACACAGCAAAGTAAGAACAAAGCATGAAGGGATATAGGGCAGAAAATGGCACAAGCAAAGAATAAAGAAAGGAAAGGAAAAAAACAGACTGCATGGGATACTCCGAGTATGTACAGGGGAGTGGAAGAAAGAAGTTACACAATATTAAGAGTAGGCCAGGAAGAGAAGTCTACTATAGTTCATACCCTGTTGAGGTGGGATGAGGTGAGAACACCAGGATGGAGTACACACTGGAAGCTAAAGGACTAAATGCAGGAAATGGATCCAGGTTGGAATGGGATGTAAGGAGAAATGGTACATGGAAGTGTGCAAGAAGGTGGGGAAATAGACAAATAAAAGGGGTCAAGGCTCTGTAGGGAAAAGGACTGAATGGATGATGTAGCCCAAACATACAGAATACAAACTACACCACCAGGTGAATCTGGCATAAAGATACTACATGTTAAATTGAATGCTGGAGGCTAAAGGAACAGGATACTCCCATAGGCACCCCTCGAAATTGTCTGCAAAACCTATTAAATAAATTGCCGTGGGCTAAGCTGTAGGCTGTGTGCCCTTGCAAGTCGTAATGGGACCCAACACAGATCTAGGTAGTAGGGTGCACCTTGCAGACAGCATCACACCCCAAAATCTAGGGTTGACAAGGGGAAGACACAGCTGTGCCACGAGATCAGCAGCCTCACGTCTAGGGAGAAATTTAGTAAGAATACATGCAACGCAGTGCAGCAAGGCAAGTTTCTGTGCTGCATTACATGAATGGGATAGAGCTCAGAAGAGCCATATTTAAAATATATGGCACTCTCTTCCGGTGCTAGCACACTTGCTGCTGCTTAGCAACAATGCAGGCACCCTTGCTTCATGCTAAAAGAGTGCATGCATTACAGCCAGTACTGTTTATGTGCAGGATCCTACAGAAAAACACATCAAAGAGGCATTTTTCTTTTTCTATATATGAAAATGTGGGAAGAATTTGGTCTCAGTTCTGTTTCTATTGTCATTGAAGCAGGAGACAAAGACATCTTCCTTTGTCCTCTTTTGGCCTAATCATCTGTGGAAGAAAAGCCTGGCCCTGTTTAAGATGCCAGCATCAGTAAAAACCATGCTCTTATGACCATACAAGAATTACAGTGCCCCATATTCAGGACAACAGTTTTGCAATCACTGTCAGAGCCAGCCTATGTGGTGATGGGGACTACGATGTGAAGACTGATGAACCTAGCCATGCTAGCTACAGACTCACTGCATACGTAATATAGGCTTTGTGAGAAATATGTTAGGTTTGGAAGTACTTATGATTCATTGTGACTGTGCTGATGTCTAAATACAAAAGTAAAATATTCAGAACTATGAATAATAAAGTAGTATTTTCTGTCCCTATCCTACCTGATGCACAAAACATTAACCCAACAGAGAGCAAGAGAGATTTACCAACTATTGACAACCAGAGGCCTTCACAGGAAGGCATTGCCTCAAAAGTGAGTGGGATGTCATCAGATTGAGTTTAAAAAATAAATAAATTATTTTATAAAGTTTTATAGAGCGCGAACAAGATCCCAAAGGATATCAGAGCGCTTTACAAAAGGATGGAAGGAAGGACATAAATGCAATAACGACATCAAGTAAGAATAAAAAAAACAGGAATGTTCGCATAATTACAAGACGATGAGTCAAGGAGAGTAATACAATAAACAGGTATATAGCGGGCTACGAAGGGGGGCACACTATGCGGTAAAGAAGAGCAGCATCAAATGATGGTACAACGGTTGTAGGATCAATGACTTCGAGCAGGTGAACCTAGCCCAATTAAGGTAAGAGTTTATTCATTCAGAATCTTTTAGCTTCCAGTTTGAAAGCAGTCACTGAGGATATTCTGCGTACTTCCAGAGGAAGAGAGTTCCATATCTTTGGGGCAGCGCCGGAGAAGGCTCGGTGACAAGTTCTCTTTTTGCTAAGGATGAGTGGTTTCAAGAGGAAAGTGTTAGCGCTTCTTGAGGCTCTACCACCACAGGATAATTCAAGCTTTTGCGCTAGGTACCTGGGAGTTTTGAAATGCAGGGCTTTGTGCGTCAGAACGGCAATCTTTAACTGAATTCGAGCTTCGTAGGGCAACCATTTAAGGGATTTTAGGACTGGGGAGATGTGCTCATTTCGTTTGCTACCTGTAACCAGTCTAGCCGCAGCGTTCAGTGATGCCCTTAGTAGAGCCAGGGTGTATTTGGGAAGGCCACAGAGCCTAGCGCTGCCGTAGGCTAGCCTCGGCAAGACAAGCGCTTGGACCACTTGCTTGAAATCAGATTGTGGAAGGAATGGTTTGATATTTTTAAGTGTCCTCATCAAGTGATTACCTCCCTTACACACATTGCTGATGTGATTTTTCATATTCAGGTGCTTGTCCCGGGTGATTCCGAGAGATTTGGCTGAGTCTATGATGAGAGGGGTACAGTTGAAAGCAGTGAGGTGATTCAGCCAAAGGTCTGGCTTGGGGATGTGGTTCGGAGGAGAGATGAGAAGGAATTCAGTTTTGGAGGTGTTGAGCAGGAGATGGTTCTCAGTTAACCAATTTTGAGTACACGTTAGGGTAGTGTTGAATGAGATGATGTTATCCGGGGATGAGATTTTCAGATAAAGTTGCGTATCGTCCGCATACATATGGAAGAGAATGTTTGTGGAATTTAGTGAATTAGCTAGTGGTTCCAAGAAAAGGTTGAAGAAGATAGGAGAAAGGGCTGACCCTTGGAGGACACCCATGAGTACTGGAGAGGGCTGGGAGAGGGAGTGGTTTGCCTTGACTCTTTGTGATCTGTGGTGGAGGAAGGACGAGAACCATTGTAGCACCCGACCCGTGAAACCCATCCTGTTCTTCAGAATGGATAGGAGGTTGTCATGATTAACCGTGTCGAATGCAGAGGAAAGGTAACGGAGGATTAGGAGGCAGGAATCATTTTGGTCAAGCATTTTTAAAATGTAATCCATAACATGAGTGAGAGCCGATTCCGTACTGTGCCCCTTTTGAAAGCCGGATTGATGCTGGTCTAGGAGTTGGAAGTTCTCTATGTGAGCACAAAGTTGGGATTGTACGCATTTTTCTCGGAGTTTGGCTAGGGTGGGGATGTTGGAGATAGGGCGGAAGTTATTGAGGTCAGCTTTATCTGCGTTATTTTTTTTTAGTATAGGTGATACCTGAGCTGCTTTTAGGCAGTCTGGGATCGTGCTTGTGATAGAGAAGCGTTTACAATCCTTGTCCAGGTGGGGATGAGTGCATTCTTGATTTCTTTGAAGATGGCCGGGGGCAACGGGTCACTGAAGTGGTTAGATGGGTTGATATTCTGAAGAATCTTGTAGATGTCTTTTTCACTGAATGGGGTAAAGGTGCCCCATGACGCATTGTTCTTAGTGTTCAGGCTGATAGGTTTGCACTTTTCTAAGAGGTCAAGGGGTGGTGCGGACCCAGAGGATGACAGGAGAGCCTTTTTGGAGGCAAGTTCAGTGGTGATGAGTCTTGATTTCTCAGTGAAGAAAGCAGCAAGTTCGTCGCATGAGGGTGGACTGCCTCCAGAGTCAGAGTGGTTTGGACCTTCCACTGATTGCTGTTTGACCAATACGAAAAGTTTCTTGGGGCGGTTAGCAGCTTGATCAAGTTGGTGTCTGAAGTAGTCTGCTTTAGCGCTCTTGATTTGTTTGTTGTAGAAGCTCCTAACATCTCTAAGGAGTTTTAGTTGGTCCAGGGAGGGTTTGGATTTCCAGGACCGTTCAACAGCCCTGAGGTTGCGGCGTTCCATGTTTAGATTGTCGTTTTACCACGGTTTGGATCTGTTTGTTGAGGCATTTTTTTGTTGGAGTGGTGCAATATCATCCATGATGTTGGAGATGGTTGAGTTGTAGGAGTCAGTGAGTAACTGAACCTCAACCAAGTCAGCTTGGGAGGAGAGGGCAGCTTTACAGTGGGCTGCTAGTTCATCTGAGTTTATTGATCTGGGGTCCCTTTTCCAGATCTTTGATTTCGTTGGTTGACCCTTCCTCTCCGACACCTCTCTGTTAATATAAAAGAGGATGCAGTGGTGGTTGGACCAATCGCAAGGGGTAATGGTATCAAGAGTGATGGTCTGTCCTTTCGAGATAATGAGGTCTAGAGTTTCTCCTTTGTTATGAGTAGGTTGGTCACAGTGCTGAATCAGTTCTTGATCAGTTAAGAATGATTTAAGGCACATTACCGCATGGTCATTGGGGTTAGACCAGTGAAGGTTGAAATCACCAAGGAAGATTTGGGACACGGCTGAGTCGACATTGCCAGAGATGATTTCCATTAGTTGCTCGATGAAGGGGAGATTGTCTCCCGGGGGGTGATAAAAAGTGTGAAGTTTGCAAACCGGCAGGTTATTACTTGAGATGCTGAGACAGAGGTATTCACAGGAGGAAGGCGAAGAGGACTCCATGTGAGAAATCAAGTGTGTTCCTATGACTACAAGCTAGGCCACCACCCAGCTTCCGAGCTCTATGTAGCCTAATTATGTCGTGAGTAGGACGTACTAGGAGGTCTAAGATAGGAGTGGAGGCGGGATTTAGCCAAGTTGTACATTTTTACATCAGTGCCGCTTCAGCAAGTTGGATACACTAAGTAGATTGGCCCTGCTAGGGACGGGAAGTAGGGAAGTTTGAAATAATTTCCAAGTTCGAACGTTTTCGAATTTCTGAGGAATTTCAATCTGACTCTGGGAACTGCCAATCAAATACTTTTTGCCATTGGTCCCTTTAAACTTTGGAGCAAAGTTCCCAAACGTCTTGTGGTGCCTGAACAACCACAGGAGGACACTTATAAGGTGGAGTAGTTTTAGACTCTCAGAGGCAGATTTACCAACGAGTTGCATTGCCTTTGCGACACAACTACTAAGTCAGATTTATGAAGCAACGCAAGGCCACCTTGCGTAGCCCAGCGTGGCTTGATAAATCTAGAGTAACGAAACACAGGGCAAATTGCTGTGTTGCGTTACTCTGTCCAAAGGAGGCATTTCATGGGTGTAGCCTAGGTGTTCACACGCATCCTACCATGCATTTTGACACATTCCCAGATATACCATTACTGTCAGATCTGGGAATGGGTAAAAATGCTAAGCCTCCCAGGTGAAGCATAAGGAGGAGAAATGTCTCTATTTCTCCTCTTTTGTTCCGCTTTCTATGTATGCTGCAGCATACATGGCACACATAGAAAGAGAAAATGCTTTAGGGTATTGTTTTAGTGCAGGAAGGTGTCCTGCAAAAAACAGTCCTGTCTGCAAGGCAGCACATAGTGCGCCAGTGCAAGTACAGGACAGGAATGCGCGGTTTCGTGTTAAATACGGTGCAATCGTGACCTTTCTCTTTCACGCAGCATAGTGCAGCAAGGTGGCTTGCTGCACCGCACTGCATAAAATAATGGTAAATCTGCCCCTCAGGGTGTCTGTCAGAGGGAAACAGCAAAGTTCAGTCCAGGTCCAGTTGCCACTGGTCAACTGTCATTCTTCACAGGAACGTTCTTATCAGGTTTTTTTTGGTTCCTGGAGCCGCCCAGGGGATCAGCCTCTTGATCTTTGGAGACCTTTCAGTCCTTGGGGTTTCAAGAAGGAGGGGGTCAAAACTCTTCAGGTCCTTCTAACAGGTCACAGAAGCCAAGTGCAGCAGATTCAGACTTTCAGCAAGTCTGCCATTTTTCAGAGAAAGGCTGGATGAGGGTACAGACTTCTTTGGTTCACCAGCTTGTGGGGGAATGGGTACACCCTATGACACTCCCAGTTCCTCTATGACCAATGGAGTAAAGTTTCCCAAGCGGTAAAAAACCTACGTTTGCAGTAGTTCCTGTTTACCTTACTGTAAACTGGCCAAAAATGCAATGTGTCAGAGCAAGTTCAGTACGGCAAAGGTCTTTGGCCACAATAAACTCGGGCTCTGAGGCTGGGGGTGTGAATGGGGAGTGTACCCTGGTAATCCTAGTGACGTTCCACATCTAAGAATAAAATTCAGTTTGAAGCACTCACTGTACCCACAACAAACCCAGAGACATATGCCTGGTAGGTCACAAGCAGGGTCTTTCAGTAAAAGGCATTAAGTACACAAAATTGCCTTGGCATCCTGTTCTCTCCCTGGCAAGTGTTAGATGTGGCTCACAGACCTGTTAAGCAGGATTGACATTAAGGTGTCAACAGGATGCCCACAGCCTCCCCTGTAAATATTCTGTGGAATTCCGAGGGGTCATCTGCCCATTCAGGTCAGCCTATTGTTTGCTCCTGGGATGCAGTTCACATTTTTTTTAAACCTATAGCCAGGCTTGAGTAGAGGCTGGGAGTTGACAAAGGTTAATGCTATTTAGCTTTCCGAAAGCTCAGGCAGATTAATGCTAACTTTCTATTTATTATTTCTATTTATTAAAAATTTGAAATCACTCTGGTTTTATACATAGAACAGCAAACTGATAATAGCCTTTAGGAACTTATTGCTTTAGAGACATTGTCATGTTAATTTTGAACATGCGGCACTTTTAAATACCATCCAACCAAGCGTGTTGGCTACAACACTCACAGTGGGGTGACTTCCCAATATTTCAAAGGGAGGTTTTTACCTATTAAAAAAGGTTATTATAACAGTTCACTCTGCAAGTATTACACTGCAGCAGTCAAGCTACGATGGTAGCCCCAATGTCATGTTTTTTTCCTTTGTCCTACTGAGTTGAGTGTACAATACGTGCGTGCGGCAGTCCATGCCTTGGGTGCAGTTTCTACATCATACACTATGGCCTTAGCATGCCAATAAATGACTAGTCAATGTCTAAAGGTTTTAGGGTTCAGAACATATACACTGGGCATTGATAGCAGTGCCATGTTGTGCAGAGTCTAAAAAAGCAATATATTCAGCCAAAAAAAGAGGTTGAGCATGTAAAGAGGAGCAATTCCTCATGTCCAACTTATCATTTTAAATAAGATTTTTTCTTGCAGCAAAAGGAGAATTTGAACACTGTAGGTACACTAATGCACATGTAAACACTTTATGAGGACATTTCTGAAAGTGTCACCTTAGTTGTTGGTCACTCCACCACTGCTTTTAATGTTTTTTCCAGTTCAGTCCCAGTAGAAAGTATTAACAATGTGTTCTTTCACTGTATCAGGCAGCAAATGAAAGCAATCACCTGAATGATACCAATGCAGATAGGCAGTCATGTAAATTACAAATGTGAAACAATGGGCATAGGGATAATATTGGTATATGTGTTTTTCCATAGGTAACAGTAAATAGTGTCTTCTTGGCCGACGGGTATTGTGCGTGAAGACTCTTCTCATTTTGGAGAGGCCAAAACAAGGTATCACCTACACTTAAGAGGGGCATTTCTGACAACAATTAACAAGGAAACAATCAGCAAAAAATAATTTCAAGTATAGTGTAATACGAACATAACCTTACGAAAGTAAAGCTCTGAATCCATGCTCCACTGCTGACAATTTGGAAGTATGAATATGTATCCAACCAACATAATCTCTGCAACTGAGCCTCCAAACACCAGTTTCTAAACTCAACCATGAGGAAAAGAGAAATAATTCCAACTGTCTATGGGCTCATATATCCTGTATGTGCCTCTAATCTTTCACCAAGAATTTGCTTTTTTTCCATATGTTCCATGGTATAACTATTTCAAGTCCTGTCCTTTTAAGCCAATACATTAAGCTATTAATGTTCACTATGATATTTGTATGTTGTGTATTTTATTTTAACTTACAGTGCCTGAACATTATCCTCGTAGTTTTAATGATTTATGTAGCACTAATTTTATTCTATTTAACTTTACTTCGGCAAGGGTAGAATGTGTCATCACTCATTTTATCATGAAAGGCATATGTTTAAGTTACATCCTCTGCTGACAATATTCTGAAACTGATTTTGTATTCAGAACATATTTAAAATTACTGCATGTTTAGTGGTCATTGAAACACACAATTGCAACTAGCACCAACACTTTAAAGCTTAAAACAGTTTCCACTTGCTGTCCAGCTCACGGTTCCCACAGTTTATTATTTTAAATAATGAGACCAACAAAGGCCATGTTTAATAACAATATATTTTTTGCTCCAGTAATTGTAAGTCCACAGTGTGGAATGCAATCACTGACATCACAAATACGTTAAGTGTTGTACAAAATATGTCATTTTTACATTAGTAAAGAAATTGCTATATACCTTGCTCATTGATGCATAAAAACAAGAAAAGTATTTTTTTAAAGAAAACAAAACATTGGAGCATATCGGAGAGCAAAACGAAATACTTTGATTTTAAGCATTGCCTACATTGTTATTTAGATTTGCAATAAAATTACATGTGCTTATAAAAATGTCTACTGCATGATTAGAACTATTGGTGTCTGGATCCATTGAATTCTCTAGTGCCACCCTGTCTTCTTCACTTAAAATTAAAACATTTTCAGGGACCTGTACAGAATTGTTTACTTCAGCAGTAAACATGTACCCATAGTTATCAACACCATAATCATCTCCAACACAAAAGGTGTCTAACATTGAGGTGGCACAGAGCATACCACCAGTCCATAACTGTAAAGGAGTTAAGTGCCCTTCTGTACGCAAATGGTGATTATTCCATTGGTTCACAAACTCAGCAACTGCTTTATTTAGTCTTTTTAGGTAAATAAAGTGCAGTGCAAAAAGATGGACTTCATTTTGAATATCTAATATTCCATTTTGTTCCATCCAAAAGAACAAATCCTTGAAGTAACGAACAACAACTCTGTTTAACTCTGCCCACAATCGCTCAATACGTTGATTGTGAACACTTCGACCACAAATAAAACTGCCTCTGTTTAATCCTCTTCTACATATCATGTAACGTGCAACATCAACATTTTCAACACCCATGTCGCCTCTAACCCTCAATGGCAGTCCAAATCTGGATATTCCATCTCTGAAAAGGTTAAGAACTGTGCCTGCACGATTGTTGGTGCAACATTTCACATATATAATTGCTCTACTGAAGCCATCGATGCAGCCATGGAAGACAAACCTCCATCGTATCAGCTTGTGATTACTGTCAATATGCCTGATAAATAAAAAAAAACAACTTTATAATGGTGAATAAATATTTAATACATTAGTGTAAAGCAAAAAAAAACAACACTATGACCTTCATTATGAATTGAACGGATTTAGGTGCATATCTAAGGGTTGGATCTCCTCTTGTGGCCACTATCCCCATACCAAAATAAATGATTATGTGTTTTAGTGCCCATAAAGAATTACTGGAAACACTGATTGCTGATTATTAACATTACATAAGTAAAGGTGAGATCAAATCAAACCTTCTCTTTTTATCTAATCAACTTCTCCAATAGGAAGAAATTATTTTGAAGACAGGGAAGGCTCAGAGGTGAAAAAGATGTATACGGAAAAGGGGGCTGAATACATTCAACAACAAAATACATCTTCATAGGTAGCTTCAGTCACAAGTAGAGAGATACAAATGAAACATTTTAAATGACTCACTCTATTTTACCAAACTTACTCTCCTACCAATTTTAACGGTAGAGAACATTAGCATTAAACTAGATTCACCCATATCCTCCTGGCTCAAGGAAGCCAGTAACGTATACGCCCTGAAACAAAAAACAAAACTAATTCACCACCATGAACCATCAAAATGGTACACAGAGGAACTAAAAAAAGCTGAACTTGAGCAATGCCAGTTATAGCGAAAATGGCAGAAAACATCTACTCCGGAGAATAAGGACATTTTGATGGTGCGACTAAAAGCCTACAAGAAATCAATTTGGGGGGCTAAATATGCCTATTTATCAAATAAAATCCTCAATTCTGGCAACAAAACTAAAGAAATACTTGATACTGTCAGCAAACTTTCTAACCCTGATCGCTCAAGTATGACTACTTGGGCTTCTTTTTCATTGACAAAATACAGTTGATTAAAGACAGTATTCCTCCCAGCCTCCTAACTAGCACTACTGGCTCGGAAGATGTGAATTTTATAACACTCTTAGTTTTACCGGCCATCACTAAAGATGACAAGTGGAAATTGATGACTAAGGTCAAATCTGGCTCTCCAAAAGACACCTGTCCCCCACAAATCCTAAAAGAAATCTTCTCACATTTTCCCGATCCTGTGATCTCTCTGCTCAACTTATCCCTAAGTTAAGGCATTGTCACCCACACCTTCAAGGAGGCGGTAGTCATCCCACTTAAAAAAAAAGCTGAGGACGATCCCTCCATATTGAAAAACTACAGCCCATTTCACTCCTCCCTTACTTAGCCAAGTTAATAAAGGCACACATTACCCAACCTTTAAGCACATTCTTAGAGGACTTCTTTTCTCAATCACCACCAGGCAGGGTTTTGCCCTGCCCACGCCAGAGACACAGTTATTCTCTCCGTAATTAGCGATATGAAAGAAGAAACAGACACAGGAGTGACCCAGGCACTGGTCCTGTTAGACTTATCTGCGGCCTTTGACACAGTACAGCGCATGACATCTTAATCGAATATGTCAGGGTCGCAAGTGTGCAGGAGTCGGCATTAAACTGGATAAAGTCCTTCCATTCTGGATGTTCAAAATCAGTACATCTCACTCCTTTTTCCTCGTCAAAGGTAGAACTTAACTGAGGAGTATCACAGGGGTCCTCTTTGTCCCCCCATCTTTTCAACCTCGGTATCCGCCCCCTAGTCCGCACCCTACAGGGACAGATGGTGAACATATACAAGTACGCAGATGATATGCAGTTGCTTTCCAACATCAATGATACAACAGAATCTGCAGAATGTTTCTGAAGCACCATGTTATACATCTGTGACTGAATGAGTTGTCATGAGTTAAAGTTGAATTCAGATAAGACGGAAATTGTGACTCCTGAAAACAAAATGCATAGCTGGAACCCTTCCATTTGGCCAGTGAAGATGGGTGAACCTCCTTCCCCCCAAAAAGCGGTCAAGAGCCTTGGGGTCATGATAGATGAAAATCTATCTATGAAGCCTCAGATAAGTGCAGTAACTTTATCTTGATTTTTTCAGCTCTAGAAAATTAAAAAAATCCGGAAATATTTCACTCGAGGCTATTACTCAGATTATAATCGCCTTGGTCATGTCCCCATCAACTATGCAAACTCACTATCTGGGACTTCCTAAGGGACTGAGACAGAAGCTGCAGCTGGTTCCAAACCAGGCTCGTATGGCTCCACATTAAACCTCTGATGGCAAAATTACACTGGCTTCCATTCGCTCAAAGGTCCTTATTTAAAACTGGGTGCATTATTTTTAAATCTCGTAATGGCAAATATCCTACCTTTGTGAAATCCAGAATACAGGACTATACACCCAAATGTAACCTTAGATCAGCTCATCAAAATCTGCTTGTGGTTCCCAAGTACAACAAAAAGAGACTGAGTGCCTAAGGTTTGCCGTGACTGCTCCACACATGTGGAATTCTCTTCCCCGACTCATTAGAGTCACAACTTCCCATAGAAGCTTTAGGACCTCGCTAAAAACATGGCTCTTTAGACAGGGTTATGGATAAGCTCCGAGTCCCTTGCCTCTTTTGCCCCAGCGCCATGAAACCTTTTTGGTGTACGTGCGCATTAGAAATACTTGGTAACATAACATTCAACTCATTCCTTTTTGCTCAGCACCAACTCATGTAAAAATTTGACAATCAACTTCCCAATAGTCAAAAAAGGCTGCATCAAGAGCGAAAACCCAATTGCGGTTGACTGCTTTCTCCACCTCCCACCATCTTTCACCTTTTTATATACCAAAACATATGTCATGGGTCAATTAAACAAACAGACGATCTGAACAAAAAACTGCAGGGACACAAACTGCTCTATCTTGAATAGAAGATCATTACAAAATTAGCCAACAACATAAATGAACCCAACAGTACTTGTTTAACAGCACATTATAATGAAACCATGATTGACATGGCAGATGAAATTGTTTCACTTAAAAAAAAGACAAAATAATCCCTCTTCTTTGTACTAATTTGCAAATAATTATATGAAGAAAGGAAAATTCTTAGCACAACAGACAGAATATGAAGGTGATACACTTCCACTTTAAACAGGAAAAGGTAAGATCAACATGGAAGGTATAGTATAATCACATATTGGAGACCAACACCTTCTTTATTAATAAGGGATCTATATTGTACAAAATTAACCCAAGAAACTTTTTGAAATTGTTAAAAACTATAGAAAACCCCCAACTGTTGTTACATGCCTTCAAAGAATCCAAGAGACAGTGTGAAAAAGTATCTACCTTCTTCCAGTACAAAATAAGAGAAGTAGAACTCTCATAGTTGACACTCCTGAGATACTCTCATTCCTACTAGTCTGTGAGTCCGCACAGATATGATCTTTGTTTTATAAGATAAAACAGGCAGTATTGACAAAGACTGTTGCTAATCTAAGACCCTCCTGTCACTTCTGCCACTACATACCAGCGAAGCGAATAAAGCATATCATCCATTCCATACATAGCAATCTTTGTCAATTCCTCCCTGAGGCAGCGCATAGTGCCAGGACAATTTAAAAATCAGCTAAGTCATTCTTGTGCTCAGAAAACAGTGATCCGATTAAAAAAATCAAGATAATTTCTGACCATTTTTCAAAATACCTTTCATAGACAAGTTTTGGAAAGCTACATCATAAAATAATCAATGCTTTTTAGCAATGAAACACAAACCAGCTCCTCTATGATCTTCAATCAACATTCCGTGCTGGCTGTAACTCAACAACTGCTGTGGTACAAATAGTAGATGATGCTGTCAAAATCCTACTCTAATGATGTTTACTCATTCTTCCCAGTTTATCATAGTCAGAGTTACTTAATATAGTGAATCATGCCATCCTTTTGAAAACATGTGAACAGTGGTTGGGAATCTGTGCCCCAACCCTAAGAAAAACTGATCACTGAAAATAAAACTAGCAAACTTCCTGTCAAAAAACTTAGGGCCTGATTACGAGTTTGGCGGTCCGTAGACTGCTGGGCTGGTGGTGGCAGTCCGAGGGCGGCGGTCCGTCCGCCGTATTACGAGTTGGCAGTGTTGCCTGTACTGGGACCTTAGTTGAACCGTCGGCACTGCCAGCACAAGGTCAACTGCCAGCACGGCGGTCACGGAAAGGCAGCCCCCATTGGGCGGTCAAGCGGTGCAAGACCGCTGACCGTATTACAAGTTTGCTCTTCTGCCAGCTCACCATCGCGGTTTGGAAGGCAGAAAGGAAGGGTTTGGGGTGCATACTTACACCTGTCCTGTTTTTTCTTAGAGATTTCGAGGTGGATCTTCACCCTGAGGAAAAGGATACCAAAATACAGGTAAGTGCATATCATAACATATACCCATTGCCGGGACTGCCCACATATGGCTCGGAGCCCGGCAATGGGTAGATGGTATCTTACCATATATATATCTTGCATATGTATGCATTCAACACATATGCAGTTGAAATGAACACATATGCATCAATATGTATGGGGATATAGTATCTTACTATATAGATGGTATCTTACCATGTATACATCTTGCATATGTATGCATTCAACACATATGCAGTCGAAATCTACACATATGCATCGATATGTATGGGGATATACTACCCACCACTGCAGCCACTCCACTGGCCGCCCAGGTAACTCATAATACGGCAGGCGGGAGAGCTCCAGCACAGCAGTGTACTGGCATTCACAGACACGGTCCAACGGCACTCATAATCAGGCCCTAAGCCTCACTACCAAGGAGTACTCTAATAGTCAATTTTTTTCCTGACACTCTTTAGTCCATACACAGAACACCTCTTCTCACTTCTGAATCATTCAAACATCTCCTGTTGCTTGTATGTGAACAACTGCAGCTCTGTCTGAGAGTCTCCTCACTAGAAGACATTATTTGAAGTGGGTGAGACCCTAAAATTCCTTAAGTCATTTTATCACCACCACATAAAGGTAAACCCCTAGGAACATTTAGCTCCTCTTCTTCTCTACATTGACATGCACCACTCCAGTGAAAACATGGTTAGATGAAACTAAACATGCAGGACTGCAAACAATTGTAATGATTGCTTGACCCTTGAAATAAAGGCACTTACAGGATCACATCGATGCCCAAGCTCAAAACGCTCACCACCAAAACAGACTCGTAGGAGGCATTAAATCCATCATTCCACAAAATACCATCAGATCTGTGATACAAACCTTTGTCCTCTCGAGAGTTTCTTATAATCTTTCCTTGCTTTCTGAATTTTGATAATTCACCTTGCTCTATTAAAAGCAGCCGTCAACACTGAAGATTGGTTGATGTCTGATCATACCACATCACTCAAACAGATTTACATAGAAAACAGAAGTATTTACAAAATAGCTCTCATTATCCATAAGCCTAAACTCAACACCTCCCCCCAGCTATCTAGCCGACAATTTGGTAATCTCTGGCGATCAAGTATACTACAGAGTGCAGACTCTTTCCTACTGTAAACTCTAGCCTTCAAGAACACCAGAAGTCTCACCCAGGATTTTTCAGAGAGTGGTGCTAGAGTATGAAACTTAATCCCCCTCTATGGGAATTATTACATCTTTTAATGCCTTAAAAAAATCTCAAAATCCTAGTTTCAAAATTATATCTAACAGGATAGGTATGTGAGGTGATCCTCTCTCAGAGGGTTTGCAAATAATTATCTAGATTCAGCTATGTTAGACACCCGGAGGCAGTGGCGTTACAAAAGTTGAGGGGGCTCCCTGCAAGGTACATGGATGGGCCACCTTTCCGGATTTAATCCAGAGCTCTCAGGCCTGAGTACTGTGCTGAGTGGGCCACCCACGGGGCTGCAGGAGCTTGTGTTACGCCACTGCCCTGAGGGCTAGTCATTAACTGCATTTTGTAGTACTACAGTAGCACTACTAGCATACTGACAATGGTATTCACAAACCTCTGTGCATAGTTTACACCTGTACTGCTCCTAACATTTCTGGGCATAGATCTCCATCCTGAGAGTGAAGTCTCCGCACGGGTAAGTATACTTTTTTAGTAGTAAATTTGGAAGGGATGGGGAAGTGGATGGACAAAACAGCATACTTACTACTAAAGAGGAGGGATTAGGGAGGAGTTTAGGGAGGGGCAGTGAGAGGTTTAGGGAGCCCCCTGTGGACGCACCAGGTCTTAAGGAAGGCGGGGGCCCCCACCAAGAACATGTGCATTTGCCGTTGACCCACCCACACCTGAAATGCGGGTGTCACAGCCACAGGCAGAGGTAGGGCTCAGGCAGGGCGGAGACAGCACAGAGGGACAGCAGTCAGAGCTGAATAGCCAAAGAGGAGCTGCTCAAACCCGTGTCCTTGGGATGCCTTACGGCAGGGGCACAGGGAGCAGGCGACAGGTCAGCATGGGGCAGCAGAGGGCACACATGGCATTTGCAGCCCGGGTCAGGAATGAGGGCCGCCCTTCAACACTTGGCAGCAAGGTGTAGCCTAGAGGCTGCAAAAAAAGGGCTAGACAAAGGGGGCATTCGCTCAGGTCACTGCCAAAAAAGGGTTGTGCTGTCAAAATTGAAGCAAGGAGGCAAGAATTGCATGATTGATTGAAGTGTTATGACGTTTGTTTATGACAATATGTAAATAAAACTGTGGCCTTTGGCACCATCAATGAATGAAGTGTTATGTGGAATAAAGGAAGTTGGGGTGCATAGGTTGCATGCTGGGCTGGAAGCTCAAGGGGATTATGCTCCATATCTTTGTAAATACGGAGCATTTTTGTTTTCTCCCTTTTGCACAACGCAGTGCAGAAAATTGTCTTTGTGTCAGCGTTGTGTGAAAGAAAAATAAATCTGGGCCCCAGTGTACAGCCAGTCCTCAAAGCCTGAGTGCCTACTGGAAATTGCCTTCAACTTTGAACAACCTCACTATGGTTTGCAGGAGTGGTGCCTTTGACCAGACCCATACATTTGGATAGTCTCAAAATATAAAAACAATTGAACCACACAAGAACACAGCGAAAACCAGCAACACCGCAGAAAACAACAAAAGCTCTAGAGGGCACATAAACACAAAATAAAAGCAAAACAGCAAACATAACAACACAGCAACACTACACCGAACAAAACTACACGAACACAACAGAAAACATTAATACTACAAGATTCAATACTGTTAAAAAACACTCAACACAGCCATGTGCAATAGGTTTGGAGGATTTTAGAAATTACTAGGGGCACATGGCCTTAGTGCAAAATCTCTGGAAACAGAGCATGGTCTGAAGCTCAAAGTTGTTGCTGAAGGGCAAATAGTTTGGATAGCATTTTCTAGTTTTGGCCTAAATAAATCACTTATCAAACATTGTTAAAGTGAATCACTGAAACTCGTAGAGAGAGAAGTAGCCTATA
This sequence comes from Calotriton arnoldi, assembly GCA_963921515.1. Lineage (NCBI taxonomy): Eukaryota > Metazoa > Chordata > Amphibia > Caudata > Salamandridae > Calotriton > Calotriton arnoldi. The sequence goes on along the minus strand of CAWUFW010005859.1, from coordinate 205,550 downwards.
CATGATAGACAGACAGATAGAAAGATAGATAGATAGATAGATAGATAGATAGATAGATTGATAGATAGATTGGAATGCTTTACCATAAATGATTTGGACCTTGCACATGGTACACCCTTCGTCGAATAGCTGTACGTTGTCTAATTGCTCTACCAACAGGGTCAAGAAGATGAAGTCTATTTCTCACTCTCCATCTTTGAATTCTTAGTCCTCTACCTCTCAAGCTTCCACATACATAACTTTCTCCAGAATCAGGCGTTGAACTTAGAATGTTTATGATTTGTTGATCAAGCTCTGCATCACTTATATTGGTAAATCTATTTTCAGAAGATGTGCACAAACCCATTTCAACTCTTCGTCTGTAAAGAGTTGAGGAACTTATGTTCAAACATGATGCAATCGATGCCCATGAAAATCCAATCTCCCATAGGTACTCCATATTTTCTTTTGAAACAAGAAACCTGCAGAAACAGAATTAAAATAGACTGTAAAAAGCCAGTTGCAAAACAGTGTGACTGAAATAATAAAATTGAACTTACCTTGGCCTTCCTACACCTTGATTTGCTGCAGGTGTATGGAAAGTACTTGCAGAAACAGTTGACAAACTGGTGATCTTGTTTTCAATGTTTGTAATGGAAACAGAAGTGAGCCTACACAACTCTTCCAAAATGAAGCTCACAGTGATGGTCGCACTTCCAGAAAGATTGTAGGCCGTTAATATGGCAATAAAAATTTCCAAATGGCTCTCCAGTTTTCTCTGCAGGTGTTCCAAACAGTTAATATCAACACACAACAAAGCTCTATCTAAAGCAAAAAAGCATGATTTTAAAGAGGTGAGATAGTCCACAAGATCATCTGATAATGCCTCATTTAAGAAACAAACAAGCAAAATGAGCAAAAAACTAAATGTAGAGGCATTTGTTAAAGCCATGCTCACTAAGGGCTAAAAACTCAAGGACTGAGCATTTTCAGAAGTTGGTTTTCCTGTTTGACTTGTCCTGCATTTTGATTGGGCCACAATGCCATGTGCCTTCCAGTGCTACTCAATCAGCCACCTCAGTAATATGTATTTATCTAGGCAGTTGTTGGTTAACTGTAGCAGTCCCTTTTATTTTATGTGCATATCATATTTATCATAGGACGTCATAGTCGATTAGGTGAACTACACATTAATTTCAGTCCATGCTATAATCATGTCAGTCCAGATTTTATTTACTTCATTTGACTTTATTATTTGTTTGGTGTGTGATATACTAGTTCTAAGATGTGTCAAACTGATTTTAATGTAGGTCATAATAATTTCAAAATGTATCATACTCATTTCCAATTAGGTCATATTTATTTCAATGCATCCTATTTAATGTGTGTCATGTTAATCTTAAACCAGGCCATATTCATCCAAGCCTAGGTCATATTATTTTAACAGTCATTTGAAAAAGTGTCACATATGTGCCATATCAATTCCAATGGATGTTGTATTCAGTTCAAAGCTTCTCATATTCATATCAGTGTGGGCCATATTCATTTTAATGCACATCAAATTCATTTCAACTGCAATCATATTTATATTAACATGTGTCATATTTAGTTCAGTGTTAGTCATATTCATTTTGACACTAGTCATATTTATTTCAAATGATCTTTTATTCATTTGAACATGTGTCATATTCATTTGAACATGGCTTGTATTGATTGCTGTATGTCTGACATTCACTTCATGTGTGTCACAGTCATTTTAATGAGTGTCAAATTCAATTTAATATGTGCCATATTTGTTCCAGTGTGGGTCAAATTCATTTCAGCACCGGTGTATATAATTTCAATAAGATTTATATTCATTTTAGTTCTTGTTGTATTCTTTTCACCAACAGTCATATTCCTTTCAGCGTAGTTGCTATACGTCTCGGTTTATCTTATCCAATTCAATGTGTATTATTCATATTGTCCAATAGATAGTATGTTTATTGTGCCATGTTTCATTGATTCTAATGCATGTTGTATTCAGTTTAAAGCTTCTCATATTCATTTCAGTGTGGGCCATATTCATTTAAATTGCACACCAAATGTATTTAAACTAAAATCATATTTATATTAACGTGTCATATTCAGTTCAGTGTTAGTCATATTCATTCTGACACTAGTCATAATTATTTCACCTTATCTTGTATTCATTTGAACTTGTGTCTTATTCATTTGAACATGGCTTGTATTTATTGCTGTATGTCTGACATTTATTTCATGTGTGTCACAGTCATTTTAAAGAGTGTCAAATTCAATTTAATATGTGCCATATTCGTTCCGATGTGGGTCATATTCATTTTATCACCAGTCTATATCATTTCATTAAGGTTTATATTCACTTGAGTTCTTGTTGTATTCTTTTCAGCAACAGTCATATTCATTTTAGCGTACTTGCTATACATCTTGGTATACCTTTTATCCAATTCAGAGTGTGTATTATTCCTATTGTCCACTAAGTAGTATATTCACTCTGCCATGTTTCATATTTGTTTAGACACATGTTACATTCATTCTGGTGTGTGTCAAATTTATTTTGGAGCACTCCATGCATTTCAGGAGATGTCCTATATGGGATCTGTAATTTTGACATGAACGGCTTCCCATACTCTAAGGAAGGGGAGTAAAACGTTCAGCTAAAGATTTTATAAAATGCACAGAGAAGTAAAAAGTGTAATGTGCGTTGTTACAAGGTATTATCGCAAGGGTTTCGTACGTAATAAAAACGTTACATCAAGAAGACAACATTTTCATCATCATCCAGGGAATGACAATTATTCAGCGCTTCCTGATCGAAAGTGCCCCTCTTATAAAGCTCACAGTAGCGTGACAAATTTCAAGAGATTCGAGAGAGCCTAAAAACATAAAGCCTTCTTGGTGTGAGCTAGGGCTATGGAATCTCCGGAGAGGGAGTAAAAAAGTTGATCTTAGAGTTTTATAAAGTGCACAGAAAAGCAAAATGTGCAATGTGCGTTGTTTCGAGGAATTATCGCAGGGGCATGGAGGAAGATTATCCAGACATTTGCCTTAAATTGGAAATGCGACTGGAAAATATACGACACCCAAGCGAAACCTAGTTAAATAAAATCTATACTGTGAGTTTAAGATAAAAGACAAATAAATTTGCACCTCTTGGCTAGAAGAAGCAACATTATAATTACTCAAAAAATGTTGCTGGGTAAGATGGTCGCCAGCAATCAGACAGCGCCCTTTCAAAATATGAAAGCTTTATTTGGGCTTTAGCTGAAGGCATAATATGAGCTGGATCATCAAAGAACCCCATAAGGCCACGTTCCCCAAAACTGTGTTTAACATATCCCAACCAAGAAATCTTTTCCGTGTTCCCGAAAGTCAGGCAGTCCTGGAGAATGTGTTTAGAAAATTCTAATTTGTGTGTCATACATATTTTTACCCACAATAACAGGGGAGCCAGGCCTATGCAGGCTTCTACGTACTTCAGGCCTACCTCGGAGCAGCAGAAAAAGGTTGAGGATCTTTGGGTAATCATCATGAGCCTCCTAAGGAAACTGTTCTCTACAACTTGGAGTTTGGAACAGTTGCAGTACCTCTACACTCCAGCCTCATAAGTGGCAATTGAGAGGCATTTCGCTTTATATTGGGCTATCATGTCCCTAACAGGCTTCTGGCCCAATTTAGGTGCGAAACAAAACAGTGCTTTATTGCTCTATTTGTTTGCTGCCCCCTCAGGCCTAACAAAGAGTCCCGCTTTAGTTGTGTTTTGAAAATAATCCCCAGATAACAGAAGCGCCATACTTTATCAACAGGATTTTCGTGAATGTGGAAAGTTTTACATTTAGTTGTTTTTGGGCCACAGACCATTATATAGGATTTATGAAAATTTATTTTTAGCTCCAAAGAGGACATGAACTCAGCAAAGGCATCGAGGGCTTTCTGCAGACTGTTTGCTGTCCTTGCTAGAAGGACAGCATCATCTACATAAAGGAACGTGGGAATAAAATGGTTGCCAACCCTTGAATAGTCAAGTTTCCTTTAAATATGTGAGCCTCCAGGCCATTTATATAAACGAGAAACAAAAAAGAGGCCAAGATACAGCCCTGGCGAACACCTTCAGATGAAACTAATGAGTGTGTACTTTCACCATCAGGGCCGTAACGTATTTCGACCATGGTGTTCTACTGTAATCTCTGTAGGAGAATAGACAGATGTTCCTCCACCCCGATATCACCCAGCATGATCCACAATTTCCAGCGGATGGCAGCATCAAAAGCACTTGACAATTACATGAAGGCCATGTGTAATGAGCTCTTCATGGACTTGCTGTACTTGCTAACAACTAGCGAGAGATTGAGACACTGCTTGACTGTCCCCATTCCTTGTCTGAAACCATATTTGGCTTTCAGGAATGTATTATTTGCACTAGCCCACCCTTCCAGCTGTGCCAAAAGTACCCTGCCCAAGACCTTGGCGTTAGCATCAATTAAAGAAATGGCCTACAGCATACCAGATAATTTCTGTTACCTTTTTTAAAGATTGGGACCACGGTGACCTCTTTCCAAGTTACAAGGAGTGAGCCAGTAATAGCAGCTCTAAAGATAAATTAGCACATATTTTTCTTTAATATAGATAGCATAGTTAAGAAGGGTATGAAAAAATGTTGTGCCCAATCTTCCTTTGATACTGTAACATCATTGCCTGTGTCATTTAGTATACCCCACCAATATTCTTGTTCTAGGGTTAGTGAAGACCTTTTTATTTTACTAAAATTATATAAACAATATTCATACTGATAGTGGCTTTCAGCCAACCCTCTACATCCATTGGTGTGTTATTGTCATTCACATTTTTTTCTGCCCACTGCATTATACAATATGAGGCAGTGTGCCATCTCATGTCAGCCATTGACTAACTTCAGTGGTGGTGTAATTGCTGTATTTATATATTGCATGTTTCACTCTGCCACAAGTGCCCATTCATGTTCTTCAAGGAATGGCTTCAAGTGCCTGTTTTCTCAGTTTCAACACTGCTCCTGAAATGAAACTTATATCTGTGAACTACATTATGAATGATCATCATGAAATTGTAAGTCAATTTCCTTCATTATTTCATGGGTTAGAAAACTCAAAACAATGAAAGTAAAGTTACACATAAAAGAGGATGTTTGTCCTGTTTCTCAAAGATGCACACTAATTGCATTTCACTTGCATGAAGCTGTTGAAAAATAACTTAATTTGTTGCTTAAACCCAACATCATTCAATGCTCCACTGCTCCACTTTCCCAACACCATGAGTTTCTCCCATTGTGTTAGTGCCTAAAAGAGACAGTGAAGGAGATGTACTGATATGCGTTGACATGCGTCAGGCCAACAAGACGATATCTAGGTACGTACATTTTTGATATGATAACTCAATTGAATGGTGTAAAGTTATTTTCCCGACTCAACTTAAATAAAGAATATCATCAATTGGAACTTGAAGAAACATCCAGGTACATTACAAACTTTTCTATGCATATTGGTCTGTTTCGCTATAAGTGATTGAGTTTTAGTGTATCCTCTCCTGAAAATCTTTTCCAAAACACCATTCGACATATCATACAGCCTGTAGTAAAAGCATTTGACTATAGTGATGACAGAATGGGTTTTGGAGCCACTCAGAAAGAACATGACAAAGCTCTCATGCAAGTATGTCAGTTACTGAATGATTGAGGTCACTTTTTCATTGTGTTCCAAGGGAAAGTTTAAGAAGGATATTGGGGCTTGTAATGTGCAACCTAGTACTGGTAATCTCAAACTGCATGGCCCAGTTCAATTCCTAAAGGAAACAATTACAGCTAACCTGGAGTTGTTTAATTTAGCCTTGACAGTGGACACTCCTGGCTCACAGGTGATGGAAGCCTTTACTAATTTATGCTCTGTGACCAGAAGGGCTCTTCTGAAACCGGCTAAGCATATATCTGACACTCCTATATGGTTTGACTCTGAATATTCAGCTGTAAACAGGGCTCTTTGACTAGCCTTGGTTTCTAAGCGCAGGGAGGTCACCTTAGTGGCTTTTCTACGTAAACAGTATAAAACAATTACTGCTAAATGGCATCAGGAAGTTGTTAAGGCCCCAGTGAGATATGCTAGCTCAGGCATCACTACTGGGCAATTGTAAGTCATTCTGGGCTTCTGTGACTGCCCTAAAGTGTAATAACAGACCATCTAGTACCATTTCCTGTCATATTGTTAGTAGCACCTTGGAGTAATACTTTAGTACAATTTCTGCTCCACCTTTTTCGTCTGTCTCTTTTTATCATAGATTACTGTCTAGCATCTCATTTCCGGACAACCTTAGAGGAATTTTAGGATTCTGTTAATGATAGCGTGGGCCAAAAAGTGCTTGGTCCCAATGGGGTTCCCATTGATCTTATTAAAAGTAACATTTCCCCATGGGCCCCATTGATTACAAATGTTTTAAATAGCCTCACCCATTCCCCTCTTCCCGACACTTGGGGTACTTCTATAATAACTTCTCTGATTGATAATACTGCTCAGTTTCTAGGCAGAATCATTTCTAATAGGATTATGGCTTGGGTGACAGAGGAGTCTGCCTTTCTCCCCTGTCAAATGTGTTTAGACATAAAGTAAGAACCATAGAGCAGTGTCTTAATTTAAATTTGGTGTTGGGTAAATTTACAATTGCAAAATGGTCTCCACTTTATTTAGCCTTTATGGACCTCTCATCAGCATTTGATTGCATGAGCAGAGCCAAATTGTGGCATCTGCTAGCTGCTCGAGGTCTGGACATAGTTTTGGTACATTTTCTTGTGTGTTTGCACAAGGATGTGAGGGCTAGGGTTTGAAACAGCACACAGGGCGAGGTATCCAGGGATATTGGTTTTCATTGTGGAGTGAGAAAGGGTTGCGTCTTGGCCCCTCTTTTATTTGTTCTTTATATTAATGAACTACATTCTCATTTAACATGGGCCACCACTGATGTACCTATTAGAAAAGACAGTGCACTCCCCTCGCTTCTTTTTTCAGATGTCCAAGTGCTCATGGCTTGTACTTCCAGGGTACTCCGTCTGCTTGTGCATCCATTTGTTGATTTTATGTCCTCCCTCGATCTTCAGACCAACTTTTTAAAATCTCATATCATGTCTTGTGGCCCTAAGTGTGGTACTCTTTTGAATATGTCATTAGGCACCCAATGCCTGAGCAGTGTCAATAATTTCCCTTATCTGGGTGTAACTTTTTCCACCCAAGGATCTTGGTCACCTAACATTGCTCTCCGCACCACTAAGCTTTCACAGGCTAATGGGTCACTGTCTAGTCTCCCACAACCAGAAGGGGGGGGCGTTCTCTCACCCCCATGTTGCAAATTTATAGATCGCAATGTGTATCTATTGCTATGTACGGGACAGAGGTATGGGGGATTTCTAATTGTATGGCCATCCAGCTTGAAGAAAACAGGTTCCTTAGAACACTTTAAAATGTTCCCATTTCAGCCTCACACTTCATTTGCCATAAAGAACTTGGGATTCCCTACATAGCAGATATGATTAGGGCTCGGACAGTTTTGTTATGGCTTTCTATTTGGAGAAATCCAGAGGCTGCCTTAACTAAGGAATAGATAAGGTATTATCAATTCTGTGGTGTGCATTTGTAAAAGTGAACTCAGCAAAATTGGGAAGCAATCTATTTTTATTGACCCTTTAATATGTGAAGGCGTTAATAAGAAGGTTGTCGCCAATGCAATTTATAACCATGGGGAAGCGAGGCGTCGGATGGAGATGGAGGACAAGACTACTGTGGTCCAATATATCTATTTGTGTGAATCTGACTGCACGACTAATTACATCAGGCTGGCTCGCACCCGCTGGGAACGCTCTTTGCTGTTTTGTCTCAGATCGGGAACTATGTATTTGCTTTCTTTTCCCGTGCGTAATGTTCCAAAGCTTGAATCTAAGCCCTGCCCCTGCAATAAAACAATCTGGCCAATCTATGCTACATTTTATATTTTTTTGTAAATTTTATGCTATGTATACTAGACTGTTTTTGATCCCATTTTTAAAGAAATATTGTTTTAATACTGTTCAATGTAGACCTGCTCTTAAATGTTTACTGTTGCTCATAAATGAGGAAGCTGTTCTGTATGTTGGTTCCTTTTTAAAACATGCTGTTCAAGCATGCAGGACCTTGTTGATCTAAAACTATGCGTATTAATGTTTTCAAATGTAACAGTGCTTGTTGCTTTTAACTGTTTAGTGCTGCTATATTGTGTACACTTTTATGGATGTCTGAATGCATCCGTATAAAATTGTATTGACTTGAATTGAATGATGCAGGCTTAACTCTGAATGCTTGTCAAATGTGAACTCCACAAGAAAAGCTTTAAATTGTTTAGCCATACCTTCTCTGATGGGGGTTTGAAATCCGATCCAGCGAAACTGTAAGCGTTATCTACTGCAAATCCCCCACAGGACATTTCTATGTTACGATTATTCCTTGGAATGGCCAGTTACTGCTCCAGATTCATACAAGACTTTGCTACGGTCAATGCACCGTCATGAGAACTGACAAAAAAGAATGTGTCATTTCATCTCATCGGTAATATGAATGTGAGAAGAGCTTCCAAAAAATCAAGCAAGCCATTGAGAATGCTACTGAAATGGCGTACTTTGATCCCAAACTTCATACAAGGATTGTAGTTGACGCTAGCCCTGTTGGGTTAGGCGCCATCGTTGCACAACGGACAGCCAAATGTCTAGAGACATAAAGTGGCATTCGCCAATAAAAGGCTGTCACAAATAGAACGTGCGTAATTACTCATAACCTGAGAAAGAAAGTTTAGCAGTAGTCTGGGCTTGTGAAAATTTCCTCGTGTTCTTATATGGAAAGCCCTTCACAGTAGTCATTGATCATTGAGCACTGTTGATAGTATTTGGCAATCCCAAAGCCAAAATGCCTCTGAACGTTGGGGTTTGAGGATAGAAGAATATAATTATACGATTCTTCATTGCCCAAGGAAAGGTCAGAATCCTGCTGATTATTTTTCAAGAGTGCCAGTGCAGTGCCCTGGTTTCACATCTAAGACAGAGGAGGCCTACATCAATGTTATTGTAAAATTGAGCATTCCAGCTGCATGTCTTTAGAAGATATTGTCATGATAGTGACATGTTGAAGCAAAAAGACATTATTGCTCACCAATCGGGGAAGCAGCAATCTAGACCTCTCACTAATGACAGTGAATATTTAAAGTTACAAAAATGTAAGAGATGGACTATCAGTGACTCAAGAAGGACTCATCCTGCAAGGTACATGAATTGGTATCCAGAGAATCTATGACAACAAGTGATCGACATCGCCCATGAGGGACATCGAGGAATAGTTGCCACAAAGAGAGCATGCCGTGACCGAGTCTGGTTTCATTATCTCGACAAAGGGTCGAACAAGAGTTAAAGGCCTGTCATGTGTGCAACTGCCTTTCATCTCAAGCTATTCAGCACCCTTTAAACGTGTCAGAATTGTCACATCATGCTTGGGAGAGAAGTGCTGTTGATTTTTTTGATCCTCTTGAGAATTGACATCATCATCCAGTCATTGTTGAAGAGTATTCCCATTTTCCATTGGTAGAAGACCTTTATCCACTACACACGAAACATTTGTTCAAAGGTTAGATGGCATATTTGCAACATGGGGTGTACCTGCAATCTTAAAATCTGACAACGGCCCACCCTTTAATAGTTGAGAATTCATATACTTTCTAAATCACCTCAATATAATGCATCAAAAAAGCACTCCTCTTTCGCCCACCACTAATGTCCTGGTAGAACAGTTCATGAGTACTCTAAAGAATGCTGTTCAGCATGCTGCATTGGAGAAGCTCGACCTTAAAGTTGTTTTGAACACTACTCTTTAAGCTTACTGTTCGACCCCTCACTCAATGACAGGAGAAAGCCCTGCAACACTAATGTTTGGAAGAGCCATGACAACCAAGCTAGACCAATGGACCAACCTCAGATCTCAGACTGAGGAAGACAGTCTTGCTAAGGACTTTGGTCACAAACAAAAGATGAAAATATATGCTGACAAAAAACAGTCACAGACACAGAATCTTAAAAGAGCTAATTCAGATCTGCTGGGAGATCCAAGCTGTAAGTGGCCCCCAAATCCTATTCCCCTTGATCTTCCCCTTCCTGCCTCTTCGATCATACAACGCTGTCTTGAGCTTATAGACATGCAGGAACCATCCTTTCCATTGCTGGAAGGTCGGTGGAAGCGGATCCAGCCAGGCAGTAGCAACACACAGCCTATAAACTGACATCGCAATAAAGATTAGCTCCTTCCCATTTCCCCTAGCTTGTTCGTCTGTTCCTAATAACATAATCTGAGGAGAGAGTGGAATATCCATCTTCAATATGTCTTGTAGAAAGCCAATTATTTCCCTAGCTGTTGATTCTAGGCAAGGGCATGTGGAAAATATATGAACAAATTAACTACATGAGCGATTTCAGAATGTAGTTAAGTTCATTGAAATTGTCTGTCCGACATCAAAAAGAAGGCTACCTGATTATTCCAATTCTAGCGTTTGTCTAGAGAATAACTGCTCTAGACAAATGCTAGAATTGGAATAATCCGGTCCACGAGGACCAGTACAGGAGGGTCCGGAATAGCCAAACTGAGCTGGGGACCTCCTTGAAACAATGGTAGCTATTCGGTAGCCTTCTTTTTGATGTCGGACAGACAATTTCAATGAACCTAACTACATTCTGAAATCACTCATGTAGTTCTCTAAGAGTCATGCAACATTCGAATCTACCGTCCTGAAGATGGTCTAACAGATGTCTTCACTATCTAGACCAAAACGTCGACAACTACACCTATTTTCTTTGTGAATTATTCACCTGAGGATTTGTTTTCTGTTTGATCAGTTACAATTTCCTGCTATATATATTGTTTGGAATAGGTGTCCACATTAGTGACAATGAGATGTTTGTAACAACAAATAATCTGTAAATCTCAGTCATTATGTGTTGATTTATATTGACATATGTATTAGTTTTTGTACCCTCTGAAAAGTTTCTTCATTATAAATTTACGTCTTGAAACATTTACACCCGTGTAAAATAATTTGTGGCAGATTTGTTCAAATTGAAAAAAGTTAATTCAATTTTTAAATAGCTCAATGTGAGCTACTAGATAGAGCTAGCGACCATCATTTGCCTGTTAAATGTCAAATTGTGTGAAAGTAAGGAAATCCCTTGTAGGCATATTTACCTGCTAATACATTGATTGCCCAAGCCTCCAAGGGTCTATTGGGTCTCACACTATTTCTTGTAACAACAGAGTACTAGCACCACAATAAGATAAATTAACTCTTTAAGGATCCAACCCCAACTGCCAAAAAAGGACCAATTCCCACTTTCCATTCCTTTAACATTGTCAATAATATCCATAATATATTGTGTTATATTTTTCTCCAAATTCTTGATACCAACCACGCACTGGTCGCCGACTACTGCGCATACATCACCTCTCTTTGCTAAGATGAAATCCACTGCATATCTAGTCTGTTCTGAATACACTCGCATGCTTTCTAACTGAGTAGTGATGTCGAGCAAAGCTTGCACTGTAGTACTGGATAGTATTTGTAACTTACATCCAAAATATTCCCTAGCTTTCTCACCCCTGGCCATGGCAGTACCACCCAGTGTAAAAATGGAAGAGAGAATGTATCCAAATGTAATCCCATTACTATAGCTATTTACTTCCAGATCTGTTACTCCTTCACAGAATTCTTTTGTTAAGGTCCTTTTTACCCATCTCATTTTTGGTCGAGCATATTTACATGGAACACCCAATGGCAGCACCATCCCAAGAGCTACATCATCGGTGCCATTGTGGACGTTGGAATAAGTCCCATTAGACAGAAAGAAAAACCCTGGCTGCGCATATATCAGCCCCTGATAATTCACTGCAGCGCATCTGGAGTTCATTCCCAAAGTGTTCGGATCATTTTTATTCACCAATGGGACTGTATTTTTAAACAATATTATTCATGAACAATTAATGTACAGTGAAGTGTCCATGCAATTCACTATGGGACAACAGGCAGAATAAAAACCAGCCTCCCATGGTACTGTCAATTCCTTGTAATGCCAACCCACCAGTATTATATTTTGTTCTTCCATATACAAATGATCACAATAGGTATTGTTGTCACAACCTGGGTAACCCATTCCTTGTGGCTTTTTATGATACAGACATGGCCCAGGATAACCAAATCCAAACTTTCCCCTTACTTCTGCAAACTGGGGTGGTCGGGTGTACGTATAATTCACAAGTGACAAGGGGCACGCCATCCAAAGGCTAGTGACAGATCGGGTGGGATAACAGGCAGTCCCTTTTCCAAAGAACCTCTTATGGGTCTCCACAAACAAATTGCTCGGGACAGCCCTTTTATTACGTCTCGGGAAAATAGCTCTACCCTTGCTATGTGCGGGTACACTATGTGTATTCTCCAGGAACCACGATACCCCACATAGTATTATTATCACCACTATTAGGAGAACAACACATGCAATTTTACTCCTCTTTGACCAAATCACACTACGTTTGACAGTCACAATTGACTTCTCCTCCTCGTTAACTTTCCTGCCAAAAGGATGCATAATGGATTGAAAGAAAGAAATGCAAGGAAAATATAAATGTTCCCAGTGTCCGTCAGAGCCTCACTGGCACAAGCTCCTATTGTCCATCAATTAGTTGGCGCTCTTGAGCACCGACGGTGGAGCTTGCTCTGTCCTAAGCTGTTCTCCTAACCTATCCTACACTGATAGGGGTGGAATACTTTCAGAGACATTTCCCTAACTAATGTTCAAACAACAAAAGCAGATGCAGAATTTTCACTGGTTCTGATCCTTCGTTGGTACTGCTACTCAGCACTTTTCCTACCTTATACAGTCCATCCCTAATCTCTTTTCTGTTTATGTTCGGTGGTCCTCGTCCGAGGACGTAAATCGTACCTGACAGCCACAGGCACTGTGTGATCACTGAACATAGGCTCCTGGATAGCTCGTATTTCTGGTGGGACAGCCTTGTTCAGAGCATCGTCGTTCTCCTTGTCTGTTCAGGTCCAAATTAATTGTGCGTCACTAAACGGCACAAATCTGGGCACTTGCTCACATTCAATGTCTCCTATTCCCTCCTTGACCCACTGGTCATAAGGCAACGGCAAAGGTATTCTTTTGCAGTGGGTTGCATGAATCCAGTTCTTTTGACCAGCAACCTTTACAGCCGTCTGTGTAACCAACAGAACCTGCTCAGGACCTTTCCATCTGGGCTCCAAACTTTTCTTCCTCTGAAAATTGTGAACCAGCACAAAATCACCATGCTGGATGTTGTGGCCAGGTCCCTCTGGTTTAGCAAGTAGGGAATCTAGTACCTGTTGGTGAATAGAACGCAAACTTTCTGTCAATTGTCCAAGATAATCAAGCAATACAGGATATTCAATGTGAGGACACTTCTTAGGCCGAGGGACGCCCCAAACATTCGCTGGGCGTCCAAACACAACCTCAAACAGGAATAAACCAGTTCTAGAGTGTGCTGTAGTCCTAGTTAACAAAAGAGCCAAAGGAAGGGCATCTGGAAATCTCAACCCTGTCGTTTCCTGAATTTTTGCCAATTTCAGTTTGAGCGTACCATCGTACTTCTCAACCAAACCCGCTGACTGTGGGTGATTGGCAGGATGACATTTCTGTTTAATGTGTAAATCTAATCACTTTCTCATTAAAATGAGATCCGTTATCACTCCAGATAACTCAGGGCATTCCGAATCGAGGAAAGTACTCTTTAAGGAGTATTTTCGCAGTTGTGGTGGCCCTATTGTCTTTAGTGGGGTAAGTCTCAACTCATTTACTGAATGTGCATATACTCACTAGGACATACTTGAGATTATTACAACATTCCAGCTCAATAAAGTCCATTTGGAGACCTTCAAATGGAAATGTAGGTGGTGCAAAATTACCAGATGGTGTAGGGGTACCCTTCCCTGGATTGTGCCTCATGCAAATCATACAATATTTCACTAAATGCGCAGCCATTCTGGAAATATTATCATTACACCAAACCGGGGCCAATAGTTTACAAATGCCTTTTGCACTAATATGAGCTGGACCATGAGCCATAGTGACCACAGGGATCACATATGCATCAGGTAACATTCATTTCTGTTTTCCAGACTTGTCAATCCAACACCCTTCTTCATTTAATTGTGCTGTACTTTCCTGCCATACCGCTAGTTCTTCTATCGTTGCCTCACTTTGTATCTCTTTCACACTCTCAACCGTATTTTCAAACATGGCATACTCAGGAACCCACCTAGCTAGACCTGCAACAAACATTCTCTTCATCTTACTTTGAGGAGTTTCCTTGGCTGTCAGATCTGCAAATGCATTCCCTCTACCAACATCATCTGTCACCTTTCTATGGGCGCTGCACTTCACAATTGCCATCTTCTTAGGAAGTGTTAATGCAGATAACTGCCTCAATAAAAGTAGGCGCGGGCAGAGAACTCCGCTCCGCCCGCGAAGTGTGGGGATATTTGCCTACTCCGCGTTCTCCGCGGAACGCGGAGTAGGCAAATCTCCGCACACTCCGCAGCGGAGCGGAGTTGGCCAACCCCCGCCTCCAACCCTCTATTAAAAATTAATTAGAAATTAATTAAAACAAAAACAAAAAACACTTACCTGTTTTCTAATTAATTTTTAATAGGGGGGTGGAGGCGGGTGGCGGAGCCGAGCGGAGTTCCACAGAGTTTGTTCCCAACTCTGTGGACCTCTGCGTAGTCCAGCTCCGTCCAGGGTTAAATAAAAGATGTCCATGTTGTATCTTAGTGCCATGGGAGGTAAGGAACCCTCTCTCTGCCCACAATCGCCCGAAATTATGTGCGACCCTGAATGCATATTGGCTGTCTGTGTAAATATTGACAACCAAATCTTAACTCAGTTCAAAAGCTCGTATGAGGGCAATGAGATCTGCTGCCTGGGTTGGCTGATAAGGGACCCATGATGTCTCAACTACTGTGCGCAATGTAGTGATAGCATAATCTGAAGTAGTGGTGCCATCTGGTAATTTAAAACAAGTGCCATCGACAAATAGTTCTCCTTGGGGATCAGATAAGGGAACATCAGTCAAGTCTACCCGTTCTTTCGTCTCTTCCTCTGTTGGGAAAATACAGTCATGTTTATCGACTGCATCGTTTTCAGAGGGGTAGTAACGTGGCTGGATTCAGAGTGGCACATCTTTTAATTGTAATATGCTTAGCAAACAATGTCAATTCATAGCCAGTAAGACATGCACTTGTGAGGTGCTGTGTCCTTGTTTTATTCAAAAGTGTATCCACAGCATGGGATACCATAACTGTGAGGTCAGTATCGAGTACGAGTCCAGTCGATTGTCTGATTGAAGTGGCACAGCCCCGATCGCTCGCAGACAGCTCGGGAGGTCTCTTGCGACAGGGTCAAGCACAGCAGAAACATAGGCGCAAGGTCTCTGTCTATCACCAAATCTTTGAGTCAAGACAGAAAGAGCACAGCCAGCCATCTCGTGGACGTAGAGCACAAAAGGTTTCTTATAGTCAGGTGTGCCTGGCACTGGAGCAGAACAAAGCGCAGCTTTTAATTGTTCAAAAAGAGTGCTGACAATCAGGCATCCAAGGCAAAGGCTCATGCACTTATTTCATTGTTAATGCAAGCAGAGGTTTGATTAATAGGGAGTAATTCTGGCGTTAACCTTCTACCCTCCTTCGACAGTAGGTGACCTAAATAGGTGACCTCCTGTCGACAATACTGAAATTTCGAAAGAGATACCTTATGTCCATGATGTGCCAGATGTAACAATAATTTCATCGTACTATCCTTGCAACCTTGTTCCGTGTCAGAAGCAATTAACAAATCGTCTACATACTGCACGAATACTTTACCTGGAGAAAGTGAGAGTGAATCCAACTGACCTTTCAATGCTTGGCTGTAAATACTAGGACTTTCCGTATAGCCTTGAGGAGCGCGACAGAAACGGAAACTTTTGCCAGCTAGTGTACATCCAAACAAATACCTACTATCGGGGTGTATAGGTATGCTAAAGAATGCATTTTTCAAATCAATAACGGAGAAAAACTTAGTGGTAGATGGAATCATCGTTAAAAGTGTAGTGATATCAGGAACCACGGGGAATTGCGGGACTACTATTTAGTGACCTCTCGCAAAACGATCACAAAACGATATAGATCATAAGCTGTATCAGAGGAATCCGAAGGTGTCCTTTTTAGGACCGGAAGAATAGGGCTATTACATACGTTACCTATAGTTTCCTCGACAACTCCCTTGCGTATTACATCCTGAACTATTTGAAGAAGGGCTCTTTCTCCTGCCTGTAGTATTTGATATTGAGGAATGCGGGGCAATATAGCATTGTCCTTAACCTGTATCGAAACCGGAGATATATGTAATAGACCCACATCGGTGTCACCAGTGGCCCATAACGTAGGGGGTACTTGATCAAATTCAGGTGGAAGGGGGGCATCTTTAGATAGACACTGCCTAGTACCTGCATCCGCGCCCATCGTGATGTAAACACCGTCAGGGGAACAATAAATAGTAGCATGCAGTTTCTTTAATAAGTCCAAACCCATCACATTCTCACCACAATTAGATGTTAAAAGAAATGGAGAGTCCACAGTAAAAGGACCAATGGTAAATGCAAGGGGGCGTGAAATGTGGCTTACAACCGGTACTCCTGAAAAGCCCACTGAAACATTATTATGGCCAGACAGGGGCACCCCAGGGACCAGGTGGCGGGCAATAGAGCTTTTCATGGCACCTGTGTCAACTAGGAACTCCTTAGGAGATCCCTGCAGGTCTAGCTTGACATAAGGACCACGCTGGTCTACAGGTATTTGAACTGGTCCTATACCCTGTCCCTGGCTGTCCTAGCTGTAAGACATCCCCGTCACATCATCAATATCATAGTCGTCATTGTAATACTGCCTGCCCTTAGCATCATCAAAATAATTGTCAGAACAATCCACAGGGGCAGCAGTGTGTTGCTGTCTATTGGTCCCTCGGCCCCTGTTTCCGGAACCTCGTCCTCGAGTGGACAAAATATTTTGCAAAAGTACGGGGCACTGGCTGCGCCAGTGATCTTCCTCCTTGCAGTACGCACACTGATTCTGCCCCAAAGGTGTCGTTGGAGACTGACTAGTACGAGGAAGATGCTGTTGGGATCCCCGTCCCCTGGAGATACCCCGATATGCCTGTTGTAGTAACACCTTTGCCTTCAGATCTTTATGCTTTTTATCGTTTCTGGTTTTCTCTTCATTAACCCTATGCTCATAATATTTGGCCATATTTAAAATCACAGAAGGAGAGGATGTAGACCAAGTGCTCTCAGATGACTGGAGTCTAGACATTATTTCGGGAAGGAGATTAGTGACAAACCTATCAACGAATAGATGGACTCCTCCTTCCGTAGACATATCCTGCCCACTATAGTCCAAAAACATCTCTTCGAATCTAGTGAAAAAATCAGAAACACTTTCGTATTTCTTCTGCCAACAGGCAGTTAATCTATCCCAACTAACTTTCTTGGGGGGAATAAGGGTATGCATGTATGCTATTATACAACGAAGGCGAATAACTCAGCGCATGGTTTGTCTCCTGGGTTCCTATCTCGATCCCAACCCTTAATCACATCCCATATTCCACCCAACTCGGTGACATGGTCTTGGGTATGTACTTGCCGCCAAATATCAACTGGAACTAGTAAACCAAAAATAATTGCAATATCAGGAAGGGTCATCACAGTAGAGGAGGCATCCTCTACCAACTCTTTATAGTAAGCAGTAGGATTTTTCCTAGGATCAGGCAGAGTAGCCTTAAGGGCGAAAACCTCACTTCTTTTCCATGGACTATAAACCCATTGTTCCTTAAAACGGATAGCCACAGCTGGTCTGGTAACCACCCCATGTTAATCTGTTAATTTAGGGATTTCCGGGTGATAAACCTTTTGCATTGGGAACTGAGATATTTTAGTGGGACTCCTATCATGTAGTCTATCTGTAAGTCAACAGTGTGGAAATATTTCTATACAAAGAGGTCAGCTCCAAACTATGTACATAAGCGCCTTCATTAATATCAAATAATATTTGGGGTGCTTCTGTTTCAATGTGTGTGCGCCAAAGGTCAATTAAGGTGGAGGACAAATGTTTAAGGGCATGTTGCTGCAGAAAGGGTTCAAAGTCTCGCATTACGTGCCAGATATCTGTGAGACTATAAATTGGGTTACGAGCCCACCTTATTGCCTGGTCCGCTATTTATTTCTTCTTTCTATCCCGCAGTCCAGATTGCATTAATGGACCTGACCATTCCCTTAGCCCTGCAGATCTCTATCTTCCGGGCCACGCACTGGTGTGTCGGTAATTAAGGAGAATGGAGGATGAATGACTGGAACAGGAGTAACGGGTATTGAAGCAGTTAAAGATTGTAACGGAAGAGGAGGAGCAGGGGGTACATTAACTGGAGCAGTGGGTGTGACAACTGTAGGGATGAATGCACCATGTGCAGGTTGTTGTTGTTGATGGGGAACAACGGGATATATCCGTTCGGGGACATATGGTGGTGGGGGTCGAGTGTCTAACAAGGCGTCCATAAAAGTATCCCCATCCTCCTTAGCCCCATACGACTTATCAATATGCAACCGAAATCTCCTATCTTCATGTTCTATTTATGTTTCCTGCTTCTCCTTATCATAAGCAACAGCCTTCTGTGTAAGAGTCTGCATACCTCGCTTTCTAGCATCCTTTTCCATTTTCAATTGGCTCTGTTTGGCCTCCTTCTGCCAAGTACGAAGTGAGTCAAACATAGACTGTCTACTATGTCTTTTAAACAACTGTTCCTGCAGAAATCCAATCTTTTGTTCATCAAAAGAGCCCATCAAAGGCCACTGTAACTCCGCATTGTCCTTCGTAAATTTGTGCCATAACGTACTAAACATAATAGGGCCAAGGGCATGTTTCACATACATATCAAAATTAGGACTGCCCTCAGGAGGTGCAGACTGGGATTCTTCCAACCGTGCATCTTTAGAACAACAATAAGAGCACAAACTCCAAAATCTACTGAAACCAGGCATTGCAAAGTAAAGCATTATTTTACCTGGCAATGTATTTGCAAACACTTTTTACCAAATCAGTCCTAGTGCTGAAACAAAACCAAATCACAGTGGTACCACATCCACATAGTACCAAAACAGACTCACCTGATATCAGAGGTACAGATAAACCAGTTCTCCACTGCCGACTCTTCGGACCAAACAGTCAGATGAAGGGTTTCGCCGTTCAAGACCCCAGTCAGGATGATCACTGGGCGAGGCACCCTCCGGTGGGACAGAGGCAGCAGCTGCGAGTAACAAAGCTCTTCATGCAGGGATCCCTGAGTCATTAGTCTGACCTGATGATCTCCTCGTCCTCCCCTCCGTCTGTGGAAATGGGATGGGTCATAACTCGAAGGAGGCCCTGTTTGGGTGCCAATTGAAGGAAGTTACCCGCTTAAGGCCACCTGGGTCACTGCAGACCACCTCTCAGCCTTCCGTACCAAATGAAGAGTCAGAGAGACAGTGGAGAATATACACAACAACTGTTTATTTGTATACACTCAGAGCAGAGCCCTGTCTGCACAATCTCTGTAGAGAGCTACAGAGGGAACTGAAGACCAGCAAGCATAGAGAGACATTATGTACATTTCATAGTCGGTTAAGAGCACGCCCATAGCGGAATTTTTCAGGCAGATGCAGCTGGACTGTAAAATAAAATAAAAAGTTTCTGCTCTCGTATCTACACAACTCAGCACAGTCCAAGGCAGTTGCACCCTGAGCTGGGATCAAACTACCAGACAGGTGGGAGAGGGCCTTTATCTAATGGGAAATCTATGCGCTGGCACTAACAGTTCTTTATTGCAGAAACGAAACTCAGCAAAGGGCATTTCTTAGAAATAGCAGAAGATTAGTTTCGATCACCATGCAAAATGGAGTCAGAGAAAGAAAATGGTGCAGCAAATGCTAACTTATACAGGGCACTGCGTAAGCATCAATGGGCCTAATTTAACAATTACTGCTGAGCAGCAAACAAAATCCTCATTCCTCCCACCAACCCCAGGGTAAACACATAAATTATCCAACTGTGTCTTCCCAATCATACTCAGTCCCAGCCTGTCCCATCCATTCTAACCTATAAAGTAAACATTATGGATACTATTTCCTTCTGAACTCTTCAAACGTTTGGTGTGAGGGCCTCCACCAATTCTCCATCACCCACATGTCTAGAAAACCACCAGCATAAGAAATCAGTTTACCTCCAGAACTCACAACCAGGTTCCCTTTCACACTACAATTAATAACAAGCAATTACCAGCCAAACTGAGAGCACAAAAAATACATAAAATTGGGGCTGGTTGCTATAGCATTCCTTCAGATCCCTTTCTTCCATCTTTGTTCCCACCAGGAAACACTCAAAAAAGCTCCTCTGCTGCTGCCCTTTGCGGAAAGCATTAGGAGGAGGAATCACCATCAGTCGCACCCATATAGCTCAGAGATACCTGTCCCGAATTACATCTTCTATATGTCTTACTCAACTGCATCTCTAGTCACAAGTTAAACATTAGAGCACATCATAAAGTACAATACTCTTTAAGTGAGAGGCAGTTCAGGGTCTGCCTCAACTGTGCCATCAGCCATTGCTGTCATTGTGGCAGTGGAAAACACCTCCACCAAGTCACTGGCCTCTTCCCTCTACATACACTGATCCTCCATTTCCAGCATTTCATCTTGCCTCACCACCACTCAGGACTTTGATTGGTTGCCACTATGACTGCCCTGCTGGCATCTTCCCGATGTCCTGTGATCATCCCATTTGGTGTCTTACTGGTCCTATAACTCCTCCGGTGTGGTGAAGAAATAGAATCTGCCACCATATAACACTTTCATCTTTGCAAGAAACTGGAGCATGAGCCACAATCCCATGGCTTTCAGTTTTTGTTGAATTCCGGCAAATGTTTGTCAAAGTTGCTAGAACCTTTGTGTGTAGTCTGGGAATATATGGATGATGTGACTCTCGAATTTAAGGTCAACTGATTTCCAGACTGACTGTAGGATCACATCAGTTTCACTATAATTAAGGACTTTTTGCGATTATTGTTCACTGTGCCGCTCCTAGCGGGGAGTGAGAGAAGAGTCCAATGTGCTCTTTCCATGACAAAAAGGTCTGCAGAGCCAAGATCCATCCTGATGGATGTATGACGATACCACGCATGCATTACATCGCAAGCTATTAGATCGCGGTTTTAACAACGCAAGTCGTTACAACGACTTGCGTTGGAGGGCGCTGGACTTAGGAGTAGTTTAATTTACTATTCCAACTCCAGCCTACGTACAGTAGGGAAGGTGTTGGATAGTAATTTAAACTACTCCTTGTCCTATAGCGCCCTCCAGTGCAAGTCGTTGTAACGACTTTCGTTGTAAAAACCGCAATCTAATGGCATGCGATGTAATGCATGCGTTCTAAAGGTTGTTTCCCATCCTGATCCATCTTTCTAGGAATATATCCGGGGTCGTCCCTTCCACTCCCTCTGGAAAGCCCACAAAGCATATATTACATCACCCAGAACGGCCCGCCGCACCCTCGACCCTATCCTCGAGGTGTCAAGTGATATCAGTTAGTGAGTTAAGCATGGGCTTACATATCTTAACCTCCTCCTGCAGTGTGGTTACATGCTTTTCAGTCACCAGAGCTCTCTCTGAGACTTTTCGCAAATCAGCTGAAAGGAGATTGACATCTTGGGAGATGGCGACTATTTTGGCATCCAATGAGAATGTGGGCCCCTGAGGGATCCAATGGCTCTTGCAGCCCCCATCTGTGCTCATCCATCGATGTGCCCCCTCCCTTACCGCCCCGGAGGTCACAAACTAGTCTATTTTGGTCTGCTGTGTTTCCCATTGTGTTCTGTCTTTCCTCATTCTGTACAGTCTAAGTCATCCAGGTAACTTCCAAGTAAGCAGTTTAAAGATATCGTCAAGGGGGAGAGTGTCCCCTGCACTCAGGAGTGCACTCACTACATGGGAAGAAAACAAACATCTCTAGGTATAACACGTTTCTCCATGGCCATTTAGTAAATCACAATGTCGGTGACAGGTGAGGCTATAGTCTCCACCCTCCAGGGAGTGGGAGGATGTTCAGATGAAACAACACTGTCAGGCTCATTTCATTTGCAAATAGGATGGTGAAGCTTGGATTTATCTTCAAAGTGGGTTGTCCACAATCACTGGGAAGGGGGGTTCAGAACTTCTTGGCTTTTTTTTCGCCTTGGATGTAGAGTGTTCTAGGGCCCCAGCCACGCTAATTTTTCCAACCAATTTTCTAGCAACTGATTCCTCCTATGTCTCTAGCTCTTAGGCTGTCTATGGTCTCTTGCTGTGATCAGGCCAAGTTTTCTCTGATGGGCAGGTGCCCTCCATTATCACCACATCCTCCAACTAGGCACCAGAGGTCTCCAATTCCCTTCCTGCCATTCATAGCCATTCAGGACCAAGCGGGGCTACTTCAACCCCTCACATTTCCAGTTGGAGGTCAGCCACCACTGCCAGTCATGTCACCTCACCTCTCCAGGACTGCTGGGGCTCTGGGTGACACTCCTCTCGAGAACATTCGACATACAGGACCTCTCTGCCATTTCAACTCTGGACAGGCCCAACCATCTGCCACCTCTGCCCCAGTGCCAACCCAGCACAGAAGGAGGCCTCAGTGTAACAGTGATCTGCTCCACAGTCATCCAAGTAGCTTCAAGACCCCGAGAGGGATTGAGTGAATGTCCCTCAGGTCTGATTCTTGCAGGATTTGTTAGGTGTTAAATATCCACTAAACTATGCTGAATCGTCACACATTCAATTATTTACCTCATACATACACAACATACAGAAAACAGTCCTTTATAGGTCTCGTCTACAGACTGCTGTAGCTTTCTGCTGGGGACCTTATGTTACCAACTCAATAACAATGCACATACATAGACACAGTATATATCAACAAGGGAGGGAGTGAAGAGGTTGGAAAAGAGGTGGACTCACCCTCCTCTGTGTGTCATAAAAAATCAAAAAGAATCTATCCTAATAAACAGAATAATAGTATCCTTCCTAGGTTAGTTCAACATCTATGAGAGCCGTGTGTCCCCTAAAGATGTATAGGGAAGCACAATGTTTTGTTAAAATAACCCTCACCCACCAAAAGGTCCCTTGGTGGCATGCTTCATCATCGGGTTCTTCCCGCCCGCTGCAGGACGGGGCGTGCTACTACCGATGCAGACATGGGAGCACTTAGAAGTGAAATGACACTATGTGTAATGTGAGAGTGGAAGGGTCAGAGTGAATATAGTGTGTTTAAAAAAATACCTGGCTATGTGGAAACTAGAATCTAATACTCCTTCTAGCTGGTATTGTTAAAAATGGGGAGTGGAGGCTGTATGCTATGATGGGCTACTACCTCCTTAGTCTACATGTTTCGAAGCCATCCCATTGGCTTCTCATCAGGACCAAAAAGAATGATCCCTACTCCACTCTAAGTAGAAAACAACAATGTGGTCTGCCTAATTAATATAGCAGAATTTCCGTGCACATTCATAACATGCGCCATATACTGTACCCAAATGGTATAGGCCTTTAAAATAATCCGGAAGGATAAAGAAACAACATTGTTAAATGCAGCAATATAATAATTGCATGACCACATCACCCAACTTGTGGAAGGTCTCATTAGTAATATATTTTTCACTCGGTGCACGACCGCTTATAAATTAAGTGGGCGCCGTGCTGCCCTTGAGAGGGACATACAGTACAATACTAGACACAACAACATAAAAACATAAAACACACACTCTATATTCAATTGTGAGGCTGGTATGCAGATCCTTGTCTTGGATTCCTGTGAACTCATCGTTATTTCTGAAAAAAGTGGGTGGAAATACATTGCGATGTCTCTACAAGATCAAAATGTTTGAAAA
Source organism: Calotriton arnoldi (assembly GCA_963921515.1). Classification (NCBI taxonomy): domain Eukaryota; kingdom Metazoa; phylum Chordata; class Amphibia; order Caudata; family Salamandridae; genus Calotriton; species Calotriton arnoldi. Next base: position 181,465 of record CAWUFW010005859.1, on the reverse strand, counting down.
AGTATAAGGAAAGGCAATGTTCACATACATTATTATTACCACACTATAGCCCCATGAGCTATAATCACGGGAGGGGAGGAGCGCCTGTAGTCACACACTGCGGGAGATAAAGTGCATCCGAAATCAGGATCGTTGTTGACGCGATAGCAAATTATTGGAAATGCTCGTTGTCTAGGGGGATCGGCTATGCCGTACTTACTTTGTCAAGGCTGCTCTCTCACCCTGGTAAATACCTCTCCATGGCTCCGATGAACAAGGAATGGGTGTCACAAGCCGGTGTTAAATAGTACCTTCCTTGCGCGTTTCACGCGCGTTTGTTGTGAGAGAGCTGCAACGCTAATTCACCCTAAAATGGCCGCCCATAGTGGAACCTGCTCTGCGTAGACCTGGTAATTTGCGTGTGAGGGTGGGGCCCCTAAGGATTGTGGTCTATGTGAAACTGAAGCGCTAACTTAATGGAAATGGCCGCTGACAGTGGAACAGCTTATTCCTAGAATGCAGGCACTTACGTTTTTCGCGAGTCTACCAATAGTAGTGGATAATCACAAAGTATTTCTCTGTGCATAACCCTCCTTGATGTTACTCATGGAACCCAGTCATAGGGTTCACAGATGTTTTTCTCTCTTCCCTGGGGCAAAAGTGATGGCACCCTCTGCTAGCGACGGGTGCCGTGTGTTTAAAGCCCATGTTATTACACGGACCCGGTGAGACCGGTTAAACCTTTATTCTTGTTGGCAGAGAGTACCTAAGGAGGTAGTAACCCATCATAGCATAGAGCCTCCACTTCCCATTTTTAACAATACCAGCTAGAAGGAGTATTAAATTCCAGTTTCCATAGCCAGGTATTTTTTAAACACACTATATTCACTCTGACCCTTCCACTCTCACATTACACATAGTGTCATTTCACTTCTAAGTGCTCCCACGCCCCCGTCGGTAGTAGCATGCCCCGTCCCGCAGCGGGCGGGAGGAACCCGATGATGAAGCATGCCACCAAGGGACATTTTGGTGGGTGAGGGTTATTTTAACAAAACATTGTGTTTCCCTATACATCTTTAGGGGACACATGGCTCTCATAGATGTTGAACTAACCGAGGAAGGATACTATTATTCTGTTTATTAGGGTGTATTCTTTATGATTTTTTATGACATACATAGACACATACATGAATACAGCACAGAAAGTGGGTTAACAATTAACCCTTCAGCTATTCGCTGCTACCTGTTTTAGCAGTAGCCATTGGCTGGGTGAGCTTTCCTTAAGGAAGGTTGCATGAGGCTTACACTGTACTGCTCCCGATTGGTGTCTCTGAGCCCCACCTATCCCCTTGACCCCAGTAGGGCAGGATGTGGCCACTACCTCCAACCACCAGCACCTGTCAGGGCCCAATACTTTACATATTATAAATGTAATTCATCATCATCATGCTGTTTTTAATGTTTTTCAAATATATTATAACATACCCACTACCATTGCCCACGCATTCACAGCAGCCATCTAGTAATGTTTTTAGAAGGAAAAAAAGTGACAAAGTCTATTACAAGATGGCCAACGGGCCCACATGGTAGTATTATGGAATAGTTTGGTCTTGTTAATGCTTATAATGTAATTCAACAAGCACTGGCAAAACATATTCCCTGAGATCATGGATTTTAGAACCATATCTATATCCACGGAACCAAAGTGAGGCACGCTACAATGCAGCACACAAACGAACCCGGTCTGTCATTGAGACGACATTTGGCTTACTGAAGAGTAGATTTCGCTGTCCCCATAAAAGTGGGGGTGCCCTACAATATTCCACAGAGACAAGTTGCAAGACCATCACTACATGTGCAATTCTCCACAATGTTGCAATACAGAATGGATTGCCAGAAATCATGTCTGCATCAGAATCTGATGATGATGAACTCCAAAACCCAACAGCACAGGCAAGACAGGAAGGTTCTTTGGCAGCAGAAGGAAGAGCCAGACGTATGGACAATATAAACAACTGCTTTTAAGGTATGTAAATGATACTATTCATTTCATTTTGCAACAAGCTGTACACAAGAAGTGCAGTGTTAAATTAACCTTTATTTTTCAGGATGTAAAGGGAGTCGTAATATCCTTTTACCTCCTCAGAATGTTCAAATGACAGAAAAAAATCATTACACATGTTACTGAAATAGCAAAAATGCCGAAACAATATGTAGTGCAAATGTAAGACTTTTTTCTGTTTGCGTCTACGGGCACGGGTGCAGTGGAACCTTCAGTACCAACAACACCACCTCGTGATCTACTGCAATGCACACTCATTGCCTCATTCACAGAGGCACTGCTTATACTGGATAGCTCCTCACTTTGGGCAGGCCCAACTGCTCCACTTCATGCAATTTGAATGGTCTATAATCTCTTTACTGCAGTGGTTACTTGCATAAGGCCCTGCGTGAAATCGCCACTACAGTACGGTGTGAGAATGTTGATGTAACCTGTGGAAGGGGATTTACTGACTGATCAACATATCCATTCATGAGAATAAATGATGTTGAGTGCGTCTGTGTGTTGCATTGTCCTGTTTCATTTGGCCACATAAATTGTTCATCGCCTGTATCATAGAGTCCACGTTTGCCTCCGGAGACTTGTGGAACTGTTCAGTAGTTGCTAATAGATGTTGGAAGCCACTTATGATGTTTCTTTCCAGTCTAGATATTTTTTGGTCTTTTATTTTCATTTGCTTGTGTTGTAGATGCTGTACCTTGAACATAGAGGCTTCAAGACCACCAAACACCTGTGTGGAATACCACATCTTCTGTGGACCCTGAACTGGGATTAGCTCGCCTGACAACAGTGCGATGTTGAACACGTGTACCCCTTTGCAGTTGTCTGCACCTCACTGCAGGTTCTTCCATGACATTTGGACTCCCTGCATCATCCACTCCATCAATGGGCAGTGTGTGACTGACATGTTCAGGACTGTTAGTTTGCCTCTGGGGTGATGTGTGTGACTTAATGGCATCTTTCCCTCCTTCACTGCACATCTGGGTATCTTCCTGACCCTCTCTTTCAGACTCAGGTTCTGTTTGTGCTGGAATATATGAATAGAGATACAATGTGAAAATATTTGAAAATAAATGCTGTTATGTACACCTTTGTTTGTATCATTTAAAGTACGATAAGTTTGCTTTGTGCTTTAGGTGTTCATAATAGATTACTACGTATCCCAAAATACACTACTAGGGTAGACCTAACACGTCTAATGGTATCTTTCTTGTATTCTATCGCAGGTAAACATTTCCCAGCCTAACACTGTAAAATATTAGCTCACATATTGCTGCAAACATGTTATTGTAACACTGCAAGACTCGATCATTTCCTAAAGAGGAGTAAGTGGTGGATGAGTCTGAGGTCCTCCTCCTGTTGCATGGGCCTCAGTTCTGTGGGCTGACAACTTCTCTTTGGTCCTGGCTCGATGATCGTTCCACTTTTTACAGATGTCTTCTATAGATCTTTGTTTGACCCCCACAGAGTTAATGTGTTCCTGGATGGTAAGCCATATTTTTTTTTCTGTGCCTCCGGCACACAGAAGGATGTTTTCCCAAACAAGGCACCATGATTGTAAACACACTCTTCAGTGAGTATTTCCAAATCTTTCCTGATAATGTTAATTTTCTCTTCCTCCCTGAAAGGGCATTCTCCTTCTCAGGATTCTGCTGGAACATTTTCCTCCTTTCCAAGGGTGGATAACTGAGATTGGTGCTGATCTCAATTGAACTGAATAGGCAATCACCTGTCTCACAGCTCTCCAGTGTTCTTATAGCCTGCTGCTACTCTACTTCATGTTTGTGATGTCATCACTCCCTGCCAGGTAAAATATCTGGATTTACTGATTTGCTACTTGTGATTCCTTAAATTGCGAGTCTGACTTGTACCAAATCGGTAATAGTCAGTCGCTCACACTCGTACATACCAAATATTGATTCGTAAATTGCGATTCGGCAAGAATTGCAATTTACAAATCAGTATTTGTTTGCTTCATACATCTAGCCCAAAGTCTCTGGACAGGGATGTATGGGTCAATTCTAGATTGCACGAATACTGCACCTTGTTTATAGTATGGCCTGTGGCTTACACAGATAGTCTTGAAATGAGACATTGTTGAACTGGTAATTAGTGTATGTCCCTTAACTAAGAAGGGTGACTAAGCAGAGGAAGACCTAACAGGGCTTGCCAGCTAAAATCTGAATTGTTTGTAGCCTGTAGCTAGATCTTTGGTGAGTTCCAGATACAGAGAATTACAATAATCTATTTGGTACTGAATAATGAGGGTCACTACAATGCCATGCGGATATGTTGGAAGTAAATGAAGTGCCTTGCTCAACAAGTGTAAATAATAAAAACAAGTGTAGACAACTTTATTGATTTACTTGGTAAAATTTAAGGTGCAGCCAAAAACACACCCAGGTCTTTTACTGATTCCTTAGAAAAGGGTTAGAGCCACTTTCCGATGGTCACCAGGAAGTGGATGTACGACAATACAACACATGCCTTTACTGCACATGCCTTTACTACTCACCATTTACCATACAATACCTTTACCATGCATAGCTTTACCATGCATGCCTTTACCACACAGATACTTGTAACACAAATGTATTTACAACACAAGGTAAGTATATGGTAAGGTAAGTGAAACATATATAGATATATATTGTTAGTAATTGTAAACCCCTCTTTTTAAAATAAATAAGTACATTTAGATTTTTTCTTTATTGAAGCAGATCCACCCTTTTCAAATATTATTTTTATCCCCCTTTTTAACCTTACTAACCTATACCTTTACCCACCCCTAACCTGTAAAAACTACCCTTACCACCCTATATCCCTACCCACCCCAAACTCTAAAAATCCCTTACCACCTATACCTCTGCCCCCTTAAACCCTACAAATACTCTTACCACCCTATACCCTTACCATCCCCAAACCCTAAAATGCCCTTACCACCCTATACCCTTACCCAGTGGTGGCTGGTGACATTTGAAAGTGGTGGGACGTAAAATAATTTGGTACTGCACTGTGGCGAGCGAGCGTAGCGAGTGTGCCCAAACAATGTTCGTGGGGGTTCTCCCCCCGAGAAAATTTTGAAAAAAGAGTGGACAAATGGTGCATTTTCAAGCAAATTTGAGGTCACAGAAACCCCTCTCGACTAAATTGCAAATGTCCACTTTCACCTCGCCAATGTTAATACCAATGAGTGGCTGAACAAAGTGCTGCGCCTGACCTGCACAATGACGCCGTCAGACCAGGCATCCTGTCTTCCGTGGTTTTACTGCCCCCATAAGAACAACATTTCAAGTGCTCAGTGACAAAGGCCTGCCAGAAATGCTCCATCTTCTACAGATGGGTGTCTCATAAAGTAATCAGAAAAACTCCACCTTGTGACTAACATAACTGAACATGTTGGTATTGTTACTAATTGCAACCGAACCGCACTGTCCAGTGTTTCACATACTGTTTTCAATAAACATTATTCTGCGGAAGACACGTACGTTATTAAAGCTAATAGCACCTGAAATAAACATGCAGTTTAACAAATACAAAAAGCCGTCTTTGTGTACTTTGTCACCACAACCCCTACCGTGACGGACCATACATATCACTGAAAAAATATAATTTCTCTCTCTCCACACTCTCTCTCACACACACACGTAAACACACACACACCACACGCACAAACACCACACACACACACACACGAAAAATAATATAATGATTGGTTCCATTGAGGGTAGTGATATAAGTGTACATAAATCGGGGGAAGGCACCCCTTGTTCACAATTAACTAAGTCGGTATGAAAGGCGGCCACTTGCGCACCACGCAGCCCAGCTGGCAGTGCTATCTTTTTTTCATATGGTGTTTAAACAACAGAAGGAACAGAAAAATAATAACTATTAAACGCATACGGGGGAATGAATAAAGCATAAGTTCTGTCTGCATGACGTACAAAGATGTGGAAAAGATGTACTGCCTTTATGTGGAGAGGTGTGTGTGTGTGTGCACGGGTGATGGAGGGTTTCCAAACCTGGGGGGCTCTTGCTGAAATGAGGAGTTTTAGTGGTTTTGTGAAGGGGGAGCAGCCACAGGTCGTTGACAGTTCTAACTTCCCAACAGACGCTCATCGGTTCTTACTCTCTGAGGAGCTGCTTGCATTATAGCTCTCTGTATGCAAAACACAGAGACCTGGTTACCTGGTCTTAAGCGACAGTTTCTTTAATAAAGGGGATGCTTTGCTCAAACCAGGGGGACGTGGAATTCATTTATGTCTGTGCCTAGGAATAAAAGCATGTTCCCTTTCTGGAGGAGAAACACTGGTGACAGCACTTGGTGGGATGGGATATTGGTCAACCTGGACTACGTCTGCTTCTCTGCCTGGTTCAGAGGGGGGGTTTCTACTTGCCTATCTGGAAAATGTCATATGCCCCCGACGGCGGTGAGGGGGTGGTCGAGTTACAGGGGTCGGGTTCTAGTGTCCTGGCTGCATCGAGTGGTGTTATTCTCAGCGTGGTTCACTTCCTGAGAGAGGACTGGCTGAATTGTCTAGGTGGGATGAGAGGTGGGGGGTGAACTGGTTTCCCGCATGAGCGGAGTGTGTGGTTTTCTGCATGGGAGAAGAAGCACGAGTGGTTCGTTGTCGAAACCGAATCTTTTTTATCGGGGAGGCATAAGAGTGTCTGTCTGGAAAAGATGCTCGGTTCTCAGACTGGAAGGGCGGGGTTGGCCTCCCTGCTACCCATCCGCGCAGGCTTTCCCCAATTGAGGATGGGTGCGCCGTTCTCCCTGAAGCAGCACTGCGGTTTCATGACTGGGGCAAAAGTGGGCATTGAGGGGTCCTGGTAAAGAATACAACTCATAAACCAAACAGCTTCCGGTCTATGATAGAATCCTCAAAACCAGTGATGCAGTGTGTCGAACTCAGCTAGAGACGAATGGTCCTATTAATGTCAGAATGAGCGCTATAAAAATAGGGGTAGTGAAACAAAACATAACTTTGACCAAGGAGGGGGGTTGCATTAACCAGGTTATTAGATGGCACCACTGACTGAATTGTTAACTGAATTGCAAAGCGTCAGTTTCCTCATTCACATGTAGCACACATACCAGGATGTTACCAAGCACACCTTTCAAACAAAGTATTAATTTACGCTTCACTTTAAAGAGCACAACAGATTCAGTACCTTAAAGTGTAATTAAGAAAAGTCACCCAATCATAAAGCGCTGGAGCGTTCCTTATTAATCAGTCGCGGCCGGCATGATGGACGGGTGGGGGGGGTGGAAATGGGGTCATCGCGGTGGGGGGTTGGGGGGGAGGTGGGAGGGGTTTAATAAAATAAAATAAAATGCACCGTCCCGCGCCACTTCAGCTCCTGGCCCCTACTCCCGCAGTCCCTCGTTTTCCGCTCTCAACAGGAAAGCCACCCACAGGCAGCCTCCCTCCCCTCCACCAATCACAACGCTGCAATGGCAGCGTTGTGATTGGTGAGGCGCAGCGGAGAGCGCCCCCGCCGGGCCATTTTCTCTATGTAGGCTGCATGCAGCAGCCTACATAGAGAAAAAGGGGGAGTGCGCATGACTGGATTGGTCGGCCCTTGGGCCGACCAAACAGTCAGTACCCACAACAGTGGGCAAGCCACTTCCCCCCTGCCCGCAAGCAGGACCGCCCACCCGCCCGCCCACAACCAGGCACTCCAGGCACTTCTGCTTTCTCGCAGTGCGAGAAGCAGAAACATAAAATGGTAATTTTACCATTTTATGTTTCTGCCTTCTCGCACTGCGAAAAAGCAGTGGGGTGACGCCCCCACCAATACCCCTACCCGCCCCTAAACTCTAAAATACCTTTACCACCCAAATACCTCTATCTAACCCATAACCCTAAACCCTAGAAAGCATTGACCACCCTATACCTCTACACACCCCTAAACCCTAAAAATACCCTTAACACCCTACACACCCCTAAACCCTAGAAAACCCTTACTACTCTACACTCTTCCCCAGCCCTAAACAATAAAAACACGTTTACCACTGAATTCCCTTTGCTCCTAACCATCCCTTAACACTAAAAACACCATTACCATCCTATATTCCTAACCACCCTTAAGCCCTTAAAATACCCTTACCTCCTTATACTCCTACCCACTGATAAATCCTTAAAACACCCATACCACCTTATAACCTTACCCACCACTCAACTCTAATTTATACTTATGTGGGCCGGGACCGCATTGTTTTATTAATGGGAGGGGGTATACGCCCCCCCTTAGCTTTTACAAGCTCCAGGGAGCCCACCCCTGGGGCTTGAATTGATATATATGGTTAGGGGGATGCAAAGACCCCGTTCCTGAGCCATTAAAGGCCCAAGGAGCCCACCCTGGGGCCGAAATCATAGTACATGGGGAGGAGAGACACATGACCCCCTTCGCCGTGCCATCAGAGACCCCGGGTAGCCTGCCCCTAGGGCAGAAACATTTCAAAATGGGGAGGGGGGCCATGTGGCTGCCCTGCCCAAGCCATGGCATGCCCCAGGGAGCCCTCCTCAGGGCCAAATTATGTCAAAAAGGGGAGGTGACCATGTGGCTCCCCTCCCCAAACCACTAAAGGCCCGGGGGACACATCATCCAGGGTCAGTAAACTTTTGAAATGAGAGGAGGCACCCCTCCCTGAGCCATTAATGAGCCCGATGATCCCATTCCCAGGGTTGCCTCACTAGCTAGGTCCCAGGGAGCCCAGTGGGGGCAGGAAAACCAGTATTTGCTCTCACTTGATGTGGGCAGGGAAGCAGATCGAAATATTGCTCCCACCTACTGCAAGCAGCATTAGTAGCTCCCTCCGCAGCCCCCAACAAATGTATGGTGGGTGCCTTGGGTGGGTACTAGGGCACCCACCTTTAATAGTAGGAGCTCAGGGGAATGTGGTCCTGGGGCTGATAAGGGCTCGGGGGCACGTGGCCCCCATCACTTTAAACATGATGTACAGCCCTGGAGGATGGCATCCCCAAGGCCTAAATAGGCTTGGGGAGGGGGGCTGTGTCACCCCCTCTCCTTTATGAAGGATATTTAAGCAGCGTCCCGGCATGGCGCACAGCTGACACATGCAGTGGGCGCGCCTAAGTCAAGCCCGTCTGTGCCTGTCCACGCATGGATGTTGCCAGAAACCCTGCCTCCCGTCTATCAATGGTAAGATCATGATCCACATCTTATATACCAGTGCATACCTGAAAGAGCAAAGGGGTCAAACTCCCAGCCCATTATGCTCCGGGGGACTACCTTTAGATCAGGAGAGTCCTCTCATCTGTAAACATTGCAATTTTATGAACTCTGTTGCCACCTCCCATGACAGGTACAAACTTCCATACAATAACAATGTTGGTCAGAAATTGAACACAAAAGACAGCAAGGCTTGGTTAGAAACACTTGGGTCCCCCACCTCAAGGCTGCATTGCCTTTACCTGAATGCTTGCTCCATCCCCAAACATCCCCTGGAACTATGGGACCTCCTGGACACAGAAAGACCTGACCTATGTTTCATCACAGAAACCTGGATCCACCCTGCAGCACTCTCCTGTATCCCTATAGCATTCTCTTTGGATTATAGTCGACTCAGACTATGGAGCAGGTGGGGGTGTGGCAATTTCTTTTCCTAGTACTGTAAAAGTGGTGCTACTGGAATCATGTAGTACTGATTGAGCAGAGATGCTCATTTTTAAACTTGAAATTCTGTTAAAGTCTGCTTGGAGGGGTGCACTAGTTTATCGGCTGCCGGGTGCAAGGAAAGAGTTCAGCACTAGGCTGACAGAATGACTGCACCCCATTTCTTAGCATCAGAGAACTTTATGTTGGTCTGTGACTCTAACCACCATGCTGAGCTGAGCTCTGATCCAAACACAATGAGTTTATTCTTGGATCTGGATTCTTTAGGTCTTCATCAAAAGGTGGCAGGTTCTACACGCATAGCAGGACATTTGCTAGACCTTATATTTACTAATTCACCCTACCTACAGGTAGAATTTCCTATTACACAGGTCTGGACAGACCATCATACTATTCATTTTTATCTGGACACTAAGAAATCTGAGGATTTGAATGTAAGACCCCCTAGACTGACAAGATCATGGAGGAAGGTAGTACCCTCCCTTTTAACTGTGGCCTTCCCCCCCTATCTTGAGGGATTAAGATGATTTCAATTTAGCCTTAAATGATTTTGAGGGAGCTCTCATCCAGACTTTAGACACTATCGCCCTGCTCAAACTCAGTAGGAATAAGAAGACTGTAGCATCACTGTGCTACTATGAATCCCTAAAAAGGGAGATAGCCTGCAGGAAATTAGAACACAGATGGAGAACAACCAAATACCCTGGTTCAAAGCCAACTATCAAACTGTGTTATGAAAAAATTACTCAAGCATCAAAGAAGTAAGAACACCCTATATAGCAGACAGGATCGATAACGCGGGGTACTCAACAAGAGAACTTTATAAGATAGTGAAGGAATTTATTCATCCTATAAGTTGAGCCCCACCAATTCCAGCCTCTCAGGTTCTCTACTATAATCTTGCTAATTACTTTGAGGGAAAAATTCCTATCCTAACGACAGGAACCAAGAAAGGCCAACTTCACATAACCTCCTAGCTACCATTGATCTTATACTCTTGGAGACCTTCAATCCGATCACTTCTGAACAAGTACTGGCCTTGATTAAGAGAATCAAATTCGGGTCCCCAGACAATCCTGCTCTTCCCTGCATCATGGCCGTTCTGGCCCCAGCCCTTCTTGCTTCGGTCACCAACCTGGTTAACCTTTCCCTGAGTGTGGAATCTTTTCCAGTAAATTTGAAAATCGCCCGTGTCAGACTATTTTTAACAAAAACTACGGCTGACCCTCAGGAGCTGGCTAATTATAGACCCATATCATTGCTCCCCTTTCTTGGAAAAGTTATGGAGACTTCAGTTAACCAACAGCTTAGAACCTTTTTAGAAACTCACTCTCTGTTGGATCTCTCCCAATCAGGATTCCGGCTTTCTTATAGTACAGAAACAGCACTAATGGAGGTCTTGGACTCTATCAAACTTGCTTTGGATGGGGGAATTCAGCCATGCTGGATCTACTAGACCTGTCAGCAGCATCTGATACCATCTCCCACACAACCTTAGTCTAAAGATTGGGAGAGATCACTATCAGGGACAAAGCATTAGGCTGGAAGGAAAATTTCCAGGCTTATCAAACTCACTCAGTACAGCTGGACTCGTTCAATTCTAGAACTATGGCATTAGACAAGGAGGTGACACAGGGCTCACCTTTGAGCCCCACACTCTTCAACATTTGTGTGCCTCCCCCCCCTAGCCACAGTGATAAGATCGTGTGGCTTTGGGGTCATCTTGTATGCAGATGACACCCAACTTGTCAATACCATGGGGCCCAAACCTGAATCTACAAACCAAACGTTCAGGGAATGTATGTCTAAGATTGTCGCACAGATGTCCACCAACTGTCTTCAAATGAACACCGGCAAGACGGAGATACTGCTTTTCGGGAAAGCTCATTCCTTTTGGCCCAGTCACTGTTGGCCTAGGGAACTGGGAACTGTTCCCATAAAAAAAAAAACGGTAAAAAAACCTAAGTGTTTTAATTGACGAAAACCTGACCATGAAAGAACATGTGAATTCAATCTCTGGAATATGCATTGACTTGATGCGTATGTTCAGAAAAGCTTTTCAGTGGCTTTCCTTTGCAGATCAAAAAGTCACTTACCGAGGCACTTATTGTGAGTCGCCTGGACTATGGAAATTCGCTAATGGCTGCAATGAATGAGGGTCTTTTTTCCAAGTTCCAGGTGATACAGAACACAGTAGCGCAGTTGGTTTGCAACCTACCCTCTTGCACTGCTTCTGAACCCACATTGAGATCTCTGCACTGGCGGCCTAAATAAATAAGCCTGCCCTTTTTAAGCTTTTATGTCTGGTCCATAGGTCTCTTCATGGAAATGGGCCTCCTTACCTACAAAATAGGTTGCAACTGCTATTACGTACGATCATGTACGGGGGTCGCTCTTATTCTTTTTTGGCCCCCCCACCATTGAAATCAGCTGCCGCTATATCTATCTACCTGCGTCAATCTAGTCGCATTTAAAAAACTCCTAAAAATATGCCTTTTTAATCTGTAGATTTCTACCAAACCAGGTCTGTCTGGTCTGCCGGAGCCCTGAGAGACCCTTTGGAGGGAGATTTGCGTGCTTTACAAATATCTATAACGTAGCATAACTTACTAATGGCCCTGGGAGAGCGGGACTCCAGGCCCTAACTAGGCTCAGGGAGGGGGCCAAGTGGCCCCCTCCCTTTTAATTAAAATAAACAGCCCTGGAGAATGGGGTCCCCAAGGCCTAACAAGGCTCAGGGGGTGGGCCACTTGCCCTCCCTCCCCTTTAACTTAAAAAAAGCCCTGGGGATGGGATCCCCAGGTCTTAACACTACTCAGAGAGGGGGGCATGAGACCCCCTCCCCTTTATTTAAAGAAAATAAGGCCCTGGGATATAGGATCTTCAGGGTCTAATAAGACTAGGGGAGGGGGGCATGTGGCCCAACCTCTCCTATATTTAGAAAAATGCCCCTTGGGGATGGGGTATCCAGGGCATAATAAGGCTCAGGAGTGAAGGTCATGGGGCTCCCCAACGCTTTCATAAAAAAAGACCCTGGGGGATGGGGTCCCCAGGTCTAATAAGGGTTGGGCAAGGGGTTCCCTCCCCTTTAATTACCAAAAAATTGCCCTTTGGATGTGGTCCTCAGGGCATAATAAGGCTTGGGGAGGAAGGCCAAGTGGACCCCAACCCCTACAATTAAAAAAACAGCCCTGGGGGACCTAGTCCCCAGTGCCTTTTAAAGGCACAGGGAGGGGGCTGTGTGGCCCCCACCCTTTAAAAGAAGTGGCTCTGGGATGGGGTCAATAGGGCCTAATAAAGCTCGGGGAGAGAGGCCACTTGGTCCCCCTCTCCTTTAAAAACATAAGGCCCTGGAGGATGGGGTCCCCTGGCACTAATGAGGCTCAGGGAAGGGGGCCACATAGCCCCCTCTCATTTAAAAAATGCCCTTGTGGATGGGGTCCCCGTGGCTTAATAAAGCTCGGGGAAGAAGGCCACTTGGTTCCCCCTCCTTTAAAAATATAGAACTATGGGAATGAGGACCCCAGGGCCTAATAAGGCTGGGGGAGGTGGGCCACATCCCCCTTCCCTTTAAAACACATAAGGCCCTATTGCCATGTGTGGCGGGGTTGGCTTTAAGTATGGTAATAAAATATTACTTTACGTAAAAGAAAACCCTAGAAATTCACTGAAAAAAACAGAGGTTGAAGTAATGTTATAGTTAGGTGTGATAAAAAGTCCTTTTTTTGCTTACTAAAAAATCTTAGAAATTCACTGAAATAAACAAAGGTTAAAGTAACATTATAGTTAGGTGAATATGTCAGTGAATACACTAACATTTTGAACTACAAAACACAGAAATTCACCAGTTATAGTTAGCACAGCTAACTATAACTTGCACCACGCCATGCACTGCTTATGACCTCACATATTACATGACTCATGACATGTCCAAAGACATTGTTTCTGACATCACTGTTTATATCATCCAAGCCTCATTTGTACACATTGCTCTGTAAATGTGTATAGTATTAGAGCTGTGAAAGTAAGTGCACAATAGCTCAGAATAATATGAACGCATTATTACTGCCATCGTACATACAACCCCATAGGTAAAGCAAGCTTGTGTTATGTGCAACATTGACCCTATACCACGCACTTCATGGGTAGCTGAGTTCATGTTGATTATGAACCACAGATGAAAGGATAACCTATATAGCAGACGGTGTTCAATCAGTATACAGCTGTTCAGGGAAAACCAAGTTCATCCAGATACTGAAGCCCTGTTACATAACTAATACCCTAGTGCAGGCAGTCTTACCTGTAACAAACCCCTGACAGTCCCTGAACTTACATGAAGAAATGAAGTGGATATAAGTAGAAAAGTGGGTACTATTAACACTGTTTACTCCGTACAACACTGTTTGCAGACAGTGAAACTCAGGAGTAGTACACCACAGAGTATTAAAAATTATCCACTAAGAGCAGTGTACACTCTATGCAAAACGTGTCCAAACAGTGACTAGTCACTTAAAATATCCAGGGTCTGAAGGTGTTAAGATCATACGACATACAGCCTTCATTCTGTGGTGAAAACTTTATAGATAGCCCATTGTCTGAAGCAAAACAAGCACATATACATAGGTTAGTTACTGGTGCACACAGTCTTCTATGTTAAGTAGAAATTGTCATGTTTAGACTATTCTGTCTAATAACTCAAGGCTGCTTACAATACTTAGTACGGAGTACATAGAGTATTTGCCCTGCTGGAAACTTTTTCTGCAGTACCAAAAAACTTGTATGGAACATACTGGACAGAACTCCACTGTCTCCTGCACACATATTAAACTCTTCAACCCAAAGATTTATAATGTGTTCAATACCTCTACACACCTATGGTGCATGAGGAGCACATCCTATTTGTAAAAACCTACATCCAGTACCTGGACATAGGCTGTACAAAATTAGGTAAAAAGGTAATATGGCAGGTACCTACCACTATCTAAACTATAAAACAAACTAGCACACTCATTGGAGGATGCAATCAGTGAAGTCATCAGTGATGTCTTAGAGCGTGTCATGAGTGATGCAGTTTGTGAGGTCATAAACATTGCATGGCTGGGCACAAGTTAACTGGTGAATTTCTTTTTTTTTTTTTGTTTAGTTCAAAACGTTAATGTTGCCACTGGCATATTCATCTAAGTATAATGTTACTTTAACCTTTGTTTTTTCAGTGTGTGTATATATTAAGGTAAGTATGTGTGTATGTATGTATGTATCTATGTATGTGTATATATTTGTATATATACACACATACTAACTTTAAATACACTTACCTTGCATTGTAAAGGTATGTGTGGTACCTGAACTTCCACCTCGAGAACAACAAGGACACCAACTCCACCACCCTGATCGACAACCTCGCCACCCTCGGACTCAGACAGCTCGTGACTACACCCACCCACGCCGCCAGCCACACGCTAGACTCCATCTTTTCCGCAAGCCCACACGTCTCCTTCAACCACACCTCCGAACCCCACTGGACTGACCACCACTGCATCCACTTCACCTACAGGAAGCCCACCACGCACCACCGCACCGAACAAATGCCTCGCCGCTGCTGGAGCAGAGTCACGGAAGACCGCTAACCACAACCCTCGCCCTGAGCCCACACGCCGAACCCTCCGACCCCAACACTGCCGCCCGCAACCTCAGACAGTGGATCGACGACTGCGCCAACACCCTCGCCCCGCTCAAGAATCCGCCCAACAGCCACACCAGCAAGAAAGCCACCTGGTTCACCGAAGACCTCCAGGCCTCCAAACGAACATGCCGAAAACTGGAGAAGATCTGGCTCCACGAACGGACAGCGGACAGCTACGCCGCCCACAAGAGCGCCACCCGCAGTCACCATCACCTCATCAGATCCGCCAAAAGGGCCTCACTCAAAGACCGCCTAGACAACAATGCACACAACAGCAAAGAGCTCTTCAACATCGTGAAGGAACTCTCCAACCCCAGCTCCAACACCAACGACATCCAGCCATCGCGAGACCTGTGCGACTCACTGGCCACCTTCTTCCACCGCAAAATCGCCGACATCCACGACAGCTTCAACACCACGACCGCCCCGGCAACCACCGAGACCACTGCCCCCACAACCACCAACCGCCTGCTCTCCTGGACCAACATCAACGACGAGGACACCAGCGAGATCATGAACACCATCCACTCCGGTTCACCGCTAGACCCGTGCCCTCACCACATCTTCAACAAAGCCAGTACAGCCATCGCGCCCCATCTCCGGAAAATAATCAACATCTCCTTCGAGACAGCAACCTTCCCGGAAAGCTGGAAGCACGCCGAGATCACCGCCTTACTCAAGAAACCCAAGGCAGACCCCAAGGACCTCAAGAACTTCCGACCCATCTCTCTGCTCCCGTTCCCCGCGAAGGTCACCGAGAAAATCGTCAACAAACAACTGACCCGCTACCTCGAGGAGAACAACATCCTGGACCCTTCCCAGTCCGGCTTCCGCAGCAACCACAGCACCGAAACCGCCCTCATCGCCGCCACCGATGACATCAGGACCCTGCTAGACAACGGAGAAACAGCAGCCCTCATCCTCCTGGACCTATCAGCCGCCTTCGACACGGTCTGCCACCACACACTACGAACACGCCTTCACGACGCCGGGATCCAAGAGAAGGCCCTGGACTGGACCACATCCTTCCTTTCCGGCAGAACACAAAGCGTCCGCCTCGCCCCTTCCGATCCAAGGCCACCAAGATCATCTGCGGCGTACCCCAAGGCTCCTCCCTCAGCCCAACGCTGTTCAACATCTACATGGCACCCCTCGCCCACGTCGCCCGACAGCACAACCTCAACATCATCTCCTACGCCGACGACACCCAGCTGATCCTCTCCCTCACCAAAGACCCTCACACCGCCAAAGCCCACCTCCACGAAGGAATGAAGGCCGTCGCCGAATGGATGAGGACCAGCCGCCTGAAGCTGAACTCGGACAAGACGGAGGTCCTCATCCTTGGTTCCAACCCTTCAGCCTGGGACGACTCCTGGTGGCCAACATCACTGGGAACAGCCCCGCCACCCACCGACCACATACGCAACCTAGGGGTCATCCTCGACCCCACCCTCTCCATGACTAAGCAGGTCAACGCCGTTTCCTCATCCTGCTTCAACATCCTCCGAATGCTCCGCAGGATCTTCAAGTGGATCCCCACCGAAACAAGAAAAACAGTCACCCAGGCCCTCGTCACCAGCAGGCTGGACTACGGAAACGCCCTCTACGCAGGAACGATGGCTAAGCTCCTGAGACGGCTGCAACGCATCCAGAACGCCTCTGCACGTCTTATCCTCGACATCCCCCGACGCAGCCACATCACACCCCACCTGAGAGACCTGCACTGGCTCCCTGTCAACAAGAGGATAACCTTCAAGTTCCTCACCCACGCACACAAAGCACTCCACAACTCCGGACCAGCCTACCTCAACAGACAACTCAGCTTCTACACCCCCACCCGCCAGCTCCGCTCGACCAGCCTCGCCCTCGCCACAGTCCCCCGCATCCGGAAAATGACCACCGGCGGCAGATCCTTCTCCCACCTCGCCGCCAAGACCTGGAACACCCTCCCCACCAACCTCCGACAGACCCAAGACCTACTGGCCTTCAGAAGACTCCTCAAGACCTGGCTCTTCGATCAGTTGCAGCACCACCCCCCTCTTCCCCCAGCGCCTTGAGACCCTCGCAGGTATGTAGTGTGCTTTATAAGTGACATGATTGATTGATTGATTGATTGGTAAAGGCATGAGTGATAAATGTATGCATGGTAACGTCAATGAGTGGTAACGCCTGCGTTGTAAAGGCTGTTTCCTTCACGAAGGGGGCCACACCAAGGAAGTGATATCAAGAGTTCAGTTTTTGTCTCCTTTAAGATTGGGTGAAATATTTATATCAAGCTGCAACCATTAACAAACAGGATTAAAATTTCAGAGTGGAAGGGATTTATCAGTGAACGAGACAGCAATTTGGGTTTTGCCGGCATATGAGATTATGGCGAATCCAAAGCTTCTGATAAGATTGACCAACGGAGACATGTAGTGGTAAAAAGTGGGTCGCTCAAGGGAGTACCTTGAGGAGCTCCACATATTAGCCTCTTCGGTTTGAAGCAATAAGGTCTGAAGGTGACGGAACATAAGAAGAATCCATGAGGCCAATTTTGTCCTTCTCATTTTTTCATTTCACCCTGTACTGCTATCTGCTCTCTGCACTCTGCACTACTGTGTTGCAACCCTCGCTTAGCCCATTGCACCAATCATTCCCCACAGTACATCCTGGAATCTTCCCCTTACAACAGTGCCAATCACTTTTCATTTGTAAAGTAAAAAGTGTTCACCAGCACTTGAGCAGCAGCATTGCCTGCTTCTCTAAAACAAAGAACAGTTAAAAGACAGTTGGTAGGTCCCAATCTTCCTCACACACAGAGAGAAGGAACAACATGCACAGCAGCAGGTAAAGTTTCTCTGTTTGCAATTGATTAAGTATTTGCTCCTTCAACCCATGTTCAACCTCTTTTGTGCCACACTAAAGCTGGCGAATATATCCAAAATGATTGCCATTTCTAATGCCTATTCTTCTTTGTAAACAAAATGTCACAGGGAAAGGGGCACTATCAGAGGTTTAATGCATCTAAATACACAGGGGCAGATTTACGTTCCCTGGCGCATCCCTGCAAATCAGCAGGGATGCGCCAGGGAAGATGCGTGACTCAAGTTTACCCTTGCGCCACCACAGATGCGCCGCATTTACAATGCGGCGCATCATGGCGCAAGGATAAACAGATGCGTGACGCATCTGTTGGCGGAAGGGTGGCGCAGTACTGGAGTCGTGTCGCAAGTGCGACGTAACTCCAGTACTGCTCAGGGGTGCCCTATACCTAACATGCTGCGTCACTCCTTACGCCTGCTTGAAGCAGGCGTAAGGATTTGATGCAGCAGGGACGTAAAGTGACTCCGTGAAATCTTGTAGATTTCACTGCGTCACTTTTACGGGGCTTCTTGCGCAGGAACGCCCCCTGCGCCGGCACGCCCACATGAAACCTGACGCAGGTTTCATGTGGCGCAGGGCTTACAACGTGACGCATCTCCCTAGATGCGTCACGTTGTAAATCCCCCGCAGCATGGCGCATGATTTGCGCCGCCGCTGCGTCACAAAAGTGACGCAACGGCGGCGCAAAAGTGGCGTTAGGGGCTTGTAAATCTGCCCCCTAGCTTTTTGGGCAATATAAACAGCTTACCAAAGGCTGCAAACCAAAGGCACACTACTATAAAAAATGCAAACGACACAAAATAAATGATGTCCTAATAATTACCTCACCCTGAAGGAGTCCAATAGATGGCTCCCATGATGCTGGCAACGCTAACAGTAATCCCAGGCTGTTGTGGCACGCAGCGCTATTTCTCTCCCCCTCACCCTCTGTCTCTTTAGCACAGACAGTTGCAAAACGCATTCGTAATGTTTACTTCCATCTACCTCCCACTCATTTATCCACCAGCTAAGCTTCTTATTTCTGTAAAGATGCTGTCAGGTACCATTGCATGACCATCTTTTCAGGTACTGATCTTTGAAGAGTCACCATGTCAAGATGTGTCTTCTCTGAAGAAGTCAGCTGAACAAGGAAGGTCCAGGGCAGATCCCTGGTGACAACCTGGCAACAGAACGTCATTACTAATAATCATTTTCAATGCCATTAATTACATCATTCTCGAACACGAACTGCTAGCTTTTTCCCAGTTTCTCGTACAGCCTGTGAGTAATTAGCCACCTCAATACAGCTTACTGATGTTACTTAAAAAATTAGCAATGCTCGACCAAGCTGGTAACATGTATCGCGTTATTGTGGCGCACTGTGCCATCCATCGACTAAAGAAAGAAACACAACATGAGTAAATCCCACATGAAAATCTGGGTCCTTTAAGCCAGGGTTTATTTGCATTTTTATATTAGAATCAGCAAAGTAGGTGAACACTTCAGAATAAATATATTTATTATCTACTGGCGACCGCAGTTAGAACCATGTTTCCATAGGAAAATCGTTTTTTGACTTGCCTATATCTTTAGCTCCAGTTGACGAAGCTTCACAAATTTTTCCCAAAAAGTGCACTGGTAATTATAGTTGTGCATGGAAATTTCGGCGATCCATCAAGCGCAGGCCGAGAAAAAGGAGGGGTTAAAAAAAGTGTGTTTCTCATGTTAATTCCCATAGAGGCTTTGAAGACGACTACAGCCCGAACAGCTGGATGGTATTTCACCCAATTTGGCAGAAAGGTACCTTTTGGTTTGCAGATCACACTTTCAGATATTTGGTGTAAATCCATGCAGTAGTTTGAAAAAAGTTAAAGGGAACCCAAATTTGTATATCTAGGCCAGTTACTAGTTTGCAATTATTTTGTGATGATTCATGAATACGCGCGCCATCAGAAAGGCAGTGATTTACTGGCTGCAACCTGAGCAGAAAGTTGTGGCCCATAAGCCTAACAGGTACCCAACCTGAATGCGGTGAGCACTGTTCACATAGAATAATAAAGTTTGGAGCTTTCTAATACACCATGTCATTAATAACTAACACAGTGGGGCCGATTCCGATTCGGGCCGGAAATCTCTCCGACCGAACCGGACCCGGAGAGATTTCCGACCGAATCGGACCCGTGCAGCCCGACCGAACGAGTACGATGCGTCCGTATGCTATCGGACTCGAGTCGGTCGGACTCCCATTGAAGTCAATGGTAGCCGGTCGTACAACGCGTACGCGGGCTCCCATTGCCTCAATGGGAGCGAGGCGAACAAGGGCGCCCCCTACAGCGGGTACGCGGCGAAGCGACTCGCGCGGCTACGCATACAGGGGGGTCCGACACAGACCCCCGAAGTACGTCTCCGACTGCTCTTTCGAGCCGGGCGGCACGTGTCGGTCGGACTGCTCGCGGCGCGCATCGTACTTACCCGGCTGGGGAACGTCTCCATTGCGCGGTGCGAGTCGTGTCCGAGCGAGTCGGTCGGTGCGGTTCGACCCGGGAACAAGTCGGTCGGAGCGGTTGGGACGCCCGAACGAGTCGGTCGGCGATTTCGCATCGTACTCGCTCGTCCGGAGGCGCGTACGAATCGGTCGGGAAATAGGGCTCCGAATCGGATCCGGTTATGCCAAATCCGATTCGGAGCCCTACCGGCCGAGATCGGAATCGGCCCCAGTATATCTATATATTTTTTTCTTCTTACTTCTGTATTTATTCTTCTGTGTATAATGTAATTACATTGAGTTCCTTTTATCCTAAACATGTTCTACATGACAACATTTTGTTTCAATGACATATGCAGTTTGCTAAATATTCAGACATGAACATGAAATCATATACATATACACATTATTGCTTTTGTTGCTGTACATAAAGGTTATCATGCCGTGCCCGATGCATTTCGGGACTGCTGGGTCCCTTCCTCAGGGGCATATCTGCAATCAAGAAAACACACAATAGATGTAACTTGACAACAAATGAACATAGAGGTATATATCCCGCCAACTCACTCTGGGTGATGACATAACAACCATGTATTTTTTAAGTATATCCATATTGTATTCCAAGGTGACCCCTCAGCGTGACTGGCGTCAACTGTTTAGTGAAAGATGTGCGCGTCAGACAAGGGTCTCACCACCAATAAGGTGACCGTCACTGTTATGAGAACTATAAAGATGTGAACAGAAAAGAGACAGAAGTGAGACAGTGCATCAAGTCAATGAAATACCCTATTTCCAAATGTAAAAAAACTCCTGCAATGTATCAACACATATCCTAATGGCAAGTCCAATGAACCGTAATCTGTCAAAATACAACAATGATAAAGGAAAATGAGTTAGTAACCCGAGCAAACTAGAACATGCCCATCAGAATGTAACAGCAATAGACATGGAGTGGGTGAAATCTCACCTCCAAAGTGCGGAAACTTGCACGATCAGAAATCCAACCCAAATCGATGAAACTAGTTCAAGAAAATGCCGGATCTAAAATGCGATAAACAAATGTAAATTAACTGACAGTCCAGACCAACAACACCACCCGTCAAAGCTCAAGGTGGTGTACCGCCTTTACAAATATAACCAAACACGAAAACGAAAAGCTTACCGCTAACACTATACGTCGCACTTCCAATAGTTGATAACTCCGTGACACGTCGGCGTTCACAGCACAAAGATTTAAACTCACAAGACCCACAGGAAGGTGATCATCATGAAAAACGGACTAATCTTAGACAAAGCTCGTTCATAAAGAAAACCGTGTCAGCCATATTGGAATAGAATACCCGGTCCGGAGCAATCACCAGAATTATTGCGAGCAACTTTAAATAAACAACAAAAGGAGTTACAAACGACGGTGAAATCAAATGTCAAAGCCCACACTGAGATAAGCAGGAGAAAGCTTACTGTAAATAAATAAAAAAACAACTATACCCAACTGTACTCAAATGCCAATATGATGAAGATGGGAGTGGCACATCACCTGCCAACTATACTACTCGATCATGTCAAAAGCAAAATGAAAAAATAATAAACGGAGAATGCAAAAATACAATGGCCAACAAGCCCTGGTAAACTGAGGGAATAATAACAAGTCAAATGAGAACGGTGAAAAAAGTGCAGGTAGAAGTAAAAAAAGAACAGGGAAAGCCAATACATGGGTGGTGAATATCCTTGGGTGTAGTGAAGATATATACATGTTACAGAAAACAACTCATGTCAATTCTGTCATTCAGACCCTTTGGTGCCATGGTTTGTAAATAATTAATCCCAAAAATTTCGCACTGCAATAATTTTTTGTGATTATCTACTCCTTCAGTCGTTTTAACAACTTCAATAATTTGAAATCTCAATTGTGAGCTGGAATGTTTAACTTCTTGCCAGTATACAGCTACACTGGAAGTTTTGCTGTTGGCCTCCATTTTAGTTTATCAGTGCAGACCCTGGAGTACCCAGAAATGGCAGAAACTGGGGATTAGGGGTCAGGTTGGATGTACCCTGATCCCATGGGTGGAATATAGGGTGTTTCTGGGATATAGTGTAGGTAGAAAACATTGAAGAAAATGTTTTTCTGTGCAACGTGCCATATTCGCGAATTTGACGAAATGCTTAGTGCAGCTTCCCTTGTAACTTCACGATGAATTCAAGAATATCAGTGGAAAACTGAATAAAAATATGGGTCAGATGTACGACCATGTCATTTAGCGACTCGCAAATTGCGCGTCGCAATTTGCGAGTCGCTAAATGACATGTACAAATGTGTCTGAGACACTGTTAGTGATTCCTAATGGGGTCGCAAATTGCATGCCTCATGCATATTATTGAGGCACACACAATTTGCGACCCCATTAGGAATGGCAGACCCTCCCAGGTATGGTGGCCTGCTGGGCTCAGCAGACCTCCATGTCTGGGACTGCTTTTAAATAAAGCAGTTTTTTTTTTTAATGCAGCCCGTTTTCCTTAAAAGAAAACGGGATGAACTTAAAAAAAGAAAAATGAAACGTTTTTGTTTAATTTTTTAAGGGCAGGTAGTGATCCCTGGGACCACTGCCTGCCCCTAAAAAATATTTTCCCCTGGATTCGCAAAGGGGAAGGGTCCAGCCTACTGGACTTCTGCAATGCACTATTTGTAGGAATTGCCACACACCTTCTACAGAGACTTCAGACCATACAAAACGCCACAGCCAGACTCATCTTCTGCCTTCCCGATGAACCAACATCACACTCCATCTCAGGAAACTCCACTGGCTCCCTGTACAGAAGAGATGACAATTCAGGCTGCTGACC
Organism: Calotriton arnoldi; assembly: GCA_963921515.1. Taxonomy (NCBI): domain Eukaryota; kingdom Metazoa; phylum Chordata; class Amphibia; order Caudata; family Salamandridae; genus Calotriton; species Calotriton arnoldi. Next base: position 157,927 of record CAWUFW010005859.1, on the reverse strand, counting down.
CACGCACACATGGCTCTACACAACCAAGGACCCGCCTACATTAGCCACCACCTGAACTTCTACCAACCATCAAAAAGACTACGCTCCACCTCCCTTTCACTTACCCATACTCCTCACATCTACCGAAGCAGAAGTGGAGGACACTCTTTCTCCCACATCACAGCAACGGCCTGGAACAGCCTCCATATGCACCTCCGGACCTTCACCTCACTTCCGGAGTTCCAAATGGCCCTCAAGACCTGGCTATTCAAATAAGCCTCCGGGGCCTGCAGGCACCTGGATACCCTATCGGGAGATTTGCTGCTCTTTATAAATCCTGATTGATTTATGGATTGACTCAGACTCTCATGCACCCACTCAGACACTCATGCACCCATTGAAGACCCATTGAGACACCCATGTCCCCACACACAGACCCACTTAGACACTCATGCACCACTGACAGACACACTCACACACCTACTCACACACCTACTCACAGATCCACTCAGACTCTCAGACACCCATTCACAGGCCCACTCAGACACTGATGCACCCACTCACAGACCCATTCAGAGAGTCACACAACCAGTCATAGACCCATTCAGATGCTCATGCATCCACTTACAGATCCACTGAGATACACATGCTTACACTCACAGACATACTCAGACTTTTATGTACTCACTCACAACCCCAGTCATATTCTCATGAACCCACTCACAGGCCCATTGAGATTTTCATACACCCACTCATAGATGTGCTCAGAGACTCAAGCACCCACTCACACACCAAATAAGATAGTCATGCACGCATTCACACACCCACTGAGACACTAATGCACGCACACTCATAGATGTACTCAGAGTCTCAAGCACCCACTTACACACCCACTCAGAGTCATGCACCCACTCACACAGCCACTCATAGACTCATGTCCACTCACAAACCCACACAGACACTCATGCACCCACTCACAGACCACACATGCTGTCACTTACAGACCCACTCAGACTCATGGAGCCACTCACAGACCCTCTCAGAGACTCATGCACCCAGTCACAGACTCACTCAGACACACATGCACCCACTAACATATTGACTGAGATACTCATGCACACAATCATAGATGCACTTAGAGACTCAAGGACCCACTAAGACAGTCATGCACCCACTCACACACCCACTCAGAGAGTCATGCACTCACTCACACAGCCATACAGAGATTCATGTGCACTCACAGACCTAGTCAGAGACTCATGCCCCCAGGTCACAGACTCAGTCAGACACTCATGTACTCACTTACAGGTGTACTCAGAGTCTCAAACACCCACTCACTGATCCAGTGAAAGACACATGCACACACTCCTTGGGAGACAGTGTCGAAGGCTGCGTAGAGGTCAAGCAGGATGAAGGCTGCTGTTTATCCTCTGTCCAGGATGATTCCAATGTCATTGGCGGCTGTATAGAATGCTGTTTCAGTGCTGTGTGTTTTTTCAGAATCCTGATTTAGTGTTGTCTGGAAGATGATGAAGTTCAAGGTGGATTACGAGGTGCTTGTTGATGGTCTTCTAAATCACTTTGCCTGGGTAAGGGAGCAGGGGGAAGGGTAGGAAGTTGCTCAGTTGAATCAAGATGGCTGTGGACTTCTTGAGCAGGGTTTTGATTTCTGTGAGTTTCCATTTATCCAGGAAAGTGGCATACGTAAAGGAGGTGGTGATGATGTGGATCAAGGGAGTGCTAATAGGTGATGTTCTAAGATTGAAGATGTGGTGGGGGCATGGGTTGATTGGAGTACCTGAGTGGGTGGCCTGCATGATTGCCACTCTGTGTTTCTGGTAAGGGTTGTCCATTTCGTCATGTGGCCCTCTTGGTTGGTGGTGGGTAGTTTAGCGATGAATTCTCTAAGGGGTTGGGTTGGTGTGCAAAGTTGTTGTAGATATCATATTTGCAACTTTGCTGTGGAAGAAGTTGGATAGGTTGTTATAGACTGGAGTGGCGGCTAATGGAGCAGAGTAGAATTGAGTGGTGAGAGTGGAGTGGCATACACTGGAGTTGTGTAGAGTAGAGTAGTGTACAGTGGAGTGGGGTAGAGTGGAATAGCATACATTGGAGTCATGTACAGTGGAGTGGCATACAAGGCAATACTGTACATTGTAGTGGGGTAGTGTAGAGTGGCATACAGTGGACTGGCATATAATGGAGTAGCGTACAGTGGTGTGGCATACTGTTGAATAGTGTACAGTGTACTATCGTAGAGTGCAGTCGCATGCAGTGGGATAGCGTAGGGTGGAGTGGCGTACAGTGAATAGCAGATAGTGCATGAGTGTACAGTGGAGTGGCATACACTGGAGTAGCCTATACTGGAGTGATGAACATTGGAGTGGGGTAGAGGGGAATATCATACAGTGGAGTGGTGTAGAGTGTTGTCAAATGAAATAGCGTAGAATGGAGTGGTTTACAGTTAAGTGGCATACACTCCAGTGGCATAGAATGGAGTACCGTGTAGTGAAGTGCGAACAGTGGAATGTCGTAGAGTGGCGTGGCATACACTGGAATAGCATAGAGTGGAGTGGCATTCAGCCCATTGGTGAAGAGTGGAATAGGGTATAGTGGAGTAACGTAGAGTGGAGTGGTGTACATTAGAATAGCGTATGCTGCAATAGTGTACAGTGGAGTGTCATACAGTGGCACAGTGTACACTGAAGTGGCGTACCTTGGACTGGCATAGAGATGAATATAATACAGTGTAAGGGCATAGAGTAGAGTGTTGTACAATTGAATAGCATGGAATGGAGTGGTGTACAGGGGTGTGGCATACTCTGGAGTGGTGTAGAGTGGAGTACCGTCTATTGGAGTGGCATACAGTGGAATAGCAAACAGTGGAGCGTTGTAGAGTGGAATAGCATACACTGAAATAGCATAGAGTGGAGTGGCATTCAATGAATTAGCATGGAGTGGAATGGTGTATAGTGGAGTGGCTTAGAGTGGAGTGGCATATGGTGGAGTGGTGAATACTGCAGTGGCATACAGTGGAGTGGGTACAGTGGAATATCATACAGTGGAGTGGTGTAGAGTGGAGTTGCTTACAGAGTAATAGTGTGGACTGGAGTGGCATAGACTGCAGTGGTGTACAATGGAGTGAGGTGAGTGGAAAAACATACAGTGGAGTGGCATAGAGTGGAGTTGTATACAATGTAATAGTGTATAGTGCAGTACATTGGACTGTATAGTGGAACAGCGTAAAGTGGAGTAGGGTACACTAGAGTTGTGTAAAGTGAACTGGCATAGACTGAATTGGCATACAGTACAGAAGGGTAGAGTGGAAAGGCATACAGTGGAGTTGCGTAGAGTGGACTGGTGTCCAATGACATAGAGTGGAGTATAGTGCACTGCATGGGAGTAAAGTGGAGTAGCGTCCAGTAGAGTGGCATATATTGGAATAGTGTGCAGTGGACTGTGCTACAGTGGCGTAGAGTGGTGTAGAGTGGAGTGGTGTAGAGTGGAGTATAGTGTATTGCAGTGGGGTAAAGTGGAGTAGCATCTAGTGTAGTGGCATATATTGAAATAGTGTACAGTGGACTGTGCAACAGTGGAGTGGCATACAGTGGAATAGCGTAGATTTTAGTGCATTACAGTGAGGTAGCATGTAGTGGAATAGTGTATACTGGAATAACATACAGTGGAGTGGCGTGGCATGAGATACAGTGGAGTGGCTTAGTGAAGAGTGGCATACAATGGAATAGTGTAGGGGTGTATAGTGGAATGGTGTACACTGGAGTGGTGAAGACTGGAGTGGCGTAGAATGAAGTGTGATAGAGTGTAATAGTGTACAGTGGAAATGTAAAGACATTAGTGACATAGAGAGGGGTGGCATAAAGTGGAGCGGCATGCAGTAGAGCAGCGTGCAGTGGTATAGAGTGGAATAATGTACAGTTTACTGGCATACAGTGTAGAGTGGAGTGACATATAGTAGAGTAGAGTACAGTGGGGAGTCGTACAGTGGAATAGCATTGAATGTACCAGCATAGAGTGACGTAGAATAGCATAGAGTGGAGTGGCATGTTATGGAGTAGTGTACAGTCTAACAGTGCATAGTGGATTGCCATAGAGTGGAGTGGCATACAGTGGAGTGGCGTACACTGGAATAACATACAGTGCAGTGATGTACACTGAAGTGATGTACAATGGCGTGGCTTAGACTACAATAGTGTAGAGTGTAGTGTCGTACAGTGGAGTTTCATACAGTGAAATAGAGTACAATGGAGTAATGTAGAGTGGAGGGGCATACAGTAGACTGGCGTGGGCAGGAGCTTCATAAAATAGTGTACAGTGGATGGGTGTAGATTGGAGTGGAGTGTCATACAGTGGATTAGCTTAGAGTGGGCTGGCATAGATTGGAGTGGCATAGAGTGGAGTGTGGTAATTGAAATAGATGGAGCGTGAAAGTGTGCAAATAAATGTAGATGTAATGTGGTAGGAAAATACATTATTAGCTGTAAATGTTAATTTTTGATAGTATGTGTGAATAGGGTAAGTAGTGTTCAAATTATCCATTTAAAAAAACGTAGGGGCTTATTTTAACTTTTGACTTTGGCGGTCACACCACCACCCTGCACCGGCGGCGGTCAAGAGAACTCAGCCAAGCTGGCGGCATCCAGATCGCCCCATTGTGACATTCCTGCGGGGCTGACAGTGCGTTGGTGGTGCAGTCATGGCAGCGGCATGCTGTGGCTCTAGGAAACAGCCTGCAGCCAATGCCGGCTACACTGCAGTGCCTCCAGTCAGTCGGGCACACTGTTTCCTTGCACCATGTTATGCAAGTAAAGCAGTGCACGCACCAACATAACAACATCGGAGGCCACCAGCTTAGGACCAGCCACGTCACGTAAGGGCATTTTTGCCCTAGAGCCATGTGGTATTGGCCCATTACCTGCCTTTCTCCATACCTTTTCATGATGGTGTCCCCGCCATTAGAAGGTCGGTGGAAATGTAAGTCGTAATCAGGATGGTGATGCAGGAGCGGGGACTGCCTCTATCGGCCGCCTCTGCCTAACCCCCTTAGGGAGCAGGAGTGTTGGTGGAGGCCATGGTCTGGAAGCAGTCTCCCAACCCACATTGTAATCTGGCAGTCGGGCCGCCAGGTATGTGGGCAGTCAGACCGCCAAAAAGTGACAGCAGCTCCTGGACCGCCAGGGTCATCATCGGGCCCTTAGTTATATATTGTGCCACTGTATACCGCAGTAAGTTTGCGGTACACCATGGTACATAAGCATGATAAGGCTGTATGTGATAGGCTAATGGCTGTGTTTACCAAACGTAAAATGCAGCCATGTACTTTACAGCACAGTTTGGCTGCAATCTTCGGTTCACTGCATACTGGGTTAGGTTCTTAGATGTAGGTAAGTTTCAGGTTTTATTGCTGTTCCCTACCTATTGCCACTTTATTAAACTGTTAATAGGTAGAGAAATTCATGTATAATTTTATATAAATTTCGATAGCCGTTTAATGAGTACTGCTCATTTTTTTCATTTGTTTAAGTAGTGCAGTAATTTGCAGATATTACCGCAATACTGAGTACACTATTTTGTGTAGATTTAAATATGTTAAAAATAGAAAATACAGTGTACTGCCCTATATTATAAAATATAGGGTAGTACAGTGGATTTTAATATTTTTTACATATTTATTCTTTTTTTAATTTATTTTAGGTACTTTGTTACTCCTGAGGTAGTACCACAGTACTCTGTACATTTACAAAAATATATATACACATTTAAATATTTTCCCTACCTATTACCACTTTAATAACTAGTAATATATAGGGGAAAATATGAAGCCTAAAACTTACCTATATCTAAGTGTGAAATGCAGAACACAGCCAAAGTGTACCAAAAAAGAAGATGGCTGCCTTCAATTTCTGTAAAGGCAGTCATTAACCAATCACATAATGCCTTGTCATTGCTATGCACCATGGTACTTCTGAAAAATAATGCAAAGTTATGCAAAAATACCTCAACAATAGATATCATGTTTAAATGCCTTATAACTTAAAAAATCCTTACCCTACTTACCTGTAGTATCAAAAAGGGTTAAATGTGCACCATAATGTGTAATCCTGCCAAATTACATTTAAATCCATTCATCCTTTTTCGTACTATGCAAGATACAAAAGCCTATTGAAAATGCATTGCTGGAAAAACACGTTGTAGGACCCCCTTTTCATCTTTGCACCGCTTTGACCAATCACTACTAAACTTTCCATTCTCTGCCAATGTGGAAAAGGCAAATGTTCCCGAATGTTTTGTGTATATTTGTCAAACGGGGGCAAGGCTATCACTGTGAGAAGTTGGCCTGGTATATGCTGTCCATTATTTATTGTGGGCACCTTGCACCAGTCCAAACAACACCTTATTGGAGATAGGTTAAAGACAACCTTTATTGAAAGCTATCCTAGTGGTAGCTATGGAGAGCAGCCTTCAGGCTAAGTCTTGAAGGAATGTAAAGCAGCTTGTTTTACCAGTCTATAATCTCTTGAGTGACCAAATGAAAGAGGACCACACCAGGTATATATTCAAAATATATGTATTTATTGCTAAACACACCCCTCTAGTCTCTTTATGAGGCTAGAGTTCAAAGTACATAAGTTATAAGTTAGTTATCAACAGTAATAGCACAATTACACGTTTGAGCCCTAGGGGCGTACCAAACCATATACCAATAAAGTGGTATAAGAACCACGACTGAGCTAGACACAAGGCCTAGAGCCTGTAGAAGTGCTTGGCCCTCAAGGAACCACCCAAGGTAGTGACACAGGGGACCCACGGGGGACGCGTGCAGTGTGAGAACACAGCCGCGAGCCGCCATTGACTTCTATGGGGAATGTCGCGGATGGAGTTTTAAAGAAAAGGGACACTTAGAGGAGGACTTGGAGCAAACCCCTTTAGACCTAGGTTGTTCTAGAGTCTATACCCACGGGAGCACCGGAGTACTCGAGTTACCTCACCCAGGGAAGCCGGGTGCATAGGTGTCTTTCGGGGTCGGGTTTCGTCGTCGCTTTCAATGGCGATCTGCTGCAAAGTGCTGCTGGCAGCCAAGTCGAAAGTGTTCGGGTGGATCCAAAGGTGGATCGAAGATCTGAAGAACCTGAAAGCAGAGGGGACAGAGTCTGTGTCACTAGCCAGTGACCAGGAAGGCGATGAGCGGATGTCCACCGATGTCGGGTGCTTCAGGTAGGTTGACGGTCGTCTTGACTCTTCAGCCACGAGGTACAGGAGGCGTCGACGATGACCAGGAGCTGGATTCGAGCTGTCCCACAATGTCTGTCGATTGTAGGGGTGTTGGCGACCGGATTGGACCCAACAAGCCTTGGCAACGGCAAGTCTTGTGGAAATAGAAGAAGGACGGTGGTGCAGACCAACAAGGTCCGAGGGACTCACCCAGCAAGGGTAAGTCAGGGCACGCCTGGAGCAACCAGGGAAGCCTAAGCAGAAGAAGAGTTGCCTTCGGGAGGGCCCACTAGCCAACGGACTAGCGACCGCAAAGGAGCCTCGAGTGGACGCACTTAGAGCTGGCTCACAGGACACTCGTGGAGTGGAGGCCAGTGATCTTCGGTGTAGTCGGTGCTGGAGGTGGGGGCTACTAGGAGCCCAAAGCACAACTTCGTGGGAGACCAGGAAGAGGATGCACTTGCAAATGTGCTTGATGTCCAGGGGTCACGGTTCCACGTTACCCACGGAGGCTACGGGCCTCAGCTTTGCTGGGGACTCAGGACAGCCTCGGGGAAGTCTGGAAGTGCATGTCTGGTGTTGCAAAGACTTCGGCGTCCGGCGGGAGCTTCAGCGATGCAGACCGGACAATTGCTTCTTAGGTGCCTGCCGAGCAGGGGAGTCACTCCTTGACCCCAAGGGAGATTCTTCAGTCCTCTAATCTTGAAGTAGAGCGTCGAAGGTCCAGGATTCTGTATCAGAGTTTCGTCCAGGTAAATCTAAAGTCCTAAGGACTGGGGTCCCATACTTATACCAAGTTAGGGGTTGGACATACTCTGGGGACCCACCTATGGGAGGGTCAGGGCAGAGGGGTGGTTACACCCCTTTCCCTTTGTCCAGTTTCGCGCCAGAGCAGGGGCTGGAAGCCCCTGAGCCGGTTTGAACTGGGGTATGCACAGGGACACCAAATGTGCCCCCAGTGCAGGACTTCAAAGCACCAGAGAGTGCTCCCGCCCAGCCCCAATACACATCATCCTGTCTGGGGAGGTGGTTACACCTCCCTGGGACAGGAAACCTATTGTCCAGGCCTCCCCTGCCGGAGTTTCAGTCAGCAGCAGGAGGCCAGACCCGTGTCTGTGGCAGCGGCATCCATTTTGTGATGCCAGGGCTCTGGAAAGAAGTTACCGGGTATGCCGGTGGGTACATGTCTCTCCCTCTAGAAGGGTGGAATGCTACCCCCGCTGCCAGAACTGGCGGGGGGGGGTAGTATTCCAAGATGTTTGACACCAAACACGACATGTTTTGGTGCAGCCAGTCCAAAGTTAGCATTCTACCGCGAGGATATAATGCACTTAAGAGTATATGGTCAGGCTGCACTACAAACAGCATCAGAGAAGGGTCTCCGACCGCTGCAGAGGGGCTCTGCTCATGCAGGGGCACCCTCTTACATAAGAACCAAGCACTCTGCCTTCAGGATTGATAAGGCCTGCCATAGGAGTGACTTATAGGTTTATATGTGTGAATATGCAGTGATATAGGTAACCTATATCACAGTAAGGGGTGCATGCACCACCTTACCCAGGCTGCAGTAGCAGACCTGTGGTGTCATTTTGGATGGCCTTCCAGGGGTGGCACAATACATGCTGCAGCCCCTGGTAGGCCTCTGAGGTACCTCTGCCCTGGGTACATAGTATACCATATACTAGGGACTTATAAGGGCACTCCAGATTCCAATCAGAGATGTGCCTAAGGCACATGGAAACCATTTTAGAGAGGAAGCAGCTAGGCTGGGGTTCTGATTAGCAGGGCCCCAGCCAGACTAAAGTCAAAAAACAGTGAAGCATCAGCAAAAAGTGGGGGTACCCATGTGAAGCAGATCCTACTCTCCTACACAACCCCCCCAAAACGTAGGGACATTAAACTAACCTTGACCAGTCGAGTCTTCATGTTCTAAGTGGAAGTACCTAGAGAGTCCATCTGCATTGGCATGGTTACTCCCAGGTCTATGTTCCACTGTAAAGTCCATCCCCTGTAGGGAAATGGACCACCTAAGCAGTTTGGGGTTTTCACCCTTCATTTGTTTTAGCCATAGGAGGGGCTTGTGGTCTGTTTGAACAAGGAAGTGAGTACCAAACAAGTATGGCCTCAACTTCTTCAGAGCCCAAACCACAGCAAAGGCCTCCCTCTCTATGGCTGACCAACGTTTCTCTCTAGGGGTCAGCCTTCTGCTAATAAAAGCTACTGGCTGATCCTGACCTTCATCATTCAATTGTGACAGTACAGCCCCTACCCCCAATTCAGATGCATCTGTTTGGACAATGAACTTCTTGGAGTAATCAGGACTCTGTAGAATGGGAGCAGTGCACATGGCCTGCTTCAGGTCATCAAATGCCTTTTGACAGCTAACTGTCCACTGAACCTTTTTGGGCATTTTCTTGGAAGTTAAGTCATTCAGGGGTGTCACTATTGATCCATACCCCTTGACAAATCTCCTATAGTACCCAGTCAGGCCTAAAAGGCTCTCACCTGAGTCTGGGTAGTTGGAGCAGTCCAGTCCATGATGGTCTGGATCTTGCTCTGCAATGGTTGAACCTGGCCTCCACCCACAAGGTGGCCCAGGTACACAACCTGACTCTGCCCTATCTGGCACTTTGTGGCCTTGATAGTTAGGCCTGCTTTCTGCAGGGCCTGCAAAACATTTCTGAGGTGGACTAGGTGATCCTCCCAGGTGGAGCTAAAGACAGCAATATCATCTAGATATGCTGCACTATAGGCTTCCAGACCTGTAAGGACTGTATTCACCAACCTCTGAAAAGTGGCAGGTGCATTCTTCAGACCAAAGGGCATTTCCACAAATTGATAATGCCCACTAGGGGTTGAGAATGCTGTCTTTGGCTTTGCATCATCAGCTAGTCTGATCTGCCAGTAGCCAGCTGTCAGGTCAAATGTGCTTAGATACTTGGCTGAGGCCAACGTGTCTATTAGCTCATCTGCCTAGGTATTGGATGGGCATCAGTCCTAGTGACTGCATTGAGACCCCTGTAGTCCACACAAAACCTCATCTCTCTTTTCCCACCACTGGTGTGAGGTTTTGGCACAAGGACCACTGGACTAGCGCAAGGGCTATCTGAGGGTTCAATAACTCCCAAATCCAACATTTTCTGGACTTCTGTCCTGATACAGTCCCTGACATGGTCAGGTTGCCTATAAATCTTATTTTTAATAGGCAGACTGTCCCCAGTGTCCACTTCATGAGTGCACCAGGTGGTCTGACTTGGAGTCAGAGAGAACATATGTCTGTACTGATTGAGCACTTGTCTACAATCAGTTTGCTGCTGAGCAGTGAGGCTGCCTGCCAAGGCTACACCATCCACTGACCCATCATCAGGGTTCTGTGAGAGCAGGTCAGGGAGTGGGTCACTCTCTTCCTCCTGTCCCTCATCAGTAGCCATGAGCAAGCCCATGTCTGCCCTGTCCACATATGGTTTCAGTCTGTTGACATGGAGAACCCTGTGGGGACTCCTGGGTGTTCCTAGGTCTACTAAATAGGTAACCTCACCCTTCTGTTCAACAATGGTATGGGGTCCACTCCATTTGTCTTGGAGAGCTGCTGGGGCCACTGGCTCCAACACCCACACCTTCTGTCCTGGCTGGTAAACAGTCAGTACAGCCTTTTGGTCATGCCAGGCTTTTTGCAGTTCCTGGCTAGCCTCAAGGTTTTTAGTTGCCTTTTTCATGTATTCAGCCATCCTGGAGCGGAGACCAAGTACATAGTCCACTATGTCATGCTTTGGGGGCTTGAGAGGTAACTCCCATCCTTCCTTTACCAAGCACAATGGACCCCTGACAGGGTGACCAAACAAAAGTTCAAAAGGGCTGTAGCCAACCCCTTTTGAGGCACCTCCCTGTATGCAAATAAAAGGCAGGGCAAGAGTATGTCCCATCTTCGCCTGAGCTTTTCTGGGAGCCCTTTAATCATGCCCTTTAAGGTTTTGTTGAATCTCTCAACTAAACCATTGCATTGTGGGTGATAGGGTGTGGTGAACTTGTAAGTCACTCCACACTCCTTCCACATTGCCTTCAAGTATCCAGACATAAAGTTTGCACCCCTATCTGATACAACCTCCTTAGGGAAGCCCACTCTTGAGAAAATTCCCAGGAGGGCCCTTGCCACCACAGGTGCTGTAGTGGTCCTAAGGGGAATAGCCTCTGGGTACCTGGTGGCATGATCCACTACCACCAGGATAAACCTGTGCCCAGATGCTGTTTGGGGATCCATGGGACCAACAATGTCAATCCCCACCCTTTCAAAGGGAACCCCCACCACAGGTAGTGGTATCAGGGGGCCTTTGTAGTGCCACCTGCCTTGCCACTGGCCTGGCAGGTTACACAGGAGCGACAAAACTCCTTGGTGTCTTCAGACATGTGGGGCCAGTGAAAGTGAGGGACAATTCTGACCCAAGTCTTGTTCTGGCCCAGGTGACCTGCTAAGGGAATGTCATGGGCTAGGGTCAATAGGAAGCCCCTGAACTTCAGAGGTATAACCAACCTCCTGGTGGCACCAGGCTTGGGGTCTCTACACTCTGAGTATAAGAGTCCATCATCCCAATACACTGTATGGGGACCACTAGCTTTCCCAGCAGCCTCCGCAGCAGCTTACTGTCTGAGGGGTTCAAGAGAGGGGAGCTCTGCTGCTCCTGGCTCAGATCTGCCCTGGAAGGGCCCCCTGTCCCCAAGAACTCAACCTGGTCAGGTTCAAGCTCCTCTGGGACAGTTCCTTCCTCAGGACTGAGATCATCCCCCTCAAGAGACTGTTTTTCCTTCTGAGCCAAGGGGGAAGGCACTGCCTTTACCCTACTACTCCTCCTCTTGGATGGCACTTGGTCCATTATTTCAGAATCCAAGGCCTGTTCAGTGTTAGACATTTTGCTCTGTGACCTGGTCACAGCAAACACATCTGCAGGGATCCCCAGCATTTCTGCATGGGTCCTGAGCTCCACTTCTGCCCAAGCTGAAGTTTCCAGATCATTGCCAAGCAAGCATTCCACTGGTAGGTTTGCACTCACCACAACCTTCTTAAGGCCAGTTACCCCTCCCCAGGAGAAGTTAACAACTGCCAGAGTATGGTCTGTTCTGACATTGCTAGCATTGGTCACTTGGTACATTTCACCAAGTATAATCTGCCCAGGATCCACAAGGTCTTGTGTCACCATGGTGACACTTGCCCCTGTGTCCCTAAATGCCAAAGCCTCTTTTCCATTGATTAAGGGCTGTTGCCTGTACTTGCCCAGATTACTGGGACTCACAGAGGAGGTCACATCCATGCCTCCATCACAGACTAGGACAGCCTGAGTGAGTTCTCTGACTAGGTCAGAGCTCATCTCCTTACCCAGGGTCAACCCTACTAAACCCTTGGCCTGTGTACTCCCACCACCAATTGTAACTGCACTAGGGGGAACAGGTGCCTTAGGGGCATTGGTGGGGGCTGGAATAGAGTCTTTGGACTTGGTGCAATCACTGGTCCAGTGTGTCTTCTGCTTACAGACTTTGCACCATGGTTTCTTTTGGCCTTTTCCCTTGTTAGACTGTGAATCCCCCCTGAAGAAGATTTTTGGGGGCCTTGTGAAGACTTCTGGTCTTTACCCTTCTCCCCACCCTTATCAGAGTTCTTAGAATCTTGCTTCTTTGGGTCACCACCTTGGTTCTGTACCTTCTGCCTCACCCTGGTTCTAACCCATTTGTCTGCCTTCTTTCCCAATTCTTGGGGAGAGGTCAGATCAGAGTCAACCAGGTACTGATGCAACAGCTGATTTTGACAGTTATTAAGAATCTGCTCCCTCATGATAAGATTGTACAATCCTGTGAAGTCACACACCTTACTGCCCAATAACCAACCTTCCAGAGCCTTAGCAGAACAATCCACATAGTCCACCCAGTCTTGAGTCTGTGCTTTTTGGGTATCTCTGAACTTTAACCTGTATTGTTCAGTTGTTAGGCCAAACCCATCAATCAGAGCACTCTTCAAGACTTTGTAATTGTCAGCATCCTCTTCTCTAACAGTGAGGAGCTTGTCTCTACCTTTGTCTGCAAAGGAGAGCCACAAGATTGCTGCCCACTGCTGCTGAGGGACCCTCTGTACTTTACAGGCCCTCTCCAGTGCAGTTATCCATTTGTGGATGTCATCCCCACTCTGGTAGGGAGGGACAATCTTGCTCAGGTTTCTATGGTCATAAGACCTTTCCCTATCTCTGGGGAAATTGCTGCCACCATGGGACTCTAGTCCCATCTTTTTTCTTTGCTTTTCAAGCTCTAGGGACACCCTGTCTATAGCCAACTGCTCTCTTCTGAGTCTCAACTGAGCTTCTCCATATCTGAGCAGTCTCTCTTTTCTTTCATGAGAGGATTCCCTCCTATGAGAGGAAACAGAGGTCCCTATTGAGGTGTCAGAGTGGTTAGACTCCTGAGAAGGAGATCTAGGCCTTCTGGGCACACTCACAATTCTTCCTGGGGGGACAAAGGGGAGGTCATTCTGATCCTCCTCCTCATCCACAGGAGGAATTGGGTTTTCCAGGTCAAGGTCATTTTCACCTTCCTGGCCAGTTTCAGAGGGGGGGTCCTGGGTGTTTTCACCCCTGGCCCCTTCCTCATCTTCTGCCCCACCCTGTCTGCCTACCCCTTCAGACCCTAGGGGTCTGCTGAGATCATCTGACAGTAGCACCTCCCTGAGGTGTTGGGTGCTGGCACTTTTGCCTGTCTTCAGCTTCCTAGTATTGCACAATGCTCTCAATTCCAAGAATGGGAGATTATCATACTTGGAGGGAAGAAGCCCACTGGCTTCTGGCAAGGACTCACTGGGTCCTGGCTTTGAAGACATTACTAGTGAGGTGTGGTGTATGCACTACCTACTCTAGTGTGGCCTACTAAACTCTCTTGAGTTGTAGAAAGGGTGTGCTATCCCTTAACACACAGCTCTAAGTTCAGTAGAACTTACTGTATCCTAAGCTTGATTTATATGTACCTAAGGTACCCTTAGTGGTTTTCAGTTGATCAATTCAATTGAGATTATCTGGTAAAACAATAGCAAGCTGGAATCCCATACACTGCACACCAATGTGAGAAGTTGGCCTGGTATATGCTGTCCACTATTTATAGTGGGCACCTTGCACCAGTCCAAACAACCCCTTATTGGAGCTAGGTTAAAGACAACCTTTATTGAAAGCTATCCTAGTGGTAGCTATGGAGAGCAGCCTTCAGGCTAAGTCTTGAAGGAATGTAAAGCAGCTTGTTTTACCAGTCTATAATCTCTTGAGTGACCAAATGAAAGAGGACCACACCAGGTATATATTCAAAATATATGTATTTATTGCTAAACACACCCCTCTAGTCTCTTTATGAGGCTAGAGTTCGAAGTACATAAGTTATAAGTTAGTTATCAACAGTAATAGCACAATTACACGTTTGAGCCCTAGGGGCGTACCAAACCATATACCAATAAAGTGATATAAGAACCACGACTGAGCTAGACACAAGGCCTAGAGCCTGTAGAAGTGCTTGGCCCTCAAGGAACCACCCAAGGTAGTGACACAGGGGACCCACGGGGGACGCTTGCAGTGTGAGAACACAGCCGCGAGCCGCCGTTGACTTCTATGGGGAATGTCGCGGATGGAGTTTTAAAGAAAAGGGACATTTAGAGGAGGACTTGGAGCAAACCCCTTTAGACCTAGGTTGTTCTAGAGTCTATACCCATGGGAGCACCGGAGTACTCGAGTTACCTCACCCAGGGAAGCCGGGTGCATAGGTGTCTTTCGGAGTCGGGTTTCGTCGTCGCTTTCAATGGCGATCTGCTGCAAAGTGCTGCTGGCGGCCAAGTCGAAAGTGTTCGGGTGGATCCAAAGGTGGATCGAAGATCTGAAGAACCTGAAAGCAGAGGGGACAGAGTCTGGGTCACTAGCCAGTGACCAGGAAGGCGATGAGCGGATGCCCACCGAAGTTGGGTGCTTCAGGTAGGTTGACGGTTGTCTTGACTCTTCAGCCACGAGGTCCAGGAGGCGTCGACGATGACCAGGAGCTGGATTCGAGCTGTACCACAACGTCTGTCGATTGCAGGTGTGTCGGCGACCGGATTGGACCCAACAAGCCTTGGCAACGGCAAGTCTTGTGGAAATAGAAGAAGGACGGTGGTGCAGACCAGCAAGGTCTGAGGGACTCACCCAGCAAGGGTAAGTCAGGGCACACCTGGAGCAACCAGAGAAGCCCAAGCAGAAGAAAAGTTGCCTTCGGGAGGGCCCACTAGCCAACGGACTAGCGACCGCAAAGGAGCCTCAAGTGGACACACTTAGAGCTGGCTCACAGGATACTCGTGGCGTGGAGGCCAGTGATCTTCGGTGCAGTCGGTGCTGGAGGCGGGGGCTACTCGGAGCCCAAAGCACAACTTCGTGGGAGACCAGGAAGAGGATGCACTTGCAAATGTGCTCGGTGTCCAGGGGTCACGGTTCCACGTTACCCATGACAGTTACGGGCCTCAGCTTTTCTGGGGACTCAGGGCAGCCTCGGGGAAGTCTGGAAGTGCATATCTGGTGTTGCAAAGACTTCGGCGTCCGGCGGGAGCTTCAGCGATGCAGACCGGACAATTGCTTCTTAGGTGCCTGCCAAGCAGGGGAGTCACTCCTTGACCCCAAGGGAGATTCTTCAGTCCTCTAATCTTGAAGTAGAGCGTCAAAGGTCCAGGATTCTGTATCAGAGTTTCGTCCAGGTAAATCTAAAGTCCTAAGGACTGGGGTCCCATACTTATACCAAGTTAGGGGTTGGACATACTCTGGAGACCCACCTATGGGAGGGTCAGGGCAGGGGGTGGTTACACCCCTTTCCCTTTGTCCAGTTTCGCGCCAGAGCAGGGGCTGGAAGCCCCTGAGCCGGTTTGAACGGGGTATGCACAGGGACACCAAATGTGCCCCCAGTGCAGGACTTCAAAGCACCAGAGAGTGCTCCCGCCCAGCCCCAATACACATCATCCTGTCTGGGGAGGTGGTTACACCTCCCTGGGACAGGAAACCTATTGTCCAGGCCTCCCCTGCCGGAGTTTCAGTCAGCAGCAGGAGGCCAGACCCGTGTCTGTGGCAGCGGCATCCATTTTGTGATGCCAGGGCTCTGGAAAGAAGTTACCGGGTATGCCGGTGGGTACAGGTCTCTCCCTCTAGAAGGGTGGAATGCTACCCCCGCTGCCAGAACTGGTGGGGGGTAGTATTCCAAGATGTTTGACACCAAACACGACATGTTTTGGTGCAGCCAGTCCAAAGTTAGCATTCTACCGCGAGGATATAATGCACTTAAGAGTATATGGTCAGGCTGCACTACAAACAGCATCAGAGAAGGGTCTCCGACCGCTGCAGAGGGGCTCTGCTCATGCAGGGGCACCCTCTCACATAAGAACCAAGCACTCTGCCTTCAGGATTGATAAGGCCTGCCATAGGAGTGACTTATAGGTTTATATGTGTGAATATGCAGTGATATAGGTAACCTATATCACAGTAAGGGGTGCATGCACCACCTTACCCAGGCTGCAGTAGCAGACCTGTGGTGTCATTTTGGATGGCCTTCCAGGGGTGGCACAATACATGCTGCAGCCCCTGGTAGGCCTCTGAGGTACCTATGCCCTGGGTACATAGTATACCATATACTAGGGACTTATAAGGGCACTCCAGATTCCAATCAGAGATGTGCCTAAGGCACATGGAAACCATTTGAGAGAGGAAGCAGCTAGGCTGGGGTTCTGATTAGCAGGGCCCCAGCCAGACTAAAGTCGAAAAACAGTGAAGCATCAGCAAAAAGTGGGGGTACCCATGTGAAGCAGATCCTACTCTCCTACAATCACCGACTAAATTTCTGATGAATTCCTACACCTGGGAATCCTATCTATAATAACATAGAGGCTTCCACCACCACTCTGTAATGTGTCTGTGTGTGTGTGTGTGTATATATATATATATATATATAGGTAGTTATAGTTAGGACCAAAGTTTCATAGGAAAAGCGTTTTTGGTTTTGCCAATAACTGTGGCGCCGCCTTACGAATCTTCACGAAAGTTTTAAAAAGCTTGCCTTTTTTTAGTTCAGCTCCTGCGTTGAAAGTTTTGGGATGATCCATCAAGTGGGGCCTGAGAAAAAAGGGGGGTCCCAAAACGAGTTTTTTCATTAAATGTCAATGGAGATTTTTCATTTTTGAACCCGACTACAGCCCGAACTGCTGAACGGAATTGCACCAAATTTGGCAGAAATCTAGATGTTAGTCCAGAAAGCATGCTTTTTGTAATTTGGTGTAAATCTGTTCAGTAGTGTCAGAGGTATTAAAGTTTAAAAAATATCGGTATCTGGGGACGCGAGTCATTGCGGTGGAATTGCGGATCCTACTAAAATTTGATTGGCTGCCAACACTTCAAACACGTGTTGGCAGCCATTTTAGGACTCAGCTTGAAGCCGAGTTCCACAAACAAAGTAAAAAAGAATAAAAAGGGGGCGGGATAGGAATACTTGGATCCGTCAGACATGGTGGGGGGCTCCCACAGGGGATAAAAATAATTTTTTTGTATTTAATTTTCCAGCGAATTTGCGGGTGAACCCTCTGCCAATTTTTTTTTTAAAAAGACACGCTGGATCCCTTCCATCTTTTTCATGAAGCCCCGGGTGGGCCAAATCCCGGGGTCATGAGGGCTTATACTATAGGAGGAGGGCTCATGGAAGCCCCCTCCTAGGCTTTTGAAAAGTTCCAGGGACCGCCACCTACTGGGTTACTGAACAATGTAAATGCAAGGGGGCCCACACTGCTCCCCTGCAGCCCTGGGGACCACCTGGGGACCGCCACCTCTCCAGAGCAGTAAATGTAAATTACTGGTGGGGAGGTGTTGGCTCCCCCGCTGCCCCAGGGACTGCCACCTCCCCAGGGCACACAGATTTTTTTTAAAGGAATACGGGGGAGGCTCTATGGCCTCCCCCACAGCCCCAGGGACCGCCACCTCCCTGGGAAAGAATAATATGCAGGGGAGCTGGGCAGCTCCCCCGCTGCCCCAGGGACTGCCAACTCCCCGGGGCATATATATTCTTTTTAAAAAAATGCAGGGGAGGCCTTGCGGCCTACCCCGTGGCCCCAGGAACCACCACCTTCCCGGAGCAGAAATAGTATATTTGCGGGGGGAGCCACATGGCTCCCCCGCTGCCCCAGGAACTGCCTCCTCCCCTGGGCACAAACAGAATAATTAAGAGGGTCTATTGCAGACCCCTGACCAAAGGGACCACCAGCTCCCTGGGGCTAAATACTTGAAAGAGGGGGGCCGCACAGCCCCCCTCATGGAGCCATAGATTGTCCTAGGGACCACCACCCCCCAGGGCCAGCTCCAGCACTGTTCCAGGAGCATTACCGTGCCTGCCAAGCCATAGCAAACACTGCTCCGCTTTCAGCAAGCAAGAGCATTACAAATGCTCTTGCTTGCTGAACGTGGAGCAGAATTGCTTTTGGACAGAGGGAGCATCATGTTCAGCAGCCCCCTCTGTCCAAAATCAAGGCTGGCTCCCGCAGGACGTGGGGATTTGGCAGGGACTGCAGGGGCCTTCAGGCTCCCCCTGCGGTCCCCAAATAAAATGACTGAGTGCCCTGGGTGGGTCCAGAGCAGCCAGTATGGAGGCCAGGCCCCGGGGATGGGGTCCCTGAGGCCAAAATCAGCCCGGGAGGGGGGCCATGCGGCCCCCTCACATTATTTTTATTAAAATATTTTTTTAACAAAAAAGAAAGGCTGAGCCCTGTGGGACGGGGTCCCCAGGGCCGATATCAGCCCGGGGAGGGGGCCTTACTCATTCTAAAAATGCCTGGGCTCGGGGGAGGGGGTCCCCGGGGCTGAAATTGTCTCAGGGAAGGGGGGCTACGCAGCTCCCTTTCTCCACCACTCTGCAAACACGCCTCCTGGTGCACTGCTGGTTAGGGGATGAAGTCTCCTTGCCTCCACAGGGTCATTTAGGGTGAACAACAGTAAGTCCAACATAGCGGGATTGCAAAGAGGTTGTCAGAGGCCACACCCACTTTCTCCACAACTCTGCAAACCCACCTCCTGGTGTACTACTGGTTGGTGTAAAAAAGAGGTACGCAGTTCCTCAACATGCAGGTAGTGTCCCAGGCACCCAGAAAGGAGGAGAAATCCTCCTTTCGGAACTAAGGCCCTCACACACCCAGCAAGCTAGGTGTCATGCTTCATCATATGGGTCTGCTCCTCGTCGGGTCGACGCTGCAATACCCGACGGGCCCCCATAAAGGGGCTCTTTGCTGGAGATCTTTTGTTCCTGCCGTATGGGTGCCGTGGGTGTGAGGGACCTAGTGTAAGTGTAGATGTTCTAAAAGTGAAAATAAAACAAGGGGGGAATCCTTAAGAGCAAATTTTATTCTAAGTGGAACCCCACTTGATTAAAAATATTGAGGAGAGGCGACTAACAAGCTACCAAGGGTCAAGAGGCGCTCTGCTCCTTGATGGTCGACATGTTTCACGCCAATTAGTCCTAAGGATCAGGTGGCGTTTCTTCAGGACCGTGAGAAGTGACTAGCTACAGTGAATGGGGTGTGCAGCATGCCCCATAGCTAACATATGTGAAAGAATGGTGTGGAGGATATTACCTACCACTGCAAGGATGAACGGGATACTACCCGCTATTTCTGGGACAAACCTGCATGTAAGGGTTGTGAAAAACAACACTCAGTTATGTATCCAATAGTCGATTGCCTAACAAGGTGCAAGCCGCATTGTAAATCAAAACGGGTGGAAACCCTCTTACAATTTATTAGTAATGGCACTATGTATGCGGTCAGGAAAATTATTATTTCAAAAATAAAGAGTAAAAATTACGAGTAAAAATTACATGAGTAGTAACACACAATTGGAGATAGATAGGCAGCATTAAACAAGTATCATGGTGATCAGGTGGTATCTAGTGTATGCCATCGTTGGTGCTTAGGTGAGGAATGGTGAAGTAAGCATTCTCAAACTCACCTAGTAAGCTTCAAAATTTCGCCCCATCTATTACAGCACTATTTAATGACATCTGTAATAGGATGTCTGATGATCATGAGGAAAAAACAACAGATGGGGGAGGGTTAAACCTAAAAAAATACTGTATTGACCAAACACAAATAGTGAACCCATCTCATCGCAACAGTAGCGGGTAAGGCAAGAGAACTGGCAGTACGTCGGGATATTCACAGGGCATGTCCCTGGCCATCTTCTTAAGCCCCAGCACTAGGTGCAGGAACGGTGCGGGCATAAGTCCCACAACGAAAAATCAAATAAGTGATGCGGTGCTGTCACTGATCTCGTGTGTAACAGACGCCACACATAACCCCGCCACCAGGCGGGGCCCACAAAGATAAGGATCCATCGCGAGTCCAAGAGGGGCAGGCACAGTCACCATGTACCCACAGACCCCACTGTCAAAAATCCGGTCGCTCACCTGTACTTAGTCGCTGTAGAGTGCAGGCAACTCTTAGGGTTTAGGTAATACTCACCCGCCTCCACTGGAAGCCGCGCAAACCACCTACCCCTTCGTGCTGCAACCGGGATGGTGCCGAACGGTCAGAAGTGATCCGTTCTTATGCTCCAAATGGTGCGACATTGAGGGCTGGCGGGAAGCTAATCGACCCCAGCTGCTGCCACGGCGTGTCATGTAACTTGCTCAAGTACACTGGTGAGCGTAACGTTAGAGTATCGGCCATCTTAGAGCAGCTAGAGGTGAGGTTGTGGATGGAGTTTCCCAAGTTAGCTACTGGGGTAAAAATCGCATTATATTAAAACGGTGAACCTGCTAATGGATATAACTCGCGTGTTCTTATTATTGTGTCGTAGAGGGCTGGCGGGAAGCTAATCGACCCCAGCTGCTGCCACGGCATGTCATGTGACTTGCTCAAGTGTACTGGTGAGCATAACGCTAGAGTGTCGGCCATCTTAGAGCGGATACAGGTGAAGGTGTGAATGGAGTTTCCCAAGATAACTACTGGGGTAAAAATCGCATTATATTAAAACGGTGAACCTGCTTATGGATATAACTTGCGTGTTCTTATTATTGTGTCATATCGCGTGACCCTTCAGAGTAGTAATGGCATGTCAGCCATCTTAAAATGGCTAGTGGTTCTAAATAAACTAATAGATCCACTTTGTCTCGGTTCTGGATAGAGAACAGTTAGGGTGATATATCATATTCAACGCCCCCTATTAACATAATGCTGGATTATGTTAGAAGCTGGAATTTATACGTTCAGTGATATTGCTAATTCAGATAAAGAACCCCAAGGTTGATTATCACTCTAGGACAATGAACCCCAAGGTATTTCATCATTTAATCCCTGGTGGTCTAGCCCTAGTCTGTGCACCCATCGTTGCTCTATCTTGAATAGGGCTGACTGTGTAATGCGTGGGTGTGCCTCCAGAATTAGCCATTGTAAATTTTCCGGGACATGGTTGTGTTCCTTAAAATGTGTGTAGAGTTTGGTAGTGGTTTTCAGGCAACGAATGTTACTTTTATGTTCTGAAATCCTGTTTTTTACTGGCCGCATGGTCATACCTACATATTTTTTATCGCAAGGGCAAATCAGTAAATAGATGCGCTGAGATGTATTGCAGTTAGTGTGAGAGTTTATCTTCCAAGTGAAAGTATCTGTTAATGTTATCTCCTTAGTCTGTTTAGTTTGAGGACATGCTGCACAAGAGCCACAGGGATAGTGGCCTTGCACCGGAGGGAGGTTCCATAAAGTTCTTTGCATGCTTGTATTTGCTGGCTTAGGTCGTGTATGTACAAGCATATCTTTTAAGTTGCTCGTGCGTTTAAACGCAAACCTTGGTTTGGAGATATCAAGAGATCCTGTATTGAGGATATTCCAGTGTTTATTTATGATTTTCTTTAGTCGGTTGGAACCTGGTGTGAATGAAGTCACACATGTTAAGATATCACTGGGTTCTTTTTGTATTATTTCTAGCAAGGCCTCTCTATTGTTATTCCTTGCTCTTTTTAATGATTTCTCAATTTGATGAGGAGGATAATCTCTCTCAATCAGGTTTTTCGTCAGTGACTCTGCCTCAATTTTATAATCCTTGACATCACTGCAATTTCTCCTGATCCGGAGAAATTGCCCATAAGGCAAGTTATCTCTCAATACTCGTGGGTGGTGGCTATGGTAAGACAGCAAGCTGTTTTTATCAGTAGGTTTTTTGTACAAGGAGGATTGAAGATGACCCCCTTGGATGCTGATCTTAAGGTCAAGGAACGGTATACTGGTGGCTGAGATGGACCTAGTAAACCTGAGGTATTCATTCTTTGTTGTCTCCTATTTCTCCCATTATACGAAGAATGTCTGTCGTATCCCTCACATATGACGGAGACTGTTTCACTAGAGGTTGGAGAAAGTGATCACAAAAAATTGAAAGAGGTTCAAGAATGGAACCTATTCCTGAGACAATGGATGGTTGAGTAAGAGAGAAGCTGAGTTCCTTACTACTAAAGAGCCACGCACTCCCTACTTTTATACCCTCCCGAAAACCCATAAAGGCACGACACCCATCCCGGGGAGACCAATTGTCTCAGGAATAGGTTCCATTCTTGAACCTCTTTCAATTTTTTGTGATCACTTTCTCCAACCTCTAGTGAAACAGACTCCGTCATACGTGAGGGATACGACAGACATTCTTCGTATAATGAGAGAAATAGGAGAAACACGAGACATTGATCTGCTGCTAACATTAGACGTGGAACAGCTTTACACCAACATACCACAAAGGGCAACACTCAATGTTATAGAGACAGCATTGAAACAGACCGAGTGGTCATCACTAACACCAGTGACTCTTGTCATGCAATGCGCTACCCTAGCGTTGACTGAGAATTTTTTCGAATTCAAGAACCAACTTTTCCATCAGGCTCAAGGTACTTCAATGGGGAGTACCTTTGCTCCCAGTGTAGCCTGCCTCTACATGGCGGCATTTGAGGAGGAGGTTGTCTACCATCAGAGCAACCCCTATTTGCAACACTTGAGCCTGTGGAAAAGATATATCGATGATATTCTGGTCTTCTGGAAGGGTGACCTTAATACCTGCGAGGAATTTGGAATTGGGTCAATACAAAGAATGAATACCTCAGGTTTACTAGGTCCATCTCAGCCACCAGTATACCGTTCCTTGACCTTAAGATCAGCATCCAAGGGGGTCATCTTCAATCCTCCTTGTACAAAAAACCTACTGATAAAAACAGCTTGCTGTCTTACCATAGCCACCACCCACGAGTATTGAGGGATAACTTGCTTTATGGGCAATTTCTCCCGTTCAGGAGAAATTGCAGTGATGTCAAGGATTATAAAATTGAGGCAGAGTCACTGACGAAAAACCTGATTGAGAGAGATTATCCTCCTCATCAAATTGAGAAATCATTAAAAAGAGCAAGGAATAACAATAGAGAGGCCTTGCTAGAAATAATACAAAAAGAACCCAGTGATATCTTAACATGTGTGACTTCATTCACACCAGGTTCCAACCGACTAAAGAAAATCATAAATAAACACTGGAATATCCTCAATACAGGATCTCTTGATATCTCCAAACCAAGGTTTGCGTTTAAACGCAGGAGCAACTTAAAAGATATGCTTGTACATACACGACCTAAGCCAGCAAATACAAGCACGCAAAGAACTTTATGGAACCTCCCTCCGGTGCAGGGCCACTATCCCTGTGGCTCTTGTGCAGCATGTCCTCAAACTAAACAGACTAAGGAGATAACATTAACAGATACTTTCACTTGGAAGATAAACTCTCACACTAACTGCAATACATCTCAGTGCATCTATTTACTGATTTGCCCTTGCGATAAAAAATATGTGGGTATGACCATGCGGCCAGTAAAAAACAGGATTTCAGAACATAAAAGTAATATTCGTTGCCTGAAAACCACTACCAAACTCTACACACATTTTAAGGAACACAACCATGTCCTGGAAAATTTACAATGGCTAATTCTGGAGGCACACCCACGCATTACACAGTCAGCTCTATTCAAGATAGAGCAACGATGGGTGCACAGACTAGGGCTAGACCACCAGGGATTAAATTATGAAATACCTTTGGGGTTCATTGTCCTAGAGTGATAATCAACCTTGGGGTTCTTTATCTGAATTAGCAATATCACTGAACGTATAAATTCCAGCTTCTAACATAATCCAGCATTATGTTAATAGGGGGCGTTGAATATGATATATCGCCCTAACTGTTCTCTATCCAGAACCGAGACAAAGTGGATCTATTAGTTTATTTAGAACCACTAGCCATTTTAAGATGGCTGACATGCCATTACTACTCTGAAGGGTCACGCGATATGACACAATAATAGGAACACGCGAGTTATATCCATAAGCAGGTTCACCGTTTTAATATAATGCGATTTTTACCCCAGTAGTTATCTTGGGAAACTCCATTCACACCTTCACCTGTATCCGCTCTAAGATGGCCGACACTCTAGCGTTATGCTCACCAGTACACTTGAGCAAGTCACATGAAATGCCGTGGCAGCAGCTGAGGTCGATTAGCTTCCCGCCAGCCCTCTACGGCACAATAATAAGAACACGCGAGTTATATCCATTAGCAGGTTCACCGTTTTAATATAATACGATTTTTACCCCAGTAGCTAACTTGGGAAACTCCATCCACAACCTCACCTCTAGCCGCTCTAAGATGGCCGATACTCTAACTTTACGCTCACCAGTGTACTTGAGCAAGTTACATGACACGCTGTGGCAGCAGCTGGGGTCGATTAGCTTCCCGCCAGCCCTCAATGTCGTACCATTTGGAGCATAAGAACGGATCACTTCTGACCGTTCGGTACCATCCCGGTTGCAGCACGAACGGGTAGGTGGTTTGCGCGGCTTCCAGTGGAGGCGGGTGAGTATTACCTAAACCCTAAGAGTTGCCTGCACTCTACAGCGACTAAGTACAGGTGAGCGACCGGATTTTTGACAGTGGGGTCTGTGGGTACATGGTGACTGTGCCTGCCCCTCTTAGACTCGCGATGGATCCTTATCTTTGTGGGCCCTGCCTGGTGGCGGGGGTATGTGCGGACGTCTGTTACACACGAGATCAGTGACAGCACCGCATCACTTATTTGATTTTTCGTTGTGGGACTTATGCCCGCACCGTTCCTGCACCTAGTGCTGGGGCTTAAGAAGATGGCCAGGGACATGTCCTGTGAATATCCCGACGTACTGCCAGTTCTCTTGCCTTACCCGCTACTGTTGCGATGAGATGGGTTCACTATTTGTGTTTGGTCAATACAGTATTTTTTTAGGTTTAACCCTCCCCCATCTGTTGTTTTTTCCTCATGCTCATCAGACATCCTATTACAGATGTCATTAAATAGTGCTGTAACAGATGGGGCGAAATTTTGGAGCTTACTAGGTGAGTTTGAGAATGCTTACTTCACCATTCCTCACCTAAGCACCAACGATGGCATACACTAGATACCACCTGATCACCATGATACTTGTTTAATGCTGCCTATCTATCTCCAATTGTGTGTTACTACTCATGTAATTTTTACTCGTAATTTTTACTCTTTATTTCTGAAATAATAATTTTCCTGACCGCATACATAGTGCCATTACTAATAAATTGTAAGAGGGTTTCCACCCGTTTTGATTTACAATGCGGCTTGCACCTTATTAGGCAATCGACTATTGGATACATAACTGAGTGTTGTTTTTCACAACCCTTACATGCAGGTTTGTCCCATAAATAGCAGGTAGTATCCCGTTCATCCTTGCAGTGGTAGGTAATATCCTCCACACCATTCTTTCACATATTTTAGCTATGGGGCATGCTGCACACCCCATTCACTGTAGATAGTCACTTCTCACGGTCCTGAAGAAACGCCACCTGATCCTTAGGACTAATTGGCGTGAAACATGTCGACCATCAAGGAGTAGAGCGCCTCTTGACCCTTGGTAGCTTGTTAGTCTCCTCTCCTCAATATTTTTAATCAAGTGGGGTTCCACCTAGAATAAAATTTGCTCTTAAGGATTCCCCCCTTGTTTTATTTTCACTTTTAGAACATCTATACTTACACTAGGTCCCTCACACCCACGGCACCCATACGGCAGGAACAAAAGATCTCCGGCAAAGAGCCCCTTTATGGGTGCCCGTCGGGTATTGCAGCGACGACCCGACGAGGAGCAGACCCATATGATGAAGCATGACACCTAGCTTGCTGGGTGTGTGAGGGCCTTAGTTCCGAAAGGAGGATTTCTCCTCCTTTCTGGGTGCCTGGGACACTACCTGCATGTTGAGGAACTGCGTACCTCTTTTTTACATATACTTTGATAGGGCAAGTACGCTGGACCTCATGATTAAGCCCTTTGTTCCCCCCCTTTTTGTAACATTGTACTACTGGTTGGGCCATGAATTCCACTTTAATCTTGAGGGTCTCAGGATATGTCATTGGCTGTATTAGTGAGTGAGTGGGTGTATGGGTGGCTGTATGTGTGAGTGAGTGGATGTGTGTGTTGATCTATGAATCAGTGAGTGGCTGTGTAAGTAATGGTATGGGTGTGTGAATGGGTTTGATAATGATAGTGTGGAAGTTGGAGTGGGTGTATGAAAGGTTATATGGGCTGTGAGTTGGTGTGTCAGAGATACTGTGGATGATGCCATCAGTGATCTCACTTGAGATGTCATGAGTGATTTCACTTACCATGTCATGAGTGATGTAATATGTGAGGTCATAAGCAGTGCATTGTGAGGGTGCCAGTTATAGTTAGCTCACTAACTATAACAGCTGAATTTCACTAGTTTTGTACGAGTGAAACCTGAGCCTAACTATAACGTCCCTGTCACCTTTGTTTTTTCAATGGATTTCTAAGGTTTTTCAAATTATATTTCTTTACTATAGCGTCCCTGTAACCTTTGTTTTTTTAAAAATGAATATATATGGTTGTTTAACTAGTAGTCACGTTTGCAGAGTGGTAGAGGAAGGGAGCGGTACCTCTGACCAACTCTCAGGAATCCCGCTGTAAGGGACTTACTGAAGGTAAGAGGAGGGGTAGTTGGCCCCCAAGGACCCTCTGGAACCAAGAGGACTTCATCCCCTAACCAGCAGTGCACCCGGAGGTGTGTTTTCAGAGTGGTGGCGAAAGGGGGCATGGTCTCAGATAACCTCTCAGCAATCTCACTGTGTGGGACTTACTGGAGGTAACAGGAGGGGTAGTTGGTCCCCAAGGACCCTCTGGAGCCAAGGGGACTTCATACCCCAACCAGCAGTGTACCAGGAGGTGTTCGGAATGCATGCTCCCATAGCAAAGTATAAGATTGCGACTGACAGGAGGTCGTTCAGTTCCATTTCCAGAGAGATGTTGGATGGACTTCTGTATGTCTGACATCCCAATTGAGCCCTTTGTTTGAACCGCGGGGGAGCATGAAGGCCCCAACGGTCCCTGCCAGTTCCCAGAGTCCTGCAGAAGCCGGCATTGCTTTTGGACAGAGGGAGTAGCTAAACATGCAGCTCCCTCTGTCCACAAGCAATTCTGCTCCGCTTTCAGCAAGCAAAAGCATTTTTAATTCTCTTGGTTGCTGAAAGTATGGCTTGGCATGAGCGGTAAAGCTACCACCAAGCCATAGCAAAGTCTCGGGGTGGGCACCCTGCGACATTGCAAGAGCCTGCCCTGGAGGGTGGTGGTCCCCAGGGCCAACTCAGGCTCCAGGAGGGGGGTAGCGTGGCTCCCTCCTTTGTTTCATTTAGCCCTGAGGAGGTGGTGGTCCCCGGTGCCCCACAACAGACCCCCTGCATAATATTATTTGAACCCCGGGGGCTGGTGGTCATCAAGGCTGCAGGGGGGCCTAGTGCCCCCTGCATTTCTATTAGTCATTGACCGGGGAGTTGGCAGCCCCAGTGGCTGCAGGGGGGCAGCATGGCCCCCGCATTTCAATGTTAATTGCCCCGTGGCAGATGGAGGCCATGTGGTCCCCCTCATTAATACAACATTAGCCCCAGGGAGGTGGTGGTCCCTGGGGCTTCGGGGGAGGCCACATGGGCCTTCCATGCACTAATTTTAAACAATAGCCCCATGGAGGTGGTGGGCCATGTGGATCCCCCACATAACTCTGCTTATTTGCCCCAGGGAGGTGGCGGTCCTTGGGGTGCAGGGTGCCACATGGGCACCCCATACATTATTATAAAACATGCACCCAGGATTTGGCCCACCCGGGTCCTTATTACAAGAGACACAAGGGAGCCTGCGCTCTATCATTTTTTTATTTTATTGATGCAAGTCAGTGGATCCACCTGCGAATTTGCTGCAAAATTAAAGAAAAAATGCTTTTAAATCCCGACGAGGTTCCAGCGGGACCCCTCAACCATATCTGGTTGGTCAGGGTATTCCTACACTGCCCCCTTTTCTTAATTTTTCACTTTTATTGTGGGATTCCTCTTCAAGCTGAGTCCCAAGATGGTTGCCAATACTTCGTGGTTGAACTATTGGCAGCCAATCAAATTTTAGTAGCATCCGTGAGTCCACTACAAGGACTTGCGTCCCCAGATATTTATATTTTTTAAACTTAAATATCTTGAAACTACTGAACAGATTCACACCAAATCACAAAAAGCACGCTTTCTGGACCAACATCTAGCTTTCTGCCAAATTTGGTGTAATTCTGTTTAGCGCTTCGGGCTGTAGTCGTGTTAAAAAAATGAATCCACATAGACAGAACATGGAGAAAACGTATTTTGGGACCCCCTTTTTTTCTCAGCCCCCGCTTCACAGATCACCCCGAAACTTTCAACACAGCAGGTGAACCAAAAAGGGGACTTATTTTTAATTTTGTAAAGATTCATCAAGGTTGTCCTTTGGGGGCCAACTACCCCTCCTGTTACCTCCAGTAAGTCCCACACAGTGGGATTGCTACGAGGTCTTCGGAGGCCATGCCCCCCTTTCTCCACCACTCTGCAAACTCGCCTCCTGGCACACTATGGGTTGAGGGATTAAGTCCACTTTTCTCCTGAGTGACTTTGGGGGCCAAGAAGCCCTCCTGGTACCTCCTGTAAGTCGTACGCAGTGGAATTCCTGAGCGCTGGTCGGAGGCCCAGCCCCCTTTCACCACCTTTCTGCAAACGCGACTAGTAGATAAAGAAGCATTTGCAATGTAATAGGTTTCGCATTTGCGAGGGTTAGAGCTATTGGCGTTGTAAATGTAAAAGTGTTTTATTAATGTTTCTTGGAGTAGAGTGGATGTAGGTTGTGTGAAGTGGAATTATGTGGTATGTTGTGCAGTGAAATTATGTGGATAGAAAGTATGTGGTATTTAGTGTTTAGGAATTATGCAGAGTGGGATTATGTGTTATGGAGAGTAATTATGTGGTATGGTAGACTGTGTTGTGGAGTGGTAACCTCATGTTTAGTCTTCCTCGTTTCCATTGAAGCGAAACTATAAACTCAATGAAACAAAAAAAAGAAGGAACCACTGAGGAGCACTTCTGGACCTAGTCAGAGGTATGAGCAGAGCCACTGG
Source organism: Calotriton arnoldi (assembly GCA_963921515.1). NCBI lineage: Eukaryota > Metazoa > Chordata > Amphibia > Caudata > Salamandridae > Calotriton > Calotriton arnoldi. Next base: position 128,180 of record CAWUFW010005859.1, on the reverse strand, counting down.
AATTATGCATCTGTTTGTCTGCACTGACTTTCGCACAATTATACATTTTCCACATTTGCCACATAATCCATCATCTGCTGCATAATCTGCAGATTTGAACAAAAAAACTTGTTTCTAGCTCAAACGTTACCAAAAATGCAGCGACAAGTGTTACAGCGTGGTGGAAGGCCCTATGCAAACCTAAAATGGTCACCTGTTACTTACTGCTAAATGTGGGTATTAAATTGGTACTAATGGTGTGCAAACCACTCTTGCTTCTTTCTGCGCCTCTTTTTCCTCTTTCTGCATTTCTGTTGCTTCTTTCTGCACCTTTCTTTCTTTTTCTGCACTTCTTTTGCCTCTTTCTGCTAATCTCTTCTACTTTCTGCACCTCTCTTGCCTCCTTCTGCACCTCTGTTGCCTCTTTCTGCACCTCACTTGCTTCTTTCTGTACCTCTCTTGCCTCTTTCTGCACCCTTCTTCCCTCTTTCTGTACCTCTCTTGCCTCTGTCTGCACCCATGTTCCCTCTTTCTGAACCGCTTTTGCCTGTTTCTGCAACTCTATTGCCTCTTTCTGCAGTTCTCTTGCCTCCTGCTGCACCTCTACTTGCTTCTTTCTGCACTTCTCTAGCCTCTTTCTGCACCCCTGTTGCTTCATTCTGCACTTCTCTTGCTTCTTTCTGCACCTGTCTTGCTTCTTTCTGCACCCCTGTTGTCTCTTTCTGCACTCGTCTTCCCTCTTTCTGCACCTCTCTTGTCTCTTTCTGCACCCCTCTTGCCTCTTTCTGCACCTCTCTTTCTTCTTTCTGTACTTCTCTTGCTTCTTTCTGCACCTCTCTTGCTTCTTTCTGCACCCTTCTTCCCTTTTTTGCATCCCTCTTGCCTCTTTCTGCAGTTCTCTTGCCATTTTCTGCACCTCTCTTGCCTCTTTCTGCACCTCACTTGCCTCGTTCTCCACTTCTTTTGCTTCTTTCTACACCTCTGTTGCTTCTTTCAGCAATTCTCTTGCCCCTTCCTGTACTTTTCTTCCCTGTTTCTACACCTCTCTTGCCTCTTTCTGCACCTCTGTTGCATATTTCTGCACCTCACTTGCTTCTTTCTGCACCCCTCTTGCCTCCTTCTGCACCTCACTTGCCTCTTTCTGCACTTCTCTTGCTTCTTTCTGCACCTTTCTTGCTTCTTTCTGCACCCTTCTTCCTTTTTTCTGCACATCTCTTGCCTGTTTCTGCACCTCTCTTGCCTCTTTCTGCACATGTCTTGGTTCTTTCTGCACCCCTCTTGCCTCTTTCTGCACCTCTTTTGCTTCTTTCTGCACTTTTCTCTCCTCTTTCTGCACCCCTCTTGCCTCTTTCTGTACCTCTGTTGGTTCTTTCTGCACTGCTCTTGCTTCTTTCTGCACTTCTCTTGCACATTTCTGCACCCCTCTTCCCTCTTTTCGCACTTCTCTTGCGTCTGTCTCTACCCCTGTTCCATCTTTCTGCACCTCTTTTACATTTTTCTGCAACTCTCTTGGCTCTTTATGCAGTTATCTTGCCTCCTTCTGCTCCTCTGTTGCCTCTTTCTTCACCCCTCTTGCCTCTCATGGCACCCCTCTTGCCTCTTTCTGCACCCCTGTTGCTTCATTTTGCACTTCTCTAGCTTCTTTCTGCACCTCTAGTGCTTCTTTCTGCACCTCTCTTGTCTCTTTCTGCACCCTTCTTCCCTCTTTGTGTATCACTCTTGCCTCTTTCTGCACCTCTCCTGCCTTGTTCTACACCCCTCTTGCCTCTTTCTGCACCTCTCTTGCTTCTTTCTGCACCCTTTTTCCCTTTTCCTGCACCTGTCTTGCTTCTTTCTGCACCTCTGTTGCCTCTTTCTGCACATCTCTTGGTTCTTTCTGCAATGCTCGTGCCTCTTTCTGCACCCCTCTTGCCTCTTTCTGCACCTCTTTTGCTTCTTTCTGCACTTCTCTCTCCTCTTTCTACACCGCTCTTGCCTTTTTCTGCAACTCTGTTGCTTCTTTCTGCACTTCTTTTACCTCTTTCTGCACCTCTCTTGCTTCTTTCTACACCCCTTTTGTTTCTTTCTGCATTCGTCTTCCCTCTTTCTGCACCTCTCTTGCTTCTTTCTACACTTCTCTTGCTTCTTTCTGCACCTCTCTTGCTTCTTTCTGCACCCTTCTTCCTTTTTTTATGCATCCCTCTTGCCAATTTCAGCAGTTCTCTTGCCATTTTCTGCACATCTCTTGCCTATTTGTGCACCTCACTTGCCTCTTTCAGCACTTCTCTTGCTTCTTTCTACACCTCTGTTGCTTCTTTCAGCAATTCTCTTGCCTCTTTCTGCACTTCTCTTGCTTGTTACTGCACCTCTCTTGCGTCGTTCTGCACCTCTGTTGCCTCTTTCTGCACCTCACTTGCCTCTTTCTGTACCCCTCTTGCCTCTTTCTGCACCCCTGTTCCCTCTTTCTGCACCTTTCCTGCCTGTTTCTGTACCTCTTTTACCTCTTTCCATACCTCTGTTGCTTCTTTCTGCACTTCTCGTGCCTCTTTCTGCACTCTTCGCACCTCTTTCAGCACCTCTGTTGCTTCTTTCTGCACTTGTCTTCCTTCTTTCTGCACCCTTCCTGCCTCTTTCTGTACCCTTCTTGCCTCATTGTGCACCTCTCCTACCTCTTTCTGCACCCCTCTTGCCTCTTTTTGTACCTCTGCTGGTTCTTTCTGCAATGGTCTACTTCTTTCTGCACCTCTTTTGCAAATTTCTGCATCCCTCTTGCCTCTTTCTGCACCTCTCTTCCCTATTTCTCCACCTCTGTTGGTTCTTTCTGCACTGCTCTTGCTTCTTTCTGCACCTCTCTGGCAAATTTCCTGTATCCCTCTTACCTCTTTCTGCACCCTGTTCCCTCTTTCTGCACCTTTCTTGCCTGTTTCTGCACCTCTCTTACCTCTTTCTGTACCTCTGTTGCTTCTTTCTGCATTTCTTGTGCCTCTTTCTGCACTCTTCGTGCCTCTTTCAGCACCTCTGTTGCTTCTTTCTGCACTTGTCTTCTTTCTTTCTGCACCCTTCCTGCCTCTTTCTGTACCCCTCTTGCCTCATTGTGCACCTCTCCTACCTCTTTCTGCACCCCTCTTGCCTCTTTTTGTACCTCTGATGGTTCTTTCTGCACTGGTCTACTTCTTTCTGCACCTCTTTTGCAAATTTCTGCATCCCTCTTGCCTCTTTCTGCACCCCTCTTCCCTATTTCTCCACCTCTGTTGTTTCTTTCTGCACTGCTCTTGCTTCTTTCTGCACCTCTCTTGCAAATTTCCTGTATCCCTCTTACCTCTTTCTGCACCCTGTTCCCTCTTTCTGTACCTTTCTTGCCTGTTTCTGCACCTCTCTTGCCTCTTTCGGCACCTCTGTTGCTTCTTTCTGCACTTCTCTTGCCTCTTTCTGCACCCCCATGCCTCTTTCAGCACCTCTGTTGCTTCTTTCTGCACTTCATTGGCTTCTTTCTGCACCCTTCTTGCCTCTTTCTGTACCCCTTTTGCCTCATTGTGCATCTCTCCTGCCTCTTTCTGCATTGCTTTCGCCTTTTTCTGCAGCTCTCGTGCCTCGCTTCTTTCTGTACTTTTCTTGCCTCTTTATGTACCCTTCTTGCCTCTTTCTGCACTTCTGTTGGCTCTTTCTGCACTGCTCTTGCTTCTTTCTGCACCTCTGTTGCAAATTTCTGCATCCTTCTTGCCTCTTTCTGTACCCCTCTTCCCTCTTTCTCCACCTCTCTTGCCTCTGTCTGCACACCTGTTCCCTCTTTCTGCACCCCTTTTGCCTGTTTCTGCAACTCTCTTGCCTCTTTTTGCAGTTCTCTACCTCCTTCTGCACCTCACTTGCCTCTTTCTGCACTTCTATTTCTTCTTTATGTACCCTTCTTCCCTTTTTCTGCACATCTATTGCCTCTTTCTGCACCTCTCTTGCCTCTTTCTGCACATCTCTTGGTTCTTTCTGCACTGCTCTTGCCACTTTCTGCACCCCTCTTGCCTCTTTCTGCACCTCTTATGCTTCTTTCTGCACTTCTCGCTCCTCTTTCTGCACTGCTCTTGCCTCTTTCTGCACCTCTCTTGCTTCTTTCTGCACCCCTGTTGCTTCTTTCGGCACTTCTCTTGCTTCTTTCCACACCTCTGTTGCTTCTTTCAGTAATTCTCTTGCCACTTTCTGCAGTTCTCTTGCCATTTTCTGCACCTCTCTTGCCTCTTTCTGCACCTCACTTGCCTCTTTCTGCACTTCTCTTGCTTCTTTCTACACCTCTGTTGCTTCTTTCAGTAATTCTCTTGCCTCTTTCTGCACTTCTCTTGGTTGTTTCAGCACCTCTCTTGTGTCTTTCTGAACCTCTGTTGCCTCTTTCTGCACCTCACTTGCTTCTTTCTACACCCCTCTTGCCTCTTTCTGCACCCCTCTTCCCTCTTGCTGCACCTATCTTGCCTCTTTCTGCACCCCTCTTCCCTCTTTCTGCACCTTTCCTGCCTGTTTCTGCACATCTCTTGCCTCTTTCTGTACCTTTGTTGCTTCTTCTGCGCTTCTCTTGCCTCTTTCTGCACCCTTCGTGCCTCTTTCTGCACCTCTGTTGCTTCTTTCTGTGCTTCTCTTCCTTCTTTATGCATTCCTCCTGCCTCTTTCTGTACACCTCTTGCCTCTTTGTGCACCTCTCCTACCTCTTTCTGCACCCTTCTTGCCTCTTTTTGCACCTCTGTTGATTCTTTCTGCAGTGCTCTTGCTTCTTTTTTGCACCTCTTTTGCAAATTTCTGCATCCTCTTGCCTCTTTCTGCACTGCTCTTCCCTATTTCTCCACCTCTCTTGCTTCTTTCTGTACTTCTCTTGCTTCTTTCTGCAATGCTCTTGCTTCTTTCTGCACCTCTCCTGCAAATTTATGTATCCCTCTTACCTCTTTCTGCACCCCTGTTCCCTCTTTCTGCACCTTTCTTGCCTGTTTTTGCACCTCTCTTGCCTCTTTTGGCACCTCTGTTGCTTCTTTCTGCACTTCTCTTGCTTCTTTCTACACCCCTCTTGCCACTTTCTGTACCCCTTTTGCCTCTTTGTGCATCTCTCCTGCCTCTTTCTGCACCTCTCTTGCATTTTTCTGCAGTTCTTGTGCCTCTTCCTACACCTCTTTTGCTTCTTTCTGCACTTTTCTTGCTTCTTTCTGTACCCCTCTTGCCTCTTTCTGCACCTCTCTTGTAAATTTCTGTATCCCTCTTACCCCTTTCTGCACCTCTGTTCCCAATTTCTGCAACTTTATTGCCTTTTTCTGTACCTCTCTTGCCTCTTTCGGCACCTCTGTTGCTTCTTTCTGCACTTCTCTTGCCTCTATTTGCACCCATCTTGCCTCTTCCAGCACCTCTATTGCTTCTTTCTGCACTTCTCTTGCTTCTTTCTGCACCCCTCTTGCCTCATTCTGTACCCCTTTTGCCTCTTTGTGCACCTTCCTTGCCTCTTTCTGCACCTCCCTTGCCTTTTTCTGCAGTTCTCTTGCTTCTTTCTGCACCTCTTTTGCCAATTTCTGTACTTTTCTTGCCTCTTTCTGTACCCCTCTTGCCTCTTTCTGCACCTTTGTTGGTTCTTTTGCACTGCTCTTGCTTCTTTCTGCATCTCTGTTGCAAATTTATGCATCTCTCTTGCCTCTTTCTGTACCCCTCTCCCTCTTTCTGCACCTCTCTTGCCTCTGTCTGCACACCTGTTCCCTCTTTCTGCACCCCTTTTGCCTGTTTCTGCAACTCTCTTGCCTCTTTCTGCAGTTCTCTTGCCTCCTTCTGCACCTCACTTGCCTCTTTCTGCACTTCTCTTGCTTCTTTCTGCACCCTTCTTCCCTTTTTCTGTACATCTCTTGCCTCTTTCTGCACCTCTCTTGCCTCTTTCTGCACATCTCTTGGTTCTTTCTGCACTGCTCTTGCCTCTTCCTGCACCTATCTTGCCTCTTTCAGCACCTCTTTTGCTTCTTTCTGCACTTCTCTCTCCTCTTTCTGAACCCCTCTGGCCTCTTTCTGCACCTCTGTGGCTTCTTTCTGCACTTCTTTTGCCTCTTTCTGCACCTCTCTTGCTTCTTTCTGCACCCCTGTTGTCTCTTTCTGCACTCGTCTTCTCTCTTTCTGCACCTCTCTTGCTTCTTTCTGCACTTCTCTTGCTTCTTTCTGCACTCTTCTTCCCTTTTTTGCAACTCTCTTGTCTCTTTCTGCAGGGCTCTTGCCATTTTCTGTACCTCACTTGCCTCCTTTTGCACCTCTCTTGCTTCTTTCTACACCTCTGTTGCCTCTTTCTGCACCCCTCTTGCCTCTTTCTGCAACCCTCTTGCCTCTTTCTGCACTCCTGTTGCTTCATTCTGCACCTCTCTTGTTTATTTCTGCACCCATCTTGCCTCTTTTTGCTCCCTTCCTCCCTTTCTGCACCTCTCTTGCCTCTTTCTATAACTGTATTGCCTCTTTCTGCACCCTCTTCCCTCTCTGTACCTCTTTTGCTTCTTTCTGCACTTCTGTTGCCTCTTTCTGCACCCCTCTTTCTTCTCTCTGCACCTCTGTTGGTTCTTTCTGCACTGCTCTTGCTTCTTTCTGTACCTCTCTTGCACATTTCTTCACTCCTCTTGCCTCTTTCTGCACCCCTCTTCCCTCTTTCTGCACCACTCTTGCCTCTGTCTGCACCCCTGTTCTCTCTTTCTGCACCTCTTTTGCCTGTTTCTGCAACTCTCTTGCCTCTTTCTGCAGTTCTCTTTCCTCTTTCTGCATCTCTGTTGCTTCTCACTGTACTTCTCTTCCCTCTTTCTGCTCCCCTCTTGCCTCTTTTTGCACCTCTGTTGGTTCTTTCTGCACTACTCTTGCTTCTTTCTGCTCCTCTTTTGCAAATTTCTGCATCCCTCTTGCCTCTTTCTGCACCCTTCTTCCCTATTTCTTCATCTCTCTTGCTTCTTTCTGCACTTCTCTTGCTTCTTTCTGCACTGCTCTTACGTCTTTCTGCACCTCTCTTGCAAATTTCTGTATCCCTCTTACCTCTTTCTGCACCTTTCTTGCCTGTTTCTGCACCTCTCTTGCCTCTTTCGGCACATCTGTTGCTTCTTTCTGCACTTCTCTTGCCTCTTTCTGCACCCCTCTTTCCTCTTTCAGCACCTCTGTTGCTTCTTTCTGCACTTCTCTTGCTTCTTTCTGCACCCCTCTTGCCTCTTTCTGTATCCTTTTTGCCTCTTTGTGCACCTCTCGTGCCTCTTTCTGCACCTCTTTTGCTTCTTTCTGCACTTCTCTTGCCTCTTTCTGCACCCCTCTTGCCTCTTTCTGCACCTCTGTTGGTTCTTTCTGCACTGCTCTTGCTTCTTTCTGCACCTCTGTTGCCAATTTCTGCATCCTCTTGCCTCTTTCTGTATCCCTCTTCCCTCTTTCTGCACCTCTCTTGTCTCTGTCTGCACACCTGTTCCCTCTTTCTGCAGTTCTCTTGCCTCCTTCTGCAGCTCACTTGCCTCTTTCTGCACTTCTCTTGCTTCTTTCTGCACCCTTCTTCCCTATGTATGTTCATCTCTTGCCTCTTTCTGCACCTCTCTTGCCTCTTTCTGCACATCTCTTGGTTCTTTCTGCACTTCTCTTGCCTCCTTCTACACCCCTCTTGCCTCTTTCTGCACTTCTTTTTCTTCTTTCTGCACTTCTCTCTCCTCTTTCTGAACCACTCTTGCCTCTTTCTGCACCTCTGCTGCTTCTTTCTGCACTTCTTGTGCCTCTTTCTGCACCTCTCTTGCTTCTGTCTGCACCCCTGTTTTCTTTTTCTGCACTTGTCTTCTCTCTTTCTGCACCTCACTTGCTTCTTTCTGCACTTCTCTTGCTTCTTTCTGCACTCTTCCCATTTTTGCAACTCTCTTGCCTCTTTCTGTAGTTCTCTTGCCATTTTCGGCACCTCTCTTGCCTCTTTCTGCACCTCAGTTGCCTCTTTCTGCAATTCTCTTGCCTGTTTCTGCCGTATTTTGCTTGTTTCTGCAACTCTCTTGCGTCTTTCTGCACCTCTGTTGCCTCTTTCTGCATCTCACTTGCTTCTTTCTGCACCCCCCTTGCCTCTTTCTGCACCCCTCTTCCCTCTTCCTGCACCTCTCTTGCCTCTTTCTGCACCCCTGTACCCTCTTTCTGCACCTTTCCTGCCTGTTTCTGCACCTCTTCTGCCTCTTTCTGTACCACTGTTGCTTCTTTCTGCACTTCTCTTGCCTCTTTCTTCACCCTTCGAGCCTCGTTCAGCACCTCTGTTTCTTCTTTCTTCACTTCTCTTCCTTCTTTCTGCACCCCTCCTGCCTCTTTCTATACCCCTCTTGCCTCTTTGTGCACTTCTCTTGCCTCTTTCTGCACCCCTCTTGCCTCTTTTTGCACCTCTGTTGGTTTTTTCTGCACTGCTATTGCTTCTTTCTGCACCTCTTTTGCAGATTTCTGCATCGCTCTTGCCTCTTTCTGCACCCCTCTTCCCTATTTCTCCACCTCTCTTGCTTCTTTCTGCACTTCTATTGCTTCTTTCTGCACTGCTCTTGCTTCTTTCTGCACCTCTGTTGCAAATGTCTGTATCCCTCTTACCTCTTTCTGCACACCTGTTCCCTCTTTCTGCACCTTTCTTGCCTGTTTCTGCACCTCTCTTGCCTCTTTCAGCACCTCTGTTGCTTCTTTCTGTACTTCTATTGCCTCTTTCTGCACCCCTCTTGCCTCTTTCAGCACCTCTGTTGCTTCTCGCTGCACTTCTCTTGCTTCTTTCTGCACCCCTCTTGCCTCTTTCTGTACCCCTTTTGCCTCTTTGTGTACCTCTCCTGCCTTTTTCTGCACCTCTCTTCCCTTTTTCTGCAGTTCTCTTGCCTATTTCTGCCAATCTTTTGCTTCTTTCTGCACTTTTCTCACCTCTTTCTGTACCCCTCTTGCCTCTTTCTGCACCTCTGTTGGTTCTTTCTGCACTGCTCTTGCTTCTTTCTGCACCTCTCTTGCAAATTTCCACATTCCGCTTGCTTCTTTCTGCACCCCTCTTCCCTCTTTCTGTACTTCTCTTGCCTCTGTCTGTGTCCCTGTTCCCTCTTTCTGCACCTCTTTTGCCTGTTTCTCCAACTCTCTTGCCTCTTTCTGCAGTTCTTTTGCCCCCTTCTGTACCTCTGTTGTCTCTTTCTGCACCCCTCTTGCCTCTTTCTGCACCCCTCTTGCCTCTTTCTGCACCCCTGTTGCTTCATTCTGCACTTCTCTTGCTTCTTTCTGCACTGCTCTTGCTTCTTTCTGCACCTCTCTTGCAAATCTCTGCACCACTCTTGCCTCTTTCTGCACCCCTCTTCCCTCGTTCTGCACCTCTCTTGCCTCTGTCTGAACCCCTGTTCTCTCTTTCTGCACCTCTTTTGCCTGTTTCTGCAACACTCTTGCCTCTTTCCTCAGTTCTCTTGCCTCTTTCTGCACCTCTCTTGCTTCTTTCTGCACTTCTCTTGCCTCTTTCTGCACCCCTCTTGCCTCTTTCTGCACCTCTGTTGGTTCTTTGTGCACTTTTTTTTTTCTATCTCTCTTGCTTTTTTCTGCACCCCTCTTGCCTCTTTCTGCACTGCTCTTGTTTCTTTCTGTACTTCTCTTGCTTCTACCTTTTTGTACACAAAATTACAGATTATGTTGTTCAAAACACAGGTATTCAAGTATTTGTATGTTTATTTTTATGTAACATGTCACTAGGTGAAAGCAGAGACACACGCATGCATACCTTCACAAACTTGGTCAGGCTTACAACAGTGATATGCTTAGGATTGCTGCTTTTGGTTCTCCTAACATTCTGAGCAGTCGATGAATTGTGAACCTTCAAGAGAAAAGTGAGGTTTAAGACATCTTGGGAGAAGGATTAGTGATTAGGCTACTTTGTATGAGTCTGTGGTAAGGTACAGTCAAAGTAGGCCTCTTTCTGCCATCCTCTTGCTTCTTTCTGCATAGTTTACAGTAATTTTATACTTAAGGTTTAGCATTTCAAGGACGTTATAGTAAGAAATTAACAGTTAAAAAACCTTAGAAATTCACTCAAAAAAACAGAGGTTTTAGAGACTTTATAGTTAGGGATTAGCATTTAAAAAAACTTAGAAATTCACTGAAAAAAACACAGGTTTCAGGGACGTTATAGTGATGCTGACATTTCACTCGTATAAAACCAGAGAAATTCGGCCGTAACTATAACTCGCGCCCCGGCAATGTACTGCTGATGACGTCACATATTACATCATCCATGACATGGTCAGTGATATCACTGATGACATCATTGATGACATCTCAAATGACATCACTGATGACATCATCCACTTAATATCTGATGCACTTCCTCACATCCTAATATAACCTTTCATACACCCACTCTAAAATACATACTATCATACACGTAACATAAACACACCAATACCAGTTAGTACACACCCACTCACTGATTCATAGGTCTACACACACATCCACTCACTCACCCATACAGTTACTCATACATGCAGTCACTCATCAATACAGCCACTGATATATGTACTCATATACCCTTACAGACACTCACACACTGCCACTCACCCATAGAGTTACTCACATACCTAGTCAGTCACCCAAAGAGTCAATCACACTGCCATTCACTCACCTATACAATTATAGTCACATCACCTTGCTTATTCATACAGATAGTAACACATACTTACTCTCTTCTACAATCACTGACAAAAGCACACTCTCACACATATAGCCACTCTCACACTCACTCACTCACTCACTCACACATACAGTCACTTATATACTCCTACACTCACATATACTGCCTTTCACATATGCAGTTACTCACCCATATACCACTGAGACATCCATGTACTCACCAACACAGCCATACGCACACTCACTCACCCATACAGCCCCTCGCAGACTCACTCATGAACCTATTCACCCAGGGATTCACCCACTCATACATCCATACAGGGAGTCAAACAGCCCCTCACCCACCCACACAGACACTCAGGCACCCATGCAGGTACTCAGACAACTAAACAATACCCCATATAGACACTCATGTATCTACTCACCAACCCATGCAGCCAGTTACACACCAACTGACAGACTGATACACACATTTACACAGATTAGTGGCTCACCCATGCATTCACTAATACACGTTTAATCACTCACTCATACAGTCAGTCACGCAGCCAAGAAATAATCTATACAGACACTCATACAGCCACTCATTCTTCAAATACACCTTGGCGTATATATTTATATATATAAGATTCTTTAACTTTTTAGAAAAACTGACACTCACTGGATGATGTCATGAGTGATGTCATCAGTGATGTCATTTGAGGTGTCATCAGTGATGTCACTGACCATGTCATGAGTGATGTAATATGTGACGTCATCAGCAGTGCATTGCGGGGGCGCGAGTTATAGTTAGCTTAGCTAACTATAACGGACGAATTTCTCTGGTTTTGTACGAGTGAAATGTCAGCCTAACTATAATGTCCCTGAAACCTGTGGTTTTTTCAGTGAATATATATATATATATAGTATGTAATATATATATTACATACTGTTGTGTTTATTTATTTGCCAATAAGGCTTTATTATACAGTTAATTAAAACCGTGACATACAAACATCATAATAATACTTGATAAAATGTAAGGATTAAAATATAAGGAATAATAAAAGATTGTATACACATTTATAAGTCTGGCAATACAAAATAAATATCAAATCCAAAAAGCAGCATTTAAAATTAATGGCAATGTATCACAATTGGCCGTTTGGTCCAAAAGAGAAGTGTATAGTATAAAAGACAATAGCAAAAGTGTCACAATGCTTATTACTGAAGATGTAACTTTCATCGATATTTGCAAATAACTTTGGCGCCATTTGATGAATTTTTACAAAATTTTGTAAAACTGATACAACGCTCACTTCAGCTGATATCTTAAAAGTTTCGGAGTGATTCGTCAAGCTGGGGCTGAGAACCAGGGGGTGATTAGAAGCACATTTTCCTCATGTTAATTCCCATAGCACCTTTAGACAGGGCTACAGTTCGAACTACTGAACAGAATTACACCAAATTTGGCAGGAAGGTAGATGTTGGTCCAAGGAAGTGCCTTTGGGTGATTTGGTGCAAACCCATTCAGTAGTTGTGGAGTTATCTAAAGGTTTTTTCAGCTATACAACTGGGGATGCAGAGGATCCACGACCCCACCGAGATCTTGTGCTAAGATCTGATTGGCTGCCAACACTTCAAACCAATCAACCAAACAAAGGCTTGGGTCCACTTCTACCTAGTCTGGACCACTCAAATATCTATAACAACCAACTGACCAGATAGTTTTTTTTACAATTTAGTTAATCTGCACTTTGGACCAATAATTCAAAAGTGCGTATGGTTTTATTTTACCAAAATTCAGCAAGATTTTTTCATTGTAATGTGATCAAAAAACATGTCATGAACATAGACACACATTGTACATTATAACAAAATTGTAAAACATATGACTATACATATCTCATTACAATACAAACAAAGAAAATAACAATCATTATTTACATAAAACACCAAACTTTCATTACGTGCACTCTCCTAATAATAGGGAGGCTCTTGGGTTGAGGCAAACGAACTTTGGGGCGTTCATGGGAATTGTCTAATGAAATCATTCCCAACAATCACACGACCCCGGGCCTAATATTGCCATCTTCAGCCCACTATCCAGGCAGGACTGTTAGAACTGGCATTGGTCCGCCTGAGGTTTTGTATAATATATAAGGACTGGAGCCCCCTATTATTAGGAGAGTGCACGTAATGAAAATTTGGTGTTTTATGTAAATAATGATTGTTATTTTCTTTGTTTGTATTGTAATGAGATATGTATAGTCATATGTTTTACAATTTTGTTATAATGTACAATGTGTGTCTATGTTCATGACATGTTTTTTGATCACATTACAATGAAAAAATCTTGCTGAATTTTGGTAAAATAAAACCATACGCACTTTTGAATTATTGGTCCAAAGTGCAGATTAACTAAATTGTAAACAAACTATCTGGTCAGTTGGTTGTTATAAACACTTCAAACAAGGCAGTGTTGGCAGCCATCTTGTGACTTGGTTGAACCCAGTCAGAGAAAAAAACATTAAAAAAATAGAAAAGGGGGCAGGGTAGAAACACCCTGACCCCTTAGGCCTTTTGAGGGGGTCCAACAGGGACCCCGCAGGAGCAAAATAGCATTTTTTTTAAACAAATGCAAATCAAAAGCAAAGCTCTTCGTTAATCATTAGCTCCCGGTTGGGCCAGGTCTTGGTTCCATTTTTATAGGAATGCGGGGGTGCCCATGCAGCACCCCCGTGCCCCGGGGACTTCCACCCCCCCAGGGCAAACATATGTAACCTGAATGCGGGGGCCCGCATGGTCTCCCACAACCACGGGGACTGCCACCTCCCGGGGCTATTGAATAAAATGAATGTGGGGGAGGCCCATATGGCCTCCCCCTCAATTCCGGGTATCACCACCTCCCCGGGGCTAATAATGTATTAATGTGGGGGCCGGCTAGGCCCCTGCACAGCCCTAGGGACCAGCACCTCCCTGGGTCAATGATTAACAGAAATGCAGGGGGTTGTGAGGCCCCCGCAGCCCCGGAGTCCACCACATCCCCTGGGCAATCACTAATAGAAATGCAGGGGGACCACCACCTCCCAAGGGCTCAAATTATATATATGCAGTGGGTGCATTGTGGACCGCCAGCCACGAGGACCACCACCTCCCAGAGGCAAATTTGAACAAAGGAGGGGGCCCCCCTCATGGAGCCCTAGATGGCCTAGGGGACCTCCAACCCCCAGGACCGGCTCCAGCAATGTCCTGGGGTGCCCACCCCTGGGACATTGCAGTTTGCTATGGCATGGCAGAAGCACCACTTCCACCACGCAATAGCAAACAGTGCTCCTCTTTGAGCAAGTGAGAGCATTTTGCCCTTGCTTGTTCAAAGCAGAGCTCAATTTGCTTTTACACACAGGGAGTTGCATGTTAGCAGCTCCCTATGTGTAAAAGAAATGACGGACCCCTCAAGACGAGGGCGAGCCAGCAGGAACCGTGGGTTTGTTCAGGCTCCCCCTGTGGTCCCCATCAAAGGAAGTGGGTGCCCTGGGTGGGACCAGGGCACCCACACTATAGCCTTGGCCCCAGGGAATGGGGTCCCCATGGCCGAAATCTTAACGGGAGGGGGGTTGCGCTACCCCTTCGCTTTTTAGAAAAAAAGGGGGGGCAGGCCCTGGAGGATGGGATCCCCAGGCCGAAAATGGCGCTGGAGGGGGGCAGTTCAGCCCCCCTCCCTTTAAGTAAAAAAAAGGGAAAGGCGGGTCCCCAGGGGGTCCCCTCCCTTAAAATTATTTTGAAAACCTCTGACAAGTCGCCAGAGCCCATGCCCTTTCACCATCATTCTCCAAACGCATCTCCTGGTGCAGTGGTGGCTGCGGGATGAAGTCCCCTTGGATGCTGAGGGTCCTTGGGGTCCAGGAACCCCTTGTTTTACCTCCAGTAAGTCACAGACAGTGGGATTGCTTGGAGGTCATGCCCCCTTTTTCCACCACTCTGCAGACACTCCTCCTTGGGCCCTGCTGGTAGGGGAATGAATTCCACTTTACATACACTGTTGTGCAGTTCCTAAAAATACATAGGATATGCGCGTTTTGACAACATAAACTAAGGGATTGGTGTCTAGACTGATTCCAGACACCCCCAAAGGATATGTTAGCCTTTAGACTAGCTAGCTCACAGTGCCACCATAAGCCCCCTAACCTTACCAAGGAGCGAATAGTTTCTGGCAAGTATCGAACCTGACAACCATTGATCCTTCACTTAGTCTCAAAGAGGTACACAGAATAAACAATGGGGATGTTTTCAATAAGCATTTATTGAGCCAGCGTCATTCTAGTATAAAACATGTTTGCTGCAAGAATCATTAGACAGAAGCAAATGTATAAGATAACAAGGACCAACAGAGTAAATAAAATGTAGAATTCTACCAAGGTGCTAAAACAGTGAATATATGCAGGCATATATATACATGATGGTAATCAAGCGTACTCCTATGATGCAAACCCTACCTAAGTGTACCTAAGTGTACCTAGCATGTATGTGGATGTAATGCCAAGAATCCCCTAGGAAAGAGCCAACCCCATTATCTGATGGGAGAGAACGAAGGACCCCGTCTTGGTCTCGAGTTGGACACCCCGCAAGGGATGTCAGACTTCTGTGTGTTGTAGCTTCTGGAGGCGGGGACCTCAGTGTCTTGTGTCAGTGTGGAAGCTTCTCCTCTGTCTATCTAGTGCTGGTATGGTTCTTTTATGCCATAAAGATAGCCTCGGGGTTCCTAACACAATCGATATGTTGTGAGTACGATTATGTAAATGAGCCTTAATCAATACCTGCAATTATGCAAAGTAGTTCTTACGCCCTAGGATGAAGATGACCATGACTTTTATACAGAGTATGTTAATCCTGTTATGTACGTCATGTGCAGGGACTTTTCTAAGAATCCTCATGCATAATAAATGAGGCTAGTTTCAAGGAAACCGATTGACATTTATTCAGCACATAACTGGGTAAAAGGTCAGTGCTAGAACCGTTATGCAGAGCAAGGTAGGCCAAATGTAGGTGAAAGGTTGTGTAGCTACTTAGGCCTAGATTGGGGTACATTGGGGTACATAACACTCCCAGGGCCTCAAGTGTGTGAGTGTGGATGATGTCATCAGTGATGTCATTTGAAATGCCATGAGTGATGTGATGAGTGATGTCACTGACCATGTCATGAGTGATGTAATATATGAGGTCATGAGCAGTGCATCACAGGGGTGTAAGTTATAGTTAGCTGAATTTCTCTGGTTTTGTACAAGTGAAATGTCAGTCTAACTATAACGTCCCTGTAATCGTTGGTTTTTTCAGTGAATTCCTAAGGTTTTTTTCAATTCTATTTCCTAACTATTAACGTCCCAGTAATCTTTGGTTGTTTCAGTGAATATATATATATATATATATATATATATATATATATATATATATATATATATACCTACTGGCGGTCGCCAGTAGGTAGTTATAGTTAGGACCTATTATCCATAGGAAATTTGTAACATTCTTTTCCCAATAACTTTGGCACCGGTTGACGAATTTTCGCAAAATTTTCAAAATTTATGGCCCGCTCTGGTCAGCTCCTGTCTTGAAAGTTTCGGGGTGATTCGGAAAGCAGGGGCTGAGAAAAAAGGGGGGTCCCAAAACGTGTTTTCTCCATGTTATTTTCCATAGGAAACTTTAGCCACGGCTACAGCCCGAACTGCTGAACGGAATTACACCAAATTTGACAAAAAGGTAGTGCTTGGTTCAGAAAGCGCCCTTTTTTTAAATGGTGTAAATCCGTTCAGTAATTCCAGAGAAATTAAAAAATAAGAGTAAAAAATAAATTTCCCATAGGAAACTTTATGCAAGGCTACAGCCGAAACTACTGAACGGATTTACCCCAAATTTGGCAAAAAGGTAGTGCTTGGTTCAGAAAGCGACCTTTTTAAAAATGGTGTAAATCCGTTCAGTAGTTGCTGAGAAAATCAAAAATAAATGTTTCAATATTTAGAGGCACGGAGGATCCGCGGACCCTCCCGACCACGAGCTTTATTCTAATTGGCTGTCAACACTCCAAACCAGGAAGTGTTGGCAGCCATATTGTGACTCGGTAGAACCGAGTCACAAGAAATCAGAATAAAAACGCAAAAAAAAAGAAAAGGGGGCAGGGTAGAAACACCCTGACCCCCTAGGCCTGCTCAGGGGGTCCCACAAGGACCCCCAGGGCCCAAAAAAGCATTTTTTTAAAAAATAATAGCAACGAGATGCGCGGAGGATCTGCAGATCCAGCCGCGAATATAAAAAGAACGAAGCGCGGGCTTCCGCGCTTTGTTATTAATTAGCCCCCGGGTGGGCCAAGTCCCGGGGGCATGTAAAAAAATGTGTGGGGGGCCCCAATTCCCCCACACTGTCCCGGGGACCACCACCCCCTGGGGCTTTGCACAAATATTTGCGGGGGCATACGGCCCCCCCGCAGCCCCGGGGACCGTCACCCCCGGGGCTTTGTTTTTTTATGTGTGGGGGGGCCTCCAAGCCCCCCCCAAGCCCTGGGGACTGCCACCCCCCGGGGCTTTCATTAATAAATTTGCGGGGGGCTCACAGCCCCCCGCTGCCCCGGGAACCGCCACCCCCTGGGGCTCTTATTTTTTTAATAATACCTGTGTGGGGGGGCTCGAGCCTCCCCACACACCCCAGGGACTGCCACCTCCCCGGGGCTCTAATTATTCACAGGGCTGCGTTGCAGAGAGGTGGTCCAGGCCACGCCCCTTTTTACACCTCTGTGCAATGCAGCTCTGTGGCGCTTACTGGAGGTACCTAGTGGGCTAGTTGGACCCCAGGGACCCTCAGGATTCAAGGGGACTTAATCTCCCAACTTAAAATGGCCACACGGCTTGTTTGCACACATGTCACCTCAGGCCCACCCCTCCCTTCACCACTGTGCAAACGCGCCCCGGGGCGCATTTTAAGAGGAAGTTTTAATACCCCTGCCCTATTATGTACTAGGGCCTTACAGAGGAGGTCATGCTAATCACAGGGGTACCCCAACGCATAGTGTTCCCTAGTGTATGTAGGTGTTTTCACTGTATTCTAAGTGTCTTTTAGCATAGCACTGGCTCTAGGCCTGGTTAGTCCGAGTCAGTTACCACCAGTACCCGTCTGAAAAAGTTGTGGGCACAGGATGATTTTGCAACAAGGCCTCTTTCTGCTCCTCTGTTGGTTCTTGCTGCACATGTCTTACTTCTTCCTGCTCTTTTCTTTGTCTTTGTGGACTTCTGTTGCTTCTTTCTCCATTTCTTTTGCTTCTTTCTGTGCGTTTTTTCTTCTTTCTTCACGTCCTACCTCTGTAGGCATAGTTAGAAACTAGCATTTAAAAAACCTTTGAAATTCACTTAAAAAACCATAGGTTTCAGGCACGTTATAATTAGAAATTAGCATTTAAAAAACCTTAGAAATTCACTGAAAAAACCATAGGTTTTAGAGACAGTTATAGTTAGTTGGACATTTCACTCGTACAAAACCAGTGAAATTCCCCCGTTATAGTTAGTTCAGCTAACTATAACTCGCGCCCCCGCAATGCACTGCTGATGACGTCACATATTACATCACTCATGACATGGTCAGTTACATCACTGATGACATCACTGATGACATCTCAAATGACATCACTGATGACATCACTGATGACATCATCCATGTGATAATTTCATGCATCTTCTCACACCCTAATATAACTTTTGATACACCCACTTTAAATTACTGACTGCCATTCTCAAAACCATAGACACTCCAACACCAATAACTACATACACACTCACTGATTCTTAGGTCTACACACACATCCACTCACTCACCCGTACAGTCACTCATACTTACGGTCACTCAGTACAGGACTATCATATGCACTCATACACCTATATAGACACTCACACACCGCCACTCATCCATAGAGGTACTCACACACCTAGTCAGTCATGCAAATAATTAATCACACTGCCATTTACTCACCTATACAGTTATACACACACCAGCTCACTTACTCATACAAATACTAGCACATTCTTACGCTCTTATACAATCACTGATACAAGTACACACTCATCCATACAGCCACTCTCACAATCACACACTCTCACTTATAGCCATTTATATACTCCAACACATATATGTACTGCCTTTCACATATGTAGTTACTCACACATGTACCACTGAGATATACATTCACTCACTAACACACCCATACACACACTCACCCACCCATACAGTCCATCACAGATGCACTCTTGAAACCATGCACCCAGTGAATCACCCACTCACACATCTATGCACAGAGTCACACACACCCCACCCACACAAACACTCAGGCACCCATACAGATACTCAGACAACCAATCAATAACCCATGTAGACACTCATGTAGCTATTTGCAAACCCATGCAGCCGCTTACATACCAACAGACAGACGGATCCAGACATTCATACAGTTTAGTCACTAACCCATGCATTCAGTAAGATACGTTTAATCACTCACTTATAGAGTGAGTCACGCACCTACTAAATCATCCATTCAGACACTTATACACCCACTCACTCTTCAATTCGCCTTTCCCTATATATATTAAACATATTTAAACTTTACAGAAACACACAGTCACTGGATGATGTCATGAGTGATGTCATCAGTGATGTCATTTAAGATGTCATCAGTGATGTCACTGACCATGTCATGAGTGATGTAATATGTGACATCATCAGCAGTGCATTGTGGGGGCG
Organism: Calotriton arnoldi; assembly: GCA_963921515.1. Lineage (NCBI taxonomy): Eukaryota > Metazoa > Chordata > Amphibia > Caudata > Salamandridae > Calotriton > Calotriton arnoldi. The sequence continues at coordinate 108,863 of CAWUFW010005859.1, read as the reverse complement.
CGAGTTATAGTTAGCTGAACTAACTATAACGGGGGAATTTCACTGGTTTTGTACGAGTGAAATGTCCAACTAACTATAACTGTCCCTAAAACCTATGGTTTTTTCAGTGAATTTCTAAGGTTTTTTAAATGCTAATTTCTAACTATAACGTGCCTGAAACCTATGGTTTTTTTAAGTGAATATATATATATATTGCTGCAGACTTCGCCTGTAGTATTCCCAGTCTTCCAAGGGGAACAAACGAATGCGGACCCGTACTTGTTGGTGCAAAGAATATTTATTGGAGCCCTTACACCACCGCCATGACGCGTTTCGTCCTGAGGAGGCCTTGATCATATATATATATATATATATATATATATATATATATATATATATATATTAAAGGCCGGTGCCTTTGATAGCTTCGGAGCTGCTTCCTCCCCATTTTGTTAAATTTCATCCTTGGGGTGGGCTCCCCTGGGCCTTTTGAGCTTGCCTCCACATTTTGGCCCTCCCCATAAAAACTCATGCTCCCCAGGGCCTCTGAAGGCTCATACCTTCCAGATATATTATATGAGTTTTTATAGGGAGGGCCAAAATGTGGAGGCAAGCTGAGTGGCCCTCTTCCCCTTAGCCACAAAAGGCCACACAGAGCCCACCTCCAGGGACAAAAGGCCCCCGCAGAGCCCACCTCCAGGGTTGATATTTGACAAAATGGGGAGGGGGTTGCACAGTCCCCCTTCCCCAAACATCAAAAGGCCCAGGGGAGCCCACCCCCAAAGATGAAATTTAACAAAATGGGGAGGAAGCAGCTCCCAAGCTATTAAAGGCATCGGCAAGCCCATCCCCGGGGCCAATTGCTTTAAGGGAGGGGGCCATGTGCCCACCTCTCCCTGAGTCATTAATGGCCCTGGGACCCCATCCCCAGGGTCCAGCTCAATAGCTATGTCCTGGGGAGCCGACCCCCAGGACATAGCGGTTTACCTGCCGTCAGCAGCGTGGGCAGGGAAACCTGTGTTTGCTCTTGCTTGGTGGGAGCATTTCTTTATTTCCCGCTAAGCGGGAGCAAACACCAAGTCTGCTCCTAGCAGGCAGGAGGTTTGAAAGTGCTTCTGCCTGCTGTGAGAGGATTTTGATCTGTTTCCCTGCCCGCACCGATGTGATCATTATTAGCTGCTCCCTCTGGGTGGGAACAATGCAGGCTCCAGTTGCATGCAGTGAGCTGGCTGGGCCGTGGGGCATTGGGGCTTCCTCAATGGCCCCTAACTAGAGTATGGAGTGTGCCATGAGTGGCCACCAATGCACCCACCTGGCCGCCTGGCCCGCCTCCCCTTTATTTAAATAGGTGACCCTGGGGGATGTGATCCCCGGGGCCAATAATGGCTTTGGGAGGGTGATGGTGTGGACCCCTTAATTTTTAAAAATTGCCCTGGGGCATGGGGTCCTAATGACCTAAAGAGGCTCGGGGTTGGGGGCAGCGATGCCCCTTTCACTTAATAAGTGACCTGGGGGGTGGAGTCCTTGGGCCTGTAATGGCTCGGGTAGGCGGGCCATGAGGCCCCCATCCCATTTTAATGTATAGGTGAGGCCCTGGGGGACCCTGTGGCCAACCCCTGCCATGTATGACTGAAGGCCCTGCACAGTGTGGATTTGGCTGCCTTTACAGGGGTAGGCGACAGGGCCTTGTCGCAGGTCAAGCCTTGTGGCCAACCCCTCACCCTGCACAGCCAAAGTAAAAAAAAAAAGCTAGAAATTCACACAAAAAAAAACAAAGGTTAAAGTAACATTATAGTTAGGTGTAATAAAAAGATGGGTTTTTTATTAAACAAAAAACCTTAGAAATTCTGAAAAAACATAGGTTAAAGTAGCATTATAGTTAGGTGTATATGTCAGTAACATCATTCATGTTTTGAACTAAAAAGCACACAAATTCACCAGTTACATTTAGCAGAGCTAACTATAACTTGCACCCTACCAGGCACTGCTCACATATTACATCACTCATGATATGTTCTATGACATCATTTATGACATCACTGATGACATCTCAAATGATAAAGCATGCTTGGGAGGAGTATGAGAACTTAGTGAAACAAATAGAGGCTTTGGAAAAAGAAATAGAAAGGCATAGTTAGACTTGGCATCCTTGGCGTGGTTTTCCCTTACTTTTTTGCTTCTACCTCCTGTATTTTTTACAGTATGCTGGATTTTGTTTTTGCTGGCTTAGATGCTTTGGGCACTTTTCCACTGCTGGTCAGTGTCAAAGTGCAAGTACTCCCTGTGTAAAGTGTTATTGTAATTGGTTATCCATTATTGGCATATTTGATTCACTGATAAGTCCCTAGTAAAGTGCACTGAGTGTGCCCAGGGCCTGGAAATCAAATGCTACTAGTGTGCCATCCACATGAGTAGCCCTGTAAATGTATCTTAGACCCCCCACTGCAGTGTCTGCACACCGTTTTGAGCTGCACGCACTTGACAGGCCCTAACCATCCCTTTTCTTACATGTTAGGCACCCTTTAGGTAGGTCCAAGTTACCCCCATGGGCAGGGTGCAGTGTATGTAAAAGGTAGGACATGTGCTGGTGTATTTTACATGTCCTGATAGTGAAATACTGCCAATTTTGTTTTTCACTATTGAAAGGCTATCTGTCCCATAGGCTAACATGGGAGTTGCTTTGTAATGGAGAAAATGAGTTTAGGCTCTCTGAGCTCAGAATTTAATAACATCTTTTTAGGGAAATGATTTTTAAATTATGTGTTTGAAAATGCCACTTTTAGAAAGTAGACCTTTTCTTATTTAACCATTCTGTGGGCCTCTGCTGTTTTGTGTATATCGACTGCCTGGTTTTGGAGTGACAGTGGCTGGGGAAGTGAATGCAATGTAGACAGCCACAAGGGGGGTTGAGGTGTGTTCTGCCTTTCCTGGGTGACTCATAGTTGGACTGAATAGACCTTGGCTGCATTTAGAGTGGTGGGAGTAGTTTCATTAGCACCTGAATAGGCAGTATCTCATCTGCACAATGCTGTCTCCACCTCCTGTAGTGATACTGCACCAGAGAGGACAGAACTAGCTTAGACTGGGCTCAGAAACCCTTGCCACAGAGAGAACAAAGAGAAAATGGGGTATAAGTGATGGACCTTAAACCCCAGAGAATCAGATCACATCTGGACTTAAGAGGAACCTTTGCCAAGGAGAAGAGCTGGAGAGCTGTAAGGAGGAGTACTGCCCCGTTGCTGTGTGTTTTGCTGGGTTGGCTTGCAGTTGCTGCTTCTGCCAAGGAAAGGACAAAGACTGGAACTTGCTGTGAACCTGCTTGAAGAAGAATCCCCAAGGGCCTGTGTGTGCTGGCCTCCTGTTTTGAAGTCTCAGGGTCACAAAGACTTCACCTGCAACCCACTGACCAGCACATGGTCCCCTCTGTGGACTCCTGCATTCAAAAAGGCGGCAATTCCAGTTCCTGGGTCCTGAGAATTGTGTGGTTGGTGCTGCAAAGCAAGACAAACAACTCTGATGCCATCACCGATGACTCCAGTAATGCTGCAACCTGCACCTAGGCCGGTGGCACCGCCGTGAAGTGCACGACGCACTGCTCTGCCTGCACCGCAGCTCCGACGCCCTTCAACGCCTGCTGACCCCTGCAGTTATCGGCCTTCCTGAAGCCAGCGCTCGCTCTGACGCTGTCGCCGCCAGCTTCTGCATCCTGTTATCGCGGAGCAGATAACTGACGAGGGTGACTTCACAAACTCTTTGACTTCGCATCGCCTCACTGGAACTGGCGGCTTACCACTGACACCACTTAACTTCCCCTGTCCTGGACTCGGCTCATCGCCTCCTCACGGACACGACGCCTCGCCTCCCCTTGGCAACCTTACTCTATCTTGGCACCGACACCTCAACTCCACCATGTCGTGCATCGTCCATGGGCTTCATTTTCCAAGGTACTGTTGTTTGAGGGTCCGTGTGACTCCAGGCCTGATGCCACGCACTTCATGGCCGGCGCTGTACTTTGGATTTTTGCCTGTCACCATGTCATAATAGCCCCGGGTGGAACCATTTGCTTCTACAAGTGCTATTTTTGAAATAACTGTTCTAAAGTCATAATTTGCTACAAGTATGTTGGATTTTTATTGATTTGGTCTTGTTTAGTTTAGATAAGGATACTTTATTTTTCTAACTGGTGTAGTGTCCATTTGTGGTGTTTTCACTGTGTTACTGTGTGTTTTGAATACACATACTTTACACATTGCCTTTGGGATACACCTGTCTGCTCATGCCAAACTACCAAGGGGGTGAGCAGGGGTTATCTAAAGTGTGTAACTCCCTTACCCAGATTAGAAGCAAGGGTCCCTACATGGACAAAGATGCATACCTCTGCCAATTAGAGACCCCCATTTCTAACAGTCATAGTAAAGAACAAGAGGTCACATTTTTTAGTGATAAGATGGAGACCAGAATCCAAAAATATGAGGACCAAATAAAGAAATGCAAGCACTGGAATTTTGTTAGAGACAAAACAGACTATGAGTAAGGCAGGATCTTACCTTCGCCAAAAAATAAGATGACGTGGTCACGAATTTCAAGACAGATTATAGATCACAAACACAAAGGGATGAAATGTCGAAAGATAGTTCTGTTATGAGCTAGGACATCGAACTGGACTCGACATCAACATCGGTGGCGATAACAAGCGGGGTATACCCTCTACGGATGGAGTCTGGTTAAATGAATACAGGGTGCTGCAACAAGAAGGGCAGGCAGCATCCAGATACACCAAAATAGGAGATAAAGGAGAGCCAGTATGAGACAGAGGAAGAGGATGAGACTCCAGAGGACCAGGAAGAGGAAGTAGATCCACCAAGGGCACAACGAAGACCCAAACCTAGTCAATGTGAATCAAAAGTCAGTCATCAATTTAACTGAGAAAGAACTGATGAAAGGGAAAGAGCAAGGAATAAATTTAGGACTATCCTTCTGTCCAACGGCAAAATTTAGTAACACTGAGACCATTACTGACCTATTTAACTTTACTCAAAAGTTGAAACTTATCAAGGCAGGCACATGCTTTGACTGAGAAAAGAAAAACAACTGGAAAATCTGTAATTCCAATAGAAGAACAAGGAATATGGACAGTGCTGGATGCAAGGAGACTGTGTGATCGATACGACTTGGACCGAAATGTTTTCACAGATCAAGATCCTGAAGGGGATAGGGATACAAACACAATGATTGCAAAACACTCAATGAAATGGGTCTCAGGACGAATCAAAGTAGCAATACTGAATTCAAACCCAAATCACGCTAAGTCCCAGGCCTTCCTTTTAAATCAATAGATGTGTTTCGTGATGTAACTATGAAAAAACTCAAACACCTGAGGAGACAGTCACACAAAAAGTACAAGGAAGAATTGAACCTTAATTAGTTACAGTACAAAACTCTGAGGCAGCTTATTTAAAGGGATGAGTGTGTCATTAAGCCTTCGAACAAAGGGGGGAATGTGGTCCTATGGGACAAAACTCTGTATGTCGAAGAGGTCCAGAAAGACCTTAGGGACACAGCCTGCTATAAGGTTATTGTGAAAAGTTACCATCAAGAGCTGGTGAAAGAATACCACAGGGAATTTTAAACTTGGTATGGAAATGGGACTTTGAGACAAGAAGAATACCAATATTTGAGAACGATGAATCCCACAGTGCCTACTTTCCATTTACTCCCAAAGGTGCACAACATCAGGAACAGGCCTTGAGGGAGACCAATAGCCTCTACCATAGGAAGTCTTTCAGAAAGAACATCTATCCATGTGGACCATTTCCTCTTTCCATTTGTCGATACATTAACATCTTACATGAAAGATACTGCACACTTCCTAAGAAGAATTGACCAGATCCCATGGGAAGTGACGTACACTCTAGTCAGTATGGAGGTTCAAGCGTTATACACAAGCATTCGCCAGCGTGATGGGCTGGTAACAGCTGGCCATTATCTGAACGCGAGACCACTAGAACTTTTTTAACAGAACATGATGTTACTTCAGATGATAAAATTCTGTTTGAATGAAAACGTTTTTCAGTTTGATGGCAATCTATATAGAAAACTACAGGGTACAGCCATGAGCACATGCTTTGCCCCCAGCTATGCCAATTTGGTGATGGGCTGGTCGGAGGAGCATGTCTCCTTTGATCCAGAGATAGAAATATTCTTTAACTGTATTAATATTTGTTTACGCTATATAGATAACGTCTTTCTCATCTGGGACTGGACCGACGAAGATCTGATGTCATGTGTCTTAATTAGGCCCACATAGAAACTATGACATCTTTCACCATGAACATGTTTCTTCAGTTGTGTTCCCTTTCACACAATACCCTTTTACACACATTTGCGTGGGTGACAGTGCTGGATTAGTTTCTCTGAAACTGCTTAGCTTACAGATTCCACGTCACAAGACCATTATCACGACTCCTTGAACACCATGTATAAGTCCTCGACACACATTGTGCAAATGTTCTATTTTTCCTCCACGAGGCGACACAGTTATCTACAGACCATAACAATGCTGGCTTGCCCAGGATTCACAAGGATGCTTTTCATTATAAAGCAACAATCATTTTCGGGTTTAGTTAGAGGAGCGCTTTGCTGTCATGAGCAAGTCTCTACACGCTGAAGCTTCGGCCCAGCAGCTTGCTGATATCTCTGTGAAGGGTGTCCAGCTTGTGAGAAAGACGGAAACTTACATTCTCTCCCTTCAGGTAACCAGGGTTGGATCATCCAGTACGGGGATTCTTGGCAGAACATACACACATGCCCTAGACACTTAGGTTAGGGACTGCATAGTATGAGTATCTCAGATTTTCTATATTGCTTTATATGCTTTCTTATATATATTGCTTTAGCACAATGGTGGAACTTTTTATTCTCTTCACTGTCCTGGTACTTCTAATAACTTTTATCTGCTTCTGTCTATTGATCACTGCAGCACATATATTCTACACAAGAATCACTTTGGTTCAATAAACATTGAAAATGTCCCACTGTGCATTCTTTGTATATTTCTCTGAGAATAAGAGAGCACAAGTTACTGAGAAAAAGGGTTCTAGATCTGTTACCACGATTCCTGGGGGATCAGGGTTGTCATGTTCAGTGGCTGCCAGAACCGTTTGCTGCCCACCTAGGTTTTGAGGTACTCATGGTGGCACTTAGAGCTAGCTGGACTATAGGGCAACATATCCCAAGGGGGTGCATAGAATCAGTGTGACACTATCACAACGGTTATGCCGTCCACAAAACTGCAGTTCCTACCATAGGGTGGAAACTACATGACATGGCGCCGCCAATGTTGGTTGGGTTCTTATTTTAATGGATCGCCTGAGTAGTTCAATCGTGCCTTCTCAGAGACCCCTACTTACCTCCTAAACGGAGACATCTGTGGTGGTACGGAAAAACATCCTCAGCTCAGTAGGTAACTCCTATTTATTGACTGTAGGCTGTTCAAGTTTGAACTCATAAAGGATCTTCTTCCCACTGTGCATGCCCACTCTGTAATTCATCTCTTTGTATGTCTAGGGACGAAGGTCATCAGGCATTAAACATTGCACAGAACTGCAGACATGCAGTTACTCTGAAATTATTACACCGTGGTCTCACGTCCAGGGGTGTAGATGTTACCTTCATGGTTGAGGCACATGAAGCCTTTAGAACAGAGGTGCTCTTTTCTTGGATTACATTCCCAGCTGCAGAAAACGTTACACAATTATTTCACACCTAGGATGAAATACAGGATATCTACACTCCATATGAAGAAATAGAAGTTCCTCTCACTTACCAAGAGCACATAAATTGGTTTAAAGCACGCCCCCACACACAACAGAAAACGTTAGACTCAGTCCGCTCAGCAATGAAGGAGCAACATGGCCAGTCTTAGCCAGTTACACATCACATCCTAATGTTGATAATTTACAAGCAGCAGGGGTATGAAGACTATACAAAGATTTAGTAACAATATAGAGACGTCTTACACAGTTTGTTAAGCGAACATTGACATTTAACTCTGTGTGGATTGCTCAAGCTGCACAACCCCCATTGGGTACCCCCGGGCATCAGCCCACAAATGCTAAACGCACTCATGGGAAAATTTCCTGTCAGACAGGAGGAGATTCCGTTTTGGATTGCACAAAAAACAAGCGAGCATGAAGCAGAGTTTTACCATACAGGCCCACAGGAAAAGCACAGAATGCTAACTATTTGCTTGCCAATGGGGATGGCTCCCCCTGTGGAAGACTGCACCACTTGGGGTACAGTCTTTGCTGCAGTATATACCAGAACACATGGTACCCTTTCCTTGGCTGTTTTGCCTGAGATGTTGAAATAGCTTCAGAATAAGCAGCTGCACTGGACTTGGGGATGAAACTGATGGGCAATTTTGCCGCAGTATCCACCATTATGTTAAGCAACATAAAGGGGGAAGCAGCAGCATTGGCCATATGTCAACGCCTAAGGGATTTAACTCCTGCACAGCTGGAATGCATATTACTTAAAATTATGGAAGAAACCTATGCTATGCTAGGGAGAAATAATTTGGGAGACTGACCTGGTAAATCACAATCAAAGAGTAATTCTGAAAAGGATTACTCTAAGCAAGCACCTGACTCTTCAACAAGAAGAAGTGGTACAATAAACAAAAAAATAAAGACAAGACAAAATCACGGGGCGGGTCTTCTCAACAGGAAGCCACTGATAAATAATATAATCTTCAAAACTGTGATAATATTAGACTGCCTGACAGGTGTTAGGATACTGATACATGTTGGTCTTGTTCCTTTCAGGAGTCATTCGATAAATGTTCGGAGAGAGGTGGACTTTCAGAGCGCAGATTGGAGAGGCATGGGAAACTGAAGAAGGACTCACAATGCTCATCTGACTTCATAATACAACAGGAAGATAAACCGAAACCTTTTAAGCCTCAATCCAAAAAGAAGACGGTAGCCAGACTAAAGGTCAGGCATGCCCCGGATATTGAGGACTCTGTTTCTGAGTGGGGAATGGGCAGTGACAATGCTAGACAGATTGGCAGAAGCCACAATAGTTCACCTGTACCTAATGGATGATCTGGTGGAAGTAGCGCTGAGTGAGTATATCGCAGTGGAAATACCTGACACTAGGGTATTTGTTCTCCATCGCTTATACAAAATACAACTCCAATTGGAGGGGGACATACCCAGATACATCAATGTTCTCTTTTGGGAGGACTTAACTTACCTTTACGCTATTCTTTGACTGAAAAGGATTGGCCATCTGATTTAGAAATGGAGTGCTGAAACAGGGAAACAGTAACTTTACCTGCTTTCTCCAACCTTGTTCCAGAATCAGTAGAACATTCATATGCCAAAGAGTGGGCGTTAGCACTAGCTCCTGCGTTATACCTCAACCATGTGAGGTGGGATGACAGTTCCCCTCATCATGAGATCTCATTGAGGATGACCCCACAACCTCAACGACAATACCCAATTAAACATGAAGCTAAGAAATAAGTTAGGGAAATCCTAGAACAACTTGAATACCAAGGTGTAATAGAAAGTTGCACCTCATCTATGAATAGTCCTTTGTTTCCAGTAATGAAACCGGACCATTCATATCATCTAGTTTTAGACTACAAACACTTTAATACAGCTACTCACACATTTGCAGTACAGAATGCACTCAGTGCCTCACTAATGAACAATATCGTACATTAGAACTACAAAACAATACTATATACCGCAAATTGATTTTTCTGCCAAAATATAGTGCCTGGAAGCAGATATCTGACCGCATTCAGTGTGCTAGTTCTCAGGAGCAGTTCTGTCGATTACCCCAGGGGTATAAGAATAGCCCTGGGCTGTTTTAAGCAGGAGTAACAAAGCTACTATAAATTGTCCTATGTCAATGACATATATCTGAAGAATGATGACCTTATGGAAAACTTGGCAAGAGTGGATCTCAAAATCTTAGGATTTGCTCACATAGTCTACAAATGTAACTTTAAAAATCAAAAATTCCCACCTCAATGTCCTTTTTCTGGGGTATGAGCTGTCAAGTGAAGGCAAAAGTCTTGCAACACACTTCCTAGAGAAATGTGCACTGCTTCAACCTCCAACAACATGGAAAGGACTACAATCCATATTGTGATTCCTAAATTTTGGCAGAACATACATTCCAGATTACGCAGAATGGGTTAAACCATTCTATGACTTGATACGTTCAGACTTTTTAAGCACACATTGGACACAGGAACCCACAGATGTTTTATGATCTGTACAAGCTGGCATGATAGCTTCCAAACATTTACACACACGTGTGAACATAACAAACCTGGTGATCCGCGTCATCATGGGAACATCAGGGTACACTTATGCCACATTCAACGAAGGTGACACAGTACCAAGCGCATATAAATCGTATTTATACACCAATGCTAAAATGCGTTTTGCACGTACTGAAAAAATACTGACAGCAGTACAAACTGCTGGGGTGAGAGAGCGAGCCCTGGCTCATGAAGACGCAAAATTGTTGTGGTCCCGGTGCCGACCTCAGAGGCCATCACCAAAGCAAGCGTTCCGAATGCTAAGGCTTTACATCCACAATGGATACAGTCCAATAATTGTGTGCCACATTAATTAGTCCACGACTATCAGACGTCAATTGTCATTAATATAGCTGTTTTGAAATAAAGAAAATTGTGAATTTTATTGTATATTAGCTCTATGTCATGAATGAAGATGAATGAATGAGTATAAATGGGATCATTTTTAATATGAAATGATTTTTCTATTATTATTATCAATAAAAATAATGTTTATTTTGTACAGAAACACAGATATTGTTGGTTCTTCTTTGGTTCTTATGTACATTGGTTAGTCTATTATATGATGTTGATATAAATGTTGCCTTAAGTCTGTACACTAGATTTATTAGCCCTGCTTTAAGGAACTGTACCCTATCAGCAGGGGGCCTCTGTCTTTACAATACAATGGGCTGAGTCACTTACTGCAACAGATGTAGACTACAGATTTGATTCTATGCGACAAACATAAGCTTTTCTGCAGTATAAAGAGGAATGTCCTCTGCCAAGTGAAATAATGCCTCTAGATCGCTATGATTACATCATATATACTGATGGGTCTGCCCAGCCTGTCATAGATACTAAGCACCAATATTCAGCTGCATGCACAAAAGTAAAAGGGTGCATGCACGGTGGAGAATTCCATCCTGAGAAAACCTACATGCAGTCACTTGGTGACTGCACGGAGCAGCTGGCAAAACTAAAGGCTTTAATTCTGGCACTACAGAATACAGATCATGTATTCCACACACTTATAGTGTGTGATTCATATTACTGTGTACAGTCCTATAATGAATACCTATACTTTTGCAGCCAGAACTGATTTAGAGATTCAAAGAGTTGCACAATAAAGCACAAGTTGCTTTGGGAAAAGTTGGCAAAGCTGAAAGATTGCTCCCCATTGACTCATGTAACATTGAGTTATCAACGTGTTGGCATCCATGTTGCAGGGAATTCCATGGCTGATGAAGCTGCAAAAGCAACAGTTTGCACTGCTGCAGTTGCTGCAATCACTCGTTCCAGCACAAGGATAGACAGAGACATCATGGTGGCTGTCAACGCTAAACGTGGCGCACCCACCTGCCTAAAGAGAGTGGGAGAGGTGTGGCACAGCAGCCAGGGTGGCTGACTCTGGAGCACTGGGGTCACTGCTCGATCCCCAACAACGGCGGCAGATCAGCTCAGCATTATGTGACTCTGGGCAATAGCTCACTTAATCTTCCTGACGGCCCCCAGCTCCGTGAGACCCTTAGGTGTGATTAGTTCACGCTTCACAAGTACTGGGTTATTTAAAGGATTTTCACTCAAGTACTCCTACAAGTTAGATGCACAAAACATACCATATGCCCACTTTCCCGAAGTGGGAAATAGAGTAACACCAAACACAGATCACAGACTGGGGTTGATACTTGCTGCACACGAGGGTCTGGCCTCTGCACATGCGGGTGTGGCTGCTCCAATTTTTGCAGCAGTGCTATTGGTGGCCTGGTCTTTGCAAACGGACCAATGTGACATCTGCCAGCAGATGCAGGGTTCCACCGTAGCACATCCACCACAGACACCTGTACTGATTTCAAACAAGCGATTGGCTTGTGTCTATCTGGACCACTGCGGCCCTCTACAATCAGATGGGCTTATAAGTAAATCTTTGTGGCAGTGGATTCCTGCTCTTGATTCCTGTGGGTATGGTAACAGTGGTTGGCTGATGCCCGAACTGTTAGAAAGGATATGTGAGTCTTTGCCAGGCCATACGCAATTGGCACATTACACTTCGACCAGGGTCTCGGACTTACAAAGAGGCCAGTGGAAGTTTGAGTGTGACCTTGCGTTACTCCTCCCCCTATCATCCTGAGGGAAATTCGGTAGTGGAGAGGAAAACAGTGACTTAAAGCAGTCTTTAGCAGCAAGGATTATAGGCTCAGGTCGCAGTTGGGTCCATCACCTGTTTGGGGTCCAGAGGGCACTCAACAAAATGGCCAGAAAATCCCTGGGTGGTCGAACTCCCTATGAAATGCTGTTTGTGGTAAAGATGTGGGTCCCGGACCTCAACAATCCCATCACAGTGGCGGCAGAAACATCATATGACATCAATGAACGTTTGGATGTTTTACAGGAACTGAACAAATACCGTGACGAACAAAGCAACATCCAAGTAGAACGTACTGCCACTGGAGCAGTGAAGGTAGTCCTTGAAAGGTCTGGCTGGATCCCAAAGGTTGGAGATCTGGTCAGGGAGGTAATTGTGGACAAAAATGAGATTTGGTCATCCTACAGAGTGCCTGTACCTGTCCTGGCTGTTGAAGGTACCAGAACTGAACTTCTTCTGCCCCTTGCTGGTTGCAAAGACAAAAGATTTGTTTCCATTGATCTGATCAAACCACACTATATGGCAGATTCTCTACAGTAAGCCATGTGGGCTCCTAGGTAGGTACCTGCCTCCTCTCACTATCACACAGAAAGTTCAGATGGAAGCTTTAATAACTGAAGAAGCATCCTCTCTCACATGAGAGACAACAAACAACAACAATGAAGTATCCCTTCTACCTGTTACAACAACAACTACTGTACAGTCAATTAGTACAGAAACTCAGATTTCAATTCGGATTCAAGGCAAGGATAAATCTACATCAATGTACTACAGATAGAGTCACCTCCCAGTTCTACAACACCTGCCGATCTTCCAAAGATAGATCGGACTGCTTCTGGATACTTCATCGACTTTGATGACTTTTCTTCCGAAGCATCGGATCCACCACCACAACCGCAACTTCTCTCTTTCAAGCTGAAGGTGCGTGTTTTCTATCTTTGACTGAAAAGGACATATTTTGTTTCTACCTGCATACATCTTCGGATTACAATTGGGTTACTTTTCCTGATCCTCTGGATTGTGTTGGTGACAGTTTTTTCCTGCTTCTGAATGAACATTATCTTCCAGAATGCTCTGCAGTACAACTGGTGAACTTGGTACTTAAACCATGTGCGCAATGACGACTGGTATAGGTAAGAGCGGAGGGGCTGTGGAGCGGGGGGAGTCAACAGACGACGATGAGGGAAAATAAAATGTAAAAAAAGAAAACCACTTACCTTGTGTTCACCGCATCGCCGAGTCTGCAATGCGGCAAGTGCAAGGTAAGTGGTTTTATTTTTTTAAATCTTATTTTTCCTCATAGTCGTCGAGCGAAGGTAAGTGTTTTTCTTTTTTAAATTTTATTTTCCCTCATCGTGGGCTGTCGACTCCCCCGCCCCACTGCTCTTACCTGCACCAGCCGTCACTGCACGTGCATCATCACACCGTAAATGAAGAGACCTTTCCCTGTTGAACATTTCAGCCCTTCTAGTTCCAGAGGGGATTATTTGGGATAGGGTATCTGATGATGTGTATGGTCCCACTGAACTATTTCAAATTCCACATTTGTTTAAATTATCATTGCACAATGTCATTACCCCAGTACTGTTTCCGATGATTGGGATGTTGATACAGTGCATGAACTGCTAGAAGATCTACAGCATTCAACTGTGTTTTCCTCTGATGAATTTTATGATGGTACAGCTAATTATGATGACATGTTCTGTTTTCAACATCACAGCCATCATTTCCTGCATAAAGCAATTGTTCCACATGCTATTTAGAATTACACTCAATGGGAGCATTGCCCTACACCACCATGGAGTAGTTCAAAAACATTTGCACAGAGGTTTGCTTATTTTTCTGGGTACGGTAGATCGGACCCAGCCTCATATTTGTATAGGGTTGCACCATCACCTGCCAAAAAAATATGCTAACTGACACCAAGCTGACCTGCCTCTTTTCTTTCACAGCTGTCTGTACAAGGTTTCGACTTTTGGAGAGACACCATAGATATAAAATTTATTTGGGGGACAAGAGACTGGCAGGTTCAGGGAACTGAGGTTTTGTTTAGAGCATGCCTGATATCACAACAAATAATTTTGCTGGTCAAAACTGTGCAACAAACAACATGTCTTGGAATAGCCATGATGAAAGATTTGAACACACTACGAATTCCCACATTTGCACGTTTTGAAAACTGGCAGCAATTTACACATTACATTGAGGATACGTTACATGCCATGCTGCGTAGAGGCACATACAATTCATCTGACCCAATTGGAAAGGATGGTCACTTTGGCCACTGGAGACTAACGGATTCAAGGCATGATTCCTTGGTAACACAGAGGGTTTCAAGAGTAAGAGACCTGATATGCATTATGTGCAGTCTGAACACTCAGGTGGTGACAACCTACAGCGCTGCGAAGTTGTGCCTTGATTGGCTAAAAGCCTTGTCACTGTCTCAGGTGAAACAACAATTGTGCCTTTTATCTGATGACCTGGAACTCAGGGCCTTTTTATTGGGTCCCCGGAAACCACGTCCAAATCGCTTCTTGTATTCCATCTACAACAAATTATGGAAGGTTTCTCAGCAGGATGCTTCATAAAGACTGTGCAAGATTGACAGGGTTACTTTAGAGAAGTCTTTGGCAGTGGTTGACAACAGTATGACCACTTTATCCTCTAAAATATACTCTTTGGGCAACATAGTGTCATCTGCAATAGACATTATAAAACAGGATATGTCCACATTACAACATGGGCAGTCACAGCTTAGGTCTATTATGCTATTGACCTGAACACTTCAAACACTACGTTCTGCCCACGTGCCAGGGTGACATATTAATGCCACTGGTCTTTTTTTTCCATATCGCCTGATGGAACAGCAGAAACTCATGGCATGTAACGATGCAAAATACACCATGATACTCATTGAAAAGCTAGAAAAGTTACCCTTCACCGTGTGGAATAGCCGTCTGCAGATTGGATAATCCATGGGTGTATTACTTTCCCAATTTTGAAATTCCATTTCCAATATTGTCTGCAACACCACCAAGTAAGCAGGTATGAAGCTTTAGCTGAAGGATTTGTATTGGGAAATGCCTTTCAAGTTTTGATGTAGAAATGAGGAAACTGAAGTCTTTCTTAGTGGTTCCGACTGCAAGAACACTTTGAGTGGGTCCTTAGTATACAAGGACAGTTTGTTGCAAGGAGCTTGTAAAGCCTCTGTGGTGAACTTGTCCTGTTACCTGAAAGGTTTCCCGCTGGCCATGATTCATCCAGCTTTCAGACTGCTCCTTATTGGCAGCTATTAAATGCTTAACAGTCAAGGCTGTTGTGGAATGAAAGCCAGCATCGCTTATCTGGTGACATTAAATTCCATAGCTACTTTCAAGTTCGGTTTCCACCTGCCTGCACAGTTAGGGAGGCAGCATTTTGGCTTTCAATAAATGTTTCAAACACACACTTTGATGCTCTGAGCAAACTGAAAGCCATGCTGTTTCAAAGAGATGTGGCCTTAACATCCACTAAAGAGACGTTTGATCTCCAGGTTGCAAAGTCCTCTTTGGAGATACAGGCGCTACTCCATACTAACTTCCCACTGCATTTTAGGGAGCTGGTACTTTGTATTTTACCATGTCATGTACGAAGGGATTAGCACACATTTTTAAGTCTGTAGGCTCTGGGTTGGTTAGTACCTTCCAGACAGGTTTTGGAGTAATGACATCCTTTATACACTCCATACTCGGATGCATTTTTGAAGGTCTTCCACTTGTCCTGCTCCTGGTTGCTGGCACTGTGATTTTAATTTTTCTGCTCTGCAATGGATGTCCCAGTTCAAAACAAAAAGGAATGAGCAATACCACATGTGCTGCTGTGCCCTGAATGCACGGTGCATTGCTTCCATACACCTCTGCTTCAGGAACTGAATGAGCATTGGTTCTTGTCATTTCGGACTGTCTGGCTGTACTGCGTGCAACCTGTATTCTGCTGTCTGCTTTTCACTTTCGAATGTGCCTTAGATTTATGCCTTGGATCACAATTGGTTGAGCCGTTGGCCATTGATGCATTGGTTGACCCCTTAAAGGCCCATTTGTATAGTTGTCCCCAGCATATTTTATTGCTGCTGACCATCCTGGGATGCTTCAGCTCCTAGTGAAATGGATCTTGGCTCTGCGGACCTTGTACAGGCTGTGGTCACTTCCTCAGTGGCTGCTGTAGGGGCTGGATGGGAAAAACATTTGCTCCATAAACCTGCTTTGAGGTGAGCCTCTGTGAACATCATCTGCGGTTGCAAGGAAACATATTTGTTTTGTCTACCACATGGAACACATAAACAATTGACTATTCTGTTTGGTGGGGACTCTTAATTTGGCCTGATCTAAAAGTGATTGTAAACCAGATTTGATTAACTTTTATGTGTTTTAAACTTTCCAGCAAATGGCTTTCTGTGTGCTTTGACTTTCAAATTGTGTGATTACCTTTCAAGCATTAATTTTAGATGATTTTACATTATCAATCAGGATTTGTAGAGCGCAGCTGCTTCACCTGTGAGGGTCTCAAGGCGCTGTCGGATAGTTCTGACAGGTTCTCCTATCAGTTGAACATTCATGTCTTGAGGTCGTTTTTGAATTGCTGGAAGGATGATGAGGCTCTGAGGTGCAGGGAGAGGTCATTCCAGGTCTTGGCCGCCAGATGGGAGAAGGAGCGGCCTCTGCTGTTTGTCAGGCGATGCGACGGGTGGCAGCTAGGGCGAGGGATCCAGATCTAAGTTTCCTGTTGGGCTGGTGAAAGGCCACGCGTTGGTTGAGGTATGCAGGTCCTTCATTGTGTAATGTCTTGTATGCTTGGGTGAGTAGCTTGCATTGGAATCTCTTCATGACTGGTAGCCAGTGGAGTTTCCTGAGGTGAGGGGTTATGTGCGTTCATCTGGGGAGGTCAAGGATGATCCTAGCAGCAGTGTTCTGGATTGTCTGGAGCTTCTTCATGAGTTGGGCTGGTATTCCTATGTAGAGGGAGTTGCTGTAGTCGAGTATGCTGGTGATGAGAGCCTGTGTAACAGTTCACCTGGTGTTGGTCGGGAGCCATCTGAAAGCCTTCCTGAGCATACAGGGCGAGAGGAAGCAAGTGGTGGAGATGGTGCTGACTTGCTACTTTATGGATAGCTGGCTGTCGAGGATTACGCCTAGGTTGCGGGCATGTTCAGTGGGTATCGGGGTAGGGCCTAGCTCCAGGGCTCACCATTAATTGTTCCAGTGCGTGTCCTTGCCTTTCCCAAGATGAGTACTTTTGTCTTGTCAGTGTTGAGTTTGAGGCAGTTGTTGTCCATCCAGTTGGCACCATCTTTCACACAACTTTGGAATTTGTCTTTGATGGTTCTTGGATTGTTAGTCAGAAAGAGGATGAGTTGGGTGTTGTCAGCATAGGAGATGTTGTTGAGTCCATGGCTTTTGACGATGTTGGCCAGGGGTATGATGTATGCGTTGAAGAGCGTTGGGCTGAAAGATGAGCCTTGAGGTACCCCACAGGTTGATGTTCTTAGGGAGTGAGGAGTAAGCAGGGAGGATGATTTTCTACATTCCTCCTGTGATGTGATCCACTTGAGGGCTGCTCCTTGGATTCTGATCTGGTGGAGCCTGTTGATTTGTGTGTGGTGGGATACAGAGTCAAAGCTGCTGAGAGGTTGAGGAGGATGAGGGCCACTGTTTCTCCCTGGTCTAGCAGCATTCAGATGTCGTCTGTGGCTGTGACTAGAGCTGTCTCTGTGCTGTGGTTTGTTCTGAAGCCAGATTGGGAGGGGTACAGGAGGTCGTGGCTCTCCAGCTGTCTGGTGTGCTGGATGATGATTGCCTTCTGGATGACCTTGGCTGCGAAGGGGAGCAAAGAGATCGGATGGTAGTTCTTCAGTTCTCCTGGGTCCGTGGATGACTTCTTCAGCAAAGGCTTCACGTTGGTGTATTTCCAGTTCTGGGGGAAGTAGGCTGTGGTGATCGAGGTGTTGAAGACCTCGGTGAGTTCTTTGCTGATTGATTGATTGCCGAGGTTGAAAGCATGGTGAGGGGCTTTGCAGGGGCTTTGGAGTGGCTGGATGTTATGATGGTCACCATTTCCTTCTCAGTGAGGGGGTTCCTCGAGGTGAGTTGGTATGGACGTCAGTCAGCATGAGGAAGTTGATGCTGTCTGCGGCAGTGGGTTTGGGTGTGAAGTCTTGGTAGATAGTGTTAAGTTTGTTGTGGAAAATGTCTGCCAGGGCGTTGCAGAGATCTTGCGAGGATGTGATGTTGTTTTCTGTTGCTGAAGGGGTAAGAATTCCTTGACTATGCTGAAAAGTTCCTTGGAGTTTTTGGAGCTATCATTGATGTGGGTGGCTAGGGAAATCTTCTTGGTGGTTTTCAGGAGGTAGTGGTACCCGTTGAGGGTAGCTTTGACGCATATTCGGTCCTCGAGGGTCTTACTGACACACCATCTCCTTTCAGTCTGTCTGTAGTTGCGTTCCTGGGTTTTTAGTTATTCCGTGAACCAGTAGGGGTGACTTGTTTGTTTCTTGGGGTTGGTAGGTTTCCGTGGGGCGAGTCCGTCAGCTCTTGTTGTGATCCAGGTTGTGAAGTTGTCCACTGCTTGTTCTGTGTCCTTGGTGGTAGTGCGTAGGTGGGAGTTGAGGGCTTTTATATGCCACTGTTTTTATATAGCTTTTTGATTTTTATATAGCTTATTGGTACTCCCTTTGTCTGAGGAGTGGGTGTCATGTGTCTTAGATTGGCCCATGTAGAAACTATGTCATCTTTCACCATGAGCATGTTTCTTAAGTTGCCTACCCTTTCACACAGTAACCTTTTACACACATTTGCGTGCATGACAATGCTGGATTAGTTTTCTGAAACTGCTTTGCTTACACATTCCACTTTGCAAGACCTTTATCACGACTCCATGAACACCATGTACAAGGCTTCGACGCACATTGTGCAAATGTTGTTCTATTTTTCATCCACGGGCGATACGACTAGCTATAGACAATATCAATCCTGGCTTGCCCAGGACTCGCAAGGATGTATTTCATTATTAATAAACAAGCATTTCTGGGTTTAGTTAGAGGAGTGCTTTTCTGTCATTGGTGAGGTCTTTACACACTGAAGCTTTGGCCCAGCAGCTTGCTGATATCTCTGCGGAGGGTGTCCAGCTTGTGGCCTAGACTGGAACTTACATTCTTTCCCTTCAGGTAACCGGATTTGGATCATCCAGTATGGGGATCCTTGACAGAATACACGCACACGCCCTAGACACTTAGGTTAGGGACTGCATAATAGGAGTACTTCAGATTTTCATTATTGTTTTATATGCTTGCATATATACATTGCTTTAGTACAATAGTGAAGCTTTTTATTCTGGTCACTGTCCTTGTACTTCTAATAACTTTTATCTGTTTCTATCTATTGATAATTGCAGCACATATAGGTGCACATGCATCAAACTAAGAAATAGCGATTCCTAAATAGCGAAAAATAAGGAATCACTATTTAGAAATCGCTATTTCCAATGCATGACCAATTTTGCGAATTGTTACCGAATCGGTAAAATTCACAATCGCAAATAGCGATACCGGCGCAGAGTCGCGCTATTTCCGAAAAGCCTAATACCCACCTCGCTATTTGCGAAATCGCAAATAGCGAAATCGCAAATAGCGAAGTCGCTTTTTGATGCATGGTGATGACATCACACCCAGGAAGTCATCCAGCCCATGCTTCATTCAGTGCTCAGTGAGAGTGAGAGGAGGAGGCTGAGTGCAGGAGCAGAACAGGAGAGCCAACAACTGTGCTTGCAGACCTGTCCCTTGTTAAAAATGGATACTCCAGCATCAGGGGAGAGTACACCAGGCAGGAAACGCAAGCTGAAGTTTAGTGAGAGGGAAATTGAACACCTCATTGAGGAGGTAGTCAGCAGCCATGACAAGCTATTTGGCAAACTGTCACTGAAGGTCCCAGAGGCACAGAAGCGCAAAATCTGGCTCAGGATCAAGAATAAAGTCAATGCAGTAGGGGTCACCCACCGCACAATAGACAATTTAAAGAAGCGTTGGTACGACCTGCGCAGCCTTGCCAAAGAGAGTATTGCTGAGAGGCTGAAGGAGGCCAAGAAGACCGGAGGGGGACCAGCAACACAGCCTGGGAACACACCCATGGAGGACCTGGTGGAGTCCACACTCCAGCCCGAAGCCGTGGGGGAGTGACCCAGCTGGACACATCTGGAGCGCCCAGCACATCTCAAGGTAAGATGCATGCAAGTGACCATTACAAGAGACATATCAAAATGTGCACATCACCCCAGTTCAGCACAAGTGTACAGAAAGCAACTCCAGTCCACATTTTCCACCCACACCCAAATGCATTATGGGAGACACAGGCAGGTTAGGCAGGTTCGTAGGCAAACAGACAATAAGAAGTTACAACAAGTGAACTATATGTGACAGTCAATAATTTATTGAGAGGTAAAGTATGCGCAATGTGACACGACATAACCCTTCCAAAAGAATTAAACCTTGCACTGTTTAACATCACAGATGCAGCAGAAGGAGAGGCTGAGGACAGTGACTGGGGGACACCCAGGATACCCCGGCTGTGGCTGACATCGATACACCTGTGTTCCCACAAACAACAGCCCGTGCCCCCACTACACGCAGGGCCACAGTTCCACCACTGCAGACCATGGAAACTGAGGATGAGCCAGTAACAACACCAGAGACAAGCCAGTCTCAAGGTACCCCCACGACAACACCCCAAGCACAGGTCCGGAACAGCACAGTCCAAAGCCGGAGGTGCAGAGCAAGGTCCCGCTTCACACCGCAGGAGGACCAATCCACAAATGTCTGGGGTGGGCTGGAGGCACAGATGCTCGGGGTGCAGCGCCTGCAGGCCAAAAACATGTGGTTAGTGCAGGCCCAAATCAGCGCGATGGCAAGTAACATCGCTGTCATGAGTGATTGCATGAGGGAACTCACTACAGCTGTGGTGGAGGGCAACAGACAGTCAAATGCGGCTATGCAGGAGCTGACCAGGGTGATGCAGGAGAGCCAGGTGACACAGAGGAGACGGCATCGCCAGTTGATGCAGCTCTTACAGGGCTATACACAATCAAACATTCACCTGAGCGCCAACACTGCACTGCTGTCTCGTAGGTCCGTCTCCATGCAGATCGAGATGACCCATTGTTGTGGGGATGTGGCGAAGGCACTGGGCCATGTAACCAATGCCGTGGAACTAATGCAGTCTGCCACTGTTGGGGCTAGCAATGTGACGGGGGAAGAGGGGAGTGAGGAGGCCTCAAGCCTCAGCAGCCTGTCAGTGCCAGTCACCACTTGCAGGAGGCGCGCCACACGCAGCACCACACCCTCTGTAGGCTCCATGAGGGATGGAGATGAAGCAGGCGAAAGGCGTCTGGGGGTGCGTGGAAGGAAAAGATAGACAGGCATGTCCAGAGCCAAACAACCATGGTGAAGTAACCATTGCCACTGACATTACTAGTGACTGAGTTTCAAGTCCTATGATTATGTCATTGTATAATTTTTTTAAGATGCAATCCCTGTGCTACTTGGCACGTAATATGTGTGCTTCAACACTACAACATGATTTAATTGTGAGAAATATAGTACAGTTCGGAAATGCTGTGTCTTGTCTCATCATTACTCAACTCAGAAAAAATGTTGCGTTATTTCTGCACGTCTCCTTTGCCCTTCTGCTGAGCTTGCCCCATGTGCTGGTCTTAGTTGTGGCACCTGCTGGTTGTCCTCCTCTGGTTCACTGTCGGTGAGTTCAATGGGTATGCCCCTCCTGGTGGCAATGTTGTGCAACATGGCACATGCAGCCACAATTCTGCAGCAGGTGTCGGGCCGATACTGCAACGCACCGCCAGTCTTGTGGATGCAGCGGAAGCGACTTTTCATCAGCCCAAAGGTGCGTTCGATGACATTTCGTGTGGCGATGTGCGCTGCATTGTACCTCTGCTCATTTGGGGTGGCTGGGTTGAGGTAAGGCGTCATTATGTAGTTTCGCACAGCATATGCACTGTCACCTACAGGGTAGTGAGCAAAGGGTTAGTAACAGTTATGCATTGCCATTTGACCATTGTGTGTGAGGAATCATTATATGAGTTTACCAAGTAGTTGTCCTTCGCCAAAATCACCCCTGAGCAGACGGGTGTGTATGCCACTGTGTCTGAATATATAGGAGTCATGTGTGCTGCCAGGGTATTGAGCCACAATGTCTGTGATGATATGCTTGACGTTGCAGACTACTTGTATGTTCATTGAGTGATAGGATTTACGGTTCCTAAAAATGTATTCATTCACAGCTGGGGGACAAATGGCAACATGCGTTATATCTATGCATCCTATTACGTGTGGGAACCGGGCTACCTGGTAGAAGTCCTGTTTGGTCCTATTCAATTCCTGTGGGGTTGTGGGGAAGCTAATGTGGTTATGGATCCTTGTCATCATGGCGTTCAGGAAAGAATTAAAGATACGTGAAAGGGAACTTTGTGACACCCCTCCAGCAACAGCTACTACCCCCTGGAAACTGCCGGACGCAAGTAGGTGTAGGCAACATAGGACCTGCACATGAGTGGGGATGGCATGGGTCCTATGAGTGTTGCGCTGCAGTAGGGGTTCCAATTCTGCTATTAGGTCAAGGATCATGTCACCATTCAGCCTGTACTTGTCGTAGATTTCTTCATCTGTTTGTCCTAACAATGTGATGCGCACTCTGAAGATGCGCTCCTGTATTCTCCTTCTTCACTGTGCTGCTGCCTGGAGCCTCATCCTCCTCGCCATCAGGTAGAGCGCTGCCATTGTGAAGGTTTCTGTGGCCTCCTGGGTCGGTTTAAATAGGTTTCTGATGATTTGTACCTGTATGGCATTTTCACTCATGGTTACCACCTGATTGTGATCCTTCTTAAATTGTACTTGCAAAATTACGATTTTCCATCAAATCGCAATTTGCGATTTTTCATGCATTGCTTTGCGATTCCTTATTTGCGATTCGCTATTTAGGATTCGATAATAAGGATTTCGCAAATAAGGAATCGCAAATTAAGTCTCCGCAAAATTAGCGATTCGTTATTTTTGCGATTTCAGGGTTTTTCGCAAATTTGTGTTCATGCATTGGGATTAGCTAAATTGCGCTCGCTAATGGGGTTTATTTGCGATTCGCAAATTTTGCAAGCGCTATTTAGCTTGATGCATGTGCCTGATAGTCTATACAAGAATCACGTTGGTTCAATAAACATTGAAAACGTCCTACTGTGTACTCCTTGTATATTTCTATGAGAATAAGAGATCACCAGTGACTGAACAGAAGGGTTCTGGATCTGTAACCACGATTCCTGGGGGATCAGGGCTGTTATGCTCAGTGGTTGCCAGAACCATTTGTTACCCGCCTACATTTAGTGGGTACTCATGGTGGCACTGTGAGCTAGCTATCCTATAGGACAATATGTCCTGAGGGGTTGCATAGAATCAATCTGGCACCATCCCAACCGTTATGACATCCACAAACGTCAGTTCCTACCGTAGGGTGGAAACTAAATGACACTGAGAGAGTTCATGAAACTTCTCAATAACAATAAGCTTAACTTGACCTTCACACTACCTCCTACAGTAAGAGTGAAATTGATTTCTTAGATATTCATGTCCACGTAGAAGAGGGGAAGCTGTCCACCTCACTGTTCAGGAAGGAGACAGCAGGAAATACGGTTCTACATGCTGCAAGCAGCCACCCCAAACATATTACATGGAACATACCATATAGAGAATTAGTGAGGCTGAAGAGGAATTGCAGCATTAGACTAGATTCTCAGCAGCACAGGAGGAATTAACTGAAAGATTCAAAGCCAGAGACTACCCAATGCCAGTTTTAAAAACAGCTGTAGCAAAAGCGGAATCGCAAACCATAGAAAGTCTCCTATATTGAACAGGGAAAGGGCAGGATGAAACCCCAGGGACAACTCCTAAGGTGGTGAGAGTCATTATGACTTACAACAAAGAATCTAGTAAAATCCATAACATCTTACCCAGCCATTGGGATATTTTGAAGAATGAACCCACAATCAGGGAGCATGTAGGGCAAGCTCCCAAAGTCACATATAGAAGGGGCAGGAATCTAAGGGACATGTTCATGCATATTCACTATGATATTACCAACAGGGAGATCTGGGTGGGTGCGGAGCATCAGGGTTTTTTTCCATGTAAAGCTGCAAGGCTTGTAAGTATAGTACCACAAGAACGACATAAGAAGATTCCTTTCAGGACAAACAATTTAAGATTGAACAATACATAAACTGCAAAACAGAATATGCGGTTTATTGTATTGAGTGTGCATGTCCTTAGAGCTATATAGGGAGCACGGTTTTTCCCATTAAAAGGCGTGTGTTGGAGCACGTAAGGGCAATCAGCAATCAAGATCAGAAGTATCCAGTAGTCTGACACTTCCAGAAATATCATGGGAGTGATTTGATGTTACTGAGCTTTTTCGGCTTGGATAAAATGAAGAAGAAACAGAGAAGGGGTGATAGATGTCTAGCACTTTATAGGCTGGAGTCCAGATATATCATTAATTTGGAAACAACAGAACCAGCTGGATTCAATATGAGTGAAGGACTAGCTATCCACATTGAGGTCTGATGCACAAAGTTCCCGTTCCTGTATTCCCCCCCACCCTAGCTGCCAGAACCATGTAGATATCTAGCAACTGACCAGTCAAGTAGTATGCTTTTTAACTTTTTTTAAGTTTCTTGGTTTCTTTACTTTGTCACATTCTAGCTATTTTGGTGCATTTTTGTGGCACGGGACGACTTGGTCTTGTTTTCACTTTTTTGTAAATGCTTTTTTTTCATACACACAACAGCTCTCGGGTCTAGATAAAGAAGTAAGGCTAGAGGAATTAACACCAAGACCGAAAGGCGTCTCTTTAAAGGTTAAAGGACGGTTTCCCTCACCCACCAGAGGTGGCATGCTTCATCTTTGGGGAACCTCCTCGGACCATGAAGCCTAGTCATGGTGCAGGCTACAAATCCCCTCATGTGAGGTTTCACCCCTCATCAGCCAGGCTAGCTTGAATCCAGTGGCTTTGTTCGCCCTAAGTTGGCAGGGTATGACGGACGTGGGTCCCTTGCTCAGTTTTCCACTGGATTCAAGCAAGCCTGGCTGATGATGGGTGTGACCCCGAAACCGGTCCCAGGATGCTTGTTCCCAGTCTAGATAAAACCTGGCTTGGCAGTTTGTGCTGGACTGTTCCCATGAGGAACAGGATCAAGACTGATTTGCATATACCTGGGTCTGAACTGGGTTGGCGGAGTGAGCTAAAGAACGATGATGGATTCAACCCAGATCTGTGACTGGGGGTGAGTGTCTGAAAAGTTTCAGCGCTCCATCTATCATCTCGTTGTGTTTGCTAGAGTCGATAGGGACTTCTTTACGTACGATATCCAAGGAATTTTAAATGCATGATCTAATCAGGGGCGGTCGCTCTACTAGGGCAGAAGGGCGTTGACCTCCTGCCTATTGGGAGCCACACTTACTCATTTTCCAGTGTCCTTTTCTTGTTTTTTAATGATGTGTTTTTTGGGGGGCCAAATGTATTTTGGGGGGCCATGTTCACAACAGTTTTGAATTTATGATTTAATTTCAGCTCATTTGTCCCTCTTTGGCATGGTCACTGACAGTGCACAGGTGCAATTGTCCAAATTCTCAGTGTGTTTATATCTAATATTCAAGGATAAACACATTTCTCTGCAAAATGTCTGTAATAGATTCACACATCAATATTAAAAACAAATGAAAGGAAGACGGTATTTAAAACAATCTGTTTATGAACTGTCCAAGGCCATCGGGGCAAGACTCTCTGCAGAACAGAGCAGGCTCTATCAGGGGCCCCCTGAAAGGCTGGGGCCCTGGGCCAGAGCCCACTTTGCCCATGCCTTAAAACGTCTCTGAGTCAGCCTTAGGCCTGTAGTTCCCTGGCCGGCTGCACAGAGAAGTTAGCGTGGGGGGAGAAGTTTGCAGATCATGGCCAATCACTGTATAGCTGTCTTGTGAAGCCATGCACTGATTGGCCATGTTCACGCCCCAGCTTTGGATGCAATGGTCTCTTCTCTTCACGTGCACGATGCATCGCCAAAGATGACAATGTGCTGAGGAAGAGAGAAGTAGTGTCCTGCAATCAGCGTGGCCTGTCTCTCTATAGTCTTCCAGATTAAAGTAAAAAGGCTGCTACGTGGAAGACGTGAACGCTCGACGGGACACGAGCGTTAAATGTGAATAGTTGTATCCTGTCCTCAGTCTGCTCACAGGGGTCGCTAGTAGGTTTGCGCGTGCCAACATTTGTGTGTGTTAATCTGTGCCTGTCTGTATAAGGGGGATTTGGGGGGCAGCCGAGCGCTGCGCTCGGCTGCCCCCCAGGTAGATTGGGAGGGGGAGGGGCTAGACGGCGCTCGGCCATGTTGGGGGAGTTGGGCTACATTGGGAATAGCCCAATTGTAGCCCAATTTTTGAAGAGACAGCCCAAAGTATATTGGGCTGTTTCGCGCTTCACCAGCCACCATTTTAGGTTTGGTGACCTGGTGGCTGGGAGCGCTGTAGTGTAGGTTTTTTGTCAGGAGTAAGAGGTAGGCCAGGTGGTGTTGTTAGGTTGTAGGGGCGTGTTAGTGACAGGGCAGGGTCAGCGTTACGATGTCGGGTGAAGACTATCGAGTCTTGGAGGCAGTCCGGTTGCTCAGCGAGGCTGGCCGGCTGGACATGTTGATGCCGGAGGCCCCTGGGGGAGCGCGCCCGGTGAGGCACGCGTCTGCCGGGGTGGCGGCCGCCGTCGCGGCTTGTTCCCCCCCGGAGAGCGGCGAAAGCAAAGGTGAGGGAGAGGGGCCGCGCGGAGGTCAAGAGCGCGGTCCCAGGTAGCGTTGGGCATGCGGTTGGAGGGCGGGGGGGACGGGCGTCATGTGGCAGCAAGGCTGAAGGGGCTCGGCGAGGGAGCGCGGACCGCGTCTCCCCGCCGTGTGTGGAAGTCGTTGGGGGCCGCTCATGTACAGGGAGAGCGGCCCGATAGGTTCAGGCGGTGCGCAGGGGGGGGCAGCGCCGACAGACAGAGCGCGGCCCCCATGATCTGTAACAGTCAAGGAGGGCACCTGGGAGATGCGCTGGGGGTGGATGGGAGGCCCCGGCGAGGGCGCGCATCCCGGGCCTCCCCGCCGAGGTCACAGAGGGAGAGGGGCCGCTCCGGTGTCAGGAGAGCGGCCCCAGATACCGTAAAAGAGGGGGAGCTGGGTTTTGGGTGGAGGGCTGCGCGTGGGGGACCAGGCCAGTCGTGTGTTGAGGAGCTGGGGATGGGGCTTGGGTCTGGGAGGGTGGGGGGGGAAATGGAAGGGGTGGTGTTCTCAGGTGCAGGGAGAGAGGCACTAGGAGGCACACAGGCTGGGTTAGGCGCCGTGCAGGGGGGGTCCAGGCATATGGGGAGGGAGGGTTTGTCGGGAGCGGTGGCATGCGAAGGGGTGGGGGCTTCACGGGGGGTAGGTGGCAGGTTTGGGGGCATCCAGGAGGGGGAAGGGGGGTCAGTGGGGAAGCTGGGGGGGAGGGGTGGATGTCCCCTTTATTGTTGGATTCAGAACAGAGTGAGAGGGACTGGGAGGGTTTGGACATTTTTGCTTCCTGGGCGGAGGAGGTTGGGGGGTACATAGGGGGGCCAGTCGGTAGAGGAGGGTGAGGAGTTGGCGGTGTCAGGCGCTAGTAGGGGGGTCATAGGGGAGCCGGGGGCGGGATACGGGAGGAGGCTGGGCCGAGTGGGGTAGGTGGGCAGGGGGCAACGGGTTTGGTGTGGAGCGACGAGGAGGGGGAGGAGGGGGAGGATGAGGAGGTGGTCGACCTTAGTGCGGTGGGGCAGGCATGGTTAGCTAGCACCTTGTGGACAGGCAGCAAGAGGGGTTGGGATGGGAGAGAGAAGAGAGGTAGGCCCAGCACACCAGACCATACTTTTCTTTTACAGGTGAAGGAGCAACAGGCAGAGCATCGCGGGGTGCCAGACTTGGTAGGGCTGGGAGCGGCCCGGTGGCACCAAGGAGAAGGGAGGGTGGAGCCTTGGGTGGCGTACCCAGTACCGGCCAGTACAAGTAGGCCCAGAGCGGGCTCGCCGGCCCCAACACCCATTGGGCCTCAGCGGGCTGGGGGACAACGACAAAGACGGAGCGACGACAACGAGCATTTAGGTGTTGCAAGGAGGGTGCATTCCGCACCCCCGGCGGGGGCAGCCGGGGGCGCTAGGCAGGAAGAGTTGAATTATGATGAGGAGAGTATTGAAGAAGGAGAGTTGCGGGATGGGGAAGATGAGGGACAGGGGGGGCCAAGTAATGCTGTGCATAGTTTTTTGCAGGTGTCACGACGCCAGGCGAGGCCCACGGGTCGGACATCACGTTGGGAGGAGAGGTCGGCCCCTTTGCCAGGACGCACAGTGGAGAGACGGGCGGAGTCCTTGGCGCTAGGTAAGCGTTCGGCGCGATTGCGGCCTGTGATGGTGTCGGTAGGGGTGGGTGGACCTGATCGGGTGGAAGGGGTAGGGGGCAGGTTGCGCAAGGGTTCCTACGTAGTGGACATAGGGGTAGGAATGGAGGCCCCGGGCAAAGGGGCAGTGGGGGGCGCAGGTAAGGCGTCATTAAGCTTGGGGGACAGCGGGGCTGACAAGAAGGCGACGGTAGATACTCCGACAGGGGAGGGGGAGACCATATTGGAAAGCAAGGAGTTGAAGATTAAACGGTTGCCATACATGGGTGTTACAAAGCCATTGGGAGCATATTTGATGTTGTCCACCAAGGAACGCATATGGAAGGGGGAATATGTTGAAATACTTAAACTCCTCCACAGAGAGGTTCGGGCGAAAGAAGGGTCTAAAGAGGAAGAATTTGAACTGGCAAAAAGGCCAAAGGTGCCGTTGACAATTGAGAATTGGACCGCAGCATTCCTTATATATGCCAGCGTTTATTGCGAAAAATACCCTGAACGGTCAGTGGCCATGTTCAAATACATGGACGTGATTAGGAAAGCCCAGATTACTGGGGGTGGGTACGCCTGGGCTCAATATGATGAGGAGTTCAGGGCACGCATGGCTTGGGATGCGGAGGCAAAGTGGGGGGAGCTAGATACGGATCTGTGGCAACACACTATGGGTTTAGCCGGGTCTGGAAAAACCATTTTTACGGCCAGCGGGCTGCCTCTCGTATACAGGCCCTTTCGGGGCGGCCCCACCCGAGGTGCGGTGGGGGGAGCAGGGAGAGGACAGCCAGGTACAAAAGGGGCGTGTTGGGATTACAATAAGGGTTTGTGCACCAGAGAGTACTGCCGTTTCAGGCATGATTGCTCAGGGTGCGGAGGACGACATGCATTGATCAATTGCTGGGGGGGGCCAGGATCAGCAGCCAGGGTCACAGCAGTGGCAGACAGGGGGGTTTAAGGCAGGGTGACAGCAGCAGCAGTTCCTGGGGGGCCGTGGTGCTAAGGGACCTGGGCCGAAAGGCTCATACTCCGGTTAATGTAAGAAAGTTGATAGCAGCCTTGCAAGGATATCCAGATGTGGCGGCTGCTATGTGTTTGCGGGTGGGGTTCTTGGAAGGTTTCAGGCTGGGGTACGACGGGCCGAGGGTAAGACGTTGGGCGGACAATTTGAAATCGGCAAAAGAGCACTCTAAGGTAGTGCAAGAAAAACTGGATAAAGAAGTGCGTGAAGGCCGCATGGCGGGACCCTTTGAGGATTGGCCTCTTCAGAATTTGATTGTGTCACCCATTGGAGTGGTGCCAAAAAAGGAGCAAGGACAGTTTCGCCTAATACAGCATTTGTCGTGGCCTGAAGGAATTTCGGTGAATGATTTTATTGACGAACAGGAGGCCACGGTGTCATACTCATCTGTTGACGTAGCCATGTCACTGGTAGTGACGGCGGGCGCAACGGCGATGATGGCAAAGTGAGACATAAAGTCGGCTTTCCGGCTGCTTCCAGTCCACCCAGATGACTGGGACCTTTTGGGTATCCAGTTTGGGGGTCACTGGTACGTGGACAAAGCATTGCCGATGGGCTGTTCTATGTCATGCGCACTTTTTGAGTGTTTCAGCACGTTCCTACAATGGTTGTTCACGGAACGGACGGGTCACCAAGGAGTAACGCACTACCTGGATGACTTTTTCTTTGTGGGCACCTCAGGCTCAGCGGGCTGCCAGAAGGCACTGGACAGCTTTCAGGAGATCATGAGGGATTTGGGCATGCCGTTGGCACCGGAAAAGACTATGGGACCCTGTACGGCTCTGGCCTTTTTAGGTATTGAACTTGACTCTCATTTGATGGAGGCACGACTTCCGGCAGACAAAAAGCAGCAGATGTTGGGGCTGCTGGCAACAATGTTGGGAAAACTGAAGGTCACAGTGAAAGAGATTCAGGTGCTGTTGGGGCACCTCAACTTTGCATGTAGGGTGGTGAGAGTAGGGAGGACGTTTTGTAGACGACTGTGCAGGGCGCTGGCGGGACAGAGGCCCCTCATCATCATGTGCGTCTGTCAGCAGGGGTGCGGGAGGACTTGCGAATGTGGCAGTTTTTCCTACAAGATTTCAATGGCATCCCCTTGAGGAGGGAGGGCGACATGCTTTGGGAAGTGCAAATATTTTCTGATGCGGCTGGGAGTTCAGGTTTTGGCCTGTATTGGCAAGGAAAGTGGTGTGCTGAGCAGTGGCCCCCGGAGTGGGCAGATGGGGGCAGGAGTATAGCCTTTTTGGAATTCTTTCCGTTGGTGGTGGCGATCACCTTATGGGGGGATCAGCTGGCGCACAAGAGGGTAACCTTCAGAGTTGATAACATGGCGGTAGTCCAAATTGTGAACCGACAATCCGCACGGGATGAACAGGTTCTGAAATTGCTGAGGGTGTTTGTGTTAGGCTGCTTGCGGCATGATATCGCCTTCCGCGCGGTGCATGTGCCGGGTGTGGACAATGACATAGCGGATGCTTTGTCTCGTTCACAGTGGGGGAGATTCCGTGGGCTCGCCAGGGATGCGGACGGATTTCCGACCAGAATGCCGGTGCATTTGTGGTACGTAGGCAACACAGGATGTTGCAGTTGGTTTTAGGTTCTCTGGCGCAATCTACCAAAGCAGCATACAAGACAGCATGGGGGGAATTTTTGCACTCTGGCGCGACACGGAGGGATTCCCTTGAGCTTAGACAGGAAGATGTACTTCAATTTATTTTGGATTTGATTGAGAGGGGTTTGACCAGGGTTACGATAGCGGGTAAGCTGGCGGGCATTGCTTTTGTTGGGAAATTGTTGTGGGGGTATGCCCCATCCGCAGGGGAGCTGGGGAAGCGCATGTTGGAAGGTTGGGCGCGGGAGTGTGGGCGCGCATCTAGGGTTCGTAAGCCTCTGCCCTGGGAGTTGTTGGAAAGGGTGATTGGGATCTTGCCTGGGATATGTTATGGGGAGGTTGAAAACTGCCTCTTCTCCACTCTGATGTCATGGATGTTTTTCGGGGCTTTTCGGGTGTCTGAGCTGTTAGGGAGTAAAGCGGGGCAGGGGGTACTTTGGAGTGAGGTTTCCTTTCGTCCGGTTGGGGTCAGCATATGGCTTAGGAAGTCTAAAACAGATCAGAGGGGAGGGGGCACTTGGGTTGCTTTAAAAATGGAAGGAGTACAGCAGGCTTGCCCTTGCCGGTGGGGTTTGAAGTGGAGAACTTTGTCTAGGGATAAAGTGGGTCTAGTCTTCAGGCACAAGGATGAAAGGAGGGTAACGGCTGCGCAGCTTTTGGCGGTGTTGAGGAAGGCGTTGGGCAGGCTGGGAATTGACGGGAGGGATTTTGGTACGCACTCATTTAGGATTGGGGCGGCATCTGAAGCGAACAATCTAGGTTGGGGGCGAGGGGTCATCATGCGTTTGGGAAGGTGGTCATCTGACTGTTATCAGCGGTATGTGCGCAGCGCAGACGGGGGGATATAGCGCGGTTAGTCCCATTTTTCCTTTGGTTCATTCATGTTTCTCGTTGCAGGTTCGGTGATGGGTCCCCTCGCCAGGGAGATGTCCATTTGGATTGTGGGCCATTCCTTTGTGAAGTGGGCGCAAGTTCAGGCTTGTGCCAGTTATTTTGGGGAAAGCCTGGGTTTCAATAAAGAAATGTTTACAGTTTGTTGGAGGGGAAGGGGTGGTATGCGTTGGAAAGAGTTGCTGCAGGTGCTCACCGGAATCCTGGTGGCGGGTAGGTGCCCCGATGTATTGGTCCTTCATTTGGGGGAAAATGATATGGTGAGGGAAACTGGTTTGGCTTTGATGCGGTGTATGAAGCGGGATTTGGCGGTGATCAAGGGTCAGTGGGCCGGCTGCGCCATCATATGGACGGAGTTTGTTCCTAGGAGGGTTTGGAGGGGGGCAGCTAACCCGGGGGCAGTGGACAAGGCTAGGCGAAAGCTTAACACAGAGATGGTGCGTTTTTGTCGCCAAATGGGAATTTTAGGATTGCGCACAGGGACATCAGGTACGACACGCCGGATTTTTCAGAGGCGATGGGGTCCATTTATCCCGGCTGGGCATGGACTTATATCTATTGGAGCTGAGGGAAGTTTTGGCCAGGTTGTTGGGAGTCCACAGGCGTTGAAGAAAATTTTTCCTGGGGGGGGGCAGGAAAACGGGGAGGCGGCGTCCTGCCTACACTCCCGCCTTTTCCTGGGTGGCGGGGTTGGAAAAAGTTGGCCAGGATTGGCTGTAGTTTTTGGTTAAATGTTGGTAGTTGGGGAGCAGGAGCAGGAAAAGGGTAACCAGGTAGGCTAAGTTTAGATTAGAGGTTTCTTGGTTACAGTTGCAAAAAGGCAGGTAGGGATTTGGGTCATGGGAGGTTAGGATTGGTAAATGCTATATTGTGTAGGATTGTGTAATATGATTGTTATGGAATGTTATGTTGTATTTTGCGGGGTGGGGGATTTGATGTGGGGATCGTAGGGGTGGGGGGGAAAACAAGGGGTCAGGTAATTCATGTATAGTGAGGTTTAGTTTTGGAAGGCAGTTGCCAAGGCACAAAATGTGATATGCACCTGTTTCAATAAAGCGGCCTTTTTCACACACAAAAATGGGTCTTGTGCTGGTTTGCCCCCCTTCCCTCCCAAGTGAGCATTGTGTGTTAAGGCATGCGTGCGTTGGTGCATGTTTGTGTGTGAGGCATGCATCGGTTTGTGCCTCTCCATGCTTGTGTGTTTGTGGATGTATGTTGTCTGTGTACCGGACTCCCTCACTCTTCCTATTATTCCAGCTTTCATTGTTTTTTAATTTGTGTAGTAGTACATGTGTCTGGAGTGACACGCTCTTGCTTTGCTTGTTTAGGGTCACAGGAAGGGGAAAGGCTGTTGCTGTTTTATTATCGAGTCCTGCTCCAGAGGCAAGATTAATTCAATTCTTTTGTTTGGCACATTTTGGCCGATCAGCAATAGCTTTGATACACTTGTTTGAAAAACAGGTAATTTTCTCGATAGGGCTTTACTAATCCTTGGAAGATAGCTAAAATGATTTTAAACTCATCTGCTTCAGGGTATTTATTCCAATTTTGTAATAACGGTTATTATCAATATTATTAAACACAATTGGTTTATTGCATACATGTAGCGTTAAATGGGCAAACTGCGGCTTCTTAGTACTTTGATTATAGAATTTTTTTTTTAAAATGACCAAATTCCTTGTCGGCTCAATTCATGTTAGGAAGAAACTAGGTGAAAATTAAAACAGCTTTCAGTGTAATGAAAGCTGGAGGGGGTGTTCTCTAAAAGGAGTGAAAGACTTTGAATTAAATATTACTAAACTGTGTAAGTGGTAAAGTCTTCATTGTGTCTCAATCACACTCATTCTCTTTTTTACACCATTTTCCTCTGCAGTCTCTCTTTGTCTGAAACGTGCGCCCATTTTTCTCCCCACATATTTCTGGAATCTTGCTTCTACATATCTCTCAAGTAGTCGTTTTTCTATTCAGTTTTCATTCTCTTCTTTTTTGTACATACTTTCATCTCCTCCACTTTCCTATTTCCCCGGCGCACTGAAATGCCCACGCCACTCACCTGTGAGCAATGCATTCTCTTTTCCTTTCTTGTCGTACATATTTTGACAGCTGTATGACCTCCTTCATGTGTGATCCCACAATTGGCACGTTACCAATTTCAAGGTGCATGGCAGAGACCAAGGATTGAATGTGCCTGTTGTGTGAACAGCTTTATAAACCACTAATAGGCGCTCACCTCCAAAGATCTCAATACTGCCCCGTCATAAACACCCCTAACAACTGAACTCACCCAGATAGACTTGTTGAGGCAGGTAGGAGCTGTTGAACATATTTAATGCAGTACAATATGAGGCAATCTTTAATGTTTTAAATATTTCAAGACAACACATTCAGAATTGCATTATAAACCTTGCTTTTCACAAATTTTAGTTTTAAAATTAGATTTAAAATATGCCATTCATCCCTCTGTTTTTTCAAACATTTCTTGGGGGATGACCCCCAAAACCCACCCTTATGTTACTTGGACTCCATCCTTTTGCTGGCTCACTACTTAAAACTCATCCACAACTTTTATGCCCCACCACTTCGAATTGTTATCAGTCGCCTCTGGATCTGATGACAAACAATCTGAAAGGATTAGGTGATTTAGCTCAGCGTCCTCCTTGGGCCAGATCTTCACCCAAGAGGTCAGGGGCTTCACCGTCACCAGAAAGGCAATATAATTTACACCAAGTTCTTCAAGTACGGAGAATGAAGGAGTACTCTGGGGGACCTTCAAGATTTGTCTCAGGAACTTATTTTGTGCACCGAGGTTAATCCCACACTTCACTACCATATAGAACCTTAGAAATACATCTGCAATGGTAGAGCTTTAAAAGCACGCCTGGCGACCATGATCCCAATCTGTGGGCATAGCTGGCAATGGCCCCTATTACCTTATTCAAATTGGCCAACTTTCCCTCCATCAACGGTTTCCAATTCAATTTCACGTCAAACAATGTCCCCAGATATGAAAAAGCCAGAACCTTTACTAAGGTATGATTCCCTGCCTTGAAAGTTTTGGACCTCGTCGACTGAGGGCCAACTTCCAAAATGTAAGATTTTGTAAAGTTGATCGTCAGGTCCAGTCTGTCCATAAAGGAAACAAACCCATCAATTAAAAAAATACAGACCCAATGCTGTGCATGCCATTAGCACAGCATCATCTGCATACAATAGGACTGGAAATAATTGCTTACCAACTCTAGGGCAGTCAGACTGTGGAGAAGAAAGGGCAGCATCTAGGCCATTAATGTAAATAGTATATAAAAAAGGGGCAAGTATGCATCCACGACAAACACCCGTGGTGCAATTAAACTGTTCTGAGAGGCCCACCCTCTTGGAGTATCCGACCGCTGTTGTGGTGTGGGCATGGAGGTTCATCAGTAGAGTTACGATAGCCGGATAGACGCCTAAGGAGATAAGGGGCATATTATCAAGAAACGGCGTTAAAATTATCACCGCTTTAGCGGCAAACTGCCGCTAAAGCGGCGATAATGGGCTTGATAATATGCCCTTGAGAATTCCAATAGAAGCCCATGTTCTGGTGTCAACATGGGCTTCTATTGAAATTCTCAAGAGCATATTATCAAGCCCATTATCACCGCTTTAGCGGCAGTTTTCTGCCACTAAAGCGGCGATAATTTTAACGCCGTTCTTGATAATATGCCCCTTAGTATGTCCCACAGTTTTTAACGATTCACCTGGTCGAAGGCGGATGTAAGATCCATGAATGCTAAAAACAGGGCACCAGATTGAGCTTATTTATTAGTAAGTAAAGGTTAAGGCATTGCTCGGCATTTGATTTACCCAGGCGAAAACTGAACTGCACCTCGGATATTATCTGGTTCTTGTCAGCCCATGTTGATAGCCTGGTCAATAAGACCCAGCCTAAGACCTTTACCACTGTATCAATCAGGGAGATGGGGTGGTAACACTGTGGGTTGTCCTTATCTCCCTTCTTGAAATCTATTATAGAGGCCGTCGACCAAGATGAAGTGATCCCTTTCCTTGTTGCAGCATTTAGCACAATGGTCAAAACTGGGCCCCAAACCTCTATATTATTGCGGAAAATTTCAGAGGAATCCCATCGGGTCCTGGTGCCTTATTCCGGGACAATGCTTTAATACCCTGGTGAACTTCCTCCGGGAGAAGGTGACTATAGTGTTACCCTATGTTAATTCAGTCTCAGTTAGTGTCCTTTCGGTCTTACACACACCTTCAAAGTGTTCAACCCACTGTTGGGGGGTGATGTGATGGCATAACGTGGGCCTTAAAGGCTCGTACAAGCAGGGTCTGTTTATGACCTGCCAAAAAAGTGTGCGAACCTCAGCTTGCTAGCTTTAGTTAGCAAGTCCCATGCCTGCTTCTGTAGCAAATGCCTCCATTTTTTTAACACCTCCTTATAGTCATGATGACAGTTTGTCACCCACTCTCTATCTCAAGGGGACTGCGTCAGAGCTTTCTTCAAGGCGCTGAGAACCTGTGAACACTCACCATCGAACAATTTAGGATTTTCGGGACGGGGACCAACTGCGGGCACCGTTAGCAGACCGGAGACCATCTTTGCGATTAAGACAAAAGTGCTTAAAATCTCATCCCCCGCCACAAAGGGGTCCAGGCAGGTGAGTATCACCTGCTGACAGGCGCAAAAAGTGAACAGCTAAAAACTTAAGGGCGTATCTGCGACCACCGTACACACCTCCCCTGGTCGGTTAGGGATAATATACCTGGGGGTATGCGAGTACGCTCTTTTGGGTCCCCCACCCCCTCAAGTACCAAACACAAAGGGTTTTGATCACGGAAGGGGCTGTGTAAGATGTTAAAAATGATAGATGGACATCCCAGGGAAGCTGAAACATAAATAAAATTGATGATCGTAGCGCAGCACCTCCCTTCAAATGTGGAGGGTATTTGAGCCTTAACTGGGTTAGTGAACTTGTCTAGCCTAAAAACCAAATTATGAGTGTATAAAAGACTATTTAGTTCCTTGCCAACGAGAGAGTGCTCCATGTGAGTACCCTTTGTTATCATGCAAGTTGGTATACTGTGAAAAGGATTTAGAGAGTCCAAGTACAAATGACAATTAAAATCCCCTGCCAAAATAAGTTTCTCTTGAGCAAGGTCCCCCCGATAATGAGTCAATGGCACCGCCTAAAGCTACGAGATTTGAGGATTCACGTGGCCACCTCATTGCATTATAAAAATTAATCAGTACCAGGGGAAAGGATCTCCCAATGAGCAATTTAAGACCCTGAAACACAAATGAGTCCAATTTCAAATTCTTCATAGCGCCACAGAGCTCAAGGGAAACAACAATAATTAAACCCCCACTAGCTCTACCAGTATGAGATCCACAGCAGCGCAAAAAAAAGTTTTCTACCCCTCCAGGAAAAAAATATTCTTTACTTCCCACGTCTCCTATAAGCAGATGATGTTGAAGGATTTAATAAACTGGCTCCAGTTCGCGTCTAGGAATTTTGCGGCCAGACCTGCCACATTCCAAGAGACGAGTCTTAGGTCCAACGCCATGATGTGTGCTGGTCCAAAATGTGAAGTTATTGGCCCAGCTGAAGGGACAAGGGCCCCAGGGGAATGCGTTCTACTGTGGTGGTGCCCAATGTTTAAGGAGGGAGTGGGATGATGCGTCTAATTACGCCAGGATCTACCACGCCCTGTGGAGGTGGCCCTATATGAGGGCCCTGAGATGTAGGTGTAGTGTCGTGCTCAGAGAGTCAGTTCAGATCATTAAGACCACCAGGGGGGAAAATCGATTTAGAAGTGCCAATTGCCCACCTGGAGCTCTCTCAGCGCCACTAAAACCTGTAGGCTGGATTAGGCTTTGAGCAATTGGGAGGGTTCTATAAAAAAATCCCAGCGATAATGGTTTGAAACCAGAATCTAATGAGTAAGTCTGCAAGGCCACTTAAGATGCTACATGCCAATTCTGGATATCTAACGCTGACAATCACACAATCTCCCTCAAAGGATTTCCGGGAGGGCCCTATCCAAGAAGCCCTGCGGGCCATCAGAATGTTCTTAAGGTCTGCAGTGTGAAATCTAGTGTGTCTACCTAACCAAAGGGATACCTTATTAATCAGTTAATTGGCCTGTTGTTTCCTGTTTATGGGGGACGAGCTCAAGAACCCCGGTCAAGACCACAGTATAGGGGCAACATGCCAGAGGGGGATTGATTACCGGTATTAGAGGGCCCCTATCAACAGCACAAGAGAATTGGGCTGCTGCAGTGAGGGTGGGAAAGGGGGGGCGCTGACTAGCAAGAACCGGTTCGGTATTAGAAGGGTGAGAGTCTTGGCACTGGATGTGGGTTATCTGTCTCGTTTGGTCAAAGGGTCTAAGGGGTATAGGATTACAAGTATAGGGCTGAGTGCACCTTGAACAGATGATAGAGGGCACATCAGTTTTGGAGCATGGGACTTCAGGGTAAGGGAGGAGGATGCATTGTCGATTGAGGACAACATTTTCTCAGATCTACTTAACATTTCCCCAGATTCCGAAGCCAACATTTCAAGTTTATCCCAAAGTGGGGTCAATAGGGCGGTAATGATATCAGTTAACTTTTGTATAGCAGGAGCCCAAAAGTCCTCTATGTCTTCTGGAAAGTTGATCACACGATGGTCCCAGAAATCCTTCGATGTAGCTGCCAAATCTTCTATCTTTTTGGTCGTGTGCTTCTGTTTTGCAAGCCGGGGGGGCATCCGGTCCGTACTAGGAGGTGAGGTTAGGGTGGCCCTACTAATGGGGGTGTCAGAGAGAGGGGCCTCTAAGAATGGGAGAGAAGTGGGGTAAGCCAGGACTGGCAAAGAAGCAACAAGCTCAAGCCCCGGCACATTTGGGACAACCAACTGGGGGACCTACTGACAGTCGCCTTTCTGCCCGGTCAATTTCCTTTTAGATAGCCACCAACGATTTTGCCAAAAAGAAAGTCAGTAGTCGCACGGTTTAGAACCGTAGGCGTCGAAACCGGGAATACCTTCCTTTTCCCCATGATCACTAAACAGACTGGGACAACAGGATAGAAAGCTTTACAGCAGCCCAGTGACAAAGGTAGACAACAGTGAGTCAGTGAGTCAGCTGCTTACAACGTTATCTTCAAGAACGAGCTATGCCACTACCACAGCTACAGCAACCAAAAAGTTAGAAAAAAGAGTACCTAGCCGAGGGACCGAAAGGTCAAGAGAGCAAACCCAGCCCAGCCTCTTCCGGCCTCGGACGGACGCAGAAGGACCCGTTCTTGGCCCGGTCTTTGCCTGGGCACGTGCCCGGGCACATCACGCGCAGCAGGAACCCCTGCAAAAAGAAGTACGCGCCTCTGACCACTAGCTGCAGTGTGGTGGCTTCCTGCCACACTGCAGACTAGTGCTTGTGGTCCGGGCCCCGGCCGACACATAGGTTTCGCAGTCCCGCACAGTGGGAACCCTCGCAGGAAGAAGTAAGCGCCTCCGGGCGCTGGCTTCGGCATGGGTGGCTTCCTGCCAGACTGTCGACTGGGGCTTGTGGTACGGGCCCCTGCCGACACACAGGCTTTGCACTCCTGCGCAGTGGGAACCCCCACGGAGAGAGTATGCGCCCCTGGGCACTGGCTGCAGCGTGGGTGGCTTCCTGCCACACTGCAGACTGGGGCTTGTGGTCCGGGCCCCTGTCGACACACAGGCTTCGCACTCCCATTAAAGTAACTTACCTGCATGGTACCTGTCTGCGTGGTAAAGACTGCGAGTTAAAGGCCATGTGGAGTAAAGGCTTTGGAGTGAACACTGCAGGGTACACGTTATATAATGCTTCTCATATGAGACATCCTCTCATGCTATTGCACAATATTACAATTAAAGCACTATAAAAAAATTATGAATATTGAGATGGAATTTAGAAGCATTATTCTAAAGCAGAGCCTGAAATGCAGCCATCTGCAGATTCGAGATTAAATATTGGGCTTTGATATGAAGGTCGAGGAAGTCTAAAAAGTATCAAATGTCTGCATAAGGACAGTTTGCCAAATGCCTTGGGCAAAATAATCCACGTGGAATATCACTTGAAGGCCTTTCTGTTAATAAACCAAGGATATCGTATCCTTATAGGGAAATGGATGTAGAGCAGAAATTCCAAATCTCCAAGCTTTTTGTTAATTAATATTTTCTTTTAAAGATTTATAAGCAACAAATCGCAAACATTTACACAGTAAATATAGTAAGTGT
Source organism: Calotriton arnoldi (assembly GCA_963921515.1). NCBI lineage: Eukaryota > Metazoa > Chordata > Amphibia > Caudata > Salamandridae > Calotriton > Calotriton arnoldi. Next base: position 68,149 of record CAWUFW010005859.1, on the reverse strand, counting down.
ACAATACATTTCAACAAGTCAACCTGCTACTGAAAAGTTATAACTTTAATTTTAGGTATACATGTTCCAGACTGTAATATGTTATGCATCCAACAAACTACGGCGTTGTACACTTGTTCAGATCTACGTACAGTTTTCCTGCAACTCCACAATCCAGTTACTTCAGATAATTAATTCTACCCTGGATCTGGGCTTGTGGTCGATACTGTACCTTGCCGTTTAGGCAACTGTTCCACCGCTGCATGGATCAACATCATGGCGCCTGACATGATTATGCAATTGCAGCTATATTTAAATCAAAGTAAATTTTCTTGCCACAGGGATGACTACTCCTTCAGTGCCTGCCCTGAGAAAACTAAAACCTCAGGATGAGTTCATCCTTCATGTTGTGAAACGTTGACATCTGACTCATTGCCAAATCGGTTTCTTGTGTCGTAAGAAAATAGAAAGGTTTCCTTGTTTATTGTTTTAGTAGTTTTATTTCCAGTGGTAGGAACCACGCCTAAGCAAGTAACTAGGGAATGCACAAAATAGAGTAGCACAACAAAAATAAATTACAAATCACAATTATTTTTAGTTTAGCAATTGTATCGGGCTTGAACTTGGCACAAGGCCTTAAGAGACGTTTACAAGAGAACCAGATTATGTTACACATTTTTTTGAAAGGGAAGATTAAGTCATTTGCTTAGACCGACAGAATGCCAAGTCGAAACGGGGCTTCAAACCCTGTTCATTAGTCCGGCAGTTCTAGCAGTAGTCCACTTCACCTTATAATTGCCAAGTTTCTGTTGCTGAGAATATGCTGTGAGCCCCATGGACCCAAAGTGTCCTTTGAATGAGATGATAATGAAACATATGTGGAATATCAAGTCATGAGTCAGTCCTGATAAACCTCAGTCCACATTATAGATTTGGAAGGTAAATACATGTGTGAAGCAACAGAATTAGCTATCATCTCTTTGTGAATGCCTCCAGTCAAACAGTTTGACAGTGGCTCACAACGTAGAAGGGAGGAGATGTAGTCTTGCCGCTACACCTTCTCAGAACTGAGGGACTAGGGGCCTGATTACGATGCCGGGGAGACTGCCACCGACAGGCTGTCAGTGGCGGTCTCCCCGCCATCGGAACAGGGATCTCCGTCCGCCATATTATAATGGCTACTGGAGGGGTGGCGGTCGTAAACTCCGACCGCCACGGTCCCGACAGGCGGTCTGTATCTGACCGCCTGTCGGACCTCCCTGTAGTCCCAGAATGGCAGTGGTGCCTGTCAGGCACAACCATAGGGATTACAATATCCCTTTCTGACGGTCGTTCTGCGGCGTTCAACCCGCCGCAAATCGGCAGGCGGAAACTAATTTGTGGGCCCGTAGCAGGCCCCCCTAATCCCCTGGGCCAGGGAAAAAGGCCCTGGGTGGCACCTATGGTGCCCCCCTACATATCCCTACACCATGTGGTAGGCACCACATGGTGCCTGCCACGTAGTGCAGGGATATGTGTGAGGTGTCTGTTTTGACTTGCGGCGGGTGCTGCAGAGCTCAGCACCCGCCGCAATACAAAACATGGGCAATGCGACCGCCACGGTGGCGGTTGTATCGTAATTTGCCCTGTGGGACCGCCGCTTTGTAGGCGGGCAGTCCCAAATACGATACGATGGCGGACGGACTTTCGTAATGACCCCCTATGTTTGGCTCATGGCATCGGTGCAACATCCAGTGACTCTGGGAAAACCCCAATCTCCCCATGCCTAAAATATGTTTTCCAAAAATGCAATATTTTCTGGTGCGCATATAAAGTGCTCTAATGCCCGTGGGACAGGATTTTGTTATATTAAACTGCAAAAGGAAAATGAGAGCAGAAACACAATAATTACCATGAGAATGTCTTGATGCATTCTACATTGAGGTTCTATGGGATTGCGAAATTCCAATGCATCTGCCTAGAAAAGAAAGTTCTAAAATTTGCAATTTCATAAAATTGTAAATTTACGAAGTTTTCTACTTATGCCGCCAGAAAAACTCACTGTTTTGCAAGAAAAGGTCCTGCAAAAAATAAATTTTTATGTTTGTGTCCACCGTACGGCCTTTCTAGCAATTCTAATCTTGATGAACAGTGTGCTGGTGTGCTTCTTATCTCCGAAGAAAAGAAACATAGCGTAGGGAATCTCTTAAATCCAAAAGGGTAAAATCATCCTTATAGGAAAAGGTCAAGTTAATTTTGTAGAGAAAACACAAATAATTAATCCAAGGCTCCCCCAACTATTATTTGCAGCTTTTCACTTGCTCTACTAAATTAATTTAATTTAATTAATTTTAAATTTTACTGGCTGTACTGTCTTGGGTTATTTGATTCAATATTTTAAACATCATAATCATATTTGTTTTTCAATTTACAATTAGACCTCTCTTTTTAATAAGAGAGCACAACTACTTCCTTGTGAATATTAGTTGTGTATGAGGGTATTTTAACACCGACAAGTACATTTCAACTTTCCTCTAAAGATTCAGAGGATTTATATTTCATTCATTTAAATATTCACTTACATATTGTCGTAACGTGTTTGTCCCAAAATTGATTACTAGAACTCATTGGGACATTAAAAGGGATCTACAAAACAACATATTGATGTTGCCAATCTTATTTCCATATGTTCAGTGCTGAACATATACAGCATGGTGATGGTTGATTCAGTCAATACCCATGTCGAGGTAATACATGTTGTCGCTGATTCCTTCCACCCAACAATAAACTCCTGACACTTCAGGTCTGATGTGGCGCATGGTGCTTCTTCAACTTGTTAGCACTGTTTACTCAGTGGCAGCTCCTCTGCTATGACGGATGAGCGTTGCCCCACTGCCTGGCTCAGAGCCAGCAAATGGAAAATAAAACTATGTTCTAGCATCGTTTTATTTTTCATTAGCCGGCTCTGAGCCAGCTTGTGCTGGGAGGGGTGGGGGGAGGCATGGGAGGAGGAATGCTATGTCCACTCCCTAAGTGCGCATTTGTGTTTGGCTGGCCATCGCAGGCTGACCAAAACACACATGTGCACTTAGGTTTCTCCAGCCCGGCTGCATTGAACAGCCGCGCTGTGAGAAAACCCCACAGACTCCCTGGCCTGAGCGGAGCATCTTTCCAGCCTGCTTAGGCTAATGCCCGCACTGCTCTGCAGCACGGGGATTGGATGGGAGTCTGTCCCAGAGGCTGCTTGGACCAGGAAGAGGACAGGAGGCGCGACACGGGAGGTGGACGGTGGCTTCAGGTAAGTTCTTTTTATTTTTAATATATTATTATATATATTATTCCTTGCATGATGCCCCCCTCCCATGCTCCCCCCTCCCGCGTTCCCTCCACCCGCCCCACCACCCTTTGTTTGTGGCTGCCACCACTGTGTTTACTGAATATACAATGGGTTTGCGGATGGCCTGCAATGATCCCCTGTACCGAACTAGTGGTGAAGCTTAGGTTTCGTAATCATCTTCTCTGATGCTAAGCATATCAATAGGAGTGCTTTCACTCTAAATTATCCTTTGAGGAGCAGCGCTTGCTAATTCTTTTCATCAAAGTGCATCAACTTGATCACTTTTTAGTTGTAATATAGATGAGGTTTCATTCACTTATTAAATTTGTTCCATTTTCAGTCTGTTCAGTGAGGCCAACAACACAGTGCTCATATATCACTAAAAAGTCATGGTATTGAAGCAAATAACCAATGCTATTGGAAATTCGCCACCCATTTTAGAAGCAGCTTGTACAACAGTTAACTGGAAGGGGGCAGAACTATTTATAACTGAGGTTCTATAAGATAGTCAAGGTTGGTCTAAGAATGAATGAATTATGCTCATTGCAAAAATGTGAGACCCCCCAGGCACGCTGCCTTCTTAAGTTCAAGGACAATTGGCTATCTTGTTTTATCATCTGCAACAGCATGAATTAGGTGGAATAAAGACTTGCAACTTAGATAATTTGTTATAATAGATATCTCTGCTTTGATGGAGATCGCCCACCGGGAAGTTGGGCTACATTCTCCAGAGGACCTGCTTATGCTTCGTCCTTTGCTGCTCTGGCATTCTATATGGGTTAAAGATAAGACCAGCTTTACCAAATCAATTATATTAGATTGCCTGTCTTTGGACAAAGCCTTGAGCATCTCCTGGTTAGGCTACAGTAATTCCATCTTTAGTAGTTTGTTTAAAATGCTAATCCGGTCTAATCCCTCACAGGTGATCTCACTAACCAAATTGTCTATTAAAGATAACGTTATGAATTATTGAAGGGTATATCATACGAGGTCTAGCCAACTGTTACGTTTTACATGTCGATTTTGCTGGAAGAGAGTTGCCAAAGCTATTTATCTAGGATTACTAATTTATCGCACCGTTTTGTATTAACTAGATTTAGATTTGGGACTGCTCCCTCATTTGGTGGCCTTCCCTACTATGAAATCTAGCGCTCCAGATACTATTCCTTGTCGCTGTGATGGGCTGAGCAAGCAAAGTACAATTAATTTCATGTTATTCTGTGATTTTTATTCAAATTTTATGTGTTATTATCTAAAACCCCTTCTGGTAGCATGGAATATCAGATCACATACTGCCACTCTGAAATTTAGGCCTGACCTGAATGATAGTGGGGTCTCTTTTAATGTTGTACTTTTTATCTTGAAAGTAATTAAAGCATGAAAAAGCATGTTTCAAATATAGGAGGACTGCAGCATACTAGCCAGCCTACCTTGGAACGCTTCCAAGTACCCCCAGAGGAGGTGTTTTATAATATAGCTATGACAGTCTCCTCCGGGTCTCCACTGGACCCCCTCCCTCAGAGAATATGGAAGGAATATAAGACGGAACTTTTTCCCTGGTTGCATCAGATATGCTGTCAATCAGTAACTATCGGAGAAGTCCCAGACTGTTGGAAACAGGCAATAGTTACCCCACTACTTAAAAAACCAACGCTCGATCCAGCTCAGATGTCCAGCTATAGACCGATTTCATTGCTGCCCTACGCAGTAAAAATTCTCGAACGAATAGTGAGTAAATCTCTGTCTCAATATCTAGAGGAAAACCGGCTACTGGACGAGCTGCAATTCAGATTCCGCCCTGAACACGGTACCGAAACAGCCTTGGTAACTATGTTCGATGATTTAAGAATGCGTGCTGACAATGGCCAAGCAGCTGTGCTGGTGCTGCTGGACATGTCAGCGGCATTCGACACGGTTAACCATAGTATTCTGTTGAAGAGACTAGAAAGCATCGGAGTTAAGGGTCAGGCCATAAGATGGCTTCAGTCTTATCTAACGGATAGATCACAGTTAGTAAGCATTCGACCTTTTACATCTCCGAAGACAGCTATTCAACATGGGGTCCCGCAGGGCTCAGCAATCAGCCCAATTTTATTTAATATATATCTACGCCCACTTATTTCCATCATTAAATCCTTTGGAGTGGATTTGGTCAACTATGCTGATGACACACAGCTCATGTTTTCTCTGGAGGGAGATCAAAAAATATCTATGGACAGATTTCATGAATGTATGACTATCACCTCACACTGGCTTAGACACAACTTCCTCCAATTTAATGGAGAAAAAACTGAAGTCATATACTGCATGACAAGCAAAGTTGGCCGTCCCCTCCCTGGTGACTTCCGGCTCACCCCCACAGATGGCGTGCTAATACCTACCAAAACAGTGCGCAATCTGGGAGTGATGATGGATAATAATCTCCAAGTGGATTCACAAATAAATAAAACAGTGGGTACCTGTCTCTCACTGATCAGAGCCCTTAGAAAGATTCTCCCACTACTACCAGCTTCTGCCAGAATACAGGTAGTGAGGAGCGCTATTTTGAGCAGGCTGGACTACTGCAACTCCTTGTGTCTTGGAGCTCCTAGCTCCTCGATAATGAAGCTGCAGAGGATCCAGACAATTGCAGCAAAGTTGGCCCCTAAATTGGCAGCGCAGATCCTCAGCATCTCAGGCTCTACGGGATCTTCACTGGTTACCGATTCAGCAGAGAATATTTTTAAATCTCTCTGCATAGTTTTTAAGGCAGCAAATGGTCTGGGTCCTAGGCCTCTGCAGAGTAAGTTCACGTGGTATACGCCCACAAGAAACCTTCGTTCGGCCACAGCAAATCTGGTCAATGTCCCTAAATTTAAGAGGGTTAGAACAGGTGGGAGAGCTTTTAGCTCTGCAGCCTCGCGATTATGGAATGAACTTCCATCTGACATCAGGAGGAGCAGAGACATAATGCAATTCAGGAAGAAACTAAAGACCTGGTTATTCCCAAGGGAAAGGAACACTTAGATGTAATTCCTGAATTCTCTAGTGCTCCTCCTGATGTCCTTCTCTCCCCTTAGGTCTCTATTATCTATAACTCCCTTTTTCTCTTTCAAATACAGTATGACACATTACATCTATGTACACTTTCAGCACCAGGATACCCGTTGGGTGACAGTGCGCTATATAAATGCTGTATACAATACAATACAATCTGATGTTTATTAATTGTATATTGTGAATAAGGATGAAGTTATTTATTCATTTTTAAGTATTGCCTTCGATTATGTCCACAGGTTTTAATTGCTTGTGTTGGAGCAGGGTTTTCCGTAAAATGAAACCTGCTCGGATTGAAGCCCCTAGTAACATTTTCTAATTTTTCTAACAGTGTGCAGTGCAAAACACGCGGTTTTAAAAACTAACATGAGTGAAAATAATACTGCGCAAGCGCGTACTAAAGCACTGAACTAGGCCGCAAATGCTTGACTAATGAAAATAAAGAGACTAATGCTGCTTTTGTGCACGTTATTAACGTTTGCTAGGAAAAATAATAATATGGGTTGTGCATGGTTAGATGCAGCATTGGGAGGGTGAGTAAAGAAAAGCATTACAAAATGAGTAATAATGCTTGTTTTATTCTCCGTAGAAGCACAGGTTAAGGAGAATGATTTTTACAAAATAAGCTGAAAGGCAAAGAGAACGTGGAGGGAAGTCAAAGGCGAGCAACCTTCGAATTTATATGTGCCTGCCAAAAGTTAAACGTGGAAACGAAAAACAATCAGCAAGTGAGGAACGTTTCCTCTGGAAGCGCACGAGTGGCACAAGAAGTAACAGATTTCGAAACATTCGCGGAGAGAAGGAAGCTGAAGCCTGATATTTGTATACTTGTATTTCCTGGGAAGATTCCATCATGATGTTGAAAAAATAAAAAATAGAACATTGAGTGAGATAGACATGTCGAGTGTGGTGTGACAGTACACCCCCTTCCTTAACCAATCAAATGTAGAATAGCTCCTTATTTTGAAACAAGTGTGGGTTGGACATTTGGGTTTTAGGGTATAATTGAGGTGCCCGGTGGGAGGGGTGTGCTGGAGGCGTTTAGGCTGATCCTTGGGAGATCGTCGCTTTGCTGTAGAGGCCTATCTGTTTCCTTCCTGTTCCTGATTTCTGACTTAATCTTTGCCCTTTCAAACCTTCTTGAGGGGCCTTGCTGCTCTCATGGCCAAAGAGTAGATTTCCTGTTCCTACTGGGTTAGTATAGATAGAAACCTGAATTTGCATAATCATTTGCAAATGTATTTTGTTTCTGAAACCTTTTCTCTATTCGCCTTTCCACTCCTTCAATGCACAGTCAATATGATGTGAATTTTGTCATTTCTTATGCTAATAATTTACTCAGTGATATTTCATGATTTGTACTGTGTATTGGTACTTGATGAGCATTTATTTCACATTATTTAGATAAACATTATAAATATACACATTGAGTCCGTCTTTATTTAGAGTGAGTTTATAGATTATTGCCTATAACTAACCAACTATAAAAAAATGTCAACACCACATTATTTGTTTATGAGAAATGCAGGTTCTGTTGGACATTGGTAAGTTAGGAACGAACTTTGCATTCCACTGAACCCAGCGTGAAGGGACTTGTTGGGTAATGTAATTGGGCCTTGTTTATTTGCAAATGTATTGATCCCTGATCACTGGCTCAGTTTTGGTAGCAGAGGATGGTTTCTATTGATTAGTTTGGCAATAATTATTGATTATTGATTTTTGGTTATTAATATGAAAAGTTAGTGTTTTGTTTTATGTAGTCTGGAAATACGGGTACGGAGTTGCCTAAGATCCCTGGATTACGATAATGATGTTATTTTAGCCTCAGTGGCAGAGGAATAGTGTGGAAAGGTATCACACTGCTGAAGTACTTTGTCTGTTGTTGTAATATCAAACAGTGAGATGCTGTTGATGTTATTTAGGAATTTATTCTGTTGAGAAAAGATTGTGTAAAATAGTGAAAGTCCGCTTCCGAAATTTGGCTTTACAGCCCCAAAGGAGTACCAAGACTTTTTCACTTGAAAATTCTCTTCCGAAACTTTGGCTAGTATCCCCAAAAGAGTACCAAGACCTCTTTTCACTTGATTGGGAGTAGAGTAGTGCTGGTCGTTATTTTACTAGAAGTAAAAGAATCTCTTTGAATATTTGAACTATCTCTTTAATTAGTGGAGCAGACAAAGTAGCATTGTTTTGTGTTGTTTCTAACAAGAATTTAGTTAAGAAAACCTTGTAGTACATTGCAGTATTATTCTGTAAAGGGACGGTCAGTAGCAGGAGTTATACTGACGTCACAAAAAGCCGCGCTGCCATTGGTTGAGATAGTGGGTGCATAGTGAGCCGTGATTGGTTGGTCGGTGTGAGTCGCGCTGGCATTGGCTGAGATAGTGGGCGCGGAGTGAGCCATGATTGGTTGGTTGGTGTGAGTCGCGCTGGTATTGGCTGAGATTCAGCGAATAGAGTGAGCGGAATTACGGAAGATCTCTTTGTTTGTTTCTGGTTTATTTAGCGAGAACAAGAGAATTTAAAAATGAAAATGGTAAAAAGAATACAAGATTTCTTTAAAAAGGATAAGCCGATAGTTACTAGAGAGGGACTACCTGTACCTCCTCCAAGATCCCCTGCTTCTTTCATGATGTTAGAGCTTGGATATCATATGTGTACATGGTTAGAGAATTGCATGGGTTACACGGAAGATGAGGGAGTTTTAGCTTTTCCAAAGTATGGTACTTTTAACGTGAGGATATTGGAGAATTTGAGGAGACAAATTAATTTATTAAAACCAAATCCTAGACCTATGCAGTATGAGGCGCTTGAAGAATGGGAACATGAGGCATATAAAAGGGAGAGAGACAGAATGGGATAAGATATAGGAATACATTGAGAAGGTATTCAGAAGCTAGGTGGGATGATCAGATGAAAAGATGGAGGAGAGAAGTGATCGCGGATGGATTATATCCAGTAATAGTTGCTGAGGATCAGGCTGGAGGAAAATGTAAAGAGAAAAAGAAAAATGTAGAGATTTCAGAATTAGATATGGATCCAAATGAAATCGATGATGAATTATTAGATGAGATGCTATTAAAGAGACCTCCACCATATCAGGAGAGCCCGGATGGGTTTTCTCCGAGTGCACCGTTAATTGAAATAGAAGCTTCACAAGTTCCACAAGTTTCACACATTACACATGTTCCGGCAGCTTCACAGTCTTCATTGGGTACTCGAGAGTTGCAGGAAAGAGAGATTGACATGTTAAATAGAACAAGAGAGGAGTTGACTCAGAAAATTAGTCAGATGAGTTTAAATGCTGAAGCGTTATCAGTTCCGGTAACAATTGGTCCTATAGTTCCATTGTATAGTGAGGGTCAAAATATTTTGAGAGTGCATGCATTAACAGTTTCAGTGAATAGTACTAGAGATGTTAGTGGACCAGAATCAAATGAAATGAATACATCACTAATTGATATTCCAGTAAATGGAAATATGACTGAAACGCCAAAAAGAAGTGTACAGATTGATCCTAGAAAATTAATGTCAAATGTGAGTGAAACGATTTCAGTATCAGGGAGTTCAGTGGGACCTTCGCCAGAAGAGCTGGATGATTGGATATGGGGAATGGCATCTAATAAGTCCAAACAGAGTATAGATATAGGTAGGTTGAGAGTAGATCTGGAAGAAATGATTATTGGTACAATAAATCCGGAGAGATTGAGTAAATATCAGGATGACGAGTTGTTATTCTTGTGTAAGAATATTACTCTGAAAGCAAGAAATTTGCATGAGAAGTTGGCAGAAGCAGCACAAGAATATGGAGTGGATATTGGGAAATCTAAAGCTTTGCAGAAAACATATAGATTGGATTTTACTGAAAAGGATTTAGAGAGTTTAAATACATCTGGTAAACGATTGCAAATAAAAGAGTTGATTAATACCTTGAAGAGATGGGGTGATGTGGAACGATGGAAAGGTAGATGGGCGAAAAAGAAGGAAGAAATGATTGCTAGTAAAAATGTGAATGCATCTTCTTTACTTCCGTCAAGAGAAACAGAGCAAGTTGAAATGATATATCCAATGAGAGAAGTTCCAGGTGGTGGATATGTTCACATTCCTTGGTCAAGACAGGATATATTGTCTTTTACTAATGATTTCCCCAGATTGAGAAAAAAGCCTATCGAGTGGTACAAACAAGTAGAGAGGTTTGTAAAAGTTTCAAAGGTCTTGTTGAAAGACTTGGATGGTTTGTTTGACATTGTAGTTCTAGCTGATTTATGGACTGAGTGTAAAATTGCAGTTGATTCGCCAAAAGAGGAATATCCTAGAGATGTCAAAACAGGAGCACCATCAGAAGAAGTGATGAGAAAATATAATCAGGTAATTACTTACTTGAAGGGTAAAATTTCTCAAAAAGAAACAGATTGGGTTAAAATTGATAGGACAACACAAGTCAAAAGAATCAGTACATACATATTATGAAAGGCTTTTACAGGCGTTTAAACAGTATAGAGGTTTTGAAAGTATAACTGACAAAGATATGGGACATTTTGTGTACAGGTTTGTATTTGGATTGAGACCTGAGATTAGTAATATGATTCAGCAACATTTGATTTGTTGGCAGAGTAAGACAGTGGATGAAATTTTGAGATATTTAAGTATTGTAGTGATGATATTGAGTCAAGGCATAAGAAATTAAAAGAGAAGATGATGTGGGCACAGGTGAAAGTGGTGCAACAGAAAGATGGGAATTATGTTAATGGTTCTCAAACAAATTTTCAAATGACAGGACAGAATCAGAATTTTCAGAATGGTCAGGTACCTAAAATGAATGGTATATTAAATGGAGGAAGAGGTAGAGGTAAAAGTAATAGAGAAGAAATGAAAATGAAATTTCCTTCTCATGCGTGCGGAAAGTTAGGACATTGGAAGATCGAGTGTAAGACCTTGTTAGGAAATAATGGAATGATTCAAAATTTCAATCCACAGATGCAGAATGAAGTGGTTGTGAATCAACAACTGCTGCAACAGCAACAGGTAGTTACACCACAGGTTCAACAAATACTAGTACCTCAAGCTCTTATGCCAAATAATGTGAATGCTCAGGTACAGAGATACAGTGCGAATGCTAGATTTCACACGAGTGAACAAGTTGGTAAGAATCAAAATGTACAACAATATTGGTTGCAGTGTCCTGAGAGTGATTCAGATTCATCTCAATGATGGTGCCTGAGGGGGGAGGAAGAGTGTGTGCTTGGCGCATCTCTAGTGGTAGATCAATCAGGTCCTTTTGTTGATGGGAAAGTGGAAGGTAATGAAATTACATTCCTTGTGGATACTGGTGCTACCCGTTCTACTGTAAGAGCAGCAGAATTCCAAACCTACCCTTCTCGGGAGAAACTTTCGAAGTTGTGGGAGTCTCAAATAAATATATTAAGACTCCAATAACAAAACCAATGGAGGTTCATATAGGAAAATTCAGAGATATGCATCGTTTTGTTGTATGTGATACAAGTCCAGTGAATCTTTTAGGTAGGGACTTACTTTGCAAAATGAATTGCACCATCTATTGTACACCGGATGGTATTACGTTTCAGACACCAGATGAAGATGTTGCTTTTAAAATGATCTTAGCAAAGCAAGGGACAGAAGTGAATGATTTATATTCATTACTGACACTAGAGGATTTGCCTGGTGAGTTGAGAGACACAGTAAGAACTGATGTGTGGGATTTTACAGGAAAAGACATTGGATTGATGAAGGTTGTTGATCCTATTCAAATTATGGTCAAACAAGGTGCAGAGTTTCCAAAACGCCACCGTATAAGATGAGTCCTAAGACCATAGCAGGAGTTATTCCTGTAATAGAACAAATGATTGAACAGGGCATTCTGAAAGAAATATTAGGAAGTCCTTGCAATTCACCTATTATGGGAATTAAGAAACCAAGTGGAAAATACAGAATAGTGCAACACTTACGTAAGATTAATAAAATTGTGGTACCTTGCTGTCCAATAGTGCCAAACCCAGCAGTGATTCTTTATCAAATTCCTTGTGATGCGGAATGGTATACAGTGATTGATTTGTGTCAAGCATTTTTCTCAATACCTTTACATCCGGATAGCCAATATTTATTTGCTTTCCGGTTCGGAGACCGTGTTTTGGCATGGTGCCGAGTTCCTCAAGGGTATAATGAGAGCCCTTCAATTTTTAATCAGATTTTGAAAAAATGTCTAGAGTCATTAGTTATGCCAGAGAATTCAGTATTAGTGCAGTATATAGATGACCTATTGGTGGCATCTAAAACACAAGAGGCATGTGTGACAGATACAATTGCTCTACTGAACCATTTGGCAGAAGGTGGGCATAAAGTGTCACCAGCAAAATTACAATTTTGTCAAAAAGAAGTTCAATATTTGGGACACAAAATTGAGAAAGGAGTCAGGAAAGTATTACAGGATCGAATTAATGTGATCTTGCAAATGGAACCTCCCAAAACACAGAAAGAGGTTCGACTGTTTCTGGGCATGGTGGGATATTGCAGGCAATGGATCAGTGGATTCTCACTGATTTCCAAGCCTCTACAGAGGTTGACTCACAAAGATGTGACTGATCTGATTGAACTGGATGAGGAGAGAGTGAAAGCTTTTATTGAGCTGCGAGATAGTCTTTGTCGAGCACCTGCATTGAGAATGCCAGACTATATGAAAGATTTTGCATTGTTCTGTTGTGAGAGAGATGGGTGTGCGCTTTCAGTTCTGACACAAACACATGGAATGGCACGTTGACCAGTGGCATATTTTTCTGCTACTTTGGACTCAGTGGCTGCAGCGTTACCAGGTTGTTTGAAAGCAGTGGCTGCTGCCTGTGTGAGTCTTGAGCAGAGTGAAGCAATTGTTATGGGACATCCAGTGAAAGTGTATGTGCCACATTCTGTTGAAATTTTGCTGACCCGTACCAGGACTCAGCACATGACATATAGTCGTTTGAATAAATACGAGAGAGTGATTCTGGGTGCTGAAAATGTGACAGTAACAAGATGTACTACATTGAACCCAGCAACTTTGTTGCCGAGTTCAAATTGTGAAGAAGTGAAAGACGAGGCAGATCATGATTGCTTGGATGTGACGGAGTTGTGTACAAAACCAAGACCTGAAATAAAAGATACACCACTGGAGGAATCAAATTGTGTGATGTTTGTAGATGGATCTTGTCTGAGAGATGAGAAAGGTGTATTGAGTGCTTTGTATGCTGTATTTTCAGTGGCCATGGTTCTTGAAGCATCTTGTCTAAGAGGGGTAAATTCAGCACACGATTCTGAGTTGGTCTCATGGACCAGGGCATGAATAATTGGCAAAAATTTGAGAGTGACCATATTCACTGACAGTCAATATGGTTTCGGGGTGGTGCATGACTTTGGTCAATTGTGGATGCAACGTGGATTTCTGACTTCTTCAGGATCCCCAATCCGAAACAGTAAAAATGTGAAGGATTTACTGAATGCACTACAATTGCACAAAAAGATTGCAGTGGTTAAATGTTCGGCACATACGTCAGGAAATGACTATGTGACCAGTGGAAACAGATACGCAGACCAAGTGGCGTGTTTCTGTGCGTAAAATTCAATTTCAATAAACAGAGGAAAAGAGAGAAATAATACAAATTGTCACTTGATGTTCTCAGCAATAGAAACATGGGATGAAATTAAACAGTTGCAGGAAGAAGCTAGTGAAGAAGAAAAAGAAATTTGGATCAAATCAAGCTGCAAAAAGAGATCTGATGATGAAGTCTGGGAGTATGTAGATGAGAGACCAGTAATGCCAGGTTGTTTACTTTCACTGATGGCAAGGATGTACCATGGAATAGCACATGTTGGGAGAGATGCTATGATTAGACTTTTCAAACAGTCATGGTACAATCCAAAGTTCAGGGTCATTGCAGAGAGTCTATGCCAAAGATGCACAGTGTGCCAGCAGAAAAATACAGGGAGAAAGACAGTTGTTAGTTGGGGCCGAATTGGGAAAGCTGCTGGACCTTTTACTAGGTTGCAGGCATACTTCATTGAGCTCCCTCCTTGTAATGGACTAAAATATGTGTTGGTTGTTGTTTGTCTGTTTTCTCGTTGGGTGGAAGCATATACAACAAGAAGAAATGATAGTCTAACAGTTGCTAAATTGCTTTTGAGAGAGATACTTCCTAGGTTTGGATTTCCAGTCTCTTTAGAAACGGATAGAGGAACTCATTTTAACAATGAAATAATTCGGATGATTTGTGCAGCATTACAAATTGAACAAAAGCTGCATTGTGCCTATCGACCAGAAGCATCAGGAGTGGTCGAGCAAATTAATGGCACTATCAAATCCAGACTATCAAAGGTCTGTGCATCCCCAGCACTGAAATGGTCAGATGCTTTACCCTTGGTATTGATGAGTCTGAGAAGTATTCCTGATAAAAAGACTAGATTATCCCCACATGAAATTATTATGGGGAGAGCAATGAGACAGCCGATTGTACCAGCAAATCAACTGATGAATATTACTGATGATCTGGTGCTTGATTATTGCAAAGGATTGGCTGATGTAGTGCATTCTGTGTCTCATCAGGTTGGAGAAATTGCAACTACAACTCAGCAAGAACTAGCACATGATCTAAGTACAGGAGAATAGGTCCTGGGGAAGAAACACGTGAGAAAATCGTGTTTGGAGCCTATATGGCACGGCCCTTACCAGGTGATACTGGTGATAACAACAGCAGTAAAGTGTGGTGGCTTGTCGAATTGGATACATGCAAGTCATACAAGAAGAGTCCCAAGTCCACTTGAAAGACAAGAAGAAGCAGAAAGTGGAGAAAGTGAAGTCATATAGTCTGAAGTTACAGATTCTGAAGTCAAACAAGGAACAAGTCGAATAGAGTGGGCACCAGGTACTGGGTCTCAAAAGACTGCTGTTGAGAAAGAAAAAGAGAAAGTGATTAATGCGAATCAACAGAGAAAAGGACTGAATAAAAGAACGTGTGATCTTGACAATGATGCTGAAGAAACAGTTCAAGTAAAGAAAGCAAGGAAAGGTGATGTGTGGCCAGAAGGAGTGAAAAGACTGAAATACACTCTGAAACAAAGATCACCTGACACGATCATTGAAGTTTCAGATCAGACTGAGCAAAGTGAGTCTGAAGGAGAATCAGTTCGGAAAACGAAAAGAGTGAGGGTTCCAAATAAGAAATACATAGCACCAGAATGGACATATGTGGTGTTGGAAGAAATTGAAAACACAGATCAGATTAAAGAAAATACTGGTACAGAGTCAAGTGAAGGAGGTAGTTTTGAACCACCTAAAAGAACTGTAAAAATTAAGGTGTAACAATTTCTGAGAAAATTATTCTGACTCATTCAAAAAATTTGAAGAAGAAGATATAAAAAAAAAAAAGAGGGGGTAAAGAAGAAAGCCATACAGTGTGTGGGGATACACTACTTTGCTACACTACTTTTGATAGATCTTACAACATTTTTATTAGATTATTGATAGATTTTTGAGTTTTTCTTAGTTTTTTTTAGTTTTAGATTTGGTGCAAATTTTTCATTAGAAAATGGCAAACACAGCAGAGACTGGACATCAAAATCATAGTTTTAAACGTAGATGTATTAATGCTTGCTTATTTAGTATTTTTCTACTAATGTTGTTGTGGTTAACATTAATTGTTGTTGTGCCTGTCTTAATGGTAACTGATCATAAGAATAACACTAATACTAATAGAGTGATGAGTGATAAAGTAGATACTAAAGATTCTGAAGAAGAATCACATACTAAATTAGAAAAGATGCAGGATGACAGCATCTATCATCATGATAAATCAATTAATGATTTCTAGTTAAATGTCTTTACCAAGTTATTGTATGAGTATGTTGATGTAATGGATGCGAGAGATTGTTATGTGTGCATGCAATTACCGTTGTCTGTTTCAGAGGGGGTGACTTATCATCACCTACCCTTAAAATATGATGTGTCTTGTAGTGTCTTAGCTAGTCTGTTCTACGAGAAGGGTAGTTTGCAGTATTTCTATTCTAACATGGATTTAGTATTCTCAGAAATTCCTATTAGAAAGAATATGAATAAAATAAATAGTGCTATAAATGCGGAATACATGGGAGAATTTTTTTCATTCTACAGAAACAATAGATACAGTATATGCATATAGACACAACCTCACCTGCAGATTACGATTTGAAGAAGTAGAATTCATTAACATGGTTGAAGATAGAAGACGAGAGTTTCAGAGAAAAGCTGCTGAGCAAAAGTCTCATGTACCTCCATGGGCTTTCAAAGAAGGAGATTACAAGAAGGGCGAGACTTACTCTGCCATGACCCTAGACTGGTATCATAGAGGAAAGCTTTGTTTGCTTAGACAAAAGACTGATTATAATAATTATTTAATTGGTTCCAGTGAATGTGATCATACCTTTCTAATAACGGGAGGATGGGGATTAAAAGGAGGAACTGATCCTGTCTTTCCGCGAATTTATTATGTGTGTGGTAAGAATGCCTATTATAGGTTGCCTGCACATTGGTATGGTGTTGTTATTTAGCAATAGTATTTCCGAAAATTTATCACATGGATAAAATTAATAGAATCAATGAAGTAAAGAATGGATTAATACGTAATAAGAGAGCGAGCTTTCCAGAAATAATAGGGGATGTTTTTGGAGCACTGATACCTTCAGTTGGAGTTATTTTGAATTCACACAAAATTAGAAAATTGTCCACAGTGGTTGATCGTTTATCAACAGACACTGCTGGTGGGTTTTTAATGGTTGATACTGAGATGGTTCCAATTGGATCTATGGTTTTGCAAAATCTACTTGGCCTTGATGTATTATTGGCAAAAGAGGGTGGAGTCTGCAATATGTTGAAAATACAACAATGTTGCACTTATATCCCTGATAAGAGTAAGAGTCTTGAGGGGTATATCAAGAATATTACAAATCTTCATCAAGATTTGTCTGAATTGAAGGTTGATGGTGCTTGGGAGACACTTGGTAAGAGTTTTTCCTCAGTGGGAAATTGGTTTATTAGGGAGAATATTAACACCTATCATTGTAGTGGTTACAGTGATACTAATGATTTTCTTGATTTATAACTGTTGCAAATGCAAGAAAGAGACATCTGATAACAAACGAAGAGCAAGAAAGAGAGAAGAGATAGAACTAGAAGATAGAAGAGGAAATTATTGTGAAACGATTTAGAGAGATTTAGATGGAATAATGATAAAACAAGAGAGAACAACAGCTTTCTAAGTGACAAATTGTATTGGTGGGTATTTGGTGTTGTCTCAAAGACGCCATCAAAGGGGGTATTGACGGAGCAGGGTTTTTCCGTAAAATGAAACCTGCTCGGATTAAAATCCCTATTAACATTTTCTAATTTTTCTAACAGTGTACAGTAAAAAACACGCGGTTTTAAAAACTAACATAAGGGAAAATAATACTGTGCAAGCGTGTACTAAAGCACTGAACTAGGCCACAAATGCTTGACTAATGAAAATAAAGAGACTAATACTGCTTTTATGCACGTTATTAATGTTTGCTAGGAAAAATAATACTATGGGTTGCGCATGGTTAGATGCAGCATTGGGAGGGTGCATAAAGAAAAGCATTACAAAATGAGTAATAATGCTTGTTTTATTCTCCGTAGAAGCATGGGTTAAGGAGAATGATTTTTACAAAATAAGCTGAAAAGCAAAGAGAGCCTGGAGGGAAGGCAAAGGCGAGCAAACTTCGAATTTATGCGTGCCTGACCAAAAGTTAAACGTGGAGACGAAAAACAATCAGCAATTGAGGAACGTTTCCTCTGGAAGCGCACGAGGGGCACAAGAAGTAACAGATTTCGAAACATTAGCGGAGAGAAGGAAGCTGAAGCCTGATATTTGTATACTTG
This sequence comes from Calotriton arnoldi, assembly GCA_963921515.1. Taxonomy (NCBI): domain Eukaryota; kingdom Metazoa; phylum Chordata; class Amphibia; order Caudata; family Salamandridae; genus Calotriton; species Calotriton arnoldi. The sequence goes on along the minus strand of CAWUFW010005859.1, from coordinate 49,901 downwards.
TATTTCCTCGGAAGATTCCGTCATGATGTTGAAAAAATAAAACAATAGAACATTGAGTGAGATGGACATGTCGAGTGTGGTGTGACAGTACACCCCCTTCCTTAACCAATCAAATGTAGAATAGCTCCTTATTTTGAAACAAGTGTGAGTTGGACATTTGGGTTTTAGGGTATAATTGAGGTGCCCAGTGGGAGGGGTGTGCTGGAGGCGTTTAGGCTGATCCTTGGGAGATCATCGCTGTTGTCGGTTTGCTGTAGAGGCCTACCTGTTTCCTTCCTGTTCCTGATTCCTGACTTAATCTTTGCCCTTTCAAACCTTCTTGAGGGGCCTTGCTGCTCTCATGGCCAGAGAGTAGATTTGCTGTTCCTACTGGGTTAGTTTAGATAGAAACCTGAATTTGCATAATCATTTGCAAATGTATTTTGTTTCTGAAACCTTTTCTCTCTTCGCCTTTCCACTCCTTCAATGCACTGTCAATATGATGTGAATTTTGTCATTTCTTATGCTAATAATTTACTTAGTGATATTTCATGATTTGTACTGTGTATTGGTACTTGATGAGCATTTACTTTGACATTATTTAGATAAACATTATAAATATACACATTGAGTCCGTCTTTATTTAGGGTGAGTTTATAGATTATTGCCTATAACTAACCAACTATAAAAAGATGTCATCGCCACATTATTTTTTTATGAGAAATGCAGGTTCTGTTGGAGATTGGTAAGTTAGGAACGAACTTTGCATTCCACTGAACCCAACGTGAAGGGACTTGTTGGGTAATGTAATTGGGCCTTGTTTATTTGTAAATGTATTGATCCCTGATCACTGGATCAGTTTTGGTAGCAGAGGATGGTTTCTATTGATTAGTTTGGCAATAATTATTAATTATTGAATTTTGGTTATTAATATGAAAAGTTAGGGGCAGATTTACAAGAACTGACGCATCTCTGCATATTAACAGAGATGCGTCAGTTAAGTTGCGTCACGTAAAAAAAAACCTTGCGCCACCATGGATGTGTCGCATTTACTATGCGGCGCACCGTGGCGCAAGGATTGACAGATGCGTGACGCATCTGTTGTCGTAAAAGTAATGCAGTGCTGGAGTCGTGTCGCAAGCGCGACGCAACTCCATCACTGCTCAGGGGCTGCCTATACATGCTGCGCTGCGCCACCCCTTATGCCTGCTTCAAGCAGGCGTAAGGTTTTGACGCAGCAGAGTCATAAAAGTGACTCAGTGAAATCTTGTAGATTTCACTGCGTCACTTTTACGAGGATTTCTTGCGTGGGAACGCCCACCCTGCATACATTATACCTTACGCAGGTCTAATGTAGCGCAGGGCTTTACAACATGACGCATCTCCATAGATGCGTCACGGTGTAAATGTGTCGCAATGTGCGCATTGTTTACACTGCCGCTGCGTCACAAAAGTGATGCAACGGCGGCGTAAAAGTGTCGCAAGGGGCTTGTAAATCTGCCCCTTAGTGTTTAGTTTTATGTAGTCTGGAAATACGGGTACGGAGTTGCCTAAGATCCCGGGATTATGATAATGATGTTATTTTAGCCTCAGTGGCAGAGGAATAGTGTGGAAAAGTATCACACTGCGGAAGTACTTTGTCTGTTGTTGTAATATCAAACAGTGAGATGCTGTTGATGTTATTTAGGAATTTATTCTTTTGAGAAAAGATTGTGTAAAATAGTGAAAGTCCGCATCTGAAATTTTGGCTCTACATCCCCAAAGGAGTACCAAGACTTTTTCACTCAAAAATTCTCTTCCGAAACTTTGGCTAGTATCCCCAAAAGAGTACTAAGACCTATTTTTACTTGATTGGGAGTAGAGTAGCGCTGGTCGTTATTTTACTAGAAGCAAAAGAATCTCTTTGAATGATTGAACTATCTCTTTAATTAGTGGAGCAGACAAAGTAGCATTGTTTTGTGTTGTTTCTAACAAAAATTTAGTTAAGAAAACCTTGTAGTACATTGCCGTATTATTTTGTAAAGGGAGGGTCAGTAGCAGGAGTTATACTGACATCACAAAAAGCTGCACTGGCATTGGTTGAGATAGTGGGTGCATAGTGAGTAACCCTGGGCGTAGTTCGCGTAGTCGCTCTCCGTGGCTACTGTGAAGACGTCGAGCGCTACGCGAGCTTCGCATAGCCCGCGGCGTGCGTAGCTGCTTAGCGCGCCCGTTCGCGATGCGTTTTCTTGCTCGGGAACGCGTCGTTCGTGTTCGGGACGCTGTTTACGTGCTCGGGGCGCGAACTTACCCATGCGGTCGCCTATGGGCGCGGCCATTTGATTTTCACTTGTCCCGCCCGTTCGCGATCCCTTATTTCCTGTTCCGGGTCGCGTATAGCGTGCTCGCGATGCGCATTCCATGTTCGGGAACGCGTTGTACGTGTTCGCGGCGTTTTGTGCGTGCTCGGGGAGAAATATCGCGCAAACTTACCCATGCGGTCGCGATGGGCGCGGCCATCTTGTTTTACCACTCTATGCTATGGTTCTGGGCCTGCTTTTCTATCCTCCCTCAATCTTTGCAATCCTTAGTTTTTACACAGTTTTTCAATTTTTCTTTATTTCTTACCTATCTCTCTCTCTGCCTAAGTCTATATTTTGCATTTTTTCTACTTTTTACTGTGTTTTTTACTTTCCAACTGTTTTATATAACTTTCTTCTTTAAGCTCCTACTTCTTCCCCTAACTTTATTTTTCCCTTCTAACTTTTCTTTTTCACCTCCTCCCACCCCAGAACCATGGCGAAGGGTAGCAGCAGCGGGTCAAAGAAGGGCAAGGGCGTGCGCCCAATCGCCGCCTGCCTTGCGGCAGACTGCGCCCGCAGGCGTGCAAGCCCGCCAGCTGTTTACGGAGGAGGAGGTGGCCGCCCTTGTTTTTTTATTCAGCGCCACCTCCCTTGACCTTGGCAGCAGGCGGCAGGCCAGGCTCCGGTTACCCGACCCAGGAGCGTCACCGTCGGTGGGCGAAGGTGCGTCGGGCAGTGTTTCGCTGCTCCGCGGTCCGGCGCACACATAACCAGCTGGCCCACCGGTGGTCAGACATTCTTGACCGGGAGCAGGACCTGTTGGACCTGCTAGGTGTCGAGGTCGTGGGGCTTGGTGAGTAGCCAATATATATAGTAGTATAAGTATTGTGATTTGTGTATACATTTTTACAAATAATAACAAGAATAATGCTGCTTACATTGCAGGTAAATTACGTTTCAAAATCTTCTGTGATTGTAGGACACAGGTGCTGGGCGGTACTCTTACTTTTTGCAACTTTGCGCTCGCTTGTCATTATTATGTAAGAGTTTACTTTAGAGAACTTCAGTTAGGTAATGCTATTGCTAGAGAGACTGTAGTCTTTCCTTTGTCCTCCTGTCAAATAGTGGTGGATGGATTTGATACTAGGTTTAGTTACTATTAGTTGATAATTTTTGAGCGGTCTGCGTGGCGCATCCTCTGTCACTGAGTGCTGCTTACCCCAGTCCTTTTGTAGTTTGTTTAGTGAGTGGTACTGGTAAGCTTAGCTTAGCAGTGTCAGTCAGCTGCAGAACATCAGACGCAACCAACCAACAATTTGATGTATGCATTATGCACTGACTTTATGCATGTGTCCTCCTTCTCACCTATGCATTTTTGATGGAAATAAAAAATTGAAATGCATGCTTAATGAACAATTGGCCCGCCTGGAATAGGTGGGCTAGGTCAGGTGGTACTTAGGCTTAGTTAGTGTTCTGGATTTTATTTGAAACAATCAGAATGGAACACTGAATTAGTGTTCCCCAATAAGTAGACTGTCCGTGAATTCCGCAAGCCAGTAGGCGATCGGATTAGATAGGTCAATTTTATAGCAATTTTTGTTTCCTAAAACGTTTTTGAGCGTTTTTTAAGATAATTTATTTGTTTCACAGCAATCATTAATGTTTGTGTCTTTCTTTTTCTTTATTATATCTTACATGATCACTGATCTGCAGCACCCAGGGGCAAGAAGACGGGGTCCGAGTCGGCGGGACAACCACCAGAGGACCGCTCCTCTACCGAGGGCCCTGCTGCTGGTCCCAGTAAGTCCTCCAGTGGTTATATTAACAATTATATTGCCCTAACTTTTACTGGACCTTATTTATTCTGAACTATTAATTCTGGCTCCACTCCCTAATTATCTTTTTACAAAAGATTCTTTGATCAGTTGATCTTGACTTGACTATCTGTTTCTAAATTCTGGTTATCCCTGCCTCTAAGTTCTAACTGCCTCTGCTATGAATGTCTGTACTCTGTACTACTAATATTAGTCTGTCGCTAAGCTTTCCCAGTTTGCATTGCCACTCTTTATTGTACGGTTTTGAATAAAACTCAGATTGACCAATACTAATAGCTCTAGCCACTGAGTCCAGTCCTTTCGGTTGTCCTCTTCTAGGCTTCTTAATCTTGAGGCTTTGACAATTACCACAAACAAAATGCACAACCAGATATTTGACTATTTTTGATAGGAATAGGATATAGTACATACTACTTGTATTCTGCACAGCCCCATGCAGAACTATGCACAATGAAAGAGGATGTTGGTGATGAGAGTTTGGAACTTGGACGTTCCTCACACCTCAGTCAGAAGTGAACCCACAATCCCTGAACGACTAGCTAGTGTCTCATTAGGTCCCCGAACCCCCACCCGAAGATACCCAATGATTATGATTCCACAACCCAGAACATAACACACTTTCGCTCACTCACTCGTGTAAGTCCACCACCACCACCACACCAAATACCACATAGTCTATGTGTAAGTTCAAAAGGTTTATTTTCAAATGACAACTTCTGTAGGTTGTTCTATAAAATTCAGTGTACTCCAGCCAGCTCCAACAGCAAAATGCATAAGATTAAAACAATAAAAATTGTTGCAACAAGTGCATGCTGATATAGACAAAAGATCTGTGTGAATTCTGGGCGACTCCTCACCGTAGAACGTAGAATTACTGGTTACATGCATCATTCATAAGCTCTGCAAATCTCTGGTTCGTACTCGTAGAAGGGAATCCTCTGCCTGAGAAAAATGGTGCGTGTTAAATTTAATGCAAGCATTTGTCAGTCCTGCCAAAAAACTGTAACATGTTACCTATGGCTAAGTAATACGGACTAACGGAACTCCATAACAAAGTGGCTTGTTTTCCGACCTCTTGTACGCAACGCTCAGACAGTAGCTGTATGTGCTCATGTGGGCTCAAAAGGCGTCTTACTGTTACTGCACAACAAGCTGCGAGGTAACATGCGCAAAAGACATGAAGCGAAAAATGGTTGCATGGCTCAGGCTAACTTTGCAAAGAGTAGAGTATAGTATAATAATGACCTTAGGGACAATAACACTATTAGTGTCTGTCTACTGACTGTACTCTAGTACCCGATTTGGACTATTGAATGTGATTTATAATAATAAATATGTATTAACCTTTTTCAATCTTGCTAGTGAAAAATAATAAATAGGGGGAGGTGTACAGGCATCTAAAAATGTGTCATGTTTTTGCTAGGCGTACTACCGACCAACAGTGCTGGTGGGGCCAGCGGCGATGGCGTTGCGGCCATTCCGGAGGGGCAGGAGATACAGGGGTGAGCCAGCAGCAGTGGCGGGCGGTGGTAAGTTATATTCATGACTTATTGACATTGCACTAGCTGGAAGGGTGTGTGGAGTGGACTTCACTCACTGTACTGATGTTGAGACTTATTAGGTATGAAGTTGTAGTGAACATTATACAACGGTTAATAAAGAAGACACCCTTTACTTAGCAGCATGAGCAATGCAGTACCAATAGCATTACCAGCGTGACTTCATTAACCAATGGCCTCTTATATCTGACTCCAACTCAGCTGTGAAAGTTTTATGGAGGAGACTAAAAGTCAGATCAGATGACCTTGATGGATGTGTTGAACAAAAAGGGAAAGAAGGGTGGAAGGAGGAAGGGGCGGGCGAGATTTAATATGATGACTGGCAGAGAAGGATACGTTGGAAGCATGGATAGGTGGCTGATAGGAATCAGATGCATGTGTTGTTGAAGGATGGGTGGAAGGTGAAAGAAGAATGGATGCCTGCCTGGGTGGGCGACACAGTATGGGTGGATACCGTGGATAGCAAGAATCATCAGCGGTGTTTGGGTGAAACTCAAAGCCAAGGCAAGCAACGGAGTGAGTGGACACATGCGTTGTTGTTGGTGAAACAAAGTAAGGTTTGTGGAGAGATTAAGAAGAATGATTGACATTTACTTAGAATGGATGGATGCCTGTATGTATTCATCCATCATAGACAGCATAGGTGGAGACTGTCACGGGATGCTCAGTTTTAGGGAATGTTAAAGAAACCGCGCCAGCGTACCAAAGCCGATGTGGGGAGGGGCAGGGTGGGGGTAGTAGTAAACAATGTATTACGCGGGCAAATACAGGTAACTTTACTGTAACATACAAATAAATAAAGTGAATTTCATTGTGCGCACTGCACCGCCAAATGGGATGCAGTGTGCGCAACAAAATTAGTTTCATTTATTTATATGTTTACTTACCTGTAATTGGCCGTAATCCATAGTTTACTACCCCCATCCTGCCCCTACCCACGCCACCGCCCGGCCAAACTCCCGAGTCCCACCAACGACCGCTACTGACCTTATGTCGTTGTCCCATATAAAAGCAACGATCATTGGATCAGATATATAATCTGCCTTTTTGTAGTAGCCAAGGCACTGTGAAATTGAGCAATTGCCCTCCATGTAACAGAGAGTATGGCCAGTGCCACCCGTAATAGAAAAATACGAGCTTCCCCACCTGCAAACAGTAGTAAATCAAACTAATGTTACTCTGCGTCATGACTCGTATGTTTGTCTTGGCTTCAAGCATAGATGACCGAGCTGGCAATGCCGGCTACAACCAGGTTATGTCATTTCCCTAAACTAGAGATAAGAAGAACACTGGTGTACTGTGTACTGCTTGGAGTCCATAGTGCTAGTATAATGCCTGAAACTCCCACAAATGTTAGAGGCCGAGGAAGTGGGAGGATAGATAGATTATTACCACAAATGTTATGTACTGTGCTTCTTGCTAGTGCTACTGTGCCATTATGTGTTGAATTAATTTTGTGTTACTGTTTATGTAAGAGTACTGGTTACAACAATATTTTCTTTCTTTCTTTTCCCAAGACAAACCATCGCGGAAGGAGTTGGCAGTCAGGGCCCGGCGCCGGAAACTGGAGGCCATATGCCGGGAGTACCGGAGGCTGGTGGCTCTGGCGGAGGAGGAGGAGGAGGCGGCAGCAGCTGCAGCCTCGTCCGATGCCCCGGGCCCCAGCCAGGCCCCAACTCCAGCGGTACGGCGCCGCGGTCTGATAGCCAGCCGCCGCAAATCATTAACAGCCAGCACTGCTGCTGTCCCCCATTGTGGATGCCACTGCAGGGCATTCCGCAAGAAGATTCTCCTCCGGATGGCACGGCAAGAGGAGCAAATGGAGGAGCGGGTGAAACTCCTGGTGGACAAACACCTTAAAGCCCGCCGATTATAACATCGAGGACCCTGTTGCTTTGCCCCTTTTTATTCCTTGTTTTGGTGGGTGGGAATTGGGCGTTGGGGTTTCGGGACATTCTTTGGACTTTTTCGTTTTGGACATTGGTTGGGGTTAGGGAGAGGGTGGGTCAGGTGTGGGATAGTTTATTTTTGTTAGGGTAATAAATTATATTTATACTTAAACATACAATGTTAATGTTTTGTGGGGGTTACTGTTTTATGAATTAACGTCACATTGGTTTGCTTGCTGCTGCAGGGCCGCAGCCAGTGTTTGATTTAAATAATCTGCCGATGATGTATAACAAACAGATAGATGCGGTACCCCTCACCGAGTTATTTGTCCTACTAGTATTCTACCTCCCACCAAACTTATCTTACCTGTGATTGATGATGACTACGTTCGGCACAGCGATGGCTGCATGGTTTCCATAGAGAATGTAGAAGATGCCATGGTTGTGGTGGTAGTACTAGAGTAGACACTGGCAGTAGCATTTGCTAAAAAAATTTAAAAAGAGACAGTCACTTGCCTGAGAAAAACTGTTGGAGGAGTAGTCGAACGAAGTGAAATACAGTACAGAAGACGACTGCCAAACAAACAATATTGCAGTTGCAACTGCTAAAGTCAAATTAAACATAATGGTGGCGGGGACAGCCTAGTACAAGAAGTTATAAACTGCAGTTGTGCTGTCGAGTGAGTCACTTAACTTAACACAATCGTAATTCGTAACCTTTACTGCTGTGTGGTAGGAGTTTGATGATTAATGCAATCAATGACGGCAATTAATTATGATGTACTACTATTAGCCGTTGACGGCTTGCACAATGACAATGCACATAGACTGAGCATGGGTGGCCAAGCAGAAGAAGCTCCTCGCCCTGCCTTGCAATTGAATTAGTGTTGCTTTCACCACATCTGCCCCAGCAAGCGTGTGATCAATTGGTGTACATTTTATGTAGTCACATCACACCTCAATATAAATCACAGCCCGGGGGAAGAGGGTTAGGGTTTGATGAATGGATGGGAAGGGGGTTTGGGGAAAGGTTTGAAAATGAAAAACAGTATGCATGGACAACAAAAGCAAAGCGCAATCTTGGCAGACGACCATGATCTTATCCAAAAAATCAATAAAGCGAGAAAAGGGAAATGCATGCGTTAATGATGAAGATTAGATAACTTGATGGTTAATGAGTAGTACATAATAACTCCTACTAGACAATTAGACAGTACAGGGCACCAGTATATTCTATTTCTATGCAATTTGCCTTGCCTGTAATATGCCCTCAGATACCCAAATTACATGTTGTACTGGGCTTACTTGTAAAGATAGCAAAGACAATTAACAAACATTTGTAGGGATCAATTAGCAAACAAACACACAACACACAGTCCTAATGATTGCAGAGAAAAAGGAATCAAATTAATTAAAAGATGAATGATGAATGATACTAAAGTTACTGTATTATCATGCTAAAATTGTGGAGTTGAATCTCGTCCTTCCTCTTGGTCCTATCTTCCATGGACGCTCCGCACATCAATCTTGGTGGCCTTCCTGATGCCGATTGGTAAGGTAAATGTGAGTTGTGTCTCCCAGTATAGCAAGCACAGGGTAAAGGCCGGCCTGTAACGTCTAGATGGAAAAACAAAAGGGGTATTGAGAAATCAATGAATAAAAAAAAAAAAAACATCAGTTACGGTGGAGTCCAAGAAGAGAGAGAGAACACTTTCAGAGTGAGGCGGCTTGGATATATCGTGTAGATTCTGTTTACAGCATTAAGCTACAACAACAACAGGACAGAACAGGCCCACCACAGCACCAGCCCGGCCGTGACCCAACCTCCATTTACCTTAATTTTTGACATAGCCAGACAAAAGGCATACACAGCAACTTAGCATTTTCCTAATTAACTGACAAAATCAATGCTCCGCTGTCAGTCATCACTACACTCGTGACTCGACTAGACCACTACATGGACATGTAGGTCTGCTGTGTTTACTACTTTCTTGTTGAATTGTTGTGTTTATGTTTACCTTATGCCACTTCATGAAATGCAATTAGTCCTTGAATCATCTCTGATCCAACTGAATGACTGCGCGCGAAAAGATAGTATGGTCATCATCATGGTGTGGTACGTGTTGTCCAACTACAACTCAGTCTGTATTGTTGACTCCGATTAAGTCCATATTCCATATTAAAAAATTGCAACAGATATTGGCCTGCACCTGCAGTAGTAGGAGTACAATTTGGTTATTAAACAACAAGAAAGGAAACATTGACTGTCACTTATTTACTTGAGTCACTTTGTAGATTAACTAGTAGAGTAGAGTTCGACTTCATGCACAACATCAACAACAAACAACAGCAATCGCTCAGAGTCTGCAAACATCCAATGCATTCCATCATTACCTGTCTTGCTCTTCTCTTTGGCTGTCAGATCATCAGATGCCTAGTGATGACATTTTTTTTTGTTTTGCGGGGCAGTGGCCTCATCATTATTACTCCAGTCCACATTCATTTTGAGTGTTAGGCGCTGTTTCGGTTTTCGTCGTATTCATCTGTGGCACCTTTGTCACAGTTTAAGTTGCTTCCCATGGTCAGCAGCACTGTGATGATGGTCCGCGGCCTGTGTAGTGCTCATTGCTGGTCATTTGAGTTTGCACAAATGTCAGCAAGTTTCTTCGAAGAGTCTATTGTCTTTCTCTGCCAAGTACCTTCTGTCCTGACAGTGAGGACCTTTGGATGCCTGCTGAGGCTGTAGCCTTCGGACACTGATGAGTTTCAGCTTGAAAACAAAACGGAGGATAGCTATAGTAGTCACGTTTCACTTCTAATGGAGGCGGGACTGGTAAAGGCAACATTTATTGTACTAATGTCTGGCTTGATGGAAATGTACTCGTGCGAGACAGGAAGATGAAGCAGGACTCTGAAGAGTGGACAGTTAAATGCACAGACGTGCAACTCCAATAGGGAAATAAAAAGAAGACGGTGGTGATGGTTTTGTTGTGATTTGATTTGAACCAGAAAGACAGATACACAGACACATAAAGGAAGGAAGAAAGCAACAATTTGAAAGCCTAGTTGTCAGGGAAGAGGAGCTCGTCCTCAAACTCTGGTGGTTCGGACAGAAGTAGGTCCTGTAACGCACTATTTACGTCATCCAAGTCGCTCTGCTCTTCCTGCTGTGATTCACGTATTTTGTAATCCGGTGGTATAAAGTGCTGATTCATTTTGATCATGGTTAACCTCTCCACGCTTTGGGCCGAGAGACTGGTCCTTTTCGAAGTTACAATGGCACCAGCAGCACTGAAAACACGCTCAGAAGAGACACTTGCGACAGGGGAAGCGAGATACTTTATCGCCAGGCTGCTGAGCACTGTCCATTGGCTTCTTTTCCCATACCAATACACCAATGGGTTTCCATCCATGAAGACCTCTGTTGGGTCATCCAGATAGGCCTGGACCATCCGCTCAATGTTAAGGGGTGCTCGGATGTGCTCGGCCGGTTTTGCCTTTGCATCAGCACTGGACTTACCATACCCCTGCTGTAGAAACCAATCAGTTGCACATTGTGCTGCGGACGATCCTGTTCTTGATGTTATTGTTGGTGTAGGTGACTGCTGGGAGGCAAATGCACTGCCCTCAGGCTCCGAAGTATAACTTGACTCTGGATGCCCTGTAGTACTGGTTATGGCCTGTGGTGGGGGCCTGTAATTAACAGCCGTTCACTTTCGAAAATAGTTGCTTCCTTAGCTATCAAAGTTTTGTAGTTGGCAACATCCACTTCCGAAAAAGGAATTACTGCCTTGCTGTTCAGAAATACTTTGTACCGTGGATCCAAAATTGTGGCACTAATGTAATGTGGTTGTGACAAAATTTTATTTTTAATCCTTGTATTTTCCGATAAGCGAGCGGCTAAGGTCTCCGCCAAATGATATGCGTCTTGTTTGTCATCCACACCTGTGTACGTTTCAGACACATCCTTCAGCTGTTGCTCTAGCATGTGCAACAATGGGATAGCTTGGCCCATAGTACAGTCCTCCCTGCTGACTTCACGTGTGAAGATCTCAAAAGGAAGTAGCATCTCAGTCAGGCATTTAATGAGGTCCCATTGAGCCATCTCAACGGTCATGCCTCTCACAGTAGGTTCCCCTATTCTTTGCATGACATAAGCATTGAGTGGTATGTACAGTTCAAACAGACGATCAAGCATATAATAAGTTGAGTTCCAACGTGTTGGCACCTCCTGGATGAGCGCTTTGACTGGCAGTTTATGCTCACGTTGAATGACCCTCAGCTGCTTCCGGGCTTTAAAAGAATGGCTGAAATGTGTGCATATTCTTCTGCAGGTGACCAGTAAGTTGCTGACTTTTGATTCATTTTTCAAAAAGTCTTGAACAACAATGTTAATGCAGTGTGCCAAACACGGGACCCTGAAATAGCCACCATTGCGCATGGCCAAAACTACATTACTGCCGTTGTCCGTGGCAACAAAACCAATCGTAAGCCCTCTTGGGCGCAGCCACTCAAAGACCTTGGTGTTAAACTCTTCCAAAATGTTTGCAGCAGTATGAGATTTCTCCATGGCAAACATGGCTACAGTTGCATGTTTGCGAGTGGCATGAAAAATCTCTGCAGTATCAACACCAGCAGATAGCTGTTCTCTAACACCCACAAAACTGATCCAGTGTGCAGTGATGCACATGTAATCTGTGGCTTGGCAACTGGTCCACATGTCTGTAGTCAGGTGGATACTGTGAACAGCACTCTGCTTCAAGGCCTTTCCTAGCAATTCCAGCACGTCGTGATGTAGTGCTGGAACTGCAACTCTGGCAAAATAGTAGCGGCTGGGAACATGCCATTTTGGGCAGATGGTTGACACAAATTCCACAAAACCCAACCCTTCAACAAAAGAAAAAGGGAGAAGGTCCAGTGCTAACATTTTAGCCAGCTTCGCATTGTACAAACGTGCTATTGGGTGGTTGCGTTCGTACTGCCCCTCACCCCCAAACATGCTGATAATGGTAGGCTGCATGGTTTTCCTTTCTCTTAGGCTCAACGCACTTTTTGGTAGTGCGGACCTGGTACTTCTTGGTGTCTCCGGCTGACTCTTACTCTTGTGCCACTGAGATGTTGCTGAAGATGTGTGCAACGTTAAGACTGCACTGCTGGGGTCAGGGACACCTTGTGTACCACTAGTGAGAATGTCTCCCTGTCCTTCCTCTTCCACCGTGATCGGATCTTCTTCTACTCCTTTATCCCCACCAACACCAGTGGTTGCCGTTTTTTTCTGTCGCAAAGGTGGTCCTCCCAGCTGATCAAGTGGTGTTTTTCAGATGGGTCATTTGGCCTCCGGTACCATAGTTTGTACCAAGCTTACCACGACTAACAGAGGTATTACAAATGGAGCATATAGCAATGTTCTCCTCCTTTTCGCTAACCGTAAAGAAGTCCCAAACTGGGGAGCTTAACTTTGGCCTCCTGCTGGAGGTGCCACTTCCAATGCCGGATGATCTGTAGGGTGTGTGTTGAATTTGACTCTGTGCTGCTGTACCACTACCTACTCCTACAGAGGTGGTGGTTGTGCTGGATGTAGGTCGCTGCCGGGCCTTTGCTAATGCAAATATGGAAGCTGTAGGTCGTGTTGGTGTTACCTGTGGAGGTATGCGTGCTACATCCCTCGCAGCGATTTTGGATAGAGTAAGAATGTTGGTCTCCATCTCCTCGGGGCCGGGAGTGATGTTCATGATGACTGGCTCGTCGTCATCATCATCATCATCTTGCTGTTCTACATCGACCTCCATAAGTGTAAGGCTTTCTGGAACCTTCCTTTTCCCTAGCTTGGTCTTGGAACGTGGCTCCCTCTCAGACTCAGTTTGAGGCTTCCAAGTGGCATCTAGATCATCAGAAGGGGGCTTGGCGAAGAACTCGATGGACTACCCCTCCTTTTCCTTGCTGGGGATTTGGAAGACAATGGATCTTCTGAATGAGTGGCTTCTTCTTCTACCTCTGCATGAGGCTCAATTTCCTGAACTGCCCCTACTTCAGGAGGAACAACAACTACTATTGCGGGCGGTGGTTGCGGCTGTTGTTGTTGACCACTTATCTGCTGTGTTTCCTCCTGCGTTGATTGGGTACTACTTTGAGATAGCGATAAGTTTATCTCCGGCTCAGCATCACTGCTTTCCACCATTAGGCTGGCTACCTCTTCTCCACTCATGTGCTTGGCCCTGGGTTGGTGGGTTGGGTCCACTGATGCGGATGTGCTGCCCCCAGCTTGCCTCCCGGACACCGCTGCTGCAGGCGCAATTTTTTTTCCCAAAAAGGTACTGGCCGGCACACCAGACTTCAGTGTCACTTGCTTCTTCTGTTCCTTCTTCTTCTCAATAGCAACTTTCTTGGTACTGGAGGACCTGGTACCTGCTTTCTTTGGGCCCATCTTCTTCAGATGTCAGCAGCACTCAGTTGCAGAGATGTCTGGTCAGTCAGGTCACACGTCACGTTGTGTGTCCAGCAGCAGGATGTCTGTCTGGAAGTGCAACAGGCAATGTTGAGAGACACACCTCCTCCTCAGTCTTTGTGCACCTAAAAGCAAAAAAGGCAGAACATCAGTCAAACATAGCACAAATCAAACAAATAGAATATAGAACTTAGTGTGTGGTGGCCTCAATTATTAAATTTCAGAAACTCTTCCAACAACAACACACAGTGTAGCCATTTGTGAGACGTTGACAACAAGGCCAGGGCTTTACTGGCTACTGTACACTCTGGAAGAATAAGAATATTAAAGAACTAAAACTAAAATGTACTGGAGCATGTTTGGCCTAAATTTGTGCATCACGTCACGTGTGATGTATTATATAGCAGCATCAGGGAGCTGCAGCTGGCAATGGGGATGGATTTGGCAGCAGTAAAACAAGAGGAAAAATGGAAAGACACGCAGGCCTATTTGGCAAAAACAGCACACTAATAACTACCACAACAAAATGGCCCCCAGAAACATGGTGACTCACAGGCACAAGGCACGGCAAACAATGAACTCAAGCAGGCCTATATATGGGCAGACAAAGGATGCCTTATAAAACACACACCGCTTTCATGCAAAAACAAAAATCCACATGGCTAAAAACACTTTGGAAAGTTAGACAACCACTACAACAACACTATTATAATGACAGTACACACGCAAAAAATGCATTTATTTACCACACCCAATAAGTGAAATAGTCAGACCCTCCAAAAAAAGCCAGATTTCGAATTCAATTTAATCTATTCAATGCCATCTAGGGCCTAAATGATGCCAAAGTTACACAGACTACACAGAAACAGTTTTATGCACCCATGGTGACTACCTCTGGGCCTACTGGCATACTGGGCCGCAAGCTTGGAGGCCTATGGCAAAAGCACAGTGGCTGGTTTAACAAAATGGCCGCCGCCCACATGTCCAGGCCACCCAAAATAACAAAAAGTGAAGACAAAGGACAGGACCAGGCAGTTGGAGACTGTGGGAAACTTGCTACCTCTTGGAAAAAATTGTAAAACAAAGAAAAAATGACTCCTTGATCACCAAACTACATCTAAATGACAACCTGAGGAGTTTTTGTGCAAAATGAACTAAATCAACAGTTTCGAGAAGGTTTAATGATGCTCGAGAGATATTGTTCGCCAGATTGTAAATCCTGCGTGTTCGGCATCGCGATCGTCACAAATTGTCGTTATCGCGCGCGAAAACGTACATTGAGCGCGCGAAGAAGTTAAAAAGTGTAAGTCCGCGTTGTCGCGCAGTGCGGACTTG
This sequence comes from Calotriton arnoldi, assembly GCA_963921515.1. Classification (NCBI taxonomy): domain Eukaryota; kingdom Metazoa; phylum Chordata; class Amphibia; order Caudata; family Salamandridae; genus Calotriton; species Calotriton arnoldi. The sequence goes on along the minus strand of CAWUFW010005859.1, from coordinate 34,577 downwards.
CACAAAGTCCGCGAGCTGAAGGCCCAGGGTTACCTACTGGCTGAAAAGGCCTATTTATTTAACAAACACCACAAAAAATAAAATACGCTCCAAAAACCACTTTTACCAATTAAAAACAATGCCATCCATGGCCTCAATTATGTTACAATTCAACAGACAACACAAAACAGTTTTTATGCACCCATGAGGATGACTACCGCCGGGCCTACTGCCACACTAGGCCGCAACAAGCTTTGAGGCCTATGGCAAAAGCACAGTGGCTGTTCACACAAAATGGCCGCCAACAACAACAAGAAAAGGAAGACAAGACAGACAATGCAGGCCTAAGGCAAAAGCACAATGCCTGGCTTCACAAAATGGCTGCCACCCACATGGCCAGGCCACCCAAAATAACAAAAAGTGAAGAAAAAGGACAGGACCAGGCAGTTGGAGACTCTGGGAAACTTGCTACCTCTTGGAACAAATTGTAAAAGAAAAAAAAATGACTCCTTCATCACCAAACTACATCTAAATGACAACCTGAGGAGTTTTTTGTGCAAAATGAACTAAATCAACATTTTCGAGAAGGTTTAATGATGCTCGAGAGATATTGTTCGCCAGATTGTAAATCCTGCGTGTTCGGCATCGCGATCGTCACAAATTGTCGTTATCGCGCGCGAAACGTACATTGAGCGCGCGAAGAAGTTAAAAGTGTAAGTCCGCGTTGTCGCGCAGTGCGGACTTGCCCAAAGTCCGCGAGCTGAAGGCCCAGGGTTACCTACTGGCTGAAAAGGCCTATTTATTTAACAAACACCACAAAAAAGAAAATACGCTCAAAAAACCACTTTTACCAATTAAAAACAATGCCATCCATGGCCTCAATTATGTTACAATTCAACAGACAACAAAAAACAGTTTTTATGCACCCATGAGGATGACTACCGCCGGGCCTACTGCCACACTAGGCCGCAACAAGCTTTGAGGCCTATGGCAAAAGCACAGTGGCTGTTCACACAAAATGGCCGCCAACAACAACAAGAAAAGGAAGACAAGACAGACAATGCAGGCCTATGGCAAAAGCACAATGCCTGGCTTCACAAAATGGCTGCCACCCACATGGCCAGGCCACCCAAAATAACAAAAAGTGAAGACAAAGGACAGGACCAGGCAGTTGGAGACTCTGGGAAACTTGCTACCTCTTGGAAAAAATTGTAAAACCAAACAAAAATGACTCCTTGATCACCAAACTACATCTAAATGACAACTTGAGGAGTTTTTGTGCAAAATGAACTAAATCAACATTTTCGAGAAGGTTTAATGATGCTCGAGAGATATTGTTCGCCAGATTGTAAATTCTGCGTGTTCGGCATCGCAATCGTCATAAATTGTCATTATCGCGCGCAACGTACATTGAGCGCGCGAAGAAGTTAAAAGTGCAAGTCCGCGTTGTCGCGCAGTGCGGACTTGCCCAAAGTCCGCGAGCTGAACGCCCAGGGTTACCTACTGGCTGAAAAGGCCTATTTATTTAACAAACACCACAAAAAATAAAATACACCCCAAAAACCACTTTTACCAATTCAAAAGTAAACAAGGCCATCCATGGATGCCCGGCCTACATGATGTTTAAACTTTAAATTCAACAGACATCACAGAAACCTGCACCCATGGGTACCTCGGGCTCAAGTCTGGGCCTACTGGCTGAAATTCCAATCAAAGAAAAACAACTAGGCCCCTGCAGAAACTACAGGCCACAACAATACATTTAAAAAAATATGGAAATCCCCCAAAAAATGTAGGTACAAACAAGCCCCAATCAAACAAACAAGTACACCAATTCTCCAACTTACTTGTAAAATATCAAATCCAAGAGTCCTCAAATCCAATCCAATGATATGATGCAGCAGACAGACACAAAAAGTGATCCTTCCAGGTCAAAATCAAAATGCAAGTGAACAGCACATGGACAAAACACTGGGAGGAGCCTGCTGGACAGGAACAGGAAGTTTGAGAATCAGGGGCACTTCCTTCCTCTTGGAAAAAGAGAAAAAGGACTCCTTGCTCACCAAACTACATCTCTAAATGACAACCTGAGGAGTTTTTGTGCAAAATGAACGAATTCATCTTTTTCGAGAAGGTTTTATGATGCTCGAGATATATTCATCGCCAGAATGTAGTTTCTTCGTGTTCGGGATCGCGATCTTACCAACACTGCCGCCGGAAGTCAGATCGCGCGTCCGAATGACGTGTTCGCGATCGCACACTCTCGCGGGAACTTGCGGCCGGATTCCAAATCTCGTGGCGCCCGCGAACGGATAGGAAGTCGCGTCGGCGAACGCAGAATCACGGTAGGTCGTTACCGCGCGCAGAACGTATATTGAGCGCGCGATGAAGAAAAACAGCTACGCTACGCCGCAAATTGCGTAGCGCACGGTAGCTTCGCGTTCTACGCGAATCGCGAAGTTACCGCAACTTCGCAGGCTTCGCGAGCGTAGCGAATTTCACCGCCCAGGCTTAATAGTGAGCCGTGATTGGTTGGTTGGTGTGAGTCGTGCTGGCATTGGTTGAGATAGTGGGCGTGGAGTGAGCCGTGATTGGTTGGTTGGTGTGAGTCGCGCTGGTATTGGCTGAGATTCAGCGAATAGAGTGAGCGGAATTACGGAAGATTTCTTTGTTTGTTTCTGGTTCATTTAGCGAGAACAAGAGAGTTTAAAAATGAAGATGGTAAAAAGAATACAAGATTTCTTTAAAAAGGACAAGCCGATAGTTACTAGAGAGGGACTTCCTGTACCTCCTCCAAGATCCCCTGCTTCTTTCATGATGTTAGAGCGTGGATATCATATGTGTACATGGTTAGAGAATTGGATGGGTTACACTGAAGATGATGGAGTTTTAGCTTTTCCAAAGTATGGTACTTTTAACGTGAGGATATTGAAGAATTTGAGGAGACAAATTAATTTATTAAAACCAAATCCTAGACCTATGCAGTATGAGGCTCTTGAAGAATGGAAACATGAGGTGTATAAAAGGGAGAGAGACAGGAATGGGATAAGATATAGGAATACATTGAGAAGGTATTCAGAAGCTAGGTGGGATGATCAGATGAAAAGATGGAGGAGAGAAGTGATCGCGGATGGATTATATCCAGTAATAGTTGCTGACGATCAGGCTGGAGGAAAATGTAAAGAGAAAAAGAATAATGTAGAGATTTCAGAATTGGATATGGATCCAAATGAATTCGATGATGAATTATTAGATGAGATGCTATTAAAGAGACCTCCACCATATCAGGGGAGCCCGGATGGGATTTCTCCGAGTGCACCATTAATTGAAATAGAAGCTTCACAAGTTCCACAAGTTTCACACACTACACATGTTCCGGCAGCTTCCCAGTCTTCATTGGGTACTCGAGAGTTGCAGGAAAGAGAGATTGACATGTTAAATAGAACAAGAGAGGAGTTGACTCAGAAAATGAGTCAGATGAGTTTAAATGCTGAAGCGTTATCAGTTCCGGTAACAATTGGTCCTATAGTTCCATTGTATAGTGAGGGTCAAAATATTTTGAGAGTGCATGCATTAACAGTTTCAGTGAATAGTACTAGAGATGTTAGTGGACCAGAATCAAATGAAATGAATACGTCACTAATTGATATTCCAATAAATGGAAATATGACTGAAACGCCAAAAAGAAGTGTACAGATTGATCCTAGAAAATTAATGTCAAATGTGAGTGAAACGATTTCAGTATCAGGGAGTTCAGTGGGACCTTCGCCAGAAGAGCTGGATGATTGGATATGGGGAATGGCATCTAATAAGTCCAAACAGAGTATAGATATAGGTAGGTTGAGAGTAGAGCTGGAAGAAATGATTATTGGTACAATAAATCCGGAGAGATTGAGTAAATATCAGGATGACGAGTTGTTATTCTTGTGTAAGAATATTACTCTGAAAGCGAGAAATTTGCATGAGAAGTTGGCAGAAGCAGCACAAGAATATGGAGTGGATATTGGGAAATCTAAAGCTTTGCAGAAAACACATAGATTGGATTTTACTGAAAAGGATTTAGAGAGTTTAAATACATCTGGTAAACAATTGCAAAAAAAAGAGTTGATTAATACCTTGAAGAGATGGGGTGATGTGGAACGATGGAAAGGTAGATGACGAAAAAGAAGGAAGAAATTATTGCTAGTAAAAATGTGAATGCATCTTCTTTACTTCCGTTAAGAGAAACACAGCAAGTTGAAATGATATATCCAATGAGAGAAGTTCCAGGTGGTGGATATGTTCACATTCCTTGGTCAAGACAGGATATATTGTCTTTTACTAATGATTTCCCCAGATTGAGAGAAAAGCCTGTCGAGTGGTACAAACAAGTAGAGAGGTTTGTAAAAGTTTCAAAGGTCTTGTTGAAAGACTTGGAGGGTTTGTTTGACATTGTAGTTCCAGCGGATTTATGGACTGAATGTAAAATTGCAGTTGATTGGCCAAAAGAGGAATATACTAGAGATGTCAAAACAGGAGCACCATCAGAAGAAGTGATGAAAAAATATAATCAGGTAATTATTTACTTGAAGGGTAAAATTTCTCCAAAAGAAACAGATTGGGTTAAAATTGATAGGACAACACAAGAGTCAAAAGAATTAGTACATGCATATTAAGAAAGGCTTTTACAGGCGTTTAACAGTATAGTGGTTTTGAAAGTATAACTGACAAAGATATGGGACATTTTGTGTACAGGTTTGTATTTGGATTGAGACCTGAGATTAGTAATATGATTCAGCAACATTTGATTTGTTGGCAGAGTAAGACAGTGGATTAAATTTTGAGATATGCTAAGTATTGTAGTGATGATATTGAGTCAAGGCATAAGAAATTAAAAGAGAAGATGATGTGGCACAGGTGAAAGTGGCGCAACAGAAAGATGGGAATTATGTTAATGGTTCTCAAACAGATTTTCAAATGAAAGGACAGAATCGGAAATTTCAGAATGGTCAGGTACCTAAAATGAATGGTATATTAAATGGAGGAATAGGTAGAGATAAAAATAATAGAGAAGAAATGAAAAAGAAATTTCCTTGTCATGCGTGCGGAAAGTTAGGACATTGGAAGAACGAGTGTAAGACCTTGTTAGGAAATAATGGAATGATTCAAAATTTCAATCCAAAGATGCAGAATGAAGTGGTTGTGAATCAACAACAGCTGCAACAGCAACAGGTAGTTACACCACAGGTTCAACAAATACAAGTACCTCAAGCTCTTATGTCAAATAATGTGAATGCTCAGGTACAGAGATACAGTGTGAAAGCTGGATTTCACACGAGTGAAAAAGTTGGTAAGAATCAAAATGTACAACAATATTGGTTGCAGTGTCCTGAGAGTGATTCAGATTCATCTCAAGAATGGTGCCTGAGGGGAAAGGAAGAGTGTGTGGTTGGCGCATTTCTATTGGTAGATCAATCAGGTCCTTTTTTTGATGGGAAGGTGGAAGGTAATGATATTACATTCCTTGTGGACACTGATGCTACCCGTTCTACTGTAAGAGCAGCAGAAATTCCAAACCTACCCCTCTCGGGAGAAACTATCCAAGTTGTGGGAGTCTCAAATAAATATATTAAGACTCCAATAACAAAACCTATGGAGGTTCATATAGGAAAATTCAGAGATATGCATCATTTTGTTGTATGTGATACAAGTCCAGTGAATCTTTTAGGTCGGGACTTACCTTGCAAAATGAATTGCACCATCTATTGTACACCGGATGGTATTACATTTCAGACACCAGATGAAGATGTTGCTTTTAAAATGATGCAAAGCAAGGGGCAGAAGTGAATGATTTATATTCATTACTGACACTAGAGGACTTGCCTGGTGAGTTGAGAGACACAGTAAGAATTGATGTGTGGGATTTTACAGGAAAAGACATTGGATTGATGAAGGTTGTTGATCCTATTCAAATTATGGTCAAACAAGGTGCAGAGATACCAAAAACGCCACCGTATAAGATGAGTCCTGACACCATAGCAGGAGTTATTCCTGTAATAGAACAAATGATTGAACAGGGCATTCTGAAAGAAATATTAGGAAGTCCTTGCAATTCACCTATTATGGGAATTAAGAAACCAAGTGGAAAATACAGAATAGTGCAAGATTTACGTAAGATTAATAACATTGTGGTACCTTGCTGCCCAATAGTGCCAAACCCAGCAGTGATTCTTTATCAAATTCCTTGTGATGCGGAATGGTATACAGTGATTGATTTGTGTCAAGCATTTTTCTCAATACCTTTACATCCGGATAGCCAATATTTATTTGCTTTCCGGTTCGGAGACCGTGTTTTGGCATGGTGCCGAGTTCCTCAAGGGTATAATGAGAGCCCTTCAATTTTTAATCAGATTTTGAAAAAATGTCTAGAGTCATTAGTTATGCCAGAGAATTCAGTATTAGTGCAGTATATAGATGACCTATTGGTGGCATCTAAAACACAAGAGGCATGTGTGACAGATACAATTGCTCTACTGAACCATTTGGCAGAAGGTGGGCATAAAGTGTCACCAGCAAAATTACAATTTTGTTAAAAAGAAGTTCAATATTTGGGACACAAAATTGAGAAAGGAGTCTGGAAATTATTACAGGATCGAATTAATGTGATCTTGCAAATGGAACCTCCCAAAACACAGAAAGAGGTTCGAATATTTCTGGGCATGGTGGGATATTGCAGGCAATGGATCAGTGGATTCTCACTGATTGCCAAGCCTCTACAGAGGTTGACTCACAAAGATGTGACTGATCCGATTGAACTGGATGAGGAGAGCATGAAAGCTTTTATTGAGCTGCGAGATAGTCTTTGTCGAGCACCTGCATTGGGAATGCCAGACTCATTGAAAGATTTTGCATTGTTCAGTTGTGAGAGAGAGGGGTTTGCGCTTTCAGTTCTGACACAAACACACGGAATGGCACGTCGACCAGTGGCATATATTTCTGCTACTTTGGACTCAGTGGCTGCAGCGTTACCAGGTTGTTTGAAAGCAGTGGCTGCTACCTGTGTGAGTCTTGAGCAGAGTGAAGCAATTGTTATGGGACATCCAGTGAAAATGTATGTGCCACATTCTGTTGAAATTTTGCTGACCCGTACCAGGACTCAGCACATGACATATATCCGTTTGACTAAATACGAGAGAGTGATTCTGGGTGCTGAAAATGTGACAGTAACAAGATGTACTACATTGAACCCAGCAACTTTGTTGCCGAGTTCAAATTGTGAAGAAGTGAAAGACGAGGCAGATCATGATTGTTTGGATGTGACGGAGTTGTGTACAAAACGAAGACCTGACATAAAAGATACACCACTGGAGGAATCAGATTGTGTGATGTTTGTAGATGGATCTTGTCTGAGAGATGAAAAAGGTGTATTGAGTGCTTCGTATGCTGTATGTACAGTGCCCATGGTTCTTGAAGCATCTTGTCTAAGAGGGGTAAATTCAGCACAAATTTCTGAGTTGGTCACATTGACCAGGGCATGTATAATTGGCAAAAATGTGAGAGTAACCATATTCACTGACAGTCAATATGGTTTCGGGGTGGTGCATGACTTTGGTCAATTGTGGATGCAACATGGATTTCTGACTTCTCTCAGGATCCCCAATCCGAAACAGTAAAAATGTGAAGGGTTTACTGAATGCACTACAATTGCACAAAAAGATTGCAGTGGTTAAATATTCGGCACATAAGTCAGGAAATGACTATGTGACCAGTGGAAACAGATAAGCAGACCAAGTGGCTCGTTTCTGTGCACAAAATTCAATTTCAATAAACAGAGGAAAAGAGAGAAATAATAAAAATTGTCACTTGATGTTCTCAGTAATAGAAACATGGGATGAAATTAAACAGTTGCAGGAAGAAGCTAGTAGAGAAGAAAAAGAAATTTGGATCAAATCAGGCTGCAAAAAGAGATCTGATGATGAAGTATGGGTGTATGTAGATGAGAGACCAGTAATGCCAGGTTGTTTGCTTTCACAGATGGCAAGGATGTACCATGGAATAGCACATGTTGGGAGAGATGCTATGATTAGACTTTTCAAACAGTCATGGTACAATCCAAAGTTCAGGGTCATTGCAGAGAGTCTATGCCAAAGATGCACAGTGTGCCAGCAAAAAAATCCAGGGAGAAAGACAGTTGTTAGTTGGGGCCAAATTGGGAAAGCTGCTGGACATATTACTAGGTTGCAGGCAGACTTCGTTGAGCTCCCTCCTTGTAATGGACTAAAATATGTGTTGGTTGTTGTTTGTCTGTTTTCTCGTTGGGTGGAAGCATATCCAACAAGAAGGAATTATAGTCTAACAGTTGCTAAATTGCTTTTGAGAGAGATCATTCCTAGGTTTGGATTTCCAGTCTCTTTAGAAACGGATAGACAAACTCATTTTAACAATGAAATAATTCGGATGATTTGTGCAGCATTGCAAATTGAACAAAAGCTGCATTGTGCCTATCGACCAGAAGCATCAAGAGTGGTCGACCAAATTAATGGCACTATCAAATCCAGACTATAAAAGGTCTGTGCATCTACAGCACTGAAATGGCCAGATGCTTTACCCTTGGTATTGATGAGTCTGAGAAGTATTCCTGATAAAAAGACTGGATTATCCCCACACGAAATTATTATGGGGAGAGCAATGAGACAGATGATTGTAGCAGCAAATCAACTGATGAATATTACTGATGATCTGGTGCTTGATTATTGCAAAGGATTGGCTGATGTAGTGCATTCTGTGTCTCATCAGGTTGGAGAAATTGCAACTACAACTCAGCAAGAACAAGCACATGATCTAAGTACAGGAGAATAGGTCCTGGGGAAGAAACACGTGATAAAATCTTGTTTGGAGACTAGATGGCACGGCCCTTACCAGGTGATACTGGTGACAACGACAGCAATAAAGTGTGGTGGCTTGTCGAATTGGATACATGCAAGTCATACAAGAAGAGTCCCAAGTCCATTTGAAAGACAAGAAGAAGCAGAAAGTGGAGAAAGTGAAGTCATAGAGTCTGAAGTTACAGATTCTGAAGTCGAACAAGGAACAAGTCGAATAGAGTGGGCACCAGCTACTGGGTCTCAAAAGACTGCTGTTGTGAAAGAAAAAGAGAAAGTGATTAATGAGAATCAACAGAGAAAAGGACTGAATAAAAGAACGTGTGATCTTGACATTGATGCTGAAGAAACAGTTCAAGTAAAGAAAGCAAGGAAAGGTGATGTGTGGCCAGAAGGAGTGAAAAGACTGAAATACACTCTGAAACAAAGATCACCTGACACGATAATTGAAGTTTCAGATCAGACTGAGCAAAGTGAGTCTGAAGGGGAATCAGTTCGGAAAACGAAAAGAGTGAGGGTTCCAAATAAGAAATACATAGCACCAGAATGGACATATGTGGTGTTGGAAGAAATTGAAAACACAGATCAGATTAAAGAAAATACTGGTACAGAGTCAAGTGAAGGAGACAGTTTTGAACCACCTTAAAGAACTGTAAAAATTAAGGTGCAACAATTTCTGAGAAAATTATTCTGAATCATACAAAAAATTTGAAGAAGATATAAAAAAAAAAGAAAAATAGGCGGTAAAGAAGAAAGCCATAAAGTGTGTGGGGATACACTACTTTGCTACACTACTTTTGATAGATCTTACAAAAATTTTATTAGATTATTGATAGATTTTTGAGTTTTTCTTAGTTTTTTTAGTTTTAGATTTGGTGCAAATTTTTCATTAGAAAATGGCAAACACAGCAGAGACTGGACATCAAAATCATAGTTTTAAACGTAGATGTATTAATGCTTGCTTATTTAGTATTTTTCTACAAATTTTGGTGTGGTTAACATTAATTGTTGTTGTGCTTGTCTTAATGGTAACTAATCATAAGAATAACACTAATACTAATAGAGTGATGAGTGATAAAGTAGATACTAAAGATTCTGAAGAAGACTCACATACTAAATTAGAAAAGATGAAGGATGACAGTGATGGAGCAGGGTTTTGCGTCATGTAAACCTGCTCGGATCAACGCCCCAAGATAACATATATTAATTGTGTGTTTTGTACTAAATGCAATAATATACACAAACACTGGGAGATGCTTTGCGCACGCGTGCATTGTAATTAAGACTAATGGATGAAATGCATATCGCTTTTGCATATTAAAACCGACAAAGTGGAATAATGCTATTGCAAAATAATGCTTTGCACATTAATACTCATATGAATTAACATGGGATTAGTGCAATGGTGGGAGGGAAACAGTGTAATTTCCATTCTTTTGTGTTATTAATATTCTTTATATTTCTCCTTCATCGTAGTTTTAAAATGGGCCTATGGTGAACAAATAGAAACGTGTGTTAAATTAGCCTGAATAAATGAAAAGGCCGCAAAGGGCTGCCCCGTATATGAACCGTGGTGGGAGTCAGCGGCGGATGAAGGAAACCTTCAAGAGTGAAAGAAAGACGTGCAATATTTCAGGACGCCGAGATGCCTGGGAAAGCTCAAATTGATGAACACTTTGGGGTCGATTCCGATTCGGGCCGGAAAAAGCACCGACCGACTCGGAGCCGGAATTTATTCCGAACGACACGTACCTGTGGCGCCCGACACGCCAAGTACGATGCAAGGCGTGCAAAATCCGACCGACACGTACTGAACCCAAGCCGAACGACCGAGCCGCACGGAAAACAGCAATCCGGCCGGAAAAACACGCGAATCGAACCGACCGACACGCACCCGGAACAAATCCAACCGAAACGTACACGCGAACTCCAAACCGCTAAGTACGATGCAAGGCGCGAAAACCACGACCGAGTCGAACGGAGGACAAGCCATACGACCGACACGCATACAAAACCGAGCCGAAGTAACACAAAACACCGCGACCGACGCATACGCAGCATAGAAAACTGCACAAACACAGCATGAACGAAACGGAGAAGACCGTACGAAACAAATGCAGGGTCCGACTCGGTCACAAGAACGTTTCCAACATGCACAGAAAGTACTAAGGAAAAATACACAAAAAAGGCCAAACAAGCAATTACAAAGCCAATAAATACTGGGGGGTGGGGACAGAGAACAAAGACACACCCACAACTCCACCCATATAAAGGACACAAATCCCAACCATGATCCTTTGCAAATGCCATTCTACTGCCAGCACTCAACAGACAGCAACCACACACCCACAGCTCATCCCTCACACAAGCCACACACCATCAGCACACCAACAAATAGCTACCTCACATACACCCAGCAAAACACACACTCACACACCCTCACCTGCACACCAACACACACATCACTCACCATCACCACCCATCACCATGCCCCCCAAGAAGAATCACAAGTTCCTAGATTGTGAATTGGAAGTCCTGGTAGACGAGATCCTCAGGGTAGAGCCACAGCTGTTTGGCACACTGGTCCAACAGACACCCATCTCCCAGAAAACCAAGATGTGGGAGAGGATCATCAACAGGGTGAACGCACAATCACCATGTCTGCGCACAAAGACTGACATCCAGAACAGGTGGTATGACGTGCGCAGGAGGGTACGGGAGCTGCTCAAGAAGGACTACCTCCTGAGCCAATACACCGGCAGTGGCCCTCCTGCCAAGCCAGTATACCTCAGGCCCTGGGAGGAGAAGGTGCGGGCCATCCTTCCGCCAGTGAGCTTCTATGGACTAGAGAACATCCCAGAGCCTGGTGAGTACACAACAAATGTACACAATATTCTGCCACAATACACACACACATCACTGTCAAGGGGAGAGTCAAACCATGCACTCATAGCAATTACACAGCAACCAGAACAGAATCATCCCAAAATGTGTATGTCAGTCAGATAAACACAACACATGCCATCTCAAAGTTACATTTAACCGTGTCATCACATGTACAAACACAACTACAACTACAGCTAGGCAGTGGCACAAATAGAACTAACAAACACATCCAGACATGTAGCCACCACTACAACACCAACACACAGTGAAGACCACTGAAAGGAAGGAATTCTGTGTATGCTGGGCAAGTCAGTGTAGCCAATAGCATCATGGGAGTCGTAGTCACACATATTGCTCACCCCCACAACTGTCCCATCAACACCACCATGAACCATGCGCACATCACAGGGAGTGGAAAAGGACTCACAAGATGGCTGACACTGGCAACTGCTGTGGGGAGCACAAGGCCCTGCTGGCAACTGTGCAACAACCAACAGCAGGACACCACTGACTGACATCCTGAGAGACAACTTCCACTCCCTGCAATGGAAGCACGTTCCATGTTGGGATATCTGGCTGGGTGGGAAGGAGGGCTCGCAGCACTGACCATAGTCACAAGCACCTCCCCTCACACACCCCCTCAACACAAACTCCACATAACCCACCTGGGAGAATGCAATGCCTCACATCCTAACTCAAGATCCCACAAAGAACCTCCACCCTGGGTAATGTTGTGTGAAGCACAGGGACACTCTTGGGACTTTTAGCCAAACAACTGCCAGGACAACACTCCCAGCCATCCTGTCAGCACAGGCAGCCCACCCCACAGGGAAGCAGAGTCAAAAGGAAGGAAGCATGGGCATGCTGGGAAGGGCGGTGGAGGCAATAGCATGATGGGAGTAGTAGGCACAGATATCGCTCAGCCTCACAACTGTCCCATCAACACCACCCTGAACCATGCTCACATCACAGGGAGTGGATAAGGACTCACAAGATGGCTGACACTGGCTACTGCTGTGGGGAGCACAAGGCCCTGCTGGGAACTGTGCACCAACAAACAGCACAACACCACTGACTGACATCCTGAGAGACAACTTCCACTCCCTGCAATGGAAGCACGTTCCATGGTGGGATATCTGGCTGGGTGGGAAGGAGGACTCGCAGCACTGACCATAGTCACAAGCACCTCCCCTCACACACACCCTCAACACAAACTCCACAGAACCCACCTGGGAGAATGCAATGCCTCACATCCTAACTCAAGATCCCACAAAGAACCTCCACCCTGGGTAATGTTGTGTGAAGCACAGGGACACTCTTGGGACTTTTAGCCAAACAACTGCCAGGACAACACTCCCAGCCATCCTGTCAGCACAGGCAGCCCACCCCACAGGGAAGCAGAGTCAAAAGGAAGGAAGCATGGGCATGCTGGGAAGGGGGTGGAGGCAATAGCATGATGGGAGTCGTAGGCACAGCTCTACATCCCCCACCACGTGGCCCAGCAAGCTCACACTCACGCATGCACATCCCACAGAGAGTGGAAAGGCCCATCAAAGATGTCTGACACTGTTGCTGTGTTGTGGGGAGCACAAGGGCATGCTGGGAACTGCACACCAACCAACAGCAGGACACCACTGTCAGCCATCTTGCCATTGCTCTCACACCCACACACACTGAACTCCCCACAAAAGCAAGTAAGTATGGGAATGCTGGGAAGTGGGGTGGAGGCAATAGCATGATGGGAGTCATAGTCACAGACATAGCTCACCCCCACAACTGTCCCATCAACACCACCCTGAACCATGCTCACATCACAGGGAGTGGATAAGGACTGACAAGATGGCTGACACTGGCTACTGCTGTGGGGAGCACAAGGCCCTGCTGGCAACTGTGCAACAACCAACAGCAGGACACCACTGACTGACATCCTGAAAGACAACTTGCACTCCCTGCAATGCAAGCACAGTCCATGGTGGGATAACTGACTGGCTGGGTGGGAAGGAGGGCCGGCTGTCAACCAAATACAACCAATGCAGACCATGTTCACACCCCAACAAATACATAGAAATGCCCAAATAATGCAGGACAATGTGCTACACCAATATCAACCCCTGACTGTGACAACTTAGGACAATGCAATGTACAGGCCCGCACCCAGAGGCACAGTCACAACTGTCAGGTGTGTCAACCATTGATGCCTGCAGAAACATAACATACATTGTGTGTGTCTCCCAAAAACAGGTGATGATGGGGACACAGCAGCAGACGCTGAGGAGTCCCAGTCCCAGGCTCAAGAGGATGCGGAGCTCACTGGTGTCGTACAGCCTCTGCCCTCCTCGGACGAAGAAGACCAACCTGGCACATCCGGTGCAAGTCAACATGCAGCACCAGCAGGACCACCAGCTGCAGCACCAGCAGGACCACCAGCTGCACCCCCTGCACCCACCCCTCCAACGACTGTCACCACAAATACCATCCCTGCCGACATGGACAGAACAAGGAGCACCACCAGCACAGGGACCCTGGACCAACGTGGGGCCATGGACACCACCACCACCACCAACCCCCAAGGGGGACCAGGGTCATCTGTGCGTGCCACTGCACGCACTGCACATGTCGGCAGGGGTGGTGGGAGGGGTGGGAGACAGAGGTCGCTGCTTGCAGAGGTTGCTGGTGTGCATGATGACCCACAACTGGTACGCATAGCCGATGCGTACCAGTCCAGCACCGGAGATCTCAGCCAGGTAGTGGGGCTCCTCAGAGACATGAAACAGCAGCAGGCTGCCCATCATGCCCGCTTGGACTCACACATGTCCCGCGTGGAGTCCAAGTGGGACGCACTGCAAGAGATGACGGCGGTGCACAGGGACATATTACAATGCCTCCGCCAGATGAACAGCAACCAGTCCACACCTCCCTGTGTGCCAACAACATCTGGTGCTGAACAAACTGCAACTGCCACAGGGAGGGAGGATGACTCTGGCGGAGAGTCCCCTGCACCGCAGCAGCCTGTACTTGAGGGGCCCCCCAAAGAAGAGGGGTCGTCCGAGGAGGGGCAAGTGAGAGGCCGATGGCCAAGTGCAACCCCCAGGAAGCCTGAACCTGTTCTGGATGTTCACCTTTGTGCACAAACTGTTCACCCTGTTGACGGCAACACAACTCCCACACATGACATGGGGAGTACAAGTTGGACCAATGTCTCAGACAACTGTGGCCCCGATACTGGGGATTTTGTCTACCAGGACTTTCAATTCACCTAGGAACTTCTGATTGCAATATATATGTACAGCACTAACCATCCTATGCACTATTCACACAAATGTATCACAATAAACACACTAATACACCATACTTGCCTCTGTTGTGATTCCAACGTGGGTGCTGTCATGGGGATGATGAACTGCAAAATTACACTGTGTATGCGAACTGCAACAGCAAGTACAACACAGGCATGTGAGTAAAGGCAACGTGACACATATGAGGGAGACACACCACCAGGGCTACACAACACATACACACCTAGGCCATCTGACTCATTGCCTACACTGATGTTGCCAGGGAAGACGGTGCAATGCACAGACACCACACCTATTCCCAGTTGTAGTCAAGTAGCCCACAGGTGCAGTAAGCAAATGGCAGTCAAATGTGTGACCACAGACAACGCACATCACAAAGTGAAGCACAGGTTTATTACACAGTTGCAACATGTCGTAACCACTACAGATGCAAGGTAATCCCACCTGGCAGCGGGCACACAGTCAACAACTGTAGAAGGAAGGAAGTCCATGGGTGTGGCGCACATCACCTGTAGGGACACAACAGCTACCACCCTGGAAGTACAATCACGTCGTCGGTGGACACAGTTGACCAAACGAATCTGAAAGTACCCTGTGAAGGACAGAAATGACACACAGTCAAAAGCAATGGAGAACAGGACAGAACAGCAAAACTCATGCACAATACATGTTACAAGATACCCACCCAGAACCAAGTTAGCATGTCAACACTGTTGGGGAGTACAGACCACCTGTAAGCACACATCGCTACACACATCCAGTCAAGTAGCCCATGGACACACTCCAACAGCACCAGAGCACCACCTACACATATCATGCCAACTCACATCATTGACATGACACCTCAGGATACTCACATTCAGCTAAAGAAGTTGGTGATGAGCTGTGTGCGGACATCACCCTCATCATCATCATCATCACTGGCATCGTGGTCCAGGCCAGGATCCTCCACAGGTGGCGGATGTTGGTCATTGTCATCCTGGATGAGAGGCAACTCCTTCCGCACTGCCAGGTTGTGGAGCATGCAGCAGACAATGATAATCTTGCACACCTTCGCTGGGGCATATGGGAGGGACCCTCCTGTCTTGTCCAGGCAGCGGAAGCGGCTCTTCAGGAGACCAAATGTCCGCTCAATCACTCTCCTGGTCCGACCATGTGCCTCATTGTAGCGCATCTGGGCTGGTGTCACAGGGTTCCTGAGGGGTGTCAGCAACCACGGCATGTTGGGGTATCCCGAGTCACCTACGGACAGACAAGTGCACATTAGCTGACTTGGAAAAGTGGGCGGAATACTACAGATCAGATCACACACAATGGCACAAAGTCAGTACACACCGACAAGCCAGGCACGCTGGTTCTGCATCTGTGCCATCATCCTGGGGATGCGACTACTCCTCATCACAAAGGCATCGTGTGCTGAACCAGGGAAACGGGCACACACGTGTGTGATGAGTCATATCTGCAAGACACACCACCAGTGCATTGACCGAGTGGTAGTGCTTGCGGTTACGGTAGGCTTGCTCCTGGGCCTGTGGTGGTACCAAAGCCACATGTGTCCCATCAATGGAGCCAATGACATGCGGCATCCTCCCCAGGGCATAGAAGTCACTCTTCATGTCAGTGAGTCGTTGCAGTCTAGGGAAATAGATGTACCGGTTCAGGAATAGCAACATTGCCTCCAAAACATCACGGATCACACGGCTCTACATGGTCTGTGACATCCCACCAGCAGTCGCCACAGTATGTTGGAAGGTACCGGTGGCAAAGAAGTGTAGGGCTGCCATCACCTTCACCTTGGGGGTCAGCGCTGTAGGATACGGGCCGGCCAGGCTGCAAATGTGGGGCCAACTGCACTGCCAAATCCTCAATCAGCTGCCTGGTGAAGCGGTACCGTCGGATGCTGTCCCGTTCCACCATCGTTGCCAGGTCTGGGAATGGTCTATGGACAGCAGGAGCCCTGCAGTGCAGAGGAGAAGAAAGCAAGATTGTCAGTCACCCCACATATGCGGCATTGAACACACTCAATATCACAACATACATCATTATGAGGCACAACTACATGAAGTGTGCAGTTCCGTAAGGACATGTATGGTACATACATGGCCAACATCTGTCATCACGGTTCAACAAGTGGCATCAATAAGTCCCAGGTTGGCCCATTGGATATCATGAGGCCGTGTCACAGTTCCCATCTCCTGCTGCCGTGTCACAATCACTCCCCACAGTGACATGTGAGGACAGATGTGCCCCAGGCATCACAGCTCAACGACAGGTACATTCCCAGGGACCCTGTATTGCCACATGGACACTGGCATTACATGGAGTATCATGTATACACCACAGCAAAACAACCATGACCCCCACAGGTAGTGGTCCCACTTGCCACTGCAGGACAGACATGGACGTCTGTGACACACACACGCACAACATCAAAGTCCATGCACACACAACGTGGATGTGGAGACTGTCTCCCATTGTGCACATGAAATCAGAGACATTGTAAACACTACATGCACACAGACTGTGGAGGACCATCACTATTGTGCCACTGGGACACCCTGGCTCAAACATACCGTCCCACATGGGACTCACGGGGTATGTGACATGACATACACATACACCACCGTGAAATGTGACCATGGCACATGCACAGATATGAACAGTTGCACATCACAGTGGTCATGTACACGTAACACCCAGGATCCTGTCCCCATGAACAGGTGCACAGCCTGGGGGTGGCT
This sequence comes from Calotriton arnoldi, assembly GCA_963921515.1. NCBI lineage: Eukaryota > Metazoa > Chordata > Amphibia > Caudata > Salamandridae > Calotriton > Calotriton arnoldi. The sequence continues at coordinate 16,814 of CAWUFW010005859.1, read as the reverse complement.
GCCCCCAGGTGACACCCACAGGACAACATGTACACCAACATACACACAATAGGAAATGCAGCCTTACATGCCTTATGATACAGTTTGGACAGGCTGTCGTGTTGTAGGTGTGCCCCTCACTCCCTGGGAGCTATCTGTGGCTGGCAGATGTTCATCTGAGACAGGCATGGTGACATATGCCAGTCACTTGTACAGGTATGCGTTGAACAGCAATGGACCGATCGGTGCCCCGGCCGGCCCATTGCATTCAATGTGTGCGGGTACGCGTTGTACCCCTGTACGCGTGTGAACAGCAATGGACCGATCGGTGCCCCCGGCCGGCCCATTGCATTCAATGTGTGCGGGTACGCGTTGTACCCCTGTATGCGTTGATCAGCAATGGACCGATCGGTGCCCCCGGCCGGCCCATTGCATTCAATGTGTGCGGGTAGGCGTTGTACCCTGTACGCAGTTGAACAGCAATGGACCGATCGGTGCCCTGGCCGGCCCATTGCATTCAATGTGTGCGGGTACGCGTTGTACCCCTGTATGCGTTGATCAGCAATGGACCGATCGGTGCCCCCGGCCGGCCCATTGCATTCAATGTGCGGGTACGCGTTGTACCCCTGTACGCGTTGTACCGCAATGGACCGATCGGTGCCCCGGCCGGCCCATTGCATTCAATGTGTGCGGGTACGCGTTGTACCCTGTACGCAGTTGAACAGCAATGGACCGATCGGTGCCCCGGCCGGCCCATTGCATTCAATGTGTGCGGGTACGCGTTGTACCCCTGTATGCGTTGATCAGCAATGGACCGATCGGTGCCCCGGCAGGCCCATTGCATTCAATGTGCGCGGTACACGTTGTACCCCTGTACGCGTGATACCGCAATGGACCGATCGGTGCCCCTGGCCGGCCCATTGCATTCAATGTGTGCGGGTACGCGTTGTACCCCTGTACGCGTTGAACAGCAATGGACCGATCGGTGCCCCGGCCGGCCCATTGCATTCAATGTGTGCGGGTACGCGTTGTACCCATGTACGCGTTGATCAGCAATGGACCGATCGGTGCCCCGGCCGGCCCATTGCATTCAATGTGTGCGGGTACGCGTTGTACCCCTGTACGCGTTGTACCGCAATGGACCGATCAGTGCCCCGGCCGCCCATTGCATTCAATGTGTGCGGGTACGCGTTGTACCTCTGTACGCGTTGAACAGCAATGGACCGATCGGTGCCCCGGCCGGCCCATTGCATTCAATGTGTGCGGGTACGCGTTGTACCCCTGTACGCGTTGATCAGCAATGGACCGATCGGTGCCCCCGGCCGGCCCATTGCATTCAATGTGTGCGGGTACGCGTTGTACCCCTGTACGCGTTGATCAGCAATGGACCGATCGGTGCCCCCGGCCGGCCCATTGCATTCAATGTGTGCGGGTACGCGTTGTACCCCTGTACGCGTTGTACCGCAATGGACCGATCGGTGCCCCCGGCCGGCCCATTGCATTCAATGTGTGCGGGTATGCGTTCTACCCCTGTACGCGTTGAACAGCAATGGACCGATCGGTGCGCACCCATTGACAATGGCCTAGCCTGGCAACGGACGCGTTTTCGAAATTCGAACGAGTCGGTTGCTGGAAATTCAGTTGGTCACCCACAACAATGTTGCAAAATCATGTATGTCATGAAGTTGAAGATTTGAAGGATGCTGTGGGCGTGTATTGGTGCTGCTATTCCATGGATTGGCCAGATTCAGAAAATGCAAACGACTTGGACCTATCACTTTGGACACATGGGATAGTATCTGCCTCCCCAGCACATATATATTGCTGGCTGTTCCCCTGAGAGCTCACTTGCCTGCACTACATGCTCCAGGACGACATCTGCCACTGCACTGCTGCTGTCTCTGCCCCCTCTGGACCCTGCAATGGCACGTACTGTGGAGAGAGCCCCAGCCTTCAGCCTTGAGGAGAACCAGGCCCTGCTGGACAGCCTACTTCCACAGTACAGCAAGCTGTATGGGACACCAGGGGAGCAGGTGAGTGTTCTGTGCACTGCCTTTCTGAATGTGCATTTTGTCTGACTAGCAAGGCTGAAAGTCTGCACGCCACTGGCTAGCAGGCTCACTGAGTAGTTGTCACCCCCCATAGTGTGTAGTGACATGCACTGGACAGGTATGGTGCAGTGACAGTGCATTTGAACAAGGTTTTACTTCCCATGCAATGATACCATGTAGTGACTTCTGGCAAACTGTCCATGGGCAGCGTTGCACTGCCTGTGTACATCATGTGCCCCTGTGATTGAGACATGTTTATACAACTGTGTCATGCACGCATATGTTGCATGTGTAGTAATGGCCTTTTCACTTTGTCATCCTGACAGGTTAATGCCCATCGGAAGCAGGAGATCTGGAAGGACATCATCCGGGCTGTCCGGTCCGTGGGGGTCTACAAGCGCCGGATCCGCAACTGCCAGAAGAGGTGGCAGGACCTTCGGGGCTGGACCCGGAGGATTGCACGGGTCCAGCTGAAGCTGTCGCCTCCTCGCAGGAGGGGCGGAACACGGACCCTGACCCCCACATGCTCCAGATCCTGGCGGTGGTGTTTCCAGACCTGGATGGGCAGCTGAAGGCCAGACAGCAGCAAGGAGGGGGTGAGTCAAAGACTGCACTGTGAACTCTGTATTACATGCTATGTGCCCTCCTCTGGCCTGGTTAAACTGCCACAGTACAGCAGTCATGTTGTCCAGGAGCCATGTCCCTCTATTATGCACTGCCCACTCCTCATCTGATACCCAGGTGTGGCCCTTACATTCAGGGAATTGTGTCACTTGGGACTGTGTCCTTGTAGTTTGCTTCACTAAAGGTGGGGGACAGCATCTGTTTCCCTAACTCTGTTGTGGGCATCAAGGGTGGGTCCATTGTTCACACAACGCCTGTGTTCGGACATGTAATCTGCGTGTTGCTTTGATATGCGGTCCACTTGCTGAGCTGAGCCACCACATGTGCCTGGGGTATCTGGCACACACCCATGCAGCGGGTGGGAACAATGTTTGGGCCCCAGGAGTGTGCAGATTACGTGTGTCACACATACATAGCCAGCTATCCACTGTCCAGGGCTCATCCCTCATTCATGTGGGGCAGGACAGTCATGCCTACTCCAGGCCATGCAATGCACTCTGTACTCCCACTCCCGTGTATCAGCTGACACATTGTGCGCAGTTATTTGACCCCTCAGGTGTCTGCCTCTGTGTCAGTGTGCTGTGGATTTGTTGCCAGGACTGCTGGGGTGTTTCTCGGTAGGGGCTCAGCATGCCACTGGAGATGTGACCATAGGAGACGATACTTGTGTGTCACATAGGTGTTTGATCAGCTGCCCGTGCAGACTGGGGTATGCGAATGTGAAGTTCAGGCAGCTGTTTCCCATTCACAGCAGATTGTGAGGGGCTCAGGTTCAGAGGGTAGTGTCACAGGTCTCCCATATGTCCAATCGGTATGACCTGGACAGATGAGGGTTAAGATGATGTGTTGTGTGGGGGATGTACATGTGCACTTGTGCAGCTCCAGGACTTGCATTCCCCATGACCTACTATTGTGACACAGTGCAGAGTGTTGTTGTCTGGCTGCCAAGTCATACATCACTGAGACAGTGATGTATGACTTGGCAGTCATGCCTCCGCCATGGCATGTGTCTACTTATTGGTGATCCTGCAGGGGAGTGACATGTGCTACATGCACACCATTGTGGCGATGGCTATCAGGACATGGGTGCATCATGGTGTCTGTCGCTGGTATGCATCACATGCATTTCCTATTTGACTCTGGGCATCCCTTTCATCCGGAAACCTGTACTGACTCAGTGGCAAGAGTTGTGATGTGTGCATGTCCACATGCTACACCGTGTCCTCTGCACTGTCCAACTACTGTGTAGGTGGTGCATGTGTCCACACTGGGGTGTTGCTAGCCAACAGACACCAGACAGATGGGTGCAAGGCCATGTGGGATGTGAGTGCCATGGTTGGCATCAGACTGACAATTGGCTTCTCCTGTTCAGTTAGGGCACTTTTAGCAATGTTCAACTAATGATGCCAGGGCTTGCTCTGTAATGTGCTGTGCTCACAGTAGTGTGTGCGTTTGGTGCAGGTGACTGATGTCTGTCTGTTTCCCCATTGTTTGCAGATACATCCACGGCCACGGAAGGGGACAGCTCCACGGACCAGGAGGAGCCGGAGAGCCAGACTGGGTCAGCAGCCGAGGAGTGGTCGGAGGGACCCAGTGGCACGGAGGGCGAGGGAGCCACACCGAGGAGTCCTCAGCACCATCCACCTCAGCTGAGGACCAGAGCAACTCGGACGATGACTCCCTTATGGAGGCGGGTGTCAGCAGCCACCACACCCCAGCTAGTGTTGCTGTCCCCGCCACCACCAGCACCACCACCGCCCTCCCATCGGCTCCCATTCCCCAGGTCCGTGGAGGCTCCCATGTTCGGGAGCGTGTCTCCTTTGGGCCAGGCACCGCACCCCCTGCCCCTGTGTCCCCTGCTGCCCTGAGTGAGGAGTCTGTGTACCTCCTTCGCCAGCTCCATGTAGGGCAGACAGCCATGCTGAGTGTCCTCCATGCGCACACCGCTCTGTTGACTCAGCTGGTGTCGTTCATGGAGGGCATCTCATCGGGCATGTCTGACCTACAGAGGGGCAATAGGTCCATGGACTCCTCCCTGACGGCAGCAGTGTCCCTCCTCAGACAGTCCCTCACCCCTCCTGCCTCTGCTCCATCCACACTCCCCAGCACCTTACCCGTCCCAAGCACACACACACCGGCACAGGCACACACCAGCACACACACGTCCAGCACACAGACACACACGCCACAAACAAAACGCACACGCACGCACAGTCAGGGGACTGAAACCAGACTCACAGGGGATGGGGCCCTGGAACACACACACGCATCCACGAGCACTGCGCAGTCCTCAGTTGCCTCTCCCTCCAAAGCACCCTCCCTTGCCTCACCTGCAACCCCAAAGACCCAGCGGCTCTTCCTCAGTGACCTCGGCCTCTTCCCCTCCGATCCAGCTGATACAGCATTCAGGGGAAGAGGAAGCCCACCCACACGGAGCAGAGTGCCCCTCGCCCCCGGACACCCTCCCCAGGCGCAGACAGACTGAGGCCCCCACCCGCAAGTCCCCCGGAGTCGTAAGAGCAAGACCCCACCGCCGCCCTGCAGCTCAGGCACCAGGTCTCCTTCCTCCATCCCTCAGGCCCCCACTCCACAGGTGCCCCCACCACACCCTGCCCCAGGTTCCCCCACCCACAGATATACCATCCCCAAGAGGATCCGGCCTTCTCCCCCTGCCACTTGCTCTCCCGGCACCACACCCCCGCTGCGCTTGTCTGTGCCACTGATGTGGTGAGGGTGTCCTCCCCCTCTGTCCAGCCCACCTTGCCTGTTCCCCATTCTCCTCCCCTGGTGGTAGGCACTGCAGTGGAGTCCACTACCACCCTGTCTGACTTGGGCACTGCAGTGGCGGACCTGTCCACTCCATCTGCAGGGTCCACTGCAGTCGTGCCGGCACCCACAACATCTGAGTCATGCCCCCAGTTGTGCCGGCACACACCATGTCAGACACCTCCACTGCAGTTGTCAGTGGCTCTCCAGCACCCACCACCCCTTCCCTGCCTCCTCCTGGTGAGCCCTGATCCTGTCCCTGCGGTGCCTGGCCTGCCCCCCGGTTGCCCCTCCTAGTGGATTGTCCCTGGTTTTGTGCAGTGCAGGCATGCGTAGGGTGACATCTGCCACTGTCACCCTGTTTGGACTTTGACAATGGACTGGCCATTGGCCTTTGTGGTTTTTCTGGACTTTCACTTTTCAATACACACATATGCTGAATAAAGCAACTTTCTGTTCTCTAGTGCTTATGCTTCTGATGTACATGTTGTTGATGATGCTAACCATGCCCTTGCTGCAGTGATGGTGATATTTGGTCTCATGATAATGAAGTGTTACTGTGCAGGAACCCATGTGGTCCAGGGGGAATGTGTCCTATCCTGTGGTGTATCCATGTCATCCATAGCAGCATCTGAGGGTGTCATGTGTTCAGTATTTGGCAATGGGATTTCCTACTTACATTAGCAATTTCACATCTGTGGCTTCCACCCCTGCACATCTGTTGTGCCTGCCATTGTTCAATTCGTCTACTTCCCTGACCGTGTGGCCATCTCCACTGGACATGCAGGTTTGGGCATCAATGGGGAAGGACTCATCTGTGTTGTCAGTGCAACATTGCTATACAAGTGTGTTGGATCTGTGCTGATGATTTCGTTGGCACTTCCATGACCAGGCTGATGTGACAGGAGCCTTCATTTGGTGCTAATTGTTGATTGTGTGACCAAGTGCTCAGCTGACATGATGGGGCCCTACTGAGGCAACATATGGCACAGCTTTCCTCACACAGGAGTGGAGTCCCCTCATGGCAGTGTGTACTCCTGTGACATTGCCTGCGCCCAAGGTGTGTGTTGTATGAGCATGTCTGTGTGTTCACTTCCGTTTAGCTGTGCATGCTGTGATCCCTAGTGTTGTACCTGTTTGTGATGCTTGCTGAGTTGACCTATGTTCCCCCAAAGTCTTCTCCCTGGGTTCTCTGTGATGTGGGTGCATGGCACATTACTGGTCATCAGGGTGTCACCCATAGGTGTGTTTGCTGTCAGGGCTGAGTTTGTGTGCAGACGCAGATGGGTCACAGTCAGGTTTCCCCTTGGCACTTGTTGTTTGCCCCTGTCATGTGATTTCCAGTTTGTGTTATCTTTCAGTGATTGTGACACGTTGTGTGTGTGACTGCTGGCACTCCTCAGGGTCCGGGCTGCAATGTTGGTTGTTGTCTATGTGTGTTCTTTGTGGGTGACCTTGGCTTCTTCATTGGTGTGTGACTGTGGCTGGGATCCCATTGGTTGGTGTGGTATTGCCGTCATGTCCATGTACAGCGTAGTGTGCAGTGTGTCAGACATTCAGGAGTCTTGTTGAGTGGCCATGTGTGATGTGTTTCTGCACCTTGGTTCCCACCCACCACCCTGGAATAGTCATGGGTGCATGTGCAATGTCACCAGTGCATGTGTGCTTCACTGCTGCACATTGTTGGAGGTCGAGGTGTGTGGTGTTGAGTGTGTGCAGATGAGAGTTGTTGCCCGGCTAGGCCCCTGCCTCCATGTTGGCCTTGGCTTACTGGCCGTGCTGATTGATTTGTGCTTGTGTAGGTGTGATGGTAGTTTGTTGCTCAGGACACATGACTGTGGTTCACAGTGTGAACGACATTTAGCTTTGTCATCACAGTGGGATTGTAATGCAGCCCAGGGTCACCACATTGTGGGGGCCCTGGGGGTAGTGCTGTGGTGTGTCTGTGTCTTGCTGTGTCAGTTGCTGTTCCTACGTGCCTGTGTGACATGTGTGATTTGTGCTCCCTCTCATCTGACAATGCCTGCTTGCCCACATAGGGGATTTGGATCCATGAGTTACCTTTGTGTGGCACTGTATGCACATCTGTATGATTGGTATTCAGGCCTCCTCATGTGTTGTGTGGTTGCCTGGGGACACTGGCACCCCCCCTCACCTGTTGTGTATGATGTGCAGTGTGGGTCTGCCTGTTTGTGTTTGTGCATCTGCACCACTGCATTGGCATATCTTGGGTGTGCCATTGGCTGTATGTAGTTTGGTGGGTTTCCCCTGCTGTCCCTGGGACTCCTAGGTCATCGGTCAGCACAATGATCATGGTTTGTGTGTCCCATTGCTGCCATGGTATGGTATCTGTTCACCTCACATCTACAGTCTCCACAGGGTATCTGCATTTGTGTGCCCATTGGTGCAAATATGTGGGTCTGCATTCTGATGGTCACTTCTGTCATTGTGTCATTGATGAATGTTGACAGTGTCAGCCCCCATGGGTGTTGTTTGTCTGCACATGGCCAAAGGTATGTCTTATTTGCACTGCAGTATTTGCCTCCCCCAATTTATGTTGCAATGGGACACATGCACTACTTTGCCACTGATGTGTTTTATGTTCTGTGACCAGGAATCATCCATGCAGTTTGGCAGTTGCAGCTTTTTCTTTGTCAACACTTACATTTTGGTCACTGTGATGATGGGGGTTTGGACCCCATTGCCACAATGTTCAAAATGTGCTTCAGCTATGGACCCCACACTTACATTTTGGTCACTGTGATGATGGGGGTTTGGACCCCATTGCCACACTGTTCAAAATGTGCTTCAGCTATGGACCCCACACTTACCTTTTGGTCACTGTGATGATGGGGGTTTGGACCCCATTGCCACACTGTTCAAAATGTGCTTCAGCTATGGACCCCACCCTTACATTTTGGTCACTGTGATGATGGGGGTTTGGACCCCATTGCCACAATGTTCAAAATGTGCTTCAGCTATGGACCCCACACTTACATTTTGGTCACTGTGATGATGGGGGTTTGGACCCCATTGCCACAATGTTCAAAATGTGCTTCAGCTATTGACCCCACACTTACATTTTGGTCACTGTGATGATGGGGGTTTGGACCCCATTGCCACACTGTTCAAAATGTGCTTCAGCTATGGAACCCATACTTACATTTTGGTCACTGTGATGATGGGGGTTTGGACCCCATTGCCACACTGTTCAAAATGTGCTTCAGCTATGGACCCCACACTTACATTTTGGTCACTGTGATGATGGGGGTTTGGACCCCATTGCCACACTGTTCAAAATGTGCTTCAGCTATGGACCCCACCCTTACATTTTGGTCACTGTGATGATGGGGGTTTGGACCCCATTGCCACACTGTTCAAAATGTGCTTCAGCTATGGACCCCACACTTACATTTTGGTCACTGTGATGATGGGGTTTGGACCCCATTGCCACAATGGTCATGGCCTGCTTGCATTGTGGGGGCCACACACATATGTGTGGCACATGTGATAGGGGGTCACATTGTATGTTCAAAGTCATGTTCAGTGTTGTAGGCATTTGAAACAGTCTACACACGCTTGTCATGGTGTTGGGGGATGTCTTTTTCTTGCATTCCCTAGGTTGTGGTGTGCTGGTTGTGTCATGCATTGTCCATCCTATGAGTGGGGGTGGTGTTGGTGGTAGGCATCCAGCCCCCCATGGGTAGAGGTGGTAGTAGTGACAGGCATCCAGCCCCCTGGGTAAGGGTGGTAGTAGTGGTAGGCATCTGACACCCCCATGGCTAAGGGTGGTAGTAGTGGTAGGCATCCAGCCCCCTGGCTAAGGGTGGTAGTAGTGGTAGGCATCCAGCCCCCTGGGTAAGGGTGGTAGTAGTGGTAGGCATCTAGCACCTCCATGGCTAAGGGTGGTAGTAGTGGTAGGCATCCAGCCCCCTGGCTTAGGGTGGTAGTAGTGGTAGGCATCTGGCACCCCCATGGCTAAGGGTGGTAGTAGTGGTAGGTATCCAGCCCCCTGGGTAAGGGTGGTAGTGGTGGTAGGCATCTGGCACCCCCTGGCTAAGGGTGGTAGTTGTGGTAGGCATCCAGCCCCCCTGGGTAAGGGTGGTAGTGGTGGTAGGCATCTGGCACCCCCTGGCTAAGGGTGGTAGTAGTGGTAGGCATCCAGCCCCCTGGCTAAGGGTGGTAGTAGTGGTAGGCATCCAGCCCCCCTGGGTAAGGGTGGTAGTAGTGGTAGGCATCTGGCACCCCCATGGCTAAGGGTGGTAGTAGTGGTAGGCATCCAGCCCCCTGGCTTAGGGTGGTAGTAGTGGTAGGCATCTGGCACCCCTGGGTAAGGGTGGTAGTAGTGGTAGGCATCTGGCACCCCCATGGCTAAGGGGTAGTAGTGGTAGGCATCCAGCCCCCTGGCTAAGGGTGGTAGTAGTGGTAGGCATCTGGCACCCCCATGGCTAAGGGTGGTAGTAGTGGTAGGCATCCAGCCCCCTGGGTAAGGTTGGTAGTGGTGGTAGGCATCTGGCACCCCCTGGCTAAGGGTGGTAGTTGTGGTAGGCATCCAGCCCCCTGGCTAAGGGTGGTAGTGGTGGTAGGCATCTGGCACCCCCTGGCTAAGGGTGGTAGTAGTGGTAGGCATCCAGCCCCCTGGCTAAGGGTGGTAGTAGTGGTAGGCATCCAGCCCCCTGGGTAAGGGTGGTAGTAGTGGTAGGCATCTGGCACCCCCATGGCTAAGGGTGGTAGTAGTGGTAGGCATCCAGCCCCCCTGGCTTAGGTTGGTAGTAGTGGTAGGCATCTGGCACCCTCATGGCTAAGGGTGGTAGTAGTGGTAGTCATCCAGCCCCCCTGGCTAAGGGTGGTAGTAGTGGTAGGCATCCAGCCCCCCCTGGGTAAGGGTGGTAGTAGTGGTAGGCATCCAGCCCCCCTGGCTTAGGGTGGTAGTAGTGGTAGGCATCTGGCACCCCCATGGCTAAGGGTGGTAGTAGTGGTAGGCATCCAGCCCCCCCTGGGTAAGGTTGGTAGTGGTGGTAGGCATCTGGCACCCCCCTGGCTAAGGGTGGTAGTTGTGGTAGGCATCCAGCCCCCCTGGGTAAGGGTGGTAGTGGTGGTAGGCATCTGGCACCCCCTGGCTAAGGGTGGTAGTAGTGGTAGGCATCCAGCCCCCTGGCTAAGGGTGGTAGTAGTGGTAGGCATCCAGCCCCCCTGGGTAAGGGTGGTAGTAGTGGTAGGCCTCCAGCCCCCTGGCTAAGGGTGGTAGTAGTGGTAGGCATCCAGCCCCCCCTGGGTAAGGGTGGTAGTAGTGGTAGGCATCTGGCACCCCCATGGCTAAGGGTGGTAGTAGTGGTAGGCATCCAGCCCCCCTGGCTTAGGTTGGTAGTAGTGGTAGGCATCTGGCACCCTCATGGCTAAGGGTGGTAGGCATCCAGCCCCCCTGGGTAAGGGTGGTAGTGGTGGTAGGCATCTGGCACCCCTGGCTAAGGGTGGTAGTAGTGGTAGGCATACAGCCCCCTGGGTGAGGGTGGTAGTGGTGGTGGGCATCCGGCACCCCCTGGCTAAGGGTGGTAGTAGTGGTAGGCATCCAGCCCCCTGGCTAAGGGTGGTAGTAGTGGTAGGCATCCAGCCCCCCTGGGTAAGAGTGGTAGTAGTGGTAGGCATCTGGCACCCCCATGGCTAAGGGTGGTAGTAGTGGTAGGCATCCAGCCCCCTGGCTTAGGGTGGTAGTAGTGGTAGGCATCTGGCACCCCCATGGCTAAGGGTGGTAGTAGTGGTAGGCATCCAGCCCCCTGGGTAAGGGTGGTAGTGGTGGTAGGCATCTGGCACCCCCTGGCTAAGGGTGGTAGTTGTGGTAGGCATCCAGCCCCCTGGGTAAGGGTGGTAGTGGTGGTAGGCATCTGGCACCCCCTGGCTAAGGGTGGTAGTAGTGGTAGGCATCCAGCCCCCTGGCTAAGGGTGGTAGTTGTGGTAGGCATCCAGCCCCCCCTGGGTAAGGGTGGTAGTTGTGGTAGGCATCCGGCCCCCCCTGGGTAGGGGTGGTGGTGGTGGTGGGCATCTGGCACCCCCCTGGCTAAGGGTGATATTAGTGGTAGGCATCCAGCCCCCCCTGGGTAAGGGTGGTAGTGGTGGTGGGCATCTTGCACCCCCCTGGCTAAGGGTGGTAGTGGTGGTTGGCATCCGGCCCCCCTGGGTAGGGGTGGTGGTGGTGGTGCGCATTCAGGCCCCTGTGTGCATATGTGGCATTGGTGATGGGCATCATGCCCCTATGGTGCTGCTGTTGCTGGTGTAAGTAAATTCTGCATCCCTCTGTGTGTGTGTGATGTGTCGTGTACGTGTTGTATGTGTTTTGTGATTGGTGTCTGACTTACCTTCTGCGCCGTACGCGTCCGTGCCTGTTCCGGTAGTAAATGTAGAATATTGGTATGATCCGGACGAAGGGATTCATGGTTGGTTCGTGTCGTTCGTCTTTCTCGTCGCTTCGCGTTGTCCTCGTCGCTGGCGTGTTCGCCTCGTAGCCATGGATCGTGTTGTGGCGCGAATCGGAGCTTATGTGCGCCTCTCCCAGATGCTTTGACGTGCCGTGCGTAGCGACGGGTTCGGCGCGTACGGAAAGCGCATCGTACTTGTTCGGCCGGACGGGGCTGCATTTTCCCTTCCGTGCGACTCGATTCTGCGTTTCCGGATTCGCCTCGGTCGGAGAACAGGACCTGAATTGGGTGAGTACAACTCGGCCGGATTCTGTGCTGTTGTGCGCATCGTACTTACTCGTTCGGTATGTTGTACTGATCGGTCGGGAAACAGGCATTTGCATGGCTTTTTCCCGACCGAATGGTATTGGGTGCGCCTCCGACCGAGATCGGAATCGGCCCCTTTATGTCTAGTTGATACATTGTCCGAAATAAAGTTGCCAATACAGGGACAAGCTATTCATCAGAGAATGTGACGTGATGAGGGATAGAGAATCGATTCATAAGCAGTGAAGTAAAACGTGAGAACGAGTTAAGAACAAAGGAGAGCATGTGAAGCCAAATGAAGTAATGGAGGTGTGGTGTAACACCCCACAAATTGACCAATGAAATGTTGAGATTTTCCCGAATGTTGCAGATTAGTGGGATGATTAGGTTGAATTACGGTATAATTGGGATGCTCTTGGGGGGTGTGGTTAAGGCAGCTTTCCATAGGTCCAGAGAGGCAGAGGGTGATCGTTGCTGTCCGTGGGTTAGAGGCCTACCAGTTTCCTGATCCTATCTTTTCCTGGTTTTCTTTATCGGGTTCCCTTTCCACTATCCTCGTGGCCAGGGGGTTGTGGTTTTTTCTGAACTTTTATCGTTAGGTATGTATCAATAGGGAAATTTGCAAATGTCTGCAAATGTTTTCTCTCCATGACTCTTATGTCTCTTCATCTATCCACTCAATAATATTCACTGTGATTCAGATGCTGGTGATCTTGTCTGCATATTTTCTGATATTTCTCCTATAATGTGTATTTTCTCTCCCTGTAACTTTGTACCTGAGATTTTCTTAAAATTACTGAAGATAAACAGATTAACGATAATTTGAGTTTGTGATTATTTCCTCATGATAATTGTTGAGATTTTGGTTAATTAGTCATGTCAATAATTTACACTACTCAATCAATATGATTCATCGTCCAAGAGGAAAGTGGTTGACGATATAGGTTTGAAGGGCTTAAATAGAGAAGAAACGATTAGATAATCTGTTTTATCCCTTTAGATGAGCAAAAGACAAATCAACGACACACAAACCGCATTTCAGCTTCATTCTCGTAGGGTCTGTTAAATGGTGAGAAATTGTAAATTTGTATGTTTGGGGCCCGTTGTCTGCTGTGTCATTCAGAGACCCCCGGTTTGGCGCTGGATCAGTTTTTGGTAGCAGAGGATGGTTTACTATTGATTAGTTGATTATTGATTATTGCTTTGGTTATATGTGTTCTAACTCAAAAAGTTAATGTCGCGTTTTATGTTGTCCTGAAAATACGGGCGAGAAGGTTGCCCAGGGTAAAGTCATAGCCTGAGGTAGGCTGGGAATTAGTGTGGATAGACGTATCCCACTACGGACGTACTTTGTCTGTAGGTCATAACACTGAACAGTGAAAGGCTGTAGGTGTTGCATTAGGGAAAATTCATATGAGAGTAGATTTGGAGTGCTGTAGCGAAGGGTCCACCTGTGAAACTTTGGCCTTATCCCCAGAGAAGTACCAAGACTCCTTTTCATACCAAAAATTCCTCTTGAAAAACTTTGGTCTTATCCATGGAGAAGAAACAGGTCCTCCCGGAGCTTGATTGAAGGGTGAGATAGCGTTGGGTCGTTAATCTTGCTCGTAGAGAAAATTCTTTTTGGAAAAGTGAAAACTATCTCTTTATTTAGAAAACAGACAAGGTAGCATTGTTTTTATGTCGTTATTAACAAGATTTCTTTGAGAAAAAAGCTTAAGAAAAAATTGGCGAGTCATTTTGTAAAGGGAGGATCAGTAGCAGGAGTAATACTGACGTCAGAAAACGCCGCGCTGGCATTGGTCAGGCAGCGGGAGCTCCTAAAGCTGTGATTGGAGGAGCCATTGAAAGCTGCATCTCTATTGGTTGAGACATTGCTGACGTAGCAGTGTTCTGATTGGTTGGTTGGTGTGAGTCGCGCTGGTATTGGATGACAGTTGCCTAATAGAGACTACAGAAGTACGGAGAGTTTGTTGAGATTTTCGAGTCACATTTTGAAGGGACAGTTGAGAAAAAATGAAGTTTATTAATAAAATCAGGAATTTCTTCAAAAAGGACAGACCGATGGTGACAAGGGAGGGAATTCCTATTCCGCCTCCAGGAACCCCCGCATCCTATATGATGCTAGAATGTGGATACCATACATGCACTTGGTTGGAGAATTGGGTGAAGTATACTGAAAGCAATGGTGTTCTGGCTTTTCCGGAACATGGATCATTTAAGATGAGAATTTTACAAAATTTAAGAGATCAGATGAATGTGTTGGAGCCTAGACCTAGACCGACTCAGTATGAGGCACTTGAGGAATGGGAATATGAGGCTTTTGAGCGAGAGAAATACAGGGGTGGAAGAAAATACAGAAATATCATGACCAGATTTCCCTTTGAGAGTAGGCAAGAGAGAGTGAAAATATGGAGAAGAACTCTAGTGACGGAAGGATTGTATCCTGTCTTGGTTAATGAGGAGTCAATAGGAGGCAAAAGTAAGGAGAAAAAGAATAATATTGAAATGCAAAGAGGGAGTTGTAACATGAATGATTCAGATGACGAGTTATTGGAGGATATAATAACAAAAAGACCTCCACCATATCAGGAAAGTCCAAGAGAAGTAGTTCTAAATGCCCCGATAATAGGATCTCCACTGATTCCGCAAGTTCCCCAAATTCCAGTGATTATGAGAGTAGCACCGGATAGAGAGACAGAGTTACAAAACCAAGCAAGAGAAGAATTAATTCGGAAAGTTAAACAGTTGAATCTGAGTGCGGAAGTATTATCAGTACCCGTAACAATAGGACCTATAGTTCCGTTGTATGGGAATAAACAGAGTATATCAGGAGTACATGCTTTGACAGTTCCGACAAGTAATATGAGGAGTGAGACCATGACTATACCTAGTCCAGTTGAACGAATGGAAGAAAATGTTACCTTAATGGATCTTCCCATAGGAGAAGTAGTACATGAAACTCCAAGAAGAAATGTTCAAATAGATCCTAGGAGAATAGCACAGAGTGGTGATTCCGCATCTGAGAGTTCAGTAGGTCCCACACCAGAAGAGCTGAATGAGTGGATAAAGGGAATGGAAAAACGAAAACCCCTACCACAAAGTATAGATGTGTGTAGATTGAAGGTGGATTTGGAGGAAATGATAATTGGTACGATCAGTCCAGATAGATTAGGTATTTATAGAGATGAGGAATTATTATTTTTGTGTAAGAATATCAAATGGAAAGCAAGGAATTTGCATGAGAAGATAGCAGAAGCTTCTGTTGATTACGGAATAGATATTGAGAGATCAAAGGTATTGCAGAAAACATACAGGATGGATTTCACTGACAGGGACTTGGAAAGTTTGAATGTGTCTGGTAAAAGGTTACAGATAAATGAATTGATGTTGATTCTGAGGAAGTGGGGAGATGTTGATTGCTGGAAAGGAAGATGGTCAAAAAGAAACAAATGAATTAAACCCTACAGAAGGTACCTCAATGTATCCATTAAAAACAAGTGGACAGGTTGAAATGGTGTGTCCAATGAGGGAAGTTCCAGGTGATGGATATGTTCATGTTCCCTGGAGTAGACAGGACATTTTGTCCTTTACAAATGATTTCCCCAGATTGAGAGAAAAACCAGTGGAATGGTACAAACAGGTGGAAAGGTTTGTGAAGGTTTCAAAGGTATTACTGAAGGACTTAGATGGTCTATTCGAGATTGTAGTTCCAGCTGATTTGTGGACAGAGTGTAAGATAACTGTCGATTGGCCTAAAGAAGAATATCCAAGAGACCCTAAAACTGGTGCACCTTCAGATGAGGTGATGAAAAAGTACAATCAGGTGATTACTTTCTTGAAAGGGAAAATTTCCCCGAAGGAAACTGATTGGGTAAAAATAGACAGGACGACATAGGAGCCAAAAGAGTCAGTGCATGCATACTATGAACGGTTGTTACAGGTGTTTAAGCAGTATAGCGGATTTGAGAATATAGGTGACAAGGATATGGGACATTTTGTGTATCGGTTTGTGTTTGGACTGAAACCAGAGATTAGTCATATAATTCAACAGCATTTGATTTGCTGGCAAAGCAAAACGATCGATGAGATTTTGAGATATGCAAAGTACTGCAGCAATGACATTGATTCAAGACACAAAAAGCTTAAGGAGAAAATGTTGTGGGAGCAAGTTAAGGTAGCAGAGCAACAGGAAGCAAATAGTGTCGAGCAGACGAATAATCAGAATCGAAATGGAAGGTACGAGGTGTTGGAAAGGGTAAAGGAAGATTTGTTAAAGATGATTTGAAAATAAAATTTCCTTGTCATGCGTGTGGTAAGCTTGGACATTGGAAGAACGAGTGTAGAAGCACTGTAAAAATGAATGGGACAAACCAAAATTTAAATTCACAGGTGCAAGTGGTTGTGACTCAACAACAACAACAGTCGCAGCAGATAGTTACACCACAGTTACAGGTGCCCCAAGCTCCTATGCAGGGTGATGTAGGTGCTCAGGTACAGAGATACAGTGAGAATACTGGATTTACTCCTATGGAACCACATGATTGTCATAAGGTTTCTGCACATACACAGAGCTATGCACAGGAAAATGGGACCCCGGGATACAGTGGTTTGCCACCATATACCGTAGCACCCAAAAACCCCAACCCAACTAGCTTAGCATCCCATTAGCACC